>CM061749.1:189207030-190506483 GCA_030979885.1 Lolium multiflorum
GGGCCTCAGACGAAGGTTGATGAATACTTTACATGTCCGCTTTTGTTATATGCATTTGATTTCTTACACTAGTTTTTGTTGCTTTCTTGCAATGCATTCTTGCTGATATTAGATCAGTGTAGATAGTTGTTTGCCGCGTAGCTATATGAGATCTTAACCTTACATCTGCTGATCGAGAGGAAGATCGAGGTTATGTCCGCTTTCGTTATGCATTTCTTTTCCGAGAATCACTTCTGTGTGATATGTTTTGGGGGTTTGAAGTATGCATTTTACAAAGGTTATGATAGTAGTCAAGCTAGCAGAGCAATTTGTTGATAGTATTAAACTGCCTGTATTTTTTTATCTCGGAACTCTGCTGATCGTAACCTTACATCTGCTGATGGAGAGGCAGAGCTTATGTCCGCTTTCTTTACGCATTTCTTTTCCAAATATCACTTCTGTGTGGTACTTTTTTGGGGTTTGAAGTATACTACATTACTACCTCCACCCCAAACCTGAAGGCTTATTTATAAAAGTCAAACCAAGTTTGACCAAACTTTCAGAACAATCTATCAAGAAATATAATATTTTGTAGATACCGTACGAAAATATATTCGTTATCTATTTAATGATATTAAATTTGTATTTTGCATGTTAATAATTTTTGGTAAAAACTTAGTATACATTTTACAAAGGTTATGATAGCAGTCAAGCTAGGAGAGCAATTTATTGATAGTATTAAACTGCTTGTATTTATTCTATTTGCAACTCTGTGTGCGCCATGTGGAATTGCATGCTCTAGCCAGTTCATCCAATGAGGTTTTATCACTTAACACCAGAAGTTCAGGATTTTTTTATCACAGAACCACAACCCTAGAAATTTGTATCACAAAACACTAACATTTGGGGTAATTGTTTCGCATAATACATGATCTCTGTTTGATAGCCCATTAGTGACCTCCGGCCACCGTCGGTTTAAGAGTGACCGCAGGAGAAAGACAATTAGACTTTATTTTGTGGTATTTGCTGTTAAACGCAAATACAAAGTTGTTTGTCAACACTAGTTGTTAAATCTTAAGTCCAGACAGTTCAAAATAAAATCTTATGTCCAGGGTAGTTGTATTGGTAAACATTATCAAAACCTTATGTTGGTACAGAATATATTACCCAAATCTCATGTTCTTGTGTGGTTATAATTTCTTGTGGATATTTGTCATATGGTAATTCATTTGTGTGTAGCATATGTAACAAGTGTGACTCATATTCTCATTTCCACAGAGTGTCTACAAAATTTCACACCAAAATTCATTTGTTTGTAGCAAACATGCTCACGTACTGTAAATTTGTGTCACGCTGTAGGGTCATGCTCTTGTCAAGCCGACTAATGACAAATAATGTGTTATGTGAAACAATTTCCCCAAATGTTGGTGTTTTGTGATTAAAAATCCCCAACTTGTGGTGCTAAGTGATAAAACCACTCATTCAATAGACCGAGCCTTAGGCATGTATCATTAGATATTTTTTTAGGAAGGCTGCAAATATTTATTTTGAATAATGCGTTGCTACTTGCTAGGATTTGAACTCAGGACCTTGTAGGTCTGATACCATTTTGAATTGCATGCTCTAGCAAGTTCATCCAATAGATCGATCTGTTGGAATTTGGAAGACCCTAGGCAATTATATTAAGCACACGCCATTCCATATGGTTAACCATTGGCATGAAAATGACACTTATATGTGTTTGAGTCTATATGTGGATTGCTTAGCCCTTTCCATCAGTTCGGACTTTTGGTTGCGTTGGCTACTGCATGAAGCTTGACATCATACTTATCCTAAAAATTGTTGCTACTGCCCTTTGTTGCCCAACATAAATTATTTTTGAGCCATAATTTGTTTGCCCTTTCCATCAGTCCGGCCTTCCGGTTGCTTTGGCTAGTGCATGAAGCTTGACAATATGAACATCAATTATTTTTGAGCCATAGTTTGTTTGTCATTACACCTTTTGAGCAGTCTCACTACTACTATTAATTTGTTCTTATATGCACAGTTCCATGATAAATCTCATCTGCATTTCTCGCCAATGCATGTTAGGTCTTCCACTCGAGAATGAGTACGAAGAGCAACGGAGGCAAACTATTCTGCAAATAGCCGAGTTGCAGCCTTGTTGGGCCTAACACTACATCCTTCTACAAGGTCTAGTGCAAAAACGCCACCCACCTCCCTCACAAAGGATACGGAACATTCCTCTGATTCAGAATTTGATCCTGCTGATTGTGATGGCGAGCTGACTCAGGAAGATGCCCTGGTCGACTATCATCTGCAACACAACAAGGTGAGTTTTCTCTGTCCTGTCATCGAATTATTTGTCCCAACTTCCATTTGTTGTATCCCAATCCTACCAAATATGTTACCCATGCCATGTTCAATCTCATTACTACAATTTTTCCTGCTTAGTTAACGCCTCATATATGTTTTGGCATATGTTGCCTGACTGTTTTTCCATTCCATCTGCATATCATCATCATATAATATTGTACATTGAAATATCATTTATGTGTGACAGACATCTGCAGATTCGGGAAAGAACTTTTCAAGAACGAATAGGAGGAAGAACACTCAACAGGAACCTCAGGCTGATACCGGAGGATGGGTGACAATGCGTAATAAAAAAAGAGTTAAGCCTGATGCTCGTGCTGCTCCTCCTATTACAAGGTCTAACAAGAGACTAGCACGAGGTTGCGAACAGGCCAAGAATGATAACAGTAAAAGGTCTCGTAAAAACCACAAACAATCGAATCAGACAGAAGTAGCCCCAGCATGTACCAGCCCACACATTCCACAACCACCAGTTGCCAATACTGTTTCTCAACAACAATTGCCAACAGAACCAGTTTCCACAGCAAATTCTAGCCAAGAATTGGCACCATCAGGAGTGGTGGTAGGTAATAATGGCCAAGGACACATGATGCTAGTCCCAGATGATACAGCCTCAAATGTCCAAACAGTGCTGCCACAACACCAGCAAACTGGTGATGATCTCCCTCCGACCCTTAGTCCTGCGAAAGACAACTCCTCTCCCGATGATGAGACCCACGCCAAAAAGGTAATACTTTTTTCAAGACTTGTAGTTTAATGCTCCCTTATGTATCTATATACCATGATAGCTTGATGTAATGCTTAACTTGGTAGGTTCGCCACGATCAATAAAAACGAGGGGGCCAACGGTAGGAAAAAAACTTGCAGCTAAGATTTCCGGAATGGGTTCAAGATTTCGCATCACATCTATTGTAGGTGGCAGAAGGCCACTTCATCCGCATGAATCTTCATATCTTGTATCACAGGTTGGCCATTTTATCAGGAATGAACTTCCTACCTTCCCATTGTGGAAGCAACACGTTGACACCCCTTCACAGTTCGAGAGTTTAGTGCATAATTTACACGTAAGTCATGCTTCTCCTGGTAATGATAAATTATTCCACATTGATCTGTCCCATTTCTTGTAGCTTACTGTTGTTTCTATGCTATATAACTCACCAATCATTCCACCGTTGTGAAGTTAAGGTTTGAATTCGATGAGGATAATGAGGATGTAAAGTTTGTCATCGCTTCCATATTCAAAGAATTGTTGCGCCAGCACCGCTATAAGCTTAAGGCGACATACTTCACTGGCCAGATTACTGCCAATGTTCGAACAAAGTCTCCTGCACCCTGTATGACTGATGAGCAGTGGGGAGATCTTGTCAAGCATTGGTCTGATCCAAAGAATGTGGTATGGCTTATGAGGACCGTGGAAACCAGATTAAATTCCGAATACTTATTTTGCGCCAGTCTCACTAGTCTCCTTTTGACGTTTGTCTAAAAGGAACCAAATAACGCTTGAAACAACGCTACCAAGCCGTACAGGATCTCGCCACTTGGTTGGGCATCTCTGCAAAAAGTAATGCCCCGCTGGTCTATACATATGTTACTCGGAATTGTGTAGAACTCCGTGTGCATATTTCCATCCTCCATTTCAACCACGTTATTTGATCTCCATATGATTGTACAAAAATGCAGAAAGTAGATCATGCAAACAACATGCAACCAGACAAAGAGATGACTCTGGCAGAGCAGTTCGAGGCATGCCAGAAGAACAAACATAATGTGATAGGAGAACTTGCAGAAAGTGTTATTGTAAGTCTTCTTTATGATTTAAATTTTTTAACTACACACTTGCCAATTTGTAGGAGCAATATGTCAATATGATCTTGTAGGCGTTTTTGTGAAAATGCATTTGATGTGTAATCAGGCATACCAACTTGTAGGATTAGAAGTAGTTCATACACATTAAATCTACCGTCTGCATGTTTCTCTGTAATAACTTTTATTTTTACACGACTCAAACTTTTTAGGCAAATATGAAATTGGAGATGGCAAAACCCGGGAAAGATGGTATGGAAAAAACTCTAGAAGAATGTATGGAGACATTTACCATGGTACTTAAAAATAAAGATATCACCAAAAACACTTTCCTGCGAAATGCTGGGTTTTTGCATCCAAGTCCAAGTCCAAGTCCAAGTCTTTCTCTGCACAAGTTCTGGAGGGAACAAATCCAAATAGAACGAGCTGGCAGCCGATGTGTTAAGAAACCAAGTTGACATGTTGAGATCGAGATCAGAAGCATGTGATGCCCTGCAAGAGGCCAATCAAGTTTGTTATAATCTCTCAAAAGACTAATAAAATGCCATAGATAATTGGAGATGAAAACACTGACATTGACATGTGAGTACCTTGGTATTGTGAAATGTTTATTGAGACTGAGGCACTGTTCCTATTTTGTTGGTGGATGCATTTATCTACGGCTGGGATCAACTTGGTAGTTGTTCCTGTGGATGTTTTAGAAATTGGTTGCCTAGCCTTTTCAATCCGTTCGAACTTAAATGGTATTAGAGCCAAGGTCTCGAGTTTGAATTGTTGAAGGTGTGGTTCAATTCATCCTTAAATTGTTGGTGCCCCATTGGCCCTTGTAAAGCTTCATGTGCCTACCTCCGAATCCAGTGTTGAATTTCTCTTGTCACACACGAGGATGGCTGTTAATGTGTATATAAGTGGGTTGCATAGCCCCTTTTATATAAGGTTGCAAGTTTCCTTTTTGTGGCGTTGGCTACTGCATAAGTTTAATATAGTTCCATGTGGTTTTTGTTGAGTTCTATAATAAGTGGATTGCCTAGCCCTTTCCATCATTTCGGACCTGTGGTGTGCTATTCTGTTTTCCACGTATTAGACCTCCTCTTCTTAACAAGACTCCATGAGTAGGAGGCACATGATTTTTTGCGCATGGAATTACTCAATTAGATAGCTTAATCCCATTTGTTGACTCTCCGTTGATCAGCCACTTGAGGGTGAAACCCAGTATATTGCACTAGCGGTATTTTATGAGGTAATGCACCAGCGCATTAGGTACTCGAGGGAAAACGAGTGTATATTTTCCAGTGTAAGGCTAATCGAAAGTACACGTAACGGTGCACGTGCACCACGGACGCGTGTCGCGCGGTTAGGCGGTGCGCGTGTTGAGACCAAACGTCTAGCTTTTTTGAGAAACTGCCGAGACCAACCGTCACGTTGCCAGAGCCCCCTCTCTCCCTCCTCTGCACACAGTCCCATTCTCACTCACGCACGCAACCACGCCTCTCACGTCCCATCAACTTCTCCAAATCGAAGGAAAAACACCAACCGCCCACGCGCGCTCCCTGCCGGCGATGGACAAGAAGAATGCGCCGGCGGCCGTCGCCTCCGTGAACTGGGCGGCTGATGGACCACTTCACAAGATCGGCGAATGTTGCCGGCGAACGAGCGCACGCCACACCTACTCGCTATGAGGCTGTAGAACCTGCGCTCTTCCTGAGCCACGGCACCTGCACGAATGGACCGCGCCAGACCACGCCTTCCACGCGCCGGATTTCACCTTCCTCCACCTCCGCACATCCCGCTACGTCACCATCGATCTAACGAAAATGCAAGGTTCAAATTCCTCCATATCTATAGAGTTAATCTATTTTTATTTTCAATCGTAAACATCTTAGTGCTGAATGTTATCTTCATCAATATATTTTAGATACTACTTTGTCGGCTTTTGCCGTGGCGTCATCGTGCTTGCCCAGAAGAACCAGCCGCACAAGATACACTCACAAAGACATTGAATACTATGTTTGAGGCGCATATGCCAAACGTTATTCAAGTCACGCTGTGATGAAGTCCCCGACTATGGTCTTCGTTTCCAAAGATTACCCGGCGGAAATTGCTTGGGTCGATGAGAGCACTCCAACTAAGGGTATAGATGAAGATTGGGGAGAAGGAAGATTTTCGATCGAGCACCATTGTCTGCGTCGTTGCATTACCCCGTTCAATGGTGAATTGTATGCAATAGTTGTGAACAATTTTGAGTTCGGAAAATTAGTGTGCACCAACAATGTCCAGTTGGAGCAGCGTGCGAGCACTGTCAAAATGGATACACTATTTTCATTTCCAGAACTTGGAAATAACAAGTTCTACCTTGTGGAGTCGGATGGTGCTCTGCTGCTTGTGTTGTTGGACAACAAGCATTTGGAGGAAGGTCAACCATTGGTGTACCGTGTGGCACTGAGAGCCGCTCTCTCCATGCCGTCAATAACATTGGCAGTCGTGCCTTCTTCGTCCATTATATCCGGTGTATCTCCGTCGACACCAGAGTGCACCCGACACTTCGACCTGGCTGCATCTACTACAGATTTTGGTTATATCAGAGAGTACTTTGATGATATAAAGGCCTGGGATGAGTGGCCAATACATGTGAATAGATTAGGAAACTACGGTATGAGAAATGAACAAAGGCCATACCGTTTGGAGGATGTATTGGCTGCACACTGCAGACGGAAGGAGTTCAATGAAAATTTCCTTCAATGGAGTGACGAAGAAATATATGCTGAATGAAGAACATATTCGTTCATCCTGGGGTATCCTAATCTTCATGTTGGCCATACATTGTGTCTTGTATTATTTTCTGATTAGTTTGTCGTGAACATTAACATTGTTATTGGCTGCTTTTGGCTCTTGTATGCGCTTATGTAGTATTATACTTAGTTTTCTGGATTTATTATGCTGCTGGAATTTATCCTATACTAGCTTCTAGATTTGACTGATTTTGTTTGTAATGATGATGGCTTGATGTGGCTGCTGGCCTTAACTGCCGAAGCAGAGCAATTAGTACTTAACCAGGTGTACCGTCTTTATATTAGTATTATATTATATTACTTGACCATAGCCATATTCAAAATCAAATCTCAGTCGGGCGGAAAAATCTCCCGCCAATCTAGAAATATTTCATGTTTTTGAATGGGATAAGAAGATAGAACACGATGATAGTAACCGATATTCAAGGTGATGATGATTTGATTTTGCACTCGGCCTTGAACAGAGAGTACTAGTACGGTCTCACAATTTTTTATCATTATACTTGGACCTTAGCCAAATTTACCTCATAGCGGCAAAACTTCCCGCCCACAAAATACAAAAATTCACACGCTTCAAATTCTCATTCTACCCTTGTGGAGATGACAGAAAGTCGGTTGGTGGGGGTTCGCCCGTCATTTTTGGATCACCACCTCCCTAGCCCCGGAAACCCTCCCAAAAAATTCATTTCCCTCAGACCACCCACCGGAACTTCCCAAGTCCCTCTCTCTACCACCTCCACGACCACCGCACCGAACATCCCCCGCCGGACTTCCCTGGCCTACCCGGAGCCTCGCGATCCTCGTCATCCGGCTGCCTGCCGGAGCCGCTTCATCGACGCCGTATCAACCGGACCGGATCATCCCCGCCGAACTCGAAACCATATGCTCATCCAGCAGCCTACCGCAGTCGCTTCAGCTGCGTCGTCCACCGCATCGGATCTTGCTCACCGACACCGATGTGCATGAACCGAATCTGCTTCACCGGCGCCGTCCATGATCTAACTCTTCTATGTCGCTTTTCTATTGCTTGCCCGCAAGTTCTTGTTTAATCTTGGGGAACCTGTTTGTGCTAACGACGCGCCGTTACGTCTTTGCATTAGATGAGTAACCATGAAGTTTAATGGCCGTCTCTCCAACCCCAAGGAGCACATGTAGTGTACTTCATCACCGGATCTATCAACCCCAGGAAGATCTGCTGTGATTCCCACAGAGTGCTTCTCCTAATGTAAGTCCCTTGTTTTAGCGCCATGTTCTGGGTTCAGATGCTTGTTTGTCTGAAGCTCTTTTAGTTCATTCCTAGTTATGACCGTAACACCTTGCCATTTTCTAGTTCATTGCTAACTTCAAGCGATTGAACATTTTGGTTTGCATTCCCTGCTCTGTAGATGTAGCCATCATAACTTCTATCTTGCTCATTCGTTGTTCATGCCAATCTTGTTCTCCCTGAACATGTTGGTTTGCATTCCCTGTACTACGGTGATGCCATTTTTTCTATCTTAAACTGCCTGCTATTAGTTCCTGCATGCTATCGCTCTGCCATCCTGCAGTACAAATTAACTGCCTGCTATTAGTTCCCGCATGCTATCGCTCTGCCATCCTGCAGCACAAATTTATTTGAACTCGTCACAGCAACAACTTCCATCATAATTTTTTCGCCATATGATTCTTCAAAAGCTGCAATATTAACTTGTTTCTCTTAATTGGCATGGCGCTCACATATAGAATTGTGAACATATTGGTGTGCATTCCCTTTTCTACAAGTTCAGATCCCACTATATTCCGTTTCTGGTCCATCCTAAGCCGTAGCATTAACTATCCTCTATGTGTTGCTCATTACAACTTTATATCCCGAAACAAATTGATTTTTTCCCTTATCTACAAGTTTATCAGTGATGCCATTATAACTCCTATCTGTTTTATTCCTAGCTATTATAGTAACATCCTGCTATTATTTAGTTCATGGCCAATTTTAAGTAATTGCACATGTTGGTTCGCATTCCCTCCTCTATAGCTTTTGGCATCGTAACTTCTATATTTGGTTTACATTCCCTGCTCCGTAGATCTAGCCATCAAAACTTTATCTTGCCTCGTATGTTGTTTCAAAAATTATGGCCTCCTACTATGTTGTTTGTGCCAATTTTTACTCCATGAACATGTTGGCTTGCATTCCCTGTACTACAGGTGATGCCATTGTTTTGTATCTAGTTCATTGTAAGCTAACAAAGTAAGGACTTAGTTTGGCATGCTATCACTCTGCTATCTAGCCCGTAGTACAAATAAACTTGTCATATTACTAGATAATAATTTTGTGTGCCATCTTGTTCTTCAAAAGCGCATTTGTTTCTTCGACTTGGCATGACGCTCACATATGGAATGCTGAATATATTGGTTTGCATTCCCTCTTATACAAGTTCACAGGTGATCCCACTATATTCTGTATCTTGCTCAGTCGTGTTACAAAATTTATAGCCTGCTACTATGTTGTTCATGCCAATTTTGTACTCCCTGAACATGTTGGTTTGCATGGGACTCGACAGTAGTAAGTCTGCTGTTTCATTCTAACATGCTCTGTTATATTGGCTGTTGGTATGCGGCATGCACTCTTTGTTTGCTTATTGTGCGCATTACAATGATCTTGTTATAACGACGAAATGATGAGTTCCAAATTCTTTGGCAAACAATATTGTAGTGTCTTTGCCTTTCCATTGTTGCTGTCTTAACTTGTAATGTCTTTGTTTCAGATATAGGTGCTGCATGGACAACTTAAAAGATTGCCGGATCGCTTCATTGTATTGCTAGGTTTAATTACCATTCAATTTCTCTGGGTTCTGTAATATTTTTTCAATGCCTTGCAACTGATGTAATATTTAGTTAGTTTTTATAGTTCTTTCGCGCATTTTTTCTTTGGTGCTTGTGGTAAGTGAGGCTATTCGAAGAAATCAATGCTGCGTAAATATTCTCAGTATCTAAATCACGAATTCCCATCCCTTAAACGGCCCAATTAAGCAAAATCACATATGTGCCTGCCCGCAAAATCCTAAAGCGCATATTATGCCGGCATATCAACAGCAACTAAACGGGCTGGCCCACTTACTTCTTGGGCCAGCCCATTTGATTTACCGTGGACCCCACACTCTAATTGGGCTGGCCCACTTGCTTTAAGGTGGACCCCACATACTACTGGGCCGGCCCACTAAATAGTTGGGCCAGCCCATTTGCTTTTGTGGTGGACCCCACATACTAAATGGGCCGGCTTTAAGAGGAAAGTGGACCCACGTATTTTTTGGCCGGCTACTATCTTGTTGGGCCGCCCACTGCTAGCATGGTGGACCCACATACTAATTGGGTCGGCCCTTCAACTGAGCCCACTCGTGTTTTTGGGCCGGCCCACTATGTTGTTGGGCCAAACATTTGCTATATGGTGGTCCCATGGTAAACGGGCCCTTTTTAGAAGGTGGGACCCACTGTGTTTTTGGCCCTACCACTATTTGGGCCAACCACTTGCTATATGGTGGACCCCACATACTAAATGGGCCGGCCTTTAACAGAAGGTGGGACCCACCAGTGCTTTGGCCCGGCCCACTATCTTGTTGGGCGCCCACTTGCTATGGTGGACCCCACATACTAAATGGGCCGACCCCAACCGAGGAACTCACCCAGTGTTTTTGGCCCGCCCACTAGCTTGTTGGCCGGCCCACTTGCTATACTGACCCCACACACTAAATGGGCCGGCCTTTGTACAGAAAGTGGGACCCACCTGTGTTTTTGGCCCGCCCACTTGCTTCTGGGCACCGCTTGCGTAGGTGGACCCCACATGTTAAATGGGCCGGCCCATTTAAGTTTTGACCAATCAACATTAGAGGTTAGGCCCTGCCCACGTAACTAATGGACCAGCCCACTATATAGTTGACCGTCACCATGTCATCTGCCCGGCCCGCTTAAGACGTGGCGAGGCTCCGTGTGGGCCTGGCCATCTACCACGGGGTTAGCTGGTTAACGCGCAATCGTGCTTAACGGCGTCTGCATGTCGTTGTGCATGATGTCGCAGCCAACGGGTTCTCGATTTCCGCAACGGTCCGATTTTTATGGAAGGCGCTGGCGCGACGGACCGAAAAATCAACCGTTGGACTTTGCCGCGTAGTTTCGACAACGGAACCCATATCGTCGGGTTAGGCCCATAGGCGACGAAAAATGCCCCTTAGTTGACGATTTTGGGACGTTGTCTATCAGAACTTTTCTTGTAGTGTATCATAACCAATCAACACACAACAAAGAAATAAGATATCAAAGGGAGATGTCTCATCTCTTATGTGTATAAGTTTCTCTAAGTGGGCCAAATCACGAAGATGTTTATCCACAAAGAAACATGTACACACAAAATAGATACACAAGAAATATAGCATGATATCCAAGATGAAGTCATGCAATATACCAATAAGAATTTTTTTGCTTAATAGCATGGCCAAAGGCTCAGTTTTATCTTATTGTACATTCATGAACTTCAATCAAAAACACATAAAATACACCACAAATATCAACAAGGGATAGAAGATAGTTGGGATGCTTTGAGAAAGGCAACAAGTATCACAAACGAGGATACCAAAAGAAATAACTCAATTTGCACTTTCATCAATATTGCACATGTGAGAGGCTTGAGTAATTGATATGCAATAAAATTGTTAGATAGCATAGTTGGGATGGATGAATCATGAGCATGATTTTATATACTTCCCAACATATGTGCTCATCTCAATTTACTCACATTTTCAATAAAGAGGTTTCATTAAAATCTTTGCAAGAAGAATAATATTTGCAAATCAAGAGATTCATGTCAAGATGCAACCACATGGTTGGATGCTGGAAAAATATGCATGAGAAGATACTTGTTACCAAGATAGCATTGGTGTGGATGTAGTAGATATGAGTTCGTTGACCATCCTAGCTTGCCTCAAGTTACCATTGAGTCGCCACTTCTTCCTAAGAGTGAGACAAGCATCCAATGCATCTCCATTGCACCTAACACAAAGGTAAGTACAATATGGTCCCCAAACTAATTAGGTCCGAAGTAGTTAGACACACTACAACATATAGGACAAACTCCACATAACTATGTACATATAGATATGAAATTGAATTTCATGCACATCATAGCCAAATTAGGATTTGATGGAATTTACCCTATATATTGGATCAAAGAAAGTAACATATGCCATAAGATATACATATATTAAATATGCATGCACAATACTTTCAAGAACCAAAGGGAGATACTATTTGGACAAAATACCAATTAAATCAAGAAACAATAGTTGTCCAAATTATATCAAAGAATCAAATCAACACAATATTGACTCCAAAGACTTATCTCATTGTAAGAAGCTAATTAAACCCAAAAAAACAAAGGAATGAGATAACCAACTCCCAAGAGAGCAAGGTTCCAACAAATAAACCAAACCCTCAACACTTTTTATGATGGCACAAAACACCAAAAAGAAAGAGGTTTGTCTTCCACACCCAAATTCTTTATAATGATCAAGAGATGTTAAGAATTCTAACAAATATAGGAGAGCTCCCCCAAGATTAGTGCATTATCTAGGATTTTGCATATTAATACAAAATGCACAAAACTAGGGTCATCACGCTACCTATAACTACTACAAATTCTAAGAAAGTTCAAACAGATAAATTAGATCCATAAGATGCAAGGAAGACACATGGGAGTCAAAGCACAACAAATTCATGGCAATAAATAAGGCAATTAAACACAAGAGCCGATGTAAATATGATTTTTTAAATATCTACCTCATAATAGATTGCCAATTGTCCTATGACAAGAAGTACTAGGAAAGATTTCCCAGTGGTAGTTTGTAAGTGTGCGTAAGACATATTTACAACAAATAAAGCATATGGTAAAAGATAAGAGTTAACCATCATGTAAAGAGAGTTTCTTGATAAATTCAATTGGTCATACCAACATGCAAGACAATTAATAGCATTCATACCAACATGCAAAGCAATTAATAGAATGACTTGAAACACATGGTTTCCCAAAAGGGTCTTGAGGGACACGTTGTGAAAAACCATGCCAAGAAAAACTTTCACAAATAAGATCCACAAAGATATTAGCAATGAAGCCATTTAAAAAAATTGGAACTTGTTTGAGCAAACATGCCACATAGGAGAGAGATAATTTACAATATCAATTCTATGTGACACAACCTCAAATGTTCAAATTTTCTAGGCTTGTAATTTGCACAAAACTTATTACTCCCCCATAATGTGATAATGAATTTATTTTCACAAGAGGAAAATAAGATCCAACTAGAGATATTAATGGACATTGAATTTGGATTTCTCATGAGGATGACATACCACATAGAGACTAGATAATCTTGCAATATCAATTCTAAGTGATATTCCTCATGTACACACATTGTTAGGATTGTGAAATTCCCAAAGGCATATCACTCCCCCAAAATGTGATAATCCATAAATCTCATAAGAACCATATAAGATACAACAAGATGCAAAGAGGCTTCAACACAAACACAAATACATGGTGTGCAACCCAACATACATAGACTTGATTTCTCATGAAAATCAAGTAGGAAGCACAACATATACAAACATATGTTAGGAACAAAACTAGCACATGCAAAGGTGCGAGTAACTTTCAATATAAATGAGTTGAGCACATGTTACCGCAAGGAGGAACATTGGATATATGATAGAAGCAAGATAACCAAAAGACTTGGCTTGAGATAATATAAATGATGAAGATCCCTTAATTCTTCATGATGTAGCCAAATCTCCAATGCCCTCCAACAAGCACCTATTGATCAAGTTTTGGATTGTTGGTCCCCAACTAAGTTGGGTCCTAAGAGGTTAGTCACAATAGGCTTGGCAACCCAAATGGTTCTTTTCTTGACACCACTTTGAGCACCAACATATTTGGCAAACACATTGCCACCCTCATCCTTACGAAGAGAATAAATATCATCAATGGTGATAGAGTTGGATGAGGTACCAATAGTGCAAAAGGAGGAGATGTGGCCCTTCTCACGCATATGTAGCAAGTTTTTTTTTCTCCTTCTTCTCACTAGATTTCTCCACAATGGGAGCATTGGCTTAATTCTTCTTGGGAAGTGGCCTTTCTTCAACTTGAGGTTGAATATGAGTTTGAGCTTGAGGCCGCTTCCATTTTTGCTTCTTCTTCAAAGGGCAAGATCTAACACGGTGCCCTTCAATATTGCACTTTAAGCAAACAATCTTGGCCGGGTCTTTGACTTGTACTTTTCCCTTCTTCTTCTTGTTGTTCCTGGACTTGTTCTTGTTGTTGGATTTGAATCCAAGTCCACTCTTGTCATTGGGGGATTGTTGCACACTCAACATCATGTCAAGTTTGCATTCCCCTTCATGACTCTTTACCAAGTCATTCTTCAAAGAAGTGACTTGGGCCTTGAGGTCTTTGATTTCCTCTACATGGTTAGTAACAACACAAGTACTAGAAGAAGTAGAACCTTCAGTGTTAGAGCAACAAGGCAAGGAAGATAATTCATCGCGGGATTTAGCAATACTATGAGTGGATGTATTACTAGGACTAGCACATGGCAATATAGCATTTTGAGTAGTAGTGCTAGTATCCACATGAGGCTAACAAGGTGTTGCCTTTGATATGATAGCCTCATGATCTAACTTTAGCCTATCATGGGAGGCTAGAAGATCCTCACGGGAGCTAGAAAGCTTTGCATGATTTTCTTCCAATTTCCCATAATTGCTAGTAAGCAATTCAAGTTGAGCCCTTAGCTCAAGATTCTCCTTCAAGATAGATGCTTAACAAGAAGTACAGTTAGTAGCACAAGCATCATCACAAGACATATCAAGAATAGTGGGTAACATGTCATGTTCTTTTAAATATGAATCTTGTAGTTGCTCATGTGACTTGGTGAGGATAGAGTGTTCACTATCCAAGGCCTTGTGGGCCTTGTCTAGATCATATAGATCCTTAACAAGTTTATCATGATCAACACCAACTTTGGACTTTTCATTTTTAAGAATTTTTAATTGAGCTTTAGCATGGTCTCTTTCTTTATTGAGTTTAGCAAATATTTAATTTTGAGACACCTCAAGGGTTTCAAGTTTCTCCTCAAGAGAGGCTACAGTCTCTTGTTCTTCTTCAAGATCATTCTTTACGGATGCTACACCATTGGCATACTATCGTTCAAGAGCACCCATTTTATCAATGGTGTTCTCACGCATCCAAATAAGTTTTTGGCTCTCAATAGCGGTAGTCAAGATTTCAAAGAAGTGAGAGCTAGCCATTTTATCTTTGCAAAGAACCTTGAATACACTCTTACCCTTATCGCGTAGAGAGGCAACCCAATCCTCTTCTTCATACTCATCCTCATCCTTATCACCACGAGAAATATTAGGTTCCATGGTAGGAGATACCGTGGAACCCTTGGCCATAAGGCATATATGAGAACCATGAGATAAATATGAGGCGTTACTTGAGGCTCCTTTCAAGATCTTGTCTTGACCAATAGAATCTTTGGTTTCCTCTACATTGCTAGTCACACAACAACTCGAGGAAATAGAAGCATTTTTATCATGGCCACAAGGCAAAGCAAGCATATCATCATGAGATTTATTCAACCAACTTACACATGATATGCAAGGACTATCAACACAAGCATGTAGATGATTTATAGTGCTATATGTGTTTATGTCCATATATGAAGAATTTCAATGAGATAGAGATGAAGAATCATCAATAGTAAGCCCAATATCAACATTGCAATTTTCATCACCACTCACCATATCATTACCTTGTGTCTTGCCACACATTGGTGAAGTGGATGAAGATGAGAACTCATCATGGCCGGAAGTGGAAGCAATGCAATCATCCTTAATAATATTGGACACGTCATATTTATCTTGAATCTTTGTCCATAACTCATGAGCGCTTCCAAAAGGCATGATTGATGAAGTAACTACATTGCTCACAATAATGGAAAACACATGAGAAGCAAGAGCATCGAGGCAAGAGTTTTTCTTCTCCTTATAAGATAAATTTTGGGGATCCTTAGGAGAAGAAAAACCCATGTCAATAATTCGCTCCATGTCCGGGGAAATACCCCGCAAAATATTAAGCACATAAATTTTCCATAGATTATAATTTTTGCCATCAAATATAAACAAGTCATTGTGCACTAAATCTCTAACCGACAACTTTACTCTCAAGGAGGTGAAGCCTAAGAATGAGAGACCTTGCTCTCATACCAATTGAAAGGACACGGATGTCGCCTAGAGGGAGGTGAATAGGTGGTTTAAAACTTTTACGAGATGGGCTTAACAAATGCGGAATAAAACTAGCGTTTACTTTGTCAAGCTCAAAGCCTATATACTATGGTTCACCTATGTGCACCAACAACTTATGCTAAGCAATACAAGCAACTATGTGATAGCAAGATATATAACTTCAAGCACGATGGCTATCACAAAGTAAAGTGCATAAGTAAAGAGCTCGGGTATAGACATGACCGAGGCACGCGGGAGACGATGATTTATCCCGAAGTTCACTCTCTTGTGAGTGCTAATCTCTGTTGGAGAGGTGTGGTGGCTTAGAGCTCCCGAACGCCACAAATGGCCTCACCTTGAGGTATGGTTGCTTGATGCACACCAATGCCACAAAGGCCTCACCCCAAGATGCGGCAGTCACACCACACACCGAGCGCCACGAAGGCGCCTCACCTTATTCTCCGGTGACCCTCGCCACAAAGGTCTAGGTCACGGTTCCACTAAGGGATTTCCTTCGAGGTGGAAACCGGGCCTTACACAAAGGTTGGGGCACACATCCACAACTTAATTGGAGGCTCCCAACAATGCACCACAAAGGCCTAGAATACATCTAGGGTTCCAAGAACCCAAGAGTAAAAGCTCCTCACTTTCACTTCCACGAATGTTCGTGGAAAGCTCAAACCGATGCACCAAAGGTAATGGGAAAACCTTCACTCCCAACTTCCATCACATCTACAAAATCTTGTGGGGAAAGAAGAGAGGAAGAACAAAGGAAATTCATAAAGAACTCCAAGATCAAGATCTAGAGCATTCCACTCACAAAGAGAGGGATTTGATTAGTAGAAAAGTAGATCAAGATTTCCTCTCTCTTTTCCCTCAAATGGGGGCAATAATCATGGAGGGATTGAGAGATAGAACAAGCTTCTCAAGTTCAACAATGAAGGAGAGAGAGAATGAGAGAAGCAAATTCACAAGGAGGAAGAAGGGGGGTATTTATACCCCCAAGAAAATCGAGCCGGTGGGGCATAATAGGCCAAAATTTACGGCCTAAGTGAGGGCCGGAAATTCCGCCCCCATCGGAATTTCCGGCCTAGAAAGTGAAATTTCCGGGGGGGGGTCTAGGGGCTCATTTTCGTATGTCCATATATGAATAATTGCAATGAGATAGAGATGAACAATCATCAATAGTAAGCCCAATATCAACATTACAATTTTCATCACCACTCACCATATCATTACCTTGTGTCTTGCCACACATTGGTGAAGTGGATGAAGATGAGAACTCATCATGGCCAGAAGTGGAAACAATGCAATCATCCTTAATAATATTGGACACATCATATTTATCATGAATCTTTGTCCATAACTCATGAGCGCTCCCAAAAGGCATGATTGATGAAGTAACTACATTGCTCACAACAAAGGAAAACACATGAGAAGCAAGAGCATTGAGACACGAGTTTTTCTTCTCCTTATAAGATAAATTTTGGGGATCCTTAGGAGAAGAAAAACCCATGTCAAGAATTCGCTCCATGTTCGGGGAAATACCCCGCAAAATATTAAGCACATAAATTTTCCATAGATCATAATTTGTGCCATCAAATATAAACAAGTCATTGTGCGCTAATCCCTAACCGACATCTTTACTCTCAAGGCGGTGAAGCCTAAGAATGAGAGACCTTGCTCTGATACCAATTGAAAGGACACAGATGTCGCCTAGAGGGGGGGGGGCGGTGAATAGGCGGTTTAAAACTTTTACGAGATGGGCTTAACAAATTCGGAATAAAACTAGTGTTTACTTTGTCAAGCCCAAAGCCTATATACTATGGTTCACCTCTGTACACCAACAACTTATGCTAAGCAATACAAGCAACTATGTGATAGCAAGATATATAACTTCAAGCACGATGGCTATCACAAATTAAAGTGCATAAGTAAAGAGTTCGGGTACAGAGATAACCGAGGCACGAGGGAGACGATGATTTATCCCGAAGTTCACTCTCTTCCGAGTGCTAATATCCATTGGAGAGGTGCGGTGGCTTAGTGCTCCCGAACGCCACAAATGGCCTCACCTTGAGGTGTGGTTTCTCGATGCACACCAACGCCACAAAGGCCTCACCCCAAGATGCGGTAGTCACACGACACACCGAGCGCCAAGAAGACGCCTCACCTTATTCTCCGGTGACCCTCGCCACAAAGGCCTAGGTCACGGTTCCACTAAGGGATTTCCTTCGAGGTGGAAACCGGGCCTTACACAAAGGTTGGGGCACAGATCCACAACTTAATTGGAGGATCCCAACAATTCACCACAAAGGCCTAGAATACGTCTAGGGTTCCAAGAACCCAAGAGTAAAAGCTCCTCACTTTCACTTCCACGAATGTTCGTGGAAAGCTCAAATCGATGTACCAAAGGCAATGGGAAAACCTTCACTCCCAACTTACACCAAAGCTAAAAAATCGTTTGGGGGAAGAAGAGAGGAAGAACAAAGAAAATTCACAAAGAACTCCAAGATCAAGATCTAGAGGATTCCACTCACAAAGAGAGGGATTTTATTGATAGAAAAGTAGATCAAGATCTCCTCTCTCTTTTCCCTCAAATGGGGGCAAGAATCATGGAGGGATTGAGAGATAGAGAAAGCTTCTCAAGTTCAACGGAGGAGAGAGAGAGTGAGAGAAGCAACAACCCAAGGAGGAAGAAGGGCCAGAAAAATCGAGCCGTTGGGGGCATAATAGGCCTAAATTTCCGGCCTAAGCGAGGGCCGGAAATTCCGCCCCCACCGGAATTTCCGGCCTACAAAGTGAAATATCCGGCCAAATTTCCGGGGCGGGGGGGGGGGGGGTCCAGGGGCTCATTTTCGTAGGTCCTTAGATGTTTTTTGGGGCCGGAAATTCTCTAAATTTCCAGCCAGGAAATTCTGGCCTGGAGAAAACTGGCAGCAACAACAAAACGATAAAGACCATAAGTTGAGCATCCAGACTCCGATTTTGATGATCTTGGGCTCGTTTCGAAGCTAGTAATAAGCTCTACAAGATCATACAGGGAAAAATCATAATCCATCTAGGGAGGATAGAAATAAATGATAAAATATTTGAGCTATCTAAAAAAGACATACCGGTAAAGCCTCCAACCTCGAAAAAGCAATAAGTTGCCCATGCAAAAACCATTCTCGATGAACTAGAGCTTGTCATGAGAATAAGCACAAGATCTAAAACATCACATGGATAAGATCCAAATAACAACAAAAAAATATGATGCAAGGATGCAAGGGTTTGAGCTCTCTCCGAACGATACGATCGAGTTACTCACTCGAGAGCCCTCTTGATAGTACGGCAACTAAACTATAATATGGTCTCCAACTACACCATGAGACCGGTAATAGTGAAACCCTATCAAGAGAAAACCTTAACCTTGCGCGTTCCTCTTGAGCTCGATGATGACGATCTTTACCGCAACAAGATGGAACACCTTTCTTGATTGTGCTTGGTTGACGAAGTCTTGTGTATTGCTCCCCCATAATCCACCATGGGAGAGCTTCTTCTTCGGCGCATGTTCACATATCCATGATCACCATATGATCTCTTTGAGTTGGCTCATCTTGAACTTGCACTTCATTTCTTCATTCTTCATCATGTTGATGTCTTGAAGCTAAACTTGAGGGCTCATATCATCTTCACCTTCAAGACATACTCGACACTTGGTCTTCTTCATTTGCTTCTTATTTAAATTTTGAAGCCAACATATGGTTCAAGCATTGCCTATGGACAACTCCTACAAATATAACTCAATGCAAAAATTAGTCCATAGGGATTGTCATTAATTACCAAAACCACACATGGGGGCTCCATGCACTTTCACATGTTTTATATTGATTTATGGGGATTTACCAATGATCCCCTTTATTTGGGTTGTAACTCTGCAGGACAGGAAAACCCTATTTTGTGTATTTTTTACTTCCAGGGACCTAACGGAGTCAAATTGAGCTAGGATTCCGCGGATGACAATATTTCATCAAGAGAAGTATCTGGAGTTCTTGGACCTTGTGAGAGGGGCCTGGAGGCCCAAAAGAGGGCAGGTGGCGCGCCTAGTAAGGGTGGGCGCGCCACCCTGTCTCTTTTAGTCCTTGGCCCTTTGATTCGCCTGATTCTTTCGCCAACCGACTTCATTTGACCTAAAAACCCATATATATATGACCCTCAGGGTTCCCTCGAGGAGAGCGCAACAGAAACACCAAAACAGAGGCCGAAAGCAACGAAGATTGAGGGGAACCGTGAGCCGCCTCCTGAGGGATCTCCACCTTCTCCAACGTCTTCAACATCATCATCATGGTGAAGGGGGGTAGTCCACCTCTGGACTATGGGTTTGTGGCAGTAGCTTGATCTATTTTTCTCTTGTTCTCCATATATCTTAGTACCATATGAGCTGCCCAACAAGATTATGGTCATATATGTAATTCCTATGTGTTGGATCTTTATTCTATTGTATTAATATATGAGATTATAATCTATTATGTGCAAGATGTATGGATAGATGCATATCATATACCCCATTCTTAAGTGCTTGTTCTGATCCAACTTGTATGCAAGAACATGTGTGGAGAGAAGTGTGTATTAGATGGAGTAGCATGTTTGTAGTGATTGAATAGTGAGAACAAATTCATGATCTATTATAGTTTTATCTTTTCCTTTGCTGCCTCACTAGGGATAAAGTGATTGTGTGTGCTATGTTTATCATGTGACAATTGTGATATTCTTGTTTAATCAAGGTAGCATATTTGATATTCAAACATCATGTCTAAATACTTAAGGTTATACTCTATTAATTATTAATACAAGATTGCTTGGAGTTTTACCTTTCTTGTGGAGTATAAGAGAGATGTGTTGCATCATCTCTATGTTAGGACCAAATATGACATATCCATCAGTCAATCTGGCCTCCATGATTTTTATGCTTTGTGATTCTTGGATGCTTTATTCCTCCAATCAACTCATAGGCTAACGATGAGTCCGGTGTAGAGCCATCACATGCACATTGTTGTGGTAAAGTCTATTAGATACATGCGAGTACCACCTGCACGTGGCTTAAGGGGACAAGGCCTGCGTGGCGGAAAGATGAGGTTGCGGTGTTCGACACAGATGAAATTACGAAGACCACGAGAAACTCGCGCATGACACATGGAGATGGGAAAAGGTGCAGTGTGGCTTTTCTTCTTCTTCGTCGGAGGGCCTCAAGTGCATAGAGAGAAGAAGAGGAACGGAATAAGAGCATAAGCTGACTAGTGGGGTCCATGACCACTTCATCGTTGTTTTCATGGCAGTGCCCCGATGGGAGCCTATGGGTGGACCTTACCTATCAGGTTTGGAATTAATTGCTTTGAAACAGTCATTCTCGGAATTTTGTGTATACCTAGATCAAAAGCTGTCATTGAGTAAAGAAAAGCCCAAAAATCAGGATAAATTAAAATTACTATAAGCCTCATGAAGTAGTGGTGTACTGGTTTTGTGTAGTTCACCCAGAACACCATAAATGCAACTCGCCAGTGGCATTTTAACAACAAAGCCAAAACAATGCATGGAACAAGTTTTAGATGAGAAGTGACATTGTTGTTATGATCTCCTTCTCTGACATTTCATTTGTTAGTATATTTGCTCTGATTATTAAATAAACTTGACTATGTACATTATCTGAACTTGCCTAGAAACCTGGACTATCTTGCATGCAAGGGCAACCATTGAATAATATTCCACCCTAAAAAAATCATTAAATAATATTACCGTCTCCTTCTATGACTTTTCATTTGTAACCCTGTAAACATATTTAATTTGCTCTGAACGAAGTCGACTCATCATTTCAGCCATAGCGTACGTGGCAATAACTTTGACATTTGTTTTAGAAAAATCACTTTGACACTGTAATGCGTCTATTTCAATCTTCGCCAGTCGCGTCAGCGACATTGATTGGGCTTATAGAAAACCAATTAATTACTTGTCAAAAGAATCAAATGAAGCAGATTTAATCAGCCAGCATCAGCAAGAGTTTGGCAGTCGGAAGTTCACGGAAGTTTCATCCCCCCCTCCGTAAAATGCATATATGCCTTTTTCTTTGCGGGTCTGTATGCCTCTTCTTGGAGATTCATGAATCCGTGTACTGTTATCATCAGTGACCGTTAATAAAGTGACCAAGATAAAATTTCTACCAAGACACTACGTCGTTGTCTTTTCGACATACCGTGTCAACCAAGCTGCCAAGAAGCGGCATACTAATATGATGACACTGGTCTACTGTATGTCTGTATGTCAAGGCTTGTGCTTGGGTACACTCCCTCTCCCGAACTCATCAAGGGTAAAGTGATCATTAGCCCTAATCAATTGATTAATAGATTAAATTAAATTAGCCCGCTCAATCCCATATCTACAACATGTATGTCTACATATGGCATACCGTATTTTCAGCCTGCCGCACGTACGTACTACTCACGCTTTGCCCTACCACGCGGTCGCTCTCACGTCTCGATCTGCTCCTCGACGACGACCATTCATCAATTCTGGCTATCTTCAACTCTTGATCACCACTAGATCGGGCGGCCATCTCCGATCTTCACCAAGTCCTCCTGAAGTCGTGAGTCCCCTTGTCGTCGCCAGCCACGATCCACTCCAAGTCGTCGGCTCCTACGTCCTCGTCGACCACAACTCCAGGCAGCTCGTCGTTGGGACGGACATGTCTGGCAACATGTCTGTTCATCCCTGTATTTTTGCCTGTCCACTCGTTGTTTGCCAGACAAGTGATCGGGACTAGTTGGACATGTCCCGAACCAGCCCCGGATATGTCTGGCAGCAAAAACACACATGTACATGTTTGAGCCGGCGCCTAAAACCGTAGAGGTTTCGTACGTACAAATGACCTACATGTACGTATCCACGCATATGCAATTGTGCTGTAAAGGTTTCTGCAGGGCTAATGTACAGATTAATTATTTAGAAATTAGTTATAAAAGATCATCATGCTCTTAGTTATAAAGGGGTATTGAACAATCTCAGTCGTTCTTGTGTGTGTCAATCAATAAGAACGGCCTTTGGGCTTTCAGATGCATGTGCTTTCTTTGATTGAAATGTATTTTTTGCGCATTTTATGGTATCAAAAAATTCCACTAAAACCGCAAATACATTTCCACATCCTACGTGCTCGGAGAGTCGTTTCCCGAAAAAACATTGCGTGACTTGCGTAAATGATAAAATTTGATGCTAAAATGAGTCTATACACAAAACTTCTTTTGTCTTTGTAAATAGCCCACAATAAATTCGGTCTTCACGAAACTTTACGTGCGCATATAGAATGTGGATATATACGGGCAAATATTTTCCTCTCTCTATATATATGAATACATCTTATAACATTGTGATGTTTGTTTTCCTCTCTCTATATATATGTGCACCCGGGAGCGGAAGTGAATTTCATATCAATTATGTATACATCACAGTATGCTTCTTCTAGTTATACACTAAAACCAGAAAGTTCTTTGCATAATTAACAAAGGAAGTAGATATCCACACAATTTAGTACTCGCAGGAGATTCTCTCCGCTCAATTTGACTTTCTGCAAAACAAGCATCCTCTTCAAGGGCAAGTATGTAAAAGTTCTATGATCTCCTCTCAATAGCACTGCAGAGAAACAATTGGTTAGATAAACTATGATTCAATTCTTTTATCAAAAATATTCTAGGTCAAAGAACACTAGATCTTCTCCAAGCGAGTCGAAGATACTCTTAGACAACAAATTCCGTATTGAAAATCAAAATCACGACTATAATTATGTAAGGGAAGGAGTATAAATGAAACCATAATGAGATCTTGCTATTCAAAGACACTCTACACGATTCAAAAAAAGGGGATCCTTCGATTTATAGGAATGAAAGGAAAACATAGGAATAAAAAAGTGTAAGATTGGAATGTCATGCGTAATTAAATCCTATAAAAATATGAAGTGTGTTTGATTGTGATAAATGATTTTTTTCATGAGGTATGACCTAATATATTTTTCCTATAGAATTTGTATTGCATGATTGCTATAGAATTAGTTTCTATAAAATAGATTCATGTGAATAATTTTTTGTGAGATCTAAATCCTACACAATTTCTATGCAAATCCTACAAATTAAAAAAGAAGGTGTAGCATGTCTTTGGTCTCGAGTTTTCCTGTATGTCTTTAGTCACGCGACTCCTAGACCGGTTCCTCCCCTGCCATGTACAATGCCTTCAAAAAGGACATTGCTAGACACAACCAATTAGGTCAGACCTTGGATTTTTACCCTGAAAGGTAAGACTCTGAACTTCACCTGTGTTGCCACCCCCACTTGCATACCGCTGCTACGAACCCAGAACACCAAGCAAGTCCCTCAACATCACACAGACTCGGTCCTCCATTGTTAGTCCTCCAATCCGGTCTTCATGATATTCTCCATCTCTGATTTTACCATGGACCAGAATAACATCTGATGGCGACAGAACAGAGCTTTCATACGTGCAAATGACCTACATCTGGGCAGCGAAAACACATATGTACAAGTTTGAGCCGGCGCCCAAACCATAGAGGTTTCATACGTGCAAATGACCTACATGTACGTACACATGCATATGCAAGCAATTGGGCTCTAAAAGTTTCTGCAGGGCTAATGTACAAATTAAGTATTCATGAATTAGATATAAAATACCATCATGCTCTTAGTTACGAAGGGGTAGTGAACGATCCCAATCGTTCTTGTGTGTGTCAATTAATAAGAACGGCGTTTGGGCTTTCGGATGCATGTGCTTTCTTTGATTGAAATGTTTTTTTTTGCGCATTTTGTGATATGAAAAAATTCCAATAAAACCGCAAATACACCTCCACATCCTACGTGCTTGGAGAGTGGTTTCCCGAGAAAACATTGTGTGACTTGCGTAAATGATAAAATTTGATGCTAAAATGAGTCAATACAAAAGACTTCTTTTGTCTTTGTAAATAGCCCATAAGAAAATTGGGTTTTCAAGAAACTTTACGTGCGCATATAGAATGTGGATATATACGCACAAATGTTTTCGGTATCTTATAACATTGTGATGTCTGTTTTCCTATCTCTATATATGTGTGCACCAGGAGTGGAAGTGAATTTCATATCAATTATGTATACATCACAGGATGCTTCTTCTAGTTGTACACTAAAACCAGAAAGTTCTTTGCATAATTAACAAAGGAAGTAGATATCCACACAATTTAGTACTTGCAGGAGATTCTCTCCGCTCAATTTGACTTTCTGCAAAACAAACACTCTCTTCAGGGGCAAGTATGTAAAAGCCTCCCAATAACACTGCAGAGAAACAATGGCTTAGATAAACTATGATTCAATTCTTTTATCAAAAATATTCTAGGTCAAAGAACACTAGATTTTCTCCAAGCGCGTCGAAGATACTCTTAGACAACAAATTCCGTATTGCAAATTAAAATCACGACTAGAATTATGTAAGGGAAGGAGTATAAATGAAACCATAATGAGATCTTGCTATTCAAAGACACTCTACACGATTCAAAAAAAAAAGGAGCTCCTTTGATTTATAGGAATGAAAGGAAACCATAGGAATAAAAAGTGTAAGATTGGAATGTCATGCGTAATTAAATGCTATAAAAACTTGAAGTGTGTTTGATTGTGATAAACGAATTTTTCATGAGGTATAACCTAATATTTTTTTCTATAGGATTTGTACTATAGGATTGCTATAGAATTAATTTCTATAAAATAGGTTCATATGAATCAAACAACTTATGTAGCATTTTTTTGTGAGGTCTAAATCTTACACAATTTCTAATTTTATGTGCAAATCCTATAAATTAAAGAAGATGGCATAGCATGTCTTTGGTCTCGGGGTTTTCCCGTCTGTCTTTGGTCACGCGACTCCTAGACCGGTTCCTCCCCTGTCACGTACACGCTGACGCTGCAGCAAATTAGTTTTTTGACGACGCTCGTACGGCATCTCATAGTAGTAGACGATTCTTTGAGGTGTGACGGCGCGGCCCTAAACTGAAGCCGTTTATAAATACCATACCATGCGGCGCTAGAGCTCACACTGCAGTGCACGGACACACCTTCCACAGCTAGTGATCGATCGGGCGTTGGCTGTCTGCTGCTCTCGGTACATGCAGCGAGCGAGAGAGATGGCGAAGCACCTGCTGCATCCACGCTCTTCTTTCTTCCTTGTCGTCCTATTGGCTGCGCTGATTTCGTACCAGGTCCAGGTGTCCACCGCGCAGAACGCGCCGTCGCAGGTCCGTGTCGGCGTCATCCTGGACTTGACGTCGCCAGTTGGGCACAGGCGGCGGACCGGCATTAGGATGGCGGTGGAGGACTACTACGCCGCGCACCCCAGCTCGGCAACGAGGGTGCAGCTCCATTTCAGGGACTCTGCAGGGGACGTTCTTCGCGCCGCTTCTGCTGGTAAGCTCAATCGCCGCCCGCTCCACCCGTCAAATATCCGGGCGTTATGGAGATTTTGCTTAGCTCTCAATCCACTGTTGATGCAGCGGTGGACCTGATCAAGAACGCGCAGGTGCAGGCCATCATCGGCCCTCCAACCTCGGCCGAGGCCGAGTTCGTGTCCCGCATCGGCGACCGAGCCCACGTCCCCGTCCTATCCTACTCCGCCACCTCCCCGGAGCTGTCCGCGGCGCAGACGCCCTTCTTCGTGCGCACCACCGCCAACGACTCCTTCCAGACGGCGCCCGTCGCCGCCGTCCTCGGCGCCTTCAACTGGCGCGCCGCGGCCGTCCTGTACGAGGACTCGCCGTACGGAGCCGGCATCCTTCCGGCGCTCGCCGACGCGCTCCAGGGCGTCAGCACCAAGATCATGGACCGTGCGTCCGTGCCGAGCGACGCGGACGACGCCCGCATCGACGCGGTGCTCTACCGCCTGATGGCGATGCCCACCCGCGTGTTCGTGGTGCACATGCTGTATCCTCTCGCCGCGCGGGTCTTCCGCCGGGCGAAGAAGGCCGGCATGATGTCCGAGGAGTACGTCTGGGTCGCCACGGATGGCGTCGGGGGCTTCATGGACAGGCTCAGCCCCGAGGATGTCGACGCGATGCAAGGCGTCGTCAGCCTTCAGCCTTACGTGGAAGTGACGGACGACGTCAAGAACTTCTCGGCACGGCTAAGGGAGAGGTCACGTCTGGAGAACCCGAGCGACGCGGACGTCGTAGACTCAACCTTGATGAGGCTCTGGTCGTACGACACGGCATGGGCAATCGCCTCGGCTGTGGAGGCGGCCGGTGTCCCCAGCCCGGCGTTCCAGACACCTCAGCAGGGCACGGCACTGACAGACTTGGACCGGCTCGGCGTGTCGGCCACCGGAGCAACGCTCCTCAAGGCCGTGCTCGCCACGACGTTCGACGGGATAGCCGGCAAGTTCAAGCTGGTAGACGGGCAGCTCCAGCTGCAGGCATACGAGGTGATGAACATCATCGGCAAAGGAGCCAGGACGGTCGGGTTCTGGACGCCGGAGTCCGGGATCTCGCAAGATCTGAACCCTGGCAGCTCCAAGGCGCTGAAGCTGAAGCAGATCCTCTGGCCAGGCGAGCCACGGTCCACTCCGAAAGGCTGGACCGTGTCGCCAAACGGGCGGATGCTCAGAGTTGCCGTCCCGGTGAAGCGCGGGTTCAAGCAGTTCGTGGACGTCTCGGAGAACTTGACAACCGGCGAGACAAAGATCACGGGCTACTGCATCGACGTGTTCGACGAGGTAATGAAGAATTTGCCCTATCCAGTCAGCTACCAGTACGTGCCACAAAATGTTAGCTCCAACTCTTATGCCAAGCTTGTGGACATGGTGCGGGATCAGGTCAGTACCATGACAACAAAACCACCACCTCACCGTCAACCGATTTCAAAAGGTGGATATGTAATTAATTGACTTGCAGGAAGTTGACATTGTCGTCGGAGACGTGACGATCAGGGCAAGCAGGATGGCCGACGCGGACTTCACCATGCCCTTCACAGAGTCGGGGTGGTCAATGGTCGTAGCGGTGCAGGGGACGAGCTCCATGTGGTTCTTCGTGAGTCCGATGAGCAGAGGCCTCTGGCTTGCCAGCTTCGCCTTCTTTTGCTTCACCGGCTTCGTCGTGTGGGTGATTGAGCACCGGATTAATCCCGAGTTCCGGGGCACGCCGTGGCAGCAGTTCGGCCTCATCTTCTACTTCTCCTTCTCAACACTCGTCTTCTCACAGAGTAGGATTAATCGCAGCTAGCTTCCTTGTTCTATGTTTTCTGGATGATGGCTTCATCTAATTTTATCGATTTCAGAGGAGAGGCTAGAGAGTAACCTGTCGAGGTTTCTGTTGATCATATGGGTGTTCGTGGTATTGATCCTGACATCAAGCTACACGGCGAGCCTGGCGTCGATGTTGACCGTTCAGCAGCTCCTGCCGACGGTGACCACCGACGTGAGGGAGCTCCAAAAACGCCACCACGACATTGGGTACCAGGAGGGAAGCTTCATCAAAGACTCCCTGGTAAGCATGGGCTTCGATGAGCGGAGGCTGAGGACATACAAGACGGAGGACGAGATCGCAGACGCGCTGTCGAGAGGCCCAGCTAACGGCGGAATTGCCGCAGTGTTCGACGAGATCCCCTACCTGAAGGTCTTCTTGTCCAACTACTGCGAAGGCTACAAGATGGTCGGCCCCATCTACAAGACGGACGGCCTCGGATTTGTAAGTGCAACACCGTTCAAAAAGATGCAATCGATCACCGTATGGTTAGCATCCCTGATTGCTTGTCTGCTTAATTAGCATGCATCTTTGCGGTTGTCGATTCACAGGTGTTCCCCAGAGATTCTCCCTTGACTGGGGATGTGTCGCGGGGGATAGTGACGTTGGCGGAAGGGGAGAAGATGACCAAGATTGAGAAGGCATGGTTCGGCGATACAGCTACCTGCCAGAGCGCGAGCAGCCTCAACCCCAGCGCTTCGTCCAGCCTAAGCTTCCGCAAGTTCGGCGGGCTGTTCCTCTTAACCGGCGTGGCCTCCAGCTTCATGCTCCTCATCTACCTAGCCATCTTCGCCTACCGTGAGCGCCACGAGCTCCTGGCAGCGGAGGCCACCGCCGACTTCGGCAGCGTGCCGCTGTGGAGGCTACGCGCCTGGCTGCAGCACTTTGACACCAAGGACCTCCGGTCCCCAACCTTCAAGAGGTACAACGAGGAATCCGTGAGGAACGTCGACGAGTCCGCGAAACGGACGCCGAGATGGACCGGAGAGAGCCCGAGGAGCGGCGGTGCGAGTCCGTTCAGCGTGCATTTCAGCTCGGAGATGAACGCCGCTTCTTCACCGGAGGACTCGCCGGCGTCAGAACTGGATAACTCATCCCAGCAGGGGGTCCAAGAGGCAACGACCTCTCAGACTGTGGAGATGGCAACGTCAACGGCATCTCAACTGCACTAGATTACCAACTTCCGTCTTCTGTGTAGTCGGGCCGCTACTTGCAAGGGAGCGAGCAAGACTGATCATGTCAGTTTTTTTTTGTGTGCCTGTACAAATCTCCATGTTTGGACTGCTGATTGCTCTGTTCTTAGCGGTGACGGGAAGATAAATAGTGGTCTCCGAAATAGGAAAACTGTACTTGTATATTTCGAAAAAAATGGAACTCATATCTCTTATATGGTTGGAATTAGGAGCATAGCTCAAGTGGTTATGGAAACAGATGTACAAACCTAACGTCTGGATTTAAATCCTCATGAACGCGAATTTCGGTTTCGATCCGTACCCGAGGACCAAACTATCCTGGTACTTAAGCAATTTCTTCTTAGGATTAGGCTTGGTATTTAACCAAGATGAAAAATCCTGGTACCCGTCATGCTTAAAAGACGGTGTGCATCCTTACTTGGTGCAGGTGCCGGGTAAGTGAAATTCTCCTCAATTTCAAAGGACGTCTCACACTCGAGACGGGTGGCTGAGTCCTCACACTCTACGCACCGTGATTCGCTCGTGACGGGTGGCTAAATCCTCACATTCTATGCATCGTGATTCACTTTCCTAGGTTCTTGATTCTAAGTCCTCTCTGAGGAGGTAGATTAGAGAACTCGGTTCAGGGTTTTTTTTTTTATAAAGAGTGTTTTATTACTTAAATTTAAGCATTACACATGCTTCTATATAACTTATATAACTTAGATGCACACAGCTGTTCCAATTGAAAAGTTACATAAAAAATAAAAAAAACTGAAGCTCTCTACAAGTAATCATGATAGAAACTGCAAGAGTGCCTAAGGAGATTGATGACCAATCTTAAGATTATGTTGATACCGATGTAGGGTAAATATATCTCTTGTCGTATCCTCCAATCGTGTAGATACCCCCATGCTCCACACGTTGTACAAATGACCATGAATAGCGTAGTTGTGCACCGCTAGATGACCTTCATAAGACAAGAATTTTTATCATTAAAAACCTTGTCATTTTTTACATATCCATAGCAACCCAATAACGGCAAGCGCTCTGACCCTAATAAGTAGCTTAAATCTAGGATCCACACCATTGAACAATTGCCAAAAATACTCGCAACGTTGCGTGGTGGATATAAGGTAGAACCTATCTGAATGACTGACCATATAGATCTTGCAAATTTGCATTGGAAGAATAAGTGTTTAATAGTATCATCATGATGACAGAAGACACACATTTTACTTCCTTTCAAATTATGTTTTGCAAAGTTATCTGTGGTAAGAATTACACCTCGATGAAGTTCCTAAGTTTTTAGCGGGGTCTTCGTCTTCCAAATCTTCTTGTTATTATCAACCGGCACCTGAGACTGCATTAAAGCTTTGTATAAAGAATCCACCGAGAATAAAGTATATTTCATCAAAATATATCGAACTCTTGTGTCAAATGGACCAAAGACATACACCACAACAAAGAATTGCAAGATGCTAGCCTAGGGATAACGAGATCTCTTCTCTATGAAACAAATGGCGGTGAATTTTCCAACACCTTATCGAGCATATAGCTTTTGTGAAGCACAATGTTGTACAAGGCTGATATTTTTCACGGAATGTTGCTTTACCTAGTAATTTATCCACCTGAAATCGAATTTCTGATCCATCTCTAATAGTGAAAGAACCAAATGGGAAGAAAATTTTCTTCATCGCCATTGGGCCAATCCAGAAGTGTGAATCACCTGGTTTCCAAACAACCTTGGATAACGCACGTGAGACAACATACTTTCACCTAAGGAGACTTTTCCATTCTTGAAAAAGAACCTTGAAAATCCATTTACCAAGGGGGGAGGGAGCATGTTCTTGACCTCAAGGTCATGAATCGCAAGGCCTCGTTGGGCTTTAGGCCAGGTGGCAAACCACACTCCACTTTGTGAATCGACAATTCTTTTCTCGTTATCACCTTGCCAAAAGAATGTTGATCGGAAATAATCCAATCGTCTTAACACTCCCGTCGAAAGTTGGAAGAATGATACCGTATAGAATGCTATGTTACTTAGTACCGAGTTAACAAACATGCATAGAAGTTTACATATCTTTCTTCTCATCCCGATGAGAACTAGTCTTCCTCCCAAGGATAACAGTTTGTCTTTTTAGGTGCTTAATCTAATTTTTAATTGCTCCTTCACCAATTTCCTTTAAGCAATTGTGAGTCTCCGATAAAGCGTTGGGATACCCAAATACCTAATAGGAATTTTTCCTTGTCTGCAACCAAACAACCCGGCATACAAATTGGCATCATCTTGAGCCACACCAAAACAAAACAACCAACTTGATACATCTCAAATGTATCTACTTTTCTAAGCACTTTGTTCAAAGATTTTCTCCAGAATCTCACCCTACTTCGATAAAACAGCTGAATCTGACACTGTCGAGGGTGCTCATCGGCAATGCCCACCTTTTGGGGCTTAGGGTTGAAGGAATCTTGCAGGCTGACACGATACATCGGATACCAAACAAACGGGGAGAGAGATTTACCCAGGTTCGGGACCCTCGATGAGGTAAAACCCTTACGTCCTGCTTGTCTGATCTTGATTATCGAAATTATCGGGTTACAATGGGGTAGCCGAAGGCTAAGACTATGATCTCATCGGGAGGCTAAAATTTCTAATGACCTAGCTCTAGACTTGTGGTGGTTCTGGCTGCGGTGATTGTGTGTCTCGGCAGATCCTATCATGGCCCTTATATTGCAGGCCAGGTCCCGAGAGTTCTGTCCGGGTTCGACTAGGTTACAAAGAGTTCTACATCTAAACTTTCCTTGTTTCTTCGTCTTCTTGCCTTGTTCGTCAAGAATCCTTCTTTGGAACTGACATAACGGCCCACCTTCGTCGGTGGATGATCTCTGGGCCCCTGGTTGGGCCGTAGGAGGTAGCGTAATATTGGTTACCCGAAGGGTAATGCCCACATCAGTAGCCCCCCGAGTGACTGGCCGAAGTAAGTCGTCGGGCAGGGACTAAAATTGTCTTTTGTCGAACGTCCATAATTGCCGGAAGATCTTGATCTCTTTGAAACAAAAAAAACTCATTTTTATCGGGTGCGCGTCCAGCTCTCCCGATGGGAGTAGCCCCCGAGTCTAGGCACGGATGCTTGCAACCGTGTGTAGACTCAAGGTGTACTACTCGAATGTTTTCGGCTGTCGATGTTTTCAAACTGTCGTGATCATCCGATATCTTTTTTTTATATCTGGTCTTCAATATCTTCGAGTAAAGTCATGCCACTTGATAGTACGTAAGGGTAATTCTACTGCCCCTATAGAATCTTGTGCTGAAGAGAACGATGTTTTCGAAGACGAAGACAACGATCCTTCCAACCCCGAAGCTCTTTCTGCAGATCATAGATCCTTCATTGATGACTTAAGTGATACATCTGAGTCAAATCATGACAATGATGCTGATCATGCTTCCTTTGTTGATGCAGCTCCAGAGAAAGCTAGCGCTTAACCGCCGAAGAGACCCTGGCGGCTTCGCAGACAAGGATGATCTGCTCGACTTGTAAGTTTCTTCCATTACTCCAGAAATTCATTTGTATTAAATTACTTATTCTGACTGATTTATATGCTTATAGCGACGAAGGCTTCATAGAGCCTCCTTCGAAGAAGGCAAAGACGAGCCCCAGCAGGCCAACTCCCGCAGCTTCAAGCTTCGCCGAGCGGCAGCTACGACTGCTCAACTTTCAACGACTTCTTCCTTTCTAAAGGGAAGGAGATTCCTTCGATAGTTGCTGCTGCAGTTTCTCCTCCTCCCACTGAAAAGCCTGTAAGTATTTCATTTTCCTTGATGATGGTTCTGCTTCTATCAGCCCCCGAGTCTATATTCGACTGCTCGTAGTTGAATGTGGACTTCTAAAATATATATTACTGTTTTAGCAGGTGCTAATTTTGTCTTCTTCTTCTTTTTATAGGAGATTCAAATGGTCATCACTGCTTTGAAGGGTTTTTCCTCCCAGTTCTCGACTTCAAGAGGAGGTTGAATCTACTTCTTCAAAGCTTGATAATGCAGTGAAAATGGCTGCCACTGCCTGCCAGAACGCAGATTCCTTAAAAAAGGAGCTTGACCAACTGAAGAAAAAGCTGAAGGAGGAGGAAAAGCTGAGGGTTGAAGCCGAAGCCCAAAGGAAAGAGAAGGAGGGCCTTCTTCGCCAATCCACTTTGGCTTTTCTTAGTAATCTTCAGTGCCTTATCCTTGAACTTTCTTTTCTTATTTTCATGGTATTTCAAATTCTACTGCTTATCTTCTGAGAGGTTGCCGATATTCTTGCTGGTCCCATGGAGAAGCTCCCGGATAATTCTCCCGCCGATGCTCTGACCCTGGCAATCGAGTCTGGTGACCTCATCCGAGCTCTTCTTCAGAAGAACAAGGGAGTTATGTCGAGGTTGCATGCCATGATCTTTCCAAAGGCCAATCAAGAGAAGACGCTGGAGCAGCTAACGGATGCTTTCACCGTCGACACCGAGGCTACTATCGAGGTATTCAAACATACCTTACCTACGGCGCGCTCCTTGCTTTCCAGCTTATGATGGGGCACGGCTTTAAGGCCGATATGGAGCTGATGACGAAGGAGCTCCTGAAGGATCAGGACGGGCAAGCTATTGACCTTAGCCTTTTCAAAGCATCAACACGCAAATGCGCACTGCAGCTTCTTGTATTGGTTTCAGCTAACAAGTCATCTGCTGGGAAAGCTGGCCCAAGTTTATCGACCCAAACTCAGGCTCCTTGATTTTCTTTTTGCCACTTTGTAATCTTCACCGTTTGGTTTGAACAATGCCTTTTAAAAAGGCCTTTTGATTGTAATGAATTCCGTGCTAGCAGTGTTGCCAGTATCTCCTTGTTTTAATCGCAACGTTCCTGGTCTTTGAATGTATGCTCCCGATGGGAGTAAGCTCAATTATATATACTCCTTGACACACTTAATGGTGTATCTTGCAGGTGGCTCATGTACCTTCCTTTGCCAAAGGTTCTTCGGCTAATGATTCTGAAAACGATCGGCTTCAGCGTATGAAGACCCGTATCCTCCAGATGGAAAAATATATGTGTGGTATCCATGCCATGGCTGCCATTATAAAGAAGAAATGCGAGCTATCCATTGATGCAAACGATACACACTCAGTGAATTGCAAAAAAGCAACAGAAAGCTTAAACTGTAAGTGTTTTCCTCTTCCATAGCTTCTTTGGTACCACCAGGAATTTATTTCTGATGTCATCTTTGTCATTGCTTTTGATAGTCATAGCTCTGAATTTATCGGAAGAGAACAAGCGCGCGCATGAACGTGTAAATGCTTTGACCAGTCTGGCATATTTTGATGAAGTCTTCTGGAAGAATCAATCAAAGGCCGCTTCTGTCGCAAAATTTCAAGATCGGGTGCAACAAGTACACCGATTCTTTGACAAATGTTATACTGGCTTGAAGATGATATGGAAAACGATGTTTCCACTGAATGAGACCCCTCCAACTTTTGTTGACTTTGATGTCGAAGTTTAGCAGCGCCAAGAAGGTTCGGAGTTTAATTCGTGCACAACTTCTCGCAGGAGCCGAAACTGCTTTTGCCCTTGTGCTATCAAAATATCCTTTCGCGAATTTAATGGCAATTGCAAATGCTGATGGTGATATAAGCCGATTTTATCCTGTTGTGAAAGTTCCCACTTCCATTGTAATTGAGAGGCTGGAAGATAACTCAAAAGTAGATGTCGAAGTAGAAATTCCAAAAGAGCAACCCTGATAATATTTGTACTCCTATTGTAATGATAAATTTATGCATCCGGTATTTTTTGCGGCCGAGTAGTCGGGTGCATTGGGTGCATGTTTATTCATGTGTATGATGTAACTTTTCTTAATATCAAATCTATTGGAGATGTTATATTTACCACTTTTGGCTAAATATTACTTCCTCCTGAATTATCTTTAGAAGCCGGTGGCAAATATTTGTTATGTAAAAAGCAAATCTTGATGCTCTTTAGTATTTTTGGCATCGGTATTGTGATGCTATTGTACGAAAGTTATCGGGAGCAAATTTTTTGAGTGATCAGCTCATGTTGCAGGTTCGATGAACCCGTAGTAATCGCAACTTTGCTTCAACCGACGATGTATATTTTGGCGACAGCCCCGAGCGAATCGAGGGAACTATGCCTATCGTCGACTCCGTCGCTCTTTAGTACCTCCTTTGTTTGAAGTACCGGCATGGGTCTTTTTGTAAGTAGTTTTTATCCTTGCCGTCCGCAGCACTCACTTATTCTTGAGGCTTCAGCAGAGGATAATTGTGTATTGTTATAAGTCCCGTTTGTTTTACCTTCTATTGCAGCGCTCGTATTTTTTCGAGGCTTTAGATGGTAATTTCGTGTATAGTCATTGAAAACGACCCTCGATCTTTTTGATGGGATTCGTAGCATAGAAAACAAAAAATTTCCTACCGCAAGAACGAAACACAAGCCAAGATCTAATCTAGTAGACGGTAGCAACGAGAAGATCAAGAGACTAACCCTCGAAGATTCGCAAAGCTTAACGAGATTAGATCTCGTGGTGGATGTAGTCGATCACTTGCCGCTTGCAAAAGCGCGTAGAAGATCTTGACGGTGCCACAGTCGGGCAGCACCTCCGTACTCGGTCACACGTACGGTGTTGATGACGACGTCCTCCTCCCCGTTCCAGCGGGCAGCGGAAGTAGTAGATCCTCCTCGGAATCCCGGCAGCACGACGGCGTGGTGGCGGTGGTGGTGGAGAACTCCGGCAGGGCTTCGCCTATGCGATGCGGGAGTATTATGTGAAGGAGGGGGCGGCTAGGGTTTGGGGAGAGGGGAGGCTGGGCGCCGGCCTTGGGGTGCCCTGGGTGGTGCGGCCAATTGAGGTGGCCAGCCCCCTCCCTCTCCTCATGTATATATAGGTGGAACACATCTAGGGTTGCCCAAGTCTTCGAATAAGACCCCAACACAAACCGCCAAATAGAGCAATCCTACTTGGGGTGGGACTCCTTTCCTGATGTGGTGGCCGGCCCACTTGGTGGAGTCCACCTGGGACTCCTCCCCCCTTTGGTTGGCCGGCCATGCTAGGTGGAGTCCCTCACCTTCCATGGTGATTCCTTCCGGACTTTTCTAGAACCTTCTAGAACATTCCATAATTTCACCGGATCATTTCCAAACTTGGAAAGTGACTTCCTATATATGAATCTTATTCTCCGGACCATTCCGGACCTCCTCGTGATGTCCTGGATCCCATCCGAGACTCCGAACAAAACTTCGAACTCCATTCCATATTCCATATCTACTTAAACGACATCAAACCTTAAGTGTGTCACCCTACGGTTCGCGAACTATGCAGACATGGTTGAGACTTCTCTCCGACCAATAACCAATAGCGGGATCTGGAGATCCATAATGGCTCCCACATATTCAACGATGACTTAGTGATCGATTGAACCATTTACATATGATACCGATTCCCTTTGTCACACGATATTTTACTTGTCCGAGGTTTGATCATCGGTATCTCTATACCTTGTTCAACCTCTTCTCCAACAAGTACTCTTTACTCGTACCGTGGTATGTGATCTCTTATGAACCATTCATATTTGCAAGCTAATTAGATGACATTCCACCGAGAGGGCCCAGAGTATATCTATCCGTCATCGGGATGGACAATATCCCACTCTTGATCCATATGCCTCAACTCATACTTTCCGAATACTTAATCCCACCTTTATAACCACCCATTTACGCAGTGGTGTTTGATGTAATCAAAGTACCCTTCCGGTATAAGTGATTTACATGATCTCATGGTCGAAGGATTAGGTAACTATGTATCGGAAAGCTAATAGCAACTTGAACTTAATGACGTGATCTTATGCTACGCTTAGTTGGGTGTTTGTCCATTACATCATTCATCAATGACATAACCTTGTCATTAATAACATCCAATGTTCATGATCACGAAACTATGATCATCTATTAATCAACAAGCTAGTTATACAAGAGGCTTACTAGGGACTCCTTGTTGTTTACATAACACACATGTATCAATGTTTCGGTTAATACAATTATAGCATGGTATATAAACATTTATCATAAACATAAAGATATATAATAACCACTTTATTATTGCCTCTTGGGCATATCTCCAACACTTTTTGACTCACATTGTCGAAGTCAATATTCGCGGTTTGTGAAAAATCTTGAAGAACTTGTTATGGGTAGCGAATTTCTTGCCTTAGTCCTCTCGAGGATAAGATTTAAGTGATGTGGTGATACGTCTCCAACGTATCCATAATTTCTGATGTTCCATGCTTGTTTTATGACAATACCTACATGTTTTGCTCACACTTTATAATGTTTTTATGCGTTTTTAACTAACCTATTAACAAGATGCCACAGTGCGTTTTTTCTGTTGTTTTTGTTCCTAAAGGCTGTTCGGGCAATATTCTCGAAATTCGACGAAACGAAGACCCAATACCTTATTTTTCCCGGAAGCATCCAGAACACCGAAGGAGAGTCTGAGAGGGGCCAGGGGGCCACCACACCATAGGCGGCGCGGCCCCGGCCCGCGCCGGCCGTGGTGAGGAGGCCTGTGCACCCCCCGCGTCGCCTCTTCGCCTATAAAACCCCTTTCGACCTAAAAACGCGATACCAATTGACGAAACTCCAGAAAGACTCCAGGGCGCCGCCGCCATCGCGAAACCCACCTCGGGACCAGAATCGCACGCCGCCGGGACGGGGAAGTGCCCCCGGAAGCCATCTCCATCGACGCCACCGCCCATCATGCTCCGTGAGTAGTTCCCCCATGGACTACGGGTTCTAGCTGTAGCTAGTTGGTATTCTCTCCCATGTACTTCAATACAATGATCTCATGAGCTGCCTTACATGATTGAGATTCATCTGATGTAATCGGTGTTGTGTTTGTTGGGATCCGATGGATTGTTACATTATGATTAGTCTATCTATAAAGTTTGTGAAGTTATTGTTGCTGCAATCTTGTTGTGTTTAATGCTTGTCACTAGGGCCCGAGTGGCATGATCTTAGATTTAAGCTCTATACTTATTGCTTAGATTGTATCTACAAGTTGTTTGCACATGTCTATGTCCGGAACCCGAGGCCCCAAAGTGACAGAAATTGGGATAACCGGAGGGGAAGGCGTAGGTGTGAGGATCACATGTTTTCACGGAGTGTTAATGCTTTGCTCCGGTGCTCTATTAAAAGGAGTACCTTAATTTCCAGTAGATTCCCTAGAGGCCCGGCTGCCACCGGCTGGTAGGACAAAAGATGTTGTACAAGTTTCTCATTGCGAGCACGTATGACTATATATGGAAAACATGCCTACATGATTAATAGACTGATGTTCTGTCTTAATGCTATTTCAATCCTATCAATTGTCCAACTGTAATTTGTTCACCCAACACTTGTTATTGGAGAGTTACCACTAGTGTAGATAGCTGGGAACCCCGGTCCATCTCTCATCATCATATACTCGTTCTACATGTCATTGGAAGTAGTATCAACTATTTTCTGGTGCCATTGCTCTCTACTGCTGCTGTGTTACTATTACTACTGCTCTCATATTACTGCTGCTTTCACATCACCCCTGTTACTAGTGCTTTTCCAGGTGCAGCTGAATTGACAACTCAGTTGTTAAGGCTTATAAGTATTCTTTACCTCCCCTTGTGTCGAATCAATAAATTTGGGTTTTACTTCCCTCGAAGACTGTTGCGATCCCCTATACTTGTGGGTCATCAAGACTATTTTCTGGCGCCGTTGCCGGGGAGGCATAGCTCTACTCATAAGTTCACCTGGGGAGTACACTCCACCTCTCTCTCTGTTTTATTTTATTTTGTTTTGCTTAGTTTACTTTTGTCTAGTTTATTTGTGCTTAGTTTATTTCTGTCTAGTTTTATTTTGCTTAGTTTACTTTTGTCTAGTTTATTTTTGTCTTGTTTTATTTTCCCTATATACCCGAAAATCCATAAAAATTTGAAAAACCTAAAAATTAAAAACTGCTATTATGGGAGAACCTACAACCTATTTGGAGCTTATAGAATTATATAATAATTATAGAGAATCAAGAAAGGGAAAAGTTATGAGTGCTGTGATAGAAAAATTAAATACAATTGCTAAAATCTTGCTTAAACGCCATGATATAAACTGTTGCTCTCAACAGGATACTAAACATCTTAAATTTCAATGTGGCTTTAGTGAGGAATTTTTAATTAAGAACTATAATTGGAATAGCTATATTCATTTTGGGTTCGAAGAGGTAGAACAATTTGTCATATTTATGGGAGCCTCTGAGATAGAATCATTCATGTCTAAAAATTATGAAACTTGTGTTGTTTGTAAGGACCTTAAAGATTATGTCTCTTCTATCCTTAATTTTTGCATAGAAAGCTACAGTGATAATCCTTATATCATTGATTATAAAGAGAGACTCATTAATGCACAAGAATGCACTCACAATTTGCAGGAACCGGTGGAAGAAGAAATTGATGAACCTGAAAGCTCATTGGATGAAAAAGAGGAGGAAATTGATGAACCTGAAAGCTCATTGGATGAAAAAGAAGAGGAGAGTGATGAACAAAAGGAGGAAGAATGGATTAGCTACCCATGCCAACCTTCTAATGAGAGTAACTCTTTATCTCTTACACTATTTGATTGTCCTCCATGCTTACCGAAAGAGGATGAATGTTATGTTCCTGTGGATTCTCTTGAAATATTCCCTATGAGTAAAACTTGTGAGAATAATTATGCTACTGTTATCTATGATAATCCATGCTATTTTGATAAATCTTATGATAATGCTTTGTTTGTGCCTGATGTCGAAATGCATGGTACTAAAGAGTTTTGCTTGGCAAATGTTTATGATAAATCTCTAGATGATGGTCCTATGTTACTTGATAATATTAATTGTACTACTAATGAAAATGGGATTGGAGAGTTCTTGACTTTATCTATGAGTCCCATATCTTTTGAGATTGATCAATCATCTTGTTATATTATTGATAAAAGTGGGTTTGAAAGTTTTAATCCTATTATTTCTGAGCTTGATAAAAATTATGTGTTTGTGAATCATGAAAAGCATGCTTTATGTGATAGTTATATTGTTGAGTTTATCCATGAAGCTACTGAAAATTATTATGAGAGAGGAAAATATGGTTGTAGAAATTTGCATGGTACTAAAACACCTCTCTATATGCTGAAACTTTTGAAGTTACTCTTGTTTTATCTTCTTATGCTTGTCACTTTGTTCTTCATGAATTTATTTGTGTACAAGATTCCTATGCATAGGAAGTGGGTTAGACTTAAATGTGTTTTGAACTTGCTTTTTGATGCTCTCTTTTGCTTCAACTCTCACCCTTATGTGAGCATCATTAAAATTGCTGAGCCCATCTTAATGGCTATAAAGAAAGCACTTCTTGGGAGATAACCCATGTGTTTATTTTGCTACTGTTTTGTTGTGTCTTGGAAGTTGTTACTACTGTAGCAACCTCTCCTTATCTTTATTTTATTGCAGTGTTGTGCCAAGTGAAGTCTCTATGGTAAAGTTGATACTAGATTTGGATTTCTGCGCAGAAACAGATTTCTATCTGTCACGAATCTGGGCATATTTCTCTGTAGGAAACTCAGAAAAATCTGCCAATTTACGTGCGTGATCCTCAGATATGTACGCAACTTTCATTAGTTTTGAGTTTTCTGATTTGAGCAACGGAAGTACCATTTTAAAATTCGTGTTTACTGGCTGTTCTGTTTTGGCAGATTCTGTCTCTGTTTTTTGCATTGTCTCTTGTGGACTTTAAGTGAGGCTTTCTAGACGTGGAGAGCTGTAGCTAATGTTTTATTGAGTTCTTGCAATGTGTCACTACAGGACCAAAGTGGATTAAAGTTTTTTGAGTACTAACCCCTCTAATGAAGTTTATGAGAAGTTTGGTGTGAAGGAAGTTTTCAAGGGTCAAGAGAGGAGGATGATATATGATCAAGAAGAGTGAAAAGTCTAAGCTTGGGGATGCCCCCGTGGTTCATCCCTGCATATTTCAAGAAGACTCAAGCGTCTAAGCTTGGGGATGCCCAAGGCATCCCCTTCTTCATCAACTTATCAGGTTTCTTCTATTGAAACTATATTTTTATTCGGTCACATCATATGTGCTTTACTTGGAGCGTCTTTATTTTTGTTTGTGTTTGAATAAATTCGGATCCTAGCAATCCTTGTGTGGGAGAGAGACACGCTCCGCTTTTTCATATGAACAATGGTGTTCTTAGCTTTATTTTAATGTTCATGGCGGAGTTGAAAACCGTTGCACTTATTGTTATTTGGTTGGAAACAGAAAATGCTTCATATTGTCTTGGATAATTTGATACTTGGCAATTGTTTTGAGCTCTCAAGTAGATCATGCTCTTGCATCATGTAGTTTAAACCTATTAGTGGAGAACTACCGTAGAACTTGTTGAAATTGGTTTGCATGATTGGTCTCTCTAAGGTCTAGATATTTTCTGGTAAAAGTGTTTGAGCAACAAGGAAGACAGTGTAGAGTTTTATAATGCTTGCAATATGTTCTTATGTAAGTTTTGTTGTACCGGTTCATACTTGTGTTTGCTTCAAACAACCTTGCTAGCCAAAGCCTTGTACTGAGAGGAAATGCTTCTCGTGCATCCAAAACCTTGAGCCAAAACCTATGCCATTTGTGTCCACCATATCTACCTACTATGTGGTATTTCCTGCCATTCCAAGTAAATACTTCATGTGCTACCTTTAAACAATTCAAAAGCTATTATCTCTTATTTGTGTCAATGTTTTATAGCTCATGAGGAAGTATGTGGTGTTTTATCTTTCGATCTTGTCATTTACTTTTGACAGACTTTCACAATGGACTAGTGGCTTCATCCGCTTATCCAATAATTTTGCAAAAAGAGCTGGCAACGGGGTTCCCAGCCCCAATTAATAACCTTCATTAATAATTCTCTTCACATGTTTTGCCCTGATCTATCAGTAAGCAACTTAATTTTGCAAATAGACACTCCTCCATGGTATGTGAATGTTGGAAGGCACCCGAGGATTCGGTTAGCCATGGCTTGTGTAAGCAAAAGGTTGGGAGGAGTGTCATCTAATAAATAAAACTAAAGTACATGTGTAAACAAAAGAGAAGAGGGATGATCTACCTTGCTGGTAGAGATAACGTCCTTCATGGGAGCCGCTCTTGAAAGTCTGGTTGGCGAGGTAGTTAGAGTACCCATTACCATTCGTTGACAACAACAAACACCTCTCAAAATTTTACTTTTATGCTCTCTATATGATTTCAAAACTTGAAAAGCTCTAGCACATGATTTTATCCCTGCTTCCCTCTGCGAAGGGCCATTCTTTTACTTTTATGTTGAGTCAGTTTACCTACTTCCTTCCACCTTAGAAGCAAACACTTGTGTCAACTGTGCATTGATTCTTACATACTTGCTTATTTGCATTCATCATATTACTTTGTGTTGACAATTATCCATGAGATATGCATGTTGAAAGTTGAAAGCAACTGAAACTTATATCTTCCTTTGTGTTGCTTCAATGCCTTTACTTTGAATTTATTGCTTTATGAGTTAACTCTTATGCAAGACTTTTGATGCTTGTCTTGAAAGTACTATTCATGAAAAGTTTTGCTATATGTTATCTATTTGTTAGCAAATATAGATCATTGCCTTGAGTCACTTCGTTCATCTCATATGCTTTGCAATAGTATGATTAAGATTATGTTGGTAGCATGTCACTTCAGAAATTATTCTTTTTTATCGTTTACCTACTCGAGGACGAGTAGGAACTAAGCTTGGGGATGCTGATACGTCTCCAACGTATCCATAATTTTTGATGTTCCATGCTTGTTTTATGACAATACCTACATGTTTTGTTCACACTTTATAATGTTTTTATGCGTTTTCGGAACTAAGCTATTAACAAGATGCCACGTGCATTGCTGTTTTTGTTTTTGGTTCCAGAAAGGCTGTTCGGGCAATATTCTCGGAATTCGACGAAACGAAGACCCAATACCTTATTTTTCCCCAGAACACCGAAGGAGAGTCGGAGAGGGGCCAGGGGCCACCACACCATAAGGCGGCGCGCCCCGGCCCGGGGCGCGCCGGCCGTGGTGAGGAGGCCCTGGCACCTCCTGCGCTCTTCGCCTATAAAACCCCTTTCGACCTAAAAACGTGATACCAATTGACGAAACTGTGGGGCGCCGCCGCCATCGCAACTCCAATTCGGGGGACAGAATCCGTTCCGGCACGCCGCCGGGACGGGAAGTGCCCCCGGAAGCCATCTCCATCGACGCCACCGCCTCCATCATGCTCTGTGAGTAGTTCCCCCATGGACTACGGGTTCTAGCTGTAGCTAGTTGGTATTCTCTCCCCCATGTACTTCAATACAATGATCTCATGAGCTGCCTTACATGATTGAGATTCATCTGATGTAATCGGTGTTGTGTTTGTTGGGATCCGATGGATTGTTACATTATGATTAGTCTATCTATAAAGTTTGTGAAGTTATTGTTGCTGCAATCTTGTTGTGTTTAATGCTTGTCACTAGGGCCCGAGTGGCATGATCTTAGATTTAAGCTCTATACTTATTGCTTAGATTGTATCTACAAGTTGTTTGCACATGTCTATGTCCGGAACCCGAGGCCCCAAAGTGACAGAAATTGGGACAACCGGAGGGGAAGGCGTAGGTATGAGGATCACATGTTTTCACGGAGTGTTAATGCTTTGCTCCGGTGCTCTATTAAAAGGAGTACCTTAATTTCCAGTAGATTCCCTAGAGGCCCGGCTGCCACCGGCTGGTAGGACAAAAGATGTTGTACAAGTTTCTCATTGCGAGCACGTATGACACTACAAGAAAAGTTGCCATGGCCGACGAAGTTGAAGTCGCGCCGTGGTTGCTGGTGCACCATGGCCGACGATTTTTGGTCCCTCCGTGGTTCATGTCAAAACTTTTTTTTCTCGTTTTTGAGGCCACCTAGCCCGACGAAAGCGGCCAAAACGTCGCGTATGGTGGCCCGGGACGTGGTGCATCGCGAATTCTCGGGTTCGCCGGCCGAGTCAACGCAAATCCGCACCGCCCAGGGATGTAGGGCCCACATGGCAGCCTCTCTAGCATTGTTTTTTTTCTCGATCGCGCCATCTCGTTCAACGCTCTCCGATCGAGCCGTTTACGATGCAGGATCATGGGTCCCGCATGTCATCCTCTATGAACCAAAATTCCTTCTTTTCTTGGATTTTTTTGACCCCCTGATTTCTGGCTACTTCCTTTTTCTTTTGATCCCTTGCCGCCTTGGAAACGTTGAGACCGCTGCAAATGGGACCCGCATGTCATCCTCTATGAGCAATCAACTTTCTTTTCTTGGAGTTTTTTTTGGCACCTCATATTTGGTCACTTGCCTTTTTCTTTCGATCCCCTGCCGCCTCTCAAACGGTGATACCGCTGCTGCTAAATGGGACCCGCATGTCATCCTCTATGTACTATAAAACTTTCTTTTCTTGGATTTTTTTGGCACCTCATATTTGGTCACTTGCCTTTTTCTTTAGATCCCGTGCCCTCTCAAACGGTGATACCGCTGCTGCTAAATGGGACCCGCATGTCATCCTCTATGTACTATAAAACTTTCTTTTCTTGGATTTTTTTGGCACCTCATATTTGGTCACTTGACTTTTTCTTTCGATCCCTGCTGCCTCTCAAACGGTGATACCGCTGCTGCTAAATGGGACCCGCATGTCATCCTCTATGTACTATAAAACTTTCTTTTCTTGGATTATTTTTGGCACCTCATATTTGGTCACTTGACTTTTTCTTTCGATCCCCTGCTGCCTCTCAAACGGTGATACCGCTGCTGCTAAATGGGACCCGCATGTCATCCTCTATGTACTATAAAACTTTCTTTTCTTGGATTATTTTTGGCTCCTGATATTTGGTCACTTGCGTTTTTTTCTTTCGATCTCATGCCACGTTTGAAACTTTGAGGAACCTGCTGGCTCATGGGACCCGCATGTCATCCTCTATGTGCTATAAAAGTTTATTTTCTATGGTTTTTTTCACTCTCTGATTTTTGTCTATTTCCTTTTTCTTTTGATGCCCTGCCGCCTTGGAAACGTTGAGTAAGCTGCTTACTCATGGGACCCGCATGTCATCCTCTATGTACAATCAAGTTTCCTTGAATTATTTTTGGCTCCTGATATTTCGTCACTTGCCTTTTTCTTTCGATCTCATGCCACGTTTGAAACGTTGAGGAACCTGCTGGCTCATGGGACCCGCATGTCATCCTCTATGTGCTATAAAAGTTTATTTTCTTGGATTTTTTTTCACCCTCTGATTTTTGGCTATTTGCCTTTTTCTTTTGATCCCCTGCCCCCTTTGAAACGTTGACTAAGCTTTGGGATCATGGGACCCGCATGTCATCCTCTATGTCCATCAACTTTCTTTTCTTGGATTTTTTACCCCCTAATTTCTAGCTACTTTCATTTTCTTTTGATCTCAAGCCGCATTTCAAACATTGAGACCGCTGCAAAATGGGACCCGCATGTCATCCTCTATGTACAATAAATCTTGGATTATTTTTGGCACCTCATATTTGGTCACTTGCCTTTTTCTTTCGATCTCATGCCGCCTTTGAAACGTTGAGTAAGCTGCTGGCTCATGGGTCCCGCATGTCATCCTCTACGAACAATAAAAGTTTCATTTCTTGGAGTTATTTTTGACCCCTAATTTCTGGCTATTTGCCTTTTTCTTTTGATCCCCTGCCCCCTTTGAAACGTGAGACGGCTGGCAGGTAGGTCCCACATGTCATCCTCTATGAACAATAAAAGTTTCCTTTGGTGGATTTATTTTTTACCCCTAATTAATTTCTGGCTATTTCCTTTTTTTCTTTGATCCCCTGGCGCCTTGGAAACGTTGAGGATGCTGCTGCCTCATCGGTCCCGCATGTCATCCTCTCAGAACGATAAATGTTTTCTTTTCTTGGATTTTTTTACCAACTGATTTTTGGTTTTTTTTTTTTATTTTCGATCCCCTGCCGCCTTTGAAACGTTGACGACGCTGCTGGCTCATGGGTCCCCGATGTCAGCCTCCCCGTACAAGAAACATGTGATATCTTGATTATTTTGCAGACAATAAACAGTGTATTTCGCTCTGAGCTATTGCAAACGGATAAATTAAATCTTTATTTTTACAACTTATATCTTGAATCTCCTTGTTTTTTGTTTTGGCGAAGCATAGGACTTTCCTGTTTTTTTTTTGAGAAAAATCCGAACTTTCATGTTCTGGAGTGGGCTGAAATTGTACGAGTCAAAAGGCCCAGAAGGATAGTTCGAAGGCCCAGATGTCCAGATGCAGCCCAATTGAAATCTTTCTTTTCTTGGATTTTTTCACCCCCTGATTTCTGGCTACTTCATTTTTCTTTTGGTCCTGTGCCGCCTTGGAAATGTTGAGACCGCTGCTGCAAAATGGGACCCGCATGTCATCCTCTATGTACAATAAAGTTTCTTTTCTTGGATTATTTTTGGCTCCTGATATTTGGTCACTTGCCTTTTTCTTTCGATCTCATGCCACGTTTGAAACGTTGAGGAATCTGCTGGCTCATGGGACCCGCATGTCATCCTCTATGTACAATAAAAGTTTGATTTCTTGGATTTTTTTCACCCTCTGATTTTTGGCTATTTCCTTTTTCTTTTGATCCCCTGCCGCCTTTGAAACGTTTAGTAAGCTGCTGGCTCATAGGTCCCACATGTCAGCCTGTATGAACGATAAAGCTTTCCTTTCTTGGAGTTTTTTTGACGCCCTAATTTCTGGCTACTTTCATTTTCTTTTGATCTCAAGCCGCATTTGAAACGTTGGGACCACTGCCGCACAATGGGACCCGCATGTCATCCTCTATGTACAATCAAGTTTCTTTTCTTGGATTATTTTTGGCTCCTGATATTTGGTCACTTGCCTTTTTCTTTCGATCTCATGCCACGTTTGAAACGTTGAGGAACCTGCTGGCTCATGGGACCCGCATGTCATCCTCTATGTACTACAAAAGTTTATTTTCTAGGGTTTTTTTTCACTCTCTGATTTTTGGCTATTTCCTTTTTCTTTTGATCCCCTGCCGCCTTGGAAACGTTGAGTAAGCTGCTAACTCGTGGGACCCGCATGTCATCCTCTATGTACAATCAATTTTCTTTTCTTGGAGTTTTTTTACCCCCTAATTTCTGGCTACTTTCTTTTTCTTTTGATCTCAAGCCGCATTTGAAACGTTGGGACAGCATGTCATCCTCTATGTACAATAAAAGTTTCTTTTCTTGAATTATTTTTCACCCTCTGATTTTTGGTCACTTGCCTTTTTCTTTCGATCTCATGCCGCCCTTGAAAACGTTGAGGAACCTGCTGGCCCATGGGACCCGCATGTCATCCTCTATGTACTATAAAAGTTTCTTTTCTTGGATTTTTTTCACCCTCTGATCTTTGGCTATTTCCTTTTTTTCATCCCCTGCGCCTTGGAAACGTTAGTAAGCTGCTGACTGGTGGGACCCGCATGTCATCCTCTATGTACAATCAAGTCTCTTTTCTTGGATTTTTTTACCCCCTTATTTTTGGTCACTTGCCTTTTTCTTTCGATCTCATGCAGCCTCTGAAACGTTGAGGAAGCTGCTGGCTCATGGGACCCACATGTCATCCTCGATACTATAAAAGTTTCTTTTCTTGGATTTTTTCACCCTCTTATTTTTGGCTGTTTCCTTTTTCTTTTGATCCCCTGCCGCCTTGGAAACGTTGATTAAGCTGCTGACACAAGGGGCCCGCATGTCATCCTCTATGTACAATCAACTTGCAAGATCTTGGGGCGGAAGAGCTTGTATAAGTGGGACCCATATGTCATCCTCTATGTACAATAAAAGTTTCTTTTTCTTGGATTATTTTTTGCTCCTGGTATTTGGTCTCTTTCCTTTTTCTTTCGATCTCATGCCGCCTCTGAAACGTTGAGTAAGGTGCTGGGTCATGGGACCCGCATGCCATCCTCTATGTACAATCAACTTTCTTTTCTGGGAGTTTTTTTACCCCTAATTTCTGGCTACTCTTTTTCTTTTGATCTCAAGCCGCATTTGAAACGTTGACACCGCTGCTGCAAAATGGGACCCGCATGTCATCTTTTATGTACAATAAAGTTTCTTTTCTTGGATTATTTTTGGCTCCTGATATTTGGTCACTTGTCTTTTTCTTTCGATCTCATGCCCCCTTTGAAACGTTGAGGAAGCTGCTAGCGCATGGGTCCCGCATGTCATACTCTATGAACAATAAAAGTTTCCTTCCTTGGAGTTATTTTTTACCGCTAATTTCTGGCTACTTCCTTTTTCTTTTGATCCCCTGCCGCCTTGGAAACGTTGAGTAAGCTGCTGACACAAGGGGCCCGCATGTCATCCTCTATGTACAATCAACTTGCAAGATCTTGGAGCGAAAGAGCTTGTATAAGTGGGACCCATATGTCATCCTCTATGTACAATAAAAGTTTCTTTTCTTGGATTATTTTTTGCTCCTGATATTTGGTCACTTTCCTTTTTCTTTCTATCTCATGCCGCCACTGAAACGTTGAGTAAGGTGCTGGCTCATGGGACTGTACAATAAAGTTTCATTTCTTAGATTTTTTTTACCCACTGATTTTTGCTAACTTGCCTTTTTCTTTTCGATCATATGCCGCCTTTGAAATTGAGGTCGCCGCTGGCTCATGGGTCCCACATGTCAGCCTCTATGAACAATAAACCTTTCCTTTGTTGGATTTATTTTTTACCCCTAATTTCTGGCTATTTGCCTTTTTCTTTTGATCCCCTGCGGCCTTTGAAACGATGAGGACGCTGCTGGCAGGTCGGTCCCACATGTCATCCTCTATGAAGAATAAAAGTTTCCTTTTTGGATTTATTTTTGACCCCTAATTTCTGGCTATTTGCCTTTTTCTTCTGATCCCTGCCGACTTCGAAATGATGAGGATGCAGCTGGCAGATCGGTCCCACATGTCAGCCTCTATGAACTATAAATGTTTCCTTTGTAGGATTTATTTTTTACCCCTATTTTCGGGCTACTTGCCTTTTTCTTTGAAACGTTGAGGACGCTACTGTCTCATGGGTCCCACATGGCATCCTCTCTGAACGATAAACCTTCATTTCTTGTTAACGACAGGTTTATCAGTATTATTTTCGCAGACTAATACAAGCTCTTTGGCTCCAAGATCTTGCAAGTTGATAGATTAAATCAAGGAATTATTAGGATATGTTTTAAATTTCAAATCCACTTTATGAATTTTTAAAAATACCGTTATCCATGTGGGTATGGAGCGATCAAGGATTTTCATATTGGGCATGAGCAGTTTCAAAAATTGGAACCCTATAATTCAAAATAAATAAAAACAACTTTTATGTAGAATCTCCGTGTATTTTTTTTTGCCAATCATAGGATCTGTGTTTCATTAGAAAAGGGCCGAAATTGCATGAGCAGAAAGGCCCATTTGCAGTTATTGGGCTTCGACGGCCGGAGCAAGTAGACCGATAACAATTACCATGTAGATGTTCCTTGGCAACCCAAAAGTGAAATATTGGGCCCAACAGGGGAAGGTTGAACAGTACTTTTTCTATTGGGAAGGTGGTACATGGGGTTATCCTGACAAAAAAAAATGGAACATGGGTTACTGAAGGTTGCCCATTTGTGCCTAATATGTTTGTCAGCAGGAGCTTTACCTTCCGCCGCCGCCGCTCCGCTTCCGCCGCCGCCGCCATGCCTCGTCGCGGGTCGAGCTACCGGTACGGCGGCGTCTCGAGCTCGGGGTACCGCAGCGTCCGCGCGCGCCCCAAATTAAGGTACTTCCTCCTCGGGACGGCACCTACGATAGGCTCGGCTGGCCTTGGGGCATTTACCCCTAGCCTCTTCCATGCTCAAGTTTTTGAAATGTTTCTGGCTCTGTTCAACACTGGATCAAATTTGTCAACATGACCATTCTTATGGAGTAGCAACGAGTTGAATCTCTCAAAACTCTTTAAGTTCTGCAATATAACGACTAATTGGTACTACCTTATACAAAATGATTACATATCCTTATTTTGGAAGCAAGCAATCACACACTTATAGTTTGCTAGTCAGCTGCACGTAACGTTAAAAATCGGCAATTATAATGAATAAACCTGTAATTTTCACTTAAAATGCATTAAGGAGCATCAAATTTGACAAATCAAACCATGTCGTACTGAAAATTGACATGTCTTTCTCATGCAGAAATGTAAAATTATCCATGCATGTGCGTTTATACAGGTTAAGTTTTGCACGTATTATTTTTTGTAACTTTTCTGACTACCTTCAAAGCTCCAATCCTTCTTCATCATCTTTGTTGTACCGCACTGATGCAAGTGAATGCGAGCTGCTCGCCAGACGCGACTTCGTGTCCGATATGTGTACTATGCCTTCTCCATCTAGTGCTAGTTACGCCTCTGTGCTAATTAATTCAGCACAAACCTCTGTCATTGCAGCTGTGACTCACCTCGACCATTGGAGCCCAATCACAAGAGCGAGCTCAGTCTCAACCAGAGAGGCATGTGTCTCATGGTTAGCTATCTACAACTTGCTGTCTTACTAAAACCGTGCCTATCATAGAGATCACCTCGCTGGTGTAGCAATGGCTGCAAGTAGCTGCTAGCATGAGCGAAGGGGATAAGGAAGAAAAGATTAAAAAAATGGGGTGGGGCCAACAAGCAGGAAAGCTATCTACTAGCTTTATGGATGTTTCTGGAATTGGGTAGAAAATAGTAGATGACACTGTAGCAGCGAATCCCAGAGACCAAGGCCGTTGGATGATGTCTAATGAACGGCAGAACAAAATCGGCGAAATTAGCTTGAATTTTGATAATAAATCTTGGGCATTTTCCCTCGAACATGATTTATCAACTTTGGGTAGTCTCTGGACTAGTCTCCCTCGTCCACCAATTATTATCATACTACTGCGGAAAGTTGAGGGCAGTCCCTAGTCCCGAGCACTTCGCCCACTTCCCCTGGCCTCATCCCAGAGATCTCACACCAACCACCTCACCGTCGACTAGCCGCCAGTCTACAGCCCTCCGAAGAATCCCCAATGGCGGCGACGCCCCTACTAGAGCGCTCCTCACGCGAGCGCATCATCGAGTCTGGCCCACATGTCTTCCGTGCCTGCCGTGTGTCGGCAAGCACGACCGACTTCTCCGTCGGCGAGCCGCCGGCCGTGGGCGAGGGCGAGGCGTCCCCGTACACTATGACAGTGCACATCTTCTTCTCGAGGACGTACGAGCTCAGGAGGATGGCCGGCCCCCTCCCTGCCCCACTGGATGAGGACGATATCACCACTACACCCTGCGAAGAGGTGGTGCTGGATCTTGGCTTGCCTCCGAGGGAGCTGCGTAGTGGGGGCAATGTCGTGCGAACTATGCGCGAGATTCTTGCCCGTGTATGGCTGCTCAAGAACCTGAACCTCACGGAGGAGGAGTGGGACATCATCATGCCTTACGATGTTATGCACCTGATGTGGCAGCAGGCGTGTCGTCGGCTCGGTGGCCTCCACTTCGACCTCACCCTTAGGGTGGACCACCGGCTCATCGTCAACTTGCCGGCGCTGCAGGACAGTTGGGTCCTAGTTGCGCCGGAGGACGGCCACTGCAGCATATGCATGCTGGGGCTGTCGCAGCGCACAACGGTGCGTCTCCGGGGATGCAAACACCCGTTCCATAGGAAGTGCATCTTCTCCTGGTTTGTAACGAACGCCAGCTGCCCTATCTGCCGCGATAAAGTGCTGACCCATCTTATTTTCGATTTGTAGCATAGTATGAATAAAAACCCTGTATGATAGGGATGCCATGCCAACTTGAATCCTATGTCAAGAGAAATTCTATTTGATTGTGGTTATAAGATATTCTGCATTAGTTTGATCTATTATCATTCTATTTTCCTATGGGATATGACCCTATGAATCAAACAGCATGGGATTACTTCCACACAATTAAGTTTGACCAACTTTTAGTAGGACAACAAACATAAATAATTAGTCATCATGGGATTACAATCCAACAGATAATTGTCTTCAGGACTCATACATTTTCCAAATAGAAAAATCAAAACAAATCATGGTTCTTCATCTCACAGCATGATACAGAGACAAGAGTCTAATCATCATCATCATCATCATCATCATCATCATCATCATCATCATCATCATCATCATCATCATCATCATCATCATCACCTCCGTCTTCATTCTGATATTCGTGCATGGTCTCATCCTGCTCGTCGTGTCCATTCTCCTCCTGAGATTCACCAGGTAGCTTCAGTTTATCCATCTCTTTGTCGACTATGCTAACCTCAACAGTGAAATCTACTTCTCCATCATGTGCAGGGATACCTGTATCCAACGAGGTTTCATCAATGTCAGCAACTTTAGTTTGCATACAACCAGCGAAATCATCTTGCTGGGCACCAATTATTGGATCCGCATTCTCATCCAAATCATATATGTTCCTTGCCACAAACTTTTGCACATACTGCCATCCTTTTCTAGATCTGTCTTCCAAGAAAAGTACCTTGGCCGCTTGAGGTACCAAAATATAAGGATCATCCTTGTACCACTGAGCAGTAGTATTAACTGATATGAAATACCCATCATTTCTGGCACCTTTGCCCTTGTTTGGATCTTGGTTGTACCAATAACACTTAAATAGAACCACAGATCGGACAGTAACCTTATCACTATAGAACAACTGAATAACCTCTTCTATGTGACCATAATGGTCAAATGACTCTGATCTCTTCTTTCTGGTTGTCAAGTGATCTCCACTGGTTGTGATGCCACTATTTCGTGTCTTCAAATGTTGTTCACGCTCATAGGAGCTGTAATGGACACCATTGGCATTGCAAGCTGCAGCTACCAACACCCTCTTATCTGGACCACGTGATAGGACAAGGAGATCAGCACTAACAGCGCCTGGATTCTCCGCATGGAGTTTCGAGATCTACGATTACAAAATAGACAAGAGGTCATCTCATGTGAAAACACATAGACAAGTCAGAGTGCAATTGAACATCTTACATATTTCTCAAACCAGTCCTGAAACCCACTCCCACGTGCCGATAGCTTTCCATTCGTTTCCATGTACAACCTGCAAAACATAGCCAAGTCAGCTGAATATATTTCATTTTGATACAAGTTCATAGTATATGCGAGGAACTGAGTATTTCGTGTGCATAGTACTCACTTAACATATTCATCAGCCTCTGTAGCATTATTCAGCACATACCAAGACAGCTGTTCAAATTCAGACTGCTCTAATGTTTTTTCGGTCCTCTTTCCTATTAGCTCAACACCATGATTAAAAACAGATCCTCCAACTTCCAAAATTCTGCGACCCCGGTTGAATCTGGTCTCAATATCAGGAATATATCTTGAGGCAAATGTATATGCTTCAGCAGCAATATACGCCACTGCAATGCAAGCCTCCGGTCTAGCTTTGTTCCTAACTGTATTCTTGAAAGTGCACAGTCGACGTTCTATAGGGTACATCCATCCATACTGTACCGGACCTCTTAAAAGTGCCTCATCAGGTAGATGAACAGCCAAATGCACCATCACATCAAAGAAGGCTGGAGGATATATCAGCTCCAGCTTGCACAGGATTACTGCTATGTCCACCTTAAGACGTTCTACAACAGCTCTGCTTAGAGTTTTACTACATATTTCCCTAAAGAACCTTCCCAACTCTGCAATCACGTTGTACATATTTGGCTTCACTAAATCTTTAATGCCAATAGCTAAAAGCCTTTGCAGCAGGATGTGACAATCGTGAGTTTTCGCTGCATCTTGTATTCTTCTCTGCTGTACCTGCTGTGGCGGCTGGTGGTTTTCCTGGTTTAACATTTCTGACCGCTTCTAGGTGCGCCTCCAACTCGTGACTCTTAAAGTGCTGCGGTTTAGTCTTTTTACAGGCCTGATCACCAATAAATTGCAATTTTTTTCTATTTTTTCGGAAACTGTGATCTAATGGAAGGAAACGGCGATGGCCCATATAGCATATCTTGTTTATTATCCTCACTGCCAGCTGATCAGTATCACAGTGAACACATGCATTATAACCTGATGTTACTCTGCCTGACATAGTGCCCAAAGCTGGATAATCATGGGTGCAATACAGTACAGCAGCACGTAATAGAAAATTTTGTTCTTTAGGTTGACACACATCCCGTGTAGGGACACCCTCCCATAATGTTTGCAAGTCTCTAATAAGAGGCTGCATGAACACATCAAAATCCTTCCCAGGAGATTTGGGACCTGGGATGAGTAAGGCCATCATACAGTTCGACTGATCGGTGCATGTCCAGGGAGCCTGGTTGTAAGGTGTAACTAGTACTGGCCACATGCTATACGAGTTGCTCATGTTGCCAAATGGGTTGAATCCATCTGTAGCAAGGCCAAGTCTCAGGTTCCTTGGATCTGCAGCAAAATCTGGATGATCCAGGTCGAATTGCTTCCATTCATCGCCATCAGCAGGATGCCTCAGTAAATCAGGGTCGGGCGTGAGAATCTCTTTGTGCCATCTTGTTTCCCGAGATGTTTGTTCTGAAGCAAACAACCTCTGCAATCTTTGTACAAGTGGAAAGTATCTCAGAACCTTCCAAGGAATCTTTTTCTTACCACCAGCTCCATCATGTTTCCATCTTGATTCCTTACATACTGGACATTCATCGAGGTCATTATACTCCATCCAAAACAGTGCACAGTTATTTTTGCAAAAATCAATCTTCTCATATCCAAGTCCCAGTACCTTGATGTACTGCTTCACCTCATAAAAGGATTTTGGCAGTCCAGCCCCAGGGAGTGCATCGCTGTATGTCTTCGCAACTGCATTGAACGCTTTATTGGTAATCCCCTGGTATGACTTGTCATGAAGTAATTTCACAATTAATTCGAATCTTGACACAACAGAACCAGGGGCCACTAAGCGCTTAGCATCTTCTATCAGGTCATGGAAAAGAGGCTTTTTGTGATAACCATGGGGCTGTTGGCTTGCATATGGATACAGATCCCGTAACAAATTAGCAGTAGCCTCATCCTGGACGAGATCTTCAGGCTGATAACCATCAGAATAAAGAGGATCAATAATGTCAGGCTGATCATAGTGTTCACCATGGTTAATCCACCTGATATATGTCTGGTCCATCCCATAAACGAATAAATGATCTGAGACTACATGTTGAGGCTTGGACCCAATATTCAAACATACGCGGCATGGACAAATCACTTCCTTTGTCTTGTCGCCGTCAGTAAAATCACTAACGTGCTTCATGAAGTCTTCAATACCACTCAAATATGTTGGTGTGTTTAATGAGTGAAATAATATCCAAGTTCTGTCCATCTGTTGAGGAGATAGATGGTCAGAGAAGCGATAAGCTATTTCAACAAACAGGTCACCTACGAATGTAAGCAAGCATACCTGAGCAAACAGGTCGAATATAAAACTATAAATGCTACATTATTTGAGCCGATTTCAGCAAACGAACTGAGTGCAAAACTACGGCTACCTAGCGAACAGATTTTTTTAGGCTGACCACTGCGCGTAGATGTACACGTTTTTATTAACCCCAAGAGGAAGGTATGATGCGCACAAAGTTTTCCCTCAGTATGAAACCAAGGTTTAATCGAACCATAGGAGCCAAGAAGCACGTTGAAGGTTGATGGTCGCGAAATGTGATGCGGCGCAACACCAGGGATTCCGGCGCCAACTAGAACCTGCACAACACAACCAAAGTACTTTGCCCCAACGAAACAGTGAGGTTGTCAATCTCACCGGCTTGCTGTAACAAAGGATTAAACGTATCGAGTGGAAGATGTTTGCAAAGAAAACAGTAAAACAAGTAGATTGTATGCTATGGAAAGAATAGGACCGGGGTCCACAGTTCACTAGAGGTGTCTCTCCCATAAGATAAAAGCATGTTGGGTGAACAAATTACAGTCGGGCAATTGACAAATAGAGAAAGGCATAATAATGCATATACATGACATGGTAAATATAGTGAGATTTAATTGGGCATTACGACAAAGTACATAGACCGCCATCCAACTGCATCTATGCCTAAAAAGTCCACCTTCAGGTTATCGTCCGAACCCCCTCCAGTATTAAGTTGCAAAGCAACAGACAATTGCATTAAGTATTGTGCGTAATGTAATCAATAACTACATCCTTAGACATAGCATCAATGTTTTATCCCTAGTGGCAACAGCACATCACAACCTTAGAACTTTCTGTCACTGTCCCAGGTATCAATGAAGGCATGAACCCACTATCGAGCATAATTACTCCCTCTTGGAGTTAAGAGTAAAAACTTGGCCAGAGCCTCTACTAATAACGGAGAGCATGCAAGATCATAAACAACACATGAACAATAGATTGATAATCACCATAATCATAGTACTCTCTATCCATCGGATCCCGACAAACACAACATATAGAATTACATATAGATGATCTTGATCATGTTAGGCAGCTCACAAGATCCAACAATGAAGCACAACAAGGAGAAGACGACCATCTAGCTACTGCTATGGACCCATGGTCCAGGGGTGAACTACTCACTCATCACTCCGGAGGCGATCATGGCGATGAAGAGTCCTCCGGAGATGAATCCCTCTCCGGCAGGGTGCCGGAGGCGATCTCAATCCCCCGAGATGGGATTCGGCGGCGGCGTCTCTGTAAGGTTTTCCGTATCGTGGCTCTCGGTCGGGGTTTCGCGAGCTTTAAGTAGGCGGAGGGTCAACGCGGGGGCCACACGAGGGGCCCAGGGGCTAGGTCGGCGCGGCCAGGCCTGGGCCGCGCCGCCACCCCCGGCTGCCTCGTGGCCCCACTTCGTTAGGTCTTCGGTCTTCTGGAAGCTTCGCAAAAATAGGACCCTGGGCGAAAGTTTCGTCCAATTCCGAGAATATTTCTTTACTAGGATTTCTGAAACCAAAAACAGCAGAAAAGAATGGCTCTTCGGCATCTTGTTAATAGGTTAGTTCCAGAAAATGCATAAATATGACATATAATGTGCATAAAACATGTAGGTATCATCAATAAAGTAGCATGGAACATAAGAAATTATCGATACGTTGGAGACGTATCAGCATCCCCAAGCTTAGTTCTGCTCGTCCCGAGCAGGTAAAACGATAACAAAGATAATTTCTGAAGTGACATGCCATCATAATCTTGATCATACTATTTGTAAACATATGTAATGAATGCAGCGATCAAAGCAAAGGTAATGACATGAGTAAACAACTGAATCATATAGCAAAGACTTTTCATGAATAGTACTTCAAGACAAGCATCAATAAGTCTTGCATAAGAGTTAACTCATAAAGCAATAAATCAAAGTAAAGGTGTTGAAGCAACACATAGGAAGATTAAGTTTCAGCGGTTGCTTTCAACTTGTAACATGTATATCTCATGGATATTGTCAACATAAAGTAATATAACAAGTGCAATATGCAAGTATGTAGGAATCAATGCACAGTTCACACAAGTGTTTGCTTCTTAAGGTGGAAGGAGATAGGTAAACTGACTCAACAATAAAAGTAAAAGAATGGTCCTTCGCAGAGGAAAGCATCGATTGCTGTATTTGTGCTAGAGCTTTTATTTTGAAAACATGAAACAATTTTGTCAACGGTAGTAATAAAGCATATGAGTTATGAAAATTATATCTTACAAGTTGCAAGCCTCATGCATAGTATACTAATAGTGCCCGCACCTCGTCCTACTTAACTTGGACTACCGGATCTTTGCATGCCATGTTTCAACCAAGTGTCACAAAGGGGTACCTCCATGCCGCCTGTACAAAGGTCCAAGGAGAATGCTCGCATTTCGGATTTCTCGCTTTTGATTATTCTCAACTTAGACATCCATACCGGGACAACATGGACAACAGATAATGGACTCCTCTTTAATGCATAAGCATGTAGCAAAGTTATTATTCTCATATGAGATTGAGGATATATGTCCAAAACTGAAACTTCCACCATGGTTCATGGCTTTAGTTAGCGGCCCAATGTTCTTCTCTAACAATTTTGCATGCTCCAACCACTAAAATGATAGACCTTCAGACAAGACGGACATGCATAGCAACTCACATGATATTCAACAATAGTTGATGGCGTTCCCCAGAAACATGGTTATCGCACAACAAGCAACTTAATAAAATATAAAGTGCATAAGTACATATTCAATACTACGATAGTTTTTAAGGCTATTTTGTCCCATGAGCTATATATTGCAAAGGTGAATGATGGAATTTTAAAGGTAGCACTCAAGCAATTTACTTTGGAATGGCGGGTAAATACCATGTAGTAGGTAGGTATGGTGGACACAAATGGCATAGTGGTTGGCTCAAGGATTTTGGATGCATGAGAAGTATTCCCTCTCGATACAAGGTTTAGGCTAGCAAGGTTATTTGAAGCAAACTCAAGGATGAACAAGTGCAGCAAAACTCACATAAAAGACATATTGTAAACATTATAAGACTCTACACTGTCTTCCTTGTTGTTCAAAACTCAATACTAGATATTATCTAGACCTTAGAGAAACCAAATATGCAAATCAAATTTTAGCAAGCTCTATGTATTTCTTCATTAATGGGTGCAAAGCATATGATGCAAGAGCTTAAACATGAGCACAACAATTGCCAAGTATCACATTATCCAAGACATTTTTAGAATTACTACATGTAGCATTTTCCAATTCCAACCATATAACAAATTAACGAAGAAGAAACTTCGCCTTGAACATTATGAGTAAAGCCTAAGGACACATGTGTCCATATGCAACAGCGGAGCGTGTCTCTCTCCCACAAAGTGAATGCTAGGATCCATCTTATTCAAACAAAAACAAAAACGAAAACAAACCGACGCTCCAAGTAAAGAACACCAGATGTGACTGAATAAAAATATAGTTTCAGGGGAGGAACCTGATGATGTTGTCGATGAAGAAGGGGATGCCTTGGGCATCCCCAAGCTTAGACGCTTGAGTCTTCTTAAAATATGCAGGGATGAACCACGGGGGCATCCCCAAGCTTAGAGCTTTCACTCCTCTTGATCTTAGTATATCATTCTCCTCTCTTGACCCTTGAAAACTTCCTTCACACCAAACTTCAAGCAAACTCATTAGAGGGTTAGTGCATCATTAATAATTCACTCATTCAGAGGTGACACAATCATTATTTTCACTTCTGGACATTGCATAATGCTACTGGACATTAATGGATCAAAGAAATAAATCCAACATAGCAAAAGAGGCAATGCGAAATAAAAGGCAGAATCTGTCAAAAACAGAACAGTCCGTAAAGACGAATTTATAAATGGCACCAGACTTGCTCAAATGGAAAAACTCAAAACTAATGAAAGTTGCGTACATATCTGAGGATCACGCTCGTAAATTGGCAGATTTTTTCGAATTTTCTACAGAGAATTATGCCCAGATTCGTGACAGACAGCAATGCTGTTTCTGCGCAGCGATCCCAAATATAACATCAACTTTGACATAGAAACTTTACTTGGCACAAAAACATGATAAGGAGAGGTTGCTACAGTAGTAAACAACTTCCAAGACTCAACAAAACAAAAAATTGCTGTAGGTAAAAACATGGGTTGTCTCCCATAAGCGCTTTTCTTTAACGCCTTTCAGCTAGGCGCAGAAAGTGCAAATCAAGTAACATCGAGAGTAGAAGCATCAACATTATTATTCTTCATGCAAACACAACTTGTTGCAGGGGGTACTTTAGGTGTTCCATTATCTAGATTTTCTATGGTAGTGCTAGGGGTTTTAGCAATTTTAGGCCTATAGTAATTCTTTTGTTTAGGCACTTTAGAAGCATACATGAATTTTTGCTCTTTACCCACATAAGCTTTCTCATTATACTTGAGAGAAGAAAAGGTTGAACCCAAGGTTCCCATAGCTTTTTCAAGTTCATCAATCCTATTGGTTTGATTATCATGGACAACACAAGTTCCTAGGATACTAATTCTTTCATCAATTCCTCCTAAGGATTTATCAAGTTCATAAGTTTTGTCAAATAACATTCCCAATTTAGCTTCAACACTTGGAAAATTTTTCTCTATGGTTTCCAATTTTTTCATAACATCTTCAAGAGAGATTTCAATTTTAACTTCATTAACAGGTGGTATTCCAACTAGACTCTCAATGATGCAACTAGCTTCTAAAGCGGGAGTACCTAGGAAATTACCTCCCGAAAGAGTATCAAGAACATATCTATTCCAACTAGACAAACCAACATAAAAGTTCCTAAGAAGGATAGTGGTGGAGTGTTTCTTAATGCACCTTTGATGAGCATTACTAATTCTATACCAAGCATCTTTAAAACTTTCTCCACCTTGTTGCTTAAAAGAACGAACTTCAACCTCAGGATTACTCATTTTAGTAGCAGTAAAATAAAACAAACTAGATAGAGTAAATGCAAGTAACTAATTTTTTTGTGTTTTCGATATGGAGAGCAAGACAGTAAATAAAGTAAAACTAGCAACTAATTTTTTTGTGTTTTGTTTAGGTGCAGCAAACAAAGTAGTAAATAAAATAAAGCAAGACAAAAACAAAGTAAAGAGATTGAGAAGTGGAGACTCCCCTTGCAGCGTGTCTTGATCTCCCCGGCAACGGCGCCAGAAAAAGTGCTTGATGCGCGTAGATGTACACGTCCGTTGGGAACCCCAAGAGGAAGGTATGATGCGCACAGTGGCAAGTTTTCCCTCAGTATGAAACCAAGGTTTAATCGAACCAGTAGGAGCCAAGAAGCACGTTGAAGGTTGATGGTCGCGAAATGTGATGCGGCGCAACACCAGGGATTCCGGCGCCAACTAGGAACCTGCACAACACAACCAAAGTACTTTGCCCCAACGAAACAGTGAGGTTGTCAATCTCACCGGCTTGCTGTAACAAAGGATTAAACGTATCGAGTGGAAGATGTTTGCAAAGAAAACAGTAAAACAAGTAGATTGTATGCTATGGAAAGAATAGGACCGGGGTCCACAGTTCACTAGAGGTGTCTCTCCCATAAGATAAAAGCATGTTGGGTGAACAAATTACAGTCGGGCAATTGACAAATAGAGAAAGGCATAATAATGCATATACATGACATGGTAAATATAGTGAGATTTAATTGGGCATTACGACAAAGTACATAGACCGCCATCCAACTGCATCTATGCCTAAAAAGTCCACCTTCAGGTTATCGTCCGAACCCCCTCCAGTATTAAGTTGCAAAGCAACAGACAATTGCATTAAGTATTGTGCGTAATGTAATCAATAACTACATCCTTAGACATAGCATCAATGTTTTATCCCTAGTGGCAACAGCACATCACAACCTTAGAACTTTCTGTCACTGTCCCAGGTATCAATGAAGGCATGAACCCACTATCGAGCATAATTACTCCCTCTTGGAGTTAAGAGTAAAAACTTGGCCAGAGCCTCTACTAATAACGGAGAGCATGCAAGATCATAAACAACACATGAACAATAGATTGATAATCACCATAATCATAGTACTCTCTATCCATCGGATCCCGACAAACACAACATATAGAATTACATATAGATGATCTTGATCATGTTAGGCAGCTCACAAGATCCAACAATGAAGCACAACAAGGAGAAGACGACCATCTAGCTACTGCTATGGACCCATGGTCCAGGGGTGAACTACTCACTCATCACTCCGGAGGCGATCATGGCGATGAAGAGTCCTCCGGGAGATGAATCCCCTCTCCGGCAGGGTGCCGGAGGCGATCTCCAATCCCCCGAGATGGGATTCGCGGCGGCGTCTCCGTAGGTTTTCCGTATCGTGGCTCTCGGTACTGGGGGTTTCGCGACGGAAGCTTTAAGTAGGCGGAGGGTCAACGCGGGGGCCACACGAGGGGCCCAGGGGCTAGGTCGGCGCGGCCAGGGCCTGGGCCGCGCCGGCCACCCCCTGGCTGCCTCGTGGCCCCACTTCGTTAGGTCTTCGGTCTTCTGGAAGCTTCGTGCAAAAATAGGACCCTGGGCGAAAGTTTCGTCCAATTCCGAGAATATTTCTTTACTAGGATTTCTGAAACCAAAAACAGCAAAGAACTCTTCGGCATCTTGTTAATAGGTTAGTTCCAGAAAATGCATAAATATGACATATAATGTGCATAAAACATGTAGGTATCATCAATAAAGTAGCATGGAACATAAGAAATTATCGATACGTTGGAGACGTATCACTGACCACTGGGTTTCCCCACTTTGTATTTTTTTATTAATAAAAAGAGGGAAATATGTACAAAAGTTGCTGGAGAGCAGCAACTAAAAGGATCATAGATCCCAAACAGCAAAATATATATAAAATGTTCTACCCATGATATGATTTCCTCTTTGCCTTATGAACAAGGAGAGCAATTTCATCCTTGAATCTCTTGTGCCATCTATAAATGCTTGGGGGGGAGGGGCGAACAGATCTATCGAAAGCAATACAATACCAACACATTCTTTCTTCTTTTTTGCCGTAATTCCGCCGATCTATTAGCAGTGCAAAGAAGCCAAAAGTAATAAGATTACATACAGGTTCATAGACCACCAGGGCCGTACCTGAGAATACGGAGGGCCTGAGCAAAACAAGAAATAGAGGCCCTCAACATGATCATTGGCAACTAAAATGATTTTATATATACTACTCACTCCATTTCAATAAACAATGCACCCTTGTTTTTCGTATTTTATCTTCGAAAAAATATTAATCTATATCTCTCTATTTAAAAATGATGTTTCAATTTTATGTAGATATACATGTATTTAGATGAGTTTAGTTTGCAGATACATGCAAGTTTTGATGAAGTTGAAACATATTTTTCAGGATGAAGTATATAAAAAAATTGATATAAAACTGGTATCATTAGAAAGTATTTTCCAACACGATTCTAACAATGCTGCTTATGTATTATATGATCGTGATATTGTTGTCCTATTTATTTGGTCAAGGTTCACATTGAAATGTGGTAAAATAAATTAAAAGAAGTGCATCGTGTGAAAAAGCAATCTAAGAATTCAAAAGTGCTAATTGTTAGTCGAAACATGACATCATTGAGACAAAATATTAATATTCATTGGAAGACTAACTGAATTAGCTGCACTCGCGATGAAAGAGAAAGAGAAGATACGGGTAAGAGCAAGTACAATAAGGTACAGTCTTTTTTTGTTTGTTTGGGTTGCTCATCAAGCTTATCGCTCGATACAATAAGGTACAGTCAGCGGGAGTGGTGTTTGGAACATGGGTGCATAGTGGGTGGTATCATAGAGTACTATCATAGATATGCTATATTTATTATAGTGGAGTATTGAAAATGGCATATATAGAAGGGGATATTGAGAATTGAGAGTGGCATAAACACAACTTCAGTTTTTGTAATGGCATAAACACAACTTGTGAATTGAGGAGTGGCATAGAACCAATTAACACTTGTTTCAATAACAGCCATCAAAAGCCAATCGAACGCACGAGAATGGATCCAAAATTTACCCATTTTAAGTTTCACGAGAAAATTTTAAACTTAAAATTCGTACTGCCTAGAAGTTTTTGAAACAAAAATCCAGTAAATCTTATATGTCGGGTTATGCATTCTGGGGGAGTTTCATCAGATTCAGCCATATTGTTTATCAATAAACCTCATTTTATGTTTTACAACCAACTTTAAACTTAAAATTCAAACTGTCCAGTAAAAAGAACAACATTCCAGTAAATCTTATATATTTCTTCTGCATTCCGGGAAAGATTGGTCGGATTCAAAAAAAATAGTTTGGGAATAAACATTGTTTTTGTCTGGAAACGACTTATTGTAGAGTGATTTTTGGTTGGATACATTCATGTGTGTTCGATTGGCTTTGGATGGCTGATATTGAACCAAAGTCAACGCTGGGCTTTTGACCTAGCTGAACGTCACTGGAGCTGCGTCAAAAGTCCAGCCATGACTTTGTCTCAATAACAGCCATCAAAAGCCGATCGAACGCACAGGAATGGATCCAACCAAAAATCACTCAACCGCTGGAATTTTGACCTGAAAGTCACTGAAGCTGTGTCCATACTTGCCCAACAGGTTGCGTATGAATGTAAACCAACATATCTGAGCAAACAGGTCGAATATAAAACTATATAACTAAATGCCACGTTATTTGAGCCGATTTCAGCAAACCAACTGAGGTCTATTTTTTTTAGGCTGGACAGTGGTTTCCTCGCTGTGTATTTTTCACTGTAATAAAAAAGAGGGAAAATGTTACTGGAGAGCAGCAACTAAAAGGATCATAGATCCCAAACAGCAAAATCTAGCTAAAAAGGTTATACCCATGATGATAAGCCATGATATGATTTCCTCTTTGCCTTACAAACAAGCAGTGGCGGACCTAGGATTTTAGGAAAGGGTATGACACAACAAAATTTTGGAGTTTCTATTGAATTTCTTTTGTCCTAATAAAAATAATTAAATAAAATACTTTCTCGGATTCATACTAATTAACTCAAATTTGTCTAGATATAAATGTATCTACTCAACAAACTTGTCTAAGATACATCAGTATCTAGACAAAGTTGAGTCAATTAATTTGGATTGAAGGGAGTATGTCAAAATGATTAAATAAAACAGATTTTGCATATAATCAAAATGTAAATTGTTGAAAAATGCACCGTTGACGGGGTGCTCTAATTTTGAACTGAATTCTCACTAAATATATATAATTAATCATATACTTGACTACCAAAGATTAATTATCAGTTGATTAATCGTATATACAGTAGCAAGATATTTCCTTTGATTAATCATGATATCTAATCAGGTCATGGTGCATGGCCATAGCTGGCCTTGTAGGCTTACACGCGAGACAAAATCGCACATCTTGAAAAACATGCAAGTAGACTGTTGGCTAAAGCCAATGCATTAATCAATCGGATGTCTAATCAATCGGTTACATGCACTAGCTCAGTGTTCGCATGGCTGCACGCCACATGTATTAGCACCGCATGTATACATATACATCACTCATCTTGATTAATTGCTCAGCTCATTAAACTATCAAAGATCTTGCACGGCTTGGACGCAGGGTATGCCGTGGCATATACGGCATACCCTGTAGATCCGCCACTGCAAACAAGGAGAGCCATTTCATCCTTGAATCTCTTGCGGCTTCTGTAAAAGCTTGGGGGCGAACAGATCAATCGAAAGCAATATAATACCAACAAATTCTTTCTTCTTTTTGGCCGTAAATCCACCGATGTATTAGCAGTGCAAAGAACCCAGAAGTAATAAGATTACAAACAGGTCCATAGAGGACTGGCACCAAGCGACGACTACAGACATTGGGCAATGGTGAGCAGTACAGTGTACAGTACGAACGAATTCGAGCAAATAGGTAAAGCGGAAAACAATGTCAAACAAACACATCGAGAGGAAAACAATATCAACCGATCGATTCGAACGAACTAACGAACTTATAAGGGCTGGGCGACGGCGACTGACTTCGATTGAGCTATAATGAATCGTACTTGCCCAGGCCTGAAGATAGCATGCATACCGTGAGGATCTACCAGCTGACCGCGCCTGCCGGTGCGGCTGGAGAAGAACGGCGCCACCAGCAGTCGCCGGCTGACGCGGCTGATAGACAGCGTGGGGAAGTTTTGGTGCGCGGCCTGGTTCACCGAGGGTGTGTCTAGAGAAGAACAGGGCGCCGAAGGAGGTGTCTAGAGAAGAACAAGGTGGGCTGGGTGCTGAGTTAAAGGCGAGCGTTCGAAATATTGGGCGCGCGTTCGAAAGTTTAGGTGCGCGAGGGAGGTGTCTGCTGTGCTGAGTTAAAGGCGAGCGTTCGAAATTTCCCCGTCCTCTTCTTTTTTGGGCTAATCTATCTATACCTCTATTCTATCTACTATCTAGACATGTTTTAGTGTCTTGATGCATCCATATTTTAACAAACTTGAGACAACTAATTTGGGACGGAGGATAGTACATGTTTTTTATTTTTTTCTATTCTATACATGAGTTTTTGAAATTGAATTTTTTCACTCTGTCAGCCTTCCGGCCAATGCTCATTTGAAGTAATTGAAGCTGTTGATTTGCAGCTTAGAGGTGCTATCTACCGCTCATCATACAAGGACTCTTCAGATCTAACGGCTGTGAATGCACGGATTCGTCACCCATCCTTCCCTTGGACTGGCGATGCTGAAAGCCTGAAACACTGGAACCCTCTAGATACTTCGGGATACCTCACTGCCCCACATTATTAAACAGGCCTTTTCCGACACGGGAAGTCAAAAGTTGGGGGCTCCATGCAGTACATATGAATACTCGCTAGCTGCATGGTCTAGAAGCAGACTAGAGTAAATCATCAATTCGTCAAATCAATTGGTGTATAATTTTTTTTAGGAGCTAAGACGCCGGCATGAACCATTTTATCAACTTGAATGCTTACTACATGACATAAGAAGACTATGTACTTTGGTTTTTCATTTTTCTGATTTTTTAAATTTTGTGCCCATTTGAATCTTGGTCAAATCCTAGGTTTGACCAAGATTAAACAAGTTTAAAACATGAAAATGAAAAGGTAATCATGGATCCTTCTTAGTCACTCTAAAATGAAGCTTTTGGGATGTTCTTGAAATTTCCATGTTTGAAACCCAAAACGACTTCTCTTCATGCTTGACTTCATAAGACAGAGTTTAGGGGTTAGGGGGTAGATACATGATTTGTCTAGTTTGCATATGTCTAGACCTTGTTTATCAACTTTAATGCTTACTATATGACATAAGAAGACTATGTGCTTTGGTTTTTCATTTTTCTATTTTTTTTGAATTTTATGCCCATATATTTGAATCTTTGTCAAATCCTAGGTTTGACCAGGATTTAAACAAGTTTAAAACATGAAAATGAAAAGGTAAGCCTGGATCCTTCTTAGTCACTCTAAAATGAAGCTTTTGGGAGGTTCTTGAAATTTCCATGTTTGAAACCCAAAACCACTTCTCTTCATGATTGACTTCATAAGACAGAGTTTAGGGTTAGGGGTAGATATATACATGATTTTCTGGTTTGAATATGTCTAGACCTTGTTTATCAACTTGAATGCTTACTATATGACATAAGAAAACTATGTGCTTTGGTTTTCATTTTTCTGATTTTTTTATGCCCGTTTGAATCTTTTGGTCAAATCTTAGGTTTGACCAAGATTTAAACAAGTTTAAGACATGAAAATGAAAAGGGGAGCATGCATCCTTCTTAATTAGTCACTCTAAAATGAATTTTGTAAGAGGTTTTTGAAATTTCCATGTTTGAAACCCAAAACCACTTCTCTTCATGTTGGACTTCATAAGACAGAGTTTAGGGGTTAGGGGGTAGATACATGATTTGTCTAGGTTGAATATGTCTAGACCTTGTTTATCAACTTTAATGCTTACTATATGACATAAGAAGACTATGTGCTTTGGTTTTTCATTTTTCTATTTTTTTGAATTTTATACCCATATATTTGAATCTTTGTGAAATCCTAGTTTTGACCAGGATTTAAACAAGTTTAGAACATGAAAATGAAAAGGTAAGCTTGGATCCTTCTTAGTCACACTCTAAAATGAAGCTTTTGGGAGGTTCTTGGAATTCCAATGTTTGAAACCCAAAACCACTTCTCTTCATGATTAACTTCATAAGACAGAGTTTAGGGTTAGGGGTAGATATATACATGATTTTTCTGGTTTGAATATGTCTAGACCTTGTTTATCAACTTGAATGCTTACTATGTGACATAAGTAGACTATGTGCTTTGGTTTTCATTTTTCTATTTTTTATATTTTATACACATATATTTGAATCTTTGTGAAATCCTAGGTTTGACCAGGATTTAAACAAGTTTAGTACATGAAAATGAAAAAGGTAAGCCTGGATCCTTCTTAGTCACACTCTAAAATGAAGCTTTTGGGAGGTTCTTGAAATATCCATGTTTGAAACCCAAAACCACTTCTCTTCATGATTGACTTCATAAGACAGAGTTTAGGGTTAGGGGTAGATATATACATGATTTTCTGGTTTGAATATGTCTAGACCTTGTTTATCAACTTGAATGCTTACTATATGACACAAGAAGACTATATGCTTTTGTTTTTCATTTTTCTGATTTTTTTTGAATTTTATGCCCGTTTGAATCTTTTGGTCAAATCTTAGGTTTGACCAAGATTTAAACAAGTTTAAGACATGAAAATGAAAAGGGAAGCTTGCATCCTTCTTAGTCACTCTAAAATGAATTTTTAAGAGGTTTTTGAAATTTCCATGTTTGAAACCCAAAACCACTTCTCTTCATGCTTGACTTCATAATACAGAGTTTAGGGGTTAGGGGGAGATACATGATTTGTCTAGTTTGAATATGTCTAGACCTTGTTTACCAACTTTAATGCTTACTATATGACATAAGAAGACTATGTGCTTTCGTTTTTCATTTTTCTATTTTTTTGTATTTTATACCCATATATTTGAATCTTTGTGAAATCCTAGGTTTGACTAGGATTTATGTAGGATAACGTAGTATAGAAAACAAAAAATTTCCTACCGCGAACACGCAATCCAAGCCAAGATGCAATCTAGAAGACGGTAGCAACGAGGGGATTATCGAGTCTCACCCTTGAAGAGATTCCAAAGCCTACAAGATGAGGCTCTTGTTGCTGCGGTAGACGATCACTTGCCGCTTGCAAAAGCGCGTAGAAGATCTTGATCACGGCGCCACGAACGGGCAGCACCTCCGTACTCGGTCACACGTTCGGTTGTTGATGAAGACGACGTCCACCTCCCCGTTCCAGCGGGCAGCGGAAGTAGTAGCTCCTCTTGAATCCGACAGCACGACGGCGTGGTGTCGGTGGCGGTGGAGAAATCCGGCGGAGCTTCGCTAAGCGTGCGGGATATGGTGGAGGAGCGGGGCGGCTAGGGTTTGGGGAGAGGGGGCCGCCACCAAGGGGGGCGGCCAGGTTGTGGTCTTGGTGTGGCCGGCCCCCTCCCCTTGGCCCCTCATTATATAGGTGGAAGCCCCAAGTGTTGGACTACAAGTCTCCGAATAAGACCCGAACCCAAAACCTTCCATATGGTGGGAAACCTTCCCAAGCTAGGACTCCCACTAGAGGTGGGAGTTCCACCTTCCATATGGGGGGGTGGCCGGCCCCCTAAGGGGGAGTCCACTTGGGACTCCACCCCACTAGGGTTGGCCGGCCATGGAGGTGGAGTCCCATGTGGACTCCACCTTCCTTGGTGGTTTCTTCCGGACTTTTCTAGAACCTTCTAGAACCTTCCATAGAACCTTCCGAATCATTTTAATTCACATAAAATGACATCCTATATATGAATCTTATTCTCCGGACCATTCCGGAACTCCTCGTGATGTCCGGGATCTCATCCGGGACTCCGAACAAATATTCGAACTCCATTCCATATTCAAGTTCTACCATTTCAACATCCAACTTTAAGTGTGTCACCCTACGGTTCGCGAACTATGCGGACATGGTTGAGTACTCACTCCGACCAATAACCAATAGCGGGATCTGGAGATCCATAATGGCTCCCACATATTCAACGATGACTTAGTGATCGAATGAACCATTCACATACGATACCAATTCCCTTTGTCACGCGATATTTTACTTGTCCGAGGTTTGATCATCGGTATCACACTATACCTTGTTCAACCTCGTCTCCTGACAAGTACTCTTTACTCGTACCGTGGTATGTGGTCTCTTATGAACTTATTCATATGCTTGCAAGACATTAGACGACATTCCACCGAGAGGGCCCAGAGTATATCTATCCGTCATCGGGATGGACAAATCCCACTGTTGATCCATATGCCTCAACTCATACTTTCCGGATACTTAATCCCACCTTTATAACCACCCATTTACGCAGTGGCGTTTGATGTAATCAAAGTACCTTTCCAGTATAAGTGATTTACATGATCTCATGGTCATAAGGACTAGGTAACTATGTAACGAAAGCTTATAGCAAATAACTTAATGACGTGATCTTATGCTACGCTTAATTGGGTGTGTCCATTACATCATTCATATAATGATATAATCTTGTTATTAATAACATCCAATGTTCATGATTATGAAACTAATCATCTATTAATCAACAAGCTAGTTAAGAGGCTTACTAGGGACTCTTTGTTGTTTACATATCACACATGTATCAATGTTTCGGTTAATACAATTATAGCATGGTATATAAACATTTATCATAAACATAAAGATATATAATAACCACTTTTATTATTGCCTCTTGGGCATATCTCCAACAGTCTCCCACTTGCACTAGAGTCAATAATCTAGATTACATTGTAAGGTACCTAACACCCATGGCATTCTGGTGTTGGTCATGCTTTGCCCTAGGGAGAGCTTTAGTCAACGGATCTGCTACATTCAGATCAGTGTGTACTTTGCAAATCTTTACTTCTCCATCTTCGATGTACTCGCGAATCGAATGATAACGCAGCTTGATATGCTTCAGCCTCTTGTGTGACCTTGGTTCATGTGCATTGGCGATGGCACCCATGTTGTCACAGTAGATGACTAGTGGGTCCAATGCACTAGGAACCACACCGAGCTCTACAATGAACCTCTTCATCCATACCGCTTCTGATGAAGCCTCCGAAGCCGCTATGTATTCCGATTCTGTTGAGGATTTCGCCACCGTGCACTGCTTCGAGCTTGCCCAGCTTACTGCAGCACCATTCAATATAAACACGTACCCAGACTGAGACTTAGAGTCATCAGGATCAGTGTTCCAACTTGCATCGGTGTAACTTGTTACAACGAGCTCTTGGTCACCTCCATAACAAAGAAACATATCCTTAGTTCTTTTCAAGTACTTCAGGATATTCTTGACCGCTGTCCAGTGTTCCATTCCTGGATCACTTTGATATCTGCTAGTCAAACTAACAGCATGTGCTATATCCGGTCTAGTACATAGCATGGCATACATGATAGAGCCTACTGCCGAGGCATAGGGGATCTGACTCATCCTTTCTCTTTCTTCTGCCGTAGCCGGTCCTTGAGTCTTACTCAAGACCTTGCCTGGTAACATAGGTAAGAATCCTTTCTTACTTTCGTCCATTCTAAACTTCTTTAGAATCTTGTCCAGGTATGTACTCTGTGATAGCCCTATTAGACGTCTTGATCTATCTCTATAAATCTTGATGCCTAATATATATGATGCTTCACCAAGGTCTTTCATTGAAAAACTATTATTCAAATAACCTTTTACACTGCTTAATAGTTCTATATCATTCCCAATCAATAATATGTCATCTACATATAATATCAGGAACGCTACAGAGCTCCCACTCACTTTCTTGTAAATACAGGCCTCTCCATGACACTGTATAAACCCGAAGTCTTTGATCACCTTATCAAAGCGTCGGTTCCAACTTCTTGATGCTTGCTTCAGTCCATAGATTGAACGCTGAAGTTTGCATACTTTGTCAGCATTTTTAGGATCGACAAAACCTTTGGGTTGTACCATATACAACTCTTCCTCAATGTCTCCATTAAGGAACGCCGTTTTGACATCCATCTGCCAAATCTCATAATCGAAAAATGCAGCTATTGCTAACAAAATCCTCACAGATTTTAGCTTCGCTACAGGTGAGAAAGTCTCATCGTAGTCAACACCTTGAATTTGTCGGAAACCCTTTGCGACAAGTCGAGCTTTATAGACAGTAATATTACCATCAGCATCTGTTTTTCTCTTGAAGATCCATTTATTCTCGACAGCCTTTCGGCTATCAGGTAAGTCTACCAAAGTCCATACTTTGTTATCATACATGGATCCCATTTCGGATTTCATGGCTTCTTGCCATTTGTTGGAATCTGGGCTCATCATCGCTTCTTCATACGTCGCAGGGTCTTCATCATTGTTGTCCACAATCATGACATTTAGACAAGGATCATACCAATCAGGAGTGGCACGTTCCCTTGTCGATCTGCGAGGTTCAGTAGCTATCTCATTTGAAGTTTCATGATCATTATCATTAGCTTCCTCTGTTGCCGGTGTAGGCGGCACAGGAACATCTTCCGGTACTGCGCTACTCTGATCAACGAGTAGAGATTCTTCAATCTCATCGAGTTCTACTTTTCTTCCAGTCACTTCTTTAGTGAGAAATTCTTTCTCAAGAAAGGTTCCGTTCTTAGCAACAAAGATCTTGCCTTCGGATCTGTGATAGAAAGTGTACCCTATAGTTTCCTTAGGGTATCCTATGAAGACGCATTTCTCCGCTTTGGGTTCTAGCTTGTCCGGTTGTAACTTTTTTACATAGGCTTCGCAACCCCAAACTTTTAGGAACGACAGCTTAGGTTTCTTATTAAACCATAATTCATACGGTGTCGTTTCAACGGATTTTGATGGTGCTCTATTTAAAGTGAATGCGGCTGTCTCTAATGCATAACTCCAAAATGATAACGGTAAATCAGTAAGAGACATCATAGAACGAACCATATCTAAGAGAGTTCGATTACGACGTTCGGACACACCGTTTCGTTGTGGTGTTCCCGGCGGTGTCAATTGTGAAAGTATTCCGCATTTCTTTAAATGCATGCCAAACTCATAACTCAGATATTCACCTCCACGATCAGATCGTAGAAATTTAATCTTCTTGTTACGTTGATTTTCTACTTCACTTTGGAATTCCTTAAACTTCTCAAAAGTTTCGGATTTATGTTTCATTAAATAGATATACCCATATCTACTCAAATCATCTGTGAAGGTTAGAACATAACGATAACCACCGCGCGATGCTACACTCATTGGTCCGCACACATCTGTATGTATGATTTCCAATAAGTCAGTAGCTCGCTCCATCATACCCGAGAATGGAGTCTTAGTCATTTTTCCCATCAGACATGCTTCGCATCTATCAAGTGACTCAAAGTCAAGTGATTCAAGTAATCCATCGGTATGGAGTTTCTTCATGCGTTTCACTCCAATATGACCAAGACGACAGTGCCACATATAAGTAGAATTATCATTCAATTTAATTTGCTTAGCATCAATGTTATGTATATGTGTATCACTACTATCGAGATCTAACAGAAATAAGCCATTCTTTTCAGGTGCTCGACCATAAAAGATATTATTCATAAAAATAGAACAACCATTATTCTCAGACTTGAATGAATAACCGTCTTGCATTAAACAAGATCCAGATATAATGTTCATGCTCAACGCGGGTACAAAATAACAATTATTTAGGCTTAAAACTAATCCCGAAGGTAGATGTAGAGGAAGTGTGCCGACAGCGATCACATCGACTTTGGATCCATTTCCAACGCGCATCGTCACTTCATCCTTCAGTAGTCTTCGTTTATTCTTTAGTTCCTGTTTCGAGTTACAAATATGAGCAACCGAACCAGTATCAAATACCCAGGTACTAGTACGAGAACCAGTGAGATAAACATCTATAACATGTATATCAGATATACCTTCTTTCTTCTTCTTGACAAGGCCGCTCTTCAGATCCGCCAAATACTTGGAGCAATTACGCTTCCAGTGTCCCTTCTCCTTGCAGTAATAGCACTCAGCATCAGGCTTAGGGCCAGTCTTAGGTTTCACAGGAGGCGTGGCAGCTTTCTTGCCACTCTTCTTGTTCTTGCCTTTAGACTTGCCCTGTTTCTTGAAGCTGGTGGTCTTGTTGACCATCAACACTTGGTGCTCTTTCTTAATTTCAATCTCAGCAGATTTTAGCATGGCGAAGAGTTCAGGTAACTCTTTGTTCATGTTCTGCATATTGTAATTCATCACAAAGTTCTTATAACTAGGTGGCAGTGATTGAAGGACACGATTAATCCCCAGTCTGTTAGGAATCACTATTCCCAAGTCACTGAGTTTCTTCGCATGCCCGGTCATGGCGAGCATGTGCTCACTAACGGAGCTGCCTTCTTCCATCATGCAGCTGAAGAAGTGTTTCGATGCTTCATAGCATTCCACGGCCGCATGAGTCTCAAAGATAGTTTTCAACTCATTGATTAACTCATGTGGATCGTGGTGCTCAAAACGTTTTTGAAGATCGGCTTCCAGACTGCACAGGATGGCACACTGAACTTGAGAGTACCGAGTTTTCCGAGTCGCGTAAACATTCTTTACTTCATCGGTTTCAGTTTCTGCAGGAGGGTCACCTAGCGGTGCATCAAGCACATATTGCAGGTTTCCGCCATTGAGGAAGATCCTCACATGACGGAACCAGTCGGTGAAGTTGCTACCGTTGCTCTTAAGCTTTTCTTTCTCTAGGAACTGGTTAAAATTGATTGGGGACGCCATATCTACAACATATTTGCAATAGTTTAGACTAATGTTTATGACAAATTGAGTTCAAATTTTAATTTAACAAAATTAAAACCTAGGTGAACTCCCACTCAAAACAATATCCCTCGCATTGTCTTAGTGATCACACGAACCAAATCCATCACACCTATGCCCGATCATCACGAGACAAGATGTAATTTCAATGGCGAACACTCAAAGTGTTCATCATATCAATCATATGATTCATGCTCTACCTTTCGGTATCACGTGTTCCGAGACCATGTCTGTACATGCTAGGCTCGTCAAGGCCACCTTAGTATCCGCATGTGCAAAACTGACTTGCACCCGTTGTATGCACTTGTTGATTCTATCACACCCGATCATCACGAGATGCTTCGAAACGACAAGTCTTGGCAACGGTGCTACTAAGGATGAACACTTTATTATCTTGAAATTTTAGTGAGAGGGATCATCTTATAATGCTACCGTCGCGATCTAAGCAAAATAAGATGCATAAAAGGATTAACATCACATGCAGTTCATATGTGATATGATATGGCCCTTTTGTCTTTGCGCCTTTGATCTTCATCTCCAAAGCACGGACATGATCTCCATCATCAACGGGCATGATCTCCATCATCGTCGGCGTAGCGTCAAGGTCAATGGCGCCGTCTTCATGATTGTTCTCCATGTAGCAACTATTACAACTACTTTGAAATACTACTCAACATGAAATTTAAAGACAACCATAAGGCTCCTGCCGGTTGCCACAATACAATAATGATCATCTCATACATAGTCATCATCACATTATGGCCATATCACATCACCAAACCCTGCAAAAACAAGTTAGACGTTCTCTAATTTGGTTTGCATATTTTACGTGGTTTAGGGTTTTCGAGTGAGATCTAATCTACCTACGAACATGAACCACAACGGTGATACTAGTGTTGTCAATAGAAGAGTAAATTGAATCTTCACTATAGTAGGAGAGACAGACACCCGCAAAGCCACTTATGCAATACAAGTTGCATGTCAAGCGTGGAGCAAATCTCATGAACGCGGTCATGTAAAGTTAGCCCGAGCCGCTTCATCCCACTATGCCACAAAGATGCAAAGTACTCAAGCTAAAGATAACATAAGCATCAACGCCCACAAAACCATTGTGTTCTACTCGTGCAACCATCTATGCATAGACACGGCTCTGATACCACTGTAGGATAACGTAGCATAGAAAACAAAAATTTTCCTACCGCGAACACGCAATCCAAGCCAAGATGCAATCTAGAAGACGGTAGCAACGAGGGGATTATCGAGTCTCACCCTTGAAGAGATTCCAAAGCCTACAAGATGAGGCTCTTGTTGCTGCGGTAGACGATCACTTGCCGCTTGCAAAAGCGCGTAGAAGATCTTGATCACGGCGCCACGAACGGGCAGCACCTCCGTACTCGGTCACACGTTCGGTTGTTGATGAAGACGACGTCCACCTCCCCGTTCCAGCGGGCAGCGGAAGTAGTAGCTCCTCTTGAATCCGACAGCACGACGGCGTGGTGTCGGTGGCGGTGGAGAAATCCGGCGGAGCTTCGCTAAGCGTGCGGGATATGGTGGAGGAGCGGGGCGGCTAGGGTTTGGGGAGAGGGGGTGGCCGGCCACTCAAGGGGGGCGGCCAGGTTGTGGTCTTGGTGTGGCCGGCTGATGTCTACGGGTGCTTCTATTCTTGTAGACAGTGTTGGGCCTCCAAGAGCAGAGGTTTGTAGAACAACAGCAAGTTTCCCTTAAGTGGATTACCCAAGGTTTATCGAACTCAGGGAGGAAGAGGTCAAAGATATCCCTCTCATGCAACCCTGCAACCACAAAGCAAGAAGTCTCTTGTGTCCCCAACACACCTAATAGGTGCACTAGTTCGGTGAAGAGATAGTGAAATACAGGTGGTATAAATAAGTATGAGCAGTAGTACGGCGCCAGAAAATAGCTTACTGGCATGCAGTTGATGGTAGTAATATTGTAGGAAGTAAACAAGCAGTAGTAACGCAGCAGTAGTAACGCAGTAAAACAGTAACAAGCAGCGATAGCAGTATTTAGGAACAAGGCCTAGGGATTACACTTTCACTAGTGGACACTCTCAACATTGATCACATAACAGAATAGATAAATGCATACTCTACACTCTTGTTGGATGATGAACACATTGCGTAGGATTACACGAACCCTCAATGCCGGAGTTAACAAGCTCCACAATAATGCTCATATTTTAGTAACCTTTAGTGTAAGATAGATCAAAAGACTAAACCAAGTACTAGCATAGCATGCACACTGTCACCTTCATGCATATGTAGGAGGAATAGATCACATCAATATTATCATAGCAATAGTTAACTTCGCAATCTACAAGAGATCATGATCATAGCATAAACCAAGTACTAACACGGTGCACACACTGTCACCTTTACACACGTGCAGGAGGAATAGAACTACTTTAATAACTTTGCTAGAGTAGCACATAGATAGTAGTGATACAAAACTCATATGAATCTCAATCATGTAAAGCAGCTCATGAGATTATTGTATTGAGGTACATAGGAGAGAGATGAACCACATAGCTACCGGTACAGCCCCGAGCCTCGATGGAGAACTACTCCCTCCTCATGGGAGCAGCAGCGGTGATGAAGATGGCGGTGGAGATGGCAGCGGTGTCGATGGAGAAGCCTTCCGGGGGCACTTCCCCGTCCGGCAGGGTGCCGGAACAGAGACTCCTGTCCCCCATCTTGGCTTCGCGATGGCGGCGGCTCTGGAACTTTTCTCGTACCGTGGCTTCCTCCGTAAGGGTTTTCGATGCAGGGGCTTTATATAGGCGAAAGGGCGGCGTCAGAGGGTCGAAGAGGCGGCGACACCATAGGGTGGTGCGGGCCACACCCAGGCCGCGCCGGCCTATGGTCTGGTGGGCCTGTGGCCCCTCTCTGGTCCTTCCCGGTGTTCTGGAAGCTTCGTGGAAAAATAGGAACCTGGGCGTTGAAATCGTCCAATTCCGAGAATATTTCGTTACTAGGATTTCTGAAACCAAAAACAGCAACAGGAACTGGCACTTCAGCATCTTGTTAATAGGTTAGTTCCAGAAAATGCACAAATATGACATAAAGTGTGCATAAAACATGTAGGTATCATCAATAAAGTAGCATGGAACATAAGAAATTATCGATACGTTGGAGACGTATCAGCATCCCCAAGCTTAGTTCTGCTCGTCCCGAGCAGGTAAAACGATAACAAAGATAATTTCTTAAGTGACATGCCATCATAACCTTGATCATACTATTGTAAGCATATGTAATGAATGCAGCGATCAAAACAATGGTAATGACATGAGTAAACAAGTGAATCATAAAGCAATGACTTTTCATGAATAGCACTTTCAAGACAGCATCAATAAGTCTTGCATAAGAGTTAACTCATAAAGCAATAATTCAAAGTAAAGGCATTGAAGCAACATAATGGAAGATTAAGTTTCAGCGGTTGCTTTCAACTTGTAACATGTATATCTCATGGATAGTTGTCAATGCAAAGTAATATAATAAGTGCAATATGCAAGTATGTAGGAATCAATGCACAGTTCACACAAGTGTTTGCTTCTTGAGGTGGAGGGAGATAGGTAAACTGACTCAACAATAAAAGTAAAAGAAAGGTCCTTCAAAGAGGAAAGCATCGATTGCTGTATTTGTGCTAGAGCTTTTATTTTGAAAACATGAAACAATTTTGTCAACGGTAGTAATAAAGCATATGAGTTATGTAAATTATATCTTACAAGTTGCAAGCCTCATGCATAGTATACTAATAGTGCCCGCACCTCGTCCTACTTAGCTTGGACTACCGGATCTTTGCATGCCATGTTTCAACCAAGTGTCACAAAGGGGTACCTCCATGCCGCCTGTACAAAGGTCTAAGGAGAATGCTCGCATTTTGGATTTCTCGCTTTTGATTATTCTCAACTTAGACATCCATACCGGGACAACATGGACAACAGATAATGGACTCCTCTTTAATGCATAAGCATGTAGCAACAATTATTATTCTCATATGAGATTGAGGATATATGTCCAAAACTGAAACTTCAACCATGATTCATGGCTTTAGTTAGCGGCCCAATGTTCTTCTCTAACAATTTGCATGCTCCAATCATTAAGGTGATAGATCCTTCAGACAAGACGGACATGCATAGCAACTCACATGATATTCAACAATAGTTGATGGCGTTCCCCAGAAGCATGGTTATCGCACAACAAGCAACTTAATAAAATATAAAGTGCATAAGTACATATTCAATACTACGATAGTTTTTAAGGCTATTTTGTCCCATGAGCTATATATTGCAAAGGTAAATGATGGAATTTTAAAGGTAGCACTCAAGCAATTTACTTTGGAATGGCGGAGAAATACCATGTAGTAGGTAGGTATGGTGGACACAAATGGCATAGTGGTTGGCTCAAGTATTTGGATGCATGAGAAGTATTCCCTCTCTATACAAGGTTTAGGCTAGCAAGGTTATTTGAAGCAAACTCAAGTATAAAATGGTGCAGCAAGACTCACATATAAACATATTGTAAGCATTATAAGACTTTACATCGTCTCCTTGTTGTTCAAACACCTCAACCAGAAAATATCTAGACTTAGAGAGACCAATCATGCAAACCAAATTTTAACAAGCTCTATGTAATTATTCATTAATGGGTACTAGGTACATGATGCAAGAGCTTAAACAAGATCTATATGAGCACAACAATTGCCAAGTATCACATTATTCAAGACATTATACCAATTACTACATGTAGCATTTCCCGTTTCCAACCATATAACAATTAACGAAGCAGTTTCAACCTTCGCCATGAAAATTAAAAGCTAAGAACACATGTGTTCATACGAACCAGCGGAGCGTGTCTCTCTCCCAAACAATCATTTATTTAAACAAAAACAAAAACAAAAACATACAGACGCTCCAAGTAAAGTACATAGGATGTGACCGAATAAAAATATAGTTTCAAGAGAAGAAACCTGATACTTTGTCGATGAAGAAGGGGATGCCTTGGGCATCCCCAAGCTTAGATGCTTGGGTCTTCTTAAAATATGCAGGGATGAACCACCGGGGCATCCCCAAGCTTAGACTTTTCATTCTTCTTGATCGTAGTATATCATCCTCCTCTCTTGACCCTTGAAAACTTCCTTCACACCAAACTTCAAGCAAACTCATTAGAGGGTTAGTGCATAATCAAAAATTCACATGTTCAGAGGTGACACAAACATTCTTTTCACTTCTGGACATTGCATAAAGCTACTGGACATTAATGGATCAAAGAAATGAATCCAACATAGCAAAAGAGGCAATGCGAAATAAAAGGCAGAATCTGTCAAAAACAGAACAGTCCGTAAAGACGAATTTAAAGCTGGCACCAGACTTGCTCAAATGGAAAAACTCAAAACTAATGAAAGTTGCGTACATATCTGAGGATCACGCTCGTAAATTGGCAGATTTTTTCGAATTTTCTACAGAGAACTGTGCCCAGATTCGTGACAGACAGCAATGCTGTTTCTGCGCAGCGATCCCAAATATAACATCAACTTTAGCATAGAAACTTTACTTGGCACAAAAACATGATAAGGAGAGGTTGCTACAGTAGTAAACAACTTCCAAGACACAAATATAAAACAAAGTACTGTAGCAAAATAACACATGGGTTATCTCCCAAGAAGTTCTTTCTTTATAGCCATTAAGATGGGCTCAGCAATTTTGGTGATGCACCCGCAAGAAATAGTATTTGAAGCAAAAGAGAGCTTCAAGAGGCAATTCAAAACACATTTAAGCCTAACATGCTTCCTATGCAGAAGAATCTTATACACAAATGAATTCATGAAGAGCAAAGTGACAAGCATAAGAGGATAAAACACGAGTAACTTAAAGATTCTCAACATAAAGAGGGGAAACTTAATATTATTAAGATGCATATAACCATATTTCCCTCTCTCATAATAACTTTCAGTAGCATCATTGATGAAATCCACAATATACCCGTCACTTAAAACATTCTTATCATGGTTCATATGCATAGAAGTATCATTAATTTTGGCATAAGAAGAGTTATTCTCATTAATAGTAATTGGAGCAAGATTATTATCAAGAATTTGAACATGGTAAACAAGTTGCATACTAAGGGAATGGTTTTTGGCAAGCCCATCATAATTATGACAAGTTTCATAAGGATAATTGTAACATGTGTCATATACATCTCTATAGCAATTATCTAAACCAGAATATGTAATATCATCATTTTCACTAAAAGTAGAGGTCTCAAATACAGGATCTTCAAGCACAACATCCCCAAGCTTAGAGCTTTCAATATCATCGTTTAAGGGGACATGAATAATGCTATCATCATTACTTTCATAATCAGTACCAAAGAGATTTTCAATATCAAAGGCAGTGTGCTCATCCAAATCATGATCACTAATATGGGTAAAGGGTATAGGAAGATCATCGTACTCAGATTCATTATCATAATAATCATTAGGCGCAACATACTTACGGTTACCTATTGTTACCTCATACACGCGGGGATATGCCATTGCCTCTTTCTCTTTATTCTCTTTCTTCTTCTTCTTCTTCTTCTTCTTCTTCTTCGTTCCCTTCTTCTTCTTCTTCTTCTTCCTTCTCCTCGTTCCCTTCTTTAGGAGGAAGAGGCTTGAAGGGTGGCTTGTCCGCATAACCTGATTTACTTTTAGAAACAATAGAAGAAACTTGGGAGGATCCCTCCTTTTCATTAATTAATTGAAAACACACAGCGGTCCTATCATATTTTGGCAAGGTGTCATCTTCTAAAATATTCTGTATGTAAGTATTTGTATGGCAATTATTAATGCAATAAGAAAGACAACCATGCAGGACATCATCAATATCAAGATCGTTAATATTTAACAAAGAAATTTTTCTTGATAACTCTTCACACTTCAAAAATAAGGTAAGTTCATCATGCTGATTAGGAATAATTTCATCATCACAATACAAATTTGCAGCACTCATGGGGTTTGAATTATCATTGGAGGAGCATTGAAAATTAAAATGACCAACTCTATGGCAAAGTTCACAAATAAAAGGATAGAGGGCACACACTTTTTCTCCAAGATCATCTAGAGCTCTAGACCACTTTCTAGTTTTTTCATTCCTGTGATGGATACAATATTCATCTTCTATTTGATTAATTCCACAAGGTCTATGTATTCCACAAAAATTAACATGCTTATAGGAAATAGCATTCTTAGGAGTTTGAGCACGCTTATTGCAATCATTAACAACAATTTCATTCTTCATGCAAGCGTCTTTAAAAGGTTCATGATACTTATCAAAATTCTTCCTAGGCAATTCAATGTGAGAAGCAAAAGCTTTATAAAGATTTGCAGCAACTTGAGAGTCAAGACCATAAGTAGCACTCATATTTCGAAATTTACCACTATCCATGAAAGTTTCAATGCATTCATAATCATAATTTATACCTGACTCTTTACCTTTGTCGTTCTCCCAATCTTCAGCGTTCTCCTTAATCCGATCAAGAAGGTCCCTTTTAAACTCTTCTTTATTGCTCGTGAATGATCCAGAACAAGTAGTATCCAGCAAGGTCTTATCTTGAAAAGAAAGTCTTGCATAGAAATTATCAATGATGATATTACCTGGAAGCTCATGATTGGGGCATTTGAGCATTAAAGTCTTCAATCTCTCCCATGCTTGGGCAATACTCTCTCCATCATGAGGCCAAAAATTATATATATGGTTTCGATCTTTGTGAATTTCACTTGGAGGATAGAACTTGGAATAAAATAGAGGCACAATATCCTTCCAATCAAGAGAGCGCCCGTCCTTCAATAGTTTATACCAATGCGCCGCTTCACCAGATAGCGACATAACAAATAATTTCTTTCTAACTTCATCCATTGAAATACCTGCACACTTGAATAACCCGCATAATTCATGCAAAAACAATAAATGATCTCCAGGATGGACAGTTCCATCCCCTTCATAGCGGTTATCCATAACACGTTCAATAATTTCCATAGGTATTTTATACGGAATACTTTCAGCAGGTGGATTTAAAATATCAGAAGCATCATTAGAGTTATCGCATATGGGAGATAAAGCATCATCAGAGCAAAATATTTCTTCTAAAGCGGAGGAGCAAAAAAGATTATTTTTATGTAAACTAGCTTCCCCAAGCTTAGACTTCTTCATAGCATTAGCAGTAATTGCATTCATACTAATAACATTGCTACTATCATGTAAATAAGGTTCCATAGGTTTTTTAATTTTTGTATCAAACAATTCTAAATCAGGAAAAAGATTAAAAAGCTCACTAATTTTTTTGTTGTTTTCCATTATGCCTAACTAGTGAAAATAAAAACAAGAAACAAAAAGATGTAATTGCAGAGTCTAAAGGAAATAGCTTCGAGCACACACACAATGGCGCCAGAAAAGTACTGTTACCTGGAACCGGAGTATTAGTGCCTTTTACCTTTCCTCCCCGGCAACGGCGCCAGAAAAGTGCTTGATGTCTACGGGTGCTTCTATTCTTGTAGACAGTGTTGGGCCTCCAAGAGCAGAGGTTTGTAGAACAGCAGCAAGTTTCCCTTAAGTGGATTACCCAAGGTTTATCGAACTCAGGGAGGAAGAGGTCAAAGATATCCCTCTCATGCAACCCTGCAACCACAAAGCAAGAAGTCTCTTGTGTCCCCAACACACCTAATAGGTGCACTAGTTCGGCGAAGAGATAGTGAAATACAGGTGGTATAAATAAGTATGAGCAGTAGTACGCCAGAAAAAATACTGGCATGCGATGGTAGTAATATTGTAGGAAGTAAACAAGCAGTAGTAACGCAGCAGTAGTAACGCAGTAAAACAGTAACAAGCAGCGATAGCAGTATTTAGGAACAAGGCCTAGGGATTACACTTTCACTAGTGGACACTCTCAACATTGATCACATAACAGAATAGATAAATGCATACTCTACACTCTTGTTGGATGATGAACACATTGCGTAGGATTACACGAACCCTCAATGCCGGAGTTAACAAGCTCCACAATAATGCTCATATTTTAGTAACCTTTAGTGTAAGATAGATCAAAAGACTAAACCAAGTACTAGCATAGCATGCACACTGTCACCTTCATGCATATGTAGGAGGAATAGATCACATCAATATTATCATAGCAATAGTTAACTTCGCAATCTACAAGAGATCATGATCATAGCATAAACCAAGTACTAACACGGTGCACACACTGTCACCTTTACACACGTGCAGGAGGAATAGAACTACTTTAATAACTTTGCTAGAGTAGCACATAGATAGTAGTGATACAAAACTCATATGAATCTCAATCATGTAAAGCAGCTCATGAGATTATTGTATTGAAGTACATAGGAGAGAGATGAACCACATAGCTACCGGTACAGCCCCGAGCCTCGATGGAGAACTACTCCCTCCTCATGGGAGCAGCAGCGGTGATGAAGATGGCGGTGGAGATGGCAGCGGTGTCGATGGAGAAGCCTTCCGGGGGCACTTCCCCGTCCGGCAGGGTGCCGGAACAGAGACTCCTGTCCCCCAGATCTTGGCTTCGCGATGGCGGCGGCTCTGGAACTTTTCTCGTACCGTGGCTTCCTCCGTAAGGGTTTTCGATGCAGGGGCTTTATATAGGCGAAAGGGCGGCGTCAGAGGGTCGAAGAGGCGGCGACACCATAGGGTGGCGCGGGCCACACCCAGGCCGCGCCGGCCTATGGTCTGGTGGGCCTGTGGCCCCCTCTGGTCCTTCCCGGGTGTTCTGGAAGCTTCGTGGAAAAATAGGAACCTGGGCGTTGATTTCGTCCAATTCCGAGAATATTTCGTTACTAGGATTTCTGAAACCAAAAACAGCAGAAAACAACTGGCACTTCGGCATCTTGTTAATAGGTTAGTTCCAGAAAATGCACAAATATGACATAAAGTGTGCATAAAACATGTAGGTATCATCAATAAAGTAGCATGGAACATAAGAAATTATCGATACGTTGGAGACGTATCACCGGCCCCCTCCCCTTGGCCCCTCATTATATAGGTGGAAGCCCCAAGTGTTGGACTACAAGTCTCCGAATAAGACCCGAACCCAAAACCTTCCATATGGTGGGAAACCTTCCCAAGCTAGGACTCCCACTAGAGGTGGGAGTTCCACCTTCCATATGGGGGGGTGGCCGGCCCCCTAAGGGGGAGTCCACTTGGGACTCCACCCCACTAGGGTTGGCCGGCCATGGAGGTGGAGTCCCATGTGGACTCCACCTTCCTTGGTGGTTTCTTCCGGACTTTTCTAGAACCTTCTAGAACCTTCCATAGAACCTTCCGAATCATTTTAATTCACATAAAATGACATCCTATATATGAATCTTATTCTCCGGACCATTCCGGAACTCCTCGTGATGTCCGGGATCTCATCCGGGACTCCGAACAAATATTCGAACTCCATTCCATATTCAAGTTCTACCATTTCAACATCCAACTTTAAGTGTGTCACCCTACGGTTCGCGAACTATGCGGACATGGTTGAGTACTCACTCCGACCAATAACCAATAGCGGGATCTGGAGATCCATAATGGCTCCCACATATTCAACGATGACTTAGTGATCGAATGAACCATTCACATACGATACCAATTCCCTTTGTCACGCGATATTTTACTTGTCCGAGGTTTGATCATCGGTATCACACTATACCTTGTTCAACCTCGTCTCCTGACAAGTACTCTTTACTCGTACCGTGGTATGTGGTCTCTTATGAACTTATTCATATGCTTGCAAGACATTAGACGACATTCCACCGAGAGGGCCCAGAGTATATCTATCCGTCATCGGGATGGACAAATCCCACTGTTGATCCATATGCCTCAACTCATACTTTCCGGATACTTAATCCCACCTTTATAACCACCCATTTACGCAGTGGCGTTTGATGTAATCAAAGTACCTTTCCGGTATAAGTGATTTACATGATCTCATGGTCATAAGGACTAGGTAACTATGTAACGAAAGCTTATAGCAAATAACTTAATGACGTGATCTTATGCTACGCTTAATTGGGTGTGTCCATTACATCATTCATATAATGATATAATCTTGTTATTAATAACATCCAATGTTCATGATTATGAAACTAATCATCTATTAATCAACAAGCTAGTTAAGAGGCTTACTAGGGACTCTTTGTTGTTTACATATCACACATGTATCAATGTTTCGGTTAATACAATTATAGCATGGTATATAAACATTTATCATAAACATAAAGATATATAATAACCACTTTTATTATTGCCTCTTGGGCATATCTCCAACAATTTAAACAAGTTTAGAACATGAAAGTGAAAAGGTAAGCCTGGATCCTTCTTAGTCACACTCTAAAATGAAGCTTTTGGGAGGTTCTTGAAATTTCCATGTTTGAAACCCAAAACCACTTCTCTTCATAAGACAGAGTTTAGGGTTAGGGGTAGATATATACATGATTTTTCTGGTTTGAATATGTCTAGACCTTGTTTATCAACTTGAATGCTTACTATATGACATAAGAAGACTATATGCTTTTGTTTTTCATTTTTCTTTTTTTTGAATTTTATGCCCGTTTGAATCTTTTGGTCAAATCTTAGGTTTGACCAAGATTTAAACAAGTTAAGACAAGAAAATGAAAAGGGAAGCCTGCATCATATCCTTCTTAGTCACTCTAAAATGAATTTTTAAGAGGTTTTTGAAATTTCCATGTTTGAAACCCAAAACCACTTCTCTTCATGCTTGACTTCATAAGACAGAGTTTAGGGTTAGGGGTAGATACATGATTTGTATGGTTTGAATATGTCTAGACCTTGTTTATCAACTTGAATGCTTACTATATGACATAAGAAGACTATGTACTTTGGTTTTTCATTTTTATGATTTTTTTAATTTTCTGCCCATTTGAATCTTGGTCAAATCCTAGGTTTGACCAAGATTTAAACAAGTTTAAAACATGAAAATGAAAAGGTAAGCCTGGATCCTTCTTACTCACTCTAAAATGAAGCTTTTTGGGATGTTCTTGAAATTTCCATGTTTGAAACCCAAAACGACTTCTCTATACTACAGTTTGTACATACTCTCAGATAATCTGGACCGTACTTTGCACCTATGTTTAATGGATCATATGTGCCCAGAAATGGCTCATATTAGAATAGTAGACTCATATTAGTGTTCTTGACATTCTGTAAAATTATCAGATTTTTCGAAGTTTGATTTTTTGGACAAAATTTTACCAATTTCTAGACAGAACAGAAAATGTCAGTCTTTTTATGCAAATCTGCACATAAATGGCTCAAATTAAAACAGTATACTCGTTTCAGTGTTTTTGATTTCCTATAAAAAAATAGATTTTCCTGAGAAGTTCTAATTTTTGCCAGAATTTGAAAATTTTGGATTTCTTGTGTGCCCGAAACACCCAAAAGTCGCTCCAAATCTGAACACAGGATTATTTTGGTCAATACGAAAGTATAAACTGAAATACGACTATTTATTGAACCGTTTTCATGTTGTATTGTTGAAAATGGCATAGAAGGGGGTATTGAGAATTGAGAGTGGCATAAACACAACTTCAGTTTTTGGAATGGCATAAACACAACTTGTGAACTGAGGAGTGGCATAGAACCAATTAATCCTAGAACCAATTAACCCCACCAAAAATGGGTGATGCATGTCTCCTTCACCAAAACAGCAATACCTGTCTGAAACAAGTACATGAACACAAGTACACCACCATAATAATAATACTAGGTGACTCAACGACTCAACATTGACTCGACTCAGACACAACTACTACATTGACACAAGTACTAATATAATAAAGTAAGAGTACTAGTTTGTTTACATTTCCACAGGCCAATTTTACGAACAAAATTTCGAAAATTAACCTTCAGAAACTCGGAAGCCAGGTGACACAACAGTCATCAAGGATTGCAGCTAGTGGTACACAGTGACCTGGTCAAGATCTACCTTGAGCCTGCTTGACGCTTCAGCTCGGAGTTGAGAGCCTTCTCCTGTGACAGCTCGGCCTCTAGTTTGTCCGTCCTAACCGTGAGGTTCAGGATCAGTCCGGCGAGTTTGTCCATGGTCTCCGCCTGGCCGAGGCTCCGCCGCTGGATCTCATTACTCGCAGTGAACGATTTCATGGCGATATCGTCGAGAATGCGAATCCGGATCTTCTCAGTGGCGAGCTCAGAATAAAGTCTCATGCACTCATCGGCGAGGGCGCTTCTGTCCGCCGTCTCGACGCAGAAATCGCCCATAACCATTTCTAAAATGGGCCCGATCTCGTAGCGGGGCTTCTATCAGATGGGGATGGAGCACAAAATCAGAAGTGTACCCAGAGAAGTACCAAGAAAGAGAAAATGGGAATCCCAATTTGCACGAATGTCTATACCTCGCTGCTTTGAGAACTTGGCTCCGTGGAAGATGTTTCCGCAGGCAGGAGGGCTGCGGGAAAACTAAGGCCGCCCGACCTGAATATACGATTGAGAGAAGGTAAGAAAAGGAGGGGATGATAAGTTGTGAAAGACATAGAAAGATGCGCAAGAACGGAGGATCGCCTGAAGGTAGCAGTCGCGGGCTGCGACGCCCTTGAAGACTCTTGCGCAGAAGGCACCTCGACAGCAGCACAGGGACGCCATTGCTGGGATTCCCTCAGCTTCGCCGCAGCCGCACGAGCCCTTCTGTGGCGAGACTTGCTCCCGGTCATGGTGGCGAAGTAGTATTCCAAGAGGTAAACAAAGTGGTGAACTGAGGAAGACGGCAAGAGCAAAGGTTAGTCCTTAAATTTGGCCTCCCCGTCTCCTCGGCACCTCGCGAGTAGTAATACTTATCTGGTCAAAGAGCAAACTTCAAGGCAGAGACTTGGTGGGCCATTCATCTCCAACTATACTTCCTCCGATCCGAATGATACCAAATTTTTGAATGACAAATCACCCAAAACAGTATTCCAAGAGTATATGTAAGCTTTCATTTTGGAGTGACTAAGAGCATCCACAACGTGTAGCCAAAAGTGGTTCCATATTTGATTTTTGGCTTTTGGAACTAGTTCCATACATTGTAGAGGTAGTTCCAAAACCAGAAAAACAGGGAACCGGAGCAAGTAGGTGCTCCGATGCCAAATTTCACTTTTGGCATTTGGAACTAGTTCCCTACATTGTGAGAGTAGTTCCATATTGGCTTTATGTGTTGTTTTAGCTTGATGGCGGGACCCACGTTATAAATATTTGGAACCACTACATTGTGGAGCTATTGCTATATTTCACACCAAAGCCAAATTCACCATCGTATCAGATTTGGCAATAGCAACATTGTGGATGCGCTAAGAAGGATGCAGGCTTACCTTTTCATTTTCATGTTATAAACTTGTTTAAATATTGGTTAAACCTAGGATTTGACCAAGATCAAATGGGCATAAAAATTCAGAAAAAATCAAAAAAATGAAAATCAAAGCACATAGTATTATTATGTCATATAGTAAGCATTCAAGTTGATAAACAAGGTCTAAACAACAAACCAGACAAATCATGTATCTACCCCCTAACCCTAAACTTTGTCTTATGAAGTCAAGCATGAAGAGAAGTGGTTTTGGGTTTCAAACATGGAAATTTCAAAAAACTCCCAAAAGCTTCTCATTTTAGAGTGACTAAGAAGGATTCAGGCTCACCTTTTCATTTTCATGTTTTAAACTTGTTCAAATCTTGGTCAAACTTAGGATTTGACCAAGATTCAAATGGGCATAAAAATTGGGAGGAAGGGTATGAATTACAATTCAAAAAAAACAAGGTAACTTAAATACTTGGATGACTCATATTAGTGTTCTTGACATTCTGTAAAATTATCAGATTTTTCGAAGAAGTTTGATTTTTTGGACAAAATTTTACCAATTTCTAGACAGAACAGAAAATGTCAGCCTTTTTATGCAAATCTGCACATAAATGGCTCAAATTAAAATAGTATACTCGTTTCAGTGTTTTTGATTTCCTATAAAAAAATAGATTTTCCTGAGAAGTTCTAATTTTTGCCAGAATTTGAAAATTTTGGATTTCTTGTGTGCCCGAAACACCCAAAAGTCGCTCCAAATCTGAACACAGGTTTATTTTGGTCAATACGAAAGTATAAACTGAAATACGACTATTTATTGAACCGTTTTCATGTTGTATTGTTGAAAATGGCATAGAAGGGGGTATTGAGAATTGAGAGTGGCATAAACACAACTTCAGTTTTTGGAATGGCATAAACACAACTTGTGAATTGAGGAGTGGCATAGAACCAATTAACCCTAGAACCAATTAACCCCACCAAAAATGGATGATGCATGTCTCCTTCACCAAAACAGCAATACCTGTCTGAAACAAGTACATGAACACAAGTACACCACCATAATAATAATACTAGGTGACTCAACGACTCAACATTGACTCGACTCAGACACAACTTGATATAGTAAGCACTCAAGTTGATAAACAAAGTCTAGACATATTCAAACCAGAAAAATCATGTATCTACCCCTAACCCTAAACTTTGTCTTAATTATGAAGTCAAGCACGAAGAGAAGTCGTTTTGGGTTTCAAACATGGACATTTCAAAAACCCTCCCAAAAGCTTCATTGTGGTGTGACGTACTAAGAAGGATACATGCTTACATTTTCAACAACCCCCCTAAAAGCTTCATTATAGAGTGACTAAGAAGGATCCAGTCTGGCGGGCTTACCTTTTATTTTCTTGTTTTAAACTTGTTCAAATCTCGGTCAAACCTAGGATTTGACCAAGATTCAAAATGTGCATCAAAATTCAAAAAAAATATAAAAATTAAAAACCAAATTAAAGCACATAGTGTTCTTATGTCATATAGTAAGCATTAAAGTTGATAAACAAGGTCTAGACACATATTCAAACAAGACAAATCATGTATCTATACCCCTAACCCCTAAACTCTATCTTATGAAGTCAACAACATGAAGAGAAGTGGTTTTGGGTTTCAAACATGGAAATTTCAAAAACCTCCCAAAAGCTTCATTTTAGAGTGACTAATATATATAAGAAGGATCCATGCCTGCTTACCACCTTTTCATTTTCATATTTTAAACTTGTTTAAATCCGTGTCAAATTAAACCAAGGATTTGACCAAAAGATTCAAATGGGCATAAAATTTAAAAAAAATCAGAAAAATGAAAAACAAAAGCATATAGTCTTCTTATGTCATATAGTAAGCATTCAAGTTGATAAACAAGGTTTGGACATGCATATTCAAACCTAGGCAAATCATGTATCTATCCCCTAGCCCCTAAACTCTATCTTATGAAGTCAAGCATGAAGAGAAGTGGTTTTGGGTTTCAAACATGAAAATTTCAAGAACATCCCAAAAACTTCATTTTAGAGTGACTAAGAAGGATACAGGCTTCCCCTTTTCATTTTCATGTTTTATACTTGTTTAAATCTTGGTCAAACCTAGGATTTGACAAAGATTCAAATGTGCATCAAAATAAAAAAATCAGAAAAATTAAAAACCAAAGCACATAGTTTTCTTATGTCATATAGTTAGCATTAAAGTTGATATAAACAAGGTCTAGATATATTCAAACAAGAAAAATCATGTATCTACCCCTAACCCTAAACTCTGTCTTATGTAGTCAAGCATGAAGAGAAGTGGTTTTGGGTTTCAAACTTGGAAATTTCAAGAACCCCCCAAAAGCTTCATTTTAGAGTGACTAAAGGATCCAGGTCGGGCTTACCTTTTATTTTCATGTTTTAAAATTGTTCAAATCTTGGTCAAACCGTACCTAGGATTTGATCAAGATTCAAATGGGCATAAAATTTCAAAAAAATGAAAAACCAAAGCATATAGCCTTCTTATGTCATATAGTAAGCACTCAAGTTGGTAAACAAGGTCTAGACATATTCAAACCAGAAAAATCATGTTTCTACCCCTAGCCCTAAACTTTGTCTTATGAAGTCAAGCACGAAGAGAAGTCGTTTTGGATTTCAAACATGGAAATTTCAAAAACCTTCCCAAAAGCTTCATTTTGGAGTGACTAAGAAGGATACAGGCTTACCTTTTCATTTTCATGTTTTAAACTTGTTTAAATATTGGTTAAGCCTAGGATTTGACCAAGATCAAATGGGCATAAAAATTCAGAAAAAATCAAAAAAAATGAAAACCAAAGCACATAGTATTATTATGTCATATAGTAAGCATTCAAGTTGATAAACAAGGTCTAAACAACAAACTAGACAAATCATGTATCTACCCCCTAACCCTAAACTCTGTCTTATGAAGTCAAGCATGAAGAGAAGTGGTTTTGGGTTTCAAACATGGAAATTTCAAAAAACTCCCAAAAGCTTCTCATTTTAGAGTGACTAAGAAGGATTCAGGCTTACCTTTTCATTTTCATGTTTTAAACTTGTTCAAATCTTGGTCAAACTTAGGATTTGACCAAGATTCAAATGGGCATAAAAATTGGGAGGAAGGGTATGAATTACAATTCAAAAAACAAGGTAACTTAAATACTTGGATGCCCCAAAGATGTGTGGAAGCCCAAAACAATGGCAAAACATGTGCGCACGCTGCATCCAATTCAAGTAGAAAACACATAGTAGGCATCGATAGTTTGACCTAAATTTGAAATCAAAGAGAAGGTGGTTAGAAAAAATCAAAATTGGCAAAGCAAAGCATGAAATCATAAATTTGTGATGCACTATAGCTATGAAAAGTATCAAACAATGCATACCAAAATGATTTTTTAGAGGAATACTAGTTCAACTTATTTTAATTTTATATTAGTAGCCCAAAATCGAACTAGTAGTTGGATATTTTTGAACTTGATCTGTAGTAGTGGGCAAAACCCTAGTTTAACCTATTTAATCATAGATTCGTAGGTCGATTTTTCTACTTTTTTATTATTACTATGCAGCACATGTGTGTTTGCCCGTCGAGTTAAATTGGACAGAGTCCACACTTTTGCCATTGTTCTGGGAGACATCTTTGGGTCATCCAAGTATTTAAGTTACCTTGTTTTTTTGAATTGTAATTCATACCCTTCCTCCCAATTTTTATGACTTTGAATACATGCTTACCTTTTCATTTTCATGTTTTAAACTTGTTTAAATATTGGTTAAGCCTAGGATTTGACCAAGATCAAATGGGCATAAAAATTCAGAAAAAATCAAAAAAAATGAAAACCAAAGCACATAGTATTATTATGTCATATAGTAAGCATTCAAGTTGATAAACAAGGTCTAAACAACAAACTAGACAAATCATGTATCTACCCCTAACCCTAAACTCTGTCTTATGAAGTCAAGCATGAAGAGAAGTGGTTTTGGGTTTCAAACATGGAAATTTCAAAAACTCCCAAAAGCTTCTCATTTTAGAGTGACTAAGAAGGATTCAGGCTTACCTTTTCATTTTCATGTTTTAAACTTGTTCAAATCTTGGTCAAACTTAGGATTTGACCAAGATTCAAATGGGCATAAAAATTGGGAGGAAGGGTATGAATTACAATTCAAAAAAACAAGGTAACTTAAATACTTGGATGCCCCAAAGATGTGTGGAAGCCCAAAACAATGGCAAAACATGTGCGCACGCTGCATCCAATTCAAGTAGAAAACACATAGTAGGCATCGATAGTTTGACCTAAATTTGAAATCAAAGAGAAGGTGGTTAGAAAAAATCGAAATTGGCAAAGCAAAGCATGAAATCATAAATTTGTGATGCACTATAGCTATGAAAAGTATCAAACAATGCATACCAAAATGATTTTTTAGAGGAATACTAGTTCAACTTATTTTAATTTTATATTAGTAGCCCAAAATCGAACTAGTAGTTGGATATTTTTGAACTTGATCTGTAGTAGTGGGCAAAACCCTAGTTTAACCTATTTAATCATAGATTCGTAGGTCGATTTTTCTACTTTTTTATTATTACTATGCAGCACATGTGTGTTTGCCCGTCGAGTGAAACTCGGAGGAAGAGGGATCACTCGGAAGGAGAGAAGAAGGGAGAGAATTATGGTGTCTCCCTTTTTCGGGTGATGATGTTGACTTTGTGCAGGGTTTGTCAGTGAGCAGGAGGTGCGAGCGAGCGAGTCGAGCGAGGCCGAGAATGAGAGAGATTTGTTTTTTTGTGAGAGGGACAAAAGGATCCAGAAGGACCCACACTTCCAATACGCATCCTGATGCGTCTTCTCTTGACAAAGAAAATGGCTGGGAGTTTGCGTACCTATTGCACGTGACTTGTGCTCACTGAAGTGTGGGACCTCACGCATGGGCACCACACGTAAGTGACAGACCTGTTGATGTAAAAACTCGGTTGATTATTATACTACTACATTTATACAAAGTTTCCTATGGATTCAAGGGTACGAAAGCCAAGTTAAATCATTTACATGACATTATTTTTTCCATGAAGCCAAGTTAACTCATTTATCAATTGGTACATTTTGGAGTGACTAAGAAGGATCCAGGCTTACCTTTTCATTTTCATGTTTTAAACATGTTTAAATCTTGGTCAAACCTATGACTTGACCAAGATTCAAATGGGCATAAAAATTCAAAAAAAAAAAGAAAAACAAAAGCACGCCGTCTTCCTATGTCATATAGTAAGCATTCAAGGTGATAAACAAGGTCTGACATATTCAAACCACAAAAATCATGTATCTACCCCCTAACCCTAAACAAGGATCCAGGCTTACCCTTTTCATTTTCATGTTTTAAACTTGTTCAAATCTTGGTCAAACTTAGGATTTGATGAAGATTCAAATGGGCGTAAAAATACTTAGAAAAATCATGTACGTATCTACCCCAAACCCTAAACTCTATCTTACGAAGCCAAGCATGAAGAGAAGTGGTTTTGGGTTTCAAACATGGAAATTTCAAAAACCTCCCAAAAGCTTCATTTTAGAGTGACTAAGAAGGATCCATGCTTACCTTTTATTTTCATGTTTTAAACATGTTCAAATCTTGGTCAAACCGTACGTACCTAGGATTTGACCAAGATTCAAATGGGCATAAAAATTCAAAAAAAATGAAAAACCAAAGCACATAGCCTAGCTTCTTATATATGCCATATAGTAAGCACTCAAGTTGATAAACAAAGTCTAGACATATTCAAACCAGAAAAATCATGTATCTACCCCTAACCCTAAACTTTGTCTTAATTATGAAGTCAAGCACGAAGAGAAGTCGTTTTGGGTTTCAAACATGGACATTTCAAAAACCCTCCCAAAAGCTTCATTGTGGTGTGACGTACTAAGAAGGATACATGCTTACATTTTCAACAACCCCCCTAAAAGCTTCATTATAGAGTGACTAAGAAGGATCCAGTCTGGCGGGCTTACCTTTTATTTTCTTGTTTTAAACTTGTTCAAATCTCGGTCAAACCTAGGATTTGACCAAGATTCAAAATGTGCATCAAAATTCAAAAAAAATATAAAAATTAAAAACCAAATTAAAGCACATAGTGTTCTTATGTCATATAGTAAGCATTAAAGTTGATAAACAAGGTCTAGACACATATTCAAACAAGACAAATCATGTATCTATACCCCTAACCCCTAAACTCTATCTTATGAAGTCAACAACATGAAGAGAAGTGGTTTTGGGTTTCAAACATGGAAATTTCAAAAACCTCCCAAAAGCTTCATTTTAGAGTGACTAATATATATAAGAAGGATCCATGCCTGCTTACCACCTTTTCATTTTCATATTTTAAACTTGTTTAAATCCGTGTCAAATTAAACCAAGGATTTGACCAAAAGATTCAAATGGGCATAAAATTTAAAAAAAATCAGAAAAATGAAAAACAAAAGCATATAGTCTTCTTATGTCATATAGTAAGCATTCAAGTTGATAAACAAGGTTTGGACATGCATATTCAAACCTAGGCAAATCATGTATCTATCCCCTAGCCCCTAAACTCTATCTTATGAAGTCAAGCATGAAGAGAAGTGGTTTTGGGTTTCAAACATGAAAATTTCAAGAACATCCCAAAAACTTCATTTTAGAGTGACTAAGAAGGATACAGGCTTCCCCTTTTCATTTTCATGTTTTATACTTGTTTAAATCTTGGTCAAACCTAGGATTTGACAAAGATTCAAATGTGCATCAAAATAAAAAAATCAGAAAAATTAAAAACCAAAGCACATAGTTTTCTTATGTCATATAGTTAGCATTAAAGTTGATATAAACAAGGTCTAGATATATTCAAACAAGAAAAATCATGTATCTACCCCTAACCCTAAACTCTATCTTATGTAGTCAAACATGAAGAGAAGTGGTTTTGGGTTTCAAACTTGGAAATTTCAAGAACCCCCAAAAGCTTCATTTTAGAGTGACTAAAGGATCCAGGTCGGGCTTACCTTTTATTTTCATGTTTTAAAATTGTTCAAATCTTGGTCAAACCGTACCTAGGATTTGATCAAGATTCAAATGGGCATAAAATTTCAAAAAAATGAAAAACCAAAGCATATAGCCTTCTTATGTCATATAGTAAGCACTCAAGTTGGTAAACAAGGTCTAGACATATTCAAACCAGAAAAATCATGTTTCTACCCCTAGCCCTAAACTTTGTCTTATGAAGTCAAGCACGAAGAGAAGTCGTTTTGGATTTCAAACATGGAAATTTCAAAAACCTTCCCAAAAGCTTCATTTTGGAGTGACTAAGAAGGATACATGCTTACCTTTTCATTTTCATGTTTTAAACTTGTTTAAATATTGGTTAAGCCTAGGATTTGACCAAGATCAAATGGGCATAAAAATTCAAAAAAATCAAAAAAAAATGAAAACCAAAGCACATAGTATTATTATGTCATATAGTAAGCATTCAAGTTGATAAACAAGGTCTAAACAACAAACTAGACAAATCATGTATCTACCCCCTAACCCTAAACTCTGTCTTATGAAGTCAAGCATGAAGAGAAGTGGTTTTGGGTTTCAAACATGGAAATTTCAAAAAACTCCCAAAAGCTTCTCATTTTAGAGTGACTAAGAAGGATTCAGGCTTACCTTTTCATTTTCATGTTTTAAACTTGTTCAAATCTTGGTCAAACTTAGGATTTGACCAAGATTCAAATGGGCATAAAAATTGGGAGGAAGGGTATGAATTACAATTCAAAAAAACAAGGTAACTTAAATACTTGGATGCCCCAAAGATGTGTGGAAGCCCAAAACAATGGCAAAACATGTGCGCACGCTGCATCCAATTCAAGTAGAAAACACATAGTAGGCATCGATAGTTTGACCTAAATTTGAAATCAAAGAGAAGGTGGTTAGAAAAAATCGAAATTGGCAAAGCAAAGCATGAAATCATAAATTTGTGATGCACTATAGCTATGAAAAGTATCAAACAATGCATACCAAAATGATTTTTTAGAGGAATACTAGTTCAACTTATTTTAATTTTATATTAGTAGCCCAAAATCGAACTAGTAGTTGGATATTTTTGAACTTGATCTGTAGTAGTGGGCAAAACCCTAGTTTAACCTATTTAATCATAGATTCGTAGGTCGATTTTTCTACTTTTTTATTATTACTATGCAGCACATGTGTGTTTGCCCGTCGAGTGAAACTCGGAGGAAGAGGGATCACTCGGAAGGAGAGAAGAAGGGAGAGAATTATGGTGTCTCCCCTTTTTCGGGTGATGATGTTGACTGTTGTGCAGGGTTTGTCAGTGAGCAGGAGGTGCGAGCGAGCGAGTCGAGCGAGGCCGAGAATGAGAGAGATTTGTTTTTTTGTGAGAGGGACAACCAAAGGATCCAGAAGGACCCACATACTTCCAATACGCATCCTGATGCGTCTTCTCTTGACAAAGAAAATGGCTGGGAGTTTGCGTACCTATTGCACGTGACTTGTGCTCACTGAAGTGTGGGACCTCACGCATGGGCACCACACGTAAGTGACAGACCTGTTGATGTAAAAACTCGGTTGATTATTATACTACTACATTTATACAAAGTTTCCTATGGATTCAAGGGTACGAAAGCCAAGTTAAATCATTTACATGACATTATTTTTTCCATGAAGCCAAGTTAACTCATTTATCAATTGGTACATTTTGGAGTGACTAAGAAGGATCCAGGCTTACCTTTTCATTTTCATGTTTTAAACATGTTTAAATCTTGGTCAAACCTATGACTTGACCAAGATTCAAATGGGCATAAAAATTCAAAAAAAAAAGAAAAACAAAAGCACACCGTCTTCCTATGTCATATAGTAAGCATTCAAGGTGATAAACAAGGTCTGACATATTCAAACCACAAAAATCATGTATCTACCCCCTAACCCTAAACAAGGATCCAGGCTTACCCTTTTCATTTTCATGTTTTAAACTTGTTCAAATCTTGGTCAAACTTAGGATTTGATGAAGATTCAAATGGGCGTAAAAATACTTAGAAAAATCATGTACGTATCTACCCCAAACCCTAAACTCTATCTTACGAAGCCAAGCATGAAGAGAAGTGGTTTTGGGTTTCAAACATGGAAATTTCAAAAACCTCCCAAAAGCTTCATTTTAGAGTGACTAAGAAGGATCCATGCTTACCTTTTATTTTCATGTTTTAAACATGTTCAAATCTTGGTCAAACCGTACGTACCTAGGATTTGACCAAGATTCAAATGGGCATAAAAATTCAAAAAAAATGAAAAACCAAAGCACATAGCCTAGCTTCTTATATATGCCATATAGTAAGCACTCAAGTTGATAAACAAAGTCTAGACATATTCAAACCAGAAAAATCATGTATCTACCCCTAACCCTAAACTTTGTCTTAATTATGAAGTCAAGCACGAAGAGAAGTCGTTTTGGGTTTCAAACATGGACATTTCAAAAACCCTCCCAAAAGCTTCATTGTGGTGTGACGTACTAAGAAGGATACATGCTTACATTTTCAACAACCCCCCTAAAAGCTTCATTATAGAGTGACTAAGAAGGATCCAGTCTGGCGGGCTTACCTTTTATTTTCTTGTTTTAAACTTGTTCAAATCTCGGTCAAACCTAGGATTTGACCAAGATTCAAAATGTGCATCAAAATTCAAAAAAATATAAAAATTAAAAACCAAATTAAAGCACATAGTGTTCTTATGTCATATAGTAAGCATTAAAGTTGATAAACAAGGTCTAGACACATATTCAAACAAGACAAATCATGTATCTATACCCCTAACCCCTAAACTCTATCTTATGAAGTCAACAACATGAAGAGAAGTGGTTTTGGGTTTCAAACATGGAAATTTCAAAAACCTCCCAAAAGCTTCATTTTAGAGTGACTAATATATATAAGAAGGATCCATGCCTGCTTACCACCTTTTCATTTTCATATTTTAAACTTGTTTAAATCCGTGTCAAATTAAACCAAGGATTTGACCAAAAGATTCAAATGGGCATAAAATTTAAAAAAATCAGAAAAATGAAAAACAAAAGCATATAGTCTTCTTATGTCATATAGTAAGCATTCAAGTTGATAAACAAGGTTTGGACATGCATATTCAAACCTAGGCAAATCATGTATCTATCCCCTAGCCCCTAAACTCTATCTTATGAAGTCAAGCATGAAGAGAAGTGGTTTTGGGTTTCAAACATGAAAATTTCAAGAACATCCCAAAAACTTCATTTTAGAGTGACTAAGAAGGATACAGGCTTCCCCTTTTCATTTTCATGTTTTATACTTGTTTAAATCTTGGTCAAACCTAGGATTTGACAAAGATTCAAATGTGCATCAAAATAAAAAAATCAGAAAAATTAAAAACCAAAGCACATAGTTTTCTTATGTCATATAGTTAGCATTAAAGTTGATATAAACAAGGTCTAGATATATTCAAACAAGAAAAATCATGTATCTACCCCTAACCCTAAACTCTGTCTTATGTAGTCAAGCATGAAGAGAAGTGGTTTTGGGTTTCAAACTTGGAAATTTCAAGAACCCCCAAAAGCTTCATTTTAGAGTGACTAAAGGATCCAGGTCGGGCTTACCTTTTATTTTCATGTTTTAAAATTGTTCAAATCTTGGTCAAACCGTACCTAGGATTTGATCAAGATTCAAATGGGCATAAAATTTCAAAAAAATGAAAAACCAAAGCATATAGCCTTCTTATGTCATATAGTAAGCACTCAAGTTGGTAAACAAGGTCTAGACATATTCAAACCAGAAAAATCATGTTTCTACCCCTAGCCCTAAACTTTGTCTTATGAAGTCAAGCACGAAGAGAAGTCGTTTTGGATTTCAAACATGGAAATTTCAAAAACCTTCCCAAAAGCTTCATTTTGGAGTGACTAAGAAGGATACATGCTTACCTTTTCATTTTCATGTTTTAAACTTGTTTAAATATTGGTTAAGCCTAGGATTTGACCAAGATCAAATGGGCATAAAAATTCAAAAAAAATCAAAAAAATGAAAACCAAAGCACATAGTATTATTATGTCATATAGTAAGCATTCAAGTTGATAAACAAGGTCTAAACAACAAACTAGACAAATCATGTATCTACCCCTAACCCTAAACTCTGTCTTATGAAGTCAAGCATGAAGAGAAGTGGTTTTGGGTTTCAAACATGGAAATTTCAAAAAACTCCCAAAAGCTTCTCATTTTAGAGTGACTAAGAAGGATTCAGGCTTACCTTTTCATTTTCATGTTTTAAACTTGTTCAAATCTTGGTCAAACTTAGGATTTGACCAAGATTCAAATGGGCATAAAAATTGGGAGGAAGGGTATGAATTACAATTCAAAAAAACAAGGTAACTTAAATACTTGGATGCCCCAAAGATGTGTGGAAGCCCAAAACAATGGCAAAACATGTGCGCACGCTGCATCCAATTCAAGTAGAAAACACATAGTAGGCATCGATAGTTTGACCTAAATTTGAAATCAAAGAGAAGGTGGTTAGAAAAAATCGAAATTGGCAAAGCAAAGCATGAAATCATAAATTTGTGATGCACTATAGCTATGAAAAGTATCAAACAATGCATACCAAAATGATTTTTTAGAGGAATACTAGTTCAACTTATTTTAATTTTATATTAGTAGCCCAAAATCGAACTAGTAGTTGGATATTTTTGAACTTGATCTGTAGTAGTGGGCAAAACCCTAGTTTAACCTATTTAATCATAGATTCGTAGGTCGATTTTTCTACTTTTTTATTATTACTATGCAGCACATGTGTGTTTGCCCGTCGAGTGAAACTCGGAGGAAGAGGGATCACTCGGAAGGAGAGAAGAAGGGAGAGAATTATGGTGTCTCCCCTTTTTCGGGTGATGATGTTGACTGTTGTGCAGGGTTTGTCAGTGAGCAGGAGGTGCGAGCGAGCGAGCGAGCGAGTCGAGCGAGGCCGAGAATGAGAGAGATTTGTTTTTTTGTGAGAGGGACAACCGAAGGATCCAGAAGGACCCACATACTTCCAATACGCATCCTGATGCGTCTTCTCTTGACAAAGAAAATGGCTGGGAGTTTGCGTACCTATTGCACGTGACTTGTGCTCACTGAAGTGTGGGACCTCACGCATGGGCACCACACGTAAGTGATAGACCTGTTGATGTAAAAACTCGGTTGATTATTATACTACTACATTTATACAAAGTTTCCTATGGATTCAAGGGTACGAAAGCCAAGTTAAATCATTTACATGACATTATTTTTTCCACGAAGCCAAGTTAACTCATTTATCAATTGGTACATTTTGGAGTGACTAAGAAGGATCCAGGCTTACTTTTTCATTTTCATGTTTTAAACATGTTTAAATCTTGGTCAAACCTATGACTTGACCAAGATTCAAATGGGCATAAAAATTCAAAAAAACAGAAAAAAAAAAAGCACCGTCTTCCTATGTCATATAGTAAGCATTCAAGGTGATAAACAAGGTCTGACATATTCAAACCACAAAAATCATGTATCTACCCCCTAACCCTAAACAAGGATCCAGGCTTACCCTTTTCATTTTCATGTTTTAAACTTGTTCAAATCTTGGTCAAACTTAGGATTTGACGAAGATTCAAATGGGCGTAAAAATACTTAGAAAAATCATGTACGTATCTACCCCAAACCCTAAACTCTATCTTACGAAGCCAAGCATGAAGAGAAGTGGTTTTGGGTTTCAAACATGGAAATTTCAAAAACCTCCCAAAAGCTTCATTTTAGAGTGACTAAGAAGGATCCATGCTTACCTTTTATTTTCATGTTTTAAACATGTTCAAATCTTGGTCAAACCGTACGTACCTAGGATTTGACCAAGATTCAAATGGGCATAAAAATTCAAAAAAAATGAAAAACCAAAGCACATAGCCTAGCTTCTTATATATGCCATATAGTAAGCACTCAAGTTGATAAACAAAGTCTAGACATATTCAAACCAGAAAAATCATGTATCTACCCCTAACCCTAAACTTTGTCTTAATTATGAAGTCAAGCACGAAGAGAAGTCGTTTTGGGTTTCAAACATGGACATTTCAAAAACCCTCCCAAAAGCTTCATTGTGGTGTGACGTACTAAGAAGGATACATGCTTACATTTTCAACAACCCCCCTAAAAGCTTCATTATAGAGTGACTAAGAAGGATCCAGTCTGGCGGGCTTACCTTTTATTTTCTTGTTTTAAACTTGTTCAAATCTCGGTCAAACCTAGGATTTGACCAAGATTCAAAATGTGCATCAAAATTCAAAAAAAATATAAAAATTAAAAACCAAATTAAAGCACATAGTGTTCTTATGTCATATAGTAAGCATTAAAGTTGATAAACAAGGTCTAGACACATATTCAAACAAGACAAATCATGTATCTATACCCCTAACCCCTAAACTCTATCTTATGAAGTCAACAACATGAAGAGAAGTGGTTTTGGGTTTCAAACATGGAAATTTCAAAAACCTCCCAAAAGCTTCATTTTAGAGTGACTAATATATATAAGAAGGATCCATGCCTGCTTACCACCTTTTCATTTTCATATTTTAAACTTGTTTAAATCCGTGTCAAATTAAACCAAGGATTTGACCAAAAGATTCAAATGGGCATAAAATTTAAAAAAAATCAGAAAAATGAAAAACAAAAGCATATAGTCTTCTTATGTCATATAGTAAGCATTCAAGTTGATAAACAAGGTTTGGACATGCATATTCAAACCTAGGCAAATCATGTATCTATCCCCTAGCCCCTAAACTCTATCTTATGAAGTCAAGCATGAAGAGAAGTGGTTTTGGGTTTCAAACATGAAAATTTCAAGAACATCCCAAAAACTTCATTTTAGAGTGACTAAGAAGGATACAGGCTTCCCCTTTTCATTTTCATGTTTTATACTTGTTTAAATCTTGGTCAAACCTAGGATTTGACAAAGATTCAAATGTGCATCAAAATAAAAAATCAGAAAAATTAAAAACCAAAGCACATAGTTTTCTTATGTCATATAGTTAGCATTAAAGTTGATATAAACAAGGTCTAGATATATTCAAACAAGAAAAATCATGTATCTACCCCTAACCCTAAACTCTGTCTTATGTAGTCAAGCATGAAGAGAAGTGGTTTTGGGTTTCAAACTTGGAAATTTCAAGAACCCCCAAAAGCTTCATTTTAGAGTGACTAAAGGATCCAGGTCGGGCTTACCTTTTATTTTCATGTTTTAAAATTGTTCAAATCTTGGTCAAACCGTACCTAGGATTTGATCAAGATTCAAATGGGCATAAAATTTCAAAAAAAATGAAAAACCAAAGCATATAGCCTTCTTATGTCATATAGTAAGCACTCAAGTTGGTAAACAAGGTCTAGACATATTCAAACCAGAAAAATCATGTTTCTACCCCTAGCCCTAAACTTTGTCTTATGAAGTCAAGCACGAAGAGAAGTCGTTTTGGATTTCAAACATGGAAATTTCAAAAACCTTCCCAAAAGCTTCATTTTGGAGTGACTAAGAAGGATACAGGCTTACCTTTTCATTTTCATGTTTTAAACTTGTTTAAATATTGGTTAAGCCTAGGATTTGACCAAGATCAAATGGGCATAAAAATTCAGAAAAAATCAAAAAAATGAAAACCAAAGCACATAGTATTATTATGTCATATAGTAAGCATTCAAGTTGATAAACAAGGTCTAAACAACAAACTAGACAAATCATGTATCTACCCCTAACCCTAAACTCTATCTTACGAAGCCAAGCATGAAGAGAAGTGGTTTTGGGTTTCAAACATGGAAATTTCAAAAACCTCCCAAAAGCTTCATTTTAGAGTGACTAAGAAGGATCCATGCTTACCTTTTATTTTCATGTTTTAAACATGTTCAAATCTTGGTCAAACCGTACGTACCTAGGATTTGACCAAGATTCAAATGGGCATAAAAATTCAAAAAAAAATGAAAAACCAAAGCACATAGCCTAGCTTCTTATATATGCCATATAGTAAGCACTCAAGTTGATAAACAAAGTCTAGACATATTCAAACCAGAAAAATCATGTATCTACCCCTAACCCTAAACTTTGTCTTAATTATGAAGTCAAGCACGAAGAGAAGTCGTTTTGGGTTTCAAACATGGACATTTCAAAAACCCTCCCAAAAGCTTCATTGTGGTGTGACGTACTAAGAAGGATACATGCTTACATTTTCAACAACCCCCCTAAAAGCTTCATTATAGAGTGACTAAGAAGGATCCAGTCTGGCGGGCTTACCTTTTATTTTCTTGTTTTAAACTTGTTCAAATCTCGGTCAAACCTAGGATTTGACCAAGATTCAAAATGTGCATCAAAATTCAAAAAAATATAAAAATTAAAAACCAAATTAAAGCACATAGTGTTCTTATGTCATATAGTAAGCATTAAAGTTGATAAACAAGGTCTAGACACATATTCAAACAAGACAAATCATGTATCTATACCCCTAACCCCTAAACTCTATCTTATGAAGTCAACAACATGAAGAGAAGTGGTTTTGGGTTTCAAACATGGAAATTTCAAAAACCTTCCAAAAGCTTCATTTTAGAGTGACTAATATAAGAAGGATCCATGCATGCTTACCACCTTTTCATTTTCATATTTTAAACTTGTTTAAATCCGTGTCAAATTAAACCAAGGATTTGACCAAAAGATTCAAATGGGCATAAAATTTAAAAAAAATCAGAAAAATGAAAAACAAAAGCATATAGTCTTCTTATGTCATATACTAAGCATTCAAGTTGATAAACAAGGTTTGGACATGCATATTCAAACCTAGGCAAATCATGTATCTATCCCCTAGCCCCTAAACTCTATCTTATGAAGTCAAGCATGAAGAGAAGTGGTTTTGGGTTTCAAACATGAAAATTTCAAGAACATCCCAAAAACTTCATTTTAGAGTGACTAAGAAGGATACATGCTTCCCCTTTTCATTTTCATGTTTTATACTTGTTTAAATCTTGGTCAAACCTAGGATTTGACAAAGATTCAAATGTGCATCAAAATAAAAAATCAGAAAAATTAAAAACCAAAGCACATAGTTTTCTTATGTCATATAGTTAGCATTAAAGTTGATAAACAAGGTCTAGATATATTCAAACAAGAAAAATCATGTATATCTACCCCTAACCCTAAACTCTGTCTTATGTAGTCAAGCATGAAGAGAAGTGGTTTTGGGTTTCAAACTTGGAAATTTCAAGAACCCCCCAAAAGCTTCATTTTAGAGTGACTAAGAAGGATCCATGCTTACCTTTTCATTTTCATGTTTTAAACTTGTTTACATCTTGGTCATAGCTAGTGTATTTGACCAAGATTCAAATGGGCATAAAATTAAAAAAAAAAAATGAAAAACCAAAGTACATAGTCTTCTTATGTCATATAGTAAGCATTCAAGATGATAAACAAGGTCTAGACATATTCAAACCAAACAAATCATGTATCTACCCCCTAACCCCTAAACTTTATCTTATGAAGCCAAGCATGAAGAGAAGTGGTTCTTGGTTTCAAACATGGAAATATCAAAAACCTCCCAAAAGCTTCATTTTAGAGTGACTAAGAAGTATCCATGCTTACCTTTTCATTTTCATATTTTAAACTTGTTTAAATCATTGTCAAACCTAGGATTTGACCAAGATACAAATATGGGCACAAAACCCTCTTAGCCAAAATCAACTACGAGCAAGATTTTCTGTATTGTAGATGCCCCAATTGACTCTCATCCCCAATGTAGTCTTTTTTATGTCAGTATAGACTTCTTTACTGGATGTATACTATCGTACATGGCATGCATTTGCCTAATGAGCAGCATTGTTTAGCCGTTCTAGCCAACCCGATCAATCTGTCAAGCTTCATGCACGAGATGCCATGTTTATGGCCCTTTTGTTGTGGCTTTTTTTGGCTTTTGGCTTTGGCAAAAGCCAAAAAAAGCACGTAAATAGGTGCTTTTTTGGGCTTTTGGATTTTGGAAGCCAAGAACAAAGATTCTATTCTTTTGGCTTCCAAAATCCAAAAGCCCAAAAAGCACCTATTTAGGTGCTTTTTTTGGCTTTTGCCAAAGCCAAAAAGCCAAAATAAGCCACAACAAAAGGGTAATTTACTCCCTCGCTCCGATCCATATTTCTTGGTGCTAAAAAGAATGTGAATCGGAGGGAGTACTTTTCTTAGATAGTACTATATCAGTTCAAAAAAAAGTACAGTACTACTACATCACAAATGCATCAAAAGAGTACTACTGTACATCACAAGACCACGACAGTTGTATAGTAGAGTTTAATGCTGAACTTTAAACAGGACCAGGAGCATCAGGGCCAGCAGCAGGGGCGTTGACCGGCAACAAACCAGGCAAAAGACGTAAGGAAGAGGCCATATGCTGCGTGCTTGGCCTTGATTGCAGGGTGGTGATTCTTCGCCGCTCGCCATGTATTCACGCCGTACCAGTTCCGCGTCGCCCGCGAGCGGATCGAAGCGATCCCGCGCGCCGGACACGCTCGAGGAGGCGTGGCGGCTCCAGTGCAAGCAGTCCGCCGCCGGGAGTCGGCGCGCGGCGTGCAGGTACAGAGGCTCCCTGTACATGCCGTCGTCGCTCCGCGAGTTCGCCCCGGGCGGGCTCTGGTACAAGGCGGATCCGCCGCTCAAACCGATGAGCGGCCCCGTCTTCAACAAATGGCGCGCCGACCGGGAGAGGAACCGCCGGTCGAAGGCGGCGTGGGAGGCGAGCACCAGCGGCGGATTCGCGCCGCCAGCCGGCGAGGAGGCGGAGGAGGCGGAGGAAGGGGAAGACCCCCTCTTCTTGAAGGCGCTGGCCGCGTCCCTCAAGGACGATGCCGACAAGAAGAGGGCGGAGGAAGAAGACAAGGCGGCGGCCATCGCCGCCGTGAAGGAGAAGGAGGCGCGGGATGCGGAGGAGAACGCGACCATCATCTTCCTCGACGACTAGATAGGTTAGAAGTCGCGATAAGGATCGCGCAATTCTGTATGTATGATCCGTATGTATGATCAACTATGAATTATGAACAATGAACTATCAAACCAAACCACATAGTTTTTTTATGTCATATAGTAAGAATTCAAGTTGATAAAACAAGGTCTAGACATATTCAAACTAGACAAATCACGTATATCTACCCCTAACCCTAAACTCTGTCTTATGAAGTAAAGCATGAAGAGAACTGGTTTTGGGTTTCAAACATGGAAATTTCAAAAACCTTCCCAAAAGCTTCATTTTGGAGTGACTAAGAAGGATGCAGGCTTACCTTTTCATTTTCATGTCTTAAACATGTTTAAATCTTGGTTAAACCTAGGATTTGACCAAGATCAAATGTGCAAAAAAATCAGAAAAAATCAAAAAAATGAAAACTAAAGCACATAGTATTCTTATGTCATATAGTAAGCATTCAAGTTGATAAACAAGGTCTAAACATATTCAAACCAGACAAATCATGTATCTACCCACTAACCCTAAATTCTGTCTTATGAAGTCGATCAAGCATGAAGAGAAGTGGTTTTGGGTTTCAAACATGGAAATTTCAAAAACCTCCCAAAAGCTTCATTTTAGAGTTACTAAGAAGGATCCATGCTTACCTTTTATTTTCATGTTTTAAACATGTTCAAATCTTGGTCAAACCGTACCTAGGATTTGACCAAGATTCAAATGGGTATAAAAATTCAAAAAAACTGAAAAACCAAAGCACATAGCCTTCTTATGTCATATATAGTAAGCACTCAAGTTGGTAAACAAGGTCTAGAGATATTCAAACCAGAAAAATCTTGTATCTACCCCTAACCCTAAACTTTGTCTTATGAAGTCAAGCACGAAGAGAAGTCGTTTTCAAACATGGAAATTTCAAAAACCTTCCCAAAAGCCTCATTTTGGAGTGACTAAGAAGGATGCAGGCTTACCTTTTCATTTTCATGTTTTAAACTTGTTTAAACCTTGGTTAAACCTAGGATTTGACCAAGATCAAATGGGCATAAAAATTCAGAAAAAATCAAAAAATGAAAACCAAAGCACATAGTATTCTTATGTCATATATTAAGCATTCAAGTTTATAAACAAGGTCAAGACATATTCAAACCAGACAAATCATGTATCTACCCTAACCCTAAACTCTGTCTTATGAAGTCAAGCATGAAGAGACGTGGTTTTGGGTTTCAAACATGGAAATTTCAAGAACCCCCAAAAGCTTCATTTTAGAGTGACTAAGAAGGATCCAGGTCGAGCTTACCTTTTATTTTTATGTTTTAAACTTGTTCAAATCTTGGTCAAACCTAGGATTTGACCAAGATTCAAATGGGTATAAAAAATGAAAAACCAAAGCACATAGCCTTCTTATGTCATATAATAAGCACTCAAGTTGATAAACAAGGTCTAGACATATTCAAACAAGAAAAATCATGTATCTACCCCTAACCCTAAACTTTGTCTTATGAAGTCAAGCACGAAGAGAAGTGTTTTTGGGTTTCAAACATGGAAATTTCAAAAACCTTCCCAAAAACTTCATTTTGGAGTGACTAAGAAGGATGCAGGCTTACCTTTTCATTTTCATATTTTAAACATGTTTAAATCTTGGTCAAACCTATGATTTGACCAAGATTCAAATGGGCATAAAAATACTTAGAAAAATCATGTACGTATCTACCCCTAACCCTAAACTCTATCTTACGAAGTCAAGCATGAAGAGAAGTGGTTTTGGGTTTCAAACATGGAAATTTCAAAAACCTCCCAAAAGCTTCATTTCAGAGTGACTAAGAAGGATCCAGACCGGGCTTACATTTTATTTTCATATTTTAAACATGTTCAAATCTTGGTCAAACCGTACCTAGGAATTGACCAAGATTCAAAAAAAATTTCAAAAAAAAATGAAAAACCAAAGCACATAGCCTTCTTATGTCATATAGTAAGCACTCAAGTTGATAAACAAGGTCTAGTCATATTCAAACCAGAAAAATCATGTATCTACCCCTAAGCCTGAACTTTGTCTTATGAAGTCAATCACGAAGAGAAGTCGTTTTGGGTTTCAAACATGGAAATTTCAAATACCTTCCCAAAAGCTTCATTTTGGAGTGACTAAGAAGGATGCAGGCTTACCTTTTCATTTTCATGTTTTAAACATGTTTAAATAAGGATGCGTGGTTCTGAAACCTCATACACATTGTTGCAAAAGTAATTACATCACCTAAACAATACTACCAGTTCATAATTCTAAACTTATGTACAATCTTGGAAACATATAACGCCAGCCTAGTTCACCAATTATCATCATCCCTCTTGATGCGCTTGCCGGTGCCGCTTGTACCTGCCTCCCATGGGTTGGCAGTCCAAGTTCTGCACTCGTTCGCACTTCGTGTGTCGGGAATCCTTGTTGGAGCTTCCCAACCAGATACAGGCCCTGCCCTTGCTAGCTCACCACATCCAGCCGTTGCCCTAGCTTGCTCACCATGTGAACCGCCATCCCACGGAGACCCCGAAGTAGGCTCGCACGGGTCCTTTATCCATGGTGGCATATTCTTCGGATCAAATGGTATGTTGTGCCTAAAGCAATAAGATACAAATTCCCAGTAGGTTGTCCCGACACACTGCTTCTTCTCGTCGCGCCAGGCAGGGGGAAGAGCGGCCAACCTAGCCGCTTCCTTGCAATCCGGGCAAACCACTTCCCTTGGAATTGGTTGTGCTTGACGCTGCCCATCATTGATTTTTTTGAGTCGCCTGTACAACTCAAAACTGACATACCCATCAATCGCAGCATACCTCAAGTTTACTTCAGGCAATGGCATGCACTCCCATTGATCGTGGCTGCTAGTAGGGAACTTGGTCTTCATGTCTTTGTAAGATGGGTCAATGATGGCGGCTGCCAAATCACCCATGCCAGTCCTATTGCCAGGACCATTGAAATTGATCATATCCTGAATGTCAATCCAATTATGTTTAGGAATTTTAATGCCATCTCTAGCAAACCTGCTAGAGTCACCCCTGATGTCAACAGTTGTGAAACAAATTCCTTTATGTTGAAGGAATTCTTGCAGTGCCAGATTATCAGGACTCCTGCATGTTAACACAAATCAATCTTGTAAGATCGTATATGCTGAAATAGTACACATATTTTTCTTCCAGTAAACTGTATACTTGTTGCAGTGAAACAATGATTTTGCATCAGTGATACACATCAAAATAACATGAATTATTGTTGCGACTATATGATCTAATTATTTAAGTGTCAAGTTAAGATTCAGTTACTATATGTTAATATCTTGACATCCATGCCGATTATCGGTGAGTATGAGTACATGAAATTTGTGCAAATTTTGAGTACCAAAATCATGAAACTAGATATCGTGGTCAATCCAAAAAAATTATACAAGTATGTTGGATATTACGTTCCAGACCACATTTTTCATACAAGTTAGTTTGTTCGTGTTTTCATACAAGTTAGAACCTAGTCTATTTCGAAATAAAAAAGCAGATCCAAGATAAAGGAAGAGTTTCTATATTAAAAAACAAAAGGATAAAGGAAGGCATGTGAAGAACATACCTGCAGAAATGGTACACCAGGACGTGGTCGTCCATGGCCAACTGAACGACGGCGGTACTTACTTGGTCCGCAGTGTATTCTAGGTCGAGGCCGACGAACCTGGACCTGTCCTCTAGTAGCTTTTGTTCGTACATCTTGAGGGTGTGCTCGAGAACGGAAGGGTCATTCGTGTAGACCACGTTCACCTTGGTCGTCCCATGGGGAACGACGCTCCTCTTCAGCGTAAACAGGCCGCCGTCGGCCATGGCAGCGCTGAAGCACGTCGAACTGATCGGAGGGATTGAGGGGGAGGGAGGGAGAGCAACTGCAAACAATGGGGTTTTTTGGAACTTGCCGAAATGCAGGGGAGAACGAACCGCCAGGGGTTGTTTAGTGGGGACAGATGGGAATAATACTGCGATGAGGTTGAGGAATTAACTCCAACCGCCATTTAAATCTAGTACTCCCTATAGTCAGTTGATAGGAAATGGACGGGCAAGATTGATTCTAGGGAGGCGAATCCCAGTATTTTCCCAATTTATTTGAGTTGTAATATAACCATCGTTAATACTTGAATTGAAAAATATTTACAAAATTAATTTATTATATACTACATGATGAGATAATCCAACAAACCATGGAAATGCATGGCCATCCAACCATGTCACCCGCTTGTGAAAATTGTATAGGTGGTAGTGTGCGCAATACACGCGGTAGCCACTTCACAAATACATCCTTTTAATTTTGCCCCCCTTAATTCGGCCAATAAAAATGAAAAGACTTTATGTGGAAAACCAAAAAAACTGTATTTGGCAAAGTATAGTCGAAAATAAGAAGTTTTTCATTGATCTCTTAAAAAAGGGGTCATGATTCGAAAGTTCGCCATGCATGGTTCTTGCGGTAACCAAGCTAGCTCACCCATGTGGCAAGAAGCGAATCAATGTCCAACATGCATGGTTCCAAAAATATATATTTACAGAATGATTCTGCTTCTCAAGAATATTTGCATGCCATCATGTTTGTTATTTTTCCTAGATAAAAGTAGTAATTGGTGACTTCGTGATTGCCTTGCTTGCTGATTTCAATAAGTTTGAACCTCATTTTGGCTTTATTTCAAATTTAGGCAAAAACTTCTTGGCAATCGACTTTGTGAGCTACTATACTTGGATGCAACCCACATTTTCGTTGGCTAATGTTTTCTGATTCCACAACAATAGGGCACATCCCTATATCATCCCAAATTTTGAATTCTTATTAGTTTGGTTGATGACCACCATTCATATCCGAACTTAATTAATTGGAGTACAAATGATGGTTTCATGGTAAGCTAGTTTGACAAATTAGCCTTCGAAATGGCGATTCGCCTACCATGCATGCATGTTTGGCCTACCCGTGAAATTTTGATTTGTGGTATTGTGCACACACTGCACATGATAGCGAATAAACAAAACACATATTTGGACCCCTTTGGCCAGCAAGGGCATGTTTGGTTCCTAGCCACAATTTGTCAAGAAGCCAAAATTTGGCAGCCATGCATATAGTTTATTTGGCATGTGTTTGGTTTTTGCCACAATTTGGCTTATCACACTTCATTGCATGTATATATGGTCCATTTGTCATAGACTCAACTTTTTTTTACAAAGTTTTGACAAAGTTTGGCTTTAATATTTTAAGCCACAATTTGGTGGCTAGCCATACTAGCTTTTTTTTTTGGCTAACCACACTTCTCAGTTTTCCCCAGATCCTTAGTTTTTCCTCAGTTTTCCCCAACCCCTTGTCTATAACCCGCAGAAAGAGCTCGGACGGAAGGAATCCCGTTTAGTTGACGTTGGTTGGTGCTGGCAAGTGGGGCCGCTGTTGGTGCCCCGCAGTGGACACGTCTCCACTTATCCAGATCATCGTGGGACCCACAACTTGTCCACGTTAGCGCGCCGGACCCACAGCTTACCCAGGTGACCGTTGCAAAATGGGAGCCCGAGCTAGCCCCGCGCCCGTGCCCGTGCCATTGCTTCCCCTTTCTTTCTCCGCGCCCCATTGTTCTTCTTCTCCGCCAGCGGCAGCCCTTCTCCGGCACGCGGGTGATGTCTAGTTTCTCTTCGACCTCCCGTTCTTCATGGCCGCAGTATGGACCCGTGCCTTTGACAAGATGCCCTGACTGCCCACGCCAGGAGCCTCTGAAGCGGTCGATCTGTAAGACGGACGAGAACGGCAACCGTGGACGTGAGTTCGTTGCATGCGAGAGCTTGCCATATAGAGAGGGGGATAAGGTTAGATCTCGCTCCAATTTCTCTGTTTTCTCTCGATTTTCTTGTTATTCCCTCGAATTTGGGATTTAGGGTTCACGTTGTTGTTTTCAGATCTTGAAGAAATGCAGGCATTTCGAGTGGATCGATGTGTACGTTCAGAGGCTTCAGTTGCAGGAATCAATTGGCGCTATTGGGGGCGCAATTTGGGAGGGGGGGACTTGCTGTAGAGAATGCGGCGGAGAGAGGAGCCGTTCCGATTAGGGACCTTCCGATTATGCCTAATGCTCCCAATGCAGAACTGGTGGAAGTGAAGGGAGAACTGAAGAAAATGAACAAGCAGTTAAGGCAGCTGATCGAGTTGAAGAAGCAAGCTAATCTGATGGCTGGTTGTTTTTTTTGTTGTATAATTACGATCGGATTCTTATCATTGCTCACCAGGCGCTAGAAGTTGTTACAAGGGATACCTTGTTACAAATCCATTATTCAGTTACATGTACTTGTAGTTGTTTTCAAAGTTAGTGTGTGCATTCACCGAAATTACCAACTATATTCCCTAAAAGAAAAGGAAAGCTAAAGATAGTTGATAATTGTTAGAGGGGTGACAAATAATGCAATCACCGAAATCCGCAAATATGTATGCCTCATGTTTATACCAAAATTATACCACTTTTAGGCCTTTCCAAAATACCAATACCATATCCCAAACTATATTCCCTAAAAGAAAAGGACAGCTAAAGATAGTTGATAATTGTTAGAGGGGTGACAAATAATGCAATCGCCGAAATCGCAAAAATGTATGCCTCATGTTTATACCAAAATTATACCACTTTTAGGCCGTTTCAAAATACCAATACTATATCCCAAACTATATTCCCTAAAAGAAAAGGACAGCTCAAGATAGTTGATAATTGTTAGAGGGGTGACAAATAATGCAATCCCCGAAATCCGCAAATATGTATGCCTCATGTTTATACCAAAATTATACCACTTTTAGGCCTTTCCAAAATACCAATACCATATCCCAAACTATATTCCCTAAAAGAAAAGGACAGCTAAAGATAGTTGATAATTGTTAGAGGGGTGACAAATAATGCAATCGCCGAAATCAGCAAAAATGTATGCCTCATGTTTATAACAAAATTATACCACTTTTAGGCCGTTTCAAAATACCAATACTATATCCCAAACTATATTCCCTAAAAGAAAAGGACAGCTCAAGATAGTTGATAATTGTTAGAGGGCTGACAAATAATGCAATCACCGAAATCCGCAAATATGTATGCCTCATGTTTATACCAATACTATATCCCAAACTATATTAAGTGGCAAACTCGTTATTGCATTCTCCACCGACAGAGAGAGAGAGAGAGAGAGAGAGAGAGAGAGAGAGAGAGAGAGAGAGAGAGGTTGCCACGAAGAGACGGATAGGGGTATACTGCCCGTTAGATCAGTGGATCAACGGTTCGTGGAGTCGATCCGTGTGACAACGGCTCAACCAATCAGGATAAGTTTGGGCTTCTCAGAGCATTTGTGACAGTACTTGAGGGCAAAACTGAGTAGTACTAAGAATCCAAGGGCACATAAATAGTAAATAGACTAAGGGATTCAAACAAAAGAATTACAAAATGAAAAATGTGTGTTTTGTACAATATAATTCATATTGGGCTACATCAAATTATTTGCAATTCAAATATACATGAGTGTGACAATTATGGCATCATTTAGACAAACTATGTTTTGGGAAAGATGTTTTGCAAAGGGGTTTGGGTGGAAAACCATGCATCTTCATAGCTACACTAGTGATTCTGAGAAGTGGCAATTTGTGGTAAAACTTGATTTATATATGTTTGTTAAGGTTTTCTAGGTGGCAGGTTGCGTAGGAAGACTCCATGAGTAGTTGCCACTATGTTTTTATTTTTTTGGATTTTTTTGCGCATGAAATGACTCAATTAGCTATGTTAATCTCATTTGTTGACTCTCTGTTGACCAGCTACTTGAGGGTAAAACTGAGTATATTGCACTTGCCGGTCTAAGTCCTCGAGGGGAAAACTGAGTACAGATAAAATTTCTGTATAAGGCCGAGGTTATAACTGAGTACACCAAACGTCCCAGGGTTAGACTCGTGTAGCGGTGCACGCTGCAGCCGTGCATAGCGGACGCGTGTTGCGGTACACGCCACCTTCGTCTTTATAGAGCCCCTCTTTCTCTCCCTCGACGCACGTTCTCACTGGCTCACTGCAACCGCCTCTCCTGTCCCATCATCTTCTCCACAACCGAAGAAAAAACCCCGAAGAAAACCGCCGGCGATGGAGAAGAATGAGATGCCCATTGTCGGCACATCAGCCGCCGCCCCCGTCCAGGCCCCTGTCGCTGCTTCCAACGTAGCAGCCGGCGCATCGGCCGCCGCCCCCGTCCAGGCCCCTGTCGCTGCTTCCAACGTAGCAGCCGGCGCATCGGCCGCCGCCACCGTCCAGTCCCCCGTCGATTGGGACCCGTACGAACCAGTGCAGTACGACGCGCCGGAGAACCCCTACGACACCACCATCGTCGACAACGAGCCGGAGGTAACCCTTTGTTCCCTTGTTCTTATCTCATTTCAATCATTTTGTGTTAGATCTAGCGTTATTACGGTTCGTCTGTTCCTAGTTCAATCCTTTTGTGTTAGATCTTGCGTTATTACTGTTCGTCTGTTCCTAGTTCAATCCTTTTGTGTTAGATCTTGCGTTATTACTGTTCGTCTGTTCCTAGTTCGATCCTTTTGTGTTAGATCTTGCGTTATTAGTGTTTGTGATTTGCTTTTGTTTAAGATTTGTGCCGATGATGATGAATATTTGGGCATAAATTGATTCAGGGTTTGGTCAGTAAACAATTGGTGTGTACAAATTTGTTGTGCATGATCTTTGGTTTACTTACTCAAATCCTGGATATAAGTGTGTCCAATGTAACTGAGGCTACCTCTTTTTTTCGAGCCCATATTATCATGCATGATTTTTTGTTCACTCTCTGTTCCATCATCGTTGCAATTGACTCCGTGTTTTTTGCACGATCTTTGGTGCTACGTGACAGGTGCAGAGCAGCGACGTCGACAGCGACGACGAGTCCTTCCACACCAAGACTCGTCACGTCCTCAGGAGGCTGCAGTCCGGCCATTACGATGGCCCCTTTGCTCGAGGCATTTACAAGTGCCCCTTCTGCAACAGGAAGCTCCGCGCCACCGACTTCAACTCCCTGGTGAACCATGCTGAATCCATTGGCAGATGTGGCGCTAGAGTTGGAAGGACCGTGAACGTGCATGCGTACATGGCCAAACACAAAGCACTTGGGATTCACCTGCGCAACCTCCAAGCGAGTCACACGCGCTACCTGGAGGCGTTGAACGTGCCTACTGCACTCTCTGTATGTGACTGCTCTATCTGTAGAGCAGCTTAAATTCATGTAAAATGTAGCTTATGTTGGATCTATCGGTACTACTTTTGGATCTGTCCTGAATATATCTATGCTATGTTGGTTGCTGTATGCAGCTTATCCTATATTTTCTCTGGATTTGTGCCCTAGATTTCCTACCTGATTGGGTAAAAACGAAGGCATAAAGAAATGAATGGCGTTAAAAAACAGAAGGAGAAGCTGCTCTAGATTTGCTACCAATTTGGGCTATCAAATATGAATGAGATCGAGCGAGAGAGAGGAAAAAGGTACATTGAAAACTGCTAATCTGGGCGAAAGAGACAGAAACCACTCGTGCCCCCGTCCCGGACCCACACGGCTCCACACGCTACGGCCCCACACGCTACGGCCACACAAACACGGCCTCGTCCTGTCCCACGCGGTCCCTTCCTACCAGCCCCACACGACGCGGTCCCACACGACGCGACCCCACAAACGACACGACCCCACTCGTCAGCACGGAACGGTCAACTTAACGGATTCCTTCCGTCCGAGCTCCTTCTGCGGGTTCAGACAAGGGCTTGGGGAAAACTGAGGAAAAACTAAGGAGCTGGGGAAAACCACAATTTGGTGGCTAGCCATACTAGCTTTTTTTTTTGGCTAACCACACTTTGGCTTTGGAAAAATGTGGCTACCAAACATGGGTCCTAATAAAAAGAAAACAACACACTAATGTGTGGTAAACCAAAAATCCCTACTTTGCAAAGTTGCATATGTGCAAAAGGGGGGCAATGCATGCATTATTCAGAAGTTGACTGTGGTTTTCGTAGTGTAACCAATTAATTAAGCTTACATATGGGAAGAGGCTAGCGAGGCGAACTCAAGCAGCTATGGTTCCAATGTTGTCAAGTTTGAAGTGGACACTGCATGAAGCTTGCTCAAATTAATGGGTAGAAAGCCAAAAGCAGTCCATATTTATTCTATATGTGTGTGAATAATAACTCTTCACCCCAAACCTCTATGTATGATAGGGTTTTATATTTTTTACTTGTTAGTAGTAAGTACATGTCATGTGATGGCTCCATGCACATGTTTCACAACTTTTTTTTGATTTGTTTCTACCTCATTTGGTTGGTTTCAAATTTGCTCAAACTTCCTATGCGCGCTATGTTGTACTATTGGGACCCATGTTTGGGCTTTGTTTGTGGTACCACACTTGCAGGGTACCTCCAAGTATTTTATTCCCAAAAATTATGAATTCTAATTAAATGGTGAACTATAAACTGATCATCTAAAGTTGGAAAATAAAATCCATATATAGCTACACATCGAGATATGTGTATAAGGTAGACAAACTGCATTGCCACACATGCCTTATATAAGTTTGTTTTTTCTAGCGGAGTGGATTCCCTAATCACCCCACGGTTGTGACATTGTCAATGTTGTCATGATAAATAACATTGCGAGACTTTCCATCTTATTCTTTTTTGTAGAAATGATTGTCCCATTATGGCAAACGTCCCCATTCGTTTTTCAAATTAAGTAAACGTTATAGGATGAAAATTCATTGAAGTGACAAATTTTCTAGATTTCTAACTATTTTAGCTCATTCAAACAAGTTTGCAATAGGCCGACCTGTTGTCCAGTGACAATTTTAGAGTACAATTTGATCAACATCACAAAAAAGTGCTTTTAAGGCTCGTAAGTAGTATCATACATGCCATGTTGGCAAAAATCTAATGTGTCACATCAATTATGAGGTGAGAGATGAGAGTAGTATTATAACACATAAACCTAGAAAACTTAGAAAACTTCATGACAAATACATCATGTACACACATTTGCATTGAGATTCTACAAAACTTTAAATATGACATAAGTATGAACCATATTATGATACTATGCATTGTGGAGGTAGTATCACAAACTAGTAGTGTATGATACTACGTACTACGTACTTCCCATTGTGACTAGTCTTAATCACTCTGACCTCGCCGTCTCGCCGTCTTACTATAGTACATACTACACCCCCACTCCGTCTCTCATACATCGCCCCACTCGTTTCCCACTCCGTCTCTCATACAGCGGCTGCGCCTGTAGATATCTTCGAGGATCTGGGCGATTTTGACCCGCTTTTCGGCGCTCGCCGTTTCAAGGTGAAGACCCCAATCTTAGCATGCATGTTGGACCAATTAGGAGTACAAAATTATGTTCTAAATGTTGCTCAAACTTTCCATACAACTAATATATAACTTATACTACGTAGGTTACACCATCGAAATAGGTATGACCAGTTGAGAAATGGGAACAATAACTTGGAACCTTTCTTACTATCGAGTGGGACGTGTGATATTGGTGTGACCCTGCTTTTTTCTTCTTCTACATAATGGCTACATGATGGTTCTAGAAAGAAGTGTATGCTGTTGTGGTATCTCTTGACGCGAATCCCTCTAATCACAAGCGTTAGATTTTGGAAACCAACGGTTAGTACTGCTGTTACATGTCTAGTTCAAAACTGGTGCATTTTGTATGTTGTTGTAGTAGTCTAGTAGATAGATTCAGATGCATGGTCAGGAGTGCAAACATTTCGCAACTAGTTGATCCCTCATCTTATTGTCGGATGTCACATTTCGAGTTTGTAAAAAAATGTAAATTCAAATCATAGTCACGGGTTATGTTGTATCTTGCGCACATCTAAACATTTGTTTCAAAAAGTGACCATATGTGAGCTGTGGAAAAAAGAAAAGACCAAAGTGAATAATATTCCTTAACTATTCACATATCATTTGTCTTTTTTGTGCAAGCTAGAATTTTTTTTACATACTCATCTGTGACCTGTGGAGCAATACACAACATAATATGTGTCCCAGTTTTGTTTTTCTTCATATTTTTTAAAAGTGCAGAAGTGTGATATCCGATAATAGGATGCGAGTGCAACTAGTTGCAAATGAGATGCTAATGCATGCTGATATGATACTACCTCTGTCCATAAATAGATGTATGTCTTTTGTCGTGGCCCCATCCTACTTCTGCATTTTCTTTACGGCCATTTTTGAGTAGTTGCGACCTGGACGTGATCGGACTAGTCGATACTCGATAGTAGTCGTAGTACTGTACAACTTCTGCATGTGGCGTCAGCCTCTAGAGTAGTAGTACTAGCTAACGGATAGATTATATCTGGAGAAACTGACATGGCCATTGATATGACAAGACTATACCCGGATTCGGACGCATTGTAGTGACTCCATCAATGTTCCGCTATGATGGTCTATTTTACTGCTACACCAGATTGTCGACGCAGAGGATTCCTTGGCTTCCGCGCAAGACCCTTCCCAAAGAAGGCATCTGCTCTGGCCCGTTGATTCTATGTGGACGGTTCCAGATTGCTTTATGTGTTTTTGTACAGTATCAGATACTAGGTTTTCCTTCCCTCCATATTAGGGGTTGTTTGGTTTAGGGGATAGGTTTATGGGATGAGAGTATCCCCAACCACCTGGCTAGGATAGCCAATTTTTGTTGTTTGGTTGTGTAGGAATTGAGTGTAGGACGAGAGGTGGGTAGTGGTATAGATTTTTTTTGTTTGCTCGAAATGTTAGGGGTGGCTATAAGATGGTGAGATTATCTCTACACACATCAAATATACCACACCTCCTATTTTTATAGCCCAAAAAAATACATAACCGGTGGTATGTGAATTGATCTGGGTAAAAATATTACACAACCGTACAAATATTCAAATCCTATAGTCAAATCCTACATAACTCCTATAGTCAAATCCTACATAACTCCTATACAAATTGTACGAATCAAAGGATATGATTTTCCCCCTATATAGCTTGTTTGATTTGAAGAATTGAATCCTCCAAAATTTCTATGTATTGTTTTCTTATACTAGTACAACCCTATAGGATTTCTAATAAGAGGTTAGACCTCTTGGAAAAATTCATATGCATCTGTGACAACTATGCTATGCACTCTCAATCTCTATAGAAATTTCCTTTGTCTTTCCGATGATACCATCACACACCTAGCTCTACCAATTCCCGTAGATTTCTTTCCCGTAGGATTCAAGGAGGCATATGTCATAGCGATTCTCCATTATTCTATCATATGAATCTAACATGCCCTCTCAGTTTGAGTGATGCAAAGTGGCCACTATAAGATTTATTTAGTCAGATTAATTGGTCATGCATACACTAGTTGTTTTCTATCTTTCCTACACATGTCAATTAGCGAAATTTATAAGTAAAATCCTAAAATTCAAATAAATTGCTGAAAATTGGAAATAATATTACAGTTGTAGCAAATTACTAAATCGATCCAGAAAATATGTACATGGCTTCAGTAGTCCGTAAATGATGTCCTTGGAGTAGTTTGTGAGTTAAAGAACGTCCATTTCGTCAAACTGACATGGCCTTTGATTTGACAAGAGAACACTAATATTTTGGACCTGAATCAGAGTGGTAAAGGCGTACAGCTCGATCAATGCAATGGTATGATGGCTATGCAGCTATACCTATATAGGAGTAGACTACTAGTAGACTTTGGGACACAGAGATTTGGCTTCCGCGGCCGACCCCGAACAAGATTCTTTTACATTGCCCATCTTTTCACTGACATTGAATCGCTGAAACTTGGGGTCCGCCTGTGGCAGGACCAGCCTGTCAATGGCCCAAAGTCTTATGTGCTCCCGCCCTTTGATTTTGGATGGACGGACAAGATTGCCCAGTCCCATCCCTGTCCTGTTCGTTCCAGTTTTCATCCTCCTCCCCGGGGAACCCTCCCCGGAGAGCTCTACACCGACCCCTTCTATCCCCACCTGCTTGTCCCTTCCTTCTTCCTCCAGCGATTCATCCATCGTTCAACAAGTTGTCTAAGAAGAACATGAAGAAGTGTAAGAAGAGGAAGGAGGCGTTGTTGTCTGAGACTAAATCCGCGGTGAAATCCATCCCGCTGAAAGTCCTGCAAACTCCGACTTTGAAAGTGTACCAGCGGCGCCGGCGGACAGGCATGTCTGCGCTTCCATCGCAAGCTCAGTCTGCGCTTCCATCGCAAGCTCAGTCTGCGCTTCCATCGCAAGCTCAGTCTGCGCTTCCATCGCAAGCTCAGTCTGCTTCGGGCTTGTTGGGTCAGGGCAGAGTAATCCAGCAAGAGTCCTGGTAGGTTTTTATCGCCATGTGCTTTCTTTGCCCCCATGAACGCAGATTACAGCAAGGCAAACAGATCCAACTATTTTTTTACCCGGGAGAACCAGCTATTTGACCGTCTTTCTTCCAGGGCCGCCCGTTCAAGTGTCGCCCTTCCTACCGATGCCGAGAAATCGACCGTGTTTCGCCAAGATGGTGGGTACGAAGCTCCCCGGTATGTTTCCATCGCCATGCCGAAGTTTCTCTGCCTTCTGGCTGGCTAGCGGATCAAACAATTTAACCGTCTTTCTTCCATGGCGGCTGGTTTCAGCGCCATTCCTACCCAAGTTGAGAAATCGCTCGTTTCTCGCCAACCTGGTGGGTACGAAGCTCCTGGGTATGTTTCCATCGCCATGCCGGATTTTCGTTGAGTCCTTGCTGGCAGGCGGTGCCAACTAAACCGGCTATCATCTTCCAGGGCCGACGGTTCCAGGCTCGTGCTTTCTACCGCAGGATCCACTTCGTACTTAGCTATCGAGGACCCGTTGTTTGATGAGCACTTGTTAGCTCTCAAGAGCATTAATAATGTATGCACTATATAATATATATCCATTGCTTTTTTTTTCTTCCTCTTCATCTCCGTACTGCATGAGGGCTTCTTTAATTCGTAGGACTTCTATAAGAATTGTGTAGCATTTAGATCCTATGGGTTTTTTTCCTACATTAGTTGTTTGATTTATAGAAATATATCCTATGTTTGTTCCTTTTTTCGAAATGGGGGACATATCACAGCCTCTGCATCAAAATGATGTATATGGCTGCTTTATTGCTTTCTTCAGTTCATACACAAATTATGACAACTTCTCACGGATCAGCTAGAGTCGACACAAAGATCCACCAACGAAACATAGAAAACAGCGGGTGCCAAAAAGGCAAAAACACATCAGTAAGTAATTCTATGAGGAAACTGCCAGCCACCCTGGCTGTAAAAATCCCGTGCGGCTGTCTCTAGTCAGTTGCACCCAGACTCCATGATATCCTGCTGATCCTCGGGCTGGAGATAAGAAACATACGGATCTAGTGAATAATCATAGGGATAACCTGCAAGAAGGGATGAGATTTGGGTTTATTAAACACGACTTCATTTTGTACATTCCAAATAGCCCATAAAATAGCGCATACACCCTCTCTAATGTATACAAAATCCTATGCTTTTCCTAATCTTATGATTTTCATATCCTGTGAATGAAAAAGGATCCCTGATTCGTTCCTGGTGAATTTTTCCATGCAGGAAGGGATTATGAGATTAAAGGGCCACAACACCACCCTTCAGAACAGAAACCTCAAACTCTTGCATAGGTTTGGTATCCTGAATGCAGAATCAGAGACGAATGCTCAGTCTCCGGGAGAGGAGCAGCCAGTGCGCGTGTGTGCATCTTCGGCCGTGTATGTTTCCATTGCCGTGCCGCAGTTTCATCGCCTCCTTGCTGGCTGCCAGATCCAACTACTTAAATGTCTTTCTTCCAGGGATGGCGGTTCCATCGTTGAAGAGGTTCCTATGGACAAGGACTTTGCAGCTCTCAGGCATATTGAAGAGGTTGGCACTCCATTTGTTTATTTCTCCCCCCTCATCTGCACTCTGCATACTTCATTGCTGTTGAATTTGCAATGCAGGATGTGATAACACGATTCTCCGCGAAACTGGACCAGATCAAGGGCCACAACACCATCCTTCATAAGAAAATCCGCCACCTCGTGGGCAGGTGCATTTTAAATCGTGCCATATCGAAGGAGAATGCCCGTTCCGTGCAATCTTCTTTTGATAAACGGTACTCAGACGTTCTCGCGGAGTGTAAGAAGTTGAAGAAGGAAGTCGAGGAACTACGCGCCCAGCCACCGATGAGTGTGGTCACTGACAAGGCTGGTCAGTGTGATTGCAACTGTGACTGTGAAAGTTTTCAACAGGAAGTGGAGTTGCATGCTGAACATGCGCAATATTTCGAGACGAAGTACTTGAAAGTTCGCACAGAGTGCGATAAGTTGAAGAAGGAAGTCGAGTGTCTCCGCTCCCAGCAGCCAACTATTGCGACATCAGGAGACCAGGGTGTGCTAATTGCAGCCAGAATTTTGGAATCGATGAAAAGTTGAATTTGGCTTTGTTGTGCAATATAGCAAGACCTGTTCCTCCTCTGCCTTCGTCTTTTGGCATAATTGCTTTGTCTTCAGTATTGACTCCTGAATGCTTCGTATATTTCTGACGGTTTCTGAATTATGTACAACTTTTGTAATATTGGTCAAACTAGTTTTGACCAGGGTTTGTGTAGGGTGGTTGAATTTTTTTGGTTGGTCCAAATTGTGTTGTGTGGTCCAAATGTGATGTATCATCACACCACCATGTGCCCCGCCACCCCCAGGTTTTGGTAATGCCATTCTGATACATGCTTCATAGAAGGAACATACATTTTTTCCGTTAGGGCATGACAATTTTGAAAAATTCAAACAAAAATGGGAAGAGAGAATGGTAACATCATTTTCCATGTGATGCCCCTGTGCCAAATTTTGGTTCATTTTAAGAATGTAAGGTGACAAATTACTCGAGGAAGCTAGTTGGAGTAGACGGGCATGACCGGATTGGCATAGGGGATTTATTTTTTGAAGGATGTTATTTTTCATGGACAATATCTGACACAAACAATAAAATGTTAAGGTCTCATATTATTCTGAATGATTGTGAATTACTTATGACGTTTGGAAGTATTGGTATACGTGAGAATCGAGTACATGCACGACTTCACGCGTCCACAACTAATCGGCCTCATCGTCTCTCGCGTCCACAACTAATGCCATTCTGATACAGAGAGTCAGAGGCTATAAAATAATCGGCCTCATCGTCTCTCGCGAGCTCGTCCTCTCCCCTCCCATCAACTCACCGCACCTCCGAGGCATCGACTTCCTCGTTTCCAACCGCAGCAGCATGAAGACAGGTCTTGCGTACGAGGCGGAGCAATCGGCGGCCGCTCGCGCAGAGGATGCCTCTGCGGTAGTGGCCGTCGCGGCGGGTGAGGCTTCACCGGGCACCCAGGCCGCTCGTCTCCTCTGCTTGTCTGATTCTTCGACCTCGGTCGAAACGGGCGTCCTGGCCGTCGAGGAGAAGGTGGATAGCAACGCCGTTGCTCCCGCCGAAGATCTGCAAGGCGTTGCAGGCCACCACGGCGAGGTCTTCCTAGACCCGGTGCTGGACGCGGACCTCGACCCCTTCGACGATTTCGGCCCAAACGTTCAGTTCCAGGAGGATGTCGAGGGTGACGACGAGGAGGTACTGCTCTTTTACCGAAACTGTCCCGATCCTTTTTGTGTCATATTACTGTTCACGTGGTTTGCACGAACCTGGTTCTTGATTGATTTGATCTCCTACCTTGTTCTTGTAGACGTACTTGATTCTACGGTTCGTACGGTCAGATTCTAGTTTAATTTCGACTAATCTGCCATGTAGTTGGCTTGATTTGTCATATAATTAATTTATGTGTTCATACTTAGTGGACTTGCAATTGTTGTGGCTTATGTTCATTGCTGTTCATAGGGTTTTCTCGTGATTTAGTATGATTTCTTCTGCCATTTACTTGTTCTACACATTTAATTTTAGGGTTTCTAAGGTTTGCTTATGATAGTGCAGTATTTATTCGATCTGTCATTAAGCACCTGATTATTATGTACTTTATAATTCACAGGAATATTCTGATGACATGGACGACAACAAGGAGCGCAGGGACCAGAAGAGCCGCTACGTTCTGAAGCGGCTGAAGGGTGGTGAAATTCGTTTCCGCATGCGCGGGGAGCTATTTTGCCCATTCTGTGGCAAAATCCTCCAGAAGGACATCCGCAGCCTGATCCAGCATGCGACGGGTGTAGGCCTAAGTACATCGGGGAAGCACCGCCCTGCAACCAAGGCCAAGCACGCAGCATATGGCCTCTTCCTCCAGAATTACGTCTTGCCTGGCTTGTTCCCAGTCAACGCCCCTGCTGCTGGCCCTCATGCTCCTGGTCCTGTTTAAAGTTCATATGTGTAATCTTATTCCCTTTGGAAGTTCAGTATTAAACTCTACTAGTACAACCGTGGTGGTCTTGTGATGGTAGTACTCTTTTGATGCATTTGTGATGTAGTAGTACTAGTATTTTTTTTTGAAATGGTATAGTACTATCTAAGAAAAGTACTCCCTTCGATTCACATTCATTTTACACCAAGAAATATGGATCGGAGTGAGGGAGTAAATTAAACATGGCATCTCGTGCATGAAGCTTGACATATCGATCAGGTTGGCTAGAATGGCAATACAATGCTGCTCATTAGGCAAATGCATGCCATGTAAAGAAGTCTATACTGACATAAAAAAAGACTACATTGGGGATTAGAGTCAATTGGGGCATCTACAATACATAAAATCTTGCTTGTAGCTGATTTTGGCTAAGAGGGTTTTACTCACATTACACGTGCCACTTTCCTTGTCTGCAAAACAAGTTCCAATAAAGGAAGAGGAAAGAAAAGGACATTGTGGGCGAGATTGAACACCTTTTTTATGTGTTAAGCTGAGGCCTCGTTAAGCTGAGGATTTCGACTTAGGCCTAACAGCTCAGCACACCCACAAATAAATCTCCTTGCGCGCACCACTGTCAGCAAAAATAACAAAATTAGCACGCAAGATTAAGAACGAAGTGAATTTAATTAACTTGGTTAGCTTTTCAAGCAATATATTCAGAGAAAGAGCACACATGTTCGGCTCGAAATAATCGTAAGAGAAGAACAATAAATCTAAGGCACCCCACTTCATCGGAAGAAGGGGCGCGACAACGCATGGATTCATACCTTGAGTCGACGCTGGCTCGTAGAAGGGCGGCCGCGCCTCGAGGATGCCGGCGACGTCTCCACCTCGGTATCACATGTGACTGCTTCTCGACGGGCGGTGCGCCGCGCCATGTAGAAGATCTATCAAAAGAGGAGAGCCCGATGACGCTACCGACGCCTCAACCTTGATAGCACCGGCCTGTTGCTCCGCACTGAGATGCGCCACATGCAAGATTTAGCGGATGCGCCAATTTCAGAGATATGTCATGATCGTTGTAACAAATTTCACCGTGATGATGATTTGATCCTGCACTCGGCCTTGAACACAAGTACTAGTACAGTCTCACAATTTTTTTATCATTATACTTTGCGAGATTTAGCGGATGCGCCAATTTTAGAGATATGTCATGATCGTTGTAACGAATTTCAACGTGATGATGATTTGATCCTGCACTCGGCCTTGAACATAAGTACTAGTACATTCTCACAATTTTTTATCATTATACTTTGCAAGATTTAGCGGATGCGCCAAATTCAGAGATAGATCATGATCATGGTAACACACTTTTCAATGTAATGATGATTTGATGTTGCACTCGACCTTGAACATAAGTCCTAGTACGGTCTCACAATTTTGTATCATTATACTTTGCAAGTTTTAGCGGATGCGCCCATTTTCAGAGGTAGATCATGATCATGGTAACAAATTTTAAACGTGATGATGATTTGATGTTGCACTCGACCTTGAACAGAAGTACTACTACTGTCTCACAATTTCTTTATCATTATACTTTGCCAGATTTAGCGGATGCGCCAAATTTAGAGATAGATCATGATCATGGTAACAAATTTTCAACGTGATGATGATTTGATGTTGCACTCGGGCTTGAACAGAAGTACTAGTACGGTCACTCAAAATTTTAGCATTATACTTTGCAACGGATGCACCAATTTCAGGTGCATGTCACCAGATCTGTGTCCGATGATGATCATGGTAGTAACCGATGTTCAACTTGATGATGATTTGATTTTACAGTCGGCCTTGAACAGAGGTACTAGTACGGTCTCACAATTTTTTATCATTATACTTGGACCTTAGCGAAATTCAAAATCTCATAGCGGCAAAACTTCCCGCCCACAAAATACAAAAATTTCACACGCTTCCAAATTCCGATTCTACCCCTGTGGAGATGACAGCAAAGTCGGTTGGTGGGGGGGTCTGGCCGTCATTTTTTGGATCACCACCTCCCTAGCCCCGGATACCCTCCCAAAAAAATTCATTTCCCTCAGTCTCTCATCTGAGACCACCCACCGGAACTTCTCAAGTCCCTCTCTCTACCACCTCCACGACCACCGCACCGGAACATCCCCGCCGGACTTCCCTGGCCTACCCGAGGCCTCGCGATCCTCGTCATCCGGCTGCCTGCCGGAGCCGCTTCATCGACGCCGTCATCAACCGGACCGGATCATCCCCGCCGAACCTCGAAACCATATGCTCATCCAGCAGTCTACCGCAGTCGCTTCAGCTGCGGCATCGTCCACCGCATCGGATCTTGCTCACCGACACCGCTGTGCATGAACCGGATCTGCTTCACCGGCGCCGTGCATGATCTAAACTCTTCTACTGTCGCTTTTCTATTGCTTGCCTGCAAGTTCTTGTTTAATCTTGGGGGAACCTGTTTGTGCTAACGACGCGCCGTTACGTTTTTGCAGATGAGATGAGTAACCATGAAGTGTAATGGCCGTCTCTCCAACCCCAAGTAGCACATGTAGCGTACTTCATCACCGGATCTATCAACCCCAGGAAGATCTGATGTGACTCCCACAGAGTGCTTCTCCTAATGTAAGTCCCTTGTTTTAGCGCCATGTTCTGGGTTCAGATGCTTGTTTGTCTGAAGCTCTTTTAGTTCATTCCTAGCTATGACCGTAACACCTTGCTATTTTCTACTTCATTGCTAACTTTAAGCGATTGAACATTTTGGTTTGCATTCCCTGCTCTGTAGATGTAGCCATCATAACTTCTATCTTGCTCAGTCGTTGTTACAAAAATTATAGGTATTATAGTAACATCCTGCTATTATTTAGTTCATGGCCAATTTTAAGTAATTGCACATGTTGGTTCGCATTCCCTGCTCTATAGCTTTTGGCATCGTAACTTCTATATTTGGTTTACATTCCCTGCTCTGTAGATCTAGCCATCATAACTTTATCTTGCTCAGTCGTTGTTACAAAAATTATGGCCTGCTACTATGTTGTTTGTGCCAATTTTTTACTCCATGAACATGTTGGCTTGCATTCCCTGTACTACAGGTGATGCCATTGTTTTGTATCTAGTTCATTGTAAGCTAACAAAGTAAGGACTTAGTTTGGCATGCTATCACTCTGCTATCTAGCCTGTAGTACAAATAAACTTGTCATACTACTAGATAATAATTTTGCGTGCCATCTTGTTCTTCAAAAGCTGCATTATTGACTTGTTTCTCTGACTTGGCATGACACTCACATATGGAAAGCTGAACATATTGGTTTGCATTCCCTCTTATACAAGTTCACAGGTGATCCCACTATATTCTGTATCTGGTCCATCCTAAGCTCCAGCATTAACTATCCTCTATGTGTTGCTCATTACAAGTTTATATCCCGAAACATCTTGATTTGCATCCCCTTCACTATAAGTTCAGGAGTATTATTTAGTTCACGGCCAAAATGAAGTAATTGCACTTGGCACATGTTGGTTCACATTCCCTCCTCTTTAGCTTTTGCCATCGTAACTTCTATTTTTGGTTTACATTCCCTGCTCTGTAGATGTAGCCATCATAACTTCATCTTGCTCAGTCGTTGTTACAAAATTTATAGCCTGCTACTATGTTGTTCATGCCAATTTTGTACTCCCTGAACATGTTGGTTTGCATGGGACTCGACAGTAGTAAGTCTGCTGTTTCATTCTAACATGCTCTGTTATATTGGCTGTTGGTATGCGGCATGCACTCTTTGTTTGCTTATTGTGCGCATTACAATGATCTTGTTATAACAACGAAATGATGAGTTCCAAATTCTTTGCCAAACAATATTGTAGTGTCTTTGCCTTTCCATTGTTGCTGTCTTAACTTGTAATGTCTTTGTTTCAGATATAGGTGTTGCATGGACAACTTAAAAGATTGCCGGATCGCTTCATTGTATTGCTAGGTTTAATTACCATTCAATTTCTCTGGGTTCTGTAATATTTTTTCAATGCCTTGCAGCTGATGTAATATTTAGTTAGTTTTTATAGTTCTTTCGCGCATTTTTTCTTTGGTGCTTGTGGTAAGTGAGGCTATCCGACAGAAATCAATGTTGCGTAAATATTCTCAGTATCTAAATCACGAATTCCCATCCCTTAAACGGCCCAATTAAGCGAAATCACATATGTGCCTGCCCGCAAAATCCTAAAGCGCCTATTATGCCGGCATATAAACAACTAAACGGGCCCACTTACTTATTGGGCCAGCCCATTTGATTTACGGTGGACCCCACACTCTAATTGGGCTGGCCCACTTGCTTTAAGGTGGACCCCACCCACTACTTAGTTGGGCCAGCCCAATTGCTTTTGTGGTGGACCCCACATACTAAATGGGCCGGCCCTTCAAGAGGAAAGTGGGACCCACTGTGTTTTTGGCCCGCCCACTATCTTGGCCGGCCCTTTAAGAGGAAAGTGGGACCCACATGTGTTTTTGGCCCGGCCACTATCTTGTTGGGCCACCACTTGCTATATGGTGGACCCCACATACTAATTGGGCCGCCCTTTAAAGTGGGCCCACGTGCTTTTGGCCCACTATCTTGTTGGGCCACCCACTTGCTATATGGTGGTCCCACATGGTAAATGGGCCGCCCTTTAACGGGAAGGTGGGACCCACCTGTTTTTGGCCACCACTATCTTGTTGGGTCGGCCCACTTGCTATATGGTGGACCCTACCTACCAAATGGCCCGGCCCATTAACGAATGTGGGACCCACTGTGTTTTTGGCCCGCCCACTATCTTGGTGGGCCAACCACTTGCTATATGGTGGACCCCACATACTAAATGGGCCGCCCTTTAACGAGGTGGGACCCACTGTTTTTGGCCCGGCCCACTATCTTGTTGGGTCGGCCCACTTGCTATATGGTGGACCCCACATACTAAATGGGCCGACCCTTTAACTGGAAAGTGGGACCCACTGTGTTTTGGCCCGGCCCACTAGCTTGTTGGGCCGGCACTTGCTATATGGTGGACCCCACACACTAAATGGGCCGGCCCTTTAACAGAAAGTGGGACCCACTGTGTTTTGGCCCGGCCCACTTGCTTCTTGGGCCGGCCCAGTTGCTGTAAGGTGGACCCCACATGTTAAATGGGCCGGCCCATTTAAGTTTTGACCAGTCAACCTTAGAGGTTAGGCCCGGCCCACGTAACTAATGGACCAGCCCAGCTATATAGTTGACCGGTCAAACTATGTCATCTGGCCCGGCCCGCTTAAGACGTGGCAGGCCTCGTGTGGGCCTACCATCTACCACGGGGTTTCAGCCGGTTAACGCCGTTAACTGGCAGTTAACGGCGTCTGCCACATGTCAGTTTGCATGACGTCAGCAGTCAACGGGCTCCCGAAAACACTTGTGCAACGGTCCGATTTTCCGTGGCGGAAGGGCGCCCAAACGCGACGGACCGAAAAACGTGGTAGGACTTTGCCTGACGCAGTTTCGACAACGGAACCCATATCGTCGGGTTAGGCCCATAGGCGACGAAAAATACCCCTTAGTGGACGATTTTGGGACGTTGTCTCATTTCGAGCACGTATGACTATATATGGAAAACATGCCTACATGATTAATAGACTTGATGTTCTGTCTTAATGCTATTTCAATCCTATCAATTGCCCAACTATAATTTGTTCACCCAACACTTGTTATTGGAGAGTTACCACTAGTGTAGATAGCTGGGAACCCCGGTCCATCTCTCATCATCATATACTCGTTCTACATGTCATTGGAAGTAGTATCAACTATTTTCTGGTGCCATTGCTCTCATATTATCACATTGCAGTTACTATACTGCTCTCATATTACTGCTGCTTTCACATCACCCCTGTTACTAGTGCTTTTCCAGTGCAGCTGAATTGACAACTCAGTTGTTAAGGCTTATAAGTATTCTTTACCTCCCCTTGTGTCGAATCAATAAATTTGGGTTTTACTTCCCTCGAAGACTGTTGCGATCCCCTATACTTGTGGGTCATCATGTGGCTAGAAAATCTTATTGAAAGAAAATTTCTAAGAAAAATTAAAGATGCATAACGTTGCTGGTCTTCTTTATGCAAGAGGAGGGTCCTTCTTGTCTTGGTTCTTGTCTAGGGAGCCGGTGGTTCTAGAGGTGCCAATGATTTTTGGAGTAGTGCTGATGATTTCCTTAGGAGTACTCGCGACAAGCGCTAGAGTGTTAACGTCTTCGGCTGAGGCCTTATTATCAACTGTCGAAGGCGCAACCACTAAAACTCCCAATGCGGGGTCATCTGGTTTCTTTTTCGAATTCTTGACGCTGTCATCCTCCTTGAGTTTAAAATCTTTATCTCGAGAGGTCAGTTGTTTAGAGGGGAAGTCGATAGCTTCCTGATTCACTCCAAACTTAACGACGATCTTCTGAAACTCGCGATCACATTTATCCGAGCGAGAAAAACTTCCATGGACTCCTATCTGATAACCTAACATCTTGAGCTTGCGATACGTATAATGTGGGACAACCATGAACTTGGCATAAGCTGGCCTCCCGAGTATAGCATCGTACTGTGATTCCCAATCCACTACCTCAAATTCGATCATTTCTTTCCTCAAATTGTTGGGTTTCCCGAAGACGACATTCAAGGAAATCTTGCCAAGCGGATACGCTGGCAAAGTAGGAACGATGCCTGATACGCGTAGATGCACACGTCCGTTGGGAACCCCAAGTGGAAGGTATGATGCGTATAGAAGCAAGTTTCCCTCAGTATGAAACCAAGGTTTAATCGAACCAGTAGGAGCCAAGAAGCACGTTGAAGGTTGATGGTCGCGAAATGTGATGCGGCGCAACACCAGGGATTCCGGCGCCAACGCGGAACCTGCACAACACAACCCAAGTACTTTGTCCCAACGAAACTGAGGTTGTCAATCTCAACGGCTTGCTGTAACAAAGGATTAAACGTATCGAGTGGAAGATGTTTGCAAAGAAAACAGTAAACACAATTGCAGTAGATTGTATGCTATGTAAAGAATAGGACCGGGGTCCACAGTTCACTAGAGGTGTCTCTCCCATAAGATAAAAGCATGTTGGGTGAACAAATTACAGTCGGGCAATTGACAAATAGAGAAGGGCATAACAATGCATGTACATGATATGATAAATATAGTGAGATTTAATTGGGCATTACGACAAAGTACATAGACCGCCATCCAACTGCATCTATGCCTAAAAAGTCCACCTTCAGGTTATCATCCGAACCCCATTCAGTATTAAGTTGCTAAGCAACAGACAATTGCATTAAGTATGGTGCGTAATGTAATCGATAACTACATCCTTAGACATAGAATCAATGTTTTATCCCTAGTGGCAACAACACATCACAACCTTAGAACTTTCTGTCACTGTCCCAGGTGTCAATGAAGGCATGAACCCACTATCGAGCATAAATACTCCCTCTTGGAGTTAAGAGTAAAAACTTGGCCAGAGCCTCTACTAATAACGGAGAGCATGCAAGATCATAAACAACACATAAACAATAGATTGATAATCACCATAACATAGTATTCTCTATCCATCGGATCCCGACAAACACAACATATAGAATTACATATAGATGATCTTGATCATGTTAGGCAGCTCACAAGATCCAACAATGAAGCACAACAAGGAGAAGACGACCATCTAGCTACTGCTATGGACCCATGGTCCAGGGGTGAACTACTCACTCATCACTCCGGAGGCGACCATGGCGGTGTAGAGTCCTCCGGGAGATGAATCCCCCTCCGGCAGGGCCGGAGGCGATCTCCTGAATCCCGAGATGGGATTCGCGGCGGCGGCGTCTCGGAAGGTTTTCCGTATCGTGGCTCTCGGGGGTTTTCGACGGAGGCTTTAAGTAGGCGGAAGGGCAACGTGGGGGGCCACACGAGGGCCCCACACCCTAGGTCGGCGCGGCCAGGGCCTGGCCGCGCCGGCCTATGGTGCGGCGCCTCATGGCCCCACTTCCTTCCCTCTTCGGTCTTCGGAAGCTTCGTGCAAAAATAGGACCCTGGGCGAAGATTTCGTCCAATTCCGAGAATATTTCCTTACTAGGATTTCTGAAACCAAAAACAGCAAAAACAGCACTGGCTCTTCGGCATCTTGTTAATAGGTTAGTTCCAGAAAATGCATAAATATGACATATAATGTGCATAAAACATGTAGGTATCATCAATAAAGTAGCATGGAACATAAGAAATTATCGATACGTCGGAGACGTATCAATGCCATGAAAACATGTATCAGATTCTTCTAGCATTTTAGTTGTGATGCCCATGTTTCTGTGTGCTGGCGAATATCAGATTTAATTCACTACCGCCATCCATGAATACTTTGCTCATACTGAATCCTCCTATTTGTGCTTCAACTACCAAGACAACATGACCTGGCTTTGGGATGGTCATCGGATGGTCCGCCCTGCTAAACAGGATGCTCTGCGACGACCAGTCGACATACTCTGGATATTTGCCATGGTACTTTTTGCGAGGTTGATTTCTTGTGTGAGCTTCTTCATCTCTCTTCTCGAAACACGAGTTTTGTGAATCATGCTCATTTGTCCCCGCGGTGGGGGAAATGACACATTAGGATTACGAGTTTGCACTTGTTGAACTTGGTGCTGAGGTGGTGGTGGAGGGTTCGACTGCTGCTGCTGCTGAAAGGACACAGATGTCGCCTAGAGGGGGGGTGAATAGGCGATTTAAAACTTTTACGAGATGGGCTTAACAAATGCGGAATAAAACTAGTGTTTACTTTGTCAAGCCCAAAGCCTATATACTATGGTTCACCTATGTGCACCAACAACTTATGCTAAGCAAGACAAGCAACTTATGTGATAGCAAGATATATATAACTTCAAGCACGATGGCTATCACAAGGTAAAGTGCATAAGTAAAGAGCTCGGGTATAGAGATAACCGAGGCACGCGGGAGACGATGATTTATCCCGGAGTTCACACTCTTGCGAGTGCTAATCTCCGGTGGAGAGGTGCGGTGGCTTAGTGCTCCCGAACGCCACAAGAGGCTCACCTTGAGGTGTGGTTGCTCGATGCACACCAACGCCACAAAGGCCTCACCCCAAGATGCGGTACTCACACCACACACCGAACGCCACGAAGGCGCCTCACCTAAATCTCCGGTGACCCTCGCCACAAAGGCCTAGGTCACGGTTCCACTAAGGGATTTCCTTCGAGGCGGAAACCGGGCCTTACACAAAGGTTGGGGCACACATCCACAACTTAATTGGAGGCTCCCAACAAATCACCACAAAGGTCTAGAATCCGTCTAGGGTTCCAAGAACCCAAGAGTAACAACCTTCTTGCTTTCACTTCCACGAATCACCGTGGAGAACTCAAACCGATGCACCAAATGCAATGGCAAGAACACCACAAAGATGCTCAAGTCCTTCTCTCTCAAATTCCAACAAAGCTACAAAAGCTATTGGGGGAATAAGAGAGGAAGAACAAAGAGGAGAACACAAAATTCTCCAAGATCTAGATCCCAAAGATTCACTCACAAAGAGATGATTTGGTTTGGTCAAAGTGTGGATCTAGATCTCCTCTCTCTTTTCCCTCAAATGGGGGCAAGAATCATGGAGGGATTGAGAGATAGGGCAAGCTTCTCAAGAACAACAATGGAGGAGAGAGAGAGTGAGAGAAGCAACAGCCCAAGGAGGAAGAAGGGGGTATTTATACCCCCCAAGAAAATCGAGCCGTTGCAGACGAGGGACGGATAATCCGGGGGCCGATAATCCGCCCGCACTAAAATCCGGCCCAAGATGCTTTTCTTCTGTCCTTTGGGGCTAGGCCGGATATTCCGCCGGCCCGGATAATCCGGCCACAATCCCGGCCGGGCAAATGTTTCCTGTATTGCCAAAGTCCTTAGCCGATTTTGGGGCCCCCTGAAAACTGCAGAAACACCAAAACTAAAACGGGCATAACTTTTGCATCCGGACTCCGATTTCGATGATCTTGGGCTCGTTGAAATCACAACAACGAGCTCTACAACAATATGCATAGAAACATCATAGTCCAGCAAAGGAGGATAGAAACAAATGATGAAAGGTTTGACCTATCTCAAAAAGACATACCGGTAAAACCTCCAATCTTGAAAATGCAACAAGTTGCCCATGGAAAAACCATTCTCAATGAACTAGAGCTTGTCATGAGAATAAGCACAAGCTCTAAAACATCACATGGATAAGATCCAAATAAAACCAAGAAAGATGATGAACCAAACTCGAAAACGCAACAAGTGATCTATGCGAAATCCGTTTTCGATGAACTAGAGCTTGTCATGAGAATAAGCACAAGCTCTAAAACATCACATGGATAAGGTCCAAATAACAACCAAGAAAGATGATGCAAGGATGCAAAGGTTTGAGCTCTCTCCGAATGATACGATCGAGTTACTCACTCGAGAGCCCTCTTGATAGTACGGCAACTAAACTATAAACCGGTCTCCAACTACACTATGAGACCGGTGAGAAAGAAACCCTATCAAGAGCAAACCTTATACTTGCGCATTCCACTTGAGCTCGATGACGACGATCTTGACCTCAACAAGATGGAACGCCTTTCTTGCTTGTGTTTGCTTGACGAAGTCTTGTGGATTGCTCCCCCATAATCCACCATGGGAGAGCTTCTTCTTCGGCGCATCTTCACATAACCATGACCACCATGTGGATTGCTCCCCCATAATCCACCATGGGAGAGCTTCTTCTTTGGCGCATCTTCACATATCCATGATCACCATATGGATGGCAAGACTCAAGCAAAGGACCTCTTCGAGATGGCTCATCTTGAACTTGCACTTCATTTCTTCATTCTTCATCATGTTGATGTCTTGAAGTAACTTGAGGGCTCACTTCATCTTCATCTTCAAGACATACTTGACACTTGATATCCTTCACCAAATTCTTCTTATTGCAACCTTGAAGCCAACATATGGTTCAAGAATTGCCTATGGACAACTCCTACAAATATAACTCAATGCAAACATTAGTCCATAGGGATTGTCATTAATTACCAAAACCACACATGGGGGCTCCATGCACTTTCAATCTCCCCCATTTTGGTAATTGATGACAATCTCTTTGAGAGGGTTTATATAAGGAATTTAAGTAACAAATAAGTTGAATATATAGAGCAAACTCCCCCATAATATATGCATGTGTGAATGATCTTGACTTTCATTGCATATATTGGCATTCAAAGCCTAGTGGAGTTTCCTCTAACTATTCAACTATGCAAAGCAACAAGATGCAATGCAATAAAGGCACATGCTTAAGCACAAAGCAAAGACATAACCAAATTCCCTTAAACCCTCCAAACTTCTCCCCCATTGGCACCAATTGCCGAAATGGGTGAAAAATTTAGAAGGCCAATATAGTGAGAGTTCCTCCATAGCGTGTGCATTTCTCATAATTTGAGTGGAATCAAATGCACATATCCAATGACGAATATTCGGAAGGAATCACACTATAGATAGGATCAAAGATTGCAAAAAGATAACAAAGTCAAGAAGCTTCAACAAATGAAGCAAGCAACCAAATGAACCACAAAGAAGATACCAAAAGAAAGATAGATATTATGATAAGATCAAGAAGATTGCTCTAAATAATATGAGGAAGCTCCCCAAGGTTTGTGCACAAAACTAGACAATTTGCATTGGAGTATAAAGTGCACAAACATGGAATCATCACTCCCATAATATCATTCAAAACAAAAGATACCAAGTGAATCAAACTCTAATGATCACCACAAAATAGTGCCTTAAATAGAATGAGGAAGCTCCCCAAGGTACATGCATAAATTAAAATGTTGCATTTGAATACAATATGCATAACATGGAATCCTTACTCCCTCATTACCATTTAAAACACAAACATTTGCAATAGATCATAGATAGAAAATTAAGCTTAACACTTGCAACAAACAAATGGTTGAGCAACAAGTAGGAGGCACCATAATAAAAGGCTCAACCAAGAGGATATGTGAAAGGCATGATAAAGCATATTATAAGACTATTACAAGGATGAGCAAAAAGCATCATCATAGTCTTCAATGAATTATATTGCTTAGCATGACCAATCAACATGCAACAAATAAATAAGATATCAAATGGAGATGTATCATCTCTTATGTGTATAAGTTTCTCTAAGTGAGCAATATCACAAAGATATTTATCCACAAAGAAACATGCACACACAAAATGGATACTCAAGAAATATAGTATGATATCCCAAAATGAAGTCATGCAATATACCAATAAGAATTTTTGCTTAATAGCATGGCCAAAGGCTCAATTTTGTCTTATTGTACATTCATGAACTTCAACCACAAACATCTAAAATACATCACAAATATCAACAAGGGATAGAAGATAGTTGGGATGCATTTAGAAAGGCAACAAGTATCACAAACGAGGATACCAAAAGAAATAACTAAATTTGCACTTTCATCTATATTACACACGTGAGAGCCTTGAGGAATTGATATGCAATAAAATTGCTAGATGGGCATAGATGGGATGGGTGAATCATGAGCATGATTTTATATACTTCCCAACATATGTACTCATCTCAAATTACTCACATTCGCAATAAAGAGGTTTCGTTAAGACTTTAGCAAGAAGCACAATATTTGCAAATCAAGAGATTCATGCCAAGATGCAACCACATGGTTGGATGCTAGAAAAATATGCATGAGAAGATACTTGTTACCAAGATAGCATTGGTGTGGATGTAGTAGATATGTGTTCGTTGACCATCCTAGCTTGCCTCAAGTTACCATTGAGTCACCACTTCTTTCCAAGAGTGAGACAAGCATCCAATGCATATCCATTGTACCTAACACAAAGGTAAGTACAAAATGGTCCCCAAACTAATTGGGTCCGAAGTAGTTAGACACACTACAACATATAGGACAAACTCCACAATTCTATGTGCATATAGATATGAAATTGAATTTCATGCACATCTTAGCCAAATTAGGATTTGATGGAGTTTACCCTATATATTGGATCAAAGAAAGTAACACATGCCATAAGATATACATATATTAAATATGCATGCACAATACTTTCAAGAACCAAAGGAAGATACAATTTGGACAAAACACCAAATAAATCAAGAGACAATGGTTGCCCAAATTATATCAAAGAATCAAATCAACACAAGATTGACTCCAAAGAATTATCTCATTATAAGAAGCTAATTAAACCTAAACACAAAGGAATGAGATAACCAACTCCCAAGAGAGCAAGGTTCCAACAAATAAACCAAACCCTCGAAACTTTTTATGATGGCACAAAGTACCAAAAAGAAAATTTATGTCTCCCAAAACCAAATTTTTGATAATGATCAAGAGATGTTAAGCATTCTAACAAATATAGGAGAGCTCCCCCAAGATTAGTGCATTATCTAGGATTTTGCATATGAATACAAAATGCACAAAACTAGGATCATCACGCTACCTATATCTACTAAAATGCTAAGAAAGTTTGAATAGACAAATTAGATCCATAAGATGCAAGGAAGACACATGGGAGTAAAAGCACAACACATTCATGGCAATAAATAAGACAATTTAAACACAAGAGCCAATGTAAATATGATCAATAAATTTCTACCCAATAATAGATTGCCAATTGTCCTAGGACAAGAGGTATTAGGAAATATTTCCCGGTGGTAGTTTGTAAGTATATGTAAGATCATTTTTACACCAAATAAAGCATATGGTAAAAGATAAGAGTTAACCATCATGCAAAGAGAGTTTCTTGATAGCTTCAATTAGTCATACCAACATGCAAAGCAATTAATAGTATTCATACCAACATGCAAAGCAATTAATAGTATTCATACCAACATGCAAAGCAATTAATAGTATGACTTGAAGCATATGGTTTTCCAAAAATGTATTGAGGGACACATTGTGAAAAACCATGCCAAGAAAAACTTTCACAAATAAGATCCACAAAGATATTAGCAATGAAGCCATTTAAGCAAATTGGAACTTGTTTGAGAAAACATGTCACATATGAGAGATAATTTACAATATCAATTCTATGTGACACAACCTCAAATGTTCACATTTCCTAGGCTTGTAATATGCACAAAGCTTATTACTCCCCCATAATGTGATAAATAATATATTTTCACAAGAGGCAAATAAGATCCAACTAGAGATATTAATGGACATTGGAATTTGAATTTCTCATGAAGATGACATACCACATAGAGACTAGATAATCTTGCAATATCAATTCTAAGTGATATTCCTCATGTACACACATTGTTAGGATCATGAAATTCCCAAAGGAATATCACTCCCCCAAAACGGGATAGTCCATTAATCTCTCATAAGAGCCATATAAGATACAACAAGATGCAAAGAGGCTCCAACACAAACACAAGTACACGGTGTGCAACCCAACATACATAGACTTGATTTCTCAAGAAAAGCAAGTAGGAAGCACAACATATACAAACACATGTTAGGAACAAAACTAACACATGCAAAGGGGCGAGTAACTTTCAATATAAGTGAGTTGAGAACATGTTACCGCAAGGAGGAACATTGAATACATGATAGAAGCAAGATAACCAAAAGACTTGGCTTGAGATAATATAAATGATGAAGATCCCTTAATTCTTCATGATGTAGCCAAGTCTCCAATGCCCTCCAACAAGCACCTATTGATCAAATTTTGGATTGTTGGTCCCCAACTAAGTTGGGTCCTAAGAGGTTAGTCACAATAGGCTTGGCAACCCAAATGGTTCTTTTCTTGACACCACTTTGAGCACCAACATATTTGGCAAACACATTGCCACCCTCATCCTTACGAAGAGAATAAACATCATCAATGGTGATAGAGTTGGATGAGGTACCAATAGTGCACAAGGAGGAGATGTGGCCCTTCTCACGGCATATGTAGCAAGTTCTTTTCTTCTCCTTCTTCTCACTAGGTTTCTCCACAATGGGAGCATTGGCTTGTTTCTTCTTGGGAAGTGGTATTTCTTCAACTTGAGGTTGAATATGAGTTTGAGCTTGAGGCCGCTTCCCTTTTTGCTTCTTCTTCAAAGGGCAAGATCTAACATGGTGCCCTTCAATATTGCACTTGAAGCAAACAATCTTGGCCGGGTCTTTGACTTGTACTTGGCCCTTCTTCTTGTTGTTGTTCTTGGACTTGTTCTTGTTGTTGGATTTGAATCCAAGTCCACTCTTGTCATTGGGGGATTGTTGCATACTCAACATCGTGTCAAGTTTGCATTTCCCTTCATGACTCTTTACCAAGTCGGTCTTCAAAGAAGTGACTTGGGCCTTGAGCTCTTTGATTTCCTCTACATGGTTAGTAACAACACAAGTACTAGAGGAAGTAGAACCTTCATTGTTAGAGCAACAAGGCAAGGAAGATAATTCATCACAAGATTTAGCAATACTATGAGTGGATGAATTACTAGGACTAGCACATGGCAATATAGCATTTTGGGTAGTAGTGCTAGTATCCACATGAGGCTCACAAGGTGTTGCCTTTGATATGATAGCCTCATGAGCTAACTTTAGCCTATCATGAGAAGCTAGAAGATCCTCATGGGAGCTAGAAAGCTTTCCATGATTTTCTTCCAATTTCCCATAATTTCTAGTTAGCAACTCAAGTTGAGCCCTTAGCTCAACATTCTCCTTCAAGATAGATGCTTCACAAGAAGTAGAGTTAGTAGCACAAGCATCATCACAAGACATATTAAGAAGAGAGGGTAACATAGCATGCTCTTTTAAATAAGAAGCTTGGAGTTGCTCATGTGACTTGGTGAGGATAGAGTGTTCGCTCTCCAAGGCCTTGTGGGCCTTGTCTAGATCATCTAGATCCTTAACAAGTTTATCATGACCAACGCCAACTTTGGAATTTTCCTTTTTAAGCATTTTTACTTGAGCTTTAGCATGGTCTCTTTCCTTAGTGAGTTTAGAAACTATTTCATTTTGAGACACTTCAAGGGTTTCAAGTTGCTCTTCAAGAGAGGCTACGGTCTCTTGTTCTTCTTCAAGATCATTCTTTAGGGATGCTACATCATTGGCATACTCTCGTTCAAGAGCACCCTTTTTATCAATGGTGTTCTCATGCATCCAAATAAGTTTTTGGCTCTCAATAGCGGTAGTCAAGATTTCAAAGAAGTGAGAGCTAGCAATTTTATCTTTGCAAAGAACCTTGAATACACTCTCACCCTTATTGCGTAGAGAGACAACCCAATCCTCTTCTTCATACTCATCCTCATCCTTATCACCACGAGAAATATTAGGTTCCACGGTAGGAGATACCGTGGAACTCTTGGCCATAAGGCATATATGAGAACCGTGAGATAAAGATGAGGAGTTACTTGAGGCTCCTTTCAAGATCTTGTCTTGACCAATAGAATCTTTGGTTTCCTCTACATTGTTAGTCACACAACAACTAGAGGAAATAGAAGTATTTTTATCATGGCCACAAGACAAAGCAAGCATATCATCATTAGATTTATTCAAGCAACTTACACATGATATGCAAGGACTATTAACACAAGCATGTAAATCATTTCTAGTGCTAGATGTGTTTAAGTCCAAAGATGAAGCATTGCAATGAGATAGAGATGAAGAATCATCAATAGTAAGCTCAATATCAACATTGCAATTTTCATCACCACTCACCATATCATTACCTTGTGTCTTACCACACTTTGGTGAAGTGGAAGAAGATGAGAACTCATCACGGCCGGAAGTGGAAGCAATACAATCATCCTCAATGATATTGGACACATCATATTTATCTCGAAGCTTTGTCCATAATTCATGAGCGCTCCCAAAAGGCATGATTGAAGAAGTAACTACATTGCTCACAACAATGGAAAACACATGAGAAGCAAGAGCATCGAGACAAGAGTTTTTCTTCTCCTCATAAGATAAATTTTGGGGATCCTTAGGAGAAGAAAAACCCATGTCAAGAAATCGCTCCATGTTCGGGGAAATACCCCGCAAAATATTAAGCACATAAATTTTCCATAGATCATAATTTGTGCCATCAAATATAAACAAGTTATTGTGATCTAATCCCCTAACCGACATCTTTACTCTCAAGGCGGTGAAGCCTAAGAATGAGAGACCTTGCTCTGATACCAATTGAAAGGACACGGATGTCGCCTAGAGGGGGGTGAATAGGCGATTTAAAACTTTTACGAGATGGGCTTAACAAATGCGGAATAAAACTAGTGTTTACTTTGTCAAGCCCAAAGCCTATATACTATGGTTCACCTATGTGCACCAACAACTTATGCTAAGCAAGACAAGCAACTTATGTGATAGCAAGATATATATAACTTCAAGCACGATGGCTATCACAAGGTAAAGTGCATAAGTAAAGAGCTCGGGTATAGAGATAACCGAGGCACGCGGGAGACGATGATTTATCCCGGAGTTCACACTCTTGCGAGTGCTAATCTCCGGTGGAGAGGTGCGGTGGCTTAGTGCTCCCGAACGCCACAAGAGGCTCACCTTGAGGTGTGGTTGCTCGATGCACACCAACACCACAAAGGCCTCACCCCAAGATGTGGTACTCACACCACACACCGAACGCCACGAAGGCGCCTCACCTAAATCTCCGGTGACCCTCGCCACAAAGGCCTAGGTCACGGTTCCACTAAGGGATTTCCTTCGAGGCGGAAACCGGGCCTTACACAAAGGTTGGGGCACACATCCACAACTTAATTGGAGGCTCCCAACAAATCACCACAAAGGTCTAGAATCCGTCTAGGGTTCCAAGAACCCAAGAGTAACAACCTTCTTGCTTTCACTTCCACGAATCACCGTGGAGAACTCAAACCGATGCACCAAATGCAATGGCAAGAACACCACAAAGATGCTCAAGTCCTTCTCTCTCAAATTCCAACAAAGCTACAAAAGCTATTGGGGGAATAAGAGAGGAAGAACAAAGAGGAGAACACAAAATTCTCCAAGATCTAGATCCCAAAGATTCACTCACAAAGAGATGATTTGGTTTGGTCAAAGTGTGGATCTAGATCTCCTCTCTCTTTTCCCTCAAATGGGGGCAAGAATCATGGAGGGATTGAGAGATAGGGCAAGCTTCTCAAGATGAACAATGGAGGAGAGAGAGAGTTGAAGAAGCAACCGCCCAAGGAGGAAGAAGGGGGTATTTATACCCCCAAGAAAATCGAGCCGTTGCAGACTTTCGAGGGACGGATAATCCGGCCTAAGTTGGGGCCGGATAATCCGCCCCCCCGGATAATCCGGCCCAGGACAACCGGTCAAATATCCGGCCAAATATCCGGCCTATCCGGAGCCCTTCTCCGGTCCTTAGCCAATTTCCGGGGGGCCGGATAAAAATCCGGCCCGGATAATCCGGCCCGGATTTTCCGAAAATCCGGCCTGCAAACTGCAGAGACAGCAAATAGAAATGGGCATAACTTTTGCATCCGGACTCCGATTTCGATGATCTTAGGCTCGTTGAAATCACAACAACGAGCTCTACAACAATATGCATAGAAAAATCATAGTCCAGCAAAGGAGGATAGAAACAAATGATGAAAGGTTTGACCTATCTCAAAAAGACATACCGGTAAAACCTCCAATCTTGAAAATGCAACAAGTTGCCCATGGAAAAACCATTCTCAATGAACTAGAGCTTGTCATGAGAATAAGCACAAGCTCTAAAACATCACATGGATAAGATCCAAATAAAACCAAGAAAGATGATGAACCAAACTCGAAAACGCAACAAGTGATCTATGCGAAATCCGTTTTCGATGAACTAGAGCTTGTCATGAGAATAAGCACAAGCTCTAAAACATCACATGGATAAGGTCCAAATAACAACCAAGAAAGATGATGCAAGGATGCAAAGGTTTGAGCTCTCTCCGAATGATACGATCGAGTTACTCACTCGAGAGCCCTCTTGATAGTACGGCAACTAAACTATAAACCGGTCTCCAACTACACTATGAGACCGGTGAGAAAGAAACCCTATCAAGAACAAACCTTATACTTGCGCATTCCACTTGAGCTCGATGACGACAATCTTGACCTCAACAAGATGGAACGCCTTTCTTGCTTGTGTTTGCTTGACGAAGTCTTGTGGATTGCTCCCCCATAATCCACCATGGGAGAGCTTCTTCTTCGGCGCATCTTCACATAACCATGACCACCATGTGGATTGCTCCCCCATAATCCACCATGGGAGAGCTTCTTCTTTGGCGCATCTTCACATATCCATGATCACCATATGGATGGCAAGACTCAAGCAAAGGACCTCTTCGAGATGGCTCATCTTGAACTTGCACTTCATTTCTTCATTCTTCAACATGTTGATGTCTTGAAGTAACTTGAGGGCTCACTTCATCTTCATCTTCAAGACATACTTGACACTTGATATCCTTCACCAAATTCTTCTTATTGCAACCTTGAAGCCAGCATATGGTTCAAGAATTGCCTATGGACAACTCCTACAAATATAACTCAATGCAAACATTAGTGCATAGGGATTGTCATTAATTACCAAAACAACACATGGGGGCTCCATGCACTTTCAGCTGCCCTCTGCTTGTCTCGTAGAACTTCTGCATCTCAATAAACTGTCGACAGTCTCTGAGCAGATGACTCTACTGCTTAGTGTCATCCTTGGGGTCGATGTATGCATGTATATAACAGGGAGCATTTGGCTGCTCAGCAAAAGGCAATTCCAGAACCCTTGAAGATCGCCCTTTGTAATTTCCGCGATTCCCTCCTGAATTGTTGCGATTGTTGTCTTGACGATCATCACGTCTATCATCATACTGATCATCCCGTCGGTCGGAATATCCAGCAGCTACAATGTTGGTATCATCGTATCCGTGATCTTTCCTCTTCTTGCGGCGATCCCGTCGATTACCCGAATCGTGCCTCAGCTGATCGTCATCTTCGTCGTCACTGTGGGGACGAGATTTTCTTACATGATCTTCTCCATCAGCCCAACTATTGGCAATCTCCATCAATTTGGTTATAGTATTCGGCATCTTTCGACCAAGTTCTTCAATATACGATTCCCGTCCATGTACGTCCGCATTGATTCTCTTGGGATGCCATCACTGAAAGCATCGATTGCTCTATCGACGGAAATATCTTCGGTAGCGTTCAATAGTTTGGTAAAACATCTAATGTACGTACGCATTGATTCTCTTGGTTTCTGATGGCAATGACGTAGTTCCTCGATTCCGATCGGCCTCTTGTACGTTGCTTGTAAGTTTTTGACTAACGCGTCAACACAATCTTCACAGGATCTGATAGAACCCTTTGGCAAGCCTCTCAACCATGCTCGTGCCGAGTCTTTCAGGTAAAGCTGCATACACTGCATTGCTGCTATTTGATTTCCCTTGTGCAAGATCACAATTTGTAAGTAATCATCTATCCAGGACCTTGGCTCTTGCTGCCCGTCGTATTTAGCAGCATCAGTGAGAGTAGGCTTAAACCTTTTAGGTGACATTGTCTCCCGAATCTTCTAGCTTAAACAATCGGCTCCTCGTAGTTCACCGTCGTATTCCTGAGTTTCCTCGGAGTCTTCGCTATCATATCCTTCCCTTGCAGCCCGTCGTCGTCGAGCTTTATCAATCCTTCTTTGTGTGATATCATCTCGAGCGTCTTTCGAACGATGCTTAGAACCACTGCTCTGGTGTGTAGTCTTCTCCTTTCGAGGAACGAGTTTATCTCCAAGGATCGCAAGGCTTTCAAGAGCACCCCGATGAGCTTGCGCCATAGGCCCTTCGGGTGCTGGCTGATGGTTGATCAGATAGGCCGCGAGGTTGGCAGTTGCTCCTTCGACGATTTTTGGTCTCAGCATGCCTGCGGTATCCATAGTCATAAAGAATTTGGACTAGTTTGAAGTTATCTCCTTTGCATCATCTTCCGAAAGGCGAGGCATTCTTGGTCGATATCTTCCTAAACCTTGGTTGCTCCGAGACGCACTAGCATGTGAGGCTCTACGCCGCTCACTGGATTGATCAGCCGCGAGCCGACGTCGATCGAGACCCGCTTGCTCGTTTGACAGCCGCACTCGATTATTTTCCAAGATAGAATGATATGCGTTAAGAGTCTCTGCCGAAGTTCCAGAAGGGAGCCGAGTATTGTTGGTTATAGCAGCTCGAGTCGCTTCCCACTCTTCCTCAGTAATAGTATAATCGCTATTATCGTTAGTGGAACTGTTCTCAACGTTGCGACGCCTACTGATACGTGGTGTGCGCTCTGCTTCTTCTCTGTTACCTGAGTTGAGAATAGCATAGATTTGATGACGCGCCACCTTCCAAGTGGCTGTCCTGACGGCGCTGTCGATATTTTCCTCATCCGAAGAATAATTGGTACTGCAGACGAACGACGCGTCGTCCGAACCCAATCCATGCCCGGTATCGTAGTTTAAGCAGTAATATGATGTCAAATCGGATAACATAGAATCATCAGATCCAATGGACATAGACGACATTGATCAGCGCGGAGTCGATGGAGGTGAAGATGTCGTTGATGCAGATAATTCAGTCAATAGATCAACCGGAATCGGAGTCGACACGGTCGATCCTGTCGCTGATGATCATGGGATCCTTTCTGTATCGGAGACGAGCTGGTTGGGCAGCCGAAGGATGCCTTCGGTGTTGATGCAGTAGTGGACGCTTCCAAACGTCATATCTAACCCGCCTTGCAGATCCGAAAAGAACGGACGAGACGAGTCGTCGTGCGGAGTAAACTCGAAGGACCCGAATCGAATCGAGTTCCCCGAGTTTGGCGATGAAGGAGCCGACGATAACGCCGGCAATGCTGATGAGGTTGCGGACGACATGACTAAAGCAGCCGATGACGAGCCTTGTGCTAACAGGTTTCCCACAGATGGCGCCAATTATCGAGGGTGCTCCTCGGCAATGCCCACCTTTTGAGGCTTAGGGTTGATGGAATCCTGCAGGCTGACACGAGACATCGGATACCAAACAAATGGGAAGAGAGATTTACCCAGGTTCGGGGCCCTCGATGAGATAAAACTCTTACTTCCTGCTTGTCTGATCTTGATTATCGAAATTATCGGGTTACAATGGGGTAGCCGAAGGCTAAGACTATGATCTCGTCGAGAGGCTAAGATTTCTAATGACCTAGCTCTAGACTTGCGGTGGTTCTGGCTGCGGTGATTGTGTTTCTCGGCAGACCATCTCCTGGCCCTTATATTGCAGGCCAGGTCCCGAGAGTTCTGTCCGGGTTCGACTAGGTTACAAGGAGTTCTACTAAGTTTTGGCCAATGCAGTACGAAGTTGAACAATACGGCTCTGTGACAACACGGGGGACATCTCCATCACCGGTGCGCACACTTCCGCCGAGCTTTCCAATCCGGCGCTTGAACCAGTACTTCCCTCGTCATGTTCCCGAGGAGGTAACCAAACATGTACGGTATGATCTTGCGAGATCCAGCTTGTGCAGGCGGGGTTAGCGACATTCACATCTTTACCCTTATCATCCTTGGCGGCAATCTCCTCCTCTGGCGCCTTGACTGATCCATCGAGGTAGCCAGCCAACTGCGCGCCTCGGATTGCCAGCATGATATAGTTGAACCTAAATGTTGTTGGTACATATAGTTAAACCTAAATGTCGAATCTCACCAATTAACCAATGCTAAATAAATGCCATGTTTGGTAGCAAAGTATTTTTAAAATACTCTAAGAATATAAAAAAAATTAAAGATACTTTTGTTTTGACTACTTCAAGGTATTTAGCGACAACACAAAATAGAAATTTCAATACTTTAGTATTCACAAAACTACAATATTAAAAAATCAAGTCTGGACCTCTTTTCTAGGAAAAAACTGAGATTTGGGAGAAAGCTTGCTAGTGCTCGCTGCTCTTAGCGCATCTATAACAGAGCCTATAAAAGGCCCAACCAAAAATTTGTAGTTCAATTCGGAAAAGGGCTCGCGCAGAATAAAGCCCATAAACTAAAACTGTAAAATATAATAGGTTTGCAGGCTCTGTTCCGCGACAATACCTTCCGAACCCGTAAAATTATGGTTTTTCACATGATCACCATATGCAACATAAATCAACACATTCAACAATCGATCATAAATAATCAAACAAATAGTCTTGAGCACACAATATTCATCTAAATTATTACAACAAATGAAAGAACCTCGTCTCAACTAAATTACAACAATAGTTTTCAAACAATAAAATAAATAAACAAATGTCTCAACAATGGTTCATCTCACACATACATGAATAAAATGGTAGGATCATGTTTGCCGACGGACATGGAGCCTCCAGTGGTGCATTTTGAGATCATAAACGAGTTGGGCATGAGTACTGGCATCCTCAATATGCCGATGCGTTTCAAGGAAAGCTTCGATGTAATCGGGATTCCTTTGGGGTTGCACTTGGGTGCCTACGTTGTCATAGAAACAGGGCAAACTCAACCCTCTTTCATCCTCGATGATCATGTTGTGAAGAATCACAAAACAAGTCATGATGTCGAAAAGTTTTTTTTGTCACAAAACCTAGCAGGCCCTCGGACAATACCAAACCTAGCTTGCAAACCACCAAATGCTCTCTCAATGTCTTTGTGGGATGCTTCTTGAGCTTTGGCAAAATGAGCTTCTATTTTATCTTGGGGATCCTTCACTGACTTCACAAAAGTTGCCCAGTCCAAATAAATGCCATCGGCTAGATAGTATCCCATTCTATATTCATTATTCATAAGTTTGTAATTGCACGTGGGTGCATCTCCGGCTGCTAGTTTCGCAAACAAATGGGATCTATGTAAAACATTGATGTCATTGAGTGTCCCCGGCAAACCCAATGCTAAATCCACAAATCTTATGATGCCATAGCCTCAAGTACAATGGTAGGATCTTTGCTTTTCTCACAGTACATTACATGCCATGCCTTGGGACAATTTTTTCATGTAAAATGCATACAATCAACACTACCATATATACCAGGGCAACCCTTTTTCTCATTTGCCTCCATCAATATTTTTGTGTCATCTTCAGTGGGGGCTTGAAGATACGTTGGACCAAACAACTTGATAATCATCCGAGCGAACCTACGCACAGAATCCGTGGTTATATCTTCACCAATTCGAATATACTTATCGGTGTAATCCGTAGCGATGCCACACGCAATCACCCTCATGACAGCCGTTATTTTTTATAGGCGCTAAAACCCATCTCGCCGGCAACATTTCTACGTTGCTTCAAGTAATTTGAGTTTTCTTTGCAAGCCTTGACGATTGTGATGAACAAATTACGACACATGCAGTACCTCCTACGGAATGGATATGGCGGATAGGTAGGTACCTCGGCGAAGTAGCCATCCCATAGTTGTGCATGGCTGAGGAGGAAATTCCATTGGATGTAGTTGCGGCCCATCACCAAGCCGCAACGCTGATTCAGCAGCTCCACGCAGTCCTCCAGCTCCTTGACGGCGAGGAGGAGGATGGCAGTCTCGGTGTCGTCGTCCTAGTGCAGGTCGTCAAGGTCCGAATCGTCCGAGGAGGACGAATTGGACAGAGCAATATCGATGAACTCGTCGGTGGAGCTGATCCTCGGTTCGGCCAGCGCGGCGGCGGGCGAGCGGCGGAGGTGAAGGAGGAGACGCTGAAGGGATGCGGGGCATCCAGCCGGAGCTCCTCACGAATCGGGAGGCGCGGTGGCGGCGGTGGAATCTTGTGGCAGCCTGGAGAAGTGGGAAGAGAGCGAGCGGTTTGGGCGGGATGAACATTCCGTGCGCCCTAGATATGGATTCACGTTCAATTCGGCCTTTCGAGCCCTACAACGTCCGTAGCACGTCGGAAGTTACTCTGGTGTGGCGCTTCTGGATACTTCTAATCAATAGGAATATGAGGGAAAAAAGCTGATGATGAGCATCTATTGGAGTCGATCACTTCCAAGATCTATTTCGAGTTTCTTATTATGTAGTGGAAACGCCTCACAATCTGCAGTTTTTACGTTTAAGGTAAGAAATGTTCTTGGTGGATGCAGGCCCTGTTACCCCCAAAATTTGAATGCAAGATGAGCTTACAGGACTGCCAATCAAGCGAGCCACCAGGTTTGAGAATAATGTGGGATAAGAATGTAGTGGCTGGTGAATTACTAATCAAAAAGCGGATTTTTGAGAGATTCTTCATCGATCTAGTGGCTGGTGAACCACTGATCAAAGAGCTAGCAGCCGCCAGGTTTAATGATTTTGTGGGATCCCTAGATGTAGCGGCTGGCGAACCACTTCTTCTTCCACAAAAATTCAGACAAAACCAAGCTTGGATAGAACCGAAGAAGATTTGCCAAACGAAGAAAAAGGTCAAATGGTTTATTTAAAAAAGAGGAGGTTATTCAGTAGTCATCGCAGATAGGGTTGAGTTGCGTTTTGGGGTTGGAACTGAAAATTGTTTTCCGGACTGGCCTTATTTACGGTTACTGATATGCGCCCTTTCGCAAACTAAACCTGTAAGTTTGCGCTTAATTTACAGTTTTTGGTCTTTTATGGGCTCTGTTAGAGATGCTCTTACCTCGTTAAACATGGCAATATATCTTTACCGGAGATTATCGAGTACTAGCTAGAAGAATAATTAAATATATTGTCTCTAACAAAGTTGTCTTTTAGCTTATGGGAGCATATGCTTCTTTTATTTTGAAATGCATCTTAGATATATTAAAAAATATTAAATAATTTAAAATAAAAAATCGCACGGGGTACATCTTCATGTGCTATGCGCCAACAAAGTCGTCTTGTGAAAAATCGACTTATCGTGTAGTGTGTAAAAAAAGACAAAATTCGGTGCTAAAAATAAAGCTTTTCATAAGATAAATATTTTGCTTTTACATAGACCACAAAAAATATAAGTTTTGCGCGAAACATGACTACGCACAAATATTCTCGAGATGTACATGTAAAAAAAATTGTCAAAATTTTAGAACACTTTAAAAATATGTGTTTTTTCATAGATGGAGTATGCACCCGAGAACCAAATTGAATTTCCGGATTTAAGTAGACTATGTGACAATTGCCCAAACGCCGGTTAACCAAGAAGATAAATCTCACAATGTTAGTTAGCATAACAAAGATTGAAGTAGACTATGTAGCAAGTTCCCAATTAGCGGGGGAACGTGCACATTGCTTTATCAATTAGTTTCGAACATGCACAAAGTATTCACAATACTTCAAAATACTGTGAAATGTCAAAACTAAACTATCCATTGCCTGCCTGCTGAAGTCTAAGAGCATCTCCAGTCGCGTCCCTCAAATATTCCTCAAACGGCGTCAGATCGAGCGTTTGAGGACGTTTTTTTCTTCATGCCGTGTTTTGGGGACGTCGCTGCCCAGCTACGTCCCCCAAAACCACCCCCGAACATAAATTCAAATAGTTCAATTCAAAACAGATCATTTCCGCCAAAGTCATCGCAATCAAAGTAGCCACGATCAAAGTACTGGACGCGCGATCATATTACAAATTGATGGTGCAAATTAAACATAAATTAGAAGAAGGGGTTCGTCAATGTCGATGGCGCGTCCTGAATCGACGTAGGCCCGTCGAGCACGACGACCTTGTCGTGCTCTGCCCCGTCTGACTGCTCCGTTGCCGATGCCGAGGCCGAGGAGATGTTTCACTGCGTCAGCTCCTTCTAGCGTTTTGGTTCAGTATTCCTAGCGTGTTTTGTTACCTTTTCCTAGCTTGTTTCTGTAGTAACTCTAAACCTCGGGCCAGATGTTGGTTTCGTTGACTTGATCAATGGAACCGTAGAGGTTCTCCCTATTGATCTAAAATATACTTCAGTATTTTAATACTTTGGTTTTTCAATAACTTTACTACCAAATACATGCAAAGCTTTTTGCAAGTTTTGGACTTACAGTACACGGTTTTTTCTAAAACATATAATATATTAATCTAGCAAGCCGCCTCATTAAAAATCTTCCAGACCCCTTAGGTACCCAGGTAAGGAAAAAAGTGCGTCTGAAACTTGCTGCTCCCACATCAGAATTCAGTTACATCGTTTATCAAGTTGCTAACAATAAACCTGGGTGCCTCAGCCCCCCAACTACTAAAACTACTATTGAAGAAACTATCCCTAGCTATCTCATGAGCCACTTGATTAGCTTACGTGTCCTAATTGTGACCGAATGCAGTCCGCAAAGACTGTTGTTGATTCATTCCACCAATTTCTTCTCCTGTACATGCTTGGATCACCTCCATAGAGTCCGATTCCGCCACGACATTGTTGCAGCCCATCTTGATCGCCAGGGATAGGCCCTCTCTCATTGCAATTGCTTCTCCATCAATGGTGAGGTTACAACGAGCTTGATGCATCCACAAATCCGCCTTGATGATCACGGATTATAGCCCCAGTGGACCCTGCATAAGAATCAACATGAAATGATGCATCAACGTTCAGCTCCACCTCTTGAGGTACTGACTTAATCCACTTCTTCTCTGTTACCGAATTTTGGCCTCGGGTGGACACCTTTGCCGCGTTAGCAACTATGGAGAGGATGGATATCATGCAGCGATACGGTGTAGGGACATGTTCTTCTCGGGTTCGTCTTCTACGAATACACCAAGAGGTACCAGCTTGTAACACATACTACTTCTTTTAGCCCCACATTTTCCAATCCTTGGATAGTATTATCTTGCATCATCAGCAAATGCTCCCGAACTGCAAAACCTGACCGATCCGCCTGGGTCGCTTCGTCAATGATGTTACTGAGACCCAGGTTCCTCCAAATCTCCTGGGCTGGCATGATCCTCCGAGATGACCAGGGTGCCGTCATTTTCACTGCTTGCCGGCACCTGGTTTCTTGTGATAGTCCGCTTGAAGCTGAGCTGAGGGCATGTGCCGAGGGTTTATTCTTGGCCATGCGGTTGTCAGACTGTCCTATTGTTGTGGAAAGCGACTGTCTTGAAGCGGTCCAAATGATCAATGAGAACACAGTGAATAGATCTCCGTATGCTGGGTTGATCAATGAGGTGAAATACCTTTGCGGTAGTGCGAGAGAGTGCAATGTTGTGCACATCAGTAGAAAACTAAATGGTGTAAGCCATAGTCTAGCTCAGTTTGGGCGTGTCCAAACTTGCACCAATGTCTGGATCGGCTCTGGACCAGATGAGATTCGTGTAGTTTGTAATCAGGATGACACTCCTATTACTTGATTAATACATTTTTTTCGCGCAAAAAAAAAAAATCTCCTGGGCTGCTGGGCAAGTAAAAAGGAGGTGCAAAACATCTTCTAGTCCCGAACTGCATATCGGACAAGCACCAGAAGTACCAGTATGTCGGTTGGCTAAAATGCACTTCAAAGGAACGATACCATGCAAAGAACGCCAGATAAATACTTTCACTTTGCCCAGGACTTTTAATTGCCAAAGGATCTTCCAAACGGGATTAATCCCTCAAACACTTGATCTTGCCAATTGAGTAGCGGCTGCACCATTACGATGGCGCCATTGAAGATGGTAACCAGACCTGACCGTGTACCTTCCATGATTGGTATAATGCCAGGCAATAAAATCATCGAATCCTTGATGGTTGATCGGTATTTTTATGATCCTACGAACATCCATGGGGTTGAATAAATCATTCAGAAGCTCCTCATCCCAAGAGCCAGAAATCGGGCTCACGAGCTCGTTCACTTTAGTATACATCGCTCCCGCTCTCGGAGAATCTAGATGGGCTCAAGGGGATCCAGGGGTCCTCCCAGATTTTGATACTCTCACCATCGCCCAATCTCCAGATGTATCCTCGGTTATAAGTTTGTAAGTCCCGCAAGGATGCTTTTTCTAGGTAAAGGAGCATCCCGATTTAGGCCCTGCCTTAAGAATGTCCCCATGAGGCCTCGTTTGGTCGGAGTGGGTTCCTGTGTTTGTTAGTGTATTATCGAGCGAGTTTTGGGTGTACACCCTATACCCTTCTCCAGCTCAAGAATAGCTGAGTGTAAAAAACGCGAGCCCCACCTCGTGTCTGAAAAACGAGTCAACCCGACGTGTTTCCACGGGTTTACCTAGGTATACACACCTAGAATCTGGGCTGCCAAACGGCTATAAGGTGTATTTTCGTGTAACTGCTTGGGCTGGTATAATACAAGTGTATCCACTAAAAACACAGCTGCCAAACAAGGCCTGAGGGTAATACTTGGCTCGTAGAACCTGTGCACATAAAGATTCGGGGTCATTTATTAGCCTCCAAGCCTGTTTAGCTAGCATTGCTAAGTTGAAGGAGTGAAAATCCCTGAACCCCATGGGTCCTTTCATTTTTTGGGTAGCAAAGTTTCCACCAAGCCATCCAATGCATCTTTTTGGAGTTTTCTTCATCGTCCACTAGAATTGAGAAATAGCATCCATCAGACTTTTGCAAATACCTTTAGGTATTTGGAACACTGACATTGCATACACTGGAATTGCTTGAGCCACAGCTTTAAGCAAAATTTCTCCCCCCCCCCATAGAAAGCAACTTTTCTTTCCGACCATTTATTCTCTGCATGATCCTTTCAATGAAATATTTAAAATAATCACTTCTGTCAGCTCCTACCAACGCCAGTAACCCAAGGTATTTATCTGATAAGGCCACCGTGTCAATAGGGCAAAGCTTCGCAAATTTCAGCTCTCACCAGCACATTTGTATTTGGAGAGAAGAAAATACTTGACTTTGATAAACTCACCATCTGTCTCGAATTAGTACAGTAGGTATCCAACACTTGTTGCAAGGAAGTTGCATTAGTCATGTCAGCTTTCATGAGGATAAGAGAATCATTAGCAACTAAAAGGTGTGAAACTGATGGTGCATTTCTGCACACCCATACCACATCTATGCCACCAACTTCTTCTTCATACAACAAAAGCCCAGATAACCCCTCCGCACAGAGGAGGAACAAATATGGAGAGAGTGGATCTCCCTGTCGGAGACCCCTAGTAGGAGTGAACATTTCAGTTTCTTCCGAATTGAATCTCACTTGATATCGAACAGAACTCACACAGGCCATCATAAGGGAGATCCATCTTTCAGAAAACCCTAGTTTTCTCATCATTTTTTCCAAGAACACCCATTCTACTCGGTCATAGGTTTTATGCATATCAAGTTTAACCGCACGGAAGCCGGAGTTACCATATCTCTTGTTCTTTATAAAATGAAGATCGTAAGCCACCAGAACATTGTCCGTAATAAGTCGCCCTGGCATAAATGCACTTTGCATAGACTTACAGTACACGGTTAATTATAAGCAAGGAGCAGAGCTCTCTCTTATTGCCAAACGAAACAAAGATCTCGAATTCAACGGCTAGATTGCACAAAAGACGGAGACTGAGTAATCTCGAGAGAGTTTATCGTTGCCCCCTCTTCCTCTTGCTCAGACGAGTTATCGAGCGCATCTGACGCCGGTGTTTCCTCCACTGAAGAAACGACGTTCACCTCCGACCTGACAGAGACGCTGAACGGGCTCGTCGCACCGTTTCTCTGGCTTCCCTCGCCCATCCATCTAGGACTGGGCACCCGGTTACCGGACTCGTTGCCGTTCCGTAGGGACTCGTCGTTCCACGTCTTGAAGGTGGGAGACCTGAGATCCTTCCGGTCGTAGTGCTGCATCCATGCGCGCAGCTTCCGTAGCGACACGCTGCCGGAGCCAGCGGTGGGCTCGGCTGCCCGGAGCTCGTCGCGCTCGCGGTAAGCGAAGGTGGCGAGGTACACAAGGAGCATCAGGCTGGAGGCCACGCCTGTTATGATGAACAGCCCGGCGAAGCTCTGGAAGCTCAGGTTGGACGAAGAGCCGATGGCAGCGCTGCTTGGGCCGCGGCAGGCGCCTGGCTCGCCGAACCACGCCTTCTCGATCTTGGTCATCTTCTCCGACTCCGCCAACGTCAGTATCCCCCGCGACACATCCCCCGTCATCGAAGAATCTCTCGGGAATACCTGAAAAATCAGCAGTTTAACACAAGGTACAAATTAGTAAGCTACAGTGTATTCCATCCATGATGATCTTCGTACGTAGTGGCACTGAGCTTACAAATGCGAGGCCATCGGTCTTGTAGATTGGTCCGACCATCATGTAGCCATCACAGTACTGCGACAAGAAGAGCTTGAGGTAGGGGATCTCGTCGAACACTGCGGCAACCCCGCCGTTGGCCGAGCCTCTGGACAACGCGTCCGCGTACTCATCCTCGGAACTGTACATCCTCATCTTGCTCTCCTCGAAGCCCATTTTCGTGAGAGATGATTTGATGAAACTGCCCTCCTGGTACCCGATGTAGTGTCCGCGCCTCTGGAGCTCCCTCACATTCGTCACCGTGGGCTGGAGCTTCTGGACGGTCAGCATCGACGTCAGGCTCGCCGTGTAGCTGGACGTCAGGATCAAGACCACAAACACCCATATGATCACCACCAACCTCGACAGGTTGCTCTCCAGCTTCTCCTCTGAAAATCAGCAAGCTCTTTATTAGTTAGGAGACGGATCATCTCCAAGGAACTTGGAATTCTTTCCACCAGAAGTTCAATTAGGATTCATACTGTGTGAGAAGACAAGAGTCGAGAAGGCAAAGTAGAAGATGAGGCCGAACTGTTGCCATGGCGTGCCGCGGAACTCGGGGTTGATGCGGTGCTCGATCATCCACACGACGAAGCCGGTGAAGATGAAGAAGGCGAGGCTAGCGAGCCAGAGGCTCGTACTCAGCGGTTGCACGAAGATCCACATGGTCGAAGACGTGTCCTTCTGCACTGTCACGACCATCGACCATCCCGACTCCGTGAACGGCATGGTGAAGTCCACCTCGGCCATCCTGCTGGCGGTGATCGTCACGTCTCCGACGATCATGTCGACTTCCTGATCGCGCACCAGGTTCACAAAGTTGTTATAGGACTCGAAGCTATCGTTGTTTGGCACATACCGGTAGCTCACCGGATAGGGCAAACTCTTCATGACCTCGTCGAACACATCGATGCAGTAGCCTGTGATCTTTGTCTCACCGGTTGTCGAGTTCACGGCGATGTCCACGAACTGCTTGAACCCGTTCTTCACCGGGACGGCAACCAGGAGCATCCGCCCGTTTGGTGACACGGTCCAGCCCTTGGGAGTGGACCGTGGTTCTCCTGGCCAGAGGATTTGCTTCAGCACCTTGGCGCTGTCAGGGTTCAGATCTTTCGTGATGCCAAACTCTGGCGTCCAGAACCCGACCGTCCTGGCTCCTTTGCCGATGATGTTCACCACCTCGTACGCCTGGAGCTGCAGCTGCCCGTCTACCAGCTTGAACTTGCCGGCTATCCCGTCGAACGTCGTGGTGAGCACGGCCTTGAGGAGCGTTGCTCCGGTGGCTGACACCCCGAGCCGGTCCAAATCTGTCAGCGCCGTGCCCTGCTGAGGTGTCTGGAACGCCGGGCTGGGGACACCGGCCGCCTCCACAGCCGAGGCGATTGCCCATGCCGTGTCGTACGACCAGAGCCTCATCAAGGTTAAGTTTACGACGTCCGCGTCACTCGGGTTCTCCAGACGTGACCTCTCCCTTAGCCGTGCCGAGAAGTTCTTGACGTCGTCCGTCAGTTCCACGTAAGGCTGAAGGCTGACGACGCCTTGCATAGCGTCGACGTTCTCGGGGCTGAGCCATTCGATGAAACCGCCGACGCCGTCCGTGGCGACCCAGACGTACTCCTCGGACATCATGCCGGCCTTCTTCGCCCGGCGGAAGAGCCGCGCGGCGAGAGGATACAGCATGTGCACCACGAACACGCGGGTGGGCATCGCCATCAGGTGGTAGAGCACCGCGTCGATGCGGGCGTCGTCCGCGTCGCTCGGCACGGACGCGCGGTCCATGATCTTGGCGCTGACGCCCTGGAGCGCGTCGGCGAGCGCCGGAAGAATGCCCATCCCATAGGACGAGTCCTCGTACAGGACGGCCACGGCGCGCCAGTTGAAGGCGCGGAGGACGGCGGCGACGGGCGCCGTCTGGAAGGAGTCGTTGGCAGTGGTGCGCACGAAGAAAGGCGTCTGCGCGGCAGACAGCTCCGGGGAGGTGGCGGAGTAGGAGAGGACTGGAACGTGCGCGCGGTCGCCGATGTGGGAAACGAATTCGGCCTCGGCCGAGGTGGGAGGACCGATGATGGCCTGGACCTGCGCGTTCTTGATCAAATCCATCGCTGCAAACAACACCAATTATGTCAGTCACTGACCGACGCACGTGGCTCCGTCGATCGGTGAAGAGAAAATTCGACCTATCTTGTTTTTTCGAAATGGAAGATTATCTCTGGTTTTAGAAAATAATTATCTCAAGATTTATCAGATTAGCTTTTTGGACTCAGTTTTTTTTTTTTTTTGAGGTGTTCATAGAGTCGGTTGTGCATGCGTGCATTCACAGGGATGCATGCAAGGGAGCTTGAGCGTTTATGTCTTTAGTGTGTTCTGTAAAAAAAACTATATATTTTTTCTCTTTCTTGCCACATGTTAATTAGTAGAGTTGGTCGACAGAGTTGAATTCGTGGATCAGGTTCCATAAAATTATTTTTCCCCGACCACTACGACAAAATGATGCATTTTTACTGATATATTCACCAAAGTTTTACAAGATACTCTATTGATCAACCTGAAGCAACCTTCTTGGCAATACGAATCGCAACACCCACAAACTTGATAAAAGGGTCGGCCATGATCAGGGATGTGTGGCCGACCTCCCACCCCCAGACATCGTCTAATACCGGCTCACGGTCCTACAGACTCTCAGTATGCACCGCATGGGTAGACTAGAATAGTCGCCATCACCATCTTCCCCTGACCCATCTTCGGGATAGGGATCTACGCATTGATCTTGTCAAGTCGACGACACCACGACGCCAGACAGAGCCACCATCATGTGTGTGTCCAACATCATACGTTCGCCATCGAGACCCCATTCTGCTATGCCGTCGTGCCATCGTTGAAGCGCTAGAAACAGCACCTCTCCACAAAGAAACCATCCACATGTCCCTCACAGTGATGCACACCTCCAAGCAGATTGATGCAGAACAGAACAGCGTAGGAGAGCATGTGGCCATCATCCGATCCACAGATCTAGGTTTCTCCTGGAGGGTAGCGGAAGAAGCTAGGAGCTTCACCTTAGTGATGCCTTCAAGAACAGAGAAGACTTCGCCATTACCGGTTCCGGGCAAAGGCCAAAACCTAGGGTTTTCACATGGACCTGCAACACCAAGACTCTATCCTGTAGCTTGTACAATGGAGCGACTAAGCCGATCACCTCCAGCGCAAGGAGGATGCCACCCCGCGTCCACTAAGCCTTCAATGAGACCTTCGCCGCCACCATCTCCAGAGCAAGATCCCAACCCACCATTATAGCGACAAGCACCATCGGTTGGAGAAGAACATCATCGAGGAGAGGGACGCCAGGGGATCTGCCAACCCTCGCCAATCATGGCCGTCCGCCTCGGGCACCGAATCTTTCGCGCGCGAGGTCACCCCCGCTACAGGCCGCCAACGAGCGCCGTCCGACCCGCATCACGGTGTTCCGTGTCCAGGTGTGTCATGCCATGCCATCTGCTAGTTGCCGACATAGATGCGCCGACGTGGCCCCTGGCGGCCACGCCATGCCCACGCCCAAAGGCCCAACCCACGCCATATCCATTGGCACCATGATACCAAGATCTATGTCAGTCCGACTTTGCACGGCCCATGCTCCATGACAGGGCGAGAGAGGAGGAGCAAAGGAGGGATGCGAGATTAGGGTTCCCTCGTGCTCGCAACGCGGAGGCCATTTCACGTGTCCACTGGAGCTAGCTCGAGCTCTACGCGTAGTACGTGTCTCGGTATCCACGAAGTCCACTCTCCAAGACTAGTCACTAGTCGGTACTGTATTGATCTGTTGTCCCCTATTCAGTCGTTCAATTTCTGCCACGGAAGAAGTCAGACGCGTGCAGCTGTACTAATATATACTGTAGTATACAACATGGACACGTATATCAAGCCATGATATATACTCCAGGTGAGAGAAAAATAAAAGAAATGGCAGCACCGTGGATCACGTACCAACAAAGCATATAAGGCAAAGCATAGGGGTAGAGGGATTTTCAGAAACCGGGTCTCAGGGAACCTGTTGCCAATGTGGTGATAAGAGGGAGGGCCCGAAAGAAAAAGTAGGGAAAGTCTAGTTTTTTTTACAGCACAAGAAAATCGTATTTCCAAGTCTTAAAAAATTAAATATAATTTGTGATCTGTACAAAAAATAACAAAAATACTTATCATGTGTACTACTACATTTGGAACATGCCCAAAAAAATTGAATCGCAAACGCAGATCCAGATGTTGGGAACCGCTGTGGGTGCAACCATATGATGATTCTCAGGGTAACAGCTAGAATTTTAATGCAAGGATAAGATTTAAAAACTAGGTCTAACTATGGGGCAATCGACTAATTTAATTTGATAATTTTGCGAATATTCCATCAATTGTTAATTTTTGAACTCTCAATGTATGTCAAGAACCGTATATCCGATGTTTAAGGTCCATGCGCAATCTTTCTTTTGCAATTCAATTTCATCTTTTTAACTCTGAAAATATGTAATCAATGTTTTCGAATTGTGTGAACGAATCATTACACTACCTCCCCCTACCTCTTAAGTCTTAACCACAAGAAAGGAGCATCGCTCCTTCTAGTTACTCTCTCTGATCCATATTAGTGAAAATCTATATAAAGTTGAGTCCATTAATATAGACCCGGAGGGAGTATTAGAATATTGCGTTGACCTGGCAGTGGGATCCACCCACGTCCCCTCATTGTTGTGCCCGGAAGTCAAATCCAAACCCTAACCTCTACGCATCGTCATCAGCTTGTCGTTGTGGATAAATATAGAAAGCGGATAAACTTGGATACTAATCTTTAACAAGAATATTCCTGGGGACTGAACACTAGAGGAAGATCAACATGATGTGCATGGACGATGCAACGGCATAGATCGCAGCAGACACAAATACAACCGCAATAAATACTCGAAGAAAGAGCTGCGAGCAGCAGCACCACCAAGGCATCCACTAGATTCAGACATAAAACATCCCATAAACGGATGGTGAAGTGAGAGGCAACTGAACATGATAAATTACCAGCAGAAGCGGCGCGGAGGACGTCCCCCTCGGAGTCCCTGAAATGGAGGACCACCTTGGTAGCTGAAGCGGGGTGCGCGGCGTAGTAGTCCTCCACCGCCATCTGAATGCCGATCCGCCCCTGGTGCCCGATTGACAACGTCAGGTCCAGGATGACGCCGACGCGAACCAGCGACGGCGCGTTCTGCGCGGTGGCCACCACCGCTGCAGCCAAAAGGAGGTGGAAGGAGACGAACAAGGAAGAGGGAACGTGCATCATCAGGTTGTGCTGCCTCGCCATCTCTCACTCACTTCTTCTGCTAATTATGGTTTGGAAGGTTGGTGTGCAGTGTGCTTGAGCTCTCTAGCGCCCGCGCTCGAACGCTGCTTATATTCGGGCGCGCGGGGGCCTTCCGTTCAGTTCAGGGGTCTCAGTCACAGCCACTTGATCGATCGGGAAACGCGTGTCGATTCGAGGTGGCGTATTGTGATGTTTGCTTCCGTACTTGCACGACTTGTTGGCTTGACTTTCCTCGTGTCAGCGCGTCGTGTGGCCGGTAACCCGGCGGTTTGCACAAAAATAACCCAAAAGTGAAAGAAAAGCACAGACTGACCCTCCGGCGAAACTATTTCACCGATCTAACCCTTTTGTGTGGCGCCCCTCACACCGGCGCCACACATGCCTGTGGCGCCCCTGTCGCTGGCGCCACAAACCGGTCCGACGTGGCTCGTCGACGCTGAGCTGGTGATCCCGATCCGACGTGGCAGCATGTGTGGCGCCGCTTCCGCCGGCGCCACACGTTGAAAGTGTGGCGCCCCTGGCAAGGGCGCCACACATCCACTTAAGTTTGGCCGCACGCGCCCATCCCAGCCCGACCATCTTCTTTCTCCTCTCTGCTTCCCGTGAAGAACAGGAGGTGGCCGGCGGTTCCTCTCTCTCCCCCCTTTCCCCCCACCAAATTCACCACCAAATCACCAGATCTGTCCGTGGAGATCGTTCCCCATCCATTTCTCAAGGTAACCTCCTTCGAATCTTCTCCATTCATCCACTAATTTCATAGATCGGGCTAGATTTGGACATGAACCCTAGACATGGTTTTTTTGTGCACTCTATATTGTATTGTTTGTGTTGGAGATGGTAGCCTCATGTATGCATGTGTTTGAACTATAGATTTGTTGAAACCTACTTATGAAATTTCACATGTATGTGTATGAACCCTATGTATGTATGTGTATGAACCCACATGTATGTCTAGTATTTGTGATGGAGTAACTCATATTTGTTATTGGAATGGATCATAATATGGTTCAATAATGTAAACATGTAGGATGGCCGGTCCCGGTGGCCGGCGAGGCGGTCGAGGCCGCGGTCCTGGGCGCCCCCGGGGCCGGGGAAGGGGCCGCCGCGGTGGAGCAGCAAGGGCCCCACGGTCACCGTCACCTGCATCCTCCTCGTCTTCGCATGAGGAACGCTGCTTCGAGTTCCTCCTCCGCATCGACGACGACCCACTCGGCATCAAGAGGCTACCGGACAAGTTCGCCGAGTTCGTCGACGGCGTCGAGCCGGCGCACTTGCAGCTACGGCAGGGCCGGCTCTATCTTTGAAGTGGCCCTTGGGCGAGATGACGAAAGAGGCCCCTATGACTAATAAGTATGTACAAATATAAATTTACGTATAGACATATATGAATCTACTTTTACTAGCAAATTATTAAAAATTAACATTCAACGATATACTCATAGTCCGGCATTCTAAATAATTGTTAACCACTAAGCAATATCATATAACTATAGGAAGACGAAAGGAGTACCTATTTGGAAGACAAAAGGAGCACCTATTTAAAGTATCTAGACCCATTTTAATATCTAGATACATTCAAATTTGTCCTAAGTTGAGACATCCTTTTATTGACGGAGGTTAGTACATCTTTGTGATTCAATAAGTTTATTCGCTCTTTTTTCATTCTTTTTTATGGCACCGAATTTATGTTTCTGTTTCGGCATTGTGACACCTAATATCTCGAGGCTAGCTGCAACTTCTGCCGCTGGCCCGTGGAGGTCCTGTTCGACGGGCAGGGCAAGATGTACCTGCACACGGGGTGGGACAAGTTCGCCCGTGACCTCCACCTCGAGCCCGGCTGCCAGCTCACCTTCCTGTACGAGGGGGACGGCGAGATGATCGTCAAGGTGTTCGACGACACCGCCTGCCGTGTGCACTACCCCCACACCGGCGAATCCGGCTCGGACACCGATAGTTAGAACTTAGAGTGTTGTCAACTCTATCTTCGTTGCTTCGTGTTGTTTGAATTCTATCTTAAATTGTATGAAACTATGTGCTACGATGTTAGGTATGATGATGTTATGTCCATGATGTGTGTACGAAATGGCTGTTGATATGATGTGTGTATGACATAGCTTTTGACATGATGGCAGTTTTGTTGGAATATGGTAGGATTTTTCATGGTTTTAACACAAGTCAATGTGTGGCGCCCTTCACACCGGCGCCACACGATGCAACTTATATGTCCAACACATCCAGGGGCTCCGGAAGTCTGGGACTTAGCCGTTTTGAGGAGGCTGTTTGTGTGGCGCCGGTGGCATTGGCGCCACACCTCACTCTGTGGCGCCCGTGGCATCGGCGCCACACAAACAGCCTCCTCAAAACGGCTAAGTCCCAGACGCTTTGTCTTACAGTATGTTGTGGGCAATTACAAGTGCATGTGTGGCGCCGATGGGAGGGGCGCCACACATGCTGCCACGTCGGATCGGGATCACCAGCTCAGCGTCGACGAGCCACGTCGGCTGGGTGTGTGGCGCCAGCGACAGGGGCGCCACACACCTGTGTGGCGCCGGTGTGAGGGGCGCCACACAAAAGGGTTAGATGGGTGAAATAGTTTCGCCGGAGGGTCAGTCTGTGCTTTTCTTTCATTTTTGGGTTATTTTGTGCAAATCGCCGTTGCCAACTACCGTAAGAACCGGTCCGAAGTCGCCGTATCAAATGGCAGACAGCCAGCTGAGAGGATGCAGCACTGCTGTTTCCTTCTGACCGGTGCGCGTGGCCAGCTTTCGGTGGCTTTCACTTCACACCAGGTTATCGAGCCACACGCCTCACTGCCAACCGTCCCCATATTCCTTGGTGGCCCACACGTCACTGTATAATCGCAGGACGACCTTCCGTGCACGGTGACCGAGAAAACCTCGAGACCAGCGACATATGATTGAAGTTCTTCTTTGGCTGCTCTCGCTCTAGGTTTATGTGTCCGATCAGTTGACTCTGCTCGTCCGTGATGCCTGCGTATTGGGGCTCTGGTGGACGTTCTGCATACTCCCTCCGTCCACAAATAAATGTATATGCGGAATTTTCAAGATAAATTATGAGGTAAAAATATTTACATCTCTCCTTTTTAATTCGTTCACCTCCAATAAGCTAAGTGCATGTAGAAAACAACTTAATATTATTGGAAGGTTGGTGTGCAGTGTGCTTGAGCTCTCTAGCGCCCGCGCTCGAACGCTGCTTATATTCGCGCGCGCGGGGGCCTTCAGTTCAGTTCAGGGGTCTCAGTCACAGCCACTTGATCGATCGGGAAACGCGTGTCGATTCGAGGTGGCTTTATTGTGATGTTTGCTTCCGTACTTGCACGACTTGTTGGCTTGACTTTGCTCGTGTCAGCGCGTCGTGTGGCCGGTAACCCCAAGCACAGTACGTTGCCACCAGCTACCGTAAGAAGCGGTCCAAAGTCGCCGTATCAAATGGCAGACAGCCAGCTGAGAGGATGCAGCACTGCTGTTTCCTTCTGACCGGTGCGCGTGGCCAGCTTTCGGTGGCTTTCACTTCACACCAGGTTATCGAGCCACACGCCTCACTGCCAACCGTCCCCATATTCCTTGGTGGCCCACACGTCACTGTATAATCGCAGGACGACCTTCCGTGCACGGTGACCGAGAAAACCTCGAGACCAGCGACATATGATTGAAGTTCTTCTTTGGCTGCTCTCTCTCTAGGTTTATGTGTCCGATCAGTTGACTCTCCTCGTCCGTGATGCCTGCGTATTGGGGGGCTCTGGTGGACGTTCTGCATACTCCCTCCATCCATAAATAAGGGTGTGTTTCCGGCTTATCTCAGATTCTCTATCTCTTGCCATACATGTTGAACCTAGCTAAGTTGGGCTGAGATTTTGATGTGTGTTTGGTAGCCTGGGTTGGTTGATACATGCTGAATTGAGATGTTGTTTGGTGGGGTTGTATGTGTTGAGACGGGCAGAGGGTTATGTCCAGAAATATGAAATTACCAGGAGGTCCAAGTTTTACAGGAAGACCCTTAAACAGAAAACGAAAAAAGCAATCGGGTCCTCAGATCCCGATTGAGACAAAGCTCGGCCCGATGCCGACCAGCGTTGGCGAGCTCGAGGCGTGGCGCGCCGGCGCAGGCCGGCGCTCTTCCGTGGCGGCGCAGGCTGCGTGGATGCGCTCTTCCATGTCGGCAGAGCTCGGGACTATTCGTGGCATAGCCCTGCGTGGAGGCGCTCATCCGTGACAGTGGAGCTCGGACTGGTCGTGGAGGCGCTAGTCCGTGGGGCGGCGCCGGCGGTTCAACGACGCGGCGTGCTGGGAGTATTCTCGTCCGCGGTGATGGGCTGGAGGGCGCCGGCGCGAGCCCGGTGTCTCCACGTATTGCTCGCCCGCCAGGAGATGTTGAGAGCGGGAGGAGGGCCGGAGCGGGAGGAGAACCATCCGGGGAGCCTTCTCGTCGACGGCGGCAAACCGGAGGGCGCCGGCGCGAACTCCTAGGGTCCATGGCTCCGGCTTGGCCGGTGGGAGAGGAGGAGGGCGGGAGGAGGACGGGAGCAAGAGAGGAGGAACGGGGGAAATGAGGAGAGGAAAGAGGTGGGGGTCGGGGTCTGGGGGTGGGTCGCAAGCTCTGCTACAGTGGATTGCGGGTATGAGCTCAGCCTGGTTCGGTTGTGAAGCTCGATTTGAGCTTCTCATCCCAGCCTGGCTGAGAGGTGTTTTTAGTATGAGGTGGGCAGTGCTGAGGTCATACGAGCCGAGCTAACAAACAAGAAATAGTGCGTTAGGCTAGGCTGGGATGAGAATTTCTGAGGTGAGCTGGGCTACCAAACACACCCTAAGTGTATATGCGGGATTTTCAAGATAAATTATGAGGTGGAGTAAAAATACTTACATCTCTCCTTTTTAATTCGTTCACCTCCAATAACTAAGTGCATGTAGAAAACAACTTAATATTATTGGGATTAATTTACGCGCGATGGGAGAGATGCACTTAAAGTGCATACGAGTACACTCTTTTATGAACAAAGTTTAGAGCTAGATGTCCACTTATTTAAGGACGGAGGGAGTAGCTGACCTATTGAAGTTGGTACACGAACCGCACCGCACCGCGAGCGGCCGGATCGAGCCGCGCTCTCCGATCGCCCCTCCTCCCGCTCCCAGGACCTAGGATTTTGGGATACAACGCGTGGCTCCAGGGCGTGGGGCTGGATCAGTGATCGCGCACGCCGGCAGATCGGCTCGTCCGTCGTCGCACACGGCTGCTCCGTGGTGACGCCATCGCGCACGGCTGCTCCATGACCCACCCAACCGGCAAAGCTGCCGATGCAGCCGACATCGGGATCCAGATTCGTTGCCCTCCCGGAGGACGTTTCCTCGGACGAAGAAGCTCGGGAGATCGCGGAGGAAGTGGCGTGGCAGGGTCTCGACCTTGAGCCTGACGTGCTACTGCTCAGTCGATCGCCTGACCTTACCCGAGATGAAATGCTTGCGGATTTTTGGGCGAAGATAGGCTTCCCGTCGCCGGAGTCGAGACCTTGGGAAGGTCCAGGTTTATCGTCTGTGTGCTCTATGTTGTCCAGGTCGGCGATGCGGTCGTCATCGGAGTCGCCTCCTCGCCGGAAGGTGGAGGATCAGCGCCGGGTGGCTTCCTCTTCGCCGATGGGTCTGCGGATCCACTGGGCGCCGCCGTGTATGAAGCCATGGAAGGGGCCTGTTCCGCGTCGACGGATCACCCCGCCACCGATCCTTAGTGATTTCTTCATCAATGCGACGGTCAGCGGCGGGACTTCGCCGGCGGCAACGCAGCCGACGGAGGGGGAGAGCGGGAAGTCCGGCGCTTCCATTTTTCATCCCGCATGGGCTGGACCACAGGCTTGCTGGGCCAATCTAGGTCGATCCATCCGGACGGCGCAATCAAGGCTAAATCTTACGCACGTAGCGAACGTCGTTCAGTTTACGTCGCCCTCGTCTACACCGAGTTCTTCCTCGACCTCGCCTAGGCCCGTGCACGCCGCCACGTCGCCTTCAACCTCATCGCCTCCACCCAAGTTTGTCGCCATTCGTCCTGCCCCGCCTCTCGTTCCTTGTTACTGGGACGTGGTTACCGGGACTCAGCCGGCGGCGATGCAGCTAGCGAAGGGGGAGAGCGGGAAGTCTGATGGCGCGTGAAGCACAAGTCCGTTGGGAACCCCAAGAGGAAGGTGTGATGCGCACAGCAGCAAGTTTTCCCTCAGAAAGAAACCAAGGTTATCGAACCAGTAGGAGTCAAGGAACACGTGAAGGTTGTTGGTGGAGGAGTGTAGTGCGGCGCAACACCAGTGAAACCGGCGCCAACGTGGAACCTGCACAACACAATCAAGTTACTTTGCCCCAACGTAACAGTGAGGTTGTCAATCTCACCGGCTTGCTGAAAACAAAGGATTAAACGTATAGTGTGGGAGATGATGGTTGTTTGCAAAGAACAGTAAAGAACAATGATTGCAGTAGATTGTATTCAGATGTAAAAGAATGGACCGGGGTCCACAGTTCACTAGTGGTGTCTCTCCAATAAGATAAATAACAGCTGGGTGAACAAATTACAGGTGGGCAAATTGACAAATAAAGATTCAATACATATCATGATGATCACTATGAGATTTAATCAGGGCATTACGACAAAGTACATAGACCGCCATCCAGCATGCATCTATGCCTAAATAGTCCACCTTCAGGTTAGCATCCGCACCCCTTCCAGTATTAAGTTGCAAACAACGACAATTGCATTAAGTATGGTGCGTAATGTAATCAACACAAATATCTTTAGACAAAGCATTGATGTTTTATCCCTAGTGGCAACAGCACATCCACAACCTTAGAACTTTCTGTCACTGTCCCAGATTCAATGGAGGCATGAACCCACTATCGAGCATAAATACCCCCTCTTGGAGTTACAAGTATCAACTTGGCCAGAGCCTCTACTAGCAACGGAGAGCATGCAAGAACATAAACAACACATATATGATAGATTGATAATCAACTTTACATAATATTCTATATTCATCGGATCCCACCAAACACAACATGTAGCATTACAAATAGATGATCTTGATCATGTTAGGCAGCTCACAAGATGTAAACATGATAGCACAAGAGGAGAAGACAACCATCTAGCTACTGCTATGGACCCATAGTCCAAGGATGAACTACTCACGCATCAATCCGGAGGCGGGCATGATGATGTAGAGCCCTCCGGTGATGATTCCCCTCTCCGGCAGGGTGCCGGAGGCGATCTCCTGAATCCCCCGAGATGGGATTGGCGGCGGCGGCGTCTCTGGAAGTATTTCCGTATCGTGGCTCTCGGTACAGGGGTTTTCGCGACGAAGGCTATAAGTAGGCGGAAGGGTAGGGTTGGAGGCGGCGCGGGGCCCCACACCATAGGCCGGCGCGGGCCCCATGCTGGCCGCGCCGCCCTATGGGTACGGGCCCTCGTGGCCCCACTTCGTATCCCCTTCGGTCTTCTGGAAGCTTCGTGGAAAAATAAGACCCTGGGCGTTGATTTCGTCCAATTCCGAGAATATTTCCTTTGTAGGATTTCTGAAACCAAAAACAGCAGAAAACAGTGGCGCTTCGGCATCTTGTTAATAGGTTAGTGCCGGAAAATGCATAATAATGATGTAATGTATGTATAAAACATGTGAGTATTGTCATAAAAGTAGCATGGAACATAAGAAATTATAGATACGTTGGAGACGTATCAAGCATCCCCAAGCTTAGTTCCTACTCGCCCTCGAGTAGGTAAACGATAACAACAAATAATTTTTGAAGTGACATGCTACCAACATAACTTGATCAACATTATTGTAAAGCATATGAGATGAATGGAGTGATTCAAAGCAAAAGATTGCTAACAAAAGATAATGACTAAACAACTGAATCATATAGCAAAACTTTTCATGAATAGTACTTTCAAGACAAGTATCAACAAGACTTGCATAAGAGCTAACTCATAAAGCAATAGATTCAAAGTAGAATGCATTGAAGCAACACATAGGATGATTAAGTTTCAGCAATTGCTTTCAACTTGTAACATGTATATCTCATGGATATTTGTCAACATAGAGTAATATAACAAGTGCAATAAGTAAACATGTAAGAATCAATGCACATAGTTAACACAAGTGTTTGCTTCTAAGATAGAAAGAAGTAGGTAAACTGACTCAACATAAAGTAAAAGAATGGCCCTTCGCAGAGGGAAGCATGGATTACTATTTTTGTGCTAGAGCTTTTGTTTTGAAAACATAGAAACAATTTTGTCAACGGTAGTAATAATTCATATGTGTTATGCATAATACTTCCTACAAGTTGCAAGCCTCATGCATAGAATACCAATAGTGCCCGCACCTTGTCCTAATCAGCTTGGATTACATGGATTATCATTGCATAACATATGTTTCAACCAAGTGTCACAAAGGGGTACCTCTATGCCGCCTGTACAAAGGTCCAAGGAGATCAATCGCATTTGATTTCTCGTTTTTAATATATCTCAACTTAGTACATCCATACCGGGTCAACATAGACAACAGATAATGGACTCCTCTTTAATGCATAAGCATTCAACAACAGATAATATTCTCATAAGAGGGTGAGGATGAATGTCCAAACTGAAAACTTCCACCATGATACATGGCTTTGGTTAGCGGCCCAATGTTCTTCTCTAACATATGCATACTCAAACCATTTGATCATGATAAATCACCCTTACTTCAGACAAGACGAACATGCATAGCATCTCACATGATATCCAACAAATGTAAAAAGTTGATGGCGTCCCCAGAAACATGGTTACCGCTCAACAAGCAACTTATAAGAACTAAGACACATAGATACATATTCATCACCACAATAGTTTTTAAGCTATTTTCCCATGAGTTATATATTGCAAAGACAAAGGAATGAAATTTTAAAGGTAGCACTCAAGTAATTTACTTTGGAATGGCAGAAAAATACCACATAATAGGTAGATATGGTGGACACAAATGGCATGGGTTTTGGCTCAAGGTGTTTGGATGCACGAGAAGCATTTCCTCTCAGTACAAGGCTTTGGCTAGCAAGGTTGTTTGAAGCAAACACAAGTATGAACAGGTACAACAAAACTTACACAAGAACATATTGCAAGCATTATAAGACTCTACACTGTCTTCCTTGTTGTTCAAACACTTTACCAGAAAATATCTAGACCTTAGAGAGACCAATCATGCAAACCAAATTTCAACAAGCTCTACGGTAGTTCTCCACTAATAGATTAAACTACATGATGCAAGAGCTTAAACATGATCTATGAGAGCTCAAAACAATTGCCAAGTTTCAAGTTATTCCAAACCATATGAAGCATTTTCTGATTCCAACCAAATAGCAATCAACGAAGCAATTTCCAGCCTTCGCCATGAACATTAAAGCATAACTAAGAACACAAGTGTTCAAATGAAAAAGCGGAGCGTAATATCTCCAATACAAGGATTGTGGGATCCAACTTTATTCAAACAAAAACAAAAACAAAAGCAAACAGACGCTCCAAGTAAAGAACATAAGATGTGATGGAATAAAAATATAGTTTCACTAGAAGTGACGATAAGTTGTCGATGAAGAAGGGGATGCCTTGGGCATCCCCAAGCTTAGATGCTTGAGTCTTCTTGAAATATGCAGGGATGAACCACGGGGGCATCTCCAAGCTTAGACTTTTCACTCTTCTTGATCATATTGTATCATCCTCTTCTCTTGACCCTTGAAAACTTCCTCCACACCAAACTTAAAGCAAACTCATTAGAGGGTTAGTGCATAATCAAAAATTCACATATTAAGAGGTGACATAATCATTCTTAACACTTCTGGACATTGCACAAAGCTACTGAAAATTAATGGAACAAAGAAATCCATTCAACATAGCAAAAGAGGCAATGCGAAATAAAAAGCAGAATCTGTCAAAAAGAACAGTCCGTAAAGACGAATTTTTCGAGGCACTTAACTTGCTCATACGGAAAAAATCAAAACTAATGAAAGTTGCGTACATATCTGAGGATCACGCACGTAAATTGGCAGATTTTTTTGATTTTTCTACAGAGAGATCTACGCAAATTCGTGACAGACAGCAATTCTGTTTCTGCGCAGCAATCCAAATCTAGCATCAACTTTACCATAGAGACTTTACTTGGCACAAAAACATGATAAGGAGAGGTTGCTACAGTAGTAACAACTTCCAAGACTCAACAAAACAGTAGTAAAATAAAACATGGGTTATCTCCCAACAAGTGCTTTTCTTTAACGCCTTTCAGCTAGGCGCAGAAAGTGCAAATCAAGTAACATCAAGAGAGGAAGCATCAACATCATAATTTGTTCTAATAATAGAATCAAAAGGCAACTTTATTCTCTTTCTAGGGAAGTGTTCCATACCTTTATTGAGAGGAAATTGATACTTAATATTTCCTTCTTTCATATCAATAATAGCACCAACAGTTCGAAGAAAAGGTCTTCCCAAGACAATAGGACAAGATGCATTGCATTCAATATCCAAGACAACAAAATCAACGGGGACAAGGTTATTGTTAACCGTAATGCGAACATTATCAATCCTCCCCAAAGGTTTCTTTAGAGAATTATCAGCAAGATTAACATCCAAATAACAATTTTTCAATGGTGGCAAGTCAAGCATATCATAAATTTTCTTAGGCATAACAGAAATACTTGCACCAAGATCACATAAAGCATTACATTCAAAATCATTGAATTTCATCTTAATGATGGGCTCCCAACCATCTTCCAACTTCCTAGGAATAGAAGATTCAAGTTTTAATTTCTCTTCCCTAGCTTTAATGAGAGCATTTGTAATATGTTTTGTAAAGGCTAAATTTGTAGCACTAGCATTAGGACTTCTAGCAAGTTTTTGTAAGAACTTAATAACTTCAGTAATATGACAATCATCAAAATCTAAACCATTATGATCTACAGCATTCTGAAAAATTTCAGCACTATTATCACAAACAGTTTCAGCAGTTTCAGGCAATTTTGCACGCTTTGCACTAGGAGTAGAAACATTGCCAACACCAATTATTTTACCATTGATAGTAGGAGGTGTAGCAACATGTGAAGAATCAACATTACTAGTGGTGGTAATAGTCCAAACTTTAGCTACATTATTCTTTTTAGCAAGTTTTTCTTTTTCTTCTCTATCCCACCTAGCATGCAATTCAGCCAACATTCTTATATTATCATTAATTTGAACTTGGATGGCATTTGTTTTAGAAAACCTAGCATCTTTAACTTCCTCAGGCATAACTTTCAGTTTTAAAAGATCAACATCAAGAGCAAGACTATCAACCTTAGAAGCAAGAACATCAATTTTACCAAGCTTTTCTTCAACAGTTTTATTAAAAGCAGTTTGTGTACTAATAAATTCTTTAAGCATGACTTCAAGACCAGAGGGTACACTCTTATTATTGTTGTAATAATTACCATAAGAATTACCATAACCACTACCATTATTAGAAGGATATGGCCTATAGTTGTTGTTACCATAATTATTCCTATAAGCATTGTTGTTGAAATTATTATTCTTAATGAAATTCACATCAACATTTTCTTCTTGAGCAACCAATGAAGCTAAAGGAACATTATTAGGATCAATATGAGATCTACCATTTGCAAGCATAGACATAATAGCATCAATCTTATCACCCAAAGAAGAGGTTTCTTCAACAGAATTTACCTTCTTACCTTGAGGAGTTCTTTCAGTATGCCATTCAGAGTAATTGATCATCATATCATCAAGAAGCTTTGTTGCGGCGCCTAAGGTGATGGACATAAAAGTACCTCCAGCAGCTGAATCCAATAGGTTCCTCGAGGAAAAATTCAATCATGCATAAAAGGTTTGGATGATCATCCAAGTAGTTAGTCCATGGGTAGGGCAATTCTTTACCAAAGATTTCATTCTCTCCCATGCTTGAGCAACATGTTCATTATCAAATTGCTTAAAATTCATAATGCTACTTCTCAAAGATATAATCTTAGCAGGGGGATAATATTTACCAATAAAAGCATCTTTACATTTAGTCCATGAATCAATACTATTTTTAGGCAAAGAAAGCAACCAATCTTTAGCTCTTCCTCTTAATGAGAAAGGAAACAATTTCAGTTTTATAATATCACCATCTATATCCTTATACTTTTGCATTTCAAAAAGTTCAACAAAATTATTAAGATGGGCAGCAACATCATCAGTACTAACACCAGAAAATTGCTCTCTCATAACAAGATTCAGTAAAGCAGGTTTAATTTCATAGAATTCTGCTGTAGTAGCAGGTGGAGCAATAGGAGTACTTATAAAATCATTATTATTTGTGCTAGTGAAATCACACAACTTAGTATTTTCAGGAGTACCCATTATAGCAGTAATAAAAGTAACTAAGCAAATAGAATAAAGTAAAGTAAAGACAAGTAACTAATTTTTTGTGTTTTGATATAGAGCAAGTAAACAATACAAAAGTAAAGCAACTAATTTTTTGTATTTTTGATATAAAGCAAACAAGACAGAAAATAAAATAAAGTAAAGCAAGACAAAAACAAAGTAAAGAGATTGGATGTGGAAGACTCCCCTTGCAGCGTGTCTTGATCTCTCCGGCAGCTTAAAACTTGCTGGCGTGTAGTTGACGTGGGAGTTAGAAATCTCTGGGGTGCAACTTTTCTTCAGGTCCCCGGCAACGGCTCCAGAAAAAAGAGCTTGATGGCGCGTGAAGCACACGTCCGTTGGGAACCCCAAGAGGAAGGTGTGATGCGCACAGCAGCAAGTTTTCCCTCGAAAGAAACCAAGGTTATCGAACCAGTAGGAGTCAAGGAACACGTGAAGGTTGTTGGTGGAGGAGTGTAGTACGGCGCAACACCAGTGAAACCGGCGCCAACATGGAACCTGCACAACACAATCAAGATACTTTGCCCCAACGTAACAGTGAGGTTGTCAATCTCACCGGCTTGCTGAAAACAAAGGATTAAACGTATAGTGTGGAAGATGATGGTTGTTTGCAAAGACCAGTAAAGAACAATGATTGCAGTAGATTGTATTCAGATGTAAAAGAATGGACCGGGGTCCACAATTCACTAGTGGTGTCTCTCCAATAAGATAAGTAACATGCTGGGTGAACAAATTACAGGTGGGCAATTGACAAATAAAGATTCAATACATATCATGATGATCACTATGAGATTTAATCAGGGCATTACGATAAAGTACATAGACCAACATCCAGCATGCATCTATGCCTAAATAGTCCACCTTCAGGTTAGCATCCGCACCCCTTCCAGTATTAAGTTGCAAACAACAGACAATTGCATTAAGTATGGTGCGTAATGTAATCAACACAAATATCCTTAGACAAACCATTGATGTTTTATCCCTAGTGGCAACAACACATCCACAACCTTAGAACTTTCTGTCACTGTCCCAGATTCAATGGAGGCATGAACCCACTATCGAGCATAAATACCCCCTTGGAGTTACAAGTATCAACTTGGCCAGAGCCTCTACTAGCAACGGAGAGCATGCAAGAACATAAACAACACATATATGATATATTGATAATCAACTTGATATAATATTCTATATTCATCGGATCCCAGCAAACACAACATGTAGCATTACAAATAGATGATCTTGATCATGTTAGGCAGCTCACAACATCTAAACATGATAGCACAAGAGGAGAAGACAACCATCTAGCTACGGCTATGGACCCATAGTCCAAGGATGAACTACTCACGCATCAATCCGGAGGCGGGCATGATGATGTAGAGCCCTCCGGTGATGATTCCCTCTCCGGCAGGGTGCCGAGGCGATCTCCTGAATCCCCCGAGATGGGATTGGCGGCGGCGTCTCTGGAAGTATTTCCGTATCGTGGCTCTCGGTACAGGGGTTTCGCGACGAAGGCTATAAGTAGGCGGAAGGGTAGGGTTGGAGGCGGCGCGGGGCCCACACCATAGGCCGGCGCGGGCCCCATGCTGGCCGCGCCGCCCTATGGGTACGGGCCCTCGTGGCCCCACTTCGTATCCCCTTCGGTCTTCTAGAAGCTTCGTGGAAAAATAAGACCCTTGGCGTTGATTTCGTCCAATTCCGAGAATATTTCCTTTGTAGGATTTCTGAAACCAAAAACAGCAGAAAACAGGAACGGCGCTTCGGCATCTTGTTAATAGGTTAGTGCCGGAAAATGCATAATAATGATGTAAAGTATGTTTAAAACATGTGAGTATTGTCATAAAAGTAGCATAGAACATAAGAAATTATAGATACGTTGGAGACGTATCAAAGTCCGGCGCTTCCGTTTTTCGTCCCGCGTGGGCTGGGCCGCAGGATTGCTGGGCCAATCTAGGTCGAGCCATCCGGACTGTTGAATCGAGGCTAAACCCTACGCACGTAGCGGACTTCGTGCACCTCGACCTCGCCTACGCTCGTGCACGCCGCCACGTCGCCTTCAACCTCGTCGCCTCCTCCCGCAAGTTCTCCGTCCGGGCAAGTAAGTTCGTTGTCGTTCGTCCCGCCCCGCCGCTCGTTACTGGACGTGGTTACTGGGACGCGAGCTCAAGCGGGAGAATTTGTGACGGTGAGGCCTTCTACAACACCTACGTCATCACCTCTGTCATCAACGGGGGCCCAACCACTTCCGTTTTTAGACCGAGTCCAGGGGGTCTACGTCGCGTTGTACTCCCTCCTCGCCTCGGTCATCGATGCTTTCGGCTTCTTAGGTGGAGTTGCCTCCCCCTGGCCCTCAGCCTACGCACCCTCCTCCTACTCATCAGCCTGAGCTAAGGAGGAGCGGGCGATATGCGGCGGTTGAGGATGGGGCTGGGGCTACGGACATGGATATGATGCAGATCGCGATGCGCCGTAAGGCGGCGAAGAACTTGGATGCATCAGATACGAAAAGTTCCTCCACTTATTTTACTAGTTTTTCAAATTCTAAAATTTCTTCTAAATCGGGTAATGTAGGCGTTTCTTTGGGTCGCACTTTGGAGGAGATTTCGTGTTCGGCCAACGTCTTGACGCATTTGGAACATGACCGTATCACGGTAATTCCGAAGGCTTCGGCGGGACTGAACTATCTTCTCTAGAGGAGGAGGAAGATGGTGTCATCTCAGATGGTCGTCTTCTTTCTACTCTAGTAGGTGGTATTTCGGAGGTGGACTTGGAGCAGTCGGGGTTAGAGTCATTTTATGACCTAAAAGCCTCTAGACGGTCTTCTAAGTCTTCTACGGAAAAGAAGAAGAAGCATTTGTCAGGTTTAGCTACAAAATCTAAGTTAGTTTCTAAATGAATGACATGTTTAGGAATAGCAGAGGTCTTCGTGACTTGGCTAAGCATTCTCATATTGTCGATTGTTGTAAGGACTACAACTTAGATTTTATTGCTATTTTTGAGACGGATAAGCGTGATTACTCTCAAAGTTTTTTAAACGGTCATCCGGTGGAATAGACTTTGAATGGTTTTCTCGCCCACCTAGCGGTAGGTCTGGTGGCTTGCGCTCATTGGGGTCCAGACAGATTCTATGAAAGTTTTGGCTAATTATGATGGTGAGTATCATATAAAACTCACTATTCGGAATAGAGCTGATAATTTCATTTGGAGTCTGGTCTCTGTTTATGGTGCGACCCAGGATAACTTTAAAGCTGACTTTTTACGTGAGCTTGTGAATCTTGCAAAGGACGATCCATACCCTATTCTCATAGGGGAAGATTTCAACTTGCTGAGATTCCGCCATGAGAAAAGTAAAGGCCCTTTTAGTGGCCACTGGCCTTTCTTGTTTAACGTTGTCATAGATAGCTTAGACTTGATAGAGGTTGAGATGGCAGGTCGATAGTTTACATTGGCTAACAGTTTACCTGACCCAACATACAAAAAATTAGATCGCGTGTTGATGGACACCAGGTGGGAGGATAAATATCCGACGGTGTTGATACGTCTCCAACGTATCCATAATTTCTGATGTTCCATGCTTGTTTTATGACAATACCTACATGTTTTGCTCACACTTTATAATGTTTTTATGCGTTTTCCGAAACTAACCTATTAACGAGATGCCGAAGGGCCAGTTGCTGTTTTCTGTTGTTTTTGGTTCCAGAAAGGCTGTCCGGGGAATATTCTCGGAATTCGACAAAACGAAGACCCAACATCTTATTTTTCCCGGAACCTTCCAGAAAGTCAAAGGGGGACCAGAGGAGGGCCACAGGGGGCCCACACATGTGGCTGGCGCGGCCCAGGAGGGGGCGCGCCGCCCTGTTGTGTGGCGGCTCCGTACCCCCTCCGACTCCGTCTTTTCGCCTATATAAGCCCTTTCGACCTAAAAACGCGATACGAATTGACGAAACTCCACAAAGACTCCAGGGCGCCGCCGCCATCGCGAAACTCCAATTCGGGGACAGAATCTCTGTTCCGGCACGCCGCCGGGACGGGGAAGTGCCCCGGAAGCCATCTCCATCGACGCCACCGCCTCCATCATGCTCCGTGAGTAGTTCCCCCATGGACTACGGGTTCTAGCTGTAGCTATTTGGTATTCTCTCCCCATGTACTTCAATACAATGATCTCATGAGCTGCCTTACATGATTGAGATCCATCTGATGTAATCGGTGTTGTGTTTGTTGGGATCCGATGGATTGTTACATTATGATTAGTCTATCTATAAAGTTTGTGAAGTTATTGTTGCTGCAATCTTGTTATGCTTAATGCTTGTCACTAGGGCCCGAGTGGCATGATCTTAGATTTAAGCTCTATACTTATTGCTTAGATTGTATCTACAAGTTGTTTGCACATGTCTATGTCCGGAACCCGAGGCCCCAGAGTGACAGCAACTGGGATAACCGGAGGGGAAGGCTTAGATATGAGGATCACATGTTTTCACGGAGTGTTAATGCTTTGCTCCGGTGCTCTATTAAAAGGAGTACCTTAATTTCCAGTAGATTCCCTAGAGGCCCGGCTGCCACCGGCTGGTAGGACAAAAGATGTTGTACAAGTTTCTCATTGCGAGCACGTATGACTATATATGGAAAACATGCCTACATGATTAATAATCTTGATGTTCTGTCTTAATGCTATTTCAATCCTATCAATTGCCCAACTGTAATTTGTTCACCCAACACTTGTTATTGGAGAGTTACCACTAGTGTAGATAGCTGGGAACCCCGGTCCATCTCGCATCATCATATACTCGTTCTACATGTCATTGGAAGTAGTATCAACTATTTTCTGGTGCCATTGCTCTCATATTACTGCTATTGCTGCTGTGTTACTATTGCTCTCATATTACTGCTGCTTTCACATCACCCCTGTTACTAGTGCTTTTCCAGGTGCAGCTGAATTGACAACTTAGTTGTTAAGGCTTATAAGTATTCTTTACCTCCCCTTGTGTCAAATCAATAAATTTGGGTTTTACTTCCCTCGAAGACTGTTGCGATCCCCTATACTTGTGGGTCATTGATGACCCACAAGTATAGGGGTGTATCGTAGTACTTTCGATAAATAAGAGTGTCGAACCCAACGAGGAGCAGAAGGTGTTGACAAGCAGTTTCGATGAAGGATTCACTGTAAATGCTCACAGACAAGTTTTCAGGGGGTTTTGATATAGCAGATAAATAAATTACAAGTAAATAAAATGCAAGAGAAATAATTGCAGCGAGTGGCCCAATCCTTTTTAGCACAAAGGACAAGCCGGTTTGTTTACTTATAATGACCAAACGTTCTTGAGGACACACGGAGATTTTAGTCTAGTGCTTTCGCTTCATATGGCTGATTAATCTTCATTGTTTCGATAAGTGTTGTGTGGGTGAACCTATGCTAATGCACCGCCCTTCCTAGGACTAATACATACTTGTGATTATACCCCTTGCAAGCATCCGCAAATACAAGAAAGTAATTAAGATAAATCTAACCACAGCCTTAAACTCTGAGATCCTGCTATCCCTCCTGCACCGATATACTAACGGGGGTTTAGGTTGTGTCACCCGGCAACCCCACAATTAGCAAACGAATACAAGATGCACTCCCCTAGGCCCATAAAGGTGAAGTATCATGTAGTCGACGTTCACATGACACCACTAGAAGAGTAACACCACAACTTAAATATCATAACATTGAATACTACTCAACAATAATTCACTACTAACATTTGGACTTCACCCATGTCCTCAAGAACTAAACGAACTACTCACGAGACATCATATGGAACATGATCAGAGGTGATATGATGATGAATAACAATCTGAACATAAACCTTGGTTCAATGGTTTCACTCAATAGCATCAATAACAAGTAGTAATCAACACCGGGAGAGTTTCCCCTATCAAACAATCAAGATCCAACCCAAATCGTTACAGCGGTGACGAGATGCAGCGGTGGAGATGGCGGTGTAGATGGTGGAGATGATGATGATGATGATGATGGAGATGATGTCTAGCTCGATGACGATGGCGATGGCGTCGATTTCCCCCTCCGGGAGGGAATTTCCCCGGCGGATTCCTGTCCGCCGGAGAGCTCTTTTCTCTCTGGTGTTTCTCCGCCCCGCAGAGGCGGCTCTGTCCATTCTCCGTAACTCCCAAGGGCTTAGGTTTTGGGACGAAGAAGTACGCGAAGGAGAGGCGGCCAGAGGGGGCTGTGGGCCCCCTCCCCACAAGGTGGCGCGGCCAGGCCTGGGCCCGCGCCGGCCTATGGGGGGCCCATGGTGGCTCCTCCCGGCTCCTCCTTTTGGCTCCCTTCGTCTTCTGGAAAAATAGGAATTTACGTGTAATTTCCGTCAATTGTTGATCTTCAGAAATATGGTGTCCTGACGGTGCTTTTTCCAGCAGAATCCTGACTCCGGTGAATAATTCTCCAATGATCACGAAACATGCAAAATAGATGAAATAACATAAGTATCATCTCTAAATATGAAATATATCAATGAATAACAGCAAATTATGATATAAAATAGTGATGCAAAATGGACGTATCAACTCCCCCAAGCTTAGACCTCGCTTGTCCCCAAGCGAAACTGAGCTCGATAAACAAGACCACATGTTTATGGAGTGAAGAGTCGATAAATAAAATACGGACAAGAAGCATCATATTGATTCACACAAGATATTCTAGTACACATTCTCTTCATATAACTCAACTTGAAATAAGTAAAGAGAAATCACAAATAAAGGTGCATAGGAAATCATGATTGGTTATGGCAAACTTTGTTCTTGGTCAGAGAACTACTAACGGATTGTACTTATCTAAGCAAAGCTTTCATATTAGAATTTATATAGCTGGGCTTTCATTCTCAATCATAACAATCTCCTCATAATCATTGATAACCTTCAAAGTCATATTCAATCAGATAAAATTTGTACTAAACAAGAAAGCATAAAAGACATGATTAACTAAATCATAGCATAAATGGTTGGTTCACAACAACTCAATCGCTTGCTTAAGATAGAGGGAAATAGGTTTACTGACTCAACATAAAAGTAAAAGATAGGCCCTTCGCAGAGGGAAGCAGGGATTAAATCATGTGCTAGAGCTTTTCAAGTTTTGAAATCATATAAAGAGCATAAAAGTAAGATTTTGAGCGGTGTTTGTTGTTGTCAACGAATGGTAGTGGGTACTCTAACCCCCTTGCCAAACGAACCTTCCAAGAGCGGCTCCCATGAGGGACGGCATCTCTACCAGCAAGGTAGATCATCCCCCTTCTCTTTTGTTTACACATGTATTTTAGTTTTATTATGGATGACACTCCCCCCAACCTTGGCTTTCTCAATCCATGGCTAACCGAATCCTCGGGTGCCTTCCAACATTCACATACCATGGAGGAGTGTCTATTGCAAAATTAAGTTGCTTACTGATAAATCAGGGCAAAACATGTGAAGAGAATTATTAATGAAAGTTATTAATTGGGGCTGGGAACCCCGTTGCCAGCTCTTATTGCAAAATTATTGGATAAGCGGATGTGCCACTAGTCCATTGGTGAAAGTCCGCCCAACAAGATTGAAAGATAAAACACCACATACTTCCTCATGAGCTATAAAACATTGACACAAATAAGGAGTAGTATAGTTTGAATTATTTAAAGGTAGCACATGAAGTATTTACTTGGAGTGGCGCAAAATACCACATAGTAGGTAGTTATGGTGGACAAAAATGGCATGGGTTTGGTCTAAGGTTATGGATGTATGAGAAGCATTCCCTCTCAATACAGGTTTTTGGCTAGCAAGGTTTGATAGCAAGCATAAAGGTTGAGGGAAACAAACAAATATACATGTGATAGAAACAATCATGCATCTTTCTCATAAGCACAAGCAATTTTAACTTCAGAATACTAACTCATTAGCATAAAGATAATAGAGTAATATATCTACATGTATTTCCCTTTTCTATTTAAACATCAAGGTGTTGTTGCTATTGACCAATGCTAAGTTTGCCAAGACCAAATAGATTTACTTAATGCTCCCAAAGTGATATCAATACTAATGTCAAGAGCAATCATATAATGGAGATTGCAAACTAAAATAAGGTGTGCAAAAAGTAAATGATAAGACTTCTCATTAATATTCCATAACGATAACTCACACCAACGGATACATAGATAACCAACTAAGAGAGATACTTCCACATTGCAAACTATTCCATATGATAACTTCCCTACTCATGATATGACACTACTTGATAGTAAAAGATAAAGGTAGTGATGATGTGATACCGCGGCACTCCCCCAAGCTTGGAACAAACCAAGGGGATGCCAATACCGATGATGAATTACTCCTTCGGCGGTGATGGTGGATTCTTCTCGACAAGCTTCTTAACAAGTTCCTTTAAATCCTCAATCTCATAGGTGAGGTTGCGAATCAGCTCCGAGTTGTGCTCAACGCGGCTCATAAGCATGTCAGATGGCGAGTCCCAGCTCTTAGAGTTGTTTCCCCACCCTTCAGCTTCAGGTTTCATCTCTCCTGCAATGTTAGAACGATCTATATCCCAACCACTTGGCAACACTACCTTGGGGGTCCTTTCAGTTTGACGATCGTAGATTAGGTTGCGGAAAGGGCTGTAATTGCCCGGAGAAGATGTCCTTGGAGCCAAGTAATGACGTGGAACTCCTCCTCCGGTAGCGATCCGTGCACTTCTCTTGGTGTTGGACGGATTTGATATCACGCCAATGCTTGCAATGGTGGCACGCGGGTGTACTCGCGGAGTTTCCTCCGCTTCTTCCTCATCCTCGCTCTCGACTTCTTCCTCCAATTCAGGGTCTTGAATATCTTCCTCCAAAGGTCCCTTATCTTTGTTGTTGGAGACCATGGTGCTTCTAGATCAAAAACAAATCTGGCAGAAAACAGCTCGAAACAAAACACGACGAGAAAACGATATACGGACCTCCAGGGGTCCGGGGGATTATATAGCAAATATTTTTACGACAAAAGGAAGGTTCCAGGCCGAAAACGAGTGGAAACGGGACGCCGAGGGGCTGTCCCCATAGGGCGGCGCGGCCAGGGTGGGGCCCGCGCCGGCCTATGGTGACGGGCCCTCGCGCGTCTCTTCCACTCCGTTTCGATCCCGTAATTTTTCATATTTTCCAAAAACAGCAGAAATATTGTTCGGAAAGCTAAACGCGGACTTTTTATTACTAAAACTGTTACCTATTCAAAGTCGGACTCTGCAGGACTGTCAATTTGATCTTTGATGAAAGCTTCCGGAGTTATCACTTGAATAATATCAATATCTTCATTATAAGAATCTCCAGAAATATAATGCTTGAGTCTTTGTCCATTCACTACTTGTGTGGCGTTACCTTCCAAAGAGCTAATTTTTATTGCTCCTGAACGATATACCTCCTCAATAACATATGGTCCTTCCCATTTTGAGAGTAATTTCCCTGCAAAAAATCTGAGACGAGACCGATACAATAGAACTTTATCTCCAACATTAAATTATCTTTTAATAATTCTTCTATCATGCCACTTCTTAACTTTCTCCTTAAAAAGTTTAGCATTTTCATAAGCTTCATTTCTCCATTCATCTAAAGAACTCAATTGTAGCAACCTCTTCTTACCGGCAAGTTTAAAATCTTTATTAAGTTCTCTTACAGCCCAATAAGCCTTGTGCTCTAGTTCTAAAGGTAAATGACAAGCTTTTCCATAAACCATTTTATAAGGAGACATTCCCATAGGATTTTTATAAGCAGTTCTATAAGCCCACAGTGCTTCCTTTAACTTACTAGCCCAATTCTTTCTAGATTTATTAACAGTCTTTCCCAAGATAGCTTTAATTTCTCTATTTGATAATTCTACTTGCCCACTAGTTTGAGGATGATAAGCTGAAGCAATTCTATGATTAATACCATATTTGGCAAGAGTTTTTCTAAAACCACCATGAATAAAATGAGAACCTCCATCAGTCATAATATATCTAGGTACTCCAAATCTAGGAAATATAACATCTACAAGCATTTTTATAGAGGTCTCACCATCAGCACTTTTTGTAGGTATAGCTTCTACCCATTTAGTAACATAATCAACAGCGACAAGTATATGAGTGTTACCTTCTGAAGAAGGGAAAGGACCCATGAAGTCGAATCCCCAACAATCAAATGGTTCAATAACAAGAGTATAATTCATAGGCATTTCATTGCGTCTAGAGATATTACCAACTCTTTGACATTCATCACAAGATAAGATAAACTTCCTTGCATCCTTGAAAAGTGTTGGCCAATAAAAACCTGATTGTAGAACCTTTTGTGCGGTTCTATCTCCGGCGTGATGTCCTCCATGACCCACAAGTATAGGGGGTGTATCGTAGTATCTTCGATAAGTAAGAGTGTCGAACCCAACGAGGAGCAGAAGGTGTTGACAAGTAGTTTCGATGAAGGATTCACTGTAAATGCTCACAAACAAGTATTCAAGGGGTTTTGATGTAACAGATGAATAAAGTACGAGTAAGTAAAATGCGAGAGAAATAATTGCAGCGAGTGGCCCAATCCTTTTAGCACAAAGGACAAGCCGGTTTGTTTACTTATAATGACCAAACGTTCTTGAGGACACACGGGATTTTAGTCTAGTGCTTTCGCTTCATGTAGCTAATTAATCTTCATTGTTTTGATAAGTGTTGTGTGGGTGAACCTATGCTAATGCACCGCCCTTCCTAGGACTAATACATACTTGTGATTATACCCCTTGCAAGCATCCGCAACTACAAGAAAGTAATTAAGATAAATCTAACCACAGCCTTAAACTCTGAGATCCTGCGATCCCTCTTGCATCGATATACTAACGGGGGCTCAGGTTTCTGTCACTCCGGCAACCCCGCAATTAGCAACCGAATACAAGATGCACTCCCCTAGGCCCATAAATGGTGAAGTATCGTGTAGTCGACGTTCACACGACACCACTAGAAGAATGACACCACAACTTAAATATCATAACATTGAATATTACTCAACCATAATTCACTACTAACATTTAGACTTCACCCATGTCCTCAAGAACTAAACGAACTACTCACGAGACATCATATGGAATACAATCAGAGGTGATATGGTGATGAATAACAATCTGAACATAAACCTTGGTTCTATGGTTTCACTCAATAGCATCAATAACAAGTAGAGATTAACACCGGGAGAGTTTCCCCTATCAAACAATCAAGATCCAACCCAAATTGTTACAGCGGTGACGAGGTGCAGCGGTGGTGATGGCGGTGTAGATGGTGGAGATGATGATGATGATGATGGAGATGATGTCCAGCTCGATGACGATGGCAATGGCGTCGATTTCCCCCTCCGGGAGGGAATTTCCCCGGCGATTCCTGCCCGCCGGAGAGCTCTTTTCTCTCTGGTGTTCTCCGCCCCGCAGAGGTGGCTGTAACCCTTCGCGAGGTACCCTCTGTGGCTTAGGTTTTCGGGAGGAAGGAGTACGCGAAGAAAAGGAGGCGAGAGGGGCTGTGGGGCCCCCACACAACATGGTGGCGCGGCCAGGCCATGGGCCGCGCCGCCCTGTTGTCTGGGCCCACCTTGGGTCCAGCTGGCTCCCCCGGCTTCCTTCGTCATCTGGAAAAATAGGAATTTACGTGTAATTTCCTTCCACAGTTGATCTTCCGAAATATTGCATTCTGACGGTGCTTTTTCCAGCAGAATCCTGGCTCCGGTGCTTGATCCTCCAATAATAATGAAACATGCAAAATAGATAAAATAACATAAGTATTGTGTCCCAATATGAAATATATCAATGAATAACAGCAAATTATGATACAAAATAGTGATGCAAATTGGACGTATCAACTCCCCCAAGCTTAGACCTCGCTTGTCCCCAAGCGAAACTGAGCTCAATAAACAAGACCACATGTTTATGGAGTGAAGAGTCGATAAATAAAATATGGACAAGAAGCATCATATTGATTCACACAAGACATTCTAGTAAACATTCTCTTCATATAACTCAACTTGAAATAAGTAAAGAGAGATCACAAATAAAGGTGCATAGGAAATCATAAATGGTTATGGCAAACTTTGTTCTTGGTCAGAGAACTACTAACGGATTGCTCTTCTAAGCAAAGCTTTCATATTAGAATTTATATAGCTGGGCTTCCATATTCAATCATAACAATCTCTTCATAATCATTGATAACTTCAAAGTCATATTCATTCAGATAAAATTTGTACTAAACAAGAAAGTATAAAAGACATGATTAACTGAATCATAGCATAAATGGTTGGTTCACAACAACTCAATTGCTTGCTTGAGATAGAGGGAAATAGGTTTACTGACTCAACATAAAAGTAAAAGATAGGCCCTTCGCAGAGGGAAGCAGGGATTAAATCATGTGCTAGAGCTTTTCAAGTTTTGAAATCATATAAAGAGCATAAAAGTAAGATTTTGAGCGGTGTTTGTTGTTGTCAACGAATGGTAGCGGGCACTCTAACCCCCTTGCCGAACGAACCTTCCAAGAGCGGCTCCCATGAGGGACGGCATCTCTACCAGCAAGGTAGATCATCCCCCTTCTCTTTTGTTTACACATGTATTTTAGTTTTATTAAGGATGACACTCCCCCAACCTTGGCTTTCTCAATCCATGGCTAACCGAATCCTCGGGTGCCTTCCAACATTCACATACCATGGAGGAGTGTCTATTGCAAAATTAAGTTGCTTACTGATAAATCAGGGCAAAACATGTGAAGAGAATTATTAATGAAAGTTATTAATTGGGGCTGGGAACCCCGTTGCCAGCTCTTATTGCAAAATTATTGGATAAGCGGATGTGCCACTAGTCCATTGGTGAAAGTCCGCCCAACAAGATTGAAAGATAAAACACCACATACTTCCTCATGAGCTATAAAACATTGACACAAATAAAGAGTAGTATAGTTTGAATTATTTAAAGGTAGCACATGAAGTATTTACTTGGAATGGCAGAAAATACCATGTAGTAGGTAGGTATGGTGGACACAATTGGCATGGGTTTGGTCTAAGGTTATGGATGTATGAGAAGCATTCCCTCTCAATACAGGTCTTTGGCTAGCAAGGTTTGATAGCAAGCATAAAGGTTGAAGGAAACAAACAAATATACATATGATAGAAACAATCATGCATCTTTCTCATAAGCACAAGCAATTTTAACTTCAGAATACTAAACTCATTAGCATAGAGATAATAGAGTAATATATCTAAATGTATTTCTCTCTTCTATTTAAACATCAGGGTGTTGTTGCTATTGACCAATGCTAAGTTTGCCAAAACCAAATAGATTTACTTGATGCTCCCAAAGTGATATCAATACTCATGTCAAGAGTAATCATATAATGGAGATTGCAAACTAAAATAAGGTGTGCAAAAAGTAAATGATAAGACTTCTCATTAATATTCCATAACGATAACTCACACCAACGGATACATAGATAACCAACTAAGAGAGATACTTCCACATTGCATACTATTCCATATGATAACTTCCCTACTCATGATATGACACTACTTGATAGTAAAAGATAAAGGTAGTGATGATGTGATACCGCGGCACTCCCCCAAGCTTGGAACAAACCAAGGGGATGCCAATACCGATGATGAATTACTCCTTCGGTGATGATGGCGAATCCTTCTCGACAAGCTTCTTAACAAGCTCCTTTAAATCTTCAATCTCATAGGTGAGGTTGCGAATCAGCTCCGAGTTGTGCTCAACGCGGCTCATAATCATGTCAGGTGGTGAGTCCCAACTCCTAGAGTTGTTTCCCCATCCTTCAGCTTCAGATTTCATCTCTCCTGCAATGTTAGAACGATCTATATCCCAACCACTTGGCAACACTACCTTGGGGGTCTTTTCAGTTTGACGATCGTAGATTAGGTTGCGGAAAGGGCGGTAATTGCCCGGAGAAGATGTCCTTGGAGCCAAGTAATGACGTGGAACTGCTCCTCCGGTAGCGATTCGTGCACTCCTCTTGGTGTTGGATGGATTTGATATCACGCCAATGCTTGCAATGGTGGCACGCTGGTGTACTCGCGGAACCTCCTCCACTTCTTCCTCATCCTCACTCGCGACTTCTTCCTTCAGTTCCGGGTCTTGAATATCTTCCTCCAAAGGTCCCTTGTCCTTGTTGTTGGAGACCATGGTGCTTCTAGATCAAAACAAATCTGGCAGAAAACAGCTCGAAACAAAACACGACGAGAAAACGATATACGGACCTCCAGGGGTCCGGGGGATTATATAGCAAATATTTTTACAACAAAAGGAAGGTTCCAGGCCGAAAACGAGTGGAAACGGGACGCCGAGGGGCTGTCCCCATAGGTCGGCGCGGCCAGGGTGGGGCCCGCGCCGGCCTATGGTGACGGGCCCTCGCGCGTCTTTTCCACTCCGTTTCGATTCCGTAATTTTTCATATTTTCCAAAAACAGCAGAAATATTATTCGGAAAGCTAAACGCGGACTTTTTATTACCTGTACTGTTACCTATTCAAAGTCGAGTTCTGGCGGATTGTCAATTTGTCCTTTGATGAAAGCCTCCGGTGTTTCCACTTGAATAATATCAACATCAACATTATAAGAATCACCCGAGATATAATGCTTGAGTCTTTGTCCATTCACCACTTGCGTGGCATTGCCTTGGAGAGAGCTAATTTTAATTGCTCCTGAACGATACACCTCCTCAACAACATATGGTCCTTCCCATTTCGAGAGTAATTTCCCTGCAAAGAATCTGAGACGAGACCGATACAATAGGACTTTATCCCCAATATTAAACTCTCTTTTAATAATTCTTCTATCATGCCACTTCTTAACTTTTTCTTTAAAGAGTTTAGCATTTTCATAAGCTTCACTTCTCCATTCATCTAGAGAACTTAATTGCAGCAACCTCTTATTACCGGCTAGTTTCGGATCTTTATTTAGTTCTCTAACAGCCCAATAAGCTTTGTGCTCTAGTTCTAGAGGTAAATGACAAGCTTTTCCATAAACCATTTTATAAGGTGACATTCCCATGGGATTTTTATAAGCAGTTCTATAAGCCCATAGTGCTTCCTTCAATTTGCTAGCCCAATTCTTTCTAGATTTATTAACGGTCTTTCCCAAAATGGATTTAATCTCTCTATTTGATAATTCTACTTGACCACTAGTTTGAGGGTGATAAGCGGAAGCAATTCTATGATTAATACCATACTTAGCAAGAGTTTTTCTAAAACCTCCATGAATAAAATGAGAACCTCCATCAGTCATAATATATCTAGGTACTCCAAATCTAGGAAAAATAATATCTAAAAGCATTTTTAAAGAGGTCTCACCATCAGCACTTTTTGTGGGTATAGCTTCTACCCATTTGGTAACATAATCAACAGCGACAAGTATATGAGTGTTACCTTCTGAAGAAGGGAAAGGACCCATGAAGTCGAATCCCCAACAATCGAATGGTTCAATAACAAGAGTATAATTCATAGGCATTTCATTGCGTCTAGAGATATTACCAACTCTTTGACATTCATCACAAGATAAGATAAACTTCCTTGCATCTTTGAAAAGTGTTGGCCAATAAAAACCTGATTGTAGAACCTTTTGTGCGGTTCTATCTCCAGCGTGATGTCCTCCATAAACACTACCATGACATTTACTCAATATCTCCTGTTGTTCATATTCAGGAACACATCTTCGCATAATACCATCTACTCCTTCTTTATATAAGTGTGGGTCATCCCAAAAATAATGCCTCAAGTCATAAAAGAATTTCCTCCTTTGCTGAGCTGAAAAGGTTGGAGGCAAATACTTCGAAACAATAAAGTTAGCATAATCAGCATACCAAGGGCTCTCTCGCGAGCTCACCTTTATTACAGCCAATTGTTCATTTGGAAAACTATCATTAATAGGAACAGGATCATAAGCAATATTTTCCAATCTAGACAAATTATCAGCAACAGGATTATCAGCACCTTTCCTATCTATAATATGTAAATCAAATTCTTGCAAAAGAAGTACCCACCTAATAAGCCTTGGCTTAGCATCTTTCTTTGTCATAAGGTATCTAATTGCAGCATGATCAGTATGAATCGTAACTTTTGAATCAACAATATAGGGTCTAAACTTGTCACAAGCAAAGACTACAGCTAACAATTCCTTTTCAGTTGTAGCATAATTTCTTTGAGCAGCATCAAGAGTCTTACTAGCATAATGAATAACATTTAATTTTTTATCTACTCGCTGTCCAAGAACAGCGCCTACAGCAAAATCACTAGCATCACACATAATTTCAAAAGGCAAATTCCAATCAGGAGGTTCGACTACAGGAGCAGTTGTTAAGGCTTTCTTTAGAGTTTCAAAAGCTTCCTTACAATCATCATCAAAAACAAAAGGTACATCTTTTTGAAGAAGATTAGTAAGAGGCTTTGAAATTTTAGAGAAATCTTTAATAAATCTCCTATAAAACCCAGCATGACCAAGAACACTACGAATACCTTTAACATCCCTCGGATAGGGCATCTTCTCAATTGCTTCAACTTTAGCTCTATCAACTTCAATACCTCTCTCGGAAATTTTATGTCCCAATACAATTCCTTCATTAACCATAAAGTGGCATTTCTCCCAATTAAGAACAAGGTTAGTTTCTTCACATCTCTGCAAAACTTTATCGAGGTTTCGCAAGCAATTATCAAAAGAATTCCCATAGACAGAAAAATCATCCATGAACACCTCTACAATACTTTCGCAAAAACCATGAAAAATAGCAGACATGCATCTTTGAAAAGTAGCAGGAGCATTACATAAACCAAAAGGCATACGCCTATAAGCATAAGTTCCATAAGGACAAGTGAACGTGGTTTTCTCTTGATCTTTAGCTTTAACAGCAATTTGTGAAAACCCAGAATAACCATCAAGAAAACAAAAATGAGTATTTTTAGACAACCTTTCTAGCATTTGATCAATAAATGGTAAAGGGTAATGATCTTTCTTAGTAACTTTATTAACTTTTCGAAAATCAATGCACATTCTATACCCTACAACTACTCTTTGAGGGATGAGCTCATCATTATCATTAGGCACAACAGTCATTCCTCCTTTCTTAGGAACACAATGCACAGGACTAACCCATCTACTATCAGCAATAGGATATATAATACCAGCTTCAAGAAGTTTTAATACCTCATTCCTTACCACCTCTTTCATCTTCGGAATTAGACGACGCTGATGTTCAACAACAGGCTTTGCATCATCTTCCATATTAATAGCATGTTGGCAAATAGAAGGAGAAATCCCTTTCAAATCATCAAGAGTATAGCCAATAGCTCCTCGATGTTTCTTCAATATTTCCAATAACCTTTCTTCCTCAATCTCTGAAAGCTTAGAACTAATAATAACAGGATATATTTTCTTATCATCAATATGAGCATATTTAAGATTATCAGGTAAAGGCTTTAAATCAAAAACAGGATCTTCCTTTGGTGGCGGTGTTGTACCCAAATCTTCCACCGGTAAATCATGCTTGAGAATAGGTTGGCGAAGAAAAATTTCCTCAAGCTCATCTCTTTCTTTCCTAAAAGCTTCACTTTCGCTATTCTCCAAATGTTGCTGCAAAGGATTATTAGGAACAAGAACAATAGATGCACACTGCTCCATTTTAAAATCATCACTAGGCAAATCAGCTTTATAAGGAGTTTTGGTAAATTTAGAGAAGTTAAACTCATAAGATTCACCAGCAAATTTAGTCAAAATTTTCTCTTTCTTGCAATCTATAATAGCTCCACAAGTATTTAGAAAAGGTCTACCAAAAATGATAGGACAATGATCACTAGCAGCAGAACCAAGTACCAAAAAGTCAGCAGGATATTTAATCTTACCACATAGAACTTCCACATCTCGAACAATACCAATTGGAGAAATAGTTTCTCTATTAGCCAGCTGAATAACCACATCAATATCTTCAAGTTCACAAGAATCAATTTCGTGCATAATCTCCGTGTAAAGCTCATAAGGAATAGCACTAACACTTGCACCAATATCACATAAACCATAATAGCAATGATCACCAATTCTAACAGATAACATAGGAACACTAACTTGTTTGGGTTTATTAGGATGTGAAACAATATTAGAAGCATCTTCACAGAAAATAATATGACCATCCTCCAAATTTTCAGTCACAAGATCTTTAACTATTGCAACAGCAGGTTCAATTTTAATTTGTTCTTCGGGTTCTATAGGTTTCTTTTCACTTTTATGAACCGCACTAGATATAACAGAGTACTCCTTCATTTTAGCAGGGAAAGGATTTTTTTCAATATAAGCTTCAGGAATAACATGATCAACAGTTTCAATCACTACACATTTGTTTATAGATGAATCAATTTTATCTTTATACGGTTCATGATACTTATCAAAATTCTTCTTAGGCAATTCATAATGAGAGGCAAAAGCTTTATAAAGATTTGCAGCAACTTGAGAATCAAGACCATATGTAGCACTCATATTACGAAATTCATCAGTATCCATAAAAGCTTCAATGCATTTATAATCATAAATTATACCTGATTCTCTATCTTTGTCGTTCTCCCATCCTTCAGTATTTTCTTGGATCCGATCAAGAAGGTCCCTTTTAAACTCTTCTTTGTTGCGTGTAAATGATCCAGAACAAGAAGTATCCAGCAAGGTCTTGTCTTGAAAAGAAAGTCTTGCATAGAAATTATCAATAATAACATTACCAGGAAGCTCATGAATGGGGCATTTGAGCATTAAAGACTTCAATCTCCCCCAAGCTTGGGCAATACTTTCTCCATCATGAGGCCAGAAATTATATATGCGATTCCGATCCTTGTGGATTTCACTTGGAGGATAGAACTTAGAATAAAATAAAGGCACAATGTCCTCCCAATCAAGAGAATCACCATTCTTCAGCAATTTATACCAGTGCGCCGCTTTACCAGACAGCGATATAGTGAATAGTTTCTTTCTAACTTCATTCATAGCAATACCTGCACATTTGAATAACCCGCATAATTCATGCAAAAACAGTAAATGATCACCAGGATGAACAGTTCCATCCCCTTCATAGCGGTTATCCATAACACGTTCAATAATTTTCATAGGTATTTTATATGGTATCACTTCCTCACCTGGCGCTTCATCCACTACCGTTGCAGTAGTAGTAGATTTCCCAAATAGAAATTGAAGAGAAGATCTCTCCATAATGACTTATAGCAGCAGGCAGAAATAAAATCAGCACAAACAGTAAAGGTTTTCCTTACCAATTCCACTTACCAATAGCGCTTCACTCCCCGGCAACGGCGCCAGAAAATAGTCTTGATGACCCACAAGTATAGGGGGTGTATCGTAGTATCTTCGATAAGTAAGAGTGTCGAACCCAACGAGGAGCAGAAGGTGTTGACAAGTAGTTTCGATGAAGGATTCACTGTAAATGCTCACAGACAAGTATTCAAGGGGTTTAGATGTAACAGATGAATAAAGTACGAGTAAGTAAAATGCGAGAGAAATAATTGCAGCGAGTGGCCCAATCCTTTTTAGCACAAAGGACAAGCCGGTTTGTTTACTTATAATGACCAAACGTTCTTGAGGACACACGGGGATTTTAGTCTAGTGCTTTCGCTTCATGTAGCTAATTAATCTTCATTGTTTTGATAAGTGTTGTGTGGGTGAACCTATGCTAATGCACCGCCCTTCCTAGGACTAATACATACTTGTGATTATACCCCTTGCAAGCATCCGCAACTACAAGAAAGTAATTAAGATAAATCTAACCACAGCCTTAAACTCTGAGATCCTGCGATCCCTCTTGCATCGATATACTAACGGGGGCTCAGGTTTCTGTCACTCCGGCAACCCCGCAATTAGCAACCGAATACAAGATGCACTCCCCTAGGCCCATAAATGGTGAAGTATCGTGTAGTCGACGTTCACACGACACCACTAGAAGAATGACACCACAACTTAAATATCATAACATTGAATATTACTCAACCATAATTCACTACTAACATTTAGACTTCACCCATGTCCTCAAGAACTAAACGAACTACTCACGAGACATCATATGGAATACAATCAGAGGTGATATGGTGATGAATAACAATCTGAACATAAACCTTGGTTCTATGGTTTCACTCAATAGCATCAATAACAAGTAGAGATTAACACCGGGAGAGTTTCCCCTATCAAACAATCAAGATCCAACCCAAATTGTTACAGCGGTGACGAGGTGCAGCGGTGGTGATGGCGGTGTAGATGGTGGAGATGATGATGATGATGATGGAGATGATGTCCAGCTCAATGACGATGGCGATGGCGTCGATTTCCCCCTCCGGGAGGGAATTTCCCCGGCGGATTCCTGCCCGCCGGAGAGCTCTTTCTCTCTGGTGTTCTCCGCCCGCAGAGGCGGCTGGAACCCTTCGCGAGGTACCCTCTGTGGCTTAGGTTTTCGGGACGAAGGAGTACGCGAAGAAAAGGAGGCGAGAGGGGCTGTGGGGCCCCCACACAACATGGTGGCGCGGCCAGGCCATGGGCCGCGCCGCCTTGTCTGGGCCCACCTTGGGTCCAGCTGGCTCCCCCTTCTGGCTTCCTTCGTCATCTGGAAAAATAGGAATTTACGTGTAATTTCCTTCCACAGTTGATCTTCCGAAATATTGCGTTCTGACGGTGCTTTTTCCAGCAGAATCTGGCTCCGGTGCTTGATCCTCCAATAATAATGAAACATGCAAAATAGATAAAATAACATAAGTATTGTGTCCCAATATGAAATATATCAATGAATAACAGCAAATTATGATACAAAATAGTGATGCAAATTGGACGTATCAATGTCCTCCATAAACACTACCATGGCATTTGCTCAATATCTCTTGTTGTTCATATTCTGGGACACATCTTCGCATAATACCATCCACTCCTTCTTTATATAAGTGTGGGTCATCCCAAAAATAATGCCTCAAATCATAAAAGAATTTCCTCCTTTGCTGAGCTGAAAAGGTTGGAGGCAAATACTTCGAAACAATAAAGTTAGCATAATCAGCATACCAAGGGCTCTCTCGCGAGCTCACCTTTATTACAGCCAATTGTTCATTTGGAAAACTATCATTAACAGGAACAGGATCATAAGTAATATTTTCCAATCTAGACAAATTATCAGCAACAGGATTATCAGCACCTTTCCTATCTACAATATGTAAATCAAATTCTTGCAAAAGAAGCACCCATCTAATAAGCCTTGGCTTAGCATCTTTCTTTTCCATAAGGTACCTAATTGCAGCATGATCAGTATGAATTGTGACTTTTGAATCAACAATATAGGGTCTAAACTTGTCACATGCAAAAACTACGGCTAATAATTCTTTCTCAGTTGTAGCATAATTTCTTTGAGCAGCATCTAGAGTTTTACTAGCATAATGAATAACATTTAATTTTTTATCTACTCGCTGTCCAAGGACAGCACCTACAGCAAAATCACTAGCATCACACATAATTTCAAAAGGTAAGTTCCAATCAGGAGGTTCAACTATAGGAGCAGTTGTTAAGGCTTTCTTTAGAGTTTCAAAAGCTTCCTTACAATCATCATCAAAAACAAAAGGTACATCTTTTTGAAGAAGATTAGTAAGAGGCTTTGAAATTTTAGAGAAATCTTTAATAAACCTCCTATAAAAACCAACATGACCAAGAATACTACGAATACCTTTAACATCCCTAGGATAGGGCATCTTCTCAATTGCTTCAACTTTAGCTCTATCAACTTCAATACCTCTTTCAGAAATTTTATGTCCCAATACAATTCCTTCATTAACCATAAAGTGACATTTCTCCCAATTAAGAACAAGGTTAGTTTCTTCACATCTCTGCAAAACTTTATCAAGGTTTCGCAAGCAATTATCAAATGAATTCCCATAGACAGAAAAATCATCCATGAATACCTCAACAATCTTTTCACAAAAGCCATGAAAAATAGCAGACATGCATCTTTGAAAAGTAGCAGGAGCATTACATAAACCAAAAGGCATACGCCTATAAGCATAAGTTCCATAAGGACAAGTGAAAGTGGTTTTCTCTTGATCTTTAGCTTTAACAGCAATTTGTGAAAACCCAGAATATCCATCAAGAAAACAGAAATGAGTATTTTTAGACAGCCTTTCTAACATTTGATCAATAAAAGGTAAAGGGTAATGATCTTTCTTAGTAACTTTATTCACTTTCCTAAAATCAATGCACATTCTATACCCTACAACTACTCTTTGAGGAATAAGCTCATCATTATCATTAGGCACAACAATTATACCTCCTTTCTTAGGAACACAATGCACATGACTAACCCATCTACTATCAGCAATAGGATATATAATACCTGCTTCAAGAAGTTTTAATACCTCATTTCTTACCACATCCTTCATCTTGGGAATTAGACGACGCTGATGTTCAACAACAGGTTTTGCACCATCTTCTATATTAATAGCATGTTGGCAAATAGCAGGAGAAATCCCCTTCAAATCATCAAGAGTATAGCCAATAGCTCCTCGGTGCTTCTTCAATATTTTCAATAACCTTTCTTCCTCGATATCTGAAAGCTTAGCACTAATAATAACATGATATGTTTTCTTCTCATCAATATAAGCATACTTAAGATTATCAGGTAATGGTTTCAAATCAAATACAGGATCTTCCTTTGGTGGTGGTGTTACACCTAAATCTTCAACCGGTAAGTCATGTTTAAGAATAGGTTGACGAAGGAAAATTTCATCAAGCTCATCCCTTTCTTCCCTAAAAACTTCACTCTCACTATTTTCCAAATGTTGCTGCAAAGGATTACTAGGAGCAAGAGCAATAGATGCACATTGTTCAACTCTAAAATCTTCATTAGGCAAATCAGCTTTATAAGGAGTTTTGGAAAATTTAGAGAAGTTAAACTCATAAGATTCACCAGCAAATTTAGTAACAATTTTCTCTTTCTTGCAATCTATAATAGCTCCACATGTATTTAGAAAAGGTCTACCAAAAATAATAGGACAAAACTTACTAGCAGCAGAACCAAGTACCAAAAAGTCAGCAGGATATTTAATCTTACCACATAGAACTTCAACATCTCGAACAATACCAATGGGAGAGATAGTTTCTCTATTAGCTAGCCGAATAACCACATCAATATCTTCAAGTTCACAAGAACCAATTTCATGCATAATTTCCGTGTAGAGCTGATACGTATCGATAATTTCTTATGTTCCATGCTACTTTATTGATGATACCTACATGTTTTATGCACATTATATGTCATATTTATGCATTTTCTGGAACTAACCTATTAACAAGATGCCGAAGAGCCAGTTGCTGTTTTCTGCTGTTTTGGTTTCAGAAATCCTAGTAAAGAAATATTCTCGGAATTGGACGAAACTTTCGCCCGGGTCCTATTTTTGCATGAAGCTTCCAGAAGACCGAAGAGATAACGAAGTGGGGCCACGAGGCAGCCAGGGGGTGGCCGGCGCGGCCCAAGCCCTGGCCGCGCCGACCTAGCCCCTGGGCCCCTCGTGTGGCCCCTCGCGTTGACCCTCCGCCTACTTAAAGCTTCCGTCGCGAAACCCCAGTACCGAGAGCCACGATACGGAAAACCTTACAGAGACGCCGCCGCCGCGAATCCCATCTCGGGGATTCGGAGATCGCCTCCGGCACCCTGCCGGAGAGGGGATTCATCTCCCGGAGGACTCTACACCGCCATGGTCGCCTCCGGAGTGATGAGTGAGTAGTTCACCCCTGGACCATGGGTCCATAGCAGTAGCTAGATGGTCGTCTTCTCCTTGTTGTGCTTCATTGTTAGATCTTGTGAGCTGCCTAACATGATCAAGATCATCTATATGTAATTCTATATGTTGTGTTTGTCGGGATCCGATGGATAGAGAGTACTATGATTATGGTGATTATCAATCTATTGTTCATGTGTTGTTTATGATCTTGCATGCTCTCCGTTATTAGTAGAGGCTCTGGCCAAGTTTTTACTCTTAACTCCAAGAGGGAGTATTTATGCTCGATAGTGGGTTCATGCCTCCATTTAATCTGGGACAGTGACAGAAAGTTCTAAGGTTGTGGATGTGCTGTTGCCACTAGGGATAAAACATTGATGCTATGTCTAAGGATGTAGTTGTTGATTACATTACGCACCATACTTAATGCAATTGTCTGTTGCTTTGCAACTTAATACTGGAGGGGGTTCGGATGATAACCTGAAGGTGGACTTTTTAGGCATAGATGCAGTTGGATGGCGGTCTATGTTCTTTGTCGTAATGCCCAATTAAATCTCACTATATTTACCATGTCATGTATATGCATTGTTATGCCTTTCTCTATTTGTCAATTGCCCGACTGTAATTTGTTCACCCAACATGCTTTTATCTTATGGGAGAGACACCTCTAGTGAACTGTGGACCCCGGTCCTATTCTTTACATAGCATACAATCTACTGCAATTGTTTTACTGTTTTCTTTGCAAACATCTTCCACTCGATACGTTTAATCCTTTGTTACAGCAAGCCGGTGAGATTGACAACCTCACTGTTTCGTTGGGACAAAGTACTTGGGTTGTGTTGTGCAGGTTCCTAGTTGGCGCCGGAATCCCTGGTGTTGCGCCGCATCACATTTCGCGACCATCAACCTTCAACGTGCTTCTTGGCTCCTCCTGGTTCGATTAAACCTTGGTTTCTTTCTGAGGGAAAACTTGCTGTGCGCATCATACCTTCCTCTTGGGGTTCCCAACGAACGTGTGAGTTACACGCCATCAAGCTCTTTTTCTGGCGCCGTTGCCGGGGAGATCAAGACACGCTGCAAGGGGAGTCTCCACTTCTCAATCTCTTTACTTTGTTTTTGTCTTGCTTTATTTTATTTACTACTTTGTTTGCTGCACTAAACAAAACACAAAAAAATTAGTTGCTAGTTTTACTTTATTTATTGTCTTGCTCTCTATATCAAAAACACAAAAAAATTAGTTACTTGCATTTACTCTATCTAGTTTGCTTTATTGTCCTGCACTCTATATTTAAAATACAAAAAAAAAAAATTTAGTTACTTTTATTACCATGTCTAGCTCTGAACCTGTTACTTCTTCACCTGAAGACTTAGTTTTCACTTTCAAGCAAGGGGATGAGGAGAGTTTTAAGGATGCTTGGTCTAGAATTTTTACTTCTTATCGTAAAACTGAACCTCAAATGACTCTAAGTTTGCTCCTTAGTAATTTTTATTTTGGTCTTATGGTTCGCTATAGATATGCTTTGGACACTTTAGTAGGAGGAGATTTCCTTCATTGTAATGGGGATCAAGCTTTTAATGCCATAAAGAAATTGGTTGCATCACATGATTCAGCTAATAACTTTGATTCAGCCCTTATTAGCATTCATAATAGATTGAACAATCTCGAGATAAGTACATCTCGCTTAAATGAAAATTATCACTGTGTTCGTAATCGTCTTGAACAAGTCTTAGAGAATCCTAAACCTTCATCATGGGACCCTTCTGTTAAAATTGTTATCGGTGATCGAACTCTTCATGCCTACTGTGATATTATGTATGAATTTTGCCTTATGCCTGAAAACATTTATAAATCTTTGAAACTTTGGGGAGTCGATAAAGGGGGAGAAGAAATAGCTCTCATTGATAACTCTATTATAATTCCTAAGGGAATAGCTGCAGGTGTGCATACAACCATTCATGGAAGAACAATATCCATTGATTATCTTATTATTGAAACAGGAAAAATCATACTCGGAAGATCCTTGCTGAAACTATTGGGAGCAGTCATTGATGTGGGAGAAGGCACTCTGAAATTCACCTCTATACCAGGGGGAAATCATATATTTCCTAAACCAAAAGGAAAGAAAAACAATAAGAAAGGTAAAGATGAAGCCCAAGGTAAGGTTGACACACCATCTCTCGATAATACTTGATTTGCACTTTCTGCGCCTAGCTGAAAGGCGTTAAAGAAAAGCGCTTATGGGAGACAACCCATGTTTTTACCTACAGCAATTTTTTTGTTTTGTTGAGTCTTGGAAGTTGTTTACTACTGTAGCAACCTCTCCTTATCATGTTTTTGTGCCAAGTAAAGTTTCTATGTCAAAGTTGATGTTATATTTGGGATCGCTGCGCAGAAACAGCATTGCTGTCTGTCACGAATCTGGGCACAATTCTCTGTAGAAAATTCGAAAAAATCTGCCAATTTACGAGCGTGATCCTCAGATATGTACGCAACTTTCATTAGTTTTGAGTTTTTCCATTTGAGCAAGTCTGGTGCCATTTCTAAATTCGTCTTTACGGACTGTTCTGTTTTTGACAGATTCTGCCTTTTATTTCGCATTGCCTCTTTTGCTATGTTGGATTTATTTCTTTGATCCACTAATGTCCAGTAGCATTATGCAATGTCCAGAAGTGAAAATAATGATTGTGTCACCTCTGAATGTGTGAATTATTAATTGTGCACTAACCCTCTAATGAGTTTGCTTGAAGTTTGGTGTGAAGGAAGTTTTCAAGGGTCAAGAGAGGAGAATGATATACTATGATCAAGAGGAGTGAAAGCTCTAAGCTTGGGGATGCCCCCGTGGTTCACCCCTGCATATTTTAAGAAGACTCAAGCGTCTAAGCTTGGGGATGCCCAAGGCATCCCCTTCTTCATCGACAAAATCATCAGGTTCCTCCCCTGAAACTATATTTTTATTCAATCACATCTTGTGTTCTTTGCTTGGAGCGTCGGTTTGTTTTCGTTTTTGTTTTTGTTTGAATAAGATGGATCCTAGCATTCACTTTGTGGGAGAGAGACACGCTCCGCTGTTGCATATGGACACATGTGTCCTTAGGCTTTACTCATAATGTTCATGGCGAAGTTTCTTCTTCGTTAAATTGTTATATGGTTGGAATTGGAAAATGCTACATGTAGTAATTCTAAAATGTCTTGGATAATGTGATACTTGGCAATTGTTGTGCTCATGTTTAAGCTCTTGCATCATATGCTTTGCACCCATTAATGAAGAAATACATAGAGCTTGCTAAAATTTGATTTGCATATTTGGTTTCTCTAAGGTCTAGATAATATCTAGTATTGAGTTTTGAACAACAAGGAAGACAGTGTAGAGTCTTATAATGTTTACAATATGTCTTTTATGTGAGTTTTGCTGCACTTGTTCATCCTTGAGTTTGCTTCAAATAACCTTGCTAGCCTAAACCTTGTATCGAGAGGGAATACTTCTCATGCATCCAAAATCCTTGAGCCAACTACTATGCCATTTGTGTCCACCATACCTACCAACTACATGGTATTTCTCCGCCATTCCAAAGTAAATTGCTTGAGTGCTACCTTTAAAATTCCATCATTCACCTTTGCAATATATAGCTCATGGGACAAAATAGCCTTAAAAACTATCGTAGTATTGAATATGTACTTATGCACTTTATATCTTATTAAGTTGCTTGTTGTGCGATAACCATGCTTCTGGGGAACGCCATCAACCATTGTTGAATATCATGTGAGTTGCTATGCATGTCCGTCTTGTCTGAAGGTCTATCATTTTAGTGGTTGGAGCATGCAAAATTGTTAGAGAAGAACATTGGGCCGCTAACTAAAGCCATGAACCATGGTGGAAGTTTCAGTTTTGGACATATATCCTCAATCTCATATGAGAATAATAACTTTGCTACATGTTTATGCATTTAAGAGGAGTCCATTATCTGTTGTCCATGTTGTCCCGGTATGGATGTCTAAGTTGAGAATAATCAAAAGCGAGAAATCCAAAATGCGAGCATTCTCCTTAGACCTTTGTACAGGCGGCATGGAGGTACCCCTTTGTGACACTTGGTTGAAACATGGCATGCGAAGACCCGGTAGTCCAAGTTAAGTAGGACGAGGTGCGGGCACTATTAGTATACTATGCGTGAGGCTTGCAACTTGTAAGATATAATTTACATAACTCATATGCTTTATTACTACCGTTGACAAAATTGTTTCATGTTTTCAAAATAAAAGCTCTAGCACAAATACAGCAATCGATGCTTTCCTCATTGAAGGACCATTCTTTTACTTTTATTGTTGAGTCAGTTTACCTATCTCCTTCCACCTTAAGAAGCAAACACTTGTGTGAACTGTGCATTGATTCCTACATACTTGCATATTGCACTTGTTATATTACTTTATGTTGACAATATCCATGAGATATACATGTTACAAGTTGAAAGCAACCGCTGAAACTTAATCTTCTTATGTGTTGCTTCAACACCTTTACTTTGATTTATTGCTTTATGAGTTAACTCTTATGCAAGACTTATTGATGCTTGTCTTGAAGTACTATTCATGAAAAGTCTTTGCTATATGATTCACTTGTTTACTCATGTCATTACCTTTGCTTTGATCGCTGCATTCATTACATATGTTTACAAATAGTATGATCAAGATTATGATGGCATGTCACTTCAGAAATTATCTTTGTTATCGTTTTACCTGCTCGGGACGAGCAGAACTAAGCTTGGGGATGCTGATACGTCTCCAACGTATCGATAATTTCTTATGTTCCATGCTACTTTATTGATGATACCTACATGTTTTATGCACATTATATGTCATATTTATGCATTTTCTGGAACTAACCTATTAACAAGATGCCGAAGAGCCAGTTGCTGTTTTCTGCTGTTTTTGGTTTCAGAAATCCTAGTAAAGAAATATTCTCGGAATTGGACGAAACTTTCGCCCAGGGTCCTATTTTTGCACGAAGCTTCCAGAAGACCGAAGACCACGAGGCAGGCCACGGGGGTGGCCGGCGCGGCCCAAGCCCTGGCCGCGCCGACCTAGCCCCTGGGCCCCTCGTGTGGCCCTCGCGTTGACCCTCCGCCTACTTAAAGCTTCCGTCGCGAAACCCCCAGTACCGAGAGCCACGATACGGAAAACCTTACAGAGACGCCGCCGCCGCGAATCCCATCTCGGGGATTCAGGAGATCGCCTCCGGCACCCTGCCGGAGAGGGGATTCATCTCCCGGAGGACTCTACACCGCCATGGTCGCCTCCGGAGTGATGAGTGAGTAGTTCACCCCTGGACCATGGGTCCATAGCAGTAGCTAGATGGTCGTCTTCTCCTTGTTGTGCTTCATTGTTAGATCTTGTGAGCTGCCTAACATGATCAAGATCATCTATATGTAATTCTATATGTTGTGTTTGTCGGGATCCGATGGATAGAGAGTACTATGATTATGGTGATTATCAATCTATTGTTCATGTGTTGTTTATGATCTTGCATGCTCTCCGTTATTAGTAGAGGCTCTGGCCAAGTTTTTACTCTTAACTCCAAGAGGGAGTATTTATGCTCGATAGTGGGTTCATGCCTCCATTTAATCTGGGACAGTGACAGAAAGTTCTAAGGTTGTGGATGTGCTGTTGCCACTAGGGATAAAACATTGATGCTATGTCTAAGGATGTAGTTGTTGATTACATTACGCACCATACTTAATGCAATTGTCTGTTGCTTTGCAACTTAATACTGGAGGGGGTTCGGACGATAACCTGAAGGTGGACTTTTTAGGCATAGATGCAGTTGGATGGCGGTCTATGTTCTTTGTCGTAATGCCCAATTAAATCTCACTATATTTACCATGTCATGTATATGCATTGTTATGCCTTTCTCTATTTGTCAATTGCCCGACTGTAATTTGTTCACCCAACATGCTTTTATCTTATGGGAGAGACACCTCTAGTGAACTGTGGACCCCGGTCCTATTCTTTACATAGCATACAATCTACAATTGTTTTACTGTTTTCTTTGCAAACATCTTCCACTCGATACGTTTAATCCTTTGTTACAGCAAGCCGGTGAGATTGACAACCTCACTGTTTCGTTGGGACAAAGTACTTGGGTTGTGTTGTGCAGGTTCCTAGTTGGCGCCGGAATCCCTGGTGTTGCGCCGCATCACATTTCGCGACCATCAACCTTCAACGTGCTTCTTGGCTCCTCCTGGTTCGATTAAACCTTGGTTTCTTTCTGAGGGAAAACTTGCTACTGCGCATCATACCTTCCTCTTGGGGTTCCCAACGAACGTGTGAGTTACACGCCATGTAGAGCTCATAAGGAATGGCACTAATACTTGCACCAATGTCGCATAAACCATAATAGCAATGATCACCAATTCGAACAGAGAGCACAGGAACACTGGCTTTCATAGACTTATTAGGATGCGAAACAATATTAGAAGCATCTTCACAAAAAATAATATGACCATCTTCCACATTTTCAGTAACAAGATCTTTAACTATTGCAACAGCAGGTTCAACTTTTATTTGTTCTTCAGGTTCTATGGGTTTCTTTGCACTTTTATTAACTACACTAGTTATAACAGAATACTCCTTCATTTTAGCAGGGAAAGGAGTTTTTTCAATATAAGCTTCAGGAAGAACATGATCAACAGTTTTAATTTCAATACATTTACCTTTAGGTGAATCAACTTTATCTTTATATGGTTCATGATACTTATCAAAATTCTTCCTAGGCAATTCAAAATGAGAGGCAAAGGCTTTATAAATATTTGCAACAACTTGAGAGTCAAGACCATATGTAGCACTCATATTACGATATTCATCAGTATCCATAAAAGTTTCAATGCATTCATAATTATAATTTATACCTGACACTCTACCTTTGTCGTTCTCCCATCCTTCAGTATTTTCTTGGATTCGATCAAGAAGGTCCCATTTAAACTCTTCTTTATTGCGCGTGAATGATCCAGAACAAGAAGTATCCAGCAAGGTTTTATCTTGAAAAGACAGTCTTGCATAGAAATTATCAATGATAATATTACCAGGAAGCTCATGAATGGGGCATTTGAGCATTAAAGACTTCAATCTCCCCCACGCTTGGGCAATACTCTCTCCATCATGAGGCCAAAAATTATATATACGGTTGCGGTCTTTGTGAATTTCACTTGGAGGATAGAATTTAGAGTAAAATAGAGGCACAATATCCTTCCAATCAAGAGAACGCCCATCCTTCAGCAGTTTATACCAATGCGCCGCTTTACCAGATAGCGACATAACAAATAATTTCTTCCTAACTTCATCCATTGAAATACCTGCACATTTGAATAACCCGCATAATTCATGTAAAAACAGTAAATGATCTCCAGGATGGACAGTTCCATCCCCTTCATAGCGGTTATCCACAACACGTTCAATAATTTTCATAGGTATTTTATATGGTATTACTTCCTCACCTGGCGCCTCATCCACTACCGTTGCAGTAGTAGTAGATTTCCCAAATATAAATTCAAGGGAGGATCTCTCCATAATGACTTATAGTAGCAAGCAGAAACAAAATCAGCACGTACAGTAAAAGTTTCCCTTACCAATTCCACTTACCAATAGCGCTTCACTCCCCGGCAACGGCGCCAGAAAATAGTCTTGATGACCCACAAGTATAGGGGTGTATCGTAGTACTTTCGATAAATAAGAGTGTCGAACCCAACGAGGAGCAGAAGGTGTTGACAAGCAGTTTCGATGAAGGGTTCACTGTAAATGCTCACAGACAAGTTTTCAGGGGGTTTTGATATAGCAGATAAATAAAGTACAAGTAAATAAAATGCAAGAGAAATATTTGCAGCGAGTGGCCCAATCCTTTTTAGCACAAAGGACAAGCCGGTTTGTTTACTTATAATGACCAAACTTTCTTGAGGACACACGGGGATTTTAATCTAGTGCTTTCGCTTCATATGGCTGATTAATCTTCATTGTTTCGATAAGTGTTGTGTGGGTGAACCTATGCTAATGCACCGCCCTTCCTAGGACTAATACATACTTGTGATTATACCCCTTGCAAGCATCCACAAATACAAGAAAGTAATTAAGATAAATCTAACCACAGCCTTAAACTCTGAGATCCTGCTATCCCTCCTGCACCGATATACTAACGGGGGTTTAGGTTGCTGTCACTCCGGCAACCCCACAATTAGCAAACGAATACAAGATGCACTCCCCTAGGCCCATAAAGGTGAATTATCATGTAGTCGACGTTCACATGACACCACTAGAAGAGTAACACCACAACTTAAATATCATAACATTGAATACTACTCAACAATAATTCACTACTAACATTTAGACTTCACCCATGTCCTCAAGAACTAAACGAACTACTCACGAGACATCATATGGAACATGATCAGAGGTGATATGATGATGAATAACAATCTGAACATAAACCTTGGTTCAATGGTTTCACTCAATAGCATCAATAACAAGTAGTAATCAACACCGGGAGAGTTTCCCCTATCAAACAATCAAGATCCAACCCAAATCGTTACAGCGGTGACGAGATGCAGCGGTGGAGATGGCGGTGTAGATGGTGGAGATGATGATGATGATGATGATGATGGAGATGATGTCCGGCTCGATGACGATGGCGATGGCGTCGATTTCCCCCTCCGGGAGGGAATTTCCCCGGCGGATTCCTGCCCGCCGGAGAGCTCTTTTCTCTCTGGTGTTTCTCCGCCCCGCAGAGGCGGCTCTGTCAATTCTCCGTAACTCCCCAGGGCTTAGGTTTTCGGGACGAAGAAGTACGCGAAGGAGAGGCGGCCAGAGGGGGCTGTGGGCCCCCTCCCCACAAGGCGGCGCGGCCAGGCCTGGGCCCGCGCCGGCCTATGGGGGGCCCATGGTGGCTCCTCCCGGCTCCTCCTTTTGGCTCCCTTCGTCTTCTGGAAAAATAGGAATTTACGTGTAATTTCCGTCAATTGTTGATCTTCAGAAATATGGTGTCCTGACGGTGCTTTTTCCAGCAGAATCCTGACTCCGGTGAATAATTCTCCAATGATCACGAAACATGCAAAATAGATGAAATAACATAAGTATCATCTCTAAATATGAAATATATCAATGAATAACAGCAAATTATGATATAAAATAGTGATGCAAAATGGACGTATCAACTCATCAAGCGCCGTTGTCCGGGGAGGCATAGCTCTACTCATAAGTTCACCTGGGGAGTACACTCTACCTCTCTCTCTGCTTTTATTTTATTTTGTCTTGCTAGTTTACTTCTGTCTAGTTTATTTGTGCTTAGTTTATTTCTGTCTAGTTTTATTTTGCTTAGTTTACTTTTGTTTAGTTTATTTTTGTCTTGTTTTATTTTCCCTATATACCCGAAAATCCATAAAAATTTGAAAAAACCTAAAAATTAAAAATTGCTATTATGGGAGAACCTACAACCTATTTGGAGCTTATAGAATTATATAATAATTATAGAGAATCAAGAACGGGAAAAGTTATGAGTGCTGTGATAGAAAAATTAAATACAATTGCTAAAATCTTGCTTAAACGCCATGATATAAACTGTTGCTCTGAACAGGATACTAAACATCTTAAATTTCAATGTGGCTTTAGTGAGGAAGTTTTAATTAAGAACTATAATTGGAATAGCTATATTCATTTTGGGTTCGAAGAGGTAGAACAATTTGTCATATTTATGGGAGCCTCTGAGATAGAATCATTCATGTCTAAAAATTATGAAACTTGTGTTGTTTGTAAGGACCTTAAAGATTATGTCTCTTCTATCCTTAATTTTTGCATAGAAAGCTACAGTGATAATCCTTATATCATTGATTATAAAGAGAGACTCATTAATGCACAAGAATGCACTCACAATTTGCAGGAACCAGTGGAAGAAGAAATTGATGAAGCTGAAAGCTCATTGGATGAAAAAGAGGAGGAAATTGATGAACCTGAAAGCTCATTGGATGAAAAAGAAGAGGAGAGTGATGAACAAAAGGAGGAAGAATGGATTAGCTACCCATGCCAACCTTCTAATGAGAGTAACTCTTTATCTCTTACACTATTTGATTGTCCTCCATGCTTACCGAAAGAGGATGAATGTTATGTTCCTGTGGATTCTCTTGAAATATTACCTATGAGTAAAACTTGTGAGAATAATTATGCTACTGTTATTCATGATAATCCATGCTATTTTGATAAATCTTATGATAATGCTTTGTTTGTGCCTGATGTCGAAATGCATGGTACTAAAGAGTTTTGCTTGGCAAATGTTTATGATAAATCTCTAGATGATGGTCCTATGTTACTTGATAATATTAATTGTACTACTAATGAAAATGGGATTGGAGAGTTCTTGACTTTATCTATGAGTCCCATATCTTTTGAGATTGATCAATCATCTTGTTATATTATTGATAAAAGTGGGTTTGAAAGTTTTAATCCTATTATTTCTGAGCTTGATAAAAATTATGTGTTTGTGAATCATGAAAAGCATGCTTTATGTGATAGTTATGTTGTTGAGTTTATCCATGAAGCTACTGAAAATTATTATGAGAGAGGAAAATATGGTTGTAGAAATTTGCATGGTACTAAAACACCTCTCTATATGCTGAAAATTTTGAAGTTACTCTTGTTTTATCTTCTTATGCTTGTCACCTTGTTCTTCATGAATTTATTTGTGTACAAGATTCCTATGCATAGGAAGTGGGTTAGACTTAAATGTGTTTTGAATTTGCTTTTTGATGCTCTCTTTTGCTTCAACTCTCATTTCTTGCGAGTGCATCATTAAAATTACTGAGCCCATCTTAATGGCTATAAAGAAAGCACTTCTTGGGAGATAACCCATGTGTTTATTTTGCTACTGTTTTGTTGTGTCTTGGAAGTTTTTACTACTGTAGCAACCTCTCCTTATCTTTATTTTATTGCAATGTTGTGCCAAGTGAAGTCTCTAATAGAAGGTTGATACTAGATTTGGATTTCTGCGCAGAAACAGATTTCTATCTGTCACGAATGTCGGCATATTTCTCTGTAGGAACCTCAGAAAATCTTCCAATTTACGTGCGTGATCCTCAGATATGTACGCAACTTTCATTAGTTTTGAGTTTTCTGATTTGAGCAACGGAAGTACCATTTTAAAATTCGTGTTTACTGGCTGTTCTGTTTTGGCAGATTCTGTCTCTGTTTTTTGCATTGTCTCTTGTGGACTTTAAGTGAGGCTTTCTAGACGTGGAGAGCTGTAGCTAATGTTTTATTGAGTTCTTGCAATGTGTCACTACAGGACCAAGGTGGATTAAAGTTTTTTTTGAGTACTAACCCCTCTAATGAAGTTTATGAGAAGTTTGGTGTGAAGGAAGTTTTCAAGGGTCAAGAGAGGAGGATGATATATGATCAAGAAGAGTGCAAAGCCTAAGCTTGGGGATGCCCCCTTGGTTCATCCCTGCATATTTCAAGGAGACTCAAGCGTCTAAGCTTGGGGATGTCCAAGGCATCCCCTTCTTCATCAACTTATCAGGTTTCTTCTATTGAAACTATATTTTTATTCGGTCACATCATATGTGCTTTACTTGGAGCGTCTTTATTTTTGTTTGTGTTTGAATAAATTCGGATCCTAGCAATCCTTGTGTGGGAGAGAGACACGCTCCGCTTTTTCATATGAACAATGGTGTTCTTAGCTTTATTTTAATGTTCATGGCGGAGTTGAAAACCGCTGCACTTATTGTTATTTGGTTGGAAACAGAAAATGCTTCATATTGTCTTGGATAATTTGATACTTGGCAATTGTTTTGAGCTCTCAAGTAGATCATGTTTACTCATGCATCATGTAGTTTAAACCTATTAGTGGAGAAATATCGTAGAGCTTGTTGAAATTGGTTTGCATGATTGGTCTCTCTAAGGTCTAGATATTTTCTGGTAAAAGTGTTTGAGCAACAAGGAAGACAGTGTAGAGTTTTATAATGCTTGCAATATGTTCTTATGTAAGTTTTGTTGTACCGGTTCATACTTGTGTTTGCTTCAAACAACCTTGCTAGCCCAAAGCCTTGTACTGAGAGGAAATGCTTCTTGTGCATCCAAAACCTTGAGCCAAAAACCTATGACATTTGTGTCCATCATAACTACCTACTATGTGGTATTTCCTGCCATTCCAAGTAAATACTTCATGTGCTACCTTTAAACAAATCAAAAGCTATTATCTCTTATTTGTGTCAATGTTTTATAGCTCATGAGGAAGTATGTGGTGTTTTATCTTTCGATATTGTCATTTACTTTTGACAGACTTTCACAATGGACTAGTGGCTTCATCCGCTTATCCAATAATTTTGCAAAAAGAGCTGGCAATGGGGTTCCCAGCCCCAATTAATTAACTTTCATTAATAATTCTCTTCACGTGTTTTGCCCTGATCTATCAGCAACTTAATTTTGCAAATAGACACTCCTCCATGGTATGTGAATGTTGGAAGGCACCCGAGGATTCGGTTAGCCATGGCTTGTGTAAGCAAAAGGTTGGGGGAGTGTCATCTAATAAATAAAACTAAAGTACATGTGTAAACAAAAGAGAAGAGGGATGATCTACCTTGCTGGTAGAGATAACGTCCTTCATGGGAGCCGCTCTTGAAAGTCTGGTTGATAAGGTAGTTAGAATACCCATTACCATTCGTTGACAACAACAAACACCTCTCAAAACTTTACTTTTATGCTCTCTATATGATTTCAAAACTTGAAAAGCTCTAGCACATGATTTTATCCCTGCTTCCCTCTGCGAAGGGTCATTCTTTTACTTTTATGTTGAGTCAGTTTACCTACTTCCTTCCATCTTAGAAGCAAACACTTGTGTCAACTGTGCATTGATTCTTACATACTTGCTTATTTGCATTCATCATACTACTTTGTGTTGACAAATATCCATGAGATATGCATGTTGAAAGTTGAAAGCAACTGCTGAAACTTATATCTTCCTTTGTGTTGCTTCGATGCCTTTACTTTGAATTTATTGCTTTATGAGTTAACTCTTATGCAAGACTTTTGATGCTTGTCTTGAAAGTACTATTCATGAAAAGTTTTGTTATATGTTATCTATTTGTTAGCAAATATAGATCATTGCCTTGAGTCACTTCGTTCATCTCATATGCTTTGCAATAGTATGATTAAGATTATGTTGGTAGCATGTCACTTCAGAAATTATTCTTTTTTATCGTTTACCTACTCGAGGACGAGTAGGAACTAAGCTTGGGGATGCTGATACGTCTCCAACGTATCCATAATTTGATGTTCCATGCTTGTTTTATGACAATACCTACATGTTTTGCTCACACTTTATAATGTTTTTATGCGTTTTCCGGAACTAACCTATTAACGAGATGTCGAAAGGCCAGTTGCTGTTTTCTGTTGTTTTTGGTTCCAGAAAGGCTGTCCGGGCAATATTCTCGGAATTCGACGAAACGAAGACCCAACATCTTATTTTTCCGAACCTTCCAGAAGTCAAAGGGGGACCAGAGGAGGGCCACAGGGGGGCCACACATGTGGCTGGCGCGGCCCAGGGGGCGCGCCGCCCTGTTGTGTGGCGGCTCCGTACCCCCTCCGACTCCGTCTTTTCGCCTATATAAGCCCTTTCGACCTAAAAACGCGATACGAATTGACGAAACTCCAGAAAGACTCCAGGGGCGCCGCCGCCATCGCGAAACTCCAATTCGGGGGACAGAATCTCTGTTCGCACGACGCCGGGACGGGGAAGTGCCCCCGGAAGCCATCTCCATCGACGCCACCGCCTCCATCATGCTCCGTGAGTAGTTCCCCCATGGACTACGGGTTCTAGCTGTAGCTAGTTGGTATTCTCTCCCCCATGTACTTCAATACAATGATCTCATGAGCTGCCTTACATGATTGAGATCCATCTGATGTAATCGGTGTTGTGTTTGTTGGGATCCGATGGATTGTTACATTATGATTAGTCTATCTATAAAGTTTGTGAAGTTATTGTTGCTGCAATCTTGTTATGCTTAATGCTTGTCACTAGGGCCCGAGTGGCATGATCTTAGATTTAAGCTCTATACTTATTGCTTAGATTGTATCTACAAGTTGTTTGCACATGTCTATGTCCGGAACCCGAGGCCCCAAAGTGACAAAAATGGGATAACCGGAGGGGAAGGCTTAGATATGAGGATCACATGTTTTCACGGAGTGTTAATGCTTTGCTCCGGTGCTCTATTAAAAGGAGTACCTTAATTTCCAGTAGATTCCCTAGAGGCCCGGCTGCCACCGGCTGGTAGGACAAAAGATGTTGTACAAGTTTCTCATTGCGAGCACGTATGACTATATATGGAAAACATGCCTACATGATTAATAATCTTGATGTTCTGTCTTAATGCTATTTCAATCCTATCAATTGCCCAACTGTAATTTGTTCACCCAACACTTGTTATTGGAGAGTTACCACTAGTGTAGATAGCTGGGAACCCCGGTCCATCTCGCATCATCATATACTCGTTCTACATGTCATTGGAAGTAGTATCAACTATTTTCTGGTGCCATTGCTCTCATATTACTGCTATTGCTGCTGTGTTACTGTTACTATTGCTCTCATATTACTGCTGCTTTCACATCACCCATGTTACTAGTGCTTTTCCAGGTGCAGCTGAATTGACAACTCAGTTGTTAAGGCTTATAAGTATTGTTTACCTCCCCTTGTGTCGAATCAATAAATTTGGGTTCTACTTCCCTCGAAGACTGTTGCGATCCCCTATACTTGTGGGTCATCAGGTGTCAGTCCGCGCTCTAGAACGTATTGAAAAACTCTCGGACCATGCTCCCATATTTTTAACTACCGGGTTAACAAGACCGTTGTCTAAGAAACCATTTAAGTTTGAACTTCGATGGTTACAGCGGGAAGGTTTTCACGAGATGGTTAAAAATATATGGGAAAGACCAGTGTATGACAACAATCCGGTTATAAGGTGGAATAAAAAGATGCGAGTTGTTCGCAAACACCTTTCTGGATGGGCGAGACATATAGCAGGTATTATCTATCATAGATGAGATAGAAACGCTTGCTGAAGTGAGACCGCTAACGAGCATTGAATTGGATTTAAAAAATCAATCTAGTACTCAATTAGCGGGTCTTCTTCGGGAAGAAGAGTTGAAATGGTACCAACGTTCAAAAGCCCAATTCATTCTGGAAGGAGATTCAAATATGAGATATTTTCATGGGATTGCCAATGGCCGTCATAGGAAAAAACGTATACAATCTCTAGTACGAGATGAGGGTCTAATTGAAGGCCATGATCAACTCAAATCCTATATTATTAATTATTATAAGGGTCTATTTGGTCCGCTAGATGAGATTTCCTTCTCTCTGGATGAGTCCCAAATAGCAGATATACCCCAAGTGTCTCAGGAGGAGAATGTTGTTTTAATGGCTCCTTACTCGGAGGAGGAAGTTAAAAATGATATTTTCCAAATGGAACATAACAAAGCCCCGGGTCCAGATGGTTTCCCCGCTGAATTTTATCAGACTTTTTGGGATACAATCAAAGGCGACATTCTAGAAATGTTCAGTGTTTTACACGCTGGACAGCTAGAATGATTCCGTCTAAATTTTGGTGAGGTTATCTTGTTACCCAAAGTTAAAGAGGCAGAAAGGATCCAACAATATAGACCCATTTGCCTCTTAAATGTAAGTTTCAAGATATTCACGAAAGTGGCCACCATTAGACTAAATACGGTGGCTGATCATGTAAGGCCGTCGCAAACCACTTTCATGCAAGGACGCAATATCCTAGATGGGGTTGTGGTTCTACATGAGGCGGTTCATGAATTGCATACCAAAAAGATGAATGGAGTAATTTTAAAACTTGATTTCGATAAAGCTTATGATAAAGGCAACTAGTCTTTTCTCCATCAGACACTCGGGATGAAAGGTTTTTCACCGGAGTGGAGAGCGTTGATCGATAATTTTGTGTATGGAGGAAGTGTAGCGGTTCGTGTCAATGATGATACGGGACGCTTCTTCCAGACAGAAAAAGGTTTACGCCAAGGCCACCGTATATCACCACTGTTATTTAACATTGTGGCGGATATGCTCACTATATTGATCGAACGATCTCAATCTGATGGTCAAATTGAAGGAGTGGTCGCACATCTTGTAGATGGTAGTTTATCAATCCTTCAATACGCCGATGATACAATTTTATTTATGGAACATGATCTCGATAAAGCTCGAAATTTAAAGCTAATTTTGGCTGCTTTTGAGCATTTATCGGGACTCAAAATAAACTTCCATAAAAGTGAATTGTTCTGTTTTGGCGATGCTCAGGGCTCAGTCGCCGAATATTCGGAACTGTTTGGCTGTGGGCAAGGCCAGTTTCCTATCAACTATCTGGGCATCCCGATTCGTTATCGGGGATTAACGATGGAAACTAGTCGAGGAAAGACTTCAGAAGAGACTTAGTAGTGGGAAAGGTAAAATGCTATTCTTTGGAGGAATATTGGTTCTCATTAATTCAGTACTCACCAATATGGTGTTGTATATGATATCCTTCTTCATTTTGCCAAAAGGTGTATTACACAAGCTCGGATTATATAGATTCGGGGCAATGTTGGGGGGATGACCCCCGGTATGCCAAAGATGTGCCATACCGGATGGTCTCACCCTTCAAGATACCGGTTTAATATTCATGCCGGAATAAGAAAATAGAGTTTGGCTAAGTAAGCTAAGCCGGTATCCCCAAGAGGGGTATGCCGGAACCAGGAAGGAAAGATACCGGCACACCGGAAGGAAGAACATGCCGGCTGACTGGTCAAAGATTCCGTCAGGAGCTAAAAGACAAGGATGAGCTAAGCAAAGTAGCTTTAAACGAAGACTAGAAGACAAGGAGGAGGATGACGGTCAAAGAAGCCGGAGGACGTCAGCCTCCATGTTTAAAGAAGACCCCGGCGTCATCTATGATTAAAGTAGCTTTATAAAGTATCTTTGTAAAGTAGTTTGTCTAGTCAAAGATCCCATTAGGGTTTCTTGTTCTGTAAGCCACCCTCTCCCCTATATAAGGAGAGGGGGCAGCTTCTTGTACATGCGCGATCCACTGAAGGGAAAAACCTGTAACCTGTCTTGAGATCAATGAGCATGGTGATCTAGAGCGAGTTCATCCTTGTGTCTTTCTTCTTCTACCTCTGGCCCTGGCCATGTTCTTGAGGAAAGCATCCGGAAGTTCGTCCATCTAGTCACAAACCCTCCCCCGAATCCTCTAGCGCCCATTCGGCCCCAAGATAAGCCATCCTATGGCATCTGCTCGTTCACCACGACGACAGTTGGCGCCCACCGTGGGGCATGAAGTGGCGCTTGCTGGAGTTCATATTCGGGCGGGCATCCTCGACATCAACGGCGAGCGCACGGTGTCCGCGCTCGTGGAACGCATCTACAACATGGACTTCATCAACGATAATGCTGGCTGCTTCGCCAACGGCGGCAAGTTCCCGCAGAACGGCCGCACCATCGAGTTCGGCAGCATCCGCGTCTACCTCGGCACCGTCCCTGTGCGCCAGCGCCTCTCGCCGGTGCTGGTGGCGCCGGATCCGCCAAGATGGCTGTGTGCTGGCCGCGCCGCCGGGAGCGTGGAGGTCATGATGGCCGGAGCGGTCAACACCGGCAAGGGAGCTGTGGAAGAAGGAGCTGAACGTGCGGCATCGACTCGCCCGGCAAAACCACCGCTGGAGCGTGACGCCGGCGTCGCGGGAGCATCGTCAGCACCACCGGCAACACCTCTTCAAGCGGCGATGAACACGCTGGCCACGCCCATCGCGCAGAACATCGACCCGGCAAAGGCTCAGGAGGAGCTGGAGGCCACGCGCAAGGCCCTGCTTACCGGCGGTGCCGACATCATCCGGGCGCAGCGCGAGCTGAACCTGACCCTACGTGAGTACAATGCTGCCCATGGCTTTGCTTCAGCTAGTGCTCATGCTGCTAGGATGCCGGAAAACCGGCTTAAAGCTCGCAATCTAGATCAGGATTTGCGTAAAGAAGTTCTTGCCGGCAAGAGTGCATCTGTATCTGTGAGCATCATAGAAAAGCCTAAGTACAGTAGTCCGGATAAAACTATAAAAGCCGCTAAAGCTGCAGTAGCATTATGTGAATCTCTTTCCGGTGACGAGTTGGCAAAGCAGCAAGAACGTGTACAAGAGCTGTTGAAAGTGATTGAGCAGCAAAATGCTGAGCAACTCGCTAAGCTGAATGAGGCAGTGGCCTCAAAATCCGCGCGTTCAACAAAGAATGCCGGAAGCAAATCCCAGGGGCAGGCATCGTCCCCACATCCGGACAAGAGAAAAGAAAAGAATGCACGGCAGATGACTGTGTATGACCCAGTTCTTGCCGGAAAACAGAAAGCCGGGCAATATGATGCCGGTAGAAAAAGCCAAGGGGCAGATCGGGGCTATGCCAAGGGAGGCTATGCCGGAAACAATCATGCCGGTAGATATGAAACCGGGCAAAATTATCAAGCCGCAAGAGTGGCGTGCGTGGATGAAGAGATGCCACCACCAGGGTACCGGCAGGCAAGGGCCGCGGAACTGGAAGAATACGATGAATCAGATTCCGAGGCAGAACGAACAAGAGTCCGCCGGAACCCTTTGGGAGAACGCCTAGGGGAAAGATGTTTGCCAGACCGGGATGCGAGGCACAGGCTGGACAGAGTACGACTATCTGCAATAGTTGAATGTGAAGGACCTCCTGGTCCAAGGTGTTTTGGCCCTCGGATCATGAGAGAAGAACCACCGGTGCGCAATTTCCAGTTGCCCCGAGACACGAGAACGTACGATGGTACGACCAAGCCGGAAGACTGGCTGACAGATTATGTCACAGCAGTTTATGTGGCTGGTGGTGGAGTAAACCGGCGTTGGGCGGTAAGAATCATACCGTCTTACCTTGTGGGTCCTGCAAGGATCTGGCTAAACAACTTGCCGGCAGGAAGTATTAACGGATGGTTGGACTTTGAGGAAGCATTTGTGAACAATTTCAGCAGCACCTACAAGAGGCCAAACCGGCCCCAACAGCTTGCGCTGTGCCAACAGCGTGCAGGAGAACCAGACCGGGATTATCTCACCCGGTGGAACTCAATGAGAAACACATGTGAAGGAGTGATTGAGGCACAAGCCATTGCTTGGTTCAGTCAAGGATGCCGGAGAGGATCACCTTTGTGGCAAAGGCTGCAGAGAAGCATGCCCACAACTCTAGCAGAGATGATACGTGTGGCAGACAGCTATGCATTGGGAGACCCAATGCAGCCGGCAGTGCAAGCTGAGCCGGAGCAGTCGAATCCGCACCAGCAGCAGTACCGGGATAACCGGAACAACAAAAGGAGGGAAGATTTCCCAGATCGAAGATACGCATCGCAGCAAGTTGCTGCCGTGCAAGAAAATTCTGACGCCAGCGGCAGTCAGAGACAAAAAACCGGATCGCAGCCGTGGGCGGGTCCTAAGAAGCAGTGGGTAGAAAAGAAACCCTGGGGCCAGAAAAAGAACTGGCAGGAACCCGTGAAATACACCATGGAAGCCGCCATGGACCAACCTTGCCGGTGGCACACGCCGAATCCGGATCACCCGTCGAATCACTTGACGAAGGATTGTTCTTGGACCAAGTTCTTGATGCAAAGAGGAGCGGTAAAAGATGCGCAGGCGCCAGGGGGCCCCATGCAGCAACAGCAACAATTACCACCTCCACCACCGCTTACCGGAGCAAACGCCTTACCGGTACAGCCAAACAGGCAGCAGTACCAGCAGGTTAACCGGGTGGAGCAAAACAATGACCAGCCACCTCCACCGGCACCTTTAGGCCGGAATGTTTATGAAGACCCACACTTGTGCATGGTTGTCTTTGTCACAGAGCCAATGGACAGGCAAAGCGTGCATCGCCGTTCCATGGAAGTGAACGCCGTGATGCCGGCAGTTCCAAAATACATGCTGTGGTCAGATCAGGAAATCACCTGGTCGTTCAAGGATCACCCCAAAGTCATGCCGAATCCGGGTGGATACGCTCTCGTTGTGGACCCAATCATGAAGGGGCCGGAAACTCGAGTAAAATTCAGCAAGGTGCTGATAGACAACGGTAGCAGCATAAACATCATGTACAAGCACACCATGCGTACGCTCGGCATAACAGAAAACATGTTGCAGCCAACTCACACAACTTTCCATGGGATTGTTCCCGGTTTGTCTTGTGCCCCGATAGGAAAGGTTCGGGTGGATGTGTCGTTTGGAGGACGCGACAATTGTCGTGTGGAAAACCTTGAGTTTGAGGTGGTGGACTTAGATAGTCCCTACCATGCCTTGTTGGGGAGACCGGCCTTGGCAGCGTTCATGGCATCGACCCACACGGCTTATCTCAAGATGAAGATGCCGGCACCTCGTGGACCACTAACTGTGGTGGGAAACTACAAAGTCTCAATGGAAACAGCGTCTGCCGGATCAAACCTAGCGGAATCGCTGGTGATCGCGGAGGAGAAAAAGAGAATGCAAACTGCTGTTGCGCTGGCTCAGTCCTCAAAGTTGAGCTTGGCGGCAATGAGTGGAAGCTTGGACTCACCGGCATTCAAGCCGACAAATGAGACAAAGAATATTGTGCTGGATCCGGCTTACCCAGAGCGCACCGTCCGTATCGGTGCCGGCCTCAGCCAAGCATAGGAAAGCGCGCTCGTCAGCTTCCTCCGTGAGAATCGGAACATCTTTGCCTGGTCTACTGATGATTTGGTGGGGGTTCCGAGGGAGCTGGCTGAGCACTCTCTAAACGTCCGGAAGGATGCTAAGCCGGTGCGGCAACCTTTGCGCCGGTTCGCTGAAGATAGGAGGAAAATCATTGGAGAAGAAGTAACAAAGCTGCTGGTAGCCGGTTTCATCGTGGAGGTCACGCACACAGAGTGGCTGGCCAATCCGGTGTTGGTTGAGAAGAAAAAAGATGAGAACCTGGAGGCACAACTTGCCAAGGTGTGGCGCATGTGCATCGACTACACCAACCTCAACAAAGCTTGCCCAAGAGATCCTTTCCCTTTGCCCCGAATCGATCAAGTGATTGATTCTACTGCTGGGTGTGAGTTGTTGTCGTTTCTGGATGCCTATTCCGGCTTCCACCAGATCCCTCTGAAAAAAGAAGATCAAATAAAAACTGCGTTCATTACCCCGCACGGGGCTTATTGCTATGTTACTATGCCTTTTGGTTTGCGCAACGCTGGTGCAACGTACCAGCGCTGTATGCAAAAATGCTTGTTTGATCAAATCGGAAAGAATGTGCAAGTTTATGTGGATGATATCGTGATAAAAACTAAAGTAAAAGATACCTTAATCGATGACATCCGGCAAACATTTGATAACCTGAGGCGGTTCCGGATGAAACTCAATCCGGCAAAGTGCACCTTTGGTGTCCCAGCCGGCAAGCTGCTTGGTTTCCTTGTGTCAAGCCGGGGCATTGAGGTCAATCCGGTAAAAATCCGGGCGATAGAAAGAATGACCATCCCACGAGAACTTAAAGATGTGCAAAAGTTTACCGGAAGCTTGGCATCGCTGAGCCGGTTCATAAGCAGGCTGGGAGAAAAAGCCTTGCCGCTATATGCTTTGATGAAAAAATCGGATACTTTCGTCTGGACCACGCAGGCAGACGCGGCGTTTAAAGAGTTGAAAAACATGCTCGTAACGGCCCCAATTTTGGCCTCACCCTTGGAAAGAGAACCTATGTTGCTTTATATAGCGGCAACAAACCGGGTGGTCAGTGTTGTAGTTGTGGTGGAAAGAGAAGAGGAAGGAAAAACCGTCCAGAGGCCGGTATATTACCTGAGCGAGGTGCTCTCCTCGTCAAAGCAAAACTACCCACACTTTCAAAAAATGACTTATGGTGTGTTCATGGCCGCCACAAAGCTCAAGCATTACTTTGAGGAACACCCCATGAAGGTGGTGAGTGAGGCACCCATCTCCGATATCATGGGCAACAAGGATGCCAGCGGCCGGATTGCAAAATGGGCAATTCAGTTATCACCATACGTGCCGGTATACGAAAGAAGAGATGCCATAAAGTCGCAAGCTTTAGCTGATTTCTTGGTCGATTGGGCGGAGATACAGTACAAGCCGCCAGAGCACAAGATAGAGTACTGGAAGATGCATTTTGACGGATCCAAGCTCAAGGAGGGCCTAGGTGCCGGTGTAGTACTCACCTCACCAAAAGGAGACCACCTCCGGTATGTTCTACAAGTGCACTTCAGGGCATCAAACAATGTCGCTGAGTACGAGGCTCTGATACATGGGCTCAAGGTTGCAAAAGAAATCGGGGCACTCAGGATCATTTGCTATGGTGATTCAGATCTTGTGGTGCAACAGTGTTCCGGAGATTGGGACGCAAAAGATGCCAACATGGCCTCATACCGGTTCCATGTGCAAAAGATTGCCGGCTTCTTCGAAGGATGTGAGTTCCACCATGTGCCACGTGCAGAAAACGAGGCCGCGGATACTTTATCCAAGCTAGGCTCATCCAGGCAAGAAATTCCTCCCGGGATAGCTCTGGCGCACTTGAGGGTTCCATCAATCAAACCAAGTCCGGAGTCGGAATCAATTTTTGTACCGGAATCACATGTGGTGCCAATGGAGATCGACGAAGGAAACCCGGGGACTACTCCGGCAAACTCGGGGACTGTACCGGCAAACTCGGGGACTGCGACGCCCTTGCCGGAAGAGGCAATGCTTGTGGACAGCATGGACATAGACATGCCGGTCTTTGTGGTTAGAGAGACACCATCTTGGGTTGAACCTATTAAGGAATTCCTGATCAACGGCACCTTGCCGGTTGACGAAAATGAATCAAGAAGGATACAGAGAAGGTCCAAAGCTTACACCATCATCAATGGCGAGGTGTACAAGAGAAGTGTTACCGGTGTCCTCCAAAGGTGTGTGGAGCCGGAAGAAGGAAGAGAAATGCTTGAGGAAATTCATCGAGGAGAATGTGGGCACCACGCTTCTTCAAGGGCGTTGGTAGCAAAAGTGTTCCGGCATGGGTTCTACTGGCCCACAGCCTTGGACAACGCTGAGGATTTGGTAAGGAAATGCAATGGCTGCCAGAGGTACGCTAAGCAAAACCATACCCCAGCATCCGGCTTGAAAACCATACCGCTAACTTGGCCTTTCGCTGTTTGGTGCCTGGACATGGTTGGACCGTTCAAAACCGCAAGGGGAAACATGACCCACATTTTGGTAATGGTGGATAAGTTCACCAAGTGGTTGGAAGTGAAGCCTATCGCAAAATGTGATGGCCACACAGCAGTGAAATTCCTGAAAGATGTAATCCTGCGGTATGGATACCCGCACAGTATCATAACTGACAATGGCACAAACTTTGCCCAAGGAGAGTTCAAGCGGTTCTGTGAAAGTAAAAACATCCGGCTGGATTTATGCTCAGTAGCGCACCCACAAGGCAATGGTCAAGTTGAGAGAACCAATGCTTTGGTACTTTCCGGTATCAAGCCAAGACTCATTGATGCAATGGAAAAATCGCCGGGATGTTGGATCGATGAGCTACCGTCAGTGCTCTGGAGTCTAAGAACAACTCCGAACCGGTCTACCGGATACACACCATTCTTCATGGTTTATGGAGCGGAAGCGGTCATACCAACCGACATTCTCCATGACTCACCAAGGGTGCAGCTCTATACCGAAGAAGAGGTAAAAGAGGCCAGAGAAAATGATGTGGACTTGCTAGAAGAAGCAAGAGAACTAGCTTTGGCAAGAACAGCCATTTACCAGCAGAACCTCCGACGCTATCATAGCCGGAAGGTAAACCCGAGGGTATTCCGAGAAGGAGACCTGGTGCTACGCCTGGTGCAGCGCACTGAAGGCAGACACAAGTTGTCCCCTCCATGGGAAGGACCTTTCATTGTGAGCAAGGCTCTCCACAATGATGCATATTACCTAATCGATGCACAGGAATGGAAGAAGGGAAAGGCGGACAGATCCGGAGACGAGACCAAACGCCCATGGAACGTAGCCTTGTTGCGTCCTTTCTACTCATGAAGTTGTGGTGTAAGAAGTTCCTTTTTGTACCTTACATGCTATGAATAAAAGATGTCGGAACCTCAAATGAATCTCGGGGACTTGTCTTGTTTAAATTGCATGGAACATGTCTATTTTTTCCGTTACCGGTTGCTTATTGAACGTTTTTTCTTTCCGGATTAGTAGTGTGCTAAACCCTACCGGAGTCTTCGACTCTGCTGCTGTCCATAACTTGGCTTCATGGCAAGCAAGATAAACCGGTAGGGGATAAGCACACGAACTGTGGAGAGGAAAACCGGAAAAGAACAATCCGGAAAAATTTAACTAACCCCGGTCATACCGGTTTTTTGCAAAATTTCGAATTATTTCTAAGTTCAAGAAAATGCTTGTTTGGTGAAAGAACCTTGTGCTCATATGCCAAAGAACGCCCAGAGAAGGCAGGCAGAGTCAAGGCAAAAGAACCAAGTGTGCATCGAATTGGATGCAGAAACAATTTGGAAATCTTTGCAAGTGCAGGATAAAAGCAGAACCAAAAGCAGAAACACTAAGGCAAACCTAAGATAATCAGATACCGGTATAACTTACCGGCACAAAAGTTGTACGTCAAACACAAGCAGACTTAAGGTTTTACATCATAAGCCCCGGCATACCGGGGCAGAATTTAACAAAAGATTGTTTTAAGCCACACAGGGCCAGGGGCATGACAGGTAAATCTCCAAGTCGAGAATCAGGCAGCAGGAGCTTCAGGGGGAGCGTCGCCAGCACCAGCATCATCCAGAGGCTCCTCCTCGGCTTCATCTCCCTCCTCGTCAAGATAATCTTGGACGCCATGAGGAGGAGGGATGAAGGTGCGCATTTCGGCGTACTCCGCGATCCGGTACGCGCGATCCTGCCGTTTGGCGGCAAGGATCGGGTCCAGATCGGTTTCCGCGCCTTCGCGCACGCCGATGAGGGCATCCAGGTCGAGCTCCGGGTACCAGGAGCAGGCGACGCGGAGGACAGAGTCTGCTCCAGCGCGGGCGGCAGAGCACTGCCATTCGCGGATCCTCCTGCCGGCGCCCTTCAGGCGGTCGCTGATCAAAGAGAAAGTGTCCGGCACCACTTCGCCAGGCCAGAGAGTCCTGTAGAGCTGGGAAGCTACATCAGGAATATCAGACAAGTTGCGGTCAATGGCGCGCATATGAGACACCCGCGCGTTAAGCGCGACCAGATGGTCATGGGGTGTCCATGGCACGGCAAGGCTCGCTTGGCTCTGGCTAGGGCGGCGCGCGTTGACCTTCTTGACAGCATAAGTCTGGGAGTCCGGGAAGAGGCCTGTGCAAAGAAGAAAAAGGGCTAAGGAAAAGAATCCGGAAAGAAAAGAATCCGGAAGAAAAAGAGACCGGAAGAAAAGATAGCGAAAAGAAAATGAGGCCGGAGGAAAAATGGTTTGTATGCATTAATCAGAGAGCTTACGATGGGCAAGGTTGTCGGTTTGGAGGATCAGCTGATTGCATTCCTTGCGCTCCTCCTCCAGCCGCGCGACCTTCTCCTCGGCAGCCTTCCGGGCCTTGGCCAGCTCCTCCAGCTCAGCTTGCAGCACCACGGTGGCGTTGCTAGCATTCTCCAGGGCCTCGTTCATCTTAGCCGCTGCGTCAGCTTCAGCGGCCTCGAGAGCTTTGGCATGGTCAAGACCCAGCTGGACAAGCTGGGACTTGAGCTCCTGGTAGCTGGTCTTCTGGGCGCCCAGCTCCTCCTGATGCTGCTTGATCAGCTGCTCCTTCTCCCCTGTGAGCCGGAAAGGAAGGTGTAAACAACAAGGTGTTGGTAAAATTCAAAGTAAAGACAAGTTAGCAGAAGGAAAAAAGAAAGTCGTACGTTGGGCGTTGGCGAGCTGCTCCTTGAGGGCATCAATGGAAGCTTCCGGGAGCACTGTCAAGAAGAAATTACAAGTGTCAGAAAGAAAAAAGGTTCCGGTAAGAAAGATGCCGGCAGAACAAAAGTATACCTTGGCACTTGTCGTGTGCCTCCACAAGCTCCCGATGCTCCCACAAGAGCTCCTCAAAGAGGGTCTTCCGAGCGTCAGCCGTGAGCTGTTCAAAGCAAAAAAGATCAGGAAAAGTTTCGCGCTAAGAACAGAGTTCTTAACCCGAAGCTCGGGGACTGGCAGTGCCGGTTTCGCGCTAAGGTAAAGTTTCGCGCTAAGAACAAAGTTCTTAACCCGAAGCTCGGGGACTGGCAGTGCCGGTTTTGCGCTAAGTTCTTAAAGTTTAAGTTTTGTCCTAAAAGCTACGCTTTCACCACAAAACTCGGGGACTGGCAGTGCCGGTTTCGCGCGTTCTAAGGTAAAGTTTCGCGCTAAGAACAGAGTTCTTAACCCGAAGCTCGGGGACTGGCAGTGCCGGTTTCGCGCTAAGTTCTTAAAGTTTAAGTTTTGTCCTAAAAGCTACGCTTTCACCACAAAACTCGGGGACTGGGAAGATAGACAAGAGAGAAACCGGCATGAAAGTAAAAGATAAAGGACTCCGGAAGAAAGGAAACCGGCAATCAAGAAAAGTTGATAAAACGTACCATCAGATTGTTCGTGGCATCATACCACGAACTGTCCAGCTCCTTCACGGCGCAGCGGAGCCGTGTGAAGTGCTCCTCGGAAGAGCGGTTCCCAATGGGATCAGGTGCCGGCTGCCTGTCCTTGCCCAGGCCGCGGGTCGCCGGAGTGATATCCGCGGCGTTCCACTTCTGGGCGTAGGGCATGAGATGCCCTAGATCCTGGCCGCGGCGCTTGAAGTCAGTTATGCGGCCCAGAAGACCGGTGGCCTTGGTGACAGTGTTCTGGGCGGCCTTGGAGACGTGCAGCACCAGGGGCTGCTGGCCCGCAGAAGAGGTGCCGGGAGCCGTCGCCTTTCCCTTGGTAGGCCTGGAGGTCTTGGGCGGCGGCGCGGCAAAAGCAGCCCCGGAAGGCTGGGCGCCGGGAGCACTTGGCGGCGGCATGAGGATGGTCCGTGGAGAAGGGGGAGCGGTAGACGCACCACCCGAGTTGGAGCTTCCCGGCGCGGAGGATTCCGGCGCGGGACTTGTCTTTTTCTCAAGGACAGGAGGAGCTGGAGGCTCCGCCTGCCCGGCAGCTTTTTCTTCTCCGGCACCGATGTTGCTGGTGCCGGTGTCTTGGTTCTCGAGGAAGAAGGAAGGATCCTCCTCCGTGCGGTGATCAGAAGATGTAGGGGCCGCACGCCCCGAACTTGTTGTGCCCCCCGAGAGGGAGGCAGAGATGTTACCGGCACCAGGTGGTGCCGGGCTTGAGTGAGGAGGGGTTGAGGTCCTTGCGGAACCTTCAGAGCCCGAGGGTCTTGAGCCGAGCTTGAGCGCAGGGCTGAAAGAGAAAAAAGAGAGATGGTTGGAAGAAAGCAACCGGAAAAAGAACTTAGCAAAAAAGAGATGAGTCAGGGAATGAAAAATTTACCCGGAAGCGGTTGGCATCTGCTTGCGCGCGTAGCGGCGCACGCCAACTTTCTTCTCCCCCAGCTCTTCAGTCCGGAAGCGCTTGGAGGGAGGGGCCTGGCTGGAGCCATCGTCAGATGGCGACCGTTTGTTCTTCTGGCCCTGGGCCATGAGCTTGTCCACGAACTCCGTGCCGGCCTCGGCGCGCAGGGGCGGCACGTGCTCATGGATCTGTAAATTGGATGAGGCTAAGAAGGAGTTCGAAGAAAAATAATAACGGAAGAGTAAAAGAAACCGGAAAAGAAAATACCTCAAGCATTTCCAGGTCGTCAGCGGACCCGGTTGGCTTTGGCGGAGACCGGCCCAGGCGAGATGCCGGGGTCTTGCCCATCTTCAGATCCTTCCAAAAAATGAGGGGATCTGGGTCGAAGGAGTCGAGGGCGCGCTTCCGGCAAGCTCCTCGCCGCTCGGCTTCAATGAGGGGGAAGCGGTCCTTGGCCTGAAACATGAAAAAGAAAATAAGCAAAAGCAAAAGGTTACCGGCAAGGAACAACCTCAATCGCATAGTCCCTTACTTCTTGGGTCGGAGGGTTAGTAGTGCTGAAGGGAAGAAGGCCCCATTTCCAGTTAAAACGCATAGCAGTTTGGCAAATCTGCTTGGCCTTGAGGACAACGTCCTTCTTGCTAAGAGGCAGGCCCGTGATCTTGGTAGGATCACCAGGGCCGTACATCTCGCTCATCCTATGGGCGCGGCGCTTCAGAGGAAGTACCCGGCGCGATATGAAGGTGCGGATGATATCATCAGAGCAGATGCCGGTGTCCTTCATCTTCTGCTTCATGAAGCGTATAATCCGGTTGGTCTCGTTGTGAGACTCCTTCGGATTGTAGCTCCAGTTGGTTTTCGCGGGCGGCGCCGGATCAAAAGGAGGCAGGCAGATGAGATCTGCGGGGCCGTTGTTCTTCACATAGAAAAACGTCCCTTGCCATGACCGGCAGGACTCCAGGCCGGAGAACTCAAAAAAGGGGCTCCCTTGACGTTTGCTGATGATGCAAGACCCGCATTGAACGGGGGGCTTGGGTGCAGGAATATCTTTGCCCTGAACGGAATTAATCCGAAGAGCGAAGAAGCGGGCAAATGTCTCGCGAGTGGGACGTATGCCGATGTAGGCCTCCATGAAAGTGGTGTAGCAAGAAAGGTAAAAGATGGAGTTGCCTGGAAGATGGTGAGGTTGGAGTTTGTAGAAATCTAGAAGATCAAGGAAAAAGGAAGAAGGAGGAAGGCCAAAGCCACGCTCAAAGTGAGCAAGAAAAACAACACGTTCGTCGGGCTCGGGGTCCGGAATTATTTCATCATCGGGAATCCGGCAAGTGACTCCTTCCGGAATCCTGCGAGACCGGTACAACCAATCTATCTCGTATTCGGTCACATTGGAGCCCATCCAAGCTCCGCGTGTAACTGGGGAAGGCTCCTCGCCGGAAGATTGGCTAGAGCTACTTGAAGCTTCGCCAGAGCTACTCGTCCCAAGGTGGCTGCCGGATGCTTGGCTAGAGCTACCGGATTCTAGGCGACTACCGGCATCCTGGGAGCTACCGGCCTCTTGAGAACCACCGGCATCTTGATGACTACCGGCCTCTTGATGGCTGCCGGAGTCTTGCTGGTTGCCGGAATCCGTCCTCATCGAATCTGAGGGTGTAGATTCGCCGGAAGATTGTTTGCTATGGTTAGCGGAAGAAGAAGAGGAAGATGCGGAGGAAGATTCCTCGTCAGACATCAGATGGGAGGCAAAAGAAACAGAAATCCCACACTTGACCCCCACGCGAAGATCTACGAGTAAGAGAAAAACCAAAGAAAAAGGAAGAAATAAGAACACCGTAGACCCCAGATCTGGAAAGCAAGCAAATGGCAAACAAAGCAAGATTCGAACTGACCTGGAGTGTCGCAGTTGATGAGGAAGACCTTCTCCGGCGAAAGAACAGGCCCGCGGTCGCCGGTGAGCTCTGCCGACGGCGAGGCGGTGAGGGTCAAGAAGAAGCACGAATGCAGCGCGCGAGAAGAAGACGCTGCAGAAGCTCTCCACACGACGAGGTCCGGCGGAGGCGCGGCGTAAGTTCACCGGGCGGCGGGACTCAGGCGAGCAGCGGCAGACGAAGTGCGATGAAGGAGCGCAGGAGCGAAGAACACTATGCGCGAAGGTAGGAGAATGCGAAGAAGAGGAAGAAGAAGGGGCAGTTGAGCTTATAAAGGAGAGAGAAGGTGGGCCGAAAACCGCTGGGCCTGCGCGGTTTGCCTCGCGGCCCGCGACGGTTCGCGTCGCTGATCGCCACGTGTCACAGAGATACACGCGGAAAAGAGAAGGCCACACCGAGGCGCACACAGGATGCGAAGCGGTGAGTGGGATCCGCAGCGGTGCATTAAATGCGCGCGCAAGTGTCAATACGAAGTGACAACTGACACTGGCGCGACAGTCACAGTGCGCATGTCTCTGACAGGCACAGAACCCGAAATATTCTCGACCTCGTCGAGGAGAGACTTAATGACTAAGATACCGGAGAGTAAGATGCCGGAGAATGACTTGAGAACAGAGAAAGTGTGAGTCCGAGCAAAGATGCCGGATTTGAACCAAAGGCTAAGAAAGTTAAACCGGTATCCAAGATACAAAAACCTGGCATGGTCTGTTGGATAGAATCCGCCAGACTATACCAGCTTCGGGGACTAATGTTGGGGGGATGACCCCCGGTATGCCAAAGATGTGCCATACCGGATGGTCTCACCCTTCAAGATACCGGTTTAATATTCATGCCGATATAAGAAAATAGAGTTTGGCTAAGTAAGCTAAGCAGGTATCCCCAAGAGGGGTATGCCGGAACCAGGAAGGAAAGATACCGGCACACCGGAAGGAAGAACATGCCGGCTGACTGGTCAAAGATTCCGTCAGGAGCTAAAAGACAACGATGACCTAAGCAAAGTAGCTTTAAACGAAGACTAGAAGACAAGGAGGAGGATGACGGTCAAAGAAGCCGGAGGACGTCAGCCTCCATGTTTAAAGAAGACCCGGCGTCATCTATGATTAAAGTAGCTTTATAAAGTATCTTTGTAAAGTAGTTTGTCTAGTCAAAGATCCCATTAGGGTTTCTTGTTCTGTAAGCCACCCTCTCCCCTATATAAGGAGAGGGGGCAGCTTCTTGTACATGCGCGATCCACTGAAGGGAAAAACCTGTAACCTGTCTTGAGATCAATGAGCATGGTGATCTAGAGCGAGTTCATCCTTGTGTCTTTCTTCTTCTACCTCTGGCCCTGGCCATGTTCTTGAGGAAAGCATCCGGAAGTTCGTCCATCTAGTCACAAACCCTCCCCCGAATCCTCTAGCGCCCATTCGGCCCCAAGATAAGCCATCCTATGGCATCTGCTCGTTCACCACGACGACACAAGGAGATAGTGAAAAAAATCTATCGACTGGTCAAGTGGTCTGTCGTATGCCGACCTAAAGATATGGGTGGGCTAGGAGTTCACGACCTTGAGGTCAAGAACTCAGCCTTATTAGGTAAGTGGATTTTTAAGCTACTAACCGAAGAAGACGTATGGCAGACCATGGTTAGAAGAAAGTACAGCGGTGACAAAGCGTTATCCCAGATCCTTTGGAAACTGGGAGACTCATATTTTTGGGCTGGCCTAATGGCAACGAAGAAATTTTTCTTCAGATATGGTACTTTCATTATTAAGGATGGATCGCAGATACGGTTCTGGGAGGATACATGGCTAGGGAATAGGCCTCTCTCTGAACAATATCCAGCGTTATACAACATTGTTCGTCGCAAAAGTGATACCATTGCATTTAATCGGTCCGATACTTCTTGCATGGAATGCCTTACTGTTGCGTTTAGACGAGATTTAATCGGTCTGAGACTTCTTGGATGGAATGCCTTACTGTTGCGTTTGGAATCCATCTAGTTGTCTGAAAGGCAAGATGAATTTCATTGGAACTTACAATCCAATGGAAAAGTATCTGTAAGTTCATTGTACAATGTCATTATCCAACCGGAAATACCAGTTGATAAAAACAAGAAGATATGGAAGATGAAGATACCGCTCAAAATTAAGATTTTTGGCTGGTATTTGCGTCGAGGAGTAATCCTAACCAAAGATAATCTTGTGAAACGCAATTGGCATGGGAGTACGCAGTGTGTTTTTTGTCAACACAGTGAGACAATTAAACACTTGTTCTTCCAATGTCGCTTTGCCAGATCTATATGGTCATGCATCCAAATACCTTCTGATCTGTATCCCCCACTAGCGTGACCAACATCTTCAGTAATTGGCTTCATGGGATCGATCACAGATTTAGAACATTTATTAGGGTGGGGGCGCTTGCCATTATATGGTCGCTATGGCTGTGTAGAAATGAAAAAGTTTTTAATGACAAGAATTGTTCTCTCTTGCAGGTTATCTACAGATGTACCGCTACTCTCCGTTTATGGACTGCGCTGCAGAAGGTAGAGAACCGCGACCTGTTTACGGAGGTCTGTACACGGTTGGAGGACACGGCGAGGGATATTTTTTTTCCTACATGGGTGGCAGCATAATCTACGGATTGGGCCTCCGTCTTCACCTTAGACGTTTTACATTTTCTCATGTCTGATATGTAATTCGCCTTTCTTAGCACTCCAGACTTTTGAGACTTTTTGAACGGCTGTGTGCATCTTAGCTATGCAGATGTCGGGTGTAATTGGTTTTATGAGTAATAAAATGCCCATTATCAAAAAAAAAATTGGTACTCTGGTACATAGTATAAGGCACTGCTCCAACTTACACTAGTAGTACAAAACACGTCTTCGTTAATGCGGAGGCCATATTATGTTTTCAAATGTCTGAAATCATGTATTATTTCTGGAAATTTAATAAACATAATGTATCATCTATTATATACTAAAAACAAAATAAGGGTGTTTTTCGAGACGTTACGTTAATCCACATCATCTTAATTATGTAGACAGTTAGATATATAGTCGACGGCCACGATTAAACAAAAAATTACGTAACACGTCCTGAAAGCGTACACGTTTAAAGTTTAACGTGCCCACGCTTGACATGTAAAAACTCCTCCCCAAAAAAAAACCCTATGCTAAGCCCCTCCTATCCTCACGCGCGCAGCCGCCCGCCATATTTTCCTAGGACCAGCCGATATCTTCCAAGTACATGCATAATGCTAAGTGCTTTAAGTTTGGATCCTTGTGGTAGATGCATGCACAAGACAATCAGGGTGGCACGCCGCCGCCAAATCCCATGGCAGAAGCACGCACTAATGAGATCAGTCGGCCAATTTTTCTCAGGTATATTCAACGGGCGATCCAAACGCAGCGCTCAGCGGCCGTTTGCATTCGCGAGGTCGTAAAATACGCTTGGGTCGATGCATAGTGATCGGTCGTCCGCGGCGATGCAAACCTGGTCCAAATATACGTCTCGGATGCGTCTCTGCGGACGTTGCGCGGACGCGCAAAGTTTTCGCTCGCGTTCGCCGGACGGTTCGTCGGGCCCGCTTGGTGGTGACCCAGACTCGATGCGTCTTCTGAGGCGCGCCAGTACTGGCCCTGAGGTGTTGCTTCGGCAGTCTGCGGTCGCGTAAATGGCGATGTCTCGCGTGGCGCGCGGCAGTCCCCTATCTCTGCACACGAAATAATGGTGATGCCACACTTGCCACGGCCGTCTCTTGCCGCCGGCCTATATAAACAGGGGCGCGGACATCTCATCTCCTCCCACACAAAACCCTAGCCGCCGCACAACCTCCATCGTAGCGCCGCCGCCGCACAACCTCTACCTTTGCCACCATGAGCAGCGCCGGCCGCGGCCAAGCTACCGCGCCTCCACCTCCCCCGGTCTCGAGCTTCGACAAGGAGTTCGACGACGACGACAGCACCGATGACGCCTACCTCTTCGCACGAAATAATGGCGATGCCACGCTTGCCCACGACCGTCCCTTGCCTCCGGCCTATATAAACAAGGGCGCGGGCATCTCATCTCCTCCCACACAAAACCCTAGCCGCCGCACAACTTCCATCGTAGCGCTGCCACCGCACAACCTCCACCTTTGCCACCATGAGTAGCACCGGCCGCGGCCAGGCTACCACGCCTCCACCTCCGGCTCCACCTCCCCCGGTCTCGAGCTTCGACGAGGAGTTCGATGACGACGACAGCACCGATGACCTCCTCGACCCGGTCAGGGACGCGAAGTTCCTGGCTGATGCGGAGAAGGAAGCACAGGATGAGCGGGCGGCCCACGCGGCGTTCGATGCCGAGATGAAATGCCGCAGGGTGGCGGCCGCCGCAGAGGACGACTCCTCCGACATCTCATGGTCTTCTGATGACCCTGATGCGCCTACCCCGAAGGAGAAGGCGGCGGAGCAGAGGGCGTTAGTCGACTCCTTCGAGACGCTCAAGAAGGCTGAGGATGTCGTGAACGAGACGCTGTGGCGGTGCCTGCTAGAGGACGTGGCGGCACACCGAGATCTAGCGGCCGCACGGCTAGCGGCGGAGAAGCAGACGAGAGAGGGACGCAACGACGGGGCCAGGCCGTCGGGCAGCAAGGATTGTACCAACTATAGTTTGTAGTACCTGCTTTTTAAATATTATTGCAAAACAAAAAAATGGGTCGCTGGGTGCACACCTAGGCGAAAACGGACGCGCAGTCAGAATATGTCCGTGGGGCGACGTAAACAGACGCACGCGATGACTTTTAGGCGTCCGATATGGGTCGCTCCATTGGAGATGGCTTCATGTATATCAACCATGGCCAGGTTTTAATATTTGCCTTATATACACATCCATCATCCATGCAGCTATGCAGCCGTGCAACATGAATCGATCCATGAAATTTGACACGCCTCATACATTTAACCCGGTCGAACATCCAAAGCCAGGTACATATGTGCTTTTTCTAACTGTTCCATCTATTCTTTTTAGAATACAACTAGGACAAAACCCGTGCGTTGCTACGGCATCTAAAACCGAGCATGTTTCCTAAACCTTAAACTCTTGCTATGGCGTCACATTAAATAAAATGAAAGGTCTTTCATATGTTTATAAATGAATAGGAAACATGCTCCTGTGGGCGTCCGCCGTGTGGAGTTGATAATGCCACCATGATGGCGAGCTCTTACTCCGTGTGGTTGTTAAAAACGGTTACCGGTAGCCGCATCTTCGATTAACGACCTATCGATGAAGATGATGATGAAGTCCGTAGAGTCGTTGTTGAGGCCGATAGGGTTAGCCATGTGGTATATAGATTAATATTATTATATATATTTTTTCATTTGCAACATAAATTAAGTAGCTTCGCTACAATTTGCACAAATTGACATAAATTAAAAAAAAACTGAAATTAAAAGAAAATTATAGATGAGCTAGACTTTACTGAAAATTGAAAGAAAATTAAAATATGAACTGAAAAACAATTTTGCATACACACAAGGATTTGTCTCATGACATCTCTCACTGGTCAGGAGAACACAAATTAATTTCCAATTCATGAGAAAAACAAAAGTAAGCACCCAAAAAAAATGCCTGCTAATATGGTCAGGTAGAGCTCTATTGCTCCAAACAATCAACATCTGAAAGGTCCATTGGATTGGCTAAAAGAGCTGCCTGAATTCACCCGGACATCCGGTGAGGTAGCAACTTTGTTTCACCGAACGCAAGAGCAGCAGTAGTGATGACGTTGTAGCGGCGACCGTTGTCTTCTTATTCTACTTCTTTCCGGCGTCGACTCTGTCTCCATTATGTCACGGCACATCGTCCATGCCACCGAGCATCTCCCACATGAGATATATCTACGCACTTGCTTGCGCATCTTTCCCAGCCGTTGTAAGCTCTTCTTCTGTCTTCTCTCTAGCGGTGCTGGCCTGTGAGATGTTTATCGTCTTTGTATCTGAATAATCCCATGGTCTGCTGTTGATGACCACAGAGAAGCAAAGCCCAGAATCCTGCAGCTCCTCTTCTATTAATGTTGTTCGTCTTTTGTCGAGGAAGCCTACGCAGTAGGATGGAGGATGCGCGCGAACAAGATCAACCAGACGCCATGAATCTCCTACATGAGCCCGTAGCCGCTCCTGTGTTGAGCTGAATCAAGCCATCGTTCTTCCGCTTCCCCTTCGTCAAGCAGGCACCCGCAGCCTCTTTTGTATGGCATGCCCCAGGACTGCCCCAGGAAGGACGCAGCTCGCCCGTGTGCTTATTCTGGTCGTCCACCTAGCATATGTGCTCAATCTCGAACGAGCTAGACCGGCCCAGGATCCATCGGCTGTGTGAAGCGACGTGCAGCCTGCCTGGTTCGGGTAAAAGTTGTAGAAGATATCTTCCGCTTCCCCTTCGATATGCAGGCACTCGCAGCCTCCTGTCGTTGGTTGTCGGCGAGCTCAACCTAGACGCCGCCTTCGCCTGATTTTCCATCGCTGACATGGCTAAAGATTTAATCGATCATTCTATAGCGGTCGTCCTAATTTAGGTACATAAATACGACCAACACTGCCTAGTTAGGCTGTTTTCATTCAGATCGAACTCTGCTTCCATGTCACCCGGGCTAGCTAGGCTGTTTTGATTTGGATCGATCTCTCCTTAGTCCTTCCACGTAACGTGGGTTGCTAGCTAGCTGTTTCGATTTGGTCGAACTCTCTGTGCGTGTAGACGGATAGACGGACGAAAGCGCACTATAAGTTGGACCAAAACGCATTTAGACGGACCGAACCAAGAAAACGTTAGCTCCTTTATTATTAGGTATAGATACAGATCTTTCAGATTAATCTGATTCTAAATTATTAGCTTAAAAGTAGTCCGTTTTTTCTCTCCGGTCTGATGCAGCCTGCCGCTGCTGTGTATTCAAGATTGTATTTACGCATGATGCAGCCGCCGTCGTATTCCAATCCAAGCCCCGGGCTATACTAAAATCAATATATGGATGTCTAATAGAGCTCCCACGTTATGCCACTTTTTCTTTTTTGAGAAAAAAGTTGAGACATTATTTGTTGAACGGAGGAAGTGTTATGTACTAAAAGTAATACACAAATGTTAATTTCGAGCCACAGGTTAATCCACATATGCTAAAAAGATAAGCCTGTGATTTAAATTTTAACATCAAAGATGATACGTGTACAAAGAGATCGGGCAGTGACCAACATCAAGTGCCGGTAGAATCAAGCAATGAAGCATCAGTCGCTCATTTATTCATTAGTTAAGCCCGGATGTTACATGTAAATCTGTTTTTACTTACCGTGTAAGGCTAGGCCCCATAAAAAAAGCAGCATATCCATTTAAAGAACTTCATGAAGAAATATTCTAATGACACATCAACCAGTCTGAGTTCGGGATATATAGAACTTACTTAATTTGTTTAACACACTACGTCCAGTATCTTTGATTCTCAAGATTAAAATGTATATAGAAGATTTTTGTGTCATGCATACTCGATTTCTCCAAAACATAATTTGCACCAGCAAAAAGTTATTTTCAATAGAGTCAAGTGTGATGAAATCATAATTTTTAAAAATTATAGCGAATATAAATCTATAGGCAAAAACCTACTCCAATCCTAAAAAAAAAGATAACAAAACTGCTATGAAACAAAAACTGCTATGGAATAAAAAAAATCCCTAGGGAATATAAGCATACGCCACAGAAAAGTAATAGCAAACCACATGATTTTACATTACAATGTTAAAAAAATTTAAAAAAAAACTTCAGTAGGAAGAATATCCCATCTACATAAATTGCATTTCGCCATATTTGATCATGTGCATCGGAGCGAGTTCTTAAAACTTACGTGCATTATGGACTCAAGGTAGCACCACACTTAGATATTCTAGATTTAGGTTCTAGACGATTATTTTGTTAAATCAAAATAGTAATGTCGACCGGTTAAATCTAGAAGATTGCGGCACTAAAATATAATATGTTTCTCAACTTGTATTGTTGCAATTGCTTAAAGTGTCACGGAAGTGATAGAACTAAGAGAAAATGATTGAAAATTATGTATCTAAAATAAATTAATATACTTCCTATGAAACACAATAAATACAATGTTCAACTTTCTAGAAAATTCAAATAAAGATGGTGCCCTCGCATTTGCGAGAGCCACCTTGCTAGTTTGATAAACAATAGCAAAATGCGAACCCTCACTGCGTGTGGGTTGCGCTGGATCGACGCCGCACACCTTCAGCAAATAAAACATCCATCTATCACACACTTCTAGAACCCGAATCATCTATGAAAAGGGAGAGTTCCACACATGCTTTGCGACACACACACCATGCACAGATCGGAGACGGTTCAAAATGTTTGATCATTTGTCTGTAAGCATTTAGTTTAACCCAGTGGTTTGGTTTTACGAAACATCACAAAAGGTTTTACACTAATGTGTGCATGAATTTGTGTTGCGACTGCACCTATTAGTAATAGTTGTATCTCTAGTTGTACCAGCAACCAATGCAATATTTCATCATAATACAGTGGCAACTTTCAATTATCTTTGATTGTACATTTGATACACACATATATACATGCATTTTGACATACATTCGATTGTTTGCTATAAAAATAAGCTCTTCTTGGTTACGTCTTTGTCTCCATGATAGGTTCATGTGGCAAGATATGCAAAGTCTCCCGAAGACTCTAGCTTGTAGCCCTGGTTGAACCTTGTATGTAAGCCTTGTGGTGAAAAATTGGAGAGGAACGTGGAGGAGGTTCAGTAACCACATGTATTGTATCACATGTATTGCATTGTGTTTGTTGTGTTTACATACATATAAGGAAATGAATTAGTGATATGATTGACGCAAATAGATCAATTACGAGTTTTCCATGTAGATATCTACCCTTCCATTAACACCGAAGGAGAACGCGTTTGAGAAGAGATACACTTAAGCTCCCATGATCATTTTGTGCTAAATGAAAACGAGGCACTTGACCCTCAATCTGGTTAACACAAATTACTTCTTGGTACCCCACATCCACATTGCAAGACTTGACATCCTAAGCACAAAACTAGAAAACTACACAAAACATTTATCATTTGGGAATAAAATCGCAAAAAGATAGAATTGTATAATGCAAGTTCAAATGATTGCTGGACATACTCTTGCGTGTAGTGCCTGCAGAGACCGTACAAGTGGAAAGCAGAGTGGAAGGGGCGAGGAGTACCTTCTAAGAAAATACTAGCAGATGCACTACCTTGCGCATCTTCCCTCTTAGTTACGTCTTTGTCTTTTTATTCTTAGAAGATGCTAAGACCATGACATAAGATTGGCAACCAACCCTTCATATAAAGTTTCATCATTGTAAGATGGGCGACAAGAATAGGTCTAGCTGGCCGGCACATATAGGTGAGTAAGATGGGCGACAAGGGCTACAGGGGCAACGATTCCCCGTCGGCCAGAGCCACGGTTGCCATCGCAGACCGTTCCATCACAGGGGGTGGTTCTGGCTAGGTCTAATGACTCGGAGGAAGAGGAGGAGGAATTACCGGAGCCAACTCCGCTGCCATCGCTTAAGTATGTGTCGTCTTCAGAAACATAGAAGTTCTCAATGTCCTTGTCTCACGGGCAATTTACGGAGGGATGGGGAGGGAAGGGTGCATAGGTGGGTTGCAAGGGAGCTTTCATCTGGCCGTCATCGCCGCGAGCTCAGGTGAGGTCGGGCGGGCAGCCATCATTGTCCCCTACGTCGACGGTCAAGTTACCTGTTTTGTCACCCTCGATGTTCCTGCTCGAGGAGAACTATACGATGATAAAGAGTGGATCATAGTGCAACACCATAAAAAGCTATGCCACCGCAATTTGCGTTGGCCTAATGGATCCAGATCAACGGAGGTGAGCAAGATCTCTCATGTTGTTTTTGCAGATCGCATGCAGCGTCATATGTTCAATAAAAAATCAAACTAGGGAGAATGCATGTGTACACGGCCCAACATGTATTCAGCCCGTCACATGCAAAAGGTCACAAGGGCGACGCCTCTTCACTTTACACAAAAACACATGAGGCACCAGATCCAGGTTTGGCTCTTTCTCTAGGGCTTAAGTGATACCTTTGATTTGGATTATCGGATTATAGTATGCCTCTTTTTCGCTAAGAGACCCAAGCTTTATCCAATCCACGGAAATAATGCTAATGGTGTGAGATCACTTCAAGCGAGACTTCATTTAGTTGTTGTTTCACCGGACCAAACGGTTTCTTTTGTTTATGTCGATGGATGGGAATAGGTTAGAGCCACGGTTTCACCTGTAGTTGAGAAAATATGGTTATTGGGTGTTAAAGATAATAATAAGCACATGTATGAAGTATGTGATACTAAGATACAATGTATAGGGGTGACGCGTCCAAAGGATACCACGGCCTGCACACAACACACACCATGGATCTATTGTCATATGTACCATTCTCCCGAGCATCGCTAGGTGAACACAATAATTAAGTTACCGGAAAATAGCTTTAAGATTAGTGACATCATCATTACTCCCTAGATAGAAACTACACATTCGACCATGTCCAACTCTCACCACACCAACATCGAAATATGTGAATCACCACCCACCATTACCTTCATACCATTATCAACGTCACGAGATTTGTGTACCTGAAAAGACCGAAGATTGGGATACAAAGACAACAACTACTATAAGGATCCATATAACATAATACACAATATACCCACTAATGATAGTATAAAGATGCACTTATTGTTGCGAGGCTAGACCTCATCCATTAGCTCGCGTGGGCTACCCACACACGATTGGATTAATAGTCATAATGTTGTGATAAATATCTTGATTATATGAATAGTAATGGTCTTACAATGCCGCCAATTGCGATGAAATCAAGATTACAAAATAGAGAGGAGTAGGGATGGGGATGTAGATGATCGTGGTGGCGATGGAGCTTCGGCGTTGATTGAGATCTGACTTGTGGCAGTAGAGTGGTATTTCGGTGGTGCTCTCCCTCCATATGACCTAGGTTCGTTCACGATAAATATTCAGTTTGACAAGGTGAATCCCCAGACACGTGGTACGATCACTCGATACAGTTGGGGATAATCGTACCTCTGGTCGTTAAGTCTCTAGATATGCGTCTCTGTGGCCTGATTGACTTGGTGAAGTTCCTAACTCGTAATTCTCCTATAATTGCTTCTATTTTCCTTCTTAAAATGTAATTTCTGCATAGGAATAAATAAAGACAAGGATTTTCACATCTATGCAATAATTGGTGATTAACAAGGGTTTCAGAGAGATATTATCATTACTGCAATTAATAGTATAAGGTTTAAACAATGATAAAAATAAGTGTCTTACCACTAATCGGCATCCCAAGTTTAACCTTGATCGCCCACAAGTAAGGTAGATAAAATCACAAGGAACTTGTCGTTTAAACCAAAACAACAAAAATGCAAGTTTACTTACAATTGGTAGTCGTTGCTCACACTTCTTCCCATAAAAGCTTTACCACGGGTAAAGTACATGCAAAATATCATACAAGGTTTGTTATGCGAAATCAATTTTACCCGAGGTTTTATTAACAAGGACGATCGGATGAACAACAATTAATCTACCTTTCTCTAGAGAACATTTGCTTGCTAACATTAATAATTAAATAATTAAAGTGAGAGGAAAAGTGAAAAGAAGCTTAACATTAGAGCATCTCATTAAGCACCCACATAAATAATTCAAGACTTTCTAACACTTTTTTTTGGTTCATTGTCTTTCAAGAACTCCAACTCATTAGTAATGAGACCATGCCAAAATTTATAATATGTTTTATAACCGGACTAAAAAAATACTTAGAAGGAACACTCATGACTATAACCAGGGTTTCCCTTTTGTGGCCTCGTGATTTCTCATAGTAAGCATAGGAGTGCCCAACTTTGTTTGCAGTGCAAACACAAGAGAAAGTCGAGACTCTTACCCATCATAATTTTTTTGTTACAGATGTTTAATCAACTCATAGCTGAGAACTTCAACGCCCAAGTCATCTTTAAGAGACTCTTTCTCATGAAACAATTAGTTGCACAATTAATTTTCAAGGCACGACTCGGTTCTCTAAAGAAAAATATAGAGTAAGAGTTTCTTAACCAAGCATACAAAATAATAAAATCTTTACTCTAACCATCATGACATACTCGCACTTAATATAGAATTTCTCAATCACTACTAAGTAGCACAGGCATTTTAAATTTTAGAAGTGAGAGTCATAGGACATACCTCTTGTTTGCAAGCTCGTTCCTCTCTTCCATATGATATAGTCCTTAGAAACTCATGGCGATCGTTCTCCCTCAAAAATATTGGGCAAATATAAGCAAATAGGATCACCGGTAAAACACGAAATGACAAAAGGAAAAAAAGATTTTTTTTCAATGAGATATAATAGAATGGAAAATCGCCGACATAGATAAGGCTAGTAAACTCGACCAAAAACAAAATAAAAGAGAAAGAACAAAAACAAAGAAAATAAAAAAGACGAAGTGTGCGGACAAATTCATCGAGAAAATAAACGGTTTGGTAAACGTTCGTTGCAACGTTTTTTTAACAAAAAGACTGCAAGGGGCTTTCTTAGACCAAAGAGGTCTTGACATCGTGGTTTCCATTTCGGGTAGGGATTTTGTTGTGCAGACCTCAATGACCAATTTTTCGATAAAGGGTATTTTCATTACTTTAAGGAAAAGCATTACACCTGGCCTCTGCATAAGAAGATGCACACAGCCGCACACACACAAAGTATCAGAGTAACTCACACACAAAATATTTGTCTAGCGCGTAATGAAGAAACATCAACATAGACGAACGCCTAAGGCGCCGAAGGCTCTATCCGTAGATTACGTCGACATCTATGTTGGGAAAAAATCCTTCGCCACATCTTCCAACCGTGAAGATACCTTCATAAAGAGGTCTCGACTCTCTGTGCGTTGAAGCAAAGACCACAAACGGAGCAAAGCGGTGGATCGGTAGATAACCTGCAAACAAGTAGAGTTAATATCATGAAAACTCTTGTCATTTCTACATAGCCAAAGCGACCAAATAATGGCAATCATCCCCACCCTAATAAAACCTTTCCACCCCATTTAGCCAGCTTTCCAAAGTATTAGCAACGCTCTGAGGTGGGTGCAAGTTAGAACCTATTTGGGTTATTGACCATATAGATCTCGCAAATTGACACTGGAAAAAAAGATGATTGATTGTCTCATCGTGATGACAAAAAATACACTTTTTGCTACCTTGCCAATTACGCTTTACAAGATTATCCTTAGTAAGAATTACCCCCCTACGAAGATACCAAGCAAAGATTTTTGTTTTTAAAGGTATCTTCATAGACCATATTATTGTATTATTAACAACTGGCGTATCGGATTGGATCAATGAATTATACATTGAATCCACAGAGAATTTTCCACTCTCATTTAGATTCCATCTAACCACATTAGGCCCTTGCGTCAACTGAACCCTATTAAGTCGTTGAAGCAACGCATTCCAGGATGCGAGCCTGGGACCTACAAGATCATGTCTGAATGACATCTCAACTGGTGAATCTTGCATCACCGTTGCAATGGTATCAGATTTGTGGCGTACAATACTATATAAAGCTGGATATTGTTCCCGGAGGGTGGTTGCTCCTAACCACTTGTCCTCCCAAAACCGTATCTGAGATCCACTTAATAGAGAAAGTTGTAAATGGGAAAAATAATTTCTTTGTTGCTATAAGACCAGCCCAAAAATGCGAGTCACCAGGTTTCCAAACCACTTGTGACAAAGCCTTCGAGCCTACATACTTTCTTTTTAGAATTGTTTGCCATATACCTTCTTCTGAAAGAAGCTTAAATAATCACTTTCCAAGGAGGGCTCGATTTTTTATCTCAAGATCATGAACACCGAGTCCTCCCTGGTCTTTTGGACGGCAAACTACATACCATTTAGCCAGTCGATATTTCTTTTTCTCACTATCTCCTTGCCAAAAGAATCTAGATCGGAAGTAATCTAACCTATGCAAGACACCTTTAGGCAACTGGAAGAAGGAAATCATATACAACACAATATTACTTAGTACTGAATTAATGAGAACCAAACGACCGTCTAGAGATAGTAATTTTCCTTTCCAACTAGATAGACGCTTTTGAAGTCTTTCCTCGACAAGTTTCCACTCAGCTAACGTGAGACACCGATAATGAATCGGTATACCCAAATAGCTAATAGGAAACTGGCCAATCCCCCAGCCAAATAGTTCGGCATACAGGGAGGCCTCATCCTGGGCTTCGCCGAAAGAAAACAATTTACTTTTATGGAAATTAATTTTAAAACCTGAAAGCTTCTCAAAAGCTGGTAGAATAAACTTAAGATTCGTCGCCTTCTCGAGGTCATGGTCCATGAATAGAATCGTATCATCATCATATTGAAGTATGAAGAGGCCACCATCAACCAGATGTGGTACTACTCCTTCAATAAGACCGTCCACCTTTGCGCGCTCAACGCTCAATAATAATAGCAAGCATATCTGCCACTATGTTAAACAACATAGGTGATAGCGGATCGCCTTCCCTTAATCCATTTTTCGTCTGAAAGTATTTGCCCACATCATCATTGAGTTTGATGGCAACACTTCCTCCGAAAATGAAATTATGAATTAGAGCGCGCCACTCATCAGAAAATCCTTTCATTCTGAGTGTTTGTTGTAGGAAATACCACTTGACTTTATCATAAGCCTTTTCGAAGTCAATTTTTTAAATAACTCCATTTAACTTTTTCTTATGAAGCTCATGCACTGTTTCATGCAAACTTACTACCCCATCTAGGATATTCCTTCCTTGCATGAATTTCGTCTGAGACGGTCGCACAACATGATCAGCAACCGAGTTAAGCCTAAAAGTAGCGGTTTTTGTGAAAATCTTAAAGCTAACATTAAGGAGACAGATAGGCCGGAATTGTTAAATCCGCTCTGCTTCCATAACCTTAGACAATAAAATTATCTCACCGAAATTAAGACGAAACAGTTCGAGTTGATCTTTGTGCAATGCAGAAAACAAAGCTAATAGGTATGTCTTGATTATATCCCAGAAGTTTTGATAAAACTCTGCTGGAAAACCATCTGGTCCTGGTGCTTTATTATGTTCCATTTGAAAAACCGCCTTTCTGACCTCCTCCTCAGAATAAGGGGCTGTTAGGAAAGCATTTTCTTCCGGGGATACTTGGGGAATATCGTGAATTCTGGATTCTTCCATAGTGAAAGTTTCTTCATCCGGTTCCCTAAAGAGGCCCTTATAACAATTAGTAATATAAGATTTGAGTTGTTCGTGGCCAACAATCGTACCCTCATCCTGAACAAGAGAGTGAATAAGTTTCTTCCTATGTCTGCCATTAGCGACAGAATAGAAATATCTTGTATTCAAATCTCCTTCAGGATAAACTGTACTTTTGATCTTTGATACCATTTAAGCTCCTCCTCTTTCAACATGGAAGCCATCTGCATTATATTGACTCTAAAGATCAATTTCTTGCGGCGATAGAAACCTTGTCTCCGCGAGGGCTTCAAGTTCATCGATCAATAATGTTAGCCGAAGCTTCTCAGATTTTATCAAACCTACCACATGCCTAGCCCAACCTCCAAGGTTCTTTCGCAACGCGCGGAGTTTATTATTCCACCTTTGAATAGGGCTGGAGCCAGCAACAGGCCTCTCCCATACACGCTTAACCATATCCGAAAAGCCTTCACGCTGTAACCATCCTAGTTCAAATTTGAATTGGCGTTTACATTGTGGTCTATGCTTACCGGTTGTTAGTAGTATGGGAGCATGATCCGACAACCTTTCAATACGAGGAAGAGCACGTATATTAACCATAGGGTATTATTATCCATGAGTACACGGTCTAACTTCTCATATGTAGGCTCCAGAAGACTATTCGCCCAAGTGAACTGTCTCCAACCATTTCGATCCCTTTCAAATCCAGACCGTGAATGACAACATTGAATAAGAAGGACCAATGATTATCGAAACGGCCCCTACTTTTCTTGTGAGAGAACCTGAGCAAATTAAAATCCCCCCTATGATGATAGGTTATGGGTTATCTTTTGCCAAGTTAACTAATTCTCGTAGTAAAGCAGCCTTGAACTCAGCTTGGGCGGCACCATACACAGCGACAGACTCCATATGAAGTTGTCAGCCTTGTTATGGATGTGGAGTTTAATACGAAAATTTCCTTCTGAACAAGCCAACACTTCCATGGTAGCTGTCATGACGCCAAGTAAAATACCCCCCTAACGACCCCGAGGAGGACGAGAAAACCATGAGATATCAACCCACCAGAGATGCGGTTTAAAAGACTCCGAGAGTAATCTCGATTCCTTGTCTCGGAAATACTCACAAAATTAAGCAATGATACAATCAGCAATATGTACATGCTTAGCCAAGTCTTTTAGACCTCTGCTATTCGAGAACATACCATTCATTGTGTAACCTTTGTAGATTTCATAGATTTAACCTTAGAAGAAAACTTAGATTTTTTTGATGCGGAATTAGCTTTGGATTTCCGAGCAGATGCTTTTAGATCATACACAGAACTTAGCATCAACTCATCCAAATCTACTTCTGCCACCTCACCAACAAGATGAGAAAGAAGCTGACCATCTATTGTGGAACTCAGCTCTTCCTCATCCTGAATAGGAAACAAGCTTAGTTGAAACTTTAGGATTGACTTTAAGTCCGTCAAATTCCATATGTCTCAAAGCATTAGCCAAAACGATAATAGAATTTTTATTCGAACCCAAACTAACCCCTACGCTAGCAAGCTTAGATGAAATAACATTATATGGAAGAGGCAAAAAAGATTTAGAACTTGAGGTCATACCAGCTGTGTCCAAATTTAACTCCGCCTTACGATGCATGGCCTTCGTCATAGTATCTTCACACGTCACCTCCGCTCCATCCGCCTCCGTAGCATGGCGAGAGCTACGCCTCTGAGGGGATGGTGCATGTCGTCGAGGAAGAACCACCGTCTTGGGCGAAGTAGGCGGTGTAGACGAGGCCGTAGACGCAGACGAAGAAGAAGCCCCCTAGGCCACAGACTCGCATGGCGACATGCACGTAGGATACACGACGCCAACTGTTGTGTCCGTCACAGACGTCACCGCGGGCGGCGCATAATCGCCGGCAGCCACCAACCCCGAACCGAAGGAGGGCGGGGATGCCGCATGACCTTCCCTCGCGTCCATCTGCAGAAACGTCTCCGGGTGAAGACACGCACCCCGGGGAGACAACGACGGTGAAGAGACCCCCGGGCTGCAGCCGATGGTTGCACACCGGCGCCTAGCACCGGCATCCCGGTGGCCGCCGAGGCCATCGCACCAGCCGCAGCAGCCGGCTGCACGGAATCGAGGAGGGCTGAGGTGTCGCATGGCCCTCCCGCACGTCCAAGTGGTGCACCATCGGCGGGTGCTGCCCACTACCGGAGGGAGACAAAGGCGACGTAGAGTCTCCCTCGACAGCGGCCGGCGACCCTCCCCGGCCTGACCGTCAATGGAAGATGGACCGGCAGCATAGGCTCCAAGCGCTGGCTGCACCTCGATACATCTCAAACGTATCTATAATTTCTTATGTTCCATGCTACTTTTATGACAATACTTGAATGTTTTATACATACTTTACATCATTATTATACATTTCCGGCACTAACCTATTAACAAGATGCCGAAGCGCCAGTTGCTGTTTTCTGCTAGTTTTGGTTTCAGAAATCCTAGTAAGGAAATATTCTCGGAATTGGAGGAAATCAACGCCCAGGGTCCTATTTTTCCACGAAGCTTCCGGAAGACCGAAGGGATAACGAAGTGGGGCGACGAGGCGCCGCCAACATAGGGCCGCGCGGCGGAGGGGGGCCGTGCCGCCCTATGGTGTGGGCCCTTGCGCCCTCCTGACCCCTTCCGCCTACTTAAAGCCTTCGTCGCGAATACCCTGTGCCGAGAGCCACGATACGGAAAACCTTCCCGGAGACGCCGCCGCCAATCCCATCTCGGGGGATTCAGAGAGATCGCCTCCGGCACCCTGCCGGAGGGGGATCATCACCGGAGGGGCTCTACATCATCATTCCCGCCTCCGGATTGATGCGTGAGTAGTTCATCCTTGGACTATGGGTCCATAGCAGTGGCTATATGGTTGTCTTCTCCGCTTGTGCTATTGATACGTCTCCGACGTATCGATAATTTCTTATGTTCCATGCTACATTATTGATGATATCTACATGTTTTATACACATTATATGTCGTATTTACGCATTTTCCGGCACTAACCTATTAACAAGATGCCGAAGTGCCAGTTCTGTTTTTCTGTTTTTTGGTTTCAGAAATCCTAGTAAGGAAATATTCTCGGAATTGGACGAAATCAACGCCCGGGGTCCTATTTTTGCAGGAAGCTTCCAGAAGTCCGAAGGGAGACGAAGTGGGGCCACGAGGTGGCCACACACCAGGGCGGCGCGGCCGGGCCCTGGCCGCGCGGCCTGTGGTGTGGGCCTCGTGCGCCATGACCTACCCTTTCGCCTACTTAAAGCCTCCGTCGCGAAACCCTCGTACCGAGAGCCACGATACGGAAAATATTACTCGAGGCCGTCACCGCCAATCCCATCTCGGGGGATTCGGAGATCGCCTCCGGCACTGCCGGAGAGGGGAATCATCTCCGGAGGACTCTTCATCGCCATGATCGCCTCGGAGTGATGAGTGAGTAGTTCACCCCTGGACTATGGGTCCATAGCAGTAGCTAGATGGTCGTCTTCTCCTAATTGTGCTTCATTGTTGGATCTTGTGAGCTGCCTAACATGATCAAGATCATCTATCTGTAATACTATATGTTGTGTTTGTCGGGATCCGATGGATAGAGAATACTATGTTATGGTGATTATCAATCTATTACCTATGTGTTGTTTATGATCTTGCATGCTCTCCGTTATTAGTAGAGGCTCTGGCCAAGTTTTTGCTCTTAACTCCAAGAGGGAGTATTTATGCTCGATAGTGGGTTCATGCCTCCATTAAATCTGGGACAGTGACAGAAAGTTCTAAGGTTGTGGATGTGCTGTTGCCACTAGGGATAAAACATTGATGCTATGTCTAAGGATGTAGTTGTTGATTACATTACGCACCATACTTAATGCAATTGTCTGTTGCTTGCAACTTAATACTGGAAGGGGTTCGGATGATAACCTGAAGGTGGACTTTTTAGGCATAGATGCATGCTGGATGGCGGTCTATGTACTTTGTCGTAATGCCCTGATTAAATCTCACTATATTTATCATATCATGTATGTGCATTGTTATGCCCTCTCTATTCGTCAATTGCCCGACTGTAATTTGTTCACCCAACATGCTTTAATCTTATGGGAGAGACACCTCTAGTGAACTGTGGATCCCGGTCCTATTCTTTACATCGCATACAATCTACTGCAATTGTTCTTTACTGTTTTCTTCGTAAACAATCATCTTCCACACAATACGGTTAATCCTTTGTTACAGCAAGCCGGTGAGATTGACAACCTAACTGTTTCGTTGGGCAAAGTACTTTGGTTGTGTTGTGCAGGTTCCATGTTGGCGCCGGAATCCCTGGTGTTGCGCCGCATCACATTTCGCTACCATCAACCTTCAACGTGCTTCTGGGCTCCTCCTGGTTAGATTAAACCTTGGTTTCTTTCTGAGGGAAAACTTGCCACTGTGCGCATCATACCTTCCTCTTGGGGTTCCCAACGGACATGTACATCTACGCGCATCAAGCCTGTTTTCTGGCGCCGTTGCCGGGGAGATCAAGACACGCTGCAAGGGGAGTCTCCACTTCCCAATCTCTTTACTTTGTTTTTGTCTTGCTTTATTTTATTTACTACTTTGTTTGCTGCACTTAAACAAAACACAAAAAAATTAGTTGCTAGTTTTACTTTATTTACTGTCTTGCTCTCTATATCAAAAACACAAAAAAATTATTAGTTACTTGCATTTACTTTATCTAGTTTGCTTTATTTACTGTTGCTAAAATGAATACCCCTGAAAATACTAAGTTGTGTGACTTCACAAACACAAATAATAATGATTTCCTATGCACACCTATTGCTCCACCTGCTACTACAGCAGAATTCTTTGAAATTAAACCTGCTTTACTGAACCTTGTTATGAGAGAGCAATTTTCTGGTGTTAGTTCTGATGATGCTGCTGCCCATCTTAATAATTTTGTTGAACTTTGTGAAATGCAAAAGTAGAAGGATGTAGATGGTGATATTATTAAATTGAAATTGTTTCCTTTCTCATTAAGAGGAAGAGCTAAAGATTGGTTGCTATCTTTGCCTAAGAATAGTATTGATTCATGGACTAAATGTAAGGATGCTTTTATTGGTAGATATTATCCTCCCGCTAAAATTATATCTTTGAGAAGTAGCATAATGAATTTTAAGCAATTAGATACTGAACATGTTGCTCAAGCATGGGAGAGAATGAAATCTTTGGTAAAGAATTGCCCAACCCATGGACTGACTACTTGGATGATCATCCAAACCTTCTATGCAGGACTAAATTTTTCTTCGCGGAATTTATTGGATTCAGCTGCTGGAGGTACCTTTATGTCCATCACTTTGGGGCGGCTACAAAGCTTCTTGATGATATGATGATAAATTACTCTGAATGGCACACGGAAAGAGCTCCACAAGGTAAGAAGGTAAATTCTGTTGAAGAAACCTCTTCCTTGAGTGATAAGATTGATGTGATTATGTCTATGCTTGTGAATGGTAGATCTAATGTTGATCCAAATAATGTTCCTTTAGCTTCATTGGTTGCTCAAGAAGAAAATGTTGATGTGAATTTCATTAGAAATAATAATTTCAACAACAATGCTTATAGGAACAATTCTGGTAATAACTATAGGCCATATCCTTCTGCTAATGGTAATGGTTATGGTAATTCTTATGGGAATTCTTACAACAATAATAGGAGTATACCCCCTGGTCTTGAAGCCATGCTTAAAGAATTTATTAGTACACAAACTGCTTTTAACAAATCTGTTGAGGAAAAGCTTGATAAAATTGATATTATTGCTTCTAGAGTTGATAGACTTGCCTCTGATGTTGATCTATTAAAATTGAAAGTTATGCTTAATAAGGATATTGATAATAAGATTACTACTATAGCAAATGCCATCCAAGTTAGAATTAATGAGAATATAAGATTAATGGCTAAATTGCATGCTAGGTGGGATAGAGAAGAAAAAGAAAATCTTGCTAAAGAGAATAATGTAGCTAAAGTATGGACTATTACCACCACTAGTAATGTTGATTCTTCACATGTTGCTGCACCTCCTACTATCAATGGTAAAATAATTGGTGTTGGCAATGTTTCTACTCCTAGTGCAAAGCGCACAAAATTGCCTGAAACTGCTGAAACTGCTGTGATAAAACTGCTGAAATTTTTCAAAATATTGGTGACAATGATTTCATTGCTGTAGAACATAATGGTTTAGACTTTGATGATTGTCATATTATTGAATTTATAAAGTTCTTACAAAAACTTGCTAGAAGTCCCAATGCTAGTGCTATAAATTTAGCCTTTACAAAACATATTACAAATGCTCTCATTAAAGCTAGGAAAGAGAAATTAAAACTTGAAGCTTCTATTCCTAGGAAATTAGAAGATGGTTGGGAGCCCATCATTAAGATGAAATTCAATGACTTTGAGTGTAATGCTTTATGTGATCTTGGTGCAAGTATTTCTGTTATGCCTAAAAAGATTTATGATATGCTTGACTTGCCACCATTGAAGAATTGTTATTTAGATGTTAATCTTGCTGATAATGTTAAAAAGAAACCTTTGGGGAGGATTGATAATGTTCGCATTACGGTTAACAATAACCTTGTCCCCGTTGATTTTGTTGTCTTGGATATCGAATGCAATGCATCTTGTCCTATTGTGTTGGCAAGACCTTTTCTTCGAACCGTTGGTGCTGTTATTGATATGAGGGAAGGTAATATTAAATATCAATTTCCTCTCAAGAAAGGTATGGAACACTTCCCTAGAAAAAGAATGAAGTTACCTTATGATTCTATTATTAGAGCAAAATATGATGTTGATGCTTCATCTCTTGATAATACTTGAATTACACTTTCTGCGCCTAGCTGAAAGGCGTTAAAGAAAAGCGCTTATGGGAGACAACCCATGTTTTTACTACAGTACTTTGTTTTATATTTGAGTCTTGGAAGTTGTTTACTACTGTAGCAACCTCTCCTTATCATGTTTTTGTGCCAAGTAAAGTCTCTATGGTAAAGTTGATGCTAGATTTGGATTGCTGCGCAGAAACAGCATTGCTGTCTGTCACGAATTTGAGCAGAAGTCTCTGTAAAAAAATCAAAAAAATCTTAAAATTTACGTGTGTGATCCTCAGATATGTACGCAACTTTCATTAGTTTTGAGTTTTTCCATTTGAGCAAGTCTAGTGCCCCTTTCAGGTTCGTCTTTACGAACTGTTCTGTTTTTGACAGATTCTGCCTTTTATTTCGCATTGCCGTATTTGCTATGTTGGATGAATTCCTTTGATCCATTAATGTCCAGTAGCTTTGTGCAATGTCCAGAAGTGTTAAGAATGATTGTGTCACCTCTGAACATGTGAATTTTTAATTGTGCACTAACCCTCTAATGAGTTTGCTTGAAGTTTGGTGTGAAGGAAGTTTTCAAGGGTCAAGAGAGGAATATGATATACTATGATCAAGAGGAGTGAAAGCTCTAAGCTTGGGGATGCCCCGTGGTTCATCCCTGCATATTTTAAGAAGACTCAAGCGTCTAAGCTTGGGGATGCCCAAGGCATCCCCTTCTTCATCGACAACATCATCGGGTTCCTCCCCTGGAACTATATTTTTATTCAGTCACATCTTATGTACTTTGCTTGGAGCGTCTGTTTGTTTTTTTGTTTTGTTTGAATAAAATGGATCCTAGCATTCACTTATGGGAGAGAGACACGCTCCGCTGTTGCATATGGACAAATATGTCCTTAGGCTTTACTCATAATGTTCAAGGCGAAGGTTGAAATTTCTTCGTTAAATTGTTATATGGTTGGAATCGGGAAATGCTACATGTAGTAATTCTAAAATGTCTTGGATAATGTGATACTTGGCAATTGTTGTGCTCATGTTTAAGCTCTTGCATCATATACTTTGCACCCATTAATGAAGAAATACATAGAGCTTGCTAAAATCTGGTTTGCATATTTGGTCTCTCTAAGGTCTAGATAATTTCTAGTATTGAGTTTTGAACAACAAGGAAGACGGTGTAGAGTCTTATAATGTTTACAATATGTCTTTTATGTGAGTTTTGCTGCACCGGTTCATCCTTGAGTTTGCTTCAAATAACCTTGCTAGCCTAAACCTTGTATCGAGAGGAATACTTCTCATGCATCCAAAATCCTTGAGCCAACCACTATGCCATTCGTGTCCACCATACCTACCTACTACATGGTATTTCTCCGCCATTCCAAAGTAAATTGCTTGAGTGCTACCTTTAAAATTCCATCATTCGCCTTTGCAATATATAGCTCATGGGACAAATAGCCTTAAAAACTATTGTGGTGATGAATATGTAGTTATGTGTCTTAATTCTTATAAGTTGCTTGTTGAGCGGTAACCATGTTTTCTGGGGACGCCATCAACTTTACCTTTGTTGGATATCATGTGAGATGCTATGCATGTTCGTCTTGTCTGAAGTAGTGGACTTCACGATCAAATGGTTTGAGTATGCATATGATTAGAGAAGAACATTGGGCCGCTAACTAAAGCCATGTATCATGGTGGAAGTTTCAGTTTGGACATACAACCTCAATCTCTTATGAGAATATTAACTATTGTTGAATGCTTAAGCATGAAAAAGAGGAGTCCATTATCTGTTGTCTATGTTGTCCCGGTATGGATGTCTAAGTTGAGAATAATCAAAAGCGAGAAATCCAATGCGTGCTTTCTCCTTAGACACTTGTACAGGCGGCATAGAGGTACCCCTTTGTGACACTTGGTTGAAGCATATGTTATGCGATGAGAATCCGTGTTTCCGAGATAGTAGGACAAGGTGCGAGCACTATTGGTACTCTATGCATGAGACATGCAACTTGTAGGAAGTATTATGCATAGCACATATGAATTATTACTACCGTTGACAAAATTGTTTCATGTTTTCAAAATAAAAGCTCTAGCACAAATATAGCAATCGATGCTTTCCTCTTTGAAGGACCTTTCTTTTACTTTTATTGTTGAGTCAGTTTACCTATCTCTCTCCACCTTAAGAAGCAAACACTTGTGTGAGCTGTGCATTGATTCCTACATACTTGCATATTGCACTTGTTATATTACTTTACATTGACACTATCCATGAGATATACATGTTATAAGTTGAAAGCAACCGCTGAAACTTAATCTTCCTTTGTGTTGCTTCAATACCTTTACTTTGATTTATTGCTTTATGAGTTAACTCTTATGCAAGACTTATTGATGCTTGTCTTGAAGTACTATTCATGAAAAGTCTTTGCTTTATGATTCATTTGTTTACTCATGTCATTACCATTGTTTTGATCGCTGCATTCATTACATATGCTTACAATAGTATGATCAAGGTTATGATGGCATGTCACTCCAGAAATTATCCTTGTTATCGTTTACCTGCTCGGGACGAGCAGAACTAAGGGGATGCTGATACGTCTCCAACGTATCGATAATTTCTTATGTTCCATGCTACATTATTGATGATATCTACATGTTTTATACACATTATATGTCGTATTTACGCATTTTCCGGCACTAACCTATTAACAAGATGCTGAAGTGTCAGTTGCTGTTTTTCTGCTGTTTTTGGTTTCAGAAATCCTAGTAAGGAAATATTCTCGGAATTTGACGAAATCAACGCCCAGGGTCCTATTTTTGCACGAAGCTTCAAGTCGAGGAGACGAAGTGGGGCCACGAGGTGGCCACACACCAGGGCGGCCCTGGCCCTGGCCGCGACCTGTGGTGTGGGCCCTCGTGCCGCCACTTGACCTACCCTTTCGCCTACTTAAAGCCTCCGTCGGGAAACCCTCTATACCGAGAGCCATGATACGGAAAACATTACTGAGAGGCCGCCGCCGCCAATCCCATCTCGGGGGATTCATGAGATCGCCTCCGGCACCCTGCCGGAGAGGGGAATCATCTCCCGGAGGACTCTTCATCGCCATGATCGCCTCCGGAGTGATGAGTGAGTAGTTCACACCTGGACTATGGGTCCATAGCAGTAGCTAGATGGTCGTCTTCTCCTAATTGTGCTTCATTGTTGGATCTTGTGAGCTGCCTAACATGATCAAGATCATCTATCTGTAATACTATATGTTGTGTTTGTCGGGATCCGATGGATAGAGAATACTATGTTATGGTGATTATCAATATATTACCTATGTGTTGTTTATGATCTTGCATGCTCTCCGTTATTAGTAGAGGCTCTGGCCAAGTTTTGCTCTTAACTCCAAGAGGGAGTATTTATGCTCGATAGTGGGTTCATGCCTCCATTAAATCTGGGACAGTGACAGAAAGTTCTAAGGTTGTGGATGTGCTGTTGCCACTAGGGATAAAACATTGATGCTATGTCTAAGGATGTAGTTGTTGATTACATTACGCACCATACTTAATGCAATTGTCTGTTGCTTGCAACTTAATACTGGAAGGGGTTCGGATGATAACCTGAAGGTGGACTTTTTAGGCATAGATGCATGCTAGATGGCGGTCTATGTACTTTGTCGTAATGCCCGATTAAATCTCACTATATTTATCATATCATGTATGTGCATTGTTATGCCCTCTCTATTTGTCAATTGCCCGACTGTAATTTGTTCACCCAACATGCTTTAATCTTATGGGAGAGACACCTCTAGTGAACTGTGGATCCCGGTCCTATTCTTTACATCGCATACAATCTACTGCAATTGTTCTTTACTGTTTTCTTCGCAAACAATCATCTTCCACACAATACGGTTAATCCTTTGTTACAGCAAGCCGGTGAGATTGACAACCTCACTGTTTTGTTGGGGCAAAGTACTTTGGTTGTGTTGTGCAGGTTCCACGTTGGCGCCGGAATCCCTGGTGTTGCGCCGCATCACATTTCGCCACCATCAACCTTCAACGTGCTTCTTGGCTCCTGGTTCGATTAAACCTTGGTTTCTTTCTGAGGGAAAACTTGCCACTGTGCGCATCATACCTTCCTCTTGGGGTTCCCAACGGACGTGTACATCTACGCGCATCAGCTATCATTGTTTAGATCTTGTGAGCTACCTAACATGATCAAGATCATCTATTTGTAATGCTACATGTTGTGTTTGATGGGATCCGATGAATCTAGAATACTATGTCAAGTTGATTATCAATCTATCATATATGTGTTGTTTATGTTCTTGCATGCTCTCCGTTGCTAGTAGAGGCTCTGGCCAAGTTGATACTTGTAACTCCAAGAGGGAGTATTTATGCTCGATAGTGGGTTCATGCCTCCATTTAATCTGGGATAGTGACAGAAAGTTCTAAGGTTATGGATGTGCTGTTGCTACTAGGGATAAAACATCGATGCTTTGTCTAAGGATATTTGTGTTGATTACATTACGCACCATACTTAATGCAATTATCTGTTGTGTACAACTTAATACTGGAGGGGTGCGGATGCTAATGATACGTCTCCAACGTACCTATAATTTCTGATGTTCCATGCTTGTTTTATGACAATACTTACATGTTTTGCTTGCACTTTATGATGATTTCATGCGTTTTCCGGAACTAACCTATTAACAAGATGCCACAGTGCCAGTTCCTGTTTTCTGTTGGTTCCAGAAAGGCTGTTCGGGCAATATTCTCGGAATTGGACGAAATCAACGCCAAAGATCTTATTTTTCCCGGGAGGCTCCAGAACACCGAAGGGGAGTCGGAGGAGAGCCAGGGGCCACCACACATGTGGGCCGCGCGGCCCCAGGCCTGGCCGCGCCGGCCTAGTGGGAGGCCACCCTGTCAGCCCTCCTGCGCCGCCTCTTCGCCTATTTAAGCCCTTTCGACCTAAAAATGCAGTACCGATTGACGAAACTCCAGAAAAGACTCCAGGCGCCGCCACGCGAAACTACAATTCGGGGGAACTCTCTGTTCGGCACCCTGCCGAGACGGGAAGTGCCCCGGAAGCCATCTCCATCAACGCCATCGCCTCCATCATGCTCCGTGAGTAGTTCCCCCATGGACTACGGGTTCTAGCTGTAGCTAGTTGGTATACTCTCCCCCATGTACTTCAATACAATGATCTCATGAGCTGCCTTACATGATTGAGATTCATCTGATGTAATCGGTGTTGTGTTTGTTGGGATCCGATGGATTGTTACGTTATGATTGTCTATCTACAAAGTTTGTGAAGTTATTGTTGCTGCAATCTTGTTGTGTTTAATGCTTGTCACTAGGGCCCGAGTGGCATGATCTTAGATTTGAGCTCTATAATTATTGCTTAGATTGTATCTACAAGTTGTATGCACATGTCTATGTCCGGAACCAAAGGCCCCAAAGTGACAGAAATTGGGAGGAGGAAAGGCTTAGATATGAGGATCACATGTTTTCACCAAGTGTTAATGCTTTGCTCCGGTGCTCTATTAAAATGAGTACCTTAATTGCCAGTAGTTTCCCTTGAGGCCCGGCTGCCACCGGCTGGTAGGACAAAAGATGTTGTACAAGTTTCTCATTGCGAGCACGTATGACTATATATGGGAAACATGCCTACATGATTAATAGACTTGATGTTCTGTCTTAATGCTATTTCAATCCTATCAATTGCCCAACTGTAATTTGTTCACCCAACACTTGTTATTGGAGAGTTGCCACTAGTGTAGATAGCTGGGAACCCCGGTCCATCTCTCATCATCATATACTCGTTCTACATGTCATTGGAAGTAGTATCAACTATTTTCTGGTGCCATTGCTCTCATATTACTATTACTGCTGCTGTGTTACTATTACTATTGCTCTCATATCACTGCTACTTTCACATCTCCCCTGTTACTAGTGCTTTTTCAGGTGCAGCTGAATTGACAACTCAGTTGTTAAGGCTTATAAGTATTCTTTACCTCCCCTTGTGTCGAATCAATAAATTTGGGTTTTACTTCCCTCGAAGACTGTTGCGATCCCCTATACTTGTGGGTCATCAAGACTATTTTATGGCGCCGTTGCCGGGGAGGCATAGCTCTACTCATAAGTTCACCTGGGGAGTACACTCTACCTCTCTCTCTGCTTTTATTTTATTTTGTCTTGCTAGTTTATTTCTGTCTAGTTTTATTTTGCTTAGTTTACTTTTGTCTAGTTTATTTTTGTCTAGTTTTATTTTCCCTATATACCCAAAAATCCATAAAAATTTGAAAAACCTAAAAATTAAAAACTGTTGTTATGGGAGAACCCACAACCTACTTGGAGCTTATAGAATGTTATAATAATTATAGAGAATCAAGAACTGGTAAAATAATGAGTGCTATGATAGAAAAATTGAATACAATGGCTAGAATCTTGCTTAGACGCCATGATATAAACTGTTGCTCTCAACATGACACTAAACATCTTAAATTTCAATGTGGCTTTAGTGAGTAATTTTTAATTAAGAACTATAATCGGAATTGCTATATTCATTATGGGTTCGAAGAGGTAGAACAATTTGTCTTATTTATGGGAGCCTCCGAGATAGAATCCTTCATGGTTGAGAATTATGAAACTTGTGCTATTTGTAAGGACCTTAAAGATTATGTCTCTACTATCCTTAATTCTTGTATAGAATGCTACAGTAGGAATCCGTATATCCTTGATTATAAAGAGAGACACATTAATGCACAAGAATGCACTCACAATTTGCAGGAACCGGTGGAAGAAGAAATTGATGAACCTGAAAGCTCATTGGATGAAAAAGAGGAGGAAATTGATGAACCTGAAAGCTCATTGGATGAAAAAGAAGAGGAGAGTGATGAACAAAAGGAGGAAGAATGGATTAGCTACCCATGCCAACCTTCTAATGAGAGTAACTCTTTATCTCTTACACTATTTGATTGTCCTCCATGCTTACCGAAAGAGGTTGAATGTTATGTTCCTGTGGATTCTCTTGAAATATTTCCTATAAGTAAAACTTGTGAGAATAATTATGCTACTGTTATATATGATAATCCATGCTACTTTGATAAATCTTATGATAATGCTTTGTTTGTGCCTGATGTCGAAATGCATGGTACTAAAGAATTTTGCTTAGCAAATGTTTATGATAAAGCTCTAGATGATGGTCCTATGTTACTTGATAATATTAATTGTACTACTAATGAAAATGGGATTGGAGAGTTCTTGACATTATCTATGTGTCCCATATCTCTTGAGATTGATCATTCATCTTGCTATATTATTGATAAAAGTGTGTTCGAAAGTTTTAATTCCACTATTTTTGAGCTTGATAAAAATTATATGTTTGTGGATCATGAAAAGTATGCTGCATGTGATAGTTATATTGTTGAGTTTATTCATGAAGCTACTGAAAATTATTATGAGAGAGGAAAATATGGTTGTAGAAATTTGCATGGTACTAAAACACCTCTCTATATGCTTAAAATTTTGAAGTTACACTTGTTTTATCTTCCTATGCTTGTTACCTTGCTTTTCATGAACTTGTTTATTTACAAGATTCCTTTACATAGGAAGCATGTTAGACTTAAATGTGTTTTGGATTTGCTTTTTGATGCTCTCTTTTACCTCTACTCTTGTTTCTTGCGAGTGCATCATTAAAACTGCTGAGCCCATCTTAATGGCTATAAAGAAAGAACTTCTTGGGAGATAACCCATGTGTTATTTTGCTACAGTACTTTGTTTTATATTTGTGTTTTGGAAGTTGTTTACTACTGTAGAAACCTCTCCTTATCTTAGTTTTGTGTTTTGTTGTGCCAAGTGAAGCCTCTAATCGAAGGTTGATACTAGATTTGGATTTCTGCGCAGAAACAGATTTCTATCTGTCACGAATCTGGGCTGTTTTCTCTGTAGGTAACTCAGAAAAATATGCCAATTTACGTGCGTGTTCCTCAGATATGTACGCAACTTTCATTAGTTTTGAGTTTTCTGATTTGAGCAACGGAAGTACCATTTTAAAATTCGTGTTTACTGGCTGTTCTGTTTTGGCAGATTCTGTCTCTGTTTTTTGCATTGTCTTTTGTGGACTTTATGTGAGGCTTTCTAGACGTGGAGAGCTGTAGCTAATGTTTTATTGAGTTCTTGCAATGTGTCACTACAGGACCAAGGTGGATTCAAGTTTTTTGAGTACTAACCCCTCTAATGAAGTTTATGAGAAGTTTGGTGTGAAGGAAGTTTTCAAGGGTCAAGAGAGGAGGATGATATATGATCAAGAAGAGTGAAAAGTCTAAGCTTGGGGATGCCCCGTGGTTCATCCCTGCATATTTCAAGAAGACTCAAGCGTCTAAGCTTGGGGATGCCCAAGGCATCCCCTTCTTCATCAACTTATCAGGTTTCTTCTATTGAAACTATATTTTTATTCGGTCACATCATATGTGCTTTACTTGGAGCGTCTTTATTTTTGTTTGTGTTTGAATAAATTCGGATCCTAGCAATCCTTGTTTGGGAGAGAGACACGCTCCGCTTTTTCATATGAACACTTGTTCTTCGTTTTACTTTTAATGTTCAATGATAAAAGTTGGAAGCTACAATACTTATTGGTATTTGGTTGGAAATAGAAAATGCCTCATAATGTCTTGGATAATTTGACACTTGGCAATTGTTTTGAGCTCTCAAGTAGATCATGATTAAGTTTTTTTCATGTAGTTTAAACCTATTAGTGGAGAACTACCGTAGAGCTTGTTAAAATTGGTTTGCATGATTGGTCTCTTTTAAGGTCTAGATATTTTCTGGTAAAAGTGTTTGAGCAACAAGGAAGACAGTGTAGAGTATTATAATGCTTGCAATATGTTCTTATGTAAGTTTTGCTGTACCGGTTCATACTTGTGTTTGCTTCAAATAACCTTGCTAGCCTAAGCCTTGCATCGAGAGGGAATACTTCTCATGCATCCAAAATCCTTGAGCCAACCACTATGCCATTTGTGTCCACCATACCTACCTACTACATGGTATTTTTCCGCCATTCCAAAGTAAATTGCTTGAGTGCTACCTTTAAACAATTCAAAATTTATCACCTCTGATTTGTGTCAATGTTTTATAGCTCATGAGGAAGTATGTGGTGTTTATCTTTCAATCTTGTTGGGCAACTTTCACCAATGGACTAGTGGCTTCATCCGCTTATCCAATAATTTTGCAAAAAGAGCTGGCAATGGGATTCCCAGTCCCAAATTAATTAACAAAAATAGACACTCCTCCATGGTATGTGATTGTTGGACGGCACCCGAAGGATTCGGTTAGCCATGGCTTGAGAAAGCAAAGGTGGGGAGGAGTGTCATCATAATAAAACTAAAATAAAAAGACACTCCTTCATGGTATGAGATTGTTGGCAGGCACCCGAGGATTCGGTTAGCCATGGTTTGTGAAAGAAAGGTTGGAAGGAGTGCCACCCAAAAATAAAATAAAATGGGAGCCGCTCTTTGAAGGTTTGTCTGGCAAGAGGGTTAGAGTGCCCACTACCATTCGTTGACAACAACAAACACCTCTCAAAACTTTACTTTTATGCTCTCTTTATGTTTTCAAAACCAAAGCTCTAGCACAAATATAGCAATCGATGCTTCCCTCTTTGAAGGGCCACTCTTTTACTTTATGTTGAGTCAGTTTACCTACTTCCTTCCATCTTAGAAGCAAACACTTGTGTCAACTGTGCATTGATTCTTACATACTTGCTTATTTGCATTCATCATATTACTTTGTGTTGACAATTATCCATGAGATATGCATGTTGAAAGTTGAAAGCAACCGCTGAAACTTAAATCTTCCTCTGTGTTGCTTCGATGCCTTTACTTTGAATTTATTGCTTTGTGAGTTAACTCTTGTGCAAGACTTTTTGATGCTTGTCTTGAAAGTACTCTTCATGAAAAGTTTTGCTATATGTTATCTATTTGTTAGCAACTATAGATCATTGCCTTGAGTCACTTCATTCATTTCATATGCTTTGTAATAGTATGATCAAGGTTATGTAAGTAGCATGTCACTACAGAAATTACTCTTTTTATCGTTTACCTACTCGAGGGCGAGCAGGAACTAAGCTTGGGGATGCTGATACGTCTCCAACGTACCTATAATTTCTGATGTTCCATGCTTGTTTTATGACAATACTTACATGTTTTGCTTGCACTTTATGATGATTTCATGCGTTTTGGAACTAACCTATTAACAAGATGCCACAGTGCCAGTTCCTGTTTTCTGTTGTTTTTTGTTCCAGAAAGGCTGTTCGGGCAATATTCTCGGAATTGAACGAAATCAACGCCAAAGATCTTATTTTTCCCGGGAGGCTCCAGAACACCGAAGGGGAGTCGGAGGAGAGCCAGGGGCCACCACACATGTGGGCCGCGCGGCCCCAGGCCTGGCCGCGCCGGCCTAGTGGGAGGCCACCCTGTCAGCCTCTGCGCCGCCTCTTCGCCTATTTAAGCCCTTTCGACCTAAAACGCAGTACCGATTGTGAAACTCGAGAAAGACTCCAGGGCGCCGCCGCCATCGCGAAACTCCAATTCGGGGGACAGAACTCTCTGTGCCGGCACCCTGCCGGGACGGGGAAGTGCCCCCGGAAGCCATCTCCATCAACGCCATCGCCTCCATCATGCTCCGTGAGTAGTTCCCCCATGGACTACGGGTTCTAGCTGTAGCTAGTTGGTATACTCTCCCCATGTACTTCAATACAATGATCTCATGAGCTGCCTTACATGATTGAGATTCATCTGATGTAATCGGTGTTGTGTTTGTTGGGATCCGATGGATTGTTACGTTATGATTGTCTATCTACAAAGTTTGTGAAGTTATTGTTGCTGCAATCTTGTTGTGTTTAATGCTTGTCACTAGGGCCCGAGTGGCATGATCTTAGATTTGAGCTCTATAATTATTGCTTAGATTGTATCTACAAGTTGTATGCACATGTCTATGTCCGGAACCAAAGGCCCCAAAGTGACAGAAATTGGGACAACTGGAGGGAAAGGCTTAGATATGAGGATCACATGTTTTCACCAAGTGTTAATGCTTTGCTCCGGTGCTCTATTAAAAGGAGTACCTTAATTGCCAGTAGTTTCCCTTGAGGCCCGGCTGCCACCGGCTGGTAGGACAAAAGATGTTGTACAAGTTTCTCATTGCGAGCACGTATGACTATATATGGGAAACATGCCTACATGATTAATAGACTTGATGTTCTGTCTTAATGCTATTTCAATCCTATCAATTGCCCAACTGTAATTTGTTCACCCAACACTTGTTATTGGAGAGTTGCCACTAGTGTAGATAGCTGGGAACCCCGGTCCATCTCTCATCATCATATACTCGTTCTACAAGTCATTGGAAGTAGTATGAACTATTTTCTGGTGCCATTGCTCTCATATTACTATTACTGCTGCTGTGTTACTATTACTATTGCTCTCATATCACTGCTACTTTCACATCACCCCTGTTACTAGTGCTTTTCCAGGTGCAGCTGAATTGACAACTCAGTTGTTAAGGCTTATAAGTATTCTTTACCTCCCCTTGTGTCGAATCAATAAATTTGGGTTTTACTTCCCTCGAAGACTGTTGCGATCCCCTATACTTGTGGGTCATCTAACCCAAAGGTGGATTATTTAGGCATAGATGCATGCTGGATAGCGGTCTATGTAGTTTGTCGTAATGCCCTGATTAAATCTCATAGTAATCATCATTGATATGTATTGAATCTTTATTTGTCAATTGCCCATCTGTAATTTGTTCACCCAGCATGCTAGTTATCTTATTGGAGAGACACCACTAGTGAACTGTGGACCCCGGTCCATTCCTTTACATCTGAATACATTCTACTGCAATCATTGTTCTTTACTGTTCTTTGCAAACAAACACCATTTTCCACTCGATACGCTTAATCCTTTGTTTTCAGCAAGCCGGTGAGATTGACAACCTCACTGTTACGTTGGGGCAAAGTATCTTGATTGTGTTGTGCAGGTTCCACGTTGGCGCCGGTTTCACTGGTGTTGCGCCGCACTACACTCCTCCACCAACAACCTTCACGTTCTTCTTGGCTCCTACTGGTTCGATAACCTTGGTTTCTTTCTGAGGGAAAACTTGCTGCTGTGCGCATCATACCTCTGTAGGGATTCGTAGCATAGAAAACAAAAAATTTCCTACCGCAAGAACGAAAACACAAGCCAAGATCTAATCTAGTAGATGGTAGCAACGAGAAGATCATGAGACTAACCCTCGAAGATTTCCAAAGCCTAACGAGATTAGATCTCGTGGTGGATGTAGTCGATCACTTGCCGCTTGCAAAAGCGCGTAGAAGATCTTGACCGCTTGCAAAAGCGCGTAGAAGAACTTGACGGTGCCACAATCGGGCAGCACCTCCGTACTTGGTCACACGTACGGTGTTGATGAAGACGACGTCCTCCTCCCCGTTCCAGCGGGCAGCGGAAGTAGTAGATCCTCCTCGGAATCCCGGCAGCACGACGGCGTGGTGGCGGTGGTGGTGGAGAACTCCGGCAGGGCTTCGCCTAAGCGTATGCGGGAGAGGTGGTGGAGGAGGAGAGGCTAGGGTTTGGGGAGAGGGGGGCTTGGCCGGCCACAAAGGGGGCGGCCAAGGTTGTGGCTTGAAGTGGCCGGCCCCCTCCCCTTGCTCCTCATTATATAGGTGGAAATCCCCAAGTGTTGGTATCCAAGTCTTCGAATAAGACCCGAAACCAAAACCTACCAAAGGGACAAAACCTACCCAAGGGGGGAATCCCACTCAAGGTGGGACTCCCACCCCTTCCTTGGGGGGTTGGCCGGCCACCCTAGGGGAGTCCACCTGGGACTCCTCCCCTTAGGGTTGGCAGGCCATGCAAGGTGGAGTCCCTCCGGGACTCCACTTTCCATGGTGATTTCTTCCGGACTTTTCTAGAACATTCTAGAACCTGCCATAAATGCACCGGATCATTTCCAAACTTGGAATATGACTTCCTATATATGAATCTTATTCTCCGGACCTCCTCGTGATGTCCTGGATCCCATCCGAGACTCCGAACAAAACTTTGAACTCCATTCCATATTCCATATCTACTCAAACGACATCAAACCTTAAGTGTGTCACCCTACGGTTCGTGAACTATGCAGACATGGTTGAGACTTCTCTCCGACCAATAACCAATAGCGGGACCTGGAGATCCATAATGACTCCCACATATTCAACGATGACTTTAGTGATCGATTGAACCATTTACATACGATACCGATTCCCTTTGTCACGCGATATTTTACTTGTCCGAGGTTTGATCATCGGTATCTCGATACCTTGTTCAACCTCGTCTCCTGACAAGTACTCTTTACTCGTACCGTGGTATGTGGTCTCTTATGAACCATTCATATGCTTGCAAGCTAATTTAGACGACATTCCACCGAGAGGGCCCAGAGTATATCTATCCGTCATCGGGATGGACAAATCCCACTCTTGATCCATATGCCTCAACTCATACTTTCCGAATACTTAATCCCACCTTTATAACCACCCATTTACGCAGTGGTGTTTGATGTAATCAAAGTACCCTTCCGGTATAAGTGATTTACATGATCTCATGGTCGAAGGATTAGGTAACTATGTATCGGAAAGCTAATAGCAACTTGAACTTAATGACGTGATCTTATGCTACGCTTAATTGGGTGTGTCCATTACATCATTCACTTAATGACATAACCTTGTTATTAATAACATCCAATGTTCATGATCATGAAACCTTGATCATCTATTAATCAACAAGCTAGTTACTCAAGAGGCTTACTAGGGACTCCTTGTTGTTTACATAACACACATGTATCAATGTTTCGGTTAATACAATTATAGCATGGTATGCAAACATTATCATAAACACAAAGATATATTATAATAACCATTTTATTATTGCCTCTTGGGCATATCTCCAACAGTCTCCCACTTGCACTAGAGTCAATAATCTAGTTTACATTTGTAAAGATATAACACCTTGGCCTTCTGGTGCTTTATCATGTTTTGCTCACGGGAGAGGTTTTAGTCAACGGATCTGACACGCTCAGAAACGTATGTATTTTGCAATTCATTTGCGTCTCAACGCATCACTCATTTCCAAATGAGCCGTCATATATGCTTAGTCCTCTGGTGGAACCTTAATTCCGCGGTCTGAAATATGTCACTAATATTGTCATACACAATATAGCTTCAAAGTTCTGACACTATCGGAACTACACCAAGTTCTCAAAGAACTCCTCGACTTTAAACATCCTTAGTCATTGTCAAAACAATGACATACTCTGCCTTCGTTTGTAGAATCCATCACAATATTTAGAACATGTCTAAATCTAGCATAGACAACTTCTAGCTCATTGTGCTACCTTTTAAACAACACTTAGCCTAATTGAGATTTGAAATTCATTTTTATATGTGACCAAACTAATATCGGTGCAACACCTTACAGCGATTTGTTTGTCATTACCCCATATAAAAACTATATATATATATCCTTGGTTCTTCTAAAGTACTCAAGGATATTCTTACTGTCGTCCAATGATCATCATATGAATCATCCTGGTATATGCTCATAACACTTTTAGAGCACAGGACATCTGATTGTGTACATATTATTTGTGATCTATAATCACTCATGTGTTTTTACTCATTGAGTGTCATATACACTCAAGTCTTGTTAAAACTTCACATGAAAAGAACACCTTCTTTATAATTTTATATTGAACTACTTCAATATCCATTCTATGTACTTTGACTTAAACTTATTATGTGTTTCAATCTATCTTCATAGATCTTGACACTAAATATGTTTCAGTCCATATCCTTTCATTGAAATTAATTCTCAATGAAACCTTTTTAATCAATTACATAATTACAATATTTATAATCAACGATATGTCAGCTACATAAAGTATTACAAATATGTCTCAGCGCTCCTACTTAATTTCTTGCAAATGCAAGCACCTTCATCGTTTCTGATGAAATCAAAAACTCTTTGACTATTTCATCCGGTGAAGATTCCAACTCCGCAATACTCACTTCATCCAATTGAAGTTTGTATTCCTATCTAGTATTCTACGGACTGGCAAAACTCTTGGTTGTATCTTGTATACACCTTTAATACACACTTCTGTTAAGTAATATATTTTGCCATCCTACTAACATATCTCATAAAAGAAATATGTAGCGATTACTAGAATAATCCACATAGACTATAAGCATTGCTACGGAAGATCTAATCTTATCGTAGTCAACTCTTTGAACTTTGTCGTAAACAAATTTTCGACAAGTCTAGCTTCTTCAAGGATATTTCATCCAAGTCCATCATTTTCATAGATTCATTTACTTTCAAAAAGTATTCACCTATCTTGGATTTCATGGCACATAGCCATTTTAACGGAGTCAGGGCCCATCATAACTTCTTTGTATGTAGTTGGTTTATCATTGTTCAAAATCAATCCTTTGTCCACAAATCATTTATTTGATCACAAAGTAAACCAAATCTACAAGGTTCAATAGGTACTTCGATCTCCATGGCTAAAACACTTTGTAGTCATGGGAGCTATGATCGTCGTGGCCGCTTCCGGAAGCATTTCCGATGCTGCGCTATTCTCATCATTATGCTCAGGTTCATAAACCCTATCAAGTTCTATTGTCCTCCCACTCAAATATTTCGCTAGAAAACAATTTCTTGGAAATAAGAAACATTGACAAACACTTTTGTCTTTGTCTCCATAGTGGGAAGAATTCCCAATCAAATCTCTGGGATAACCAACAAAGACATTCATCCGATTTTGGTTGTAAACTCATTTACTTATGCTATGCATACCAAAATTTTAAGAAAAGACTATTAGGGTTCATACCCATGCCATAACTCGTATGGTGTCATTTCAACGGATCATGATGATGCTCTATTTAGTGTAAAAGCGGTAGTCTCTAAAGCATAATCCACAAAAATATATAATGGCGTCATTTTATATTATCTCATCATTAATCCAACAAAGTTTGGATACATCTCTCGGATACTCCATCATCATTATGATACTCCAAGAAATGTGAGTTGTAGAACAATTTCATAACTCTCTTAGATGTTCGCTAAAACTCGTAATTCAAATATTTCCACCATGATCCAATCATAGATATTTGACTTTTCTATTACGATGATTTCCACTTCATGCTGAACTTTATTTGAATCCATTCAAATGTTTCAAACTTCTTCCTTATCGAATATATCCACAAATATATACTCAATTCATTGTTGGAAGTTTTCATGAAGTAGAAGAATCTCCCGCACACAACTATGCCTAGTGAACCACATACATCATCATGTATGTTTCCACTAAGTTAGTTGCCCGTTCAACTCTTGGCCTATGAACGGTATTTCAGTCATTCTCTTTAGAAAAGATTTGCAAGCGCCAAACGATTCAAAAATCAAATGACTCCAAAAATCCATCTGCATGGAGTTTCTTCATGCATTCCTTTCTAACATGACCTAAATGGCGGTTCCACAAATAAGTGGAATTCAAATCATTTGCCTTATGGCATTTTAGCGTCAGTGTTATGTATGTGTGTTTCACCATTAAGATTTATAATAACTTATCCATTGTACATGGAGTAATGTCATAATTTGAACAACTCATTGTTTTCATTTGACTAGAGCAAAATAACAATTATTAAGTTCTTTATTATAAATTCTAAGGGCTAGGTAGAATGCCAACGACAAACATAATAACACTTTATTATGTTCCAGACGTGCATTATTACCATATTCCTTATCAGTCACTTAGGCCATTGTATTCTTGTATTGCGTTGTATTGTATGACATCTCATACCAACCAATCTGGTACAAATACCCAAGAATTTCATTGTGTGACAAAACAAGGAATACATCCATAACATGTATATCATGTATATACACCTGAGCTAGACTTTCTAGTCTTTTCTTTCTTTCTGCCAAAATATCTTTTGTAGTTTCTCTTTTAGTTTTCCTCATTCTCAGAAAACACTTCACCTTCAATAACTTCTAGGTCCATTGTTCAATTACCAATAACCTTGAGGTTCTTTCTTTGAAGTTGATCATCATATGACAAGTGTTCTAGATTTCACTATTAGTAACTTTGTAATATGATGAACAATTTCACTCATAATTTTATCATATCATGACGACTTTCCGAGACCATGTCTGTACATACTAGGCTCGTAAAGTTTAACCTTAGTATTCGCATGTGCAAATCTGGCTTGCACCCGTTGTATGCACTCGTGGAATCTATAACACCCGATCATCACGAGATGCTTCGAAACGACGAGTCTTAGCAACGGTGCATACTAAGGACGATCACTTCATGGATATGCGAATATCGTTAGTGCCCCAATAGTTGGAGGATTGGGACGCCTGACGTCTTCAACCTTCGTACATTCCCATAAAACTTATGAGTTTATGTACTTGATACGTCTCCAACGTATCGATAATTTCTTATGTTCCATGCTACTTTATTGATGATACCTACATGTTTTATGCACATTATATGTCATATTTATGCATTTTCTGGAACTAACCTATTAACAAGATGCCGAAGAGCCAGTTGCTGTTTTCTGCTGTTTTTGGTTTCAGAAATCCTAGTAAAGAAATATTCTCGGAATTGGACGAAACTTTCGCCCAGGGTCCTATTTTTGCACGAAGCTTCCAGAAGACCGAAGACCTAACGAAGTGGGGCCACGAGGTGGCCGGAGGCTAGGCCGCGCGGCCCAGGCCCTGGCCGCGCCGACCTGCCCTGGGCCCCTCGTGTGGCCCCTCGCGTTGACCTTCCGCCTACTTAAAGCTCCCGTCGCGAAACCCCCAGTACCGAGAGCCACGATACGGAAAACCTTACAGACGCCGCCGCCGCGAATCCCATCTCGGGGGATTCGGAGATCGCCTCCGGCACCGGAGAGGGGATTCATCTCCCGGAGGACTCTTCATCGCCATGATCGCCTCCGGAGTGATGAGTGAGTAGTTCACCCCTGGACCATGGGTCCATAGCAGTAGCTAGATGGTCGTCTTCTCCTTGTTGTGCTTCATTGTTAGATCTTGTGAGCTGCCTAACATGATCAAGATCATCTATATGTAATTCTATATGTTGTGTTTGTCGGGATCCGATGGATAGAGAGTACTATGATTATGGTGATTATCAATCTATTGTTCATGTGTTGTTTATGATCTTGCATGCTCTCCGTTATTAGTAGAGGCTCTGGCCAAGTTTTTACTCTTAACTCCAAGAGGGAGTAATTATGCTCGATAGTGGGTTCATGCCTTCATTGATACCTGGGACAGTGACAGAAAGTTCTAAGGTTGTGATGTGCTGTTGCCACTAGGGATAAAACATTGATTCTATGTCTAAGGATGTAGTTGTTGATTACATTACGCACAATACTTAATGCAATTGTCTGTTGCTTTGCAACTTAATACTGGAGGGGGTTCGGACGATAACCTGAAGGTGGACTTTTTAGGCATAGATGCAGTTGGATGGCGGTCTATGTTCTTTGTCGTAATGCCCAATTAAATCTCACTATATTTACCATGTCATGTATATGCATTATTATGCCTTTCTCTATTTGTCAATTGCCCGACTGTAATTTGTTCACCCAACATGCTTTTATCTTATGGGAGAGACACCTCTAGTGAACTGTGGACCCCGGTCCTATTCTTTCCATAGCATACAATCTACTTGTTTTACTGTTTTCTTTGCAAACATCTTCCACTCGATACGTTTAATCCTTTGTTACAGCAAGCCGGTGAGATTGACAACCTCACTGTTTCGTTGGGGCAAAGTACTTTGGTTGTGTTGTGCAGGTTCCTAGTTGGCGCCGGAATCCCTGGTGTTGCGCCGCATCACATTTCGCGACCATCAACCTTCAACGTGCTTCTTGGCTCCTACTGGTTCGATTAAACCTTGGTTTCATACTGAGGGAAACTTGCTTCTATACGCATCATACCTTCCACTTGGGGTTCCCAACGGACGTGTGCATCTACGCGTATCAAGCTAAATTTCTGGCGCCGTTGCCGGGGAGATCAAGACACGCTGCAAGGGGAGTCTCCACTTCTCAATCTCTTTACTTTGTTTTTGTCTTGCTTTATTTTATTTACTACTTTGTTTGCTGCACCTAAACAAAACACAAAAAAATTAGTTGCTAGTTTTACTTTATTTACTGTCTTGCTCTCTATATCAAAAACACAAAAAAATTAGTTACTTGCATTTAATTTATTTTGTTATCATGTCTAGTCATGTACTTGTTTTTATTTTCACTAGTTAGGCTTAATGGAAAACAACAAAAAAATTAGAGATCTTTATGAACTATATCTTGAATTAGGACATGATGTGTTTGAAGAGAAAATTAAAAAACCTATGGAACTTTATATGCATGCTAATGGTAATGTTATTTGTATAAATGCTTTGAACACCATTGTTGCTAATGCTATGGAAGAATTTAAGCTTGGGGAAGCTAGTTGTGATATTTTTAATCCCCCAAGCATGGAGGAGAAATTTTACTTTGATGATACTTTACCTCCTATATATGATGCTTGCAATGATGAATATGATATTTTCAGTCCACCTACTATTGAGGAGAAAATTAATTATGATTACAATATACCTCCTATATATGATGATTATGGTGATGAGAATAATAGTGATAGCTATTTTGTTGAATTTGCTCCCACTACAATTAATAAAATTGATTATGCTTATGTGGAGAGTAATAATTTTATGCATGTGGCTCATGACAAGAATGTTTTATGTGATAGTTATATTGTTGAATTTGTTCATGATGCTACTGAAAATTATTATGAGAGAGGGAAACATGGTTATATGCATCTTAATAATATTAAGTTTCCCCTCTTTATGTTGAGAATCTTGAAATTGCACTTGTGTTGCTTTTCTATGCTTGTCATTTTGTTCTTCATGAATTTATTTGTGTACAAGATTCCTTTTCATAGGAAGTGGGTTAGGTTTAAATGTGTTTTGAATTTGCTTCTTGATGCTCTCTTTTGCTTCAACTCTTATTTATTGCGAGAGTATCATTAAAATTATTGAGCCCATCTTAATGGCTATAAAGAAAGAACTTCTTGGGAGATAACCCATGTGTTTATTTTACTACAGCAATTTTTGTTTTGTTGAGTCTTGGAAGTTGTTTACTACTGTAGCAACCTCTCCTTATCATGTTTTTGTGCCAAGTAAAGTTTCTATGTCAAAGTTGATGTTATATTTGGGATCGCTGCGCAGAAACAGCATTGCTGTCTGTCACGAATCTGGGCACAATTCCCTGTAGAAAATTCGAAAAAATCTGCCAATTTACGAGCGTGATCCTCAGATATGTACGCAACTTTCATTAGTTTTGAGTTTTTCCATTTGAGTAAGTCTGGTGCCATTTATAAATTCGTCTTTACGGACTGTTCTGTTTTTGACAGATTCTGCCTTTTATTTCGCATTGCCTCTTTTGCTATGTTGGATTTATTTCTTTGATCCATTAATGTCCAGTAGCATTATGCAATGTCCAGAAGTGAAAAGAATGATTGTGTCACCTCTGAATGTGTGAATTATTAATGATGCACTAACCCTCTAATGAGTTTGCTTGAAGTTTGGTGTGAAGGAAGTTTTCAAGGGTCAAGAGAGGAGAATGATATACTAAGATCAAGAGGAGTGAAAGCTCTAAGCTTGGGGATGCCCCGTGGTTCATCCCTGCATATTTTAAGAAGACTCAAGCGTCTAAGCTTGGGGATGCCCAAGGCATCCCCTTCTTCATCGACAACATCATCAGGTTCCTCCCCTGAAACTATATTTTTATTCAGTCACATCTGGTGTTCTTTACTTGGAGCGTCGGTTTGTTTTCGTTTTTGTTTTTGTTTGAATAAGATGGATCCTAGCATTCACTTTGTGGGAGAGAGACACGCTCCGCTGTTGCATATGGACACATGTGTCCTTAGGCTTTACTCATAATGTTCAAGGCGAAGTTTCTTCTTCGTTAATTTGTTATATGGTTGGAATTGGAAAATGCTACATGTAGTAATTCTAAAAATGTCTTGGATAATGTGATACTTGGCAATTGTTGTGCTCATGTTTAAGCTCTTGCATCATATGCTTTGCACCCATTAATGAAGAAATACATAGAGCTTGCTAAAATTTGATTTGCATATTTGGTTTCTCTAAGGTCTAGATAATATCTAGTATTGAGTTTTGAACAACAAGGAAGACAGTGTAGAGTCTTATAATGTTTACAATATGTCTTTTATGTGAGTCTTGCTGCACTTGTTCATCCTTGAGTTTGCTTCAAATAACCTTGCTAGCCTAAACCTTGTATCGAGAGGGAATACTTCTCATGCATCCAAAATCCTTGAGCCAACCACTATGCCATTTGTGTCCACCATACCTACCTACTACATGGTATTTACCCGCCATTCCAAAGTAAATTGCTTGAGTGCTACCTTTAAAATTCCATCATTCACCTTTGCAATATATAGCTCATGGGACAAAATAGCCTTAAAAACTATCGTAGTATTGAATATGTACTTATGCACTTTATATTTTATTAAGTTGCTTGTTGTGCGATAACCATGTTTCTGGGGAACGCCATCAACTATTGTTGAATATCATGTGAGTTGCTATGCATGTCCGTCTTGTCTGAAGGTCTATCATTTTAGTGGTTGGAGCATGCAAAATTGTTAGAGAAGAACATTGGGCCGCTAACTAAAGCCATGAATCATGGTGGAAGTTTCAGTTTTGGACATATATCCTCAATCTCATATGAGAATAATAACTTTGCTACATGCTTATGCATTAAAGAGGAGTCCATTATCTGTTGTCCATGTTGTCCCGGTATGGATGTCTAAGTTGAGAATAATCAAAAGCGAGAAATCCGAAATGCGAGCATTCTCCTTGGACCTTTGTACAGGCGGCATGGAGGTACCCCTTTGTGACACTTGGTTGAAACATGGCATGCAAAGATCCGGTAGTCCAAGTTAAGTAGGACGAGGTGCGGGCACTATTAGTATACTATGCGTGAGGCTTGCAACTTGTAAGATATAATTTACATAACTCATATGCTTTATTACTACCGTTGACAAAATTGTTTCATGTTTTCAAAATAAAAGCTCTAGCACAAATACAGCAATCGATGCTTTCCTCTTTGAAGGACCATTCTTTTACTTTTATTGTTGAGTCAGTTTACCTATCTCCTTCCACCTTAAGAAGCAAACACTTGTGTGAACTGTGCATTGATTCCTACATACTTGCATATTGCACTTGTTATATTACTTTATGTTGACAATATCCATGAGATATACATGTTACAAGTTGAAAGCAACCGCTGAAACTTAATCTTCTTATGTGTTGCTTCAACACCTTTACTTTGATTTATTGCTTTACGAGTTAACTCTTATGCAAGACTTATTGATGCTTGTCTTGAAGTACTATTCATGAAAAGTCTTTGCTATATGATTCAGTTGTTTACTCATGTCATTACCTTTGCTTTGATCGCTGCATTCATTACATATGTTTACAAATAGTATGATCAAGATTATGATGGCATGTCACTTCAGAAATTATCTTTGTTATCGTTTTACCTGCTCGGGACGAGCAGAACTAAGCTTGGGGATACTGATACGTCTCCAACGTATCGATAATTTCTTATGTTCCATGCTACTTTATTGATGATACCTACATGTTTTATGCACATTATATGTCATATTTATGCATTTTACGGAACTAACCTATTAACAAGATGCCGAAGAGCCAGTTCTTTTTTCTGCTGTTTTTGGTTTCAGAAATCCTAGTAAAGAAATATTCTCGGAATTGGACGAAACTTTCGCCCAGGGTCCTATTTTTGCACGAAGCTTCCAGAAGACCGAAGACCTAACGAAGTGGGGCCACGAGGTGGCCGAGGCTAGGCAGCGCGGCCCGGGCCAGCGCGACCTGCCTGGGCCCTCGTGTGGCCCCTCGCGTTGACCTTCCGCCTACTTAAAGCTCCGTCGCGAAACCCCCGTACCGAGAGCCACGATACGGAAAACCTTACGGAGACGCCGCCGCCGTCCCATCTCGGGGGATTCGGGAGATCGCCTCCGGCACCCTGCGGGAGGGGATTCATCTCCCGGAGGACTCTTCATCGCCATGATCGCCTCCGGAGTGATGAGTGAGTAGTTCACCCTGGACCATGGGTCCATAGCAGTAGCTAGATGGTCGTCTTCTCCTTGTTGTGCTTCATTGTTAGATCTTGTGAGCTGCCTAACATGATCAAGATCATCTATATGTAATTCTATATGTTGTGTTTGTCGGGATCCGATGGATAGAGAGTACTATGATTATGGTGATTATCAATCTATTGTTCATGTGTTGTTTATGATCTTGCATGCTCTCCGTTATTAGTAGAGGCTCTGGCCAAGTTTTTACTCTTAACTCCAAGAGGGAGTAATTATGCTCGATAGTGGGTTCATGCCTTCATTGATACCTGGGACAGTGACAGAAAGTTCTAAGGTTGTGATGTGCTGTTGCCACTAGGGATAAAACATTGATTCTATGTCTAAGGATGTAGTTGTTGATTACATTACGCACAATACTTAATGCAATTGTCTGTTGCTTTGCAACTTAATACTGGAGGGGGTTCGGACGATAACCTGAAGGTGGACTTTTTAGGCATAGATGCAGTTGGATGGCGGTCTATGTTCTTTGTCGTAATGCCCAATTAAATCTCACTATATTTACCATGTCATGTATATGCATTATTATGCCTTTCTCTATTTGTCAATTGCCCGACTGTAATTTGTTCACCCAACATGCTTTTATCTTATGGGAGAGACACCTCTAGTGAACTGTGGACCCCGGTCCTATTCTTTCCATAGCATACAATCTACTTGTTTTACTGTTTTCTTTGCAAACATCTTCCACTCGATACGTTTAATCCTTTGTTACAGCAAGCCGGTGAGATTGACAACCTCACTGTTTCGTTGGGGCAAAGTACTTTGGTTGTGTTGTGCAGGTTCCTAGTTGGCGCCCTGGTGTTGCGCCGCATCACATTTCGCGACCATCAACCTTCAACGTGCTTCTTGGCTCCTACTGGTTCGATTAAACCTTGGTTTCATACTGAGGAAACTTGCTTCTATACGCATCATACCTTCCACTTGGGGTTCCCAACGGACGTGTGCATCTACGCGTATGTACTCTCACCAAATTATATTCTATCACCTTGCAATAAGGTCTTAGATATCACATATATCTCATACCTCGCTTATTTCTGAAAACAAAATTTCCAGCTCCTTACTTTAATTTCAAACGGATTTGAACTTCAAGTTTCATGGAGACAAGATGATTTTAGGTACTAATTGAAACCATTGCTCTTTGAATCAACAATGTGAGGTTTACTAAAAGTTTGCAATAGGACTTAATCATTTCTTGATTCTTTAACAATACGGTACCAGTCCGTAAAGTTATTTGTCAGACTTAACAATATTTCAATCTCAATTACAAGACTAACGCATGGTAGAAAACGGATGCCAATTCTACAAATTTAATTCAAAATACTATTCAGACTATGTTCATGATAATTAGTTCAAGTTTTAATCTAATTACTAATGAACTCCCACTTAATACAACATCCCTCATAGTTGTTAAGTGGCACACGATCCACATCCACTACATCAAAACCGATCATCACGTGAGATGATGTAGCTTCAATGGTGAACATCAACATGTTGATCATATCATCCATATGACTCGTGTTCAACCTTTCGGTTTCCGTTGTCCCGAGGCCATGTCTGTACATGCTAGGCTCATCAAGCAAACCCAAGTATTCCGCGTGTGCAAACATGGCTTACACCCGTTGTATGTGAACGTAGAGTCTATCACATCCGATCATCACGAGATGCTTCGAAACGACGAACTGTAGCAACGGTGCATACGAGGGGAGAACACTTTATTATCTTGATATTAATGTGAGGGATCATCTTATAATGCTACCGTCGCGATCTAAGCAAAATAAGATGCATAAAGGATTAACATCACATGCAATTCATATGTGATATGATATGGCCCTTTAGTCTTTGTGCCTTTGATCTTCATCTCCAAAGCACGGACATGATCTCCATCATCAACGGGCATGATCTCCATCATCGTCGGCGTAGCGTCAAGGTCCATGGCGCCGTCTTCATGGTTGTTCACCGTGTGTAGCAACTATTACAACTACTTTGAAACAATACTACAACATGAAATATAAAGACAACCATAAGGCTCCTGCCGATTGCCACAATACAATAATGATCATCTCATACATATTCATCATCACATCATGGCCATATCACATCACCAAACCCTGCAAAAACAAGTTAGACGCCTCTAATTTGGTTTGCATATTTTACGTGGTTTAGGGTTTTCGAGTAAGATCTAATCTACCTACGAACATGAACCACAACGGTGATACTAGTGTTGTCAATAGAAAGAGTAAATTGGATCTTCACTATAGTGGGAGAGACAGACACCCGCAAAGCCACTTATGCAATACAAGTTGCATGTCGAACGTGGAGCAAGTCTCATGAACGCGGTCATGTAAAGTTAGCCCGGGCCGCTTCATCCCACTATGCCGCAAGATGCAAAGTACATGAACTAAAGACAACAAAAGCATCAATGCCCACAAAACAATTGTGTTCTACTCGTGCAACCAATCTATGCATAGACACGGCTCTGATACCACTGTAGGGATTCGTAGCATAGAAAACAAAAATTTCCTACCGCAAGAACGAAAACACAAGCCAAGATCTAATCTAGTAGATGGTAGCAACGAGAAGATCATGAGACTAACCCTCGAAGATTTCCAAAGCCTAACGAGATTAGATCTCGTGGTGGATGTAGTCGATCACTTGCCGCTTGCAAAAGCGCGTAGAAGATCTTGACCGCTTGCAAAAGCGCGTAGAAGAACTTGACGGTGCCACAATCGGGCAGCACCTCCGTACTCGGTCACACGTACGATGTTGATGAAGACGACGTCCTCCTCCCCGTTCCAGCGGGCAGCGGAAGTAGTAGATCCTCCTCGGAATCCCGGCAGCACGACGGCGTGGTGGCGGTGGTGGTGGAGAACTCCGGCAGGGCTTCGCCTAAGCGTATGCGGGAGAGGTGGTGGAGGAGGAGAGGCTAGGGTTTGGGGAGAGGGGGGCTTGGCCGGCCACAAAGGGGGCGGCCAAGGTTGTGGCTTGAAGTGGCCGGCCCCCTCCCCTTGCTCCTCATTATATAGGTGGAAATCCCCAAGTGTTGGTATCCAAGTCTTCGAATAAGACCCGAAACCAAAACCTACCAAAGGGACAAAACCTACCCAAGGGGGGAATCCCACTCAAGGTGGGACTCCCACCCCTTCCTTGGGGGGTTGGCCGGCCACCCTAGGGGAGTCCACCTGGGACTCCTCCCCTTAGGGTTGGCAGGCCATGCAAGGTGGAGTCCCTCCGGGACTCCACTTTCCATGGTGATTTCTTCCGGACTTTTCTAGAACATTCTAGAACCTGCCATAAATGCACCGGATCATTTCCAAACTTGGAATATGACTTCCTATATATGAATCTTATTCTCCGGACCATTCCGGACCTCCTCGTGATGTCCTGGATCCCATCCGAGACTCCGAACAAAACTTCGAACTCCATTCCATATTCCATATCTACTCAAACGACATCAAACCTTAAGTGTGTCACCCTACGGTTCGTGAACTATGCAGACATGGTTGAGACTTCTCTCCGACCAATAACCAATAGCGGGACCTGGAGATCCATAATGGCTCCCACATATTCAACGATGACTTTAGTGATCGATTGAACCATTTACATACGATACCGATTCCCTTTGTCACGCAATATTTTACTTGTCTGAGGTTTGATCATCGTGTTACCACCCGATTTTGGCCAAATCAGGGGATGGGCCGTAAGTGAAGATGGGCTTGAAGGACGTACACGTGGAGCATCTTCGAAGTGGCCTTGCGCAAGGAGTTCGGGCTTAACTGCCCATGTATCTGTAACATATTAGATCGCATTGTAATTTAGATTAAAGAGATAGAGTCTGGCCCGTGCACGGTTAGGTGCACGCCTCAATTAGAAAGTCCCTTGGACTATAAATATGTATCTAGGGTTATCGGAAAAAGAGGACAATCATCGTTCAACCAACACAAATCAGGCGCATCGCCACCCCTTTCTTCGAGGGTTTCTCCCGGGTAAGCACCATGCTGCCTAGATCGCATCTAGCGATCTAGGCAGTATACGTTTATTCGTTAACCTTGTACTGCTCGTGCTGAAGCCTTGTTGATGGCGAGCAGTACTATTTATCCTTAGGTGTTTAGGGGCTTGCATTGATGCTTTCACGTGCATATCTGCGTGGCAATGCCGTCCCTCGACACCTAGCTGCCCTTACGTCTATCCAGACGTAAGGGCAGCATCTTGCTTGTTCGTTACTTAGTAGATCCGATCCGTTATAGTTGCTCCTTGCTCCGCGGGGATTAGTTTAATATCTGCATAGTTAGGCCTTATGCTGGGGTCGGACGATCCGGCAGTGCGTTAGGCGTTGTTTACCGTCCCTGCGAGGGATGTTCCGGGAATCAACGTTATGTTGGTTTTTAGGCCTCTCGTAGGGGTGGTTTGCATCATCTCTCGTAGCTGCTAGGCCCGATCGCACGTAGGACGTTCCGATTATGCGGTGAAAACCCTAAACTGTCGTGGATCGTTTTAGCTTTGTCCTGATCAAGCAGGATCCCCATGCCATTGTAAATCCAACGTGAAACATGGGGCGATCGGCTCTTTGAGCCGATCCACAGGGAAACCTGAGAGCCGATAGGGCTCGTATTTAATGTTTACGTGTCTGCCATGCAGGAACAATCGAAGCACTAACACCTTCCTGATCGGGTCTAGGTCAGGTGGCACGCCCTAGCAACCGCCAGGACGTTGGCCAGAAGATTTGCGGGACGACGCGAGGTGCCAGGGATCCACTAAGCGGCCCTGGGAGCTTCCCGGCTCTTCGTGTTGCTTAACCAACGCCCGTCGGTGGGTTTTGGAGGGTAACACATTCTGGCACGCCCGGTGGGACATCCACGTCGACATCCACGTCAACATCCACGTCAACATCGGCATCCGAGATGGCGGAGGAACAGATCACATACGAGGATCTTCCTCCTGATCATAAGAAGAAGTACGATGAGCTGAAGGCCATCGTTGAAGCCGAACTCATCGGCTCCTTTGAGAAGACCCGTTCGCACGGTATCAGGTTCAAAGGATTCACGCCACAAGGCGTCCTCGACGGGGTAGATCTGTCTCTCCCTTCAGATGAACGTACCAGAGCCCTGCGACAGGAGGTCAACTACATGGTGGCCCATTCACTGCATCGGCACTCTGAGAGCCTGGTGAACACTTTGGAGCGCGTTGCGCTCCGTGTGGTGCAAGAGATCATGGAGCGTCGGTACTCCCCTTCAGGACCTGTTCTAGGGACTCACCAGGGAGAGATGCAACTCCACACCAGGCCACCTCTGCCGTACGCAATGGCGGCTCCACAGCAACAAGGCTCACCGGCATACGTCGTCTACAAAGTTGGGGGTGACCCGGGCGACTATCAGTTCTTGCATGACCCGCCCAAGGAAATCCCACACGGATACGTGTGCACGTATGTGCCGGACTGCAACAACTGGACGCAGGCGATCCAGGCTCCACCAGGAGGGATTGCCGGAGCAGGAGCAATTGTTCCGGCAGGAAGAACGACTGCAGCAGCGGGGAGTTTAGGAGCAGAAGCTGAGAAACAAGCGTGGCTAGCCAAGTATACCACTGCACCAGTCCAGGAAAGCTCAGCTGCCACTACCTCCACCGCAGATCAGATCAGCGCAGTCCTGAGAGATCAGTTCGGCATCTTGCCGAAGAAGAAGATAATCGGCTATTCCAAGCCGTACCCCAATGAGTTCGACCTGATCCCACTACCACCCAAGTACCGGCTTCCGGACTTCAACAAATTCAGTGGGTCAGAAGGATCAAGCTCCATCGAGCACGTGAGCCGATACCTGGCCCAGTTGGGCATGGTTTCAGTATCGGATCAGCTACGGGTGAGGTTCTTCTCGCAATCCCTCACCGGTCCAGCGTTTGGATGGTACACCTCGTTGCAGCCAAATTCAGTGCAATCATGGAAGCAGCTGGAGGAACTGTTCCACACCCAATACCATTCAGAAGCTACTGAAGCTGGTATTGCCGAACTAGCACAGGTTCGGCAAAAGCGAGGAGAGACAGTGGCTGAGTACATTCAGCGTTTCAGAACTGTCAAGAACCGATGCTATTCGGCTCACTTAACTGAGAAAGAGGCAGTCGAGCTGGCCGTGGCAGGCCTTGCAGCGTCGTTCAAGGATCTGACGTTCCAGGTTGAGTACAACTCGTTGACGCACCTGGTCAATAGACTGACCTTATATGAACAGCGCCATCCAGAACTGTACCAGGACAAGTTCAAACGCGCGATAACCCTGGTCAATGCTGATGAGGATGAAGATTCTGCGGAAGATCAGGAAGTTGCGGTAGCCGAGTGGACTCGGACGCCAGTACCTGTGTCCTGCAAATGGGTGAACCCGCCAGGGCCTCCAAGAGGGTTGGACTTTGACGTGACCAAGACTGAACAGATCTTCGATCTGCTACTGAAAGAGAAACAGTTGAAGCTACCCGAAGGCCACAAGATCCCTACGGCGCAGGAGATGAACAAAAGGCCATACTGCAAATGGCATCATACGTTCACGCACGCCACCAACGACTGCAAAGTATTGCGCGCACAAATTCAGATGGCGATAGAATCAGGCCGATTAACTTTCGGACAGTTTGCCATGAAGGTAGACATGCGTCCGTTTCCGGACGTCAACATGGTGGACCTAAGCCACTCCATAAGAGAGCCAGGGTTCTCTTTCGATGTCAATATGGCAGGGTTTGTGATCCGCCATGGCGTGGACAAAGCAGAGAGCAGCCACTCCCGTGGCAAAGATAAAGAGGAGGCCGTTCCACGCGACCGGCCCCAAGACGACGATAGACGGTACCTAACCGAGGAGGAGGTGAGAAGCATACGGTATCAACGCCCATTATCCGTGCATCTCCTCAACAAATATGAGCAGCAATACGACCGACGTCGCCGCTACGACGACGACGATGGAGGATATCGTCGGTCTGATGCAAACAGGGGTATCGTCAGCAGACAGAACAACGATGGGTACGAGCGTCACGCTGGAGGGAGGTCAAGGGAGCAAGACAACGTGGATAAGCACTGGAACTGTCCCTTCTCCAAACATTGCTGGGACTCAGGAATGAGCCGATTGCCAACAATCGAGAACTGCCCAGAATGCACGCAGCGAAGGAGAAGGACGGACGGAGTTTCAGTGTTCGAGCGTCTGGACCCCTCCCACCACATAACAAACGAGCTGAGTCCTCTCAAGAAGAAGACTTCGAGGAGTCAGATGGAGAAGAAGATAGGTATCACCGACCAAGGTGGTGCCCTGACGGACTCAGCCATTCTCAGAAGCGTAGAGTGCAACGGCTGCGAAACCTGGAAGAAGCCGAGGCACAGTACCTGTACACATTGAGAAGAGCACGGCCCGATCTGGCCGTGAAAATCCAGCAAAAGTGGAGACGAAGGCGCGCCCGCCAAAGAAAGTATGGCGCCCAAATGCCGATGCAGAGCATCGGCTGATACAAACATGATATCCGTGACCCGGACGGAGTAGCAAGTCCAAGACATTGGACATACGTGGCAAGGCCGATCCCTGAGATCGGCCCTCAAAAAATGAAAAGCAAAGGATCTCATCTCCAACATGCCACGTAGCTATAGTGGAAATCCGAGAAGTTGCAAATCATCGCCAAAGCATTGCAACGGAAAGGGAGGCCGATTCCCGCAATCGGCCAAAATTATCCTCAACATACCTTGTCTGTGTTCAGCATTGATCCAACAGATGCCTGAAGAGCCGATGCCATCAATTACTTGACAGAATCGGCTCGGGGGGCACATAGATGGATGAGATACGAGGATACGGAGATGCATGCCAAATGCCCAGCAGCTCAAAGTTTAAAAATGGAAAATCCAAAAAATTTGAGCACAGCCGATGCGTAGACATCGACTTAAGGATTAAAAGCCGATGCATGGCCATCGACTCAAGGGGTACAGACTGTTATAAGACGCCTGACGAATTAGTTTTCGAGAATGCCCTTTTCCTCGTGGAATTCTAGGCTGCATCATTGAACCGAAGGAGATCGGGGGCATACACAGAGAAGATACAAGGCGTACAAGACCATGAAAATGTACCCAGATGAGCCGATTCAGGGATCCATCGATTAATAAAAAAAATCGAGAATGCAAAAAATCTTCAGCATAGCCGATGCTTGGACATCGACTCTAGTATGATTACACAAAATCTACCGGCTGCGTGTTTAACATTTAAATTCGGCATGTCTGCTTCCTTGAAAAAGTGAACAATGAGCTGAGTTTGGTGCCGGATATTCTCTTCGAGGACTTCCAGCCCTTTGTGCCGGTTCGGTAGTACGTCAAAGCATCAGTTAAGCTGTTGGTGTTTCATCTGCAACATCGGTTTCAGCGGAGGGAAGGTGATCAAGGGGGCAAGTTTGGCTGGTTCTGTGTGAAGCCTCAAATTGAAGCCCTTTGTTCGATCTGCGCATCCTTCATTCTCGCCTTGACCAAGGCTCGGGGGGCAGCTAGCCCTGAAGATTCTTCGCTCTGAGAAGCCGATGGTGTTGGAATCGGCTGTCCCCGCATCGTAACCGCGTTGAAGGGTGGAGGACTCTTGCAGAGGAAAATTACCAGGTTGGCAGGAGGAGTTTGAAGAAGGAGCCATCATAATTGATAGGCTTTAGGCCAGTTTGTTGCCGCAAAGAGACAAAGCATCGCTGCGAAAGTTGTAGGCGATCGAGATTTTCAGCAATGGTCCTAGAGTTCTCCTGAAGGCATCAATTCTGGAGTCTTGCCGATCAAGGCTGGCATTAAGCTCAAGGGACTCGGATTTCCAAGATTCAAGGTGTGCACGATTCCGGCTTGGTCCTGTTCGACTGGAATTTGAGGATCTGAACTGATCTATCTCGAAATTTATCATAAGAGACCGATGCGTTGCCATCGGTTCATCGAGCGTTGATCAGGCCAACAATCGGCAAAATCCATATAAGGGAGAATCGGCTAAATCACTGGGCAAGAAATCGGCAAAATCAAGTTGGGGAAACTCTTCATTGACAAATAAGATTTCTTACATAAAGAGCTGATTGCTCTCAAAAGGAAGAGTTGGGAGTGCAGGGCCCTATCTACTACTGCTGGCCCTAAGCTAAGCTCCTATTTAAGGGCCATTGCTGCCCTCATCGTCGCCGTCGTCACCATCACCGTCGTCGGCGCTGCTCCCGACCGGCTCGTCGTCGCTGCTGTAGCGGCCGCCGGCAGGACCCTCGTTGTCCTCATCCTCCTCGTCAGCATCGTCGTCCTCGCTGTCGAAGTCGCTGAGGTGCCCGGGCCAGGGGCAATGGCGTTTGGCCGGCGGCTCGTCGGAGGAGCTGTCGTCCTCCTCCTCCTCCTTCACCTCCTCGGAAGAAGTGGCCCCGTCCCAGGAAAAACGGTCGTCGTCGCTTGCCTCCACCGCTTCCTCATTGGCGAGGAAGCGGAGGTCACTCTCCCCGTCAGTTGAGGACCTGTCATCCTCGGACCAGACGGAGAAGTCATGGTCATCCTTGTCCCACGCTGTTGGGGCAAGGATATCGTACGCCGCCTGCGTACCCCACTCTGGTGTTGATTCCCGGATGGGAGAAGACACGTAGGAAAGACCCGATGAGGTGGAGGAAGAAGAAGAGGAAGACATGGCGGCGGAGGAGGGTTTTTGGAAGTGCTGATGCAGAGGGAGGAAGAGGAGAACTGTTCGATGTGGCCAAATAAAAGGGGGAATATATGGTTTAATGCCTAAGCAGTTCCCGAGGACGTGGTGCCAGAACCGTCAAGTCGTGCAGAGAAGTTGAAAAGGCGAGACGTCATCATGAAGAAAACTGCGACGGTTCTGCCATGACATGACCCTTCGAAGGAGACAGATGGTTTTGCAATTATCATTATCAAAACCAGGGGGGCATGTGTTACCACCCGATTTTGGCCAAATCAGGAGATGGGCCGTAAGTGAAGATGGGCTTGAAGGACGTACACGTGGAGCATCTTCGAAGCGGCCTTGCGCTAAGAGTTCGGGCTTAACTGCCCATGTATCTGTAACATATTAGATCGCATTGTAATTTAGATTAAAGAGATAGAGTCTGGCCCGTGCACGGTTAGGTGCACGCCTCAATTAGAAAGTCCCTTGGACTATAAATATGTATCTAGGGTTATCGGAAAAAGAGGACAATCATCGTTCAACCAACACAAATCAGGCGCATCGCCACCCCTTTCTTCGAGGGTTTCTCCCGGATAAGCACCATGCTGCCTAGATCGCATCTAGCGATCTAGGCAGTATACGTTTATTCGTTAACCTTGTACTGCTCGTGCTGAAGCCTTGTTGATGGCGAGCAGTACTATTTATCCTTAGGTGTTTAGGGGCTTGCATTGATGCTTTCACGTGCATATCTGCGTGGCAATGCCGTCCCTCGACACCTAGCTGCCCTTACGTCTATCCAGACGTAAGGGCAGCATCTTGCTTGTTCGTTACTTAGTAGATCCGATCCGTTATAGTTGCTCCTTGCTCCGCAAGGATTAGTTTAATATCTGCATAGTTAGGCCTTATGCTGGGGTCGGACGATCCGGTAGTGCGTTAGGCGTTGTTTACCGTCCCTGCGAGGGATGTTCCGGGAATCAACGTTATGTTGGTTTTTAGGCCTCTCGTAGGGGTGGTTTGCATCATCTCTCGTAGCTGCTAGGCCCGATCGCACGTAGGACGTTCCGATTATGCGGTGAAAACCCTAAACTGTCGTGGATCGTTTTAGCTTTGTCCTGATCAAGCAGGATCCCCATGCCATTGTAAATCCAACGTGAAACATGGGGCGATCGGCTCTTTGAGCCGATCCACAGGGAAACCTGAGAGCCGATAGGGCTCGTATTTAATGTTTACGTGTCTGCCATGCAGGAACAATCGAAGCACTAACACCTTCCTGATCGGGTCTAGGTCAGGTGGCACGCCCTAGCAACCGCCAGGACGTTGGCCAGAAGATTTGCGGGACGACGCGAGGTGCCAGGGATCCACTAAGCGGCCCTGGGAGCTTCCCGGCTCTTCGTGTTGCTTAACCAACGCCCGTCGGTGGGTTTTGGAGGGTAACAGTATCTCGATACCTTGTTCAACCTCGTCTCTGACAAGTACTCTTTACTCGTACCGTGGTATGTGGTCTCTTATGAACCATTCATATGCTTGCAAGCCAATTTAGACGACATTCCACCGAGAGGGCCCAGAGTATATCTATCCGTCATCGGAATGGAAAAATCCCACTCTTGATCCATATGCCTCAACTCATACTTTCTGAATACTTAATCCCACCTTTATAACCACCCATTTACGCAGTGGCGTTTGATGTAATCAAAGTACCCTTCCGTATAAGTGATTTACATGATCTCATGGTCGAAGGATTAGGTAACTATGTATCGGAAAGCTAATAGCAACTTGAACTTAATGACGTGATCTTATGCTACGCTTAATTGGGTGTGTCCATTACATCATTCACTTAATGACATAACCTTGTTATTAATAACATCCAATGTTCATGATCATGAAACCTTGATCATCTATTAATCAACAAGCTAGTTACTCAAGAGGCTTACTAGGGACTCCTTGTTGTTTACATAACACACATGTATCAATGTTTCGGTTAATACAATTATAGCATGGTATGCAAACATTATCATAAACACAAAGATATATTATAATAACCATTTTATTATTGCCTCTTGGGCATATCTCCAACACCTCTTGGGGTTCCCAACGGACGTGTATATCTACGCGCATCAAGCTCTTTTTCTGGCGCCGTTGCCGGGGAACTGAAGAAAAGCTACACCCCAGAGATTTCTAACTCCCACGTCAACTACACGCCAGCTCTTTTTCTGGCGCCGTTGTCGGGGAGATCAAGACACGCTGCAAGGGGAGTCTCCACATCCAATCTCTTTACTTTGTTTTTGTCTTGCTTTACTTTATTTTATTTATTGTCTTGTTTGCTTCATATTAAAAACACACAAAAATTAGTTACTTTACTTTCTGTCTTATTTACCTGTTCTATATCAAAACACAAAAAATTAGTTACTTTTCTTTACTTTATTCTATTTGCTTAGTTTACTTTTATTACTGCTACAATGGGTACTCCTGAAAATACTAAGTTGTGTGATTTCACTAGCACAAATAATAATGATTTTATATGTACTCCTATTGCTCCACCTGCTACTACAGCAGAATTTTATGAAATTAAACCTGCTTTACTGAATCTTGTTATGAGAGAGCAATTTTCTGGTGTTAGTACTGATGATGCTGCTGCCCATCTTAATAATTTTGTTGAACTTTGTGAAATGCAAAAGTATAAGGATATATATGGTGATATTATAAAACTGAAATTGTTTCCTTTCTCATTAAGAGGAAGAGCTAAAGATTGGTTGCTTTCTTTGCCTAAAAATAGTATTGATTCATGGACTAAGTGTAAAGATGATTTTATTAGAAAATATTATCCTCCTGCTAAGATTATATCTTTGAGAAGTAGCATTATGAATTTTAAACAATTTGATAATGAACATGTTGCTCAAGCATGGGAGAGAATGAAATCTTTGGTAAAGAATTGCCCAACCCATGGACTGACTACTTGGATGATCATCCAAACCTTTTATGCAGGATTGAATTTTTCCTCGAGGAACCTATTGGATTCAGCTGCTGGAGGTACTTTTATGTCCATCACCCTGGGCGCCGCGACTAAATTACTTGATGATATGATGATCAATTACTCTGAATGGCACACTGAAAGAACTCCTCAAGGTAAGAAGGTAAATTCTGTTGAAGAAACCTCTTCTTTGGGTGATAAGATTGATGCTATTATGTCTATGCTTGCAAATGGTAGATCTCATATTGATCCTAATAATGTTCCTTTAGCTTCATTGTTTGCTCAAGAAGAAAATGTTGATGTGAATTTCATTAAGAGTAATAATTTCAACAACAATGCTTATAGGAATAATTATGGTAACAACAACTATAGGCCATATCCTTCTAATAATGGTAGTGGTTATGGTAATTCTTATGGTAATTCTTACAACAATAATAAGAGTGTACCCTCTGGTCTTGAAGTCATGCTTAAAGAATTTATTAGTACACAAACTGCTTTCAATAAAACTGTTGAAGAAAAGCTTGGTAAAATTGATGTTCTTGCTTCTAAGGTTGATAGTCTTGCTCTTGATGTTGATCTTTTAAAACTTAAAGTTATGCCTGAGGAAGTTAAAGATGCTAGGTTTGCTAAAACAAATGCCATCCAAGTTCGAATTAATGATAATATTAGAATGTTGGCTGAATTGCATGCTAGGTGGGATAGAGAAGAAAAAGAAAAACTTGCTAAAGAGAATAATGTAGCTAAAGTTTAGACTATTACCACCACTAGTAATGTTGATTCTTCACATGTTGCTACACCTCCTACTATCAATGGTAAAATAATTGGTGTTGGCAATGTTTCTACTCCTAGTGCAAAGCGCGCAAAATTGCCTGAAACTGCTGAAACTGCTGAAACTGCTGAAATTTTTCAAAATATTGGTGACAATGGTTCCATTGCTGTAGACCATAATGGTTTAGATTTTGATGATTTTCATATTACTGAAGTTATAAAGTTCTTACAAAAACTTGCTAGAAGTCCTAATGCTAGTGCTATAAATTTAGCCTTTACAAAACATATTACAAATGCCCTCATTAAAGCTAGGGAAGAGAAATTAAAACTTGAAGCTTCTATTCCTAGGAAATTAGAAGATGGTTGGGAGCCCATCATTAAGATGAAATTCAATGATTTTGAATGTAATGCTTTATGTGATCTTGGTGCAAGTATTTCTGTTATGCCTAAGAAGATTTATGATATGCTTGACTTGCCACCATTGAAAAATTGTTATTTAGATGTTAATCTTGCTGATAATGTTAAAAAGAAACCTTTGGGGAGGATTGATAATGTTCGCATTACGGTTAACAATAACCTTGTCCCTGTTGATTTTGTTGTCTTGGATATCGAATGCAATGCATCTTGTCCTATTGTGTTGGGAAGACCTTTTCTTCGAACCGTTGGTGTTGTTATTGATATGAAGGAAGGTAATATTAAGTATCAATTTCCTCTCAAGAAAGGTATGGAACACTTCCCTAGAAAGAGAATGAAGTTGCCTTTTGATTGTATTATTAGAACAAGTAATGATGTTGATGCTTCATCTCTTGATGTTACTTGATATGCACTTTCTGCGCCGAGCTGAAAGGCGTTAAAGAAAAGCACTTCTTGGGAGATAACCCATGTTTAATTTTGTTATTGTATTGTTGAGTCTTCGAAGTTGTTTACTACTGTAGCAACCTCTCCTTATCATGTTTTTGTGCCAAGTAAAGTTTCTATGTTAAAGTTGATGCTAGATTTGGATTGCTGCGCAGAAACATCATTGCTGTCTGTCACGAATTCGCGCAGATCTCTCTGTAAAAAAATCAAAAAAATCTGCAAATTTACGTGCGTGATCCCAGATATGTACTCAACTTTAATTAGTTTTGAGTTTTTCCGTTTGAGCAAGTTAAGTGCCTCTGCAAAATTCGTCTTTACGGACTATTCTGTTTTGACAGATTCTGCCTTTTATTTCGCATTGCCGCTTTTGCTATGTTGAATGAGTTTATTTGTTCCATTAACTTTCAGAAGCTTTGTGCAATGTCCAGAAGTTAAGAATGATTGTGTCACCTCTGAATGTGTGAATTTTTAATTATGCACTAACCCTCTAATGAGTTTGCTTTAAGTTTGGTGTGGAGGAAGTTTTCAAGGGTCAAGAGAAGAGGATGATATACTATGATCAAGAAGAGTGAAAGGTCTAAGCTTGGGTATGCCCCGGTGGTTCATCCCTGCATATTTTAAGAATACTCAAGCATCTAAGCTTGGGGATGCCCAAGGCATCCCCTTCTTCATCGACAAGTTATCAGGTCACTTCTAGTGAAACTATATTTTTATTCCATCACATCTTATGTTCTTTACTTGGAGCGTCTGTTTGCTTTTATTTTCGTTTTGGTTTGAATAAAGTTGGATCCCACCATCCTTATATTGGAGATATTACGCTCCGCTTTTTCATATGGAACACTTGTGTTCTTAATTGTGCTTTAATGTTCATGGCGAAGGCTGAAAATTGCTTCGTTAAATTGCTATTTGGTTGGAATCAGAAAATGCTGCATATGGTTTGGAAACTTGGCAATTGTTTGAGCTCTCATAGATCATGTTTAAGCTCTTTCATCATGTAGTTTAATCTATTAATGGAGAACTACCGTAGAGCTTGTTAAAATTTGGTTTGCATTATTGGTCTCTCTAAGTCTAGATATTTTCTGGTAAAGTGTTTGAACAACAAGGAAGACAGTGTAGAATCTTATAATGCTTGCAATATGTTCTTGTGTAAGTTTTGATGTACCTGTTCATACTTGTGTTTGCTTCAAACAACCTTGCTAGCCCAAACCTTGTACTGAGAGGAAATGCTTCTCGTGCATCCAAACACCTTGAGCCAAAACCCATGCCTTTTGTGTCCACCATATCTACCTACTATGTGGTATTTTTCTGCCATTCCAAAGTAAATTACTTGAGTGCTACCTTTAAAATTTCATTCCTTTATCTTTGCAATATATAGCTCATGGGACAAATAGCTTAAAAACAATTGTGGTGATGAATATGTAGTTATGTGTCTTAGTTCTTATAAGTTGCTTGTTGAGCGGTAACCATGTTTCTGGGGACGCCATCAACTTTTTACCTTTGTTGGATATCATGTGAGATGCTATGCATGTTCGTCTTGTCTGAAGTAAGTGCGATTTCATGATCAAATGGTTTGAGTATTCATATGTTAGAGAAGAACATTGGGCAGCTAACTAAATCCATGTATCATGGTGGAAGTTTCAGTTTGGACATACAACCTCAATCTCTTATGAGAATATTATTTGTTGTTGAATGCATAAGCATTAAAAGAGGAGTCCATTATCTGTTGTCTATGTTGTCCCGGTATGGATGTTTGTGACACTTGGTTGAAAAATATGTCATGCAATGATAATCCGTGTTATCCGAGCTGATTAGGACAAGGTGCGAGCACTATTAGTACTCTATGCATGAGACTTGCAACTTGTAGGAAGTATTATGCATAGCACATATGAATTATTACTACCGTTGACAAAATTGTTTCTATGTTTTAAAAACAAAAGCTCTTGCATAAAAATAGTAATCCATGCTTCCCTCTGCGAAGGGCCATTCTTTTATTTTATGTTGAGTCAGTTTACCTACTTCTTTCTATCTTAGAAGCAAACACTTGTGTTAACTGTGTGCATTGATTCTTACATGTTTACTTATTGCACTTGTTATATTACTCTATGTTGACAAATATCCATGAGATATACATGTTACAAGTTGAAAGCAATTGCTGAAACTTAATCATCCTTTGTGTTGCTTCAATTCATTCTACTAAGAATTTATTGCTTATGAGTTAGTTCTTATGCAAGTTTTATTGATGCTTGTCTTGAAAGTGTTATTCATGAAAAGTTTTGCTATATGATTCATTTGTTTAGTCATCATCTTTGTTAGCAATCTTTTGCTTCAGATCACTCCATTCATCTCATATGCTTTACAATAATGTTGATCAAGGTTATGTTGGTAGCATGTCACTTCAGAAATTATTTGTGTTATCGTTTACCTACTCGAGGGCGAGTAGGAACTAAGCTTGGGGATGCTTCATACGTCTCAAACGTATCTATAATTTCTTATGTTCCATGCTACTTTTATGACAATACTTGAATGTTTTATACATACTTTACATCATTATTATACATTTTCCGGCACTAACCTATTAACAAGATGCCGAAGCGCCAGTTGCTGTTTTCTGCTGTTTTTGGTTTCAGAAATCCTAGTAAGGAAATATTCTCGGAATTGGGCGAAATCAACGCCCAGGGTCCTATTTTTCCACGAAGCTTCCGGAAGACCGAAGGGATAACGAAGTGGGGCGACGAGGCGCCGCCACCATAGGGCCGCGCGACCAGAGGGGGGCCCGCGCCGCCTATGGTGTGGGCCCCTCGCGCCTCCTGACCTACCCTTCCGCCTACTTAAAGCCTTCGTCGCGAATACCCCCGAGAGCCACGATACGGAAAACCTTCCGAGACGCCGCCGCCGCCAATCCCATCTCGGGGATTCAGGAGATCGCCTCCGGCACCCTGCCGGAGAGGGGATCATCACCGGAGGGCTCTACATCATCATGCCCGCCTTCGGATTGATGCGTGAGTAGTTCATCCTTGGACTATGGGTCCATAGCAGTAGCTAGATGGTTGTCTTCTCCGCTTGTGCTATCATTGTTTAGATCTTGTGAGCTGCCTAACATGATCAAGATCATCTATTTGTAATGCTACATGTTGTGTTTGATGGGATCCGATGAATCTAGAATACTATGTCAAGTTGATTATCAATCTATCATATATGTGTTGTTTATGTTCTTGCATGCTCTCCGTTTCTAGTAGAGGCTCTGGCCAAGTTGATACTTGTAACTCCAAGAGGGAGTATTTATGCTCGATAGTGGGTTCATGCCTCCATTTAATCTGGGACAGTGACAGAAAGTTCTAAGGTTGTGGATGTGCTGTTGCTACTAGGGATAAAACATCGATGCTTTGTCTAAGGATATTTGTGTTGATTACATTACGCACCATACTTAATGCAATTATCTGTTGTTTACAACTTAATACTGGAGGGGGTGCGGATGCTAACCCGAAGGTGGATTATTTAGGCATAGATGCATGCTGGATAGCGGTCTATGTACTTTGTCGTAATTCCCTGATTAAATCTCATAGTAATCATCATTGATATGTATTGAATCTTTATTTGTCAATTGCCCATCTGTAATTTGTTCACCCAGCATGCTAGTTATCTTATTGGAGAGACACCACTAGTGAACTGTGGACCCCGGTCCATTCCTTTACATCTGAATACATTCTACTGCAATCATTGTTCTTTACTGTTCTTTGCAAACAAACACCATTTTCCACTCGATACGCTTAATCCTTTGTTTTCAGCAAGCCGGTGAGATTGACAACCTCACTGTTACGTTGGGGCAAAGTATCTTGATTGTGTTGTGCAGGTTCCACGTTGGCGCCGGTTTCACTGGTGTTGCGCCGCACTACACTCCTCCACCAACAACCTTCACGTGCTTCTTGGCTCCTACTGGTTCGATAACCTTGGTTTCTTTCTGAGGGAAACTTGCTGCTGTGCGCATCATACCTTCCTCTTGGGGTTCCCAACGGACGTGTACATCTACGCGCATCAACCTCCTATAGCAAGGCTCCATGTGTTGGCTGCGCCTCCTCCAACGCTGAAATAAATGGTTCCACGGTAACGCCATTCTCCACATGATCAACAATAACAGTAGGTACCAACGAAGATGACTTTGGCGATGAAACAATTGGGCCAAGGTTTTAGCAATCAAACCAGGAGACCTCAATCTAGCAGCCTCCACTATCTCCTTTGCTTGCGGAGTCCTCAGAAAGGGATTGAAAGGGGTTGATGTCTACGGGTGCTTCTATTCTTGTAGACAGTGTTGGGCCTCCAAGAGCAGAGGTTTGTAGAACAGCAGCAAGTTTTCCCTTAAGTGGATCACCCAAGGTTTATCGAACTCAGGGAGGAAGAGGGTGTCCGAAATACCCTGTTATGCATTCAACTCACGATCCCATGATCAGTGCACCGTGAGCACATAACCGAACTGAATATCCAGAATTACATCATCCATTACAGTACCGAATAAATAAGTCTTACAATAGCGGGGTCACATGACCCAGTCTTACATAAATGCCACAACGGGCAAGTTCACACAAACATAGCAGCGGATACACGTCAACGTCGTCGGGCCCAAGTCATGCCTTAGACCTACAGGCGCTGACTTGGAGATCGTCCTAGGTCGCATAGTCGTCCTGGTATCCTCCATCGTCTTCATAGTCCTCCTCATAGTCTGGCCAAGTTAATAGCCAGGGACAAAGCCGTGAGTACATTTGGAATTGTACTCGCAAACCATCAAAAGGGGAGCTAACATAAGCTATCTAAAAGAGACAAGAGAGGTAGAACAGTTTCTCTTGTGGATATAGCATGCATCAACATCAAGTGTCGCCATAGTGTTCCGGCTTCTCGGGTGAAAGGAACACTATAGGGGTCCTATGGCATCTCTATATCTTTATTGAAAAAGAGTTGCATTTCTCCTTCTCAATTGATGGGTATGCGAGGGAAGGTTCTATGACATCTCTATATCTTTATTGAAGAAGAGTTGCATTTCTCCATCTCAATTGATGGATATGCGAGGGAAAGTTCTATGACATCTCTATATCTTTATTGAAGAAGAGTTGCATTTCTCCATCTCAATTGATGGATATGCGAGGAAAGTTCTATGACACCTCTATATCTTTATTGAAGAAGAGTTGCATTTCTCCATCTCAATTGATGGATATGCGAGGGAAAGTTCTATGACATCTCTATATCTTTATTGAAGAAGAGTTCCTTTCTCCATGAAAATTGACTTGGTCTCATTTTTCCACGACCATCTCCATATGGTCGACACACGCCCTTTTTCCGTACCCTTCCGGTACATCCAACACAACACTTTCTTTGCAAAGCATTTATCAAAACAAAACTCAAGCCCCGGTTAAGTATGGCCATTTCAACTTGTCCATGACCGCGGACGCGGCTATTCGAATAGATTTGACTCTGCAGAGTTTGCACACTTTCTCCACAAGAACTGGTAAATCCGCCGGGATCATCCCCGGATCGTCATACGAAAGTATGCGAGTCTCGGATAACCAGTCATAGTCTTTCGCTCGTCTCCCTTGGCACAAGTCCTTCCCTGCGGGCTTACCCCTTCCCGGCACCCCGGCAGCATACCTCCTTTTGAGCGTATCTCCGGCGCCATGACGGAAGACCCTCAGTAATCGTCCGGCTATCGGTCTAGACAGTGTATTGCCTCCTCCAGAGCGCAACCCGGCGTCGGAGGTCGTCGTGAACCTCCCTAGAAAGTTGTGAAGGTTGCTTATGCCAATTTCAACAAACTACGGACTAAGCCCGTGCCCACTTTGGGTAATGTGGTTGCGCGAATAAAAGTTGGGACGGCGAACACTTATACGCAGTGCTCCTTTTTAGAAACCATTTTTTTTCCCACAACACCTTGGTGTTCCATGAACAACCATACACCAATTTCTCAAACATCCTTATCAAGTTCCCTTGTTTTTCTTAAACCGTACACTTGGGCTAACACACCCAAGGTTTTCATAAACATTTACAACAAGGTAAACCTTGAGGGGTTCCCAACCTAAAATTTCATGAGTAGGAACTACTATAGTACCATGGCCGAGATGAAGGTCATCTTACCATAGAAGGTATTAAGGGGTAATGGGTGGATCATACTCTCAGATTTGTGGTGCTATATGCCAACTTGAGTGGAGTATTGTGTTCCCATCCGTTATTAAACGTACACTTCTCTCAATTTGAGAAATATACCAAGCATCATGACTTTGATACCTATATACTCAACAAAGTAGGGGTGTGGTGTAAAACTATAATTAGGGATGGTACATGCTCGGGTTGAGAACTTATGAAGACCCAAGGAAATAGCACGGCAGTGACACCATGCATCTTTCCATGTGTGAACCAAGATGAAAAACACCACCCCAAAGTACTACCCCTATTACAACCATATGTAGACCAACATCGAGAGATCATCACAAAAAGAGATAAGATGATTAGGGACATCAACAAATGACATCCAACACCACATCATTCAGAGTTCAAAGATGGCTTGCCTTGGTTGGCTTGTCCCTGGTCCTCCTCAAATCCTTCTCCAAAGTCCTCCCCTTCAATTTCTCCCTCGTTCGTATCTAGCGTCGCAAAAGTAAACAATACATACAATCAACATATACTCAAGAACCAAGAGTTAACAAATAAAAGGAAAGTATGCAGGGGAGTGGCTTGGCAGAAAACAAAACATGATTTGGCCATTTTGGTAAACAATGTATCAAGGTTTAATTAAAAACGTCAAACTCTACTCCTATCATTTCATGTGACACACATACAATCATAACCAGAGACTAAACATTACTAACAGAGGTTTCTGGTATTTTTCTTAGATGCACAGTAACAAAACAAGATCAACACAATTGGAATCATTCAAAAATATTTATTTTTCAATTTTTGAGACTCAAAATACTAACCAGAAACAGTGATCATGTTTAATACCTTAAAAATCGTACAAAAATCCTAAAAATACAAGACCAGTGGCATCTGAAAGATAATTTCATACTGGTTCTAGTGCAATTGGAATCACATCAATCGGAGCTACCAAACTATTTTTATTAGCAAAACAGTACACTGGCAGATTTCCATTTTTAATTTCTGTTTTACAAATTTGCAAACAATTAAAAAGGGCGGGAACGTCCTGGGCCGTGCGGTGCGGTGCAGATGGGCCGGCCCAGTGGGGCATCTCCGGTTGCCGGAAAAAAAGAAAAAGAAGAAAAGGTCGGGGGCCCGTGGCGGGCCAGGCAGGCCGACGTGGCCATGCACGCCGTCGTGGCCGTGCATGCGCCATGCGCCCGCCCGATCTGGATCGGACGGTCCAGATCTGGCGCATGCTCGACGTCCGCGGCGCTCGCCGGCGCGGAGGAAGAAAAGGGGCGGCCAGGGGCTTACCGGCGACTGGCGACGGCGCGGATCGGTGCAGGCGGGTAGGTGGCGTAGGCGTGCGTGGCGTGCGGGTGCTGACGGTGTCCAGGGGCTCTGCTCCTCCTCGCTCGGCGTCGTACGCGTCACGGACGGCGTCGGAGCGTTGTGGCGTCGGCGTCCCGACGGTGTTCCTGGAGAAAAGGAGAGGGAGGGTCAGGCGATGCAGGGGTGGATGTGGGTGAAGAAGCAGGGCCGAGAGCGGCGTTGGCGCCATGGTGGCGACCTCCTGCGCGTCACCCTCGCGGTGACCGTGGTGAGCGCCTCGGTGCGTCGCAGCCGTGGCGAGGGCTGCCGCTCGAACGGCCGGTGAGTGGGAGGGCAGCCTAACGGCGCGTGGGTGGGGAGGCTGAAGGGGGTGGCGTGTCTCGGTGGCGTTTAAATAGGCGGAGGGAGGCGAGGCGGTGGCGTGGGCGGTGGCGATGGCCAACGGGCGCCCAGGGGCTGGCGTCACGCGCTGGCCCCACGGTGACGTCGGCCTGGTGGGTCAGCAGGGGAGGGAGCCGAGGCGGTGCACGGCAGGCGAGGGTGATGGCGCGTCGAGCGAGGCGACGCCATCATCGCCCTGCCAGCGTGGCGCGCGCGTGCGTTTAGGGTTGGGCCAAGGTGAAAAGAAGAGGGTGGCATCGGCACGCCCAAACCAGGGAAGAAAAAGAGAGGGAAGAGAGAAGGGAAAAAGAGAGGGGGAAGTTCCCCCTCTTGTCTCTTGGCCAAAACCAAAGAGAGAAGAGAGAGAAGAAAAGGGGCAGGGGTGAAAAGAGAGGGGGCCATGCCGTGTGCATGTGCCAAAATGTGACCAAAGTGCATGTGCACAAGTGTAGAACAATATGGAGAAAAATAAATAAGGTGTGGTGGTGTTGGTGGTGCAACCCTAGGTGATCTGGTGGTGGTGTAGAGAAGAGGGGAAAATGTTCCCTCTTATCCAGAGGTGATGCTCACCATGCTAGGGTTAGGGTTTTGAGGGGTGAGGTGCACCAGAGGTGGTACTAAATAAATTAAAGGTTCAACTTTGAAATTTTTAAGGAGTGGTGTACTTATTTAATTTATGGTGTGGTGACAAGCATACCATACCAGAAAGAAATGTTGAGTTAAGCCAAGCAAGAATCTAACCTACACTCAATCAATAGTGCTAAACAAAAGTTTTTGTTGGCTCAAAATTTTAACTTGTTGGAAAATATGCAGGTTCTGAAAAATGGGGTGTTACAGAACTCAAGGAGGAAGAGGTCAAAGATATCCCTCTCAAGCAACCCTGCAACCACAAAGCAAGAAGTCTCTTGTGTCCCCAACACACCTAATAGGTGCACTAGTTCGGCGAAGAGATAGTGAAATACAAGTGGTATGAATGAATATGAGCAGTAGTACGGCGCCAGAAAATAGCTTGTTGGCGTGCGGTTGATGGTAGTAATATTGCGAGAAAGTAAACATGCGGTAGAACGGTAAACAAGCAGCGATAACAGTATTTAGGAACAAGGCCTAGGGATTATACTTTCACTAGTGGACACTCTCAACATTGATCACATAATAAATAAGTTCTCTTCCTTTGTGCTACATATACTCTTGTTTGATAATGAACACCACTAATTGTGTAGGATTACACGAACCCTCAATGCCGGAGTTAACAAGCTCCACAACATTCGATATTCATGTTTAAGTAACCTTAGAGTATAATAGATCTTTGCAAAATAGACCAAGTACTAACATAGCATGCACACTGTCACCATCACACTATGAAGGAGGCATAGATCACATCAATACTATCATAGCAATAATCAACTCCATAACCTACAAGAGATTATGATCATAATCTACGACAAGAACCACACGATGCACACACTGTCACCATTACACCATGCGGGAGGAATAGACTACTTTAATAACATCACATGAGTAGCACATAGATAAATAGTGATACAAACACATTGCAATCATAAAGGGATATAAATAAGCACTTCACTATGCCATTCATAACAGTGAATAAGTATTCTGTGAAATATAGCCTAAGAGACCCACACGGTGCACACACTGTCACCTTTACACACGTGGGACAAGGAGTCTCCGGAGATCACATAAGTAAAACCCACTTGACTAGCATAATGACATCTAGATTACAAGCATCATCATATGAATCTCAATCGTGTAAGGCAGCTCATGAGATTATTGTATTGAAGTACATAGGAGAGATGAACCACATAGCTACCGGTACAGCCCCGAGCCTCGATGGAGAACTACTCCCTCCTCATGGGAGAAGCAGCGGTGATGAAGATGGCGGTGGAGATGGCAGCGGTGTCGATGGAGAAGCCTTCCGGGGGCACTTCCCGTCCGGCGGCGTGGAACGAGACTCCTGTCCCAGGATCTTGGCCGATGGCGGGGCTCGGAACTTTTCTCGTACCGTGGCTTATTCGTCTCGACGTTTTAGGTCAGGGAGCTTATATAGCGAAAGGGCAAGGTCAGAGGGGGTCTGGGGCCACCAGACACTAGGGCGGCGCGCCCCCTCCTGGGCGCGCCACCACCATGTGTGGGCCCCCTGGCCCCTCTGCGCTCTCGGGTGTTCTGGAAGCCTCCGGTGAAAATAGGGTACTGGGCGTTGATTTCGTCCGATTCCGAGAATATTTCCTTACTAGGATTTCTGAAACCAAAAACAGAAGAAAACAGGAACTGGCACTTCGGCATCTCGTTAATAGGTTAGTTCCGGAAAACGCATAAATATGACATAAAGTATGCATAAAACATGTAGATATCATCAATAAAGTAGCATGGAATATAAGAAATTATAGATACGTTGGAGACGTATCAGTAGCATAGAAAACAAAAAATTTCCTACCGCAAGAACGAAAACACAAGCCAAGATCTAATCTAGTAGATGGTAGCAACGAGAAGATCATGAGACTAACCCTCGAAGATTTCCAAAGCCTAACGAGATTAGATCTCGTGGTGGATGTAGTCGATCACTTGTCGCTTGCAAAAGCGCGTAGAAGATCTTGACCGCTTGCAAGCGCGTAGAAGACTTGACGGTGCCACAGTCGGGCAGCACCTCCGTACTCGGTCACACATACGGTGTTGATGAAGACGACGTCCTCCTCCCCGTTCCAGCGGGCAGCGGAAGTAGTAGATCCTCCTCGGAATCCTGGCAGCACGATGGCGTGGTGGCGGTGGTGGTGGAGAGCTCCGGCAGGGCTTCGCCTATGCGCTGCGGGAGTATTGTGTGGAGGAGAAGAGGCTAGGGCTTGGGGAGAGGGGGGTATTGGGCGCCGGCCACTTGGGGGCTGCGGCCAACTAGGGCTTGGTGTGGCCGGCCCCCTTGATATGTCTCAAACGTATCTATAATTTCTTATGTTCCATGCTACTTTTATTACAATACTTGAATGTTTTATACATATTTTACAGCATTATTATACATTTTCCGGCACTAACCTATTAACGAGATGCCGGGTGCATTCTTGCTGTTTTTGGTTTTCAGAAATCTAGTAAAAATATTCTCGAATTGGACGAAATCAACGCCCGAGGCCTATTTTTACACGAAGCTTCCGAAGACCGGGAGGCCGAAGTGGGGCCACGAGGCGCCGACACAACAGGGCGCGCGGCACTGGCCCTGGCCGCGCGGCCCTGGTGTGTGGGGCCCTCGTGCCGCTTGACCTACCCTTCCGCCTACAAATAGCCTTCGTCGCGAAACCCCCTGCAGAGAGCCACGATACGGAAAACATTGCGAGAGGCCACCGCCGCCAGTCCCATCTCGGGATTCAGGAGATCACCTCCGGCACCCTGCCGGAGAGGGGAATCATCACCGGAGGGCTCTACATCATCATGCCCGCCTCCGGATTGATGCGTGAGTAGTTCATCCTTGGACTATGGGTCCATAGCAGTAGCTAGATGGTTGTCTTCTCCGCTTGTGCTATCATTGTATAGATCTTGTGAGCTGCCTAACATGATCAAGATCATCTATTTGTAATGCTACATGTTGTGTTTGGCGGGATCCGATGAATATGGAATATTATGTTAAGTTGATTATCAATCTATCATATTGTTATCACCAGAATTTGACCGAGTCAGAGGTGGGCCGCGATCAAGATGGACGTGAAGAATCTATATGGGAGAAATATGTGAATCGGCCTTTATACGCGGAGTTTGGGCTGGTTAGCCCGTGTATCTTAATATAGTAGGCTACGTAGAAGTTAGAGTTTATCTCGTGCACGGTTTGGTGCACGCCCACATTAGAAAGTCCCCTGGACTATAAATATGTATCTAGGGTTTATGGAATAAACAACAACCAACGTTCAACACAAACCAATCTCGGCGCATCGCCAACCCCTTCGTCTCAAGGGTTTCTCCGGTAAGCACCATGCTGCCTAGATCGCATCTTGCGATCTAGGCAGCACGAGCCTGCCTAGTTGTTCATGCGTTGCTCGTGCTGAAGCCTTTTTGATGGCGAGCAACGTAGTTATCATAGATGTGTTAGGGTTAGCATTGTTCTTAGTATCATATGCTTGCGTAGTGCAACCCTTGCGCATCTAGCCGTCCTTGTACCTCATCATGGGTGCAGGGGCGGCACCCCGCTTGATCGTTATTTAGTAGATCTGATCCGTTACGATTGCTCCTTGATTCATCAAGGATTAGTTTAATATCTGCAATAGTTAGGCCCTACAAAGGGTTGGAGGATCCAGCGGCGCGTAGGGTGCAGTTTGCTGCCCCTAGACAGGATGTTCCGAGGATCAACCTAGCGTTGGTTTTTAGGCCTTGTCTAGGGTTGGCTTACGATCACCGTGCGTGAGCGCGAGGCCCAATCGTGAGTAGGATGATCCGATTATGCGGTGAAAACCCCAAATCGTCGTGGATCTCATATGCTTTATCTTGATCAAGCAGGACCACCATATATTCGGCCACCTTGGACGAATCATGGGTGGATCGGCTCCATGAGCCGATTCACGGGATAACCTGAGAGCCGATCGAGGCTCGTATTTAACGTGTACGTGTGAGCCCTGCGAGGCATCATCCACACCTTCCGACCAGGTATAGGTCAGGTGGCACGCCCTGCAATTTGCATCGGCGCGCGACCGGGAGGCTTTGCGGGCCGTCGCTGCGAGGGTGGGGCCAGCCGCAGCCCTAGTTGTTCCGGCTCTACGGTGTTGACCGATCACTGCCCGCCGGTGGGTTTCGACGTCAACACATTCAGCACGCCGGTGGGACAATCCTCAACATCAACCACATCGCCGTCTACATCGGAGATGGCGGAAGAAACTCCGGTCACTTACGAGGAGCTCAATGGCGAGCTCAAGAAGAAGTATGACGAGGTCAAAGCCTTCCTCGAAGCCGACCTCATCGGCTCTTTCCACAGGACCCGTTCCCATGGCATCAGATGGAAGGGGTTCTCACCTGAAGGCGCGCTTGATGGAGTGGACCTATCCACCCCGTCAGAAGAACGCACCAGGTCGCTGCGTCAGGAGATCAACTTCATGGTGGCTCATTCTCTACACCGCCATTCTGAGAGCCTGGTGAATACGTTGGAGCGCGTCGCTCTGCGCGTGATCCAGGAGATCATGAGCCGCCAGTACTCTCCGTCAGGACCAGCTCTAGGGACTCACCAAGGAGAGGTGCCACTCCAGTCCCGTCCACCGCTGCCGTTCGCGTTGGCAGCGCCCGAAGCGCCGAACTCATCGGCCTACGTCGTCTACAAGATTGGTGGTGACCCCAGCGACTACCAATTCCTACATGACGCGCCCAAGGAGATCCCGCACGGATACGCATGTGCATACGTGCCAGACTGCAACACCTGGGCACTCTCGAACCAGGTTGCAACAGCGGGGACTTCTGGAACAACAGGAGGAACGTCGGAGGCAGACCCCGAGAAGCAGACGTGGCTAGCTAAATACGCCACCCCGACAAAACTCCAGAGCCCAGCTCCTGCAGTTGGCTCAGAACCGGAAAAACAAGCATGGCTGGTTAAGTACGCCACTCCGACGAATCTTCAAGGTTCGGCACCTTCAGCCATCACCGCGGATCAGATTTGTACGATTCTGAAAGATCAGTTCGGCATGATGCCGAAAAGGAAGACGGTCGGCTATACCAAGCCGTACCCCAACGAGTACGAATTGATCCCGCTACCACCCAAGTATCGGCTCCCGGACTTCACAAAGTTCAGCGGATCAGATGGTTCCAGCTCCATCGAGCATGTGAGCCGATATTTGGCACAGCTGGGCATGATCTCAGCGTCAGACGAGCTGCGTGTGAGGTACTTCTCACAGTCCCTCACAGGATCGGCTTTCGGTTGGTACACATCACTGCCACCGAACTCAGTCCAGACTTGGAAGCAGTTGGAAGAACGGTTCCATGAGCAATATCACTCAGAAGCTTCCGAGGCTGGCATTGCCGATTTGGCACAAGTACGACAGAAGCGCGGGGAAACAGTGGCGGAATACATCCAGCGCTTCAGGACCGTTAGGAACCGATGCTATTCGGTTCACGTGAGCGAAAAAGAAGCAGTCGAGTTGGCGGTGGTGGGTCTATCATCATCGATCAAGGACGTGGCCTCCCAAGCGGACTACCCTTCATTAGCACACATGGTGCAGAAGCTGTCAGCGTATGAACAGCGCCACCCAGATGTCTACCAGGACAAATTCAAGCGCGTGGTTACCATGGTTGACACAGGCGAAGATGAAGGTGCTACGGGAGAACAAGAGGTCGCGGTGGCTGAGTGGACTCGAGCTGCAGGCCCAGTAACCTGCAAATGGGTGAAGCCACCAGGGCCTCCAAGAGGGTTCGACTTCGACGTGACGAAAACCGAGCAGATTTTCGATCTCTTACTCGCGGAGAAGCACATAAAGATACCCGAAGGCCACAAGGTCCCTACAGTGCAAGAGCTGAACGGAAAGCCATACTGCAAGTGGCATAACACGTTCACCCACACCACTAACGACTGCAGGGTGTGGCGTCAGCAGATCCAAATGGCAATAGAAAATGGGCGACTAATTTTCAACCAGTATGCCATGAAGGTCGACACACACCCCTTTCCCGCCGTCAACATGGTGGAGTTTACTCACCTCGGAGGGTGCCAGCCAGATTTCTCAGCCAACATCAACATGGTAGAGCTTGGACACCACTCTGAGAAGGGCGGGGATGAGGACTGCTACTCTCATAGCAAAGACACAGAGGAGGCCGCTCCATGCGATCGGCTCCGTCAAGATGGCAAGCGCTACGTCACAGAGGGAGAAGTGAAGAACATAAGATATCAACGACCCCTCTCTGATCACCTCCTCAACAAGTATGTGAGTCGGTATGACCAACGCCGGCGACACGGCGACGATGATGAAAGAGATCGTCTGGCCAGAAACGACAGAAGGCATCATCGGCATAATCACGATGAGGAGCGACAGGAGCGCCACGCCAGGGAGCAAGACGACACGGGCAGGCATTGGGACTGCCCCTTCTTCAGACACTGGGGATTCAGGAATGAGCCGATTACCAACAATCGGCAACTGCCCAGAATGCAACCAGAAAGGAAGGAGGCAGCCAACGTGTCTGTGTTCGAGCGCTTAGGGCCTCTCCCACCACAAAGCAGACGTGCTGAGACACCTCGGTTGGAAGATCTCGAGGATTCGGAAGACGAGGGGGAAGACGAAGAAGACAGGTACCACCGTCCAAGGTGGTGCCCTGATGGTCTCAGCCATTCACAAAAACGCAGGGTCCAGCGATTGCGCGGTCTGGAAAGCCGAAAGGTTATACTTGCATACGCTGAGGAAGGCACGACCTGATCTGGCTGCGAAAGTCCAGAGGACCCTGGATGAGGAGGGACTGCCGCAAAAAAAAGAGTGGCGCCCCAAGCAAAGGAAAGCCGATGATGAAACATCGGCTGGCACAAACATGGTGCTCGTTCGTCCGGCGAAGTGTAGAGCTCCACGATTACACGATGCACCCGAGGTGGACAACAGCAAGCGCACCAACGTGATAAAGTCAGAGATTGGGCTGGTTTTATCCACCGGCCTGGACGAGTAGCAAGACTACGTCAATAAGCAAACGTGGCGAGGCTGATCCTTGCGATCGGCCCTCCAAAAATTTATGAAGGGACCTTACAAAACCTTCACCGAGCAAGCAACGTGGAGGCCGATTCCAGCAATCGGCCAAGATTATCTTCACCATCTATTTTGCCTGGGATCAACGTTTGACCCAACAGGGACTACCTGAAGCGATACCATCAATTCTCTTGACAGAATCGGCTCGGGGGGCACCTAGATGGATAAAACACGAGGATATGAGATAATACTATCAAGTATGGGGGCCGACACACAAATCGGCCTAAAAAATTCAAAAAAAATTTGAGCGCAGCCGATGCAGCAGACATCGACTTAAGAATCTCAAGAGGTGGATAAAGCCGATGCATGGCCATCGACTCTAGTGGAATTATGCGATGTTTATCGAGTCTCCACCAAATTCAGGCCAGCGGTGGTGCCTTTGTTGCTTCGAGGGAGTAAAACAATGGAAATTTCTTCAGCTGCTTCGAGCCGATCTGGGTTCCTGAACCTTTTTGTCGAGGATTTCCAATCTTTGGGGCTAGTTCAGCTGGTTATCGGCTGTCTGAGGAAGAAAGGGGATCGGCTTTGGCACATTCTCTCTGACATTCTCGCCTCGAGTAAGGCTCGGGGGGCAGCAGGCCTGGTGGATACTCTGTTCACTCTGTTTAAAGAGCCGATTGGGATACCATCGGCTGATCCTTCATTGCAACCTTCTTCACAAATGATGAGTACTGAAGAGGATTATTGGGTTTGGTTGGAAAAGTTCAAAGGTTTTCCTGAAGATCCTGCATTTTCTGCCAGATTTAGAAAATCATCAGTTGAAGAAGGGAAGGGCGAATTTCGAGGACCGATGCGGTGCTATCGGCTCATTACGCATTGGCAAAGGGGACGAATCGGCAAAAGGAAATACTAGGGGATACATTGCCCCATCTACTACTACTGGCCCTATTCTAGAGGTCCTATCTACGGACCATCACTGCCCTCGTCGTCGCCGTCGTCGCTGCCGTCGGCGCTGCTCCCGGCGGGCTCGTCGTCGCTCCAATGGCCGCCGACCGGGCCCTCGTTGTCTTCATCTTCTTCGTCAGCGTCGTCCTCGTCGCTGTCGAAGTCGCTAAGATTGCCCGGCCAAGGGCAGAACCGCTTGGCCGGCGGCTCGTCGGAGGAGCTGTCGTCGTCCTCCTCCTCCTCTTCCTCCTCCTTCACCCCCTCGGAGGAGGTGAAGTCACCCCAGGAGAAGCGATCGTCATCGCTCTCCTCCTCCGATTCCCCGTTGGCGAGGAAGCGGAGGTCGCTCTCCCCGTCCGTCAGGACTGGTCGTCCTCGGACCAGATGGAGAAGTCATGATCTGACTCCTCCCCGGCCGCAATGGCGCGGCGGATGTTGGCCGCATGGACCTCCGCCGGGTTGTACTCCGGCGTCGGCTCGCGAGACGAAGAGGACTGGGTGGAAAGATCCGATGAGGCAGAGGAGGAAGAAGACATGGTGGCACAGGAGGGCTTTTGGAGTGCTAATGCGAAGGAGATGCAGAGGAGAACTGTTCGTAGCGGTTAAATAAAAGGGGATATAGTGGAAATTCAATGCCACAGCAGTTTCCGAGGAGGTGGTGCCTAAAAAAAAAACTGCCAGGTCACGCGGAGAAGTTGAGAAGGCAGGGCATCATGATGAAGGATACTGCAACGGTTCTGCTCTGCCACGACATGACCCGACGAAAGAAAGCGTAATGATTTTGGAAATGTCATTTCCAAAACCAGGGGGCATGTGTTATCACCAGAATTTGACCGAGTCAGAGGTGGGCCGCGATCAAGATGGACGTGAAGAATCTATATGGAAGAAATATGTGAATCGGCCTTTATACGCAGAGTTTGGGCTAGTTAGCCCGTGTATCTTAATATAGTAGGCTACGTAGAAGTTAGAGTTTATCTCGTGCACGGTTTGGTGCACGCCCACATTAGAAAGTCCCCTGGACTATAAATATGTATCTAGGGTTTATGGAATAAACAACAACCAACGTTCAACACAAACCAATCTCGGCGCATCGCCAACTCCTTCGTCTCGAGGGTTTCTCCGGTAAGCACCATGCTGCCTAGATCGCATCTTGCGATCTAGGCAGCACGAGCCTGCCTAGTTGTTCATGCGTTGCTCGTACTGAAGCCTTTTTGATGGCGAGCAACGTAGTTATCATAGATGTGTTAGGGTTAGCATTGTTCTTAGTATCATATGCTTTCGTAGTGCAACCCTTGCGCATCTAGCCGTCCTTGTACCTCATCATGGGTGCAGGGGCGGCACCCCGCTTGATCGTTATTTAGTAGATCTGATCCGTTACGATTGCTCCTTGATTCATCAAGGATTAGTTTAATATCTGCAATAGTTAGGCCCTACAAAGGGTTGGAGGATCCAGCGGCGCGTAGGGTGCAGTTTGCTGCCCCTAGACAGGATGTTCCGAGGATCAACCTAGCGTTGGTTTTTAGGCCTTGTCTAGGGTTGGCTTACGATCACCGTGCGTGAGCGCGAGGCCCAATCGTGAGTAGGATGATCCGATTATGCGGTGAAAACCCCAAATCGTCGTGGATCTCATATGCTTTATCTTGATCAAGCAGGACCACCATATATTCGGCCACCTTGGACGAATCATGGGTGGATCGGCTCCATGAGCCGATTCACGGGATAACCTGAGAGCCGATCGAGGCTCGTATTTAACGTGTACGTGTGTGCCCTGCAGGAAACTAAGCGAGGCATCATCCACACCTTCCTGACCAGGTATAGGTCAGGTGACACGCCCTTGCAATTTGCATCGGCGCGCGACCAGGAGGCTTTGCGGGCCGTCGCTCTGAGGGACTGGGGCCAGCCGCAGCCCTAGTTGTTCCCGGCTCTACGGTGTTGACCAGTCACTGCCCGCCGGTGGGTTTCTGACGTCAACACATATATGTGTTATTTATGTTCTTGCATGCTCTCCGTTACTAGTAGAGGCTCTGGCCAAGTTGATACTTGTAACTCCAAGAGGGAGTAATTATGCTCGATAGTGGGTTCATGCCTCCATTGAATCTGGGATCATGACAGTAGGTTCTAAGGTTGTGGATGTGTTGTTGCTACTAGGGATAAAACATCAATGCTTTGTCTAAGGATATTTGTGTTGATTACATTATGCACCATACTTAATGCAATTATCTGTTGTTTACAACTTAATACTGGAAGGGGTTCGGATGATAACCTGAAGGTGGATTATTTAGGCATAGATGCATGTTGGATAGCGGTCTATGTACTTTGTCGTAATGCCCTGATTAAATCACATAGTAATCATAATTGATATGTATTGAATCTTTATTTGTCAATTGCCCGCCTGTAATTTGTTCACCCAGCATGTTAGTTATCTTATTGGAGAGACACCTCTAGTGAACTGTGGACCCCGGTCCATTCTTTTACATCTGAATACATTCTACTTTTTTGTTCTTTGCAAACAAACACCATCTTCCACTCGATACGCTTAATCCTTTGTTTTCAGCAAGCCGGTGAGATTGACAACCTCACTGTTACGTTGGGGCAAAGTACTTTGATTGTGTTGTGCAGGTTCCACGTTGGCGCCGGTTTCACTGGTGTTGCGCCGCACTACATTCCTCCACCAACAACCTTCACGCGCTTCTTGGCCCTACTGGTTCGATAACCTTGGTTTCTTTCTGAGGGAAAACTTTGCTGTGCGCATCACACCTTCCTCTTGGGGTTCCCAACGGACGTGTACATCTACGCGCATCAAGGCTGTTTTCTGGCGCCATTGCCGGGGAGATCAAGACACGCTGCAAGGGGAGTCTCCACTTCCAATCTCTTTACTTTGTTTTTGTCTTGCTTTACTTTACTTTATTTACTGTCTTGTTTGCTTCATATTAAAAACACAAAAAAATTAGTTACTTTACTTATTGTCTTATTTACTAGCTCTATATCAAAAACACAAAAAATTTAGTTACTTGCATTTAGTTTACATTTGTTATCATGTCTAGCTCTGTACCTGTTACTTCTTCACCTGAGGAATTAGTCTTTACTTTTAAACAAAGGGGAGAAGGAATAACTCTTATTGATAACTCCGTTATAATTCCTAAGGGAATAGCCGAGGGTGTGCACACGACCATTCTTGGAAGAACAGTATCCACTGATTATCTTGTTATTGAATGTGTAGGAACAGGACAAATCACACTTGGAAGATCCCTGCTGAAACTATTGGGAGCAATCATAAATACGGGAGAAGGCACCCTAAAAATCACACCGGGAGGCCGACATGTATTCCCTAAACCAAAGAGTAAGAAAAAGAATAATAAGGGTAGGCATAAAGCCCGAGGTAATGTTGATGCTTCTTCTCTTAAAAATACTTGATTTGCACTTTCTGCGCCTAGCTGAAAGGCGTTAAAGAAAAGCACTTCTTGGGAGATAACCCATGTTTTATTTTATTTACTGTATTTTTGAGTCTTGGAAGTTGTTTACTAATGTAGCAACCTCTCCTTATCATGTTTTTGTGCCAAGTAAAGTTTCTATGCTAAAGTTGATGCTATATTTGGGATTGCTGCGCAGAAACAGCATTGCTGTCTGTCACGAATTCTCGCAGAGCTCTCTGTAAAAAAATCAAAAAATCTGCAAATTTACGAGCGTGATCCTCAGATATGTACGCAACTTTCATTAGTTTTGAGTTTTTCCATTTGAGAAAGTTAAGTGCCCCTGCCAGATTCATCTTTACGGACTGTTCTGTTTTTGACAGATTCTGCCTTTTATTTCGCATTGCCGCTTTTGCTATGTTGAATGAGTTTCTTTGTTCCATTAACTTTCAGAAGCTTTGTGCAATGTCCAGAAGTGTTAAGAATGATTGTGTCACCTCTGAATATGTGAATTTGTAATTATGCACTAACCCTCTAATGAGTTTGCTTGAAGTTTGTGTGGAGGAAGTTTTCAAGGGTCAAGAGAAGAGGATGATATACTATGATCAAGAAGAGTGAAAGGTCTAAGCTTGGGGATGCCCCGGTGGTTCATCCCTGCATATTTTAAGAAGACTCAAGCATCTAAGCTTGGGGATGCCCAAGGCATCCCCTTCTTCATCGACAACATTATCAGGTCACTTCTAGTGAAACTATATTTTTATTCCATCACATCTTATGTTCTTTACTTGAAGCGTCGGTTTGCTTTTATTTTTGTTTTGTTTTGAATAAAGTTGGATCCCACCATTCTTATATTGGAGATATTACGCTCCGCTTTTTCATATGGAACACTTGTGTTCTTAATTGTGCTTTAATGTTCATGGCGAAAGCTAATTGCTTCGTTAAATTGCTATTTGGTTGGAATCGGAAAATGCTGCATATGGTTTGGTAACTTGGCAATTGTTTGAGCTCTCATAGATCATGTTTAAGCTCTTGCATCATGTAGTTTAATCTATTAATGAAGAACTACCGTAGAGCTTGTTTAATTTGGTTTGCATGATTGGTCTCTCTAAGTCTAGATATTTTCGGGTAAAGTGTTTTGAACAACAAGGAAGACAGTGTAGAGCCTTATAATGCTTGCAATATGTTCTTGTGTAAGTTTTGCTGTACCTGTTCATACTTGTGTTTGCTTCAAACAACCTTGCTAGCCCAAACCTTGTACTGAGAGGAAATGCTTCTCGTGCATCCAAACACCTTGAGCCAAAACCCATGCCATTTGTGTCCACCATATCTACCTACTATGTGGTATTTTTCTGCCATTCCAAAGTAAATTACTTGAGTGCTACCTTTAAAATTTCATTCCTTTACCTTTGCAATATATAGCTCATGGGACAAATAGCTTAAAAACTATTGTGGTGATGAATATGTAGTTATGTGTCTTAATTCTTATAAGTTGCTTGTTGAGCGGTAACCATGTTTCTGGGGACGCCATCAACTTTACCTTTGTTGGATATCATGTGAGATGTTATGCATGTTCGTCTTGTCTGAAGTAAGTGCGATTTCATGATCAAATGGTTTGAGTATGCATATGTTAGAGAAGAACATTGGGCAGCCAACTAAAGCCATGTATCATGGTGGAAGTTTCAGTTTGGACATACAACCTCAATCTCTTATGAGAATATTATTTGTTGTTGAATGCTTAAGCATTAAAAGAGGAGTCCATTATATGTTGTCTATGTTGTCCCGGTATGGATGGCTAAGTTGAGAATAATCAAAAGCGAGAAATCCAATGCGTGCTTTCTCCTTAGACACTTGTACAGGCGGCATAGAGGTACCCCTTTGTGACACTTGGTTGAAGCATATGTCATGTGATGATAATCCGTGTCTTCCGAGCTAAGTAGGACAAGGTGCGAGCACTATTAGTACTCTATGCATGAGACATGCAACTTGTAGGAAGTATTATGCATAGCACATATGAATTATTACTACCGTTGACAAACTTGTTTCTATGTTTTCAAAACAAAAGCTCTAGCACAAAAATAGTAATCCATGCTTCCCTCTGCGAAGGGCCATTCTTTTACTTTATGTTGAGTCAGTTTACCCACTTCTTTCTATCTTAGAAGCAAACACTTGTGTTAACTGTGTGCATTGATTCTTACATGTTTACCTATTGCACTTGTTATATTACTCTATGTTGACAAATATCCATGAGATATACATGTTACAAGTTGAAGGCAATTGCTGAAACTTAATCATCCTTTGTGTTGCTTCAATTCATTCTACTTTGAATTTATTGCTTATGAGTTAGCTCTTATGCAAGTCTTATTGATACTTGTTTGAAAGTACTATTCATGAAAAGTTTTGCTATATGATTCATTTGTTTAGTCATTATCTTTGTTAGCAATCTTTTGTTCAGATCACTCCATTCATCTCATATGCTTTACAATAATGTTGATCAAGATTATGTTAGTAGCATGTCACTTCAGAAATTATTTGTGTTATCGTTTACCTACTCGAGGGCGAGTAGGAACTAAGCTTGGGGATGCTTGATACGTCTCAAACGTATCTATAATTTCTTATGTTCCATGCTACTTTTATTACAATACTTGAATGTTTTATACATACTTTACAGCATTATTATACATTTTCCGGCACTAACCTATTAACGAGATGCCGAAGTGCCAGTTGCTGTTTTCTGCTGTTTTTGGTTTCAGAAATCCTAGTAAGGAAATATTCTCGGAATTGGACGAAATCAACGCCCAGGGGCCTATTTTTACACGAAGCTTCCGAAGACCGAGGGAGGTACGAAGTGGGGCCACGAGGCGACACAACAGGGCGGCGCGGCCCTGGCCGCGCGGCCCTGTGTGTGGGGCCCTCGTGCCGCCACTTGACCCTTCCGCCTACAAATAGCCTTCGTCGCGAAACCCTGTACCAAGAGCCACGATACGGAAAACATTACTGAGAGGCCGCCGCCGCCAATCCCATCTCGGGGATTCGGAGATCGCCTCCGGCACCCTGCCGGAGAGGGGAATCATCACCGGAGGGCTCTACATCATCATGCCCGCCTCCGGATTGATGCGTGAGTAGTTCATCCTTGGACTATGGGTCCATAGCAGTAGCTAGATGGTTGTCTTCTCCGCTTGTGCTATCATTGTTTAGATCTTGTGAGATGCCTAACATGATCAAGATCATCTATTTGTAATGCTACATGTTGTGTTTGGCGGGATCCGATGAATATGGAATATTATGTTAAGTTGATTATCAATCTATCATATATGTGTTGTTTATGTTCTTGCATGCTCTCCGTTGCTAGTAGAGGCTCTGGCCAAGTTGATACTTGTAACTCCAAGAGGGAGTAATTATGCTCGATAGTGGGTTCATGCCTCCATTGAATCTGGGATCGTGACAGTAGGTTCTAAGGTTGTGGATGTGCTGTTGCTACTAGGGATAAAACATCAATGCTTTGTCTAAGGATATTTGTGTTGATTACATTACGCGCCATACTTAATGCAATTATCTGTTGTTTACAACTTAATACTGGAAGGGGTTCGGATGATAACCTGAAGGTGGATTATTTAGGCATAGATGCATGCTGGATAGCGGTCTATGTACTTTGTCGTAATGCCCTGATTAAATCACATAGTAATCATCATTGATATGTATTGAATCTTTATTTGTCAATTGCCCGCCTGTAATTTGTTCACCCAGCATGTTAGTTATCTTATTGGAGAGACACCTCTAGTGAACTGTGGACCGCGGTCCATTCTTTTACATCTGAATACATTCTACTGTTTTTACTGTTCTTTGCAAACAAACACCATCTTCCACTCGTACGCTTAATCCTTTGTTTTCAGCAAGCCGGTGAGATTGACAACCTCACTGTTACGTTGGGGCAAAGTACTTTGATTGTGTTGTGCAGGTTCCACGTTGGCGCCGGTTTCACTGGTGTTGCGCCGCACTACATTCCTCCACCAACAACCTTCACGTGCTTCTTGGCTCCTACTGGTTCGATAACCTTGGTTTCTTTCTGAGGGAAAACTTGCGGCTCTGCGCATCACACCTTCCTCTTGGGGTTCCCAACGGACGTGTACATCTACGCGCATCACCCCTCCCCTTGCTCCTCATTATATAGGTGGAAATCCCCAAGTGTTGGTATCCAAGTCTTCGAATAAGACCCGAAACCAAAACCTACCAAAGGGACAAAACCTACCCAAGGGGGGAATCCTACTCAAGGTGGGACTCCCACCCCTTCCTTGGGGGGTTGGCCGGCCACCAAGGTGGAGCCCACCTGGGACTCCTCCCCCTTAGGGTTTGGCCGGCCATGCAAGGTGGAGTCCCTCCGGGACTCCACTTTCCATGGTGATTTCTTCCGGACTTTTCTAGAACCTTCCGTAAATGCACCGGAACACTTCCAAACTTGGAATATGACTTCCTATATATGAATCTTATTCTCCGGACCATTCCGGACCACCTCGTGATGTCCTGGATCCCATCCGAGACTCCGAACAAAACTTCGAACTCCATTCCATATTCCATATCTACTCAAACGACATCAAACCTTAAGTGTGTCACCCTACGGTTCGTGAACTATGCAGACATGGTTGAGACTTCTCTCCGACCAATAACCAATAGCGGGATCTGGAGATCCATAATGGCTCCCACATATTCAACGATGACTTAGTGATCGATTGAACCATTTACATACGATATCGATTCCCTTTGTCACGCGATATTTTACTTGTCCGAGGTTTGATCATCGGTATCTCTATACCTTGTTCAACCTCGTCTCCAACAAGTACTCTTTACTCGTACCGTGGTATGTGATCTCTTATGAACCATTCATATGCTTGCAAGCTAATCAGATGACATTCCACCGAGAGGGCCCAGAGTATATCTATCCGTCATCGGGATGGACAATATCCCACTCTTGATCCATATGCCTCAACTCATACTTTCCGAATACTTAATCCCACCTTTATAACCACCCATTTACGCAGTGGTGTTTGATGTAATCAAAGTACCCTTCCGATATAAGTGATTTACATGATCTCATGGTCGAAGGATTAGGTAACTATGTATCGGAAAGCTTATAGCAACTTGAACTTAATGATGTGATCTTATGCTACGCTTATTTGGGTGTATGTCCATTATATCATTCACATAATGACATAACCTTGTTATTAATAACATCCAATGTTCATGATCACGAAACTATGATCATCTATTAATCAACAAGCTAGTTATACAAGAGGCTTACTAGGGACTCCTTGTTGTTTACATAACACACATGTATCAATGTTTCGGTTAATACAATTATAGCATGGTATGTAAACATTTATCATAAACACAAAGATATATTATAATAACCATTTTATTATTGCCTCTTGGGCATATCTCCAACAGTCTCCCACTTGCACTAGAGTCAATAATCTAGTTTACATTTGTAAATATATAACACCTTGGCCTTCTGGTGCTTTATCATGTTTTGCTCACGGGAGAGGTTCTAGTAAACGGATCTGACACGCTGATACGTCTCCAACGTATCGATAATTTCTTATGTTCCATGCTACTTTATTGATGATACCTACATGTTTTATGCACATTATATGTCATATTTATGCATTTTCGGAACTAACCTATTAACAAGATGCCGAAGAGCCAGTTGCTGTTTTCTGCTGTTTTTGGTTTCAGAAATCCTAGTAAGGAAATATTCTCGGAATTGGACGAAATCTTCGCCCAGGGTCCTATTTTTGCACGGAGCTTCCAGAAGACCGAAGAGGGAAGGAAGTGGGGCCACGAGGCGCCGACACCATAGGGCGGCGCGGCCCAGGCCCTGGCCGCGCCGACCTAGGGTGTGGGGCCCTCGTGCCCCCCGCGTTGCCCTTCCGCCTACTTAAAGCTCCGTCGCGAAACCCCGGTACCGAGAGCCACGATACGGAAAACCTTCCAGAGACGCCGCCGCGAATCCCATCTCGGGGGATTCAGGAGATCGCCTCCGGCACCCTGCCGGAGAGGGGATTCATCTCCCGGAGGACTCTTCATCGCCATGATCGCCTCCGGAGTGATGAGTGAGTAGTTCACCCCTGGACCATGGGTCCATAGCAGTAGCTAGATGGTCGTCTTCTCCTTGTTGTGCTTCATTGTTGGATCTTGTGAGCTGCCTAACATGATCAAGATCATCTATCGTAATTCTATATGTTGTGTTTGTCGGGATCCGATGGATAGAGAATACTATGTTATGGTGATTATCAATCTATTGTTTATGTGTTGTTTATGATCTTGCATGCTCTCCGTTATTAGTAGAGGCTCTGGCCAAGTTTTTACTCTTAACTCCAAGAGGGAGTATTTATGCTCGATAGTGGGTTCATGCCTTCATTGACACGGGACAGTGACAGAAAGTTCTAAGGTTGTGATGTGCTGTTGCCACTAGGGATAAAACATTGATTCTATGTCTAAGGATGTAGTTGTTGATTACATTACGCACCATACTTAATGCAATTGTCTGTTGCTTTGCAACTTAATACTGAATGGGGTTCGGATGATAACCTGAAGGTGGACTTTTTAGGCATAGATGCAGTTGGATGGCGGTCTATGTACTTTGTCGTAATGCCCAATTAAATCTCACTATATTTATCATATCATGTATATGCATTGTTATGCCCTTCTCTATTTGTCAATTGCCCGACTGTAATTTGTTCACCCAACATGCTTTTATCTTATGGGAGAGACACCTCTAGTGAACTGTGGACCCCGGTCCTATTCTTTACATAGCATACAATCTACTGCAATTTTTACTGTTTTCTTTGCAAACATCTTCCACTCGTTTAATCCTTTGTTACAGCAAGCCGGTGAGATTGACAACCTCACTCGTTGGGGCAAAGTACTTTGGTTTGTTGTGCAGATTCCACGTTGGCGCCGGAATCCCTGGTGTTGCGCCGCATCACATTTCGCGACCATCAACCTTCAACGTGCTTCTTGGCTCCTACTTGTTCGATTAAACCTTGGTTTCATACTGAGGGAAACTTGCTTCTATACGCATCATACCTTCCACTTGGGGTTCCCAACGGACGTGTGCATCTACGCGTATCAAGCTAAATTTCTGGCGCCGTTGCCGGGGAAGAAAAGTTACACCACAAAGATTTCTAACTCCCACGTCAACTACACGCCAGCAAGTAAATTTCTGGCGCCGTTGCCGGGGAGATCAAGACACGCTGCAAGGGGAGTCTCCACTTCCCAATCTCTTTACTTTGTTTTTGTCTTGCTTTATTTTATTTACTACTTTGTTTGCTGCACTAAATCAAAATACAAAAAAATTAGTTGCTAGTTTTACTTTATTTACTGTCTTGCTCTCTATATCAAAAACACAAAAAAATTAGTTACTTGTATTTACTTTATCTAGTTTGTTTTATTTACTGTTGCTAAAATGAATACTCCTGAAAATACTAAGTTGTGTGACTTCACAAATGCAAATAATAATGATTTCCTATGCACACCTATTGCTCCACCTGCTACTACAGCAGAATTCTTTGAAATTAAACCTGCTTTACTAAATCTTGTCATGAGAGATCAATTTTCTGGTGTTAGTTCTGATGATGCTGCTGCCCATCTCAATAATTTTGTTGAACTTTGTGAAATGCAAAAGTATAAGGATGTAGATGGTGATATTATTAAATTGAAAGTGTTTCCTTTCTCATTAAGAGGAAGAGCTAAAGATTGGTTGCTATCTTTGCCTAAGAATAGTATTGATTCATGGACTAAATGCAAGGATGCTTTTATTGGTAGATATTATCCTCCCGCTAAAATTATATCTTTGAGAAGTAGCATAATGAATTTTAAGCAATTAGATACTGAACATGTTGCTCAAGCATGGGAGAGAATGAAAACTTTGGTAAAGAATTGCCCAACCCATGGACTGACTACTTGGATGATCATCCAAACCTTCTATGCAGGACTAAATTTTTCTTCGCGGAATTTATTGGATTCAGCTGCTGGAGGTACCTTTATGTCCATCACATTGGGGGCGGCTACAAAACTTCTTGATGATATGATGATAAATTACTCTGAATGGCACACGGAAAGAGCTCCACAAGGTAAGAAGGTAAATTCTGTTGAAGAAACCTCTTCCTTGAGTGATAAGATTGATGTGATTATGTCTATGCTTGTGAATGGTAGATCTAATGTTGATCCAAATAATGTTCCTTTAGCTTCATTGGTTGCTCAAGAAGAAAATGTTGATGTGAATTTCATTAAAAATAATAATTTCAACAACAATGCTTATAGGAACAACTCTGGTAATAACTATAGGCCATATCCTGCTAGTGGTAATGATTATGGTAGATATGAGGAAAGGATGCTAGAAATTGAAAGATCCACTAAAAACTTTATGCAATCACAATATGAGCAAAATCAATTGTTTACTAAAACTATGAATGAACAATCTACCTTGTTGAAAAATATAGGAAATCAACTTGAAAACTTGAATAGGGAGATTTCTGGTCTGCAAACTAAAATTTCAAATGCTGAAACCCGAATCTCATACATGTCCGCATCACAATCCTCTTTAATTAATAAAATGGCTGCTAAACCTGATGATATTGATAATAAGATTACTACTACAGCAAATGCCATCCAAGTTAGAATTAATGAGAATATAAGATTAATGGCTGAATTGCGTGCTAGGTGGGATAGAGAAGAAAATGAAAAACTAGCTAAAGAGAATAATGTAGCTAAAGTTTGGACTATTACCACCACTAGTAATGCTAATTCTTCACATGTTGCTGCACCTCCTACTATCAATGGTAAAATAATTGGTGTTGGCAATGTTTCTACTCCTAGTGCAAAGCGAACAAAACTGCCTGAAATTGCTAAAACTGCTGAAACTGCTTGTGATAAAACTGCTGAAATTTTTTCCAACCTTGGGAACAATGATCCCATTGCTGTAGCTCATAATGATTTAGATTTTGATGATTGCCACATCTCTGAAGTTATAAAGTTCTTACAAAAACTTGCTAGAAGTCCCAATGCTAGTGCTATAAATTTAGCCTTTACAAAACATATTACAAATGCTCTCATAAAAGCTAGAGAAGAGAAACTAAAACTTGAAACTTCTATTCCTAGAAAGTTAGAAGATGGTTGGGAGCCCATCATTAAAATGAAATTCAATGACTTTGAATGTAATGCTTTATGTGATCTTGGTGCAAGTATTTCTGTTATGCCTAAAAAGATTTATGATATGCTTGACTTGCCACCATTGAAGAATTGTTATTTGGATGTTAATCTTGCCGATAATGTTAAAAAGAAACCTTTGGGGAGGATTGATAATGTGCACATTACGGTTAACAATAACCTTGTCCCCGTTGATTTTGTTGTCTTGGATATCGAATGCAATGCATCTTGTCCTATTGTGTTGGGAAGACCTTTTCTTCGAACTGTTGGTGCTGTTATTGATATGAGGGAAGGTAATATTAAATATCAATTTCCTCTCAAGAAAGGTATGGAACACTTCCCTAGAAAGAGAATGAAGTTGCCTTTTGATTCTATTATTAGAACAAGTTATGATGTTGATGCTTCTACTCTCGATGTTACTTGATTTGCACTTTCTGCGCCTAGCTGAAAGGCGTTAAAGAAAAGCGCTTATGGGAGACAACCCATGTTTTTACTACAGCAATTTTTTGTTTTGTTGAGTCTTGGAAGTTGTTTACTACTGTAGAAACCTCTCCTTATCATGTTTTTGTGCCAAGTAAAGTTTCTATGCCAAAGTTGATGTTATATTTGGGATCGCTGCGCAGAAACAGCATTGCTGTCTGTCACGAATCTGGGCACAGGCCTCTGTAGAAAATTCGAAAAAATCTGCCAATTTACGAGCGTGATCCTCAGATATGTATGCAACTTTCATTAGTTTTGAGTTTTTCCATTTGAGCAAGTCTGGTGCCAGCTTTAAATTCTTCTTTACGGACTGTTCTGTTTTGACAGATTCTGCCTTTTATTTCGCATTGCCTCTTTTGCTATGTTGGATTTATTTCTTTGATCCATTAATGTCCAGTAGCTTTATGCAATGTCCAGAAGTGTAAAGAATGATTGTGCCACCTCTGAACATGTGAATTATTAATTGTGCACTAACCCTCTAATGAGTTTGCTTGAAGTTTGGTGTGAAGGAAGTTTTCAAGGGTCAAGAGGAGAATGATATACTATGATCAAGAGGAGTGAAAGCTCTAAGCTTGGGGATGCCCCGTGGTTCACCCCTGCATATTTTAAGAAGACTCAAGCGTCTAAGCTTGGGGATGCCCAAGGCATCCCCTTCTTCATCGACAACATCATCAGGTTCCTCCCCTGAAACTATATTTTTATTCAATCACATCTTGTGTTCTTTGCTTGGAGCGTCGGTTTTTTTTGTTTTTGTTTTTGTTTGAATAAAATGGATCCTAGCATTCACTTTGTGGGAGAGAGACACGCTCCGCTGTTGCATATGGACACATATGTCCTTAGGCTTTACTCATAATGTTCAAGGCGAAGTTTCTTCTTCGTTAAATTGTTATATGGTTGGAATTGGAAAATGCTACATGTAGTAATTCTAAAATGTCTTGGATAATGTGATACTTTGCAATTGTTGTGCTCATGTTTAAGCTCTTGCATCATATGCTTTGCACCCATTAATGAAGAAATACATAGAGCTTGCTAAAATTTGATTTGCATATTTGGTCTCTCTAAGGTCTAGATAATATCTAGTATTGAGTTTTGAACAACAAGGAAGACGGTGTAGAGTCTTATAATGTTTACAATATGTCTTTTATGTGAGTTTTGCTGCACCTGTTCATCCTTGAGTTTGCTTCAAATAACCTTGCTAGCCTAAACCTTGTATCGAGAGGGAATACTTCTCATGCATCCAAAATCCTTGAGCCAACTACTATGCCATTTGTGTCCACCATACCTACCTACTACATGGTATTTCTCCGCCATTCCAAAGTAAATTGCTTGAGTGCTACCTTTAAAATTCCATCATTCACCTTTGCAATATATAGCTCATGGGACAAAATAGCCTTAAAAACTATCGTAGTATTGAATATGTACTTATGCACTTTATCTTTTATTAAGTTGCTTGTTGTGCGATAACCATGCTTCTGGGGAACGCCATCAACTATTGTTGAATATCATGTGAGTTGCTATGCATGTCCGTCTTGTCTGAAGGATCTATCATTTTAGTGGTTGGAGCATGCAAAATTGTTAGAGAAGAACATTGGGCCGCTAACTAAAGCCATGAATCATGGTGGAAGTTTCAGTTTGGACATATATCCTCAATCTCATATGAGAATAATAATCATTGCTACATGCTTATGCATTTAAGAGGAGTCCATTATCTGTTGTCCATGTTGTCCCGGTATGGATGTCTAAGTTGAGAATAATCAAAAGCGAGAAATCCAAAATGCGAGCATTCTCCTTAGACCTTTGTACAGGCGGCATGGAGGTACCCCTTTGTGACACTTGGTTGAAACATGGCATGCAAAGATCCGGTAGTCCAAGCTAAGTAGGACGAGGTGCGGGCACTATTAGTACACTATGCATGAGGCTTGCAACTTGTAAGATATAATTTACATAACTCATATGCTTTATTACTACCGTTGACAAAATTGTTTCATGTTTTCAAAATAAAAGCTCTAGCACAAATACAGCAATCGATGCTTTCCTCTTTGAAGGACCATTCTTTTACTTTTATTGTTGAGTCAGTTTACCTATCTCCCTCCACCTTAAGAAGCAAACACTTGTGTGAACTGTGCATTGATTCCTACATACTTGCATATTGCACTTGTTATATTACTTTATGTTGACAATATCCATGAGATATACATGTTATAAGTTGAAAGCAACCGCTGAAACTTAATCTTCCTTTGTGTTGCTTCAACACCTTTACTTTGATTTATTGCTTTATGAGTTAACTCTTATGCAAGACTTATTGATGCTTGTCTTGAAGTACTATTCATGAAAAGTCTTTGCTATATGATTCAGTTGTTTACTCATGTCATTACCTTTGTTTTGATCGCTGCATTCATTACATATGTTTACAAATAGTATGATCAAGATTATGATGGCATGTCACTTCAGAAATTATCTTTGTTATCGTTTTACCTGCTCGGGACGAGCAGAACTAAGCTTGGGGATGCTGATACGTCTCCAACGTATCGATAATTTCTTATGTTCCATGCTACTTTATTGATGATACCTACATGTTTTATGCACATTATATGTCATATTTATGCATTTTTTGGAACTAACCTATTAACAAGATGCCGAAGAGAGTTCTTGTTTCTGCTGTTTTTGGTTTCAGAAATCCTAGTAAGGAAATATTCTCGGAATTGGACGAAATCTTCGCCCAGGGTCCTATTTTTGCACGGAGCTTCCAGAAGACCGAAGAGGGAAGGAAGTGGGGCCACGAGGCGCCGACACCATAGGGCGGCGCGGCCCAGGCCCTGGCCGCGCCTAGGGTGTGGGGCCCTCATGTGGCCCCCGCGTTGCCCTTCCGCCTACTTAAAGCTTCCGTCGCGAAACCCCCAGTACCGAGAGCCACGATACGGAAAACCTTCCAGGACGCCGCGAATCCCATCTCGGGGGATTCAGGAGATCGCCTCCGGCACCCTGCCGGAGAGGATTCATCTCCCGGAGGACTCTTCATCGCCATGATCGCCTCCGGAGTGATGAGTGAGTAGTTCACCCCTGGACCATGGGTCCATAGCAGTAGCTAGATGGTCGTCTTCTCCTTGTTGTGCTTCATTGTTGGATCTTGTGAGCTGCCTAACATGATCAAGATCATCTATCTGTAATTCTATATGTTGTGTTTGTCGGGATCCGATGGATAGAGAATACTATGTTATGGTGATTATCAATCTATTGTTTATGTGTTGTTTATGATCTTGCATGCTCTCCGTTATTAGTAGAGGCTCTGGCCAAGTTTTTACTCTTAACTCCAAGAGGGAGTATTTATGCTCGATAGTGGGTTCATGCCTTCATTGACACCTGGGACAGTGACAGAAAGTTCTAAGGTTGTGATGTGCTGTTGCCACTAGGGATAAAACATTGATTCTATGTCTAAGGATGTAGTTGTCGATTACATTACGCACCATACTTAATGCAATTGTCTTTTGCTTTGCAACTTAATATTGAATGGGGTTCGGATGATAACCTGAAGGTGGACTTTTTAGGCATAGATGCAGTTGGATGGCGGTCTATGTACTTTGTCGTAATGCCCAATTAAATCTCACTATATTTATCATATCATGTATATGCATTGTTATGCCCTTCTCTATTTGTCAATTGCCCGACTGTAATTTGTTCACCCAACATGCTTTTATCTTATGGGAGAGACACCTCTAGTGAACTGTGGACCCCGGTCCTATTCTTTACATAGCATACAATCTACTGCAATTGTGTTTACTGTTTTCTTTGCAAACATCTTCCACTCGATACGTTTAATCCTTTGTTACAGCAAGCCGGTGAGATTGACAACCTCACTGTTTCGTTGGGGCAAAGTACTTTGGTTTTGTTGTGCAGATTCCACGTTGGCGCCGGAATCCCTGGTGTTGCGCCGCATCACATTTCGCGACCATCAACCTTCAACGTGCTTCTTGGCTCCTACTGGTTCGATTAAACCTTGGTTTCATACTGAGGGAAACTTGCTTCTATACGCATCATACCTTCCACTTGGGGTTCCCAACGGACGTGTGCATCTACGCGTATCACACGCTCAGAAACGTATGTATTTTGCAATTCATTTGCGTCTCAACGCATCACTCATTTTCCAAATGAGTCGGCATTAATCATATATGTTCAGTCTTCTGGTGGAACCTTAATTCCGCGGTCTGAAATATGTCACTAATATTGTCATACACAATATAGCTTCAAAGTTCTGACACTATCGGAACTACACCAAGTTCTCAAAGAACTCCTCGACTTAAACATCCTCAGTCATTGTCAAAACAATGACATACTCTGCCTTCGTTTGTAGAATCCGTCACAATATTTAGAACATATCTAAATCTAGCATAGACAACTTCTAGCTCATTGTGCTACCTTTTAAACAACACTTAGCCTAATTGAGATTGAAATTTATTTTTATATGTGACCAAACTAATATCGGTGCAACACTTTACAGCGATTTGTTTGTCATTACCCCATACAAAACTATATATATATATCCTTGGTTCTTCTAAAGTACTCAAGGATATTCTTACTGTCGTCCAATGATCATCTCATGAATCATTCTGGTATATGCTCATAACACTTTAGAGCACAGGACATCTGATTATGTACATATTATACGTGATCTATAATCACTCATGTGTTTTTACTCATTGAGTGTCAAATACACTCAAGTCTTGTTAAACCTTCATATGAAAAGAACACCTTCTTAATATTTCTATATTGAACTACTTCAATATCCATTCTATGTACTTTAACTTAAACTTATTATGTGTTTCAATCTATCTTCATAGATCTTGACACTAAATATGTTTCAGTCCATATCCTTTCATTGAAGCTAATTCCCAATGAAACCTTTTAATCAAATTATATAATTACATTATTTATAATCAACGATATATCATCTACATAAAGTATTAAAAATATGTCTCAGCGCTCCCACTTAATTTCTTGCAAATAAAATCAAAAACTCTTTGACTATTTCATCCGGTGAAGATTCCAACTCCGCAATACTCACTTCATCCAATTGAAGTTCGTATTCCTATCTAGTATTCTACGGACTAGCAAAACTCTTGGTTGTATCTTGTATACACCTTTAATACACACTTCTGTTAAGTAATATATTTTGCCATCCTACTAACATATCTCATAAAAGAAATATGTAGTGATTACTAGAATAATCCACATAGACTATAAGCATTGCTACGGAAGATCTAATCTTATCGTAGTCAACTCTTTGAACTTTGTCGTAAACAACTTTTCGACAAGTCGAGCTTATTCAAGGATATTCCATCCAAGTCCATCAATTTTATAGATCCATTTACTTTCAAAAAGTATTCATCTATCTTGGATTTCATGGCGCATAGCCATTTTAACGGAGTCAGGGCCCATCATAACTTCTTTGTATGTAGTTGGTTTATCATTGTTCAAAATCAATCCTTTGTCCACAAATCATTTATTTGATCACAAAGTAAACCAAACCTACAAGGTTCAATAGGTACTTCGATCTCCATGGCTAAAACACTTTGTAGTCATGGGAGCCATGATCGTCGTGGCCGCTTCCGAAACCATTTCCGATGCTGCGCTACTCTGATCATTATGCTCAGGTTCATAAACCTTATCAAGTTCTATTGTCCTCCCACTCAAATACTTCGCTAGAAAACAATTTCTTGGAAATAAGAAACATTGACAAACACTTTTGTCTTTGTCTCCACAGTGGGAAGAATTCCCAATCAAATCTCTGGGATAACCAACAAAGATATTCATCCGATTTTGGTTGTAAACTCATTTACTTATGCTATGCATACCAAAATTTAAGAAAGGACTATTAGGGTTTATACCCATGCCATAACTCGTATGGTGTCATTTCAACGTATCATGTTGATGCTCTATTTAGTGTAAAAGCGGTAGTCTCTAAAGCATAATCCACAAAATATATAATGGCGTCATAATATTTTATCTCATCATTAATCCAACAAGGTTTGGATAAGTCTCTTGGATACTCCATCATCATTATGATACTCTAAGAAACGTGAGTTGTAGAACAATTTCATAACTCTCTTAGATGTTTGCTAAAACTCGTAATTCAAATATTTCCACCATGATCCAATCATAGATATTTGACTTTTCTATTACGATGATTTCCACTTCATGCTGAAATTTATTTGAATCCATTCAAATGTTTCAAACTTCTTCCTTATCGAATATATCCACATATATATACTCAATTCATTGTTGGAAGTTTTCATGAAGTAGAAGAATCTCCCGCACACAACTATGCCCAGTGAACCACATACATCATCATGTATGTTTCCACTAAGTTAGTTGCCCGTTCAACTCTTGGCCTATGAACGGTATTTTAGTCATTCTCTTTAGAAAAGATTTGCAAGTGCCAAACGATTCAAAAATCAAATGACTCCAAAAATCCATCTGCATGGAGTTTCTTCATGCGTTCCTTTCTAACATGACCTAAATGGCGGTTCCACAAATAAGTGGAATTCAAATCATTTGCCTTATGGCATTTTAGCGTCAGTGTTATGTATGTGTGTTTCACCATTAAGATTTATAATAACTTATCCATCGTACATGGAGTAATGTCATAATTTGAACAACTCATTGTTTTCATTTGACCAGAGCAAAATAACAATTATTAAGTTCTTTATTATAAATTCTAAGGGCTAGGTAGAATGCCAACGACAAACATAATAACACTTTATTATGTTCCAGACGTGCATTATTACCATATTCCTTATCAGTCACTTAGGCCATTGTATTCTTGTATTGCGTTGTATTGTATGACATCTCATACCAACCAATCTGGTACAAATACCCAAGAATTTCATTATGTGACCAAACAAGGAATACATCCATAACATGTATATCATTTATATACACCTGAGCTAGACTTTCTAGTCTTTTCTTTCTTTCTGCCAAAATATCTTTTGTAGTTTCTCTTTTAGCTTTCCTCATTCTCAGAAAACACTTCACCTTCAATAACTTCTAGGTCCATTGGTCAAATACCAATAACCTTGAGGTTCTTACTTTGAAGTTGATCATCATATGACAAGTGTTTCAGATTTCACTATTAGTAACTTTGTAATATGATGAACAATTTCACTCATAATTTTATCCATCATATCATGACGACTTTCCGAGACCATGTCTGTACATGCTAGGCTCGTAAAGTTTAACCTCAGTATTCGCATGTGCAAATCTGGCTTGCACCCGTTGTATGCACACGTAGAATCTATAACACCCGATCATCACGAGATGCTTCGAAACGACGAGTCTTAGCAACGGTGCATACTAAGGACGATCACTTCATGGATATGCGAATATCGTTAGTGCTCCAATAGTTGGAGGATTGGGACGCCTAGCGTCTTCAACCTTCGTACATTCCCATAAAACTTATGAGTTTATGTAGTCTCACTAGATTATATTCTATCATCTTGCAATAAGGTCTTAGATATCACATATATCTCATACCTTGCTTATTTCTGAAAACAAAATTTCCAGCTCCTTACTTTTCAAACGGATTTGAACTTCAAGTTTCACGGAGACAAGATGATTTTAGGTACTAATTGAAACCATTGTTCTTTGAATCAACAATGTGAGGTTTACTAAAAGTTTGCAATATGACTTAATCATTTCTTGATTCTTTCACTACAAGAAAAGTTCTGATAGACAACGTCTCAAAATCGTCCGCTAAGGGGTATTTTTCGTCGCCTATGGGCCTAACCCGACGATATGGGTTCCGTTGTGGAAACTGCGTCAGGCAAAGTCCAACGACGATTTTTTCGGTCCGTCGCGCTTGGGCGCCCTTCCGCCACGGAAAATCGGACCGTTGCGGAAGTGTTTTCGGGAGCCCGTTGACTGCGACGTCATGCAAACTGACACGTGGCAGACGCCGTTAACTGCCAGTTAACGGCGTTAACCGGCTGAAACCCCGTGGTAGATGGTAGGCCCACACGAGGCCTGCCACGTCTTAAGCGGGCCGGGCCAGATGACATAGTTTGACCGGTCAACTATATAGCTGGGCCGGTCCATTAGTTACGTGGGCCGGGCCTAACCTCTAATGTTGACTGGTCAAAAGTTAAATGGGCCGGCCCATTTAACATGTGGGGTCCACCTTACAGCAACTGGGCCGGCCCAAGAAGCAAGTGGGCCGGGCCAAAAACACAGGTGGGTCCCACTTTCCTGTTAAAAGGCCGGCCCATTTAGTGTGTGGGGTCCACCGTATAGCAAGTGGGCCGGCCCAACAAGCTAGTGGGCCGGGCCAAAAACACAGGTGGGTCCCACTTTCCTGTTAAAGGGCCCATTTAGTGTGTGGGGTCCACCATATATCAAGTGGGCCGGCCCAACAAGATAGTGGGCCGGGCCAAAAACACAGGTGGGACCCATCTTCCTGTTAAAGGGCCGGCCCATTTAGTATGTGGGGTCCACAATATAGCAAGTGGGCTGGCCCACCAAGATAGTGGGCCGGGCCAAAAACACATGTGGGTCCCACATTCCTGTTAATGGGCCGGCCCATTTGGTATGTGGGGTCCACCATGTAGAAAGTGGGCCGGCCCAACGAGATAGTGGGCCGGGCCAAAACACAGGTGGGTCCCACCATCCTATTAAAGGGCCGGCCCATTTGGTGTGTGGGGTCCACCATATAGAAAGTGGGCCGGCCCATTTGGTATGTGGGGTCCACCATCTAGAAAGTGGGCCGGCCCAACAAGATAGTGGGCCGGGTCAAAACACAGGTGGGTCCCACCTTCCTATTAAAGGGCCGGCCCATTTACCATGTGGGACCACCATAGAGCAAGTGGGCCGGCCCAATAAGCATGTGGAGCCCACTATCGTGTAACCGGGCCGGCCTACTAAAGAAGTGGGCCGGCCCAAAATGAAAGTGGGTCCCACACTACTGTAAGTGGGCCGGCCCAATCTGTTGTAGGGCCCTACTTGTTTGACTAGTCAACTTGCATTAAATTTCATGAGCCTAAAATCTGATTTCAATGATACACACAATTACATACACAAATAAAACAAATAGGAAAATTACAAGGCAATTAATGTGCCCAAATAAAAAAATTACATAGAATCATTGAGGACTTCTATTAGCATCATCAATAACAGGTTGACATTTGGCAATCGCCTTGATTGAATCTTGTGTACTCTTTGTCAACATATCAGCTACAGATCTTAAAGCAGCAATACCATGTCTTTTATAAAGTACAGCCTTGAGATATTTACTGTCTGATGAAAGAAATGGTCTAGGTTGACGGCTATGAGAAGATGCATCAGAAGAAAGATCAGAACTTTTTGTGGGCCTCACAGTTAATGAAGATTGCTTCATCACAACTGCATTCTGATAATAATGCAAAAAGAGTTAAACGATGAACTATGCAAACATTTATTATGCAATGTAGATATAAGATAATAACAAGTTGCATAAATAAGACATGTATGGAACTTGTACTAAGCACAAACTTACATCATAATGTTGCACAGGGTCGCTACAGATCCTTTTTTGGCGACTATCTTCTAATGATGACTGCTTCATTAAAACAGCATTCTGGTAACATTGTAAACATAGTTACAACAATTAACTATTCAAACATGTATTACGCAATGTAGAGATCAGATAACAGCATGTAGCAGAAATAAGCACAAGATAAGATAAGATGCATGTACTAAGCACATACTGGCTCACTGCAGGTCCTTCTCTTGCGTGCACTAGTCGTGGTCAACATGCCTATCATTTTAGGTTCAGCCATCAAGTGAAATGCTAATCCTCCTGCTCCATTGTCCTTAATCTGTGTTTAGATATCACATTTAAGACCAAGTCAGCTGGTTTCAAATAACAAAAAACTTGAGCTGCCAAATGAATAAGCCAATAGTTACCAGATATCAAATTAAAACCAACTAGATGTTGCTTTGCATGAGATACGAATTTCAGACATTCAGATTTAGAGTAGGGTAATGCCAAGGTTTTACACATAAAGTAAACTGGCATTAAGAATGACCAAATGTCAGGTTCAAATCACCCTCGAAGTTTCTCCAAGACAAGCATATCAAATAGGCAGAAACATAGTAAAGCATGAATGGCATTGCTATGGCAGGGTTCCAAGTGTTAATCTCTTGCATAAGGAACAATGCATATAGGTTATAGATAATAACGGAAGTAAACTGCCAAAATTACCAACCACGAACTCAGATTCCAACCTTACCTAGCGTCCCCGCTGTTAATGTTGGATGTTCTAATAAGTGGTTCGCATGATCAATCCCAAGGAAAAATAACATTGACAAGTCAGTCTACGATAATACAAAGACCAGACATGCACGCAGCAATAACTATATAAGCTAAAGACGAGGTATAAGAGCAAGCAGATTGGAAATGCACATAGCATGATTATAAAAGCAGTGTGAGAATAGCAGACACGAGAAAACAGCTAGCGGTGAGCTAATGACGTGGTATAAGAACAAGCAGATTGGAAATGCCCATAGCACGACTATAAAAGCAGTGCGACAATAGCATGCAGTACAAAAACAGTTGGCAGCAAATGAATGGGTACAAGGCTATAAATATGTGGATGCACACAGGTGTCAGTAGAATGAACAGGATGGTAGCGACCGGATAATGCTTTTGTACTGTACAACATTTAAACAAACTTCATGCGAAGCAACACATCAAGAAAGTTAACGGCATATGAGATCTGCAAATAACTACACAAAACATGGCTAAAGAAACACCGCGATCTAACGGGCCAGCGTACTAACCAAGCTGCGGCGGGGTGGACGGGGGCGGCAACTTGCATTCCAGCGGCGGCGAACGCGGGAGACGATGAATCGACCATGTTTCAGTAGAAGCGGGCGTTAGTGAAGCAGATCTGGTTGGCTGGCAAGGTATTCGGTGAAGTTGATACAGCCGCTGCGGCGAGGTAGTCGGTGGCGAGGTCGGCGGTGAAGCAGATCCGTCGGTGGCGAGGTCGGCGGTGAAGCAGATCCGTCGGTGGCGAGGTCGGCGGTGAAGCAGATCCGTCGGTGACGAGGGCGGCGGGGGAGCGGATCAGGTGGGTGGACAGCCAACACGATCAAGGCTACGCTGTGGAGGAGTATGCCGGCGGCGAAGCAGATCTAGTACTGTAGAGAGTCAGAGCTTTGGCTTGTGAGAGTATTTTTGAGCTAATGGGGCGAATGGTTGGTGGGTGGGTGTGGGCCTGTGGGGAGGGTTCGGGATCTAGGCAAGATATTTCATTGTTACCGAATGAGCCCTCCATGGTCGGTGGGTTGTAGCTTCCGGACCAGGGTTAAAAGGGTAAAACTGGTCACGGGATTTTCGAATGGATGCGGCGGGATGATTTGGCGCGTGGCCGAAATTTTCAGTTTCAAGCTACAGTACGAGCAGAACGACAAAAATAATGTTCTTCCCCAGGGAGCTCTCATTTCTTCCTCTTCTCTTTCTCTCTCGAGTCTCTCCCACTCCCCCGGCTCCTCTCCCCCTTCTCTCCGGCGGCCTCGCCGGCCGGAGACGAGGCCGACTTCTCTCTGTATATTGTACACCCTCCGAACTAAATTAATTGATTCAACTTTCCTTAGACGTGTATGTATCTAGAGTAAAAACATGTGTGGATACATCCATATTTAGATAAGCAAAGTTGAGTCAGCTAATTTGGATCCGAGGGAGTTAGTGTTGTTGTAAGCTTAGATCCAGTGTTTCCCATGAGCAGAATGGCGCAATGGAGTCGGGGATCTCGTCATCGGCTTCAGATCTGGCCTATGGTGAATCTGGCGGATCTTGCCGGCCAAACCCCGATCTGGTGCCATCAATGTGATGGCGCTAACGGTGAGGCTTGCTTTGGTCAGTGCTTCAGATCTGGCCAATGGGGAAGTCAAGCTGCTAAAGTTCACAAGCTCGGGGCATACGACGGCGTCATCCGTCTTGCCCGTGCACATCTTGGACTTTCAGCGACCCTTCTCAGAGCCAATATGCCGTTGCTGAGGCCCTTCTTCTCCTTCGTCCTGGCGACTACCGGCGACACCGTCCCAAGTGGTGCGTCCCCGGCGACGGAGTTGCTGGAAAGGATGCGGAGCAGAGATCTGATGTGCGGTCGAGAAGGACTCGATTGATTTTCTTCTATATGTTTTGGGGTCCTTTTTGTAAAGTTGCAGGTTCTATTAGTTATTGTCTAGTACTTTTGGTCCTCTATGTAATTTTTTGGACTAGTTTCCATTGGCACTGATAAACTTGAATTTTGACAAGTTCACGAGGAAAAAAATTCCTTTGCACATATGGCCTATCATGTATAAACATTCTTGAGATTTAAACTATATGTAATGTGCCATGCATTAACCCTAAACCATATATATGTAACTAACCCTAGCTGATCAAACCCTACTTAATTAAAACAAATAACCCTAAACTATACGCATGCACTTTATGCGCAAAGGCGCGGGTGCCTCTAATAATGTGTGTGCGCACTCGATCGATGATCCCTAAACCTTATACAACCCTGAAACCCTAATCCCTAATCCCTAAACCCTAAACACTAAACCCTAGACCCTAAACCCTAACCCTAACCCTAAACCCTAATTAAACCCTATATATAGGCCAACGACACTTAATTGTGCATCAAGCAGGCCAGGGGTGCCTCGCGGTCCTCTAATTAAATTAAATGTGCCATGCATTAACCCTAAACCATATATATGTAACTAACCATAGCTAATCAACCCTACTTAATGAAAACACATAACCCTAAACTATACTAGCTAGCTGCTATAACCCGATCTAATAAAAACATGCTCTATATATAGCAGCTAGCTAGCAAACCGTAGATTAACACCAATTAATATATACATGGCCTATATCGATCATGTTGTATAACATATCCCTGAGATTCATTAATTAATTATATAATTATCGTGATAAATTAATTAACTTTAATTTTGACAAGTTCTCTCGAATGAAAACACATTTGATTAAGTTGCCTCATAATATATATATATATATTAGTGTGCATGCATGGCCTACCATGCATTCGTGCATATATTTTAATGTATATTTGAACATATTCTTGGGGATTTCAATCTCTCTCTCTCGATCATCTATATATCGTTGGTGGCCAAAAAACACACATATATATATATGCATGCAATTTATGCGTAAAGGCGCGGGTGCCTCTAATAATGTGTGTGCGCACTCGATCGATGATCCCTAAACCTTAAACAACCCTAAAACCCCTAAATCCCTAATCCCTAAACCCTAAACACCCTAAACACTAAACCCTAAACCCTAGACCCTAAACGTACCCTAACCCTAACCCTAAACCCTAGCTAATCCTAAACCCCAATTAAACCCTATGTATATGCCAACGACACTTAATTGTGCATCGATCGAGCGGGTCATGGGTGCCTCGCGATCCTCTAATAAAATTAAATGTGCCATGCATTAACCATAAACCATATATATGTAACTAACCCTAGCTAATCAACCCTACTTAATTAAAACACATAACCCTAAACTATACTAGATATAACCCGATCTAATAAAAACATGCTCTATATATAGCAGCTAGCTAGCAAACCGTAGATTAACACCAATTAAAATATACATGGCCTATATCGATCATGTTGTATAACATATCCCTGAGATTCATTAATTAATTATATAATTATCGTGATAAATTAATTAACTTGAACTTTGACAAGTTCTCTCGAATGAAAACACATTTGATTAAGTTGCCTCATAATATATATATAATTAGTGTGCATGCATGGCCTACAATGCATTCGTGCATATATTTTAATGTATATTTGAACATATTCTTGGGGATTTCAATCTCTCTCTCTCTCTCGATCATCTATATATCGTTGGTGGCCCAAAAAACACACATATATATGCATGCAATTTATGCGTAAAGGCGCGGGTGCCTCTAATAATATAATGTGTGTGCGCACTCGATCGATGATCCCTAAACCTTAAACAACCCTAAAACCTTAAAATCCCTAATCCCTAAACCCTAAACACCCTAAACACTAAACCCTAAACCCTAGACCCTAAACATACCCTAACCCTAACCCTAACCCTAACCCTAAACCCTAGCTAATCCTAAACCCCAATTAAACCCTCTGTATAGGCCAACGACACTTAATTGTGCATCGATCGAGCGGGTCATGGGTGCCTCGTGATCCTCTAATAAAATTAAATGTGTCGTGCATTAACCCTAAACCATATATATGTAACTAACCCTAGCTAATCAACCCTACTTAATTAAAACACATAACCCTAAACTATATATACTAGCTAGCTGCTATAACCCGATCTAATAAAAACATGCTCTATATATAGCAGCTAGCTAGCAAACCGTAGATTAACACCAATTAAAATATACATGGCCTATATCGATCATGTTGCATAACATATCCCTGAGATTCATTAATTAATTATATAATTATCGTCATAAATTAATTAACTTGAACTTTGACAAGTTCTCTCGAATGAAAACACATTTGATTAAGTTGCCTCGTAATATATATATAATTAGTGTGCATGCATGGCCTACAATGCATTCGTGCATATATTTTAATGTATATTTGAACATATTCTTGGGGATTTCAATCGATCTCTCTCTCTCGATCATCTATATATCGTTGGTGGCCCAAAAAACACACATATATATGCATGCAATTTATGCGTAAAGGCGCGGGTGCCTCTAATAATGTGTGTGCGCACTCGATCGATGATCCCTAAACCTTAAACAACCCTAAAACCTTAAATCCCTAATCCCTAAACCCTAAACACTAAACCCTAAACCCTAGACCCTAAACGTACCCTAACCCTAACCCTAAACCCTAGCTAATCCTAAACCCCAATTAAACCCTATGTATAGGCCAACGACACTTAATTGTGCATCGATCGAGTGGGTCATGGGTGCCTCGTGATCCTCTAATAAAATTAAATGTGCCATGCATTAACCCTAAACCATATATATGTAACTAACCCTAGCTAATCAACCCTACTTAATTAACACACATAACCCTAAACTATACTAGCTAGCTATAACCCGATCTAATAAAAACATGCTCTATATATAGCAGCTAGCTAGCAAACCGTAGATTAACACCAATTAAAATATACATGGCCTATATCGATCATGTTGTATAACATATCCCTGAGAATCATTAATTAATTATATAATTATCGTGATAAATTAATTAACTTGAACTTTGACAAGTTCTCTCGAATGAAAACACATTTGATTAAGTTGCCTCATAATATATATATAATTAGTGTGCATGCATGGCCTACAATGCATTCGTGCATATATTTTAATGTATATTTGAACATATTCTTGGGGATTTCAATCGATCTCTCTCTCTCTCTCGATCATCTATATATCGTTGGTGGCCCAAAAAACACACATATATACGCATGCACTTGATGCGTAAAGGCGCGGGTGCCTCTAATAATGTGTGTGCGCACTCGATCGATGATCCCTAAACCTTAAACAACCCTAAAACCCTAATCCCTAATCCCCTAAACCCTAAACACCCTAAACACACTAAACCCTAGACCCTAAACACCCTAAACACTAAACCCTAAACCCTAGACCCTAAACACCGTAAACCCTAAACCATAAACCCTAAACCCTAAACCCTAAACCCTAAACCCTAAAACCCTAAACCCTAAACACTAAACCCTAAACCCTATAAACACCCTAAACACTAATTAAAACCTAAACCCTAGACCCTAAACACTAAACCCTAAACCCTAGACCCTAAACACCGTAAACACTAAACCCTAAACACTAATTAAACCCTAAACCATAGACCCTAAACACTAGACCCTAAACCCTAGACCCTAAACACCCTAAACACTAAACCCTAGACCCTCTAAACACCGTAAACACTAAACCCTAAACCCTAGACCCTAGCTAAACACCCAAAACACTAAACCCTAAACCCAGCTAGCTAACCCTAAACCCTAATTAAACCCTATATATATAGGCCAACGACACTTAATTGTGCATCAAGCAGGCCAGGGGTGCCTCGCGGTCCTCTAGTTAAATTAAATGTGACATGCATTAACCCTAAACCATATATATATAACTAACCCCTAGCTAATCAAACCCTAGTTAATTAAAACACATAACCCTAAACTATACTAGCTATAACCCGATCTAATAAAAACATGCTCTATATATAGCATGCAGCTAGCTAGCAAAAACGGTAGATTAAAACCAATTAATATATACATGGCCTATATATCGATCATATGTTGTATAACATCTCCCTGAGATTCATTAATTAATTATATAATTATCGATGATAAATTAATTAACTTGAATTTTGACAAGTTCTCTCGAATGAAAACACATTTGATTAAGTTTCCTCATAATATATATATAATTAGTGTGCATGCATGGCCTACCATGCATGCATTAATTCGTGCATATATTTTAATATATATTTGAACATATTCTTGGGGGATTTCAATCTCTCTCTCTCGATCATCTATATGTCGTTGGTGGCCAAAAAACACACACATATACGCATGCACTTTATGCGCAAAGGCGCGTGTGCCTCTAATAATGTGTGTGTGCGCACTCGATCGATGATCCCTAAACCTTAAACAACCCTAAAACCCTAATCCCTAATCCCCTAAACCCTAAACACCCTAAACACACTAAACCCTAGACCCTAAACACCCTAAACATGTACTAAACCCTAAACCCTAGACCCTAAACACCGTAAACCCTAAACCATAAACCCTAAACCCTAAACCCTAAACCCTAAAACCCTAAACCCTAAACCCTAAACCCTATAAACACCCTAAACACTAATTAAACCCTAAACACTAAACCCTAAACCCTAGACCCTAAACACCGTAAACACTAAACCCTAAACCCTAAACACCCTAAACACTAATTAAACCCTAAACCATAGACCCTAAACACTAGACCCTAAACCCTAGACCCTAAACACCCTAAACACTAAACCCTAGACCCTCTAAACACAGTAAACACTAAACCCTAAACCCTAGACCCTAGCTAAACACCCAAAACACTAAACCCTAAACCCAGCTAGCTAACCCTAAACCCTAATTAAACCCTATATATATAGGCCAACGACACTTAATTGTGCATCAAGCAGGCTAGGGGTGCCTCGCGGTCCTCTAGTTAAATTAAATGTGACATGCATTAACCCTAAACCATATATATATAACTAACCCCTAGCTAATCAAACCCTAGTTAATTAAAACACATAACCCTAAACTATACTAGCTATAACCCGATCTAATAAAAACATGCTCTATATATAGCATGCAGCTAGCTAGCAAAAACGGTAGATTAAAACCAATTAATATATACATGGCCTATATATCGATCATATGTTGTATAACATCTCCCTGAGATTCATTAATTAATTATATAATTATCGATGATAAATTAATTAACTTGAATTTTGACAAGTTCTCTCGAATGAAAACACATTTGATTAAGTTTCCTCATAATATATATATAATTAGTGTGCATGCATGGCCTACCATGCATGCATTAATTCGTGCATATATTTTAATATATATTTGAACATATTCTTGGGGGATTTCAATCTCTCTCTCTCGATCATCTATATGTCGTTGGTGGCCAAAAAACACACACATATACGCATGCACTTTATGCGCAAAGGCGCGTGTGCCTCTAATAATGTGTGTGTGCGCACTCGATCGATGATCCCTAAACCTTAAACCCTAAATAAACCCTAATCCCTAATCCCTAAACCCTAAACACCATAAACATTAAACCCTAAACCCTAACCTCCTAACCCTAAACCCTAAACCCTAATTAAACCCTATATATATAGGCCAATGACACTTAATTATGCATCAAGCAGGCCAGGGGTGCCTCGCGGTCCTCTAATTAAATTAAATGTGCCATGCATATATATGTGTTTAATTTGGGGATTTCAATCGCTCTCTCGTATGTAGCTCTCTCTACCTCTATCTCTCTCTCTCTCTCTCTCTCTCTCTCTCTCTCTCTCTCTCTCTCGTTGGTGGCCAACAACACACACATGCACTTTGTGCGCAAAGGCATGCGCCTCTAATAATGTGTGCGCAGTCGATCGATCTAGTTTTGATTAATCATAGCACACAAATAAAGAAGTTGTATTTGAATCCACACAACCTATTAAAACACATAACCCCTAACATGGCCTAATTAATTAACCCTTCTCGATCTCTACCTAATTAGTGGAAATTGCACAAAATCAAAAGGGGTCCCTCACTAATTATGCATATCTGCTAGATTGTGATAAACTTTTGCCACATATATATTTGGTGGATGGGTGCATCTTGGCATGTAAACAATTAGTGTTTGCAAATGGCGTTGTCAAAATTTATGTACAAATGATTTCTTTCCATCCAAAGTGCATAAAATGGGAGTTTTAATGAAGAAAGTACAAATAAAACAGCTCAACATGCTTCCACACCCCGATTTTCACACGAAGTAGAGCATATTTAAAGGATAATTCCAGAGTTTTACTATTTTTCAAGCAACTTTGCTAATTTTCCCCCACTCACATGACTTTATGTCGATTTAACGAAAATATGGCGAATTTAAACTACATGGGCGGGATAGTTTGAATTGTGCGCGCGGCAAAGGGAACCGCCTATTCCTCAACCTTGTGCACGGCAAATTACACACGCAACTCCATTAAACGCCACCTACCAACCTTAATTATCACCCCGGCGGCCCGGCCGCATGACCCCCCACCCACCCGTACACAACTTATCCCCGTCCGTGCGAAGAGCTTCCCCTCCCCGTCCCGTCCGTGCGAAGAAGAAGCTTCCCCTCCCCGTCGTTCTTCTCGAGACGCACCGGCGGTCAAGTTGATCCACGGTAGGGCTGCTATCTCTAGCTCAATCATGTATCGGGCAAGACAGCCTAACGATTTATATTTTCTTGATGCTGCTAAAAAAATTCGTCAGTATGCTCGAACTAATTGGCACTTTATAGTTTTCCGCTCGATTTGTCATCGATCAATTTGTTCATTTGCGTGGGCATATAGAGTCAGTTCTGCACTCGATCCGTTAATTTGCTGAAATGCCATGGCAGAGTTTTGTACACGATCTGTTTGCTAAAATGTCGATGGGCATTTTTTGTTTTGTACTCGACATGATTGCTGAAATGCATAATCATGTAGTATAGTTTTGTACTCGATGGATATACATTTCCTACTTCGCCTTAAATTAATCACCAACCACTGTATCTCATAATTAAACAGATGGACAGAACTTGGAAACTGCATGGACACTTATGTTCCCCTTCATATATAAATGGTGTTCAACCCTTTATGGGGTTTATTAGAGCTCATGATGGTCACAACCTGGACGTGTATTGCCCGCGCTGCACATGTATGAATGGTGAGAAGAGGCCTCACCCTGTAGTGGCAGATCATTTACACATTTTTGGGATGGACCGCACATATGTTAGGCGGGTTTAGCATGGTGAACCATATAATGATCCTTTAGCAGGAGAAGCAGATCTTGCTCACACTGTATGTGTGCTGGCATATGTAGTTAATTATTTATATTGATGCTGCCGCTGTTTCAATCAATAGTTTGCATTGCTGTGCAAGGTTCTGTACTCAAATTTAACTTGTTGCAGATGGATGGACGGGAAGGAGAGAAAAAGCGCTTGCTTCAGGAAACGGGTTTCAGCTCTGGGACATGTGCTGTGCCAGATGAGAAGGTAAATATGTAAAACGGCATTTGTTCAGGTTGCATCCCTTAGATGTTTGTCTAATCGGTTGATGTACTAATTGCAGAAGCATAGAGTTAAAGAGGTCTCTCAGTTTGATGGGAGATTTGAAGATGAATCTCAGTTTGATGCACCTGTGGATGGTACTGATGACGAGCCTTTCATAGACGAAGGTCCTGCACCTGAGATTATCCAGTCTACAGAAGGAGGCCGTGGACCGAGTACACAGCTTTGCGTTGAAGTGGATGCACGCCCGGAGATCATCACGGGCGTCCGGGTAGTCTCAAGACCACCCAGCCCTGATGCACCTGTGGATGGTACTGATGACGAGCCTCTCATAGACGAAGGTCCTGCACCTGAGATTATCCAGCCTACAGAAGGAGGCCGTGGACCGAGTACACAGCTTTGCGTTGAAGAGGATGCACACCCGGAGATCATCAGGGGCGTCCCGGTAGTCTCAGGACCACCCAGCCCTGATGCAAAATGTTGAGCTACTTTATGATTCGTACTCTTATGTTCTGGTGCTGTAGTATGTTATGATTTGTACGCCTTTGGCGCTAGATTAAGCATTCAGTGGATGATCGCGTTGCAAAATTCGACACCCACACAATCAGTTCATCGTACAAGTAGTAGCACAATTACTTCTACAGCGATTCCTGCCAGCGCATTAGTTGGTAGCATGAAACACTTTCAGGTACTCCCCTCTGATTCATATTAATGGACTCAATTCTGTCTAGATATGGATGTATCTAGATGCATTTGTTAACTAGACTAACAAACTTGAGTCAGTTAATATGAATCCGTGTAAACCGCCCAAGTCCTCGAGCAGCTAGTTTATTGACTCTGGACTCCAAGCCTCTCGCGGCAAGCCATCGACGAAGCTTTGACCAGATCTTGGCCCGCAATTTTTTTGTGTGTGGCGAATAGCAAAGCTTTGACCAGTTCCTCTCGGGATACAGCACGCCGGTGAGCTTGCACGGTTGCCATGAGCACTTTCCGGCGGAACTTCCTCTTCAGCGCCCTCAAGCCGCTGCTGCGAGACAGCACGCAGTGCCTCGAGGTGGACGGAATTCTGGATCTCAGGGCGGGTGGTCCGCATCGTCCGGGAACGATCTCCAGCGGGTTAACGAGGACATGCATGGCGGCCAGGGGATTTGTTTTTTGTTTTTTTTTTGGTTTGAGCTTGGGATTTGGGGTTTTTTCGGATAGGGGAGGAGGAACCGAGGAAGAGGAAGGAACAGCCGCGTGCTTGGCGCGTGGCGGTGTGCTTGAATTTCGAATTTTTGTGAAATGTTTCATTTCCCCGCTACAATTCGGGGGTTTCTTGACGCGCCAATGCGTCCCGCCGGGCAGCTTCAAGTAAATTTGGGGTGCCACACTATGGGCCCTAGTTTCAGTGAGACATGTAATGACTAGTCACATCAGTAAGTTCACTGTGTAATAAAATATGTTACCCCTCCCCTTTATGTAGCACCCCTTCTCTCCCGATCGAGTGCCGATTGCCGACGGATGCAAGCCGCTAGCTCGATCCCCTCCTTTCGCCTCCACCGTCCAGGCATCCAGCTTGGAGGGGCAAGCTGCATCTAGCCCAAGCGGATTAGGTAGGACTAGTAATGTTCTCTCCTTTCTCGAGATCGGTTCTTTTTTCCTCTCCTCGATATCTTGCGCATCTCTTTCCTATTCTGGGCGAAGGGGTGTCTTTCTGGTCACCCTCGAGCTGGGAGTGATTGATGGGGGTGGGGGCGGGGGCTACCTTTGCTTGGATTGGGGTGTTCTTCCTTTATTTGTCGACATTTGCAACCTTTGTAGTTTCTGCTGATCCTCACTGTATCTTTTGTCAGCTTGTACAGGAAAGGCAAGACCTCGGCGGTGGGGGCAATGGAGCGTAAGGCCACCACGCATGTGGGCAGTTGGCTGAGCCTGAGCTGCGTCCCCAGCCCCGCGAAGCAGGTACTCCGTTTGCTTATCCACTCTTTACCTTTTAAGTGTCTCTCTGGTCTCTGCATCCTCAATCTGTTCCTGTTCTGGAATATGCTTAAAGTAGCACATGTCTTCAGCTGTTTGTGCGTAAAGCCTCTGTGACACCATGCTCTATATTCTCTGTATCAGGTTGGTACCTCCAGGTTCCGTGCTGAGGCTATGGGGAACGAGAATAGCGCCCCACCTGCTGCAGGAGCATGGCCCGATCTGCAGCACAAGAAGCGAAATGCCACTGCCGAGCTGGGCAGGGACCGCCCAGGGGTAATTTTTTTAACCAACTTACCATGATGTAGTCTGAATCTGATACTCCCTCAGATCCAAATTAATTGACTCAACTATCTGTAGATACGGATGTATCTAGATGTGTTTTAGCTCTAGATACTACTGCCTCCATCCCAAAGCTTTGGGCTTATATTATTTTTAGAAAGTCAAACTATACCATGTTTGACTAAGCTTTTACCAAAAATCAGTAACATGCAAAATACAAAATTAATATCATTAAATAGATAATAAAATATATTTTCCTACGGTATCTACACAGTATTATATTTGTTGATAGAATGTTCTAAAATTTTGGTCAAACTTTGCTTGTTTTGATTTCTCAAAAATAAATAAGGCTTAAGCTTTTGGATGGTGGTAGTACATTCATATCTAGACAAAGCTGAGTTAACTAGTTTTTTTGTCTGTCCATAGCTAGTGTTCACGCTGCAAAAGGCTAAGAGCATCCACTATATGCATCAGTCTATCTCATACAGTAATTCAATATCACTGCTGAGGTCTGCCTTTTGTTTTGCTATTCATATGCAGACTGAAACTTTAGGGCCTTTACTCAAAAGGAAGATCAAAACTGCGGCTGATCAGGCTGCCAGTATGTTGATGCCGCCCCCATCTTCTAAATGCCTCTACAAGCACAAGGCCACGCACCAGCTGGGTGGTGATCTTTTAATGAATATGGTATATTTTCTTAATCCACAAAACATGCCTTGATTTTTCTCTGTTTATTGTCGGTTTTTTCTATGCTTGCCAAAAGTTTACAACAACAACAACAACAACCAAGCCTTTCAGTCCCAAACAAGTTGGGGTAGGCTAGAGTTGAAACCCATAAGATCTCGAAGCCAAAAGTTTAGAAACACCAAATTCGTTTGCTTACAATCATCATACAGTAATGTTCATCTACTCCAGTTCCCCTAACCCAACATAAAATGATGTTAATTTCGATTTTTAGATTAAAAGAGCACCATTAGGCGCTGTTAATTACGACTTTGAGATTAAAATGTCATTTGCAATTGTTAATTACAATTTTGAGACAATTGGTTAGTTTAACCTCGATCTCTTCTGCTCTCCATTTTTCCCAACCGAACAAAAATGTAACCATTCCATTCCTCTGAAATGGAACCATTCCATTCCATTCCACGCTGTTTCAGAACCGAACACACCCTTGCATTGTTGTGAACTGTTGTCCATACACGGCCATACCCTTCCACTTACATCTAGCACTATATGCATCAGTCTGTCTCAGAGTCATTCAATATCACTGCTGAGATCTGTTCCCATTCTTATGCAGGCTGAAACTGCTGCGCCTTTACTCAAGTGGATGCAAAATGGGGCTAATGAGGCTGCTGTGAGGACGATGGTGCCGGCACCATCTTCCGAAAACCTCTACAAGCACGAGGCCATGGGCCAGCTGGGTGGTGACCTTTTAATGAATCTGGTATATTTTCTTAATCCACATACATGATTTCATTATTATCTGTTTAATTACTGTTGGCTTTGTCTAATGCTTACCAAAAGTTCAGAAACACTGCGTTTGCTTACAATCATCATACACTAATTTTTCACTTTTCAGTCTGTCTCATCCAGTATATAAACTGTTGATTTCCATTGGCTTCTTTTGTAATCATTTGCATTGTTGTCAACTGTTCTCTATGCACAACCCTATTCTTCCACTTACACCCGCACTATTTGCATCAGTCTATCTCATAGATTTATTAAATATCAATGATGAGTTCTGTTGCTATTCATATGCAGGATGAAACTTCTGTTCCTCTACTCAAATGGATAAAAAATGATCCTGATGAGGCTGCTGTGAAGACGATGGTGCTGCCACCATCTTCTGAAAACCTCCTCAAGCACAAGGCCACGGGCCAGCTGGGTGGTACCCTTTTCAGTAAGCAGGTATATTTTCTTAATCCTCATACATGATTTGATTTTTGTCTGTTTATTGCCGGCTTTGTCTAATGCTTACCAATAGTTCAGAAACACACACACCTATTCTTCCACTTACATCCAGCACTATATGCATCAGTGTCTCATAGATTCATTTTATATATCACTGCTGATGTCTGTTGCTCTTCAATTTTTATATGCAGACTGAAACTGCTAAGCCTTCATTGGTCAAAAGGATTGCAACTGCTGCTGATGAGGCATCTGCAGAGGCTGCCACCAAGTTACTGTCAGCCCCACCTTCTGGATGCTTATATAAGCTCAAGTCCAAGGATCAGCCGGGCCGTAACCATCCAAGGGTTCGGGTATATTTTCTTAAGCCACATATACATGCCATGATTTATGTCTGATATTATCACTGGCTCTGTCTAATGCTTTTTGGAATTCGGAAACACCAAATTAGCATGCTTATATTCATCATACACTAATTTTTCACTGTTCAGTTTGTAACATAGTGTTATGCACTTGCTTGTCAACATTTGCATTGCTCTGAACTATGCACTTTACACAACCTAATTCTTCCACTTACGTTCAGCGCTACGCACCAGTAGTACCTCCCATGTTTCCTTCACCATCCCGATGCCGAGCTTGCGGGAATATGGCGGGCCCATGTACATACCCCGCATATAACACCTCCTATGGCTCTATCTACCTTTCTAGTAGCTCCTTCACAGAGTTACAGGTATGTATTCTCAGTGGTTTAGCATGAATTGGCATATAGTAAAGTCTTGTTTTTAGTCTTCCTGCTTCTTACATTTGTATCAATTTTCACATGCAGACTGTACCTTGTGAACTTCGTCCAATGATTAACCAGATGTGTCCGCATGAAGGATCTTTCACTATGCATGGCAATGGCAAATTGATGAACACCTACACGGTCTATGAGGTGTATGTCTACAAGACGCAGGCCATCACATATTTGTATGGACATGATTGGAGAAAGTTTGCTTTTGACTACGGTCTGAAGAAGGGCGACGAGCTGAGGATCAGAAACTCAAACGGGCAGATATACGTAACTGCTTACAGAGTTGGAGACACTTCCAAATATATAATATGTAACTTTTTTCTACTCATATCTTTTGATAACTGCATTCTGAGCAGTTGTTCTAAACCATTCCCTCTGTTCTAGCTTGCTGGGTTTAACATGATCAAAGCTGCAGATCCCCTGACGGAACAGGAGCGGATGTCACAAAGGGCAACCACACCAGCACCGGCACCGGCTTCCCACTCTCCTGCATCAGCACCGGTTCCTGTACCAGCTCCGTTTACTGCATCTACCCAGCAGTCCCCTACATCAGCATTGGTTCCTGTAGAGGCCCCATATACTACACATGCCCAGCAGGCTCCTGCATCAGCACTGGTTCCTCTAGCTGCACCGTTTACTGCACCTGCCCAACAGTCTCCTGCATCAGCACCGGTTCCTCTAGAGGCACCGTTTACTGCACCTGCCCAGCAGTCTCCTGCATCAGCACCAGCTCGTGTACCAGCCCAGGCTCATGCACCTGCCCCAGCCAGATCACCGAGGTCTCAGCTCATTGCTGTGGCCACCCGTGTGGTGACCAGGACGCATCTGAAGGCTATGTTCGTGAGTATATGACAGCATAACTGCTCTTATCTTGATGTCTTCTCTGCTCAAAGTCTCACATGGTTCAGTGCATTGGTGCCATTGACTAATTTTTGGTGGTATCTCTTGCTTTGAATCAGAAATTGCCTAAAAGTATCTCCAAGGATCTCAATGCTGGCCGAAGGGGCAAGATATCCCTCGTCATGGAGAGTGAAGGTCTCACCGTGGAGGGACGGTACTCTGTCAGTCCCACAGATGGCCGCTTGGCTGTTACTTCCAGGTGGAAAAAGTTCATTGACGGTGCCAAACTTCGCATTGGATCAAAGTTGAAGGTCAAGATCTTTCGATGCCGCTGTGACATGCTGGTCATAAAGTTCGCGGTTGTCTAGTTCTGTTGTCCCATGAGCCCTTAGCAAATGCATTTGTAGTTATACTTATATAAGGTTATCTTATCTGAACTGCTAATTAATTGTATGGGTGGTAAAACTCTGGCAAGCTTTTGCTCTTAGCAAGTATGTATGTATGATCAGCTATTATGATAACTAATGTTTGTGTTCATCTTAATTTGCATTTCCCTTTTAGAAAAAAACTTAATTTCTATTTTGGCTGACCTGTTAGAGAACTATCAGATTGAACCCACAACATGATTCATATAGATTCATTACACCGAGCCACATGTCTTGACCTTGCGATACACTACTTCCATTAATTAGTGCAAGAAGGCTTACCTGAGCTGCCTGAACCATGGCAGATTCGAATCCACCTTATCTATCTAGAAATACAACCTTTGCAGAAAGAGGATTTGCAGTATGGGGAGGCTGACATTGGGGACCCATGAGCCAGCAGCGTCGTCAACGTTTTAAAGGTGGCAGGAGATCGAAAGAAAAAATAAGCCAAAAATCAGTTGGTAAACAAATTCAAGAAAAGAAACATTTACCTTTCTGAGAGTATGACATGCGGGACCCATGAGGCAGCAGCATCCTCAACTATTTCAAGGCGGCAGGGGATCAAAATAAAAAAGGAAATAGCCAGAAATTAATTAGGGTAAAAAATAAATCCATCAAAGGAAACTTTTATTGTTCATAGAGGATGACATGTGGGACCGACTTGCCAGCTGCGTCGTCATCGTTTCAAAGGGGGCAGGGGATCAAAAGAAAAAGACAAATAGCCAGAAATTAGGGGAAAAAAATAAATCCAACAAAGAAAACTTTTATTGTTCATAGAGGATGACATGCGGGACCCATGAGCCAGCAGCTTCCTCAACGTTTCAAAGTCGGCATGAGATTGAAAGAAAAAGTCAAGTGACATAATATCAGGAGCCAAAAATAATCCAAGAAAAGAAACTTTATTGTACATAGAGGATGACATGCGGGTCCCATTTTGTAGCAGCGGTCTCAACGCTTCCAAGGCGGCACAGGACCGAAAGAAAAATGAAGTAGCCAGAAATCAGGGTGTGAAAAAAATCCAAGAAAAGAAAGATTTTAATTGGGCTGTATCTGGACATCTGGGCCTTCGAACTATACTGCTGGGCCTTTTGACTCGTACAATTTCAGCCCACTCCAAAACAGGAAAGGTCGGATTTTTCTCAAAAAAAAAAAAGGAAAGTCCTATGCTTCGCAAAAACAAAAAACAAGGAGATTCAACATATAAGTTTGTTTATGTAGATATAAAGATTTAATTTATCCGTTTGCAATAGCTCAGAGCGAAATACAACGTTTATTGTCTGCAAAATAAAATATCACATGTTTCTTGTACGGGGAGGCTGACATCGGGGACCCATGAGCCAGCAGCGGAGTCAACGTTTCAAAGGCGGCAGGGGATCGAAAATAAAAAAAGCCAAAAATCAGTTGGTAAAAAAATACAAGAAAACAAAACATTTATCGTTCTGAGAGGATGACATGCGGGACCCATGAGGCAGCAGCATCCTCAACGTTTCAAAGTCGGCATGAGATCGAAAGAAAAAGGCAAGTGACATAATATCAGGAGCCAAAAATAATCCAAGAAAAGAAACTTTATTGTACATAGAGGATGACATGCGGGTCCCATTTTGTAGCAGCGGTCTCAACGTTTCCAAGGCGGCACAGGACCAAAAGAAAAATGAGGCAGCAGCATTCTCAACAATTCCAAGGCGGCAGGGGATCAAAAGAAAAATAAAGGAAATAGCCAGAAATTAATTAGGGGTCAAAAATAAATCCACCAAAGGAAACTTTTATTGTTCATAGAGGATGACATGTGGGACCGACCTGCCAACAGCGTCCTCATCGTTTCAACGGGGGCAGGGGATCAAAAGAAAAAGGCAAATAGCCAGAAATTAGGGGTAAAAAATAACTCCAAGAAAGGAAACTTTTATTGTTCGTAGAGGATGACATGCGGGACCCATGAGCCAGCAGCTTACTCAACGTTTCAAAGGCGGCATGAGATCGAAAGAAAAAGGCAAGTGACCAAATATCAGGAGCCAAAAATAATCCAAGATTTATTGTACATAGAGGATGACATGTGGGTCCCATTTTGCAGCAGCGGTCTCAATGTTTGTAATGCGGCTTGAGATCAAAAGAAAAAGAAAGTAGCTAGTAATTAGGGGGTGAAAAAAATCCAAGAAAAGAAAGTTGATGGACATAGAGGATGACATGCGGGTCCCTTGAGCCAACAGCTTACTCAACGTTTCAAAGGGGCAGGGGATCAAAAGAAAAAGGCAAGCCAAAAATCAGAGGGTGAAAAAATCCAACAAAGGAAACTTTTATAGCACATAGAGGATGACATGCGGGTCCCATGAGCCAGCAGGTTCCTCAACGTTTCAAACGTGGCATGAGATCGAAAGAAAAAGGCAAGTGCCCAAATATGAGGAGCCAAAAATAATTCAAGAAAAGAAAGTTTTATAGTACATAGAGGATGACATGCGGGTCCCATTTAGCAGCAGCGGTATCACGTTTGAGAGGCAGCAGGGGATCGAAAGAAAAAGGCAAGTGCCCAAATATGAGGAGCCAAAAAATCCAAGAAAAGAAAGTTTTATAGTACATAGAGGATGACATGCGGGTCCCATTTAGCAGCAGCGGTATCACCGTTTGAGAGGCGGCAGGGGATCGAAAGAAAAAGTCAAGTGACGAAATATGAGGTGCCAAAAAAATCCAAGAAAAGAAAGTTTTATAGTACATAGAGGATGACATGCGGGTCCCATTTAGCAGCAGCGGTATCTTTGAGAGGCGGCGGGGATCGAAAGAAAAAGGTAAGTGACCAAATATGAGGTGCCAAAAATAATTCAAGAAAAGAAAGTTTTATAGTACATAGAGGATGACATGCGGGTCCCGTTAGCAGCAGCGGTATCACCGTTTGAGAGGCGGCGGGGGATCGAAAGAAAAAGGCAAGTGACCAAATTTGAGGTGCCAAAAATAATCCAGGAAAAGAAAGTTTTATAGTACATTGAGGATGACATGCGGGTCCCGGTTAGCAGCAGCGGTATCACCGTTTGAGAGGCGGGGATCGAAAGAAAAGGCAAGTGACCAAATATGAGGTGCCAAAAAAAAGAAAAGAAAGTTTTATAGTACATAGAGGATGACATGCGGGTCCCAGTTAGCAGCGGTATCACCGTTTGAGAGGCGGCAGGGGATCGAAAGAAAAAGGCAAGTGACCAAATTTGAGGTGCCAAAAAAAACTCCAAGAAAAGAAAGTTGATTGCACATAGAGGATGACATGCGGGTCCCATTTAGCAGCAGCGGTCTCAACGTTTCCAAGGCGGCAAGGGATCAAAAGAAAAAGGAAGTAGCCAGAAATCAGGGGGTCAAAAAAATCCAAGAATAGAAAGAATTTTGGTTCATAGAGGATGACATGCGGGACCCATGATCCTGCATCGTAAACGGCTCGATCGGAGAACGTTGAACGAGATGGCGCGATGTAGAAAAAAAACAATGCCAGAGAGGCTGCCATCTGGGCCCTACATCCCTCGGCGGTGCGGATTTGCGTTGACTCGGCCGGCGAACCCGAGATTTCGAGATGCACCACGTCCCGGGCCACCATACGCCACGTTTTGGCCGCTTTCGTCGGGCTAGGTGGCCTCAAAAACGAGAAAAAAAAGTTTTGACATGCACCACGGAGGGACCAAAATCGTCGGCCATGGTACACCAGCAACCACGGCGCGACTTCAACTTCGTCGGCCATGGCAACTTTTCTTGTAGTGTTTAACAATACGGTACCAGTCCGTAAAGTTACTTGTCAGACTTAACAGTATTTCTATCTCAATTACAAGACTAACGCATGGTAGAAAACGGATGCCAATTCTACAAATTTAATTCAAAATACTATTCAGACTATGTTCATGATAATTAGTTCAAGTTTTAATCTAATTACTAATGAACTCCCACTTAATACAACATCCCTCATAGTTGTTAAGTGGCACACGATCCACATCCACTACACCAAAACCGATCATCACGTGAGATGATGTAGCTTCAATGGTGAACATCAACATGTTGATCATATCATCCATATGACTCGTGTTCAACCTTTCGGTTTCCATTGTCCCGAGGCCATGTCTGTACATGCTAGGCTCGTCAAGCAAACCCAAGTATTCCGCATGTGCAAACATGGCTTACACCCGTTGTATGTGAACGTAGAGTCTATCACATCCGATCATCACGAGATGCTTCGAAACGACGGTGCATACGAGGGGAGAACACTTTATTATCTTGATATTAATGTGAGGGATCATCTTATAATGCTACCGTCGCGATCTAAGCAAAATAAGATGCATAAAGGATTAACATCACATGCAATTCATAATGTGATATGATATGGCCATTTAACCTTTGCGCCTTTGATCTTTATCTTCAAAGCACGGACATGATCTCCATCATCAACGGGCATGATCTCCATCATCGTCGGCGTAGCGTCAAGGTCCATGGCGCCGTCTTCATGGTTGTTCACCGTGTGTAGCAACTATTACAACTACTTTGAAATATACTACAACATGAAATATAAAGACAACCATAAGGCTCCTGCCGGTTGCCACAATACAATAATGATCATCTCATACATATTCATCATCACATCATGGCCATATCACATCACCAAACCCTGCAAAAACAAGTTAGACGCCTCTAATTTGGTTTGCATATTTTACGTGGTTTAGGGTTTTCGAGCAAGATCCAATCTACCTACGAACATGAACCACAACGGTGATACTAGTGTTGTCAATAGAAAGAGTAAATTGGATCTTCACTATAGTGGGAGAGACAGACACCCGCAAAGCCACTTATGCAATACAAGTTGCACGTCGAGCGTGGAGCAAATCTCATGAACGCGGTCATGTAAAGTTAGCCCGAGCCGCTTCATCCCGCAAGATGCAAAGTACACGAACTAAAGACAACAAAGCATCAATGCCCACAAAACAATTGTGTTCTACTTGTGCAACCAATCTATGCATAGACACGGCTCTGATACCACTGAAGGATTCGTAGCATAGAAAACAAAAAATTCCTACCGCAAGAACGAAAACACAAGCCAAGATCTAATCTAGTAGATGGTAGCAACAAGAAGATCATGAGACTAACCCTCGAAGATTTCCAAAGCCTAACGAGATTAGATCTCGTGGTGGATGTAGTCGATCACTTGCCGCTTGCAAAAGCGCGTAGAAGATCTTGACCGCTTGCAAAAGCGCGTAGAAGACCTTGACGGTGCCACAGTCGGGCAGCACCTCCGTACTCGGTCACACGTACGGTGTTGATGAAGACGACGTCCTCCTCCCCGTTCCAGCGGGCAGCGGAAGTAGTAGATCCTCCTCGGAATCCCGGTAGCACGACGGCGTGGTGGCGGTGGTGGTGGATCACTCGGGCGTTCGGGAAATCCTGAAATTTCGGGACGGGAAATTCGGGAAAAAAGTATTTCGGGTTTTAGAAAATGACACCCGAAAATGTATCATGATATTTGGTTCCCGACAATTCAGGTACCCGGTAATTCGGGTTCGGGATCGGGAAATCTGAATAGCCTGAAATACATACCGAAAAAAATTAACTTACATGCAAGAGAGAGAAGTAAGAAATCGGTAGTAAACAAATTCAGCCGAGTCTTTTTTCTTTTCCATGCGTAGCCTGCTAGCTGTACTTGTATTACGGAGGCCAGGTTACAGCAGATGCACATGAAGATTTTCTTCCGAAAATTATATGGCTCACTCGCTTGCTGATGCACAGACTGCAGCGAGTAATTTAGGAAATGAAGGTGCGGCTTGCCAGTTCTCCACTACGGGGATGATGCGGGCGGAGGCATCCCGTCGATGCGGGCGGGGGCATCCCGCCGAGCGTCGAGCGTCGAGAACGACGGGGACGTGTCGATGAGGAGCGAAGTTGCGGGCTTGCGGCGACATACGACAGTGGCCAGCGACGGCGAGTCCGATCTACAGCTGCGCACAGTCGCTCTAGCTATGTGTTGTGGCGGCTGGGGAAGGGGGATGGGGAGTGGGAAGACTACGCGCGGTGCTCGTGTAGTCGTGTACTGCGTAGCGTAGGGTTACCTCCACTTGGGCTGTTGGGCGTCTGAGCTTTTTCAATGGGATGGGCTCTAATATTTCGGGATATTTTGGATATTCGGGTATCAAGACTACAGTCCCGAATTTCCTGATATAAATTCGGGATTTCAAAACACCTTCCCGAATTTGTGTTCGAGTTTTTCGGGTTCGGGATATACGGGTTCGGGATCGGGAATTTCGGGTTCGGGATTCGGGTATCGGGTTTTAAGCCCGGAGTGAGTGGTGGAGAACTCCGGCAGGGCTTCGCCTATGTGCAGCGGGAGTATTGTGTGGAGGAGGAGAGGCTAGGGTTTGGGGAGAGGGGGTGTTGGGCGCCGGCCACTTGCGGGCTGCGGCCAACTAGGGCTTGGTGTGGCCGGCCCCCTCCCCTTGCTCCTCATTCTATAGGTGGAAATCCCCAAGTGTTGGTATCCAAGTCTTCGAATAAGACCCGAAACCAAAACCTACCAAAGGGACAAAACCTACCCAAGGGGGGAATCCTACTCAAGGTGGGACTCCCACCCCTTCCTTGGGGGGTTGGCCGGCCACCAAGGTGGAGCCCACCTGGGATCCCCTTAGGGTTTGGCCGGCCATGTAGGTGGAGTCCCTCCGGGACTCCACTTTCCATGGTGATTTCTTCCGGACTTTTCTAGAACCTTCTAGAACCTTCCATAAATGCACCGGATCATTTCCAAACTTGGAATATGACTTCCTATATATGAATTGATACGGGGCGACCTTCGGTCTCCATCGCATCATGTGCGTCAACGCCGACACGTCACGCAAAGGTGAATCTTCTCCTTTATGCGTGCCTACAATTGTCTCTCATGAATGGTATGCTACTTCATCCTTCTTCATATGACCATGATAGGAACACATCGCCAAGTACGGAGGAAGTGGACGACACCATGGAGGCTCGAGGACTCAAGGCCGAGGTCGTGGAAGCATGGAAGAGAACGTCGAGGATAAGGAGACGCGCCAGGAAGACCGGCACTGCCGCACCGCCACTACGCCTGAGGACGACGGCACTGCCGCCCTACCTGCGCCGGCCCTATCGCCCTACCTGTGCTGGCCCTGACGCCCCACTGCAAAGAGCATCAAATCTGAACCCTTTATCCCTTTGTATGCCTAAACTACCCCTCCTTTGGTGGCTCCCTATATATAGGCTCCCACCTCCCCCTTCATTAGGTTAGACATAACTTGAGTGAGAACTTGGCTTATGCCTCCACCATCCCTTTGGGATTAGGGAAACCCCTCCTCTCTTAGACACAAATCTATGAGTTGTATCAAGGCACTCCTTATATGATTTATCTTTCGCACTTGTGATTCTACCGCGGTCTCTCACTCGTGTGACTCCATAGATCGTATATCGGTCTTTCTCTCGGGGATTCTACCTCGTGTCTCTCCTTGAGGGATTCTATCGGGATAGTGGTTCGGGCTATCGGGAGTAAACCGAATTGTATCGGGTTGTGTTGCGTGCGTTCGCGTGTGTTCATCGTGTTCTTCGTGTTCTTCCTCTCCCCCGCCTTTCCCTCGGTCAATTCGTGAGATCGGGCAACACACGTGGCCTTAGGCCTCATCATATGGTATCAGAGCAAAGGTTGCCACGAATTTGACCCCCAAATCTCTCCAATTTCGCCCAAAAAATTTCCCAAAAAAAAATTGCCCCAAAAAATAGCTCGAAATTTGATCTGCGAATTTGTTGCGTTTTTTGTGGTTTTGATTCACAGATCTGATGTTACTAGTGCTGATCTATACTTCCTCAATTTTCGTGCTCCAATTCGACTTACTCCTTGAGAAATCTGAGAATTTTTGAGCCTATTTCCGCGTGGCTGTTCATCGAGTTCATCTCGGGGAATCAATCCCGTCGGTCAACACCCGCGCCGCCAAGCCGCATCATCCGCCCCACCCACCCAAGCTGCTCGCTCGAGCTCAACCTGCCACCCGCATAGGCAGCAGTGACAGCACACCCGCGCGCAGCAGCCCAGCAGGCCACGCAGTTCGCCGCGCAGGCGCAGCGCCGCCGGCCCTCAACGGCCAAGGAACCGCCCCACCGCCACTTGCTTCCGCCCAGCACCACCCGCCCTGGCCCCGCCTGCCCCACGCGCGCGCATCGCAAGCACCAGCCGCTCCTTCCGCTTCCCCCGCGCCCACTCCCGCTCGCGCCTGCCTGCAAGGCCCCGCCCAGGTCAACCTCCACTGGGCCACTGCCGCGCCGCACTTCCTGTCCGCTCGGCCGGCGTATGCACGCAACAGCAGCAACCCAGCAGCCTCGCCCCGGCCGGCATCCACGCAGCAGCGGCAGCACCAATTCCTCCACGCTCGCATCAGCCCAGGCCACCGCAGCGCCGGAGCACACACGCGCGCGCAGCACGCCAACCAAGCGCAGCAGACCCGCCTCCAACCCGACCCGGTCAACCGGACCCAAACCGGGCGCCAACCGGGCGGCACGCCGGAAAAATCAGCTCGGACCGGAGCCAGACCGGGCGGCAACCGGATTGTCCGGCCCAGGATCCGGTCAACCGGCCCCATGACCGGATTTCGCAATTCTGACCCAATTTTCGCCTAATTTTGATTCCACTTTTTGCCCCAAATTTTGACAACTTTCCGGCGCCCGTTTGACTCCAAACTTTAACAACACCCTCCAACGACTCTACATAGTCTACGTCTAATTTTTGACGATTTTTGGAGCCCATTTTTTGACCGCTCGTTTTGACCCTACTTTTCGGGCATTGACTTAATTTGCCCGGTTTCCGTTTTGGAGTGCCTTTGGTCCGTGAGAACCGCTTCCGCGCCTACACCAACACCGCGACAACGGCATCGGCACCCCGGATTCCGGCGCATCTTCGACACCATCGTCATCACCATCATCGCAAGTTCGTGTGCTTGACACCGCCTAACGTCAATAGGTATAACTTGCCTCCCCTACCCCTTGTAGCCCATTTCTTCCTTTGCGTACCTATCCCATTGAGAGTGGCTTTCCGAGTGTTGCGAAGCATTGCACAAGTGTCACGACCGTGAGAGGGTGTGTGTGCGTTGTGTTGAGCAAAGCTCCGAAGCAAGCTCGGTGAGAAAGATACACAAAAGAAGAAAAAGTGTGACATATACAAAAAAAAAATCTTCTAAGCATAGAAAAAAAAAAGAGAAAAAAAGAAAAAAAAGAAATAGAAAAGAGTGTGTGTCCACCGATATCGAGAAGTGCAAAGTTTGTGAGCACTAAGAGAGATAAGAGAAGAGTGGCCCTTGTGCAAATCTTGTTGCTTCTATCTTGTGCAACCAAGCTACGGTCTCTCTTGTGTTGGCGTGACACCGAGCTAATAGTCTTCGCTAGGACCATCTTGTCACTTGCTCACTTCCTTGGTCGCGCTAACCCCATTGATCTTCTCGTGTGTGTTTCCGTGTTTCCTTGATATAGATCACCACTTTTGACATTTGACTTTGGATCTTACCCACATTTGACAATAGACTTTTCCGTTGATCTTTTTCGTTTGCTATCCACCCCTTACCCACCACATATAGAGTTCTTAGCCTTTTGCGTGTGCTTTAAGTGTGTGTGAGTAACCCCGATACATTTTGACTTTGCTCTTGACTTGAACCATTTCCCCGATATTTTCTTGAAAGGTTTGATACTTGTGTAGCTTTCCTTCCACCACATACACATACACCTTACCTAGTGAGATATATACATGATGACCCCACAAGAGCAAGCCGAGATGAGAGCATACTTCGCCGAGCTAGATGCTCGAGAAGCCCAAATGACACCCAAAGATAAAGCCGAGTGCAACGCATACTTCAAACACCTTGAGAGCAAGAGTGACACACCCCATGAGTTGAGTGAGGACACTTTGATTTCTAACAACTTAACCTCTACTCCTCTTGTGTTGTCTTCCTCTTTGCTAGGTTCCTCGGACATCGACGACGCCATTGCCATGGAGATGAGGAACTCCACTATATGTGAGATGAGCGACTCCACTATATGTGAGATGAGCGATTCCACTATATGTGAGCTTGAGTGCATCCACTTCGAGAGCATGAGTGATACACCAAGTGAGATGAGAGTGGTAGTTGATAGGTCATGTGAGGCCATTTTCAATTCTAACATCTTACCCTCTACCTCTAGTGTGTTTCCTTGTGTCTCATTAGGTTCCATGGATGACGAGACGCCGATCATGGAGAAGATGTACATGGTGCATGAAGATGATGTTATCACACCATGCTTGATTGAAGATGAACATGGAGGCCACATCGAGCCTACCTCTTCCACAACACCTACCTCATATGAGTGGGACTACAAAGGTACCTATATGGGTGTTGATGATGCCATGATCCCACTAGTGGACATGATGATTTGTGAGTGCTTGCATGAGTTGGATGATCCGATTGCTATGACATATGCTTCTTTCACATTCCCATGTGATACTTGTTATACACCTATTGTTGATCATGTGGAATTAGTTGCTTATGATAATATTTCCATGCCATGCTATGAGTCTTTCGAGTTACTTCCTCTTGCTTGCAATATGTCGAACAATTGCTCTTTCCCATGTATTGATTGCAATGAGGACATTGATGCTTGTGTTGTGACAACCTTGATGAACAATTGCTCTTTCCTTAGGTTTGTCGACAACAATGATACAATGTTGAACATGTTTTGTGCGAAATGCTTGCAATACTCTCCCATTAATGCAACCAAAATGTTGAACACTTGCTCTTTCCAATGCTTGGTTTGCCATAATGTTAATATGCTTGTAAATGAGATTGCCCCCATAGCTCTCTCAAATTTTGGAGACTTTTCCTATATCCATGATGAGCATGTTCATGTGTTTACCCCGCATATTCACCATATCTATTATGATGCTTTGCTTAACGCTAATGGTGATGTGCAAAAGAAATGGACCATCATGATGGATGATGTGTTCATATACCATGCACACACGTTCTTTGCTTTGCCTATTGTGTGTGTAGGTACAAGAATGCCAATGTCAACCTCGATTGAGCACGAGTTGACAAAGAGAGCTCTTGAGAGCATAATTCAAGTGAGTACAAGATCGAACCCGGCTCTAATACCTTTCCCATGCTTTGCATTGAACATGCCGAACAATTTCTCTTTCTTGTGGTTCTTTTGCAAGCATGATGATGTGATTCTTACCGTTGGTGTTGCCTCAAACAAGTTGACCAATTTCTCTTTCATTTGGTTTGTTAGCACGCACGGTTGTGTAAATGTTGTTTTGGTGAACTTTTTGGATGATATGTTGTGTGTTGCAACAAATATGAGAACCAATTTATCTTTCCAATGGTTTGTGTGCACACATGTTGATGATATTTTGGACACTCTTCCGTATGTGTTTTTGCCAAATTCTCCACTTAGTGCTTCAAGGATGTTGAACAATTTCTCTTTCCGATGCCTTGAATGCAATAATGCACATGAGTTTCTACATGAGATGGACATCATAGTCGTCTCACAATTTGGAGTTTTTGTGTTTCCGTATTTGGAAGATGTTGAAATGGAGTTCTTACACATTGACCTTGCACATGCATTATTCTTGATAAATTTGTGTTGTGCTAATGGTGTTGTGAACATGAAAGGACATGTCATCGATGATGTGCTCCAATATCACACACAAACATACTTTGCTTGGTCTTTGTTGTGTGAAGGTACAAGTGACTTGTGGATGAGCGTCAACGAATGGGTTCAACCCCACACTTCGACTACACAAGATCTCTCCATGAGAGCACATCGACATCTTGCTAAGGTGACCTCCTTCTACTTGCGCTCTTTTGCTAAACCCGTGGAACATTGGCTATGCTTTGAGTGTTGCTTGGCTTTTCTTGTGCTATTGATAGGGCTCTTGACAAGTGAAGCGACATTCAAGCGTGGTTGTCATCTACCTCCTATACACGTTCATGAAGAGCTATCGTCGAGGACGACTCTTTTTCAAGTGGGGGGAGATGATACGGGGCGACCTTCGGTCTCCACCGCATCATGTGCGTCAACGCCGACACGTCACGCAAAGGTGAATCTTCTCCTTTATGCGTGCCTACAATTGTCTCTCATGAATGGTATGCTACTTCATCCTTCTTCATATGACCATGATAGGAACACATCGCCAAGTACGGAGGAAGTGGACGACACCATGGAGGCTCGAGGACTCAAGGTCGAGGTCGTGGAAGCATGGAAGAGAACGTCGAGGATAAGGAGACGCGCCAGGAAGACCGGCACTGCCGCACCGCCACTACGCCTGAGGACGACGGCACTGCCGCCCTACCTGCGCCGGCCCTATCGCCCTACCCGTGCTGGCCCTGACGCCCCACTGCAAAGTGCATCAAATCTGAACCCTTTATCCCTTTGTATGCCTAAACTACCCCTCCTTTGGTGGCTCCCTATATATAGGCTCCCACCTCCCCCTTCATTAGGTTAGACATAACTTGAGAGAACTTGGCTTATGCCTCCACCATCCCTTTGGGATTAGGGAAACCCCTCCTCTCTTAGACACAAATCTATGAGTTGTATCAAGGCACTCCTTATATGATTTATCTTTCGCGCTTGTGATTCTACCGCGGTCTCTCACTCGTGTGACTCCATAGATCGTATATCGGTCTTTCTCTCGGGGATTCTACCTCGTGTCTCTCCTTGAGGGATTCTATCGGGATAGTGGTTCGGGCTATCGGGAGTAAACCGAATTGTATCGGGTTGTGTTGCGTGCGTTCGCGTGTGTTCATCGTGTTCTTCGTGTTCTTCCTCTCCCCCGCCTTTCCCTCGGTCAATTCGTGAGATCGGGCAACACACGTGGCCTTAGGCCTCATCATGAATCTTATTCTCCGGACCATTCCGGACCTCCTCGTGATGTCCTGGATCCCATCCGAGACTCCGAACAAAACTTCAAACTCCATTCCATATTCCATATCTACTCAAACGACATCAAACCTTAAGTGTGTCACCCTACGGTTCGTGAACTATGCGACATGATTGAGACTTCTCTCCGACCAATAACCAATAGCGGGATCTGGAGATCCATAATGGCTCCCACATATTCAACGATGACTTAGTGATTGATTGAATCATTTACATACAATACCGATTCCCTTTGTCACGCGATATTTTACTTGTCTGAGGTTTGATGATCGGTATCTCTATAGCTTGTTCAACCTCGTCTCCAACAAGTACTCTTTACTCGTACCGTGGTATGTGATCTCTTATGAACCATTCATATGCTTGCAAGCTAATCGGATGACATTCCACCGAGAGGGCCCAGAGTATATCTATCCGTCATCGGGATGGACAATATCCCACTCTTGATCCATATGCCTCAACTCATACTTTCCGAATACTTAATCCCACCTTTATAACCACCCATTTACGCAGTGGCGTTTGATGTAATCAAAGTACCCTTTCGATATAAGTGATTTACATGATCTCATGGTCGAAGGATTAGGTAACTATGTATCGGAAAGCTTATAGCAACTTGAACTTAATGACGTGATCTTATGCTACGCTTATTTGGGTGTATGTCCATTATATCATTCACATAATGACATAACCTTGTTATTAATAACATCCAATGTTCATGATCACGAAACTATGATCATCTATTAATCAACAAGCTAGTTATACAAGAGGTTTACTAGAGACTCCTTGTTGTTTACATAACACACATGTATCAATGTTTCGGTTAATACAATTATATCATGGTATGTAAACATTTATCATAAACACAAAGATATATTATAATAACCATTTTATTATTGCCTCTTGGGCATATCTCCAACAGCCACCACAAGATTAGGCACCGTTGTTGTAGCCACCGTTTTACCATGAGAAACTCCAGAAAACTGTGCAGCATCAACATCCATGTTCACCAACTGAGACTCGGCTAGTCTCCCAGGGTCATCATTCCTTTCCATATCCTTGTCCTTGCCAGCATCCTCATCATTTTGATCATTTCCCTTACGTCTCCAAAAGTAGGGGACAAACTCGGCATCTGGGACGAAGTCATATGGCTGTCGATGGAAGAAGAAATCATACCCTTTCAAGTTGAGAACCACCATCACCCCAATGTACAACTGTCCATTCACATCAGACCTCTTTTCAAGGACCTTAGGATCTAACATTGCCACCAAAAGACACACCACTCCCCGCCTCCTCAAGATGACAAGGTCAACATCCAAGGTAGTACCAATTAAAGAACCCACTTCCTAGAGTCCATGAAAATGCCTCACGGAGTACGGCACCCCTTCAATAGTAACCCAAACTGGCTTAAGCTCGAACTTATGAGGAATCTCCTGCACCTTCCATGTACTGATAGTAAGCAGTGTGTCAGTGGACTGTACTTTCATTTGGAAACCATACACCCTCTCTAGGTCTTCAGCTGAAGGGAAACCAATGAGAAAAGCATCGGCCCCATGAGCTAGAGCCTCCCACTTCCAAAGAGGAGCTGGACATATGCGAGCCATCTGCCTCTCAACAACCGAAGGTGCGACCATAGGACCCTCCAATGTCACTAGCGCAGTAGGAGAAGAAGCAGGTGCGAGATGTGGCTTAGTATCTGGAAGCTCAAGAAATAGGGACTCCTCGAATCCTTGCGCCGCCACCACCGCAGAAGGTCTTGGAAGACGAAGCGTGGGACATCTATTGCTAGGATGTGCCTTATTATCACAAACAAGGCAGTAGTGCAACAATTTGCGATCCTTCGTTGCATGTGTATCAACGGCACACTTCCAACACTTCCCTGGCTTCTTAACCTTGCCCGGAACAGGAGGAGCCACAGCGACATCCACCGAGGATTGAACATTGGCGGATGGTGCTTGGACAGGAGGCTGCGGAAAAGGCATAGGTACTGCCACGGGTGTGCTCTCAGGTTGGACCTGCATCGACGACGAGGGGACAACCGGAGTCACCACCGCCGGGGACTTCTTCTTCTTTCTTTTATTCTTGTAAGAGGACTGAACCTCCACCTGCGCCGGTTGTGGCTGCTGTTGGAACTGAGGGATCATCGGAGCCTGGTAATGCCCAAAGGGCGGCGCAAACAACTGTTGTGGAGGGTACTGAGCATACTGAGAATGCTACTGCTGCTGAGAGAATTATGCCGGTGGCCCGGGCTGCCTCGACGGTGGCTACATCGGTTGGAACCCGCCCTGATAGACAACATCACCCATAGCCTGCCTAGAAGGCATTCCCAGATTAACCAGAGGGATACCTTGAGGTGGCATCGGCCTAGGTTGCTGCAGGAGCGGCGCCACAGGTCGAGGAAGATGCGGCTGCGGAACCGTCATGCGCGGTTGAGGAGCAGCGGGACGTGGCTGCGGAGCAGCAGGCCCTCCCAACGGAGGGCGAGACGAAGGCCCCGACATGGACGCCGGCGGCGGAGAGGACAGTATAGCCGAGAAGGAACGAGCGAGGACGGCGGACGGCGACGACGTGGCACGGGAGAACGGCGATGCAGACCGATGAACTTGGTGACGATCCGAAGGCGGCCGGCGAGAGGGACTGAGCCCGAAGACCACTAGGTTAGGGCTCGCAGACGAGCTTAGGCGTCTGATCCGACGGCCCAAATGCGCCCAGCCCAAAGGATGACTGGTGGCATGCACGTGGGCTCCCGGCGCGTGATCCGAGGAATTTTGAACCTGTTGAGATCCCGCCTGAGATGCTGGATCCGCAACCACCGTCACCGCCGACGAAGACCGTTCGAAAGGAGCAGGGAAGAAGTCCCCTAGCACCGGCGGAGGCGTGTTCCTCCGCTTCGGCAACGGGCCCCTCCACTTCCCGACGCGCGGAGGCCTCGAGATCCTCAGGCCCGTCGGCGACGCCGACATGGCCCGCCGTGGTGTTGGAGCTCTCTCCGGCTGAACAGGAGAGCGCGAAGTTCTTGACGTCTCGCCCGGCGTAGCGTCCTCGTGATGGCGCCGGTGATTCTCCGACGAGACCCTGCAACCAAAGACATCAAAACCGCGCGTACCTTCGTCCGGGTAGAGCCAATCCTTTGGAGTCTTCTCCCAGAACCTGGACGCTGGATTAGGGTAACCTATGTCTGCCCAGAAAGCGTCGGCCAGCTCCTCCTCGAATCCACCCTCGGCAATCATGGTTGCGGTCCGACTGCCCACCACATTCGGATCATCAAGCACCTGAAGCGCCACCTCAAAAGGAACCTCGGAAGAGCAGGATCCAGACTCTGAGCCCTCCTCGCACAGGGGGGAGAAGCGTGATCCATCTGGGGACGACCTTCCGTCAAGCGCACCGGGCCCTAACGTGAGACGCCTGTGGCGCATCGGCGGCGGCGGCGGTATGGTGGATGACATGAAGAAGATGATAATAACCTATGAAGTTAAGCCTGCATGATGTGTCTTTTGCAATTTCTTTTGATGAGACATATGGTAATACGTCAAGAGTGTGTATAGTAGAACACTAGAACTTTCGATGATGAGTGATCTAAAAAAAAAACTTTGGATGATGACTCCAAAAGAATAATTTTGTGAGAAAAGGGTATGCGGACTCTGCAATAAATACAAGTAACGTGTTTTCTTTGCAAAATCGTGTTTGAGTCAGCAACAGCATCCGCGTGTCTACGCATTACCACGTCACGCCATCTTCTTATTCGTCAGATCAGCGAATCTCACGGCTGAAATCACCCGCGTGACGCGTCCACCTTGGACTCGACAAGACAGCACACCACGATCCTGATGCTGGATGTACTTCCGCTATAAATATCGCAGCCTCCTCGAGTCTTGGCAATCGAGAACCAGAGCTAACCAAAGCAAAGCAGTCGAGATGGCATCGGCTCGTGCGTCGATGTGGATGTTGGCGGTGTTCGTCGCCGCATTGCTTCTGGCGGTCCCAGGTTCCGCTGCGGCCACGGAAGGCGGCGCCGGTGGGAACACCGGCACCGTAATCGGCATCGACCTCGGCACCACCTACTCGTGCGTCGGCGTCTACCGGAACGGCCGCGTCGAGATAATCGCCAACGATCAGGGCAACCGGATCACCCCTTCCTGGGTCGCCTTCACCGACGGCGGCGAGCGGCTCATCGGCGAGGCCGCTAAGAACCAGGCGGCGGCCAACCCGGAACGCACCATCTACGACGCCAAGCGCCTCATCGGTCGGGAGTTCGCCGACGCCGTCGTGCAGCGGGACATCAAGCTGCTGCCCTACTCCGTCGTCGATCGCAAGGGCAAGCCGCACGTCCAGGTGCAGGTGAAGGACGGCGACGTGCGCGTGTTCAGCCCCGAGGAGGTCAGCGCCATGGTGCTCACCAAGATGAAGGAGACCGCCGAAGCCTACCTCGGCGAGAAGGTCACGCACGCCGTGGTCACAGTGCCGGCCTACTTCAACGACGCGCAGCGCCAGGCCACCAAGGACGCCGGCGTCATCGCCGGGCTCAACGTCCTCCGCATCGTCAACGAGCCCACCGCGGCAGCGATCGCCTACGGCATCGAGCAGAAGGGGTCCGAGAAGAACGTGCTGGTGTTCGACCTTGGCGGCGGCACCTTCGACGTCAGCGTGCTGGCCATCGACAATGGCGTGTTCGAGGTCCTCGCGACCAACGGGGATACTCACCTCGGTGGCGAGGACTTCGACCAGCGCCTGATGGACTACTTCATCAAGCTGATCAAGCGGAAGCACGGCCGGGACATCGCCGGCGACATGCGCGCGCTCGGGAAGCTGCGCCGGGAGTGCGAGCGCGCCAAGCGTGCGCTAAGCAACCAGCACCAGGTGCGCGTCGAGATCGAGTCGCTCTTCGACGGAACCGACTTCTCGGAGCAGCTCACCAGGGCGCGGTTCGAGGAGCTCAACAACGACCTCTTCCGGAAGACGATGGTGCCGGTGAAGAAGGCCATGGCGGACGCTGGGCTCAAGAAGACTGACATCGACGAGATCGTGCTCGTGGGCGGCAGCACCAGGATCCCCAAGGTGCAGCAATTCCTCAAGGACTACTTCAACGGCAAAGAGCCCAACAAGGGTGTCAATCCCGACGAGGCCGTCGCGTACGGCGCCGCCGTGCAGGCTAGCATCGTGAGTGGACACGTCGACGATAAGACCAAGGACATGATCCTGATCGACGTCGCGCCGCTTACCCTGGGCATGGAGACGGTCGGCGGTGTGATGACGAAGCTGATCCCGAGGAACACGGTGGTGCCGACGAAGAAGACGCAGGTGTTCACGACGTACCAGGACAAGCAGACCAGCGTGTCCATCAAGGTGTACGAGGGCGAGAGGAGCATGACCAAGGACAACAGGCTCCTCGGCAAGTTTGAGCTCTCTGGAATCCCGCCGGCTCCGAGGGGCACGCCGCAGATCGAGGTGACGTTCGAGGTGGACGTGAACGGCATCCTCCACGTGAAGGCGGCGGACAAGGGCACCGGCAAGTCGGAGAAGATCACCATCAGCAACGACGGCCGTCGTCATAGCCAGGAGGAGATCGACCGGATGGTGCAGGAGGCCGAGGAGTTCGCGGAGCAGGATCTAAAGGTCAAGGAGCGCGTCGACGCCAGGAACAAGCTGGAGACGTACGTGTACAACATCAAGAACACTGTGGATGGTAAGATGGCCGACGCGATGGAAAGTGACGAGAAGGAGAAGGTCGAGGAGGCCGTGCGGGAGGCGAACGACTGGCTCGACGGCAACCCGGAGGCGGAGAAGGAGGACTACGATGAGAAGCTCCGCGAGTTGGAAGAAGTGTGCAACCCTGTCATCTCGGCGGTGTACCAGAGGTCTGGAGGCGCACCGGGTGATAACAGCGCTGAGGAGGACGATCACGATGAGCTGTAGGACTATGCCTTGTTTGTTAGAGCTTTATATCAGTAGTTTTATTTTATTTTCTCTAGATATATTGCATCTCTTCCACTAGTAATGCACACTCGTGCTGTAAATCAATTCTACTTCGCACTTCAATCACTGTCTTTTCCTGATTTTCTGTGTGTAGTGTGTACTCTTTGTTAAAAGAAGTTCACCAACCCTTCGTTCTGTAATATGCAACTCTATCGTTTTATCAGAATCAGGTTACAGAGTCGATTCTTAGATGTTATCTACTGGCGCACTAGTAGATATCTGAATTTATTCTATCGACGATATACTGAAGAAAGTTACCACATTCGCTCAGCCTTGGTCTAATTAGAACAAGGAAGAGCATTGGATGAATAGAATCTTTAGTGTTCAGACAAGAATTATTAACCATTTTCTTTACGAAAGTCAGACTTGCTGCTTTCATTGATCATAGAAGAGAGAGAAAAATAGAGTTCCGCAACAAGCGTGCCTAAGCACAAAGTAGCAGCAAAACAACGCAACAGCACAAGAAAGACAGAATTATTAACCTTTCACAGCTTGGCAGCTCGACCCTTTACTATTGTTCCGCCTTTACCACGATTGATGCAAGGAAATGTTTAGGTCTTAAGTTTCAGTCTCCCGTAACTTAGTATTTCTTCCATAGTTCTGCAGGACAGATGCACAATTTGATCATTGGTAGATTCAAATTTAGACGAAGTCGAAACATCCTTTGTTGGACAGAGGGAGTAAGATATGTTACTGCCTGCAGAACGGGATTACAACAATGGTATTTCCACTCATTCATCTTGATCAATATGTTCTCCTTTCTCTCAAGGTCATCCTTTTCAGCCATCTACTTTCACAGTGTTCTTGCCCGCTGATTTTTAGAAATCAGGAGCACTGGTGCTCATGTGCCAAATACACTTTTCGCTCAGCCTTGGTCTAATTAGAACAAGGAAGAGCATTGGATGAATAGAATCTTTAGTGTTCAGACAAGAATTATTAACCATTTTCTTTACGAAAGTCAGACTTGCTGCTTTCATTGATCATAGAAGAGAGAGAAAAATAGAGTTCCACAACAAGCGTGCCTAAGCACAAAGTAGCAGCAAAACAACGCAACAGCACAAGAAAGACAGAATTATTAACCTTTCACAGCTTGGCAGCTCGACCCTTTACTATTGTTCCGCCTTTACCACGATTGATGCAAGGAAATGTTTAGGTCTTAAGTTTCAGTCTCCCGTAACTTAGTATTTCTTCCATAGTTCTGCAGGACAGATGCACAATTTGATCATTGGTAGATTCAAATTTAGACGAAGTCGAAACATCCTTTATTGGACAGAGGGAGTAAGATATGTTACTGCCTGCAGAACGGGATTACAACAATGGTATTTCCACTCATTCATCTTGATCAATATGTTCTCCTTTCTCTCAAGGTCATCCTTTTCAGCCATCTACTTTCACAGTGTTCTTGCCCGCTTCTTTGAACTGCTAGCCGGCTGAGTAGAATCACTTGTGCAGATTTACTATTCGAAGCTGACTTCTAGCCTTCTAGGGGCCTTGCCGGTAGAACTTGGTGCAGATTTAGTAACTGAACCACAATTCTGCCATTTATCCTTGAGTTCACTTTGTTCTTCTGAGGAGATTGGCACGGAACCTAGGTTCCGTCTAATTAAATATGGGTTCCGTCTAATCTAATTTTTCGTGACCGTTGATTAAATCGATGATAAATTTTGTGTAACTTCTATAATACTGTAACAGTTCTAAACGGAGTCAACTCATAAATAAGAATCAACCAAATCAATCAAGATGTAGCCTTCTTCACGAAATCAATCAGAATAACTACTCTGTACTTGACTAGTCGTGGCCTTTTTCACAATAGCGCCCGCCGCCGCCCCTCCCCAGGTCGCGGGGATCATTGGAGGTCACGGCCCCATTTTCTCCATCGCATACCCTCTGCTCCGTCGCAGCCGCCAGCCGCCGCCGCCCCTCCCTCCATCGTGGGGATCGCTGGAGATTCACGGACCCGTCGACCTCTCTATCGCAGCAACCTCCCCTCCGTCAGGGGGATCGCCGGCAGAGTTACGGGCCCGTCCCCTCAGTCGCTGGACCGGCCAAAGTGTCGCTGGGATCGCCGGGAGCATCCAGCCCCTACCCCTACCTGACGAGCGCCGCCCGGGAGATCACGGCGGACGCGTCTCTGCCTCCTCGTCCACATGTTTTATCTCTAGATGACTGGTCTGATCTCTTTCATCTTCCTTTGTCTGAAGAAGCACTGGGGGAATTTCTTTCAACTTCTGTCTCCTAGATGATCTCCCTGAAACTGCTGACAGAGATCGTCAGCGGTTATTGAGCATCTTTGAGCCACAGGTAATTTGTTTGGTCGACTGGGACTACTTCATTCAGGACTCGGGAAAAGCAACTAACATGGAGCTACTGAATCGTGTGCTAGCTGTTGCTTGTAGGGATGTCGGATTGAAGAGATGTCATGTGCAGAGCATGATCGCCATCCCAGGGGCTCCTTCATTGAGACCAAGAGAAGCCCAGAACGATAATGTTGCGGCCAGAGAAAAGACGAATCATCTATCGTGTGTTGCTGATGTACATACATTCTCCCCAGTGGCTTTGGACACAGTAAAATGTTAACGAGATTTATTGGGCGTGAATGTTCTATGGAACCAGGTGATGCTGCAGCGACCAGGACATCATGATGAGATTGTGGATGACTTGCGCTGTCCTTATGGAGTCGGCCGGTAACTGGTCACATTGTAGTCTGCTCTAAATGTTACTATATCTGAGTGTGCTCCCAAAGTTCAGTTTATGTATCTTTCTCACTATTGTAATGTTGTAAAGAGCTGTATGTATGTGATGCTTCTGACTTCTGAGTCCGTTTGTTTCATGACTCAGTTGCAAAGATACAAAAAGTAGAGCTAAATATGACAGATCAAAAGTCCGGATGTAATTTAAATTTTATATGAGGATCTTAATTGTTTGTGTGTGTTTCATTTTCTTGGATCTAATGTATTATCATGTTTATTTTGAAAACAAACTGTTTCGTTTACCTGAAAACAAACTGTTTCTATCGAGATTTGGTTCTAACGGGGAACGAGCAAACACCCAGAAAGTTTAGAGAACTATTAAGATTGTACAAAATCCCATCTTCCAAACATGGGCTTCAGAGTTTTATACAGTGTGCTCAAGAGACACATGTACATACATGCTGCAGAGACCGATCGATGAATCGATCTGATGATCGGCCACATGATGGAGCAGGCATGGGGATTCTCGTCGCTGAAGTAGCTCCCGTGCGGCGACGGGCACGACGCTGGATAGCGGCTGCTGCTCGTGGCACTAGTATCCGCTAACTTTTGTGCTGCAACTGTTGCTACATGGAGAACGGCAGCCTCTAGAACATGCTCCACCACGGCCGGGACGGCACGCCGCTTTTAGTCTGGTACGACCCCATCCGCATGGCCTGGGAGGTGGCCACCGCCGTCGCGTTTCTCCACAGCACCAGGCCGGACCCCATCATCCATCGTGACCTCAAGCCGGCCAACATCCTGCTCGATCAGAACCTTGCCAGCAAGATCGGTGACGTGGGCCTCTCGAAGGCGCTGCTCCTCCCGGCCGCCACCTGAGCCATGGAGGCCAGCAGTCCAGCACCCATCGTCGTCCATGATTGGTCAAGCACACGGCGTCATGATGCTACATCGACCCGGAGTACCACGATGGTCAAGTCCGACGTGTACCCCGCTGGGCATCGTGATGCTGCAGATGCTCACGGGAAGGACGTCGCCGCTGGGGCTCGCCGCCTCGCCGTGGAGGCTGCGCTGGAAGACGGCGGCAACGCCCGTATGCTACCGGATGCGAGTGGCCGCTGGAAGAGGCGCGGCAGCTAGCCGCGCTACAGCTCCGGTGCGCCGAGATGCGGTACAGCGACAGCCAAGGCTGCACGTCAAAGGGCGTCGCTCTTAGGGCCGCTCGTCTTGTCCAGCGGCCAGCATCAACGCCCGCAACTCCTCTAGGACGATGATGTCCGACTACTATTCTTCTCATGTGACTTTAAGATCGGTGCACTCTTATTAGATGCTTTGACCGTTTAGAAGGACGTTTGTTTTTTATAATTTTCATAGAATATATTAGAGGTTTCGGTCCCACATGATTTTGGTTCCGGTCCCACACCTTTGGTTCCGTTAGTTTGGTTCCGTCTATTTACTACCGTTGGATGGGGGTGGATGAACGGTTATTAAAAATGCCAATCACTGTAAAACTTGTAAACAAAGTTTGACCCGCCCATTATCATTGTTGATCCTTTTCGAGAGTACATCTTTAATTTCAACCTGTACAATTCCAGTTGCCATGGTGCCATTGGCGGACGCAGCGGGGGGGCCGGGGGGCCGTGGCCCACCCAGAATTCTGCCGGCCCAATTAATAACTCATGGAAAAAAGCCCGATTTGACGATTCGTGGTCTCGTGGAGATAGCATCCTGGGTCGAGCGCACTGGTCGTCGAGGCAACGAGGGCGAGGACCAGACGTCCACGCGATTCCCCAATCCCCACGCCCAGACCGTCGCCGCCCGCCGCTCAAGCCCCGGCGCCGCCGCTGCCCGCCGGCGCCGCCGCTGCCCATCCCGGCGCTCGCCCGCCCAGCCCCGCCGCCGCACTGCCGCAGTCCGCAGAGACCACCGGCCGTCGGTCGCCGGCCGCCGCTCGGAACGTCGAGCGCCGCCCGCCCGCCCCTGATCTTCCCAAGTCCCAACTGCCGAGGGTGACTGGGTGAGGCCGGTGAGCTACTGAGCTGTGAACATTTTCTGATTTGCAGCTATTTGCCTATTTCTCTGTATGCATTGACTGTCTGTAACTCTGTATGAAACTATGAATGTATGTCCTTGTGTATGTCTATTCTCTGTTACTTTGTAAGTTTGTATGTTAAGAAGAACACATAAAATTGCTAAATTAGTAATGTTTAAATATTTCAATTGTGTAGAAATGAAGAGGAATAGCCAAATTGCGCTACTGGCATCAAAGAAGATTGCATCTCCGGTCCAATCCGATATTGTACCCGATGAAGTCGACTCCGATATTGAGAGTGAGATTGACATTAAAGATACAACACCACACCCACCTTCACCCCAACAACCAAATGAAAGGTCATTTGATGCTCACTTTCTTCCACATGATCCGGGGGAAAGGATTCCTATATCAAGTTATGATGTTAATATTCAAGATGATGTTCGGAGAGGATATATCCTAAAAGGTCCGTGCCAACCATATGAGCATGATTTCGCAACAACAAAAAAGAAGGGCAAAAAACGACACTTCAGTTGTGTTTGGTTTCATCACTACAATTGGCTAGAATATAGTATCGAAAAGGATGCGGCATTTTGCTTTGTGTGTTTCTTGTTCAAAGAGAGAGCCAATGGAGGTCCCGGAGGAGATGCCTTTGTTAAAGATGGTTTTAGAAATTGGAAAAAACCCGAATCATTTAAGAAGCATGTGGGTGGTGTTGCTAGCATTCACAACCAAGCTCAAGAGAAGTACAACTTATTTGTTGCACCCAACACCAAAATTGATAATGTTCTTATGAAGGTGTCTAAGAAGGATGTACTTCTTTACAAGACTAGGCTAACTATGTGGCTCATGGAAGATCACAACGGTATTATGTAATTATGTGGCTCATGGAAGATCACAACGGTATTATGAAAAGCAAACAAATGATGATCGTTATAGAAGAGAAGTGTATCTTGGTGTTGTTGATCAAGTTATTCAAGAGCTTGACAATCGGTTTGATGAGGTTAACATGGAGTTGCTTATTTGTATTGTAATCGTGCACATTTGATATATGTGTTGAACTCCAATGCAATGAATCTGTCTTGTATATTGTTCATTACTTCATTATGTAAAAGTTTTTCACATTTTGGGGGGTGCGCAAAAAAAAAATTGAGGTATGCCCGCCCTCCAATTCTTTCCTGCGTCCGCCACTGCATGGTGCTGCAAAAGAATACACACCCTAAGACAACAGAGACCCTTACACACAACTTTTTCCCTTCACCGTTCCCAACATTCATCCACTGCTTATAGTTGAGGAACTGTAGCACTTATGGAAAAATCATAAAACAGTATTCTTTTACGAGAAACAGTGGGACTCTGCAGTTACAAGAGTATAAGGGTTTGTACATTAAAGAAAAAGAAATAAATAAATCTTGTTTTAACAGAGAAATAAATAAATCACATGAAACTGTCTGCCCAAGTAGGAAAAGGTCCATATTTCTTCCTTATTGGGACTTAAGGCAACATATCTCCTGCTTAAATCTTAATGTTCATAAAGAAAGCATATCCCTTGGAAACTTAAAGCCCATTAACCCAACGACGAGTCCATAAATAAATTTCATCTCAAGAAGGAACATGTGTTATTAAATCCCAAAATATTTGAAATTCCACATAAACAGCCTTGGATAATGGTAAATGAAATACCAAGAGTGACTCATTATGAAAAGGTCTGCTAAAACAAACCTAAAGGGATATGGCATATAGGAAGCTAAGGGAAAAATCAACCTAAGATCCTGATATTGCGAGCTATCGTTCCAAAGCATAATGGAGGTTCCATTTTTATTCTAACATTTGACCAAGTTCATATAAGCAGGGAACAACCAGCAATCTCACCACCATAAAGAACATACATTCGTTTTGGCTAGTGGTAGGGAAAAAAAGTAGTAAGATTCCAGATCAAGTTAACCTAAGGCACATCAGCCCTCTAAAAAAAAATCTTAAAATTTCATGAAAAAACAATCATTCCGAATGTGTAGGTCAATAATGCCCAATCGGCCTTTATTTTTTATGTCTTACAAAACAAATGATAAGCTTTCTAAGTGGGACTATTCTAGGATATTACCCCTTTTCTTCTAGAAATTCACTTTGGAGCTCGAGCTACATGGAGCTCGTTCAAAATTTGAAAACACAATTTCAAAGTTTCAAAAAATTATGGAAAAATAATTCTAGATGTAGATAATGATGTACTCTATCAACAAACAAAATCTCAACCAAAAATAACTTGTAATATATGCTTTAAAAATGAAAAAACCTAACAGAATTTCGAGGATTGAATTTTTGCACTTCTGACTACTTTAGATGTCAGATTTTGGCATTTTTGTGCAGCCAAAAATACGGGGTATTTCGAGCTGGGACTTTTTCAAGTTGAATAAAGTACATTATTTCCTACAGCTAAATTTTTTGGAACTTCAGAATGTCGTTTTTGAATTGTTCAAAAAACGGTCTATGTGTAGCCCGAGCTCTAAAAATCTGCACTCGTTTTATTTTTCTCGAACAGTGTCTTCTATACTTGTCAAGTTGATATATGATGCCCTTGTATTTTTAGTGTTCTCTTTTAGAAGGTAGGAAAACAAGGATATCACTGAATTAACCATCAAAAGCTTTCCAAATGAAGTAAGAAATGAAAACGAGCTTGCAACCTTTACTCAATTCTTAGAGAGTACATATATGACTTGTCATGATTCACTTTTCAACCAACTGAGATGGCGAACTCATCCATAGCTCTTAGATGGAGTGCATTTTATCAACAAACATAATTATCAATATGTGATCAGCATTCTTTTACCGAGCATTGGCCCCGTGGGCTATCATGTTGTGACGGGCTAACGAGCTCCTTAGAACCCTCTAAACCGAAAGGCTCACTATTAATTCACTGCGGTGGGAGGAGCTTTCCGTCACGTTGACTGTTGATGCCCCAAATAACAATGACAAGGCATACTCTAGGGGCACGTTTGGTAGCCTAGAGGCCCTTTGGCCTAGACACGGGGAGAAGAAAATGGATCTCGTTCGGTTGGCTGGGCTCCTCCATGTTATTGCATCGCACGGTTCTTAAAGTAGTGTTGGGCCTGCCCCGGGAGGAACGGCCGAATCGGCCATTTTTGTGGAGCCTGGACCGTTGTCGCTGATGGTTGCACGCGCTGGGAAAACCCCCTACCTGGTTTGCGATGGCCAGAGCAGCGGCCATGGTGGCGGGTGCAGCAGGCTCGAGCTGGGACATGGACGTGCCACTGTGGTCCGTCCCTTTCCCATGGCACGCTACGCCACAAGCGGGGCAGCCCCTGACAATTGTTCCTTTTCCACCGGTGGCCGTAACACCGCCCATAGAAGTTTAAGCGCCGCCTCCTCCCCTATGGGGTGGGGGGCATTGTCGAGCAACGATAGGAGCAGCAACACAGCGTCCACCTCTGATGTGGCCACTTTCTCTCCGTCCGATTGTAAGTTTCCGATTCCCCTGTTTTAGATTCCAGTAAGGTTTTTTTTATATCCAACACTAGTTCATCGCAATTGGGTTAGGGTCATTTGATTTAGGGTAGATTAGTGATTTCCTAAAATTACTCTTCACCGGCTGTGAACGGCATGACCGCGGCACGGAAGAATGTCAATGGAAAGCATGCCATTGACAAGCATTTTGACATGCTTTTCAATGGCATGCTTTCCATTGACATGCCTATCACCGTTCAGTGGCATGTACATACTTTGCAATGCCTTCGCAAAACTGGTAATACCTAAGAGAGTACCTGGACGGGCCGATGGAGGGGTTTGAAGACATTACGCCAAGGGTGCAGCTCCGGGACAACAGTACTACACTCATGGATGCGTACCGCGAGATCTACGCGCCCAAGGTTCATCGAGGCCGTTCTGCACACCTAGGCCGTGCTCCTAGGCAAAAGCTTCCAGCCTTCTTCATGGAGCTCTCCGCAAGTGACCTCCTCGCGCTGAGCGTGCTACCTGCCATGGAGCAAAAGCTGATCAAGAAGTACAAGTTGAAGAAGGACGATCAACCGGTTAAGATGTCCCTATACCTGCGGAAGGTTTACGAGAACAATGTCTAGCTACAGTGGAGGGGTGATAGGGTTGCCTTCATCAAATGCTCGAGTGAGTTTGCCAGGAAACCCGAGATAGCCGTCAACGACACGGTCATATTCACCCCATGGATGACAGCTTCGACGTCCGGTTGTACATGTATGACACCTTTGTCGCAAGCATCCGGGGATACAAAAATAACCACTAGGGTCGTTGGGAAGATCCTCTCTGTGAGGGTCTTCATTAGAGGAGCCGTCCATGTTATATGCCTTCTTGTATAGTTGCTTTCGTGATGTTCTGGTTGTATTGTTGGCCCCACGAGGCTGTTGAACAATCCTTTTGTGCATGTGGTGTGTGCCCCTAGTGTAAGTATGATACTGATTAGAATGAACTAAGTGTGTTAGTAGTCTGACGCTAGAACTAAGAAATTTAGTACTATGTCAGTTGTTAACATGATGTTTATTATGCTTCATTGCTTGATGTGATCCTTATGCATGGGTTGTGTGATGGTAAGATCACCAAATTTGAATATGGTGAGGAGGTACCACAAGTGTGTGTGCCCAAAATGGAAACCAAACACATGCCGTGTGACTAAACACAGATGCCAGTTTTTTGCAGACAACTAAACAAACTGACACTCGAGTAGCAACTGATGTAGCCTAGCCTACCATACAACTAGCTAAAGTTGACCCGTTGCCCTATTTGCAACGGAAAAACCAACCCTGGAGCCTGATCCCACTGAGCTTGAGGCTACCAAACGTGCCCTAGAAGTCCACCAACTCACTGTGGGATTCTCCTAGTGTCTTGGGGACAATACATGGCTATGGCCCGGTCTTGCAAAGATGAAAACCGATATTAGGCAGTGAGGTATTTTTTCCTAGTTGATCCAGTGAGGGCCTTAAGATTTTAGTCCTAGTAGCTTAATTCGCCCCAGTCTACTGCGGTTGGACCCTCCTTGGAAATTTGTGATGCTCCTACGTTGCACCCACCCATGGTGATCGAGAATACCTCTGCAAGTGCTCGTCGAGGGCGAGACCTCTAGCATTGGGTCACACCATGACATTCGCTCCCCCATGTCGAATACTCTCGATGCACCGCAGAGGTCATCCCACCCCTCGCCTGATCATCCACCGATATCAAACTCGTTGCCACAACCGCCACATAATGGATGTTATACTCACACGACATCGCATCACATAGCTTCACCGATGCTGATGTTGAGGTATACCTAGGGAAGCAACCATCTGCTCTGGTGGGATCGATGGCATCAGAAGCGAGTACCCAAAACCACCCGAATAAGCTTTCTGCCCTTTTTTTTTTGGAAAGAATAGCAACAGTACCACTAGTCTGTAGGGATTCGTAGCATAGAAAATAAAAAAATTCCTACCCAAGAACGAATAACAAGCTAAGATCTAATCTAGTAGATGGTAGCAACGGGGTGAAGATCAACATACCCTCGAAGATCGCTAAGCATTAACGAGATAAATCTTGTGCGTGGTGGATGTACTCGATCACTTGCCTCTTTCAAAAGCGCGTAGAAGATCTTGATGGTGCCACAATTGAGCAGCACATCCGCACTCGGTCACACGTACGGTGTTGATGACGACGTCCTTCTCCCCATTCCAGCGGGCAGCGGATGTAGTAGATCCTCCTCGGAATCCCGCCAGCACGACGGCGTGGTGACGGTGGTGGTGGAGATCTCCAGCAGGGTTTCGCCGTAAGCTGTGCGGGAGTGTTATGGAGGAGATGTGGTGCTAGGGTTTGGGAGAGGGGGCTTGGGCGCCGGCCCTTGATGCCCTAGGTGGTGCGGCCAAGTGTGTCCATCCCCTCCCCTCTCTTCCCCTTTAAATAGGTGGAAACCCCCTAGGGTTTACCCCAAAACCACTTTGAAATCCAACTCCAAACTTACCAAATTGGGAAACCTAGAGGGAGAGGGCTTTCTCCCTTTCCTTCTTTCTTGGACGGCCAACATGGTGGAATCCATCATGGACTCCACCTTCCCACTTGGTGGGTTGGCTAGGGTTGGCTGAGTCCATTCGGGACTCCACCTGCCATAGTGAATTATTCCGGATGATTCTAGAACCTTCTACAACCTTTCATAAATTCACCGGACTATTCCCAAACTTGGAATGTGACTTCCCATATATGAATCTTATTCTCCGGACCATTCCGAAACTCCTTGTGATGTCCTAGATCCCATCCGAGACTCCGAACAATATTCGAACTCCATTCCATATTCCATATCTACTTAAAACGACAACGAACCTTAAGTGTGTCACCCTACGGTTCGCGAACTATGCGGACATGATCGAGACTCTTCTGCGATCAATAACTAATAGCGGGACCTGAAGATCCATAATAGCTCCCACATATTCAACGATGACTTCGTGATCGAAAGAACCATTTACATAAGATACTGATTCCCTTTGTCTCGCGATATTTTACTTATCCGAAGTTTGATCGTCGGTATCTATGTACCTAGTTCATCCTCATTACCGATAAGTACTCTTTACTCGTACCGTGATATGACATCCCTTGTGAGCCAGTCACATGCTTGCAAGCTAGTTGGATGACATTCCACCGAGAGGGCCCAGAGTATATCTATCCGACATTTGGATGGACAAATCCCACTATTGATCCACGTGCTTCAACCTATACTTTCCGAACACTTAATGACACCTTTATAACAACCCATTTACGGAGTAGTGTTTGGTGTCATCAAAGCATCCATCTGGTGTAGGTGATTAACATGATCTCATGGTCGAAGGATTAGGTTACTATGTATATTAAAGCTTGAAGCACAGAACTTAATGACTTGATCATATGCTATGCTTACTATGGGTGTATGTCCATCACATCATTCACCTAATGATATGATCTTGTTATTAATAACATACACTGTTCATGATCAGGAAATCGTGATCATCTACTAATCAACAAGCTAGTTTAACAAGAGCCTTACTAGGGACTCTTTTATGTTTACAAAACACACAAGTATTAATGTTTTGGTTAATACAATTAGAGCATGGACTGTAAACATTTATCATGAACACTAAGATATAACAATAAATACTTTTATTATTGTCTCTTGGGCATATCTCCAACAGTCTCCCACTTGCACTAGAGTCAATAATCTAGTTTACATTTGTAAAGATATAACACCTTGGCCTTCTGGAGGTTATCATGTTTGCTTATGGGAGAGGTTTCACTCAAAGAATCTGGCATTCTCAGAAACGTGTGTATTTTGCAATTCATTTGCGTCTGAATACATCACTCAGTTTTTCAAATGAGTCGGCATTAATCGTATATGTTTGGTCTTCTGGTGGAACCTTAATTCCGTGAAATATGTTACCAATATTGTCACATACAATATAGTTTCATAGTTCTGACACTACCGAAACTACACCAAGTTCTCAAAGAACTCCTCGACTCAAACGCCCTCGGTCATTGTCAAAACAATGATATACTCCGCCTTCGTTATAGAATCCGTTGCAATATTTAGAACTTATCAAAATCTAGCAAAGACTTTGTAACATCCCAGCATTTGGGGTTACAAAAATAGAGGAAACAGATGTGTGCATTGCATTCATGCATAGAAAATCCAGAGAAATTTGTGCTTTCAAATAAAACATGTCACAATAACTGAAGTTTCACTTGACTTGATGGAATTGAAGTAGCTCATCAAGTCAAGCGCTATAAACCTCAATGTGACCTTTGCTAAAACCCTATTTTGGGTAGAGGTTATTTGTTCTAAGGGGTTAGATCAAATGGAACTAAAGCTAAACCAATAACACATTAATCAAGAATCAATTACTTGATCTTCTAAAAGATCATAATATGGTATTCCTTGCCATCACATATGAATATCTATTCAATTGTAAATCAAGCAACAATAAAATGGAGAAACTATTCTTGACTTATCTTTTCCATGTCTTAAACTAATCTATGTTCCTACCATGAACCTCATGGTATTCATTCCACTTCATTCTTGGATTCATGACAAAGAGATCAATTCTAGTATTGTTCTCTAGTTTCCCTAGTTTCCATTTATCCTTCCCTATTCAAATTATCATACATAAAAATCTAGAGAAGAGAGAGTTATAAATCTATTAAAGAAGCAATGTCAACACTTGAGATAAACCCTTGGTTATATATCCATATGCTCACATCATCATCTTTAGGAAGAACCCTAGGATATTATTCAAAATATTTCCTAGAGAGAGAATCCATTTATAATAACCATAGATCTTGATGATCCCACCATTATCTTTGGAGCATAACCTTGAGATATTATTCAAGTCATTCCCAAGTAAGAGAAACCAATGATACCAACCTTGGCTATACTTATTAAAGAATCAAAGATAAACCTTGAACTAAAGTATTAAGAGATAAACCATTTTACCTTGGAGTGGTGAGATGATCTAGTATCAAATGGAATAAACCATATCCATTAGTTGATGAAGTAAGGAAGAGAATAATCCAATTAAGCTAGACAAGTGGATCCTTAGCCTAGATAACTAAAGAGATCTTGTGAGTGCACAATAAAACCTTGAGTAATGCATGTATATATAATAGAGCTCAATCTAAAGTGTTACATACAAATAATTTGATCAATCACTTGATCTTGGAGGAGAAAACCATACCTCACTAACGATATCTTCAGAAGCCAACTCATGATCACCACAAAGTGGGTGTTGATCATAAAACCCTAAGAGCCTAGACTGAGTGTGATGGAAGGATTGTATTAGAGGGAGGTTAGTGAGTAATGAGTTGATCATGTCTAATGCATGATCATGCTTTGCAAGTATATCAGTATTAGATAAAACCCTATATGATAAGCAGATATCATTCACCACAAGAAATTATAGGGAGATTACTAGTAAGCAACCCTAGACTAATATCTCAATCCTAACTTGTGAATCACTTGGTGATCATTAGTAGAATCCTACCACATCTATATTCCACTTATTCCTCAATTAATGAATATAAGAAAACCTTAGAGCCAAACCATATACTTAATATGGTGTGTGATACGTCTCCGATGTATCGATAATTTCTTATGTTCCATGCTACTTTATTGATGATATCTACATGTTTTATACACATTATATGTCATATTCGTGCGTTTTCCGGAACTAACCTATTGACGAGATGCCGAAGGGCCAGTTGTTGTTTTCTGCTGTTTTGGTTTCAGAAATCCTAGAAAGGAAATATTCTCGGAATCGGACGAAATAAAGACCCAACATCCTATTTTTCCCGGACGCTTCCGAGCACCGAAGAAGGGTCGAGAGGGCAGGGAGGGCCCCACCCCACGGGCCGCGCGGCCAAGGGGTGGGCGCGCCCCTATGGGAGGGGGACCCCTCCGTCTCTTCGCCTGTTTAGTCGTCCCGACCTAAAAACACCGGGAGGAAGACGAAACCCGAGAAAACCTTCGAGCCACCGCCATCGCGAAATCAAGATTCGGGGACAGAAGTCTCTGTTCCGGCACCTGCCGGGACGGGGAATTGCCCCCGGAGTCATCTCCACCGCCGTCTCCACCGCCATCTTCACCGCCATCGTTGTCTCCATGATGAGGAGGGAGTAATTCACCCCCGGGGCTGAGGGCTCCGCTAGCTATGTGGTTCATCTCTCTCTTTATGTGATCTAGTTGAATATCATCTATGTGCTACTCTAGTGATGTTATTAAAGTACTCTATTCCTCCTTCACGGTGTAATGGTGACAGTGTGTGCATCCGTGTTAGTACTTGGCGTAGATTATGATCATAATCTCTTGTAGGTTATGGAGTTAATTATTACTATGATAGTGTTGACGTGATCTATGCCTCCTTCATGGCGTGATGGTGATAGTGTGCATGCTATGTTAGTTCTTGGTGTAATTATGTTGATCTATCTTGCACTCTAAGGTTATTTAAATATGAACATTGAATTGTGGAGCTTGTTAACTCCGGCATTGAGGGTTCGTGTAATCCTACGCAATGTGTTCATCATCCAACAAAGGGTGTAGAGTAGTCCTATTATGTGATCATTGTTGAGAGTGTCCACTAGTGAAAGCAGGATCCCTAGGCCTTGCTTCCAAGCATCGAATCTCCGTTTGTTTACTGTTTTGTTGCATGTTTACTCGCTGCCATATTTTATTCAGATTGTTATTACCACTCATATACATCCATATTACTTGTATTTCACTATCTCTTCGCCGAACTAGTGCACCTATACACTGACAAGTGTATTTGGTGTGTTGGGGACACAAGAGACTTCTTGCTTTGTGATTACAGGGTTTGAGAGGATATCTTTGACCTCTTCCTCCCTGAGTTCGATAAACCTTGGGTAATCCACTTAAGGAAACTTGCTGCTGTTTCTACAAACCTCTGCTCTTGGAGGCCCAACACTGACTACAAGAATAGAAGCACCGTAGACATCAAGCACTTTTAGGCGCCGTTGGGGAGGAAAGGTAAAAGGCATTCATACTTCGGTTCCAGGTAATAGTACTTTTCTGGCGCCATTGTGTGTGTGCTCGAAGCTATTTCCTTTAGATCCTGCAATTGCATCTTTTTGTTTCTTGTTTTTATTTTCACTAGTAGGGCATAATGGAAAACAACAAAAAAATTGGTGAGCTTTTTAATCTTTTTCCTAATTTAGAATTGTTTGATGCGAAAATTAAAAAACCTATGGAACCTTATTTACATGATAGTAGCAATGTTATTAGTATGAATGCAATTACTGCTAATGCTATGAAGAAGTCTAAGCTTGGGGAAGCTAGTTTACATAAAAATAATATTTTTGCTCCTCCGCTTTGGAAGAAATATTTTCCTCTGATGATACTTTATCTCCCATATGCGATAACTCTAATAATGCTTCTGATATTTTAAATCCCTGCTGAAAGTATTCCGTATAAAATACCTATGGAAATTATTGAACGTGTTATGGATAACCGCTATGAAGGGGATGGAACTGTCCATCCTGGGAATCATTTACTGTTTTTGCATGAATTATGCGGGTTATTCAAGTGTGCAGGTATCCCTATGGATGAAGTGAAGAAGAAACTATTCTCTATGTCGCTGTCTGTAAAGCGGCGCATTGGTATAAACTATTGAAGGACGGGCGCTCTCTTGATTGGAAGGATATTGTGCCTCTATTTTATTCCAAGTTCTATCCTCCAAGTGAAATTCACAAAGATAGAAACCATATATATAATTTTTGGCCTCATGATGGAGAGAGTATTGCCCAAGCATGGGAGAGATTGAAGACTATAATGCTCAAATGCCCCAATCATGAGCTTCCAGGTAATATCATCATTGATAATTTCTATGCAAGACTTTCTTTTCAAGATAAGACCTTGCTGGATACTTCTTGTTCTGGATCATTCACACGCAATAAAGAAGAGTTTAAATGGGACCTTCTTAATCGGATTCAGGAGAACGCTGAAGATTGGGAGAACAACAAAGGTGAAGAGTCAGGTATAAATTATGATTATGAATGCATTGAAACTTTTGTGGATACTGATAAATTTCGAGATATGAGTGCTACTTATGGTCTTGACTCTCAAGTTTGCAAATCTTTATAAAGCCTTTGCTTCTCATTTAGAATTGCCTAAAAAGAATTTTGATAAGTATCATGAACCTTTTAAAGAGGCTTGCATGAAGAATGACATTGTTGTTAATGATTGCAATAAGCATGCTCAAACTCCTAAGAATGCTATTTCCTATAAGCATGTTAATTTTTGTGGAATACATAGACCTTGTGGAATTAATCAAATAGAAGATGAATATTGTATCCATCACAGAAATGAAAAAACTAGAAAGTGGTCTAGAGCTCTAGATGATCTTGGAGAAAAAGTGTGTGCCCTCTATCCTTTTATTTGTGAACTTTGCCATAGAGTTGGTCATTTTAATTTTCAATGCTCCTCCAATGATAATTCAAACCCCATGAGTGCTGCAAATTTGTATTGTGATGATGAAATTATTCCTAATCAGCATGATGAACTTACCTTATTTTTGAAGTGTGAAGAGTTATCAAGAAAAATTTCTTTGTTAAATATTAACGATCTTGATATTGATGATGTCATGCATGGGTGTCTTTCTTATTGCATTAATAATAGCCATACAAATACTTACATACAAAATATTTTAGAAGATGACACCTTGCCAAAATATGATAGGACCGCTGTGTGTTTTCAACTAATTAATGAAAAGGAGGGATCCTCCCAAGTTTCTTCTATTGTTTCTAAAGTAAATCAGGTTATGCGGACAAGCCACCCTTCAAGCCTCTTCCTCCTAAAGAAGGGAACGAGGAGAAGGAAGATAAGAAGAAGAAGAAGAAGAAGAACGAAGAAGAAGAAGAAGAAGAAGAAGAAGGAGAATAAAAAGAAAGAGGTAACGTATCCCCGCGTGAATGAGATAACGCTAGGTAACCATAAGTATGTTGCTCCTAATGATTATTGTGATAATGAATCTGAATACGATGATCTTCCTATGCCCTTTACATACATTAGCGATCATGATTTGAATGAGCACACTACCTTTGATATTGGAAATCTCTTTGGTACTGATTATGAAAGTAATGATGATAGCATTATTCATGTCCCCTTAAACGATGATATTGAAAGCCCTAAGCTTGGGGATGTTGTGCTTGAAGATCCTATATTTGAGACCTCTACTTTTAGTGAAAATGATGATATTACATATTCGGGTTTAGATAATTGCTATAGAGATGTATATGACACATGTTACAATTATCCTTATGAAACTTGTCATAGTTATGATGGACTTGCCAAAAACCATTCCCTTAGTATGCAACTTGTTTACCATGTTCAAATTCTTGATAATGATCCTGCTCCAATTACTATTAATGAGAAGAGTTTTTCTTATGTCAAAAATAATGATACCCTTATGCATATGAACCATGATAAGAATATTTTAAGTGATGGTTATATTGTAGATTTCATCAATGATGCCACTGAAAGTTATTACGAGAGAGGGAAACATGGTTATAGGCATCTTAATAATATTAAGTTTCCCCTCTTTATGTTGAGAATCTTGAAGTTACTCGTGTTTTATCCTCTTTTGCTTGTCACCTTGTTCTTCATGAATTCATTTGTGTACAAGATTCCTATGCATAGGAAGCATGCTAGGCTTAAATTTGTTTTGAATTTGTCTCTTGATGCTCCTTTTTGCTCCAAATACTATTTCTTGCAAAACTGCTGAGCCCATCTTAATGGCTATAAAGAAAGAACTTCTTGGGAGATAACCCATGTGTTTTTTTACTACAGTACTTTGTTTTATATTTGTGTCTTGGAAGTTGTTTACTACTGTAGCAACCTCTCCTTATCATGTTTTTGTGCCAAGTAAAGTTTCTATGTTAAAGTTGATGTTATATTTGGGATCGCTGCGCAGAAACAGCATTGCTGTCTGTCACGAATGGCACAAGTCTCTGTAGAAAATTCGAAAAAATCCAATTTACGAGCGTGATCCTCAGATATGTACGCAACTTTCATTAGTTTTGAGTTTTTCCGTTTGAACAAGTCTGGTGCCATTTTAAAATTCGTCTTTACGGACTGTTCTGTTTTTGACAGATTCTGCCTTTTATTTCGCATTGCCGCTTTTGTTAAGTTGAATGAGTTTGTTTGTTCCATTAACTTTCAGAAGTTTTGTGCAATGTCCAGAAGTGTTAAGAATGATTGTGTCACCTCTGAACATGTGAATTTTTGATTATGCACTAACCCTCTAATGAGTTTGCTTGAAGTTTGGTGTGAAGGAAGTTTTCAAGGGTCAAGAGAGGAGTATGATATACTATGATCAAGAGGAGTGAAAGCTCTAAGCTTGGGGATGCCCTGGTTCACCCCTGCATATTTCAAGAAGACTCAAGCATCTAAGCTTGGGGATGCCCAAGGCATCCCCTTCTTCATCGACAAAGTATCGGGTTCCTTCTCTTGAAACTATATTTTTATTCGGTCACATCTTATGTATTTTACTTGGAGCGTCTGTTTGTTTTTGTTTCTGTTTTTGTTTGAATAAATGCTTGTGTGGGAGAGAGACATGCTCCGCTGGTTCATATGAACACATGTGTTCTTAGCTCATAATATTCATGGCGAAGTTTCCTCTTCGTTAAATTGTTATATGGTTGGAATTGGAAAATGCTACATGTAGTAATTCTAAAATGTCTTGGATAATGTGATACTTGGCAATTGTTGTGCTCATGTTTAAGCTCTTGCATCATATACTTTGCACCCATTAATGAAGAAATACATAGAGCTTGCTAAAATTTGGTTTGCATATTTGGTCTCTCTAAGGTCTAGATATTTCTAGTAAAGAGTTTGAACAACAAGGAAGACGGTGTAGAGTCTTATAATGTTTACAATATGTCTTTTATGTGAGTTTTGCTGCACCGGTTCATCCTTGTGTTTGTTTCAAATAACCTTGCTAGCCTAAGCCTTGTATCGAGAGGGAACACTTCTCATGCATCCAAATCCTTGAGCCAACCACTATGCCATTTGTGTCCACCATACCTACCTACTACATGGTATTTCTCCGCCATTCCAAAGTAAATTGCTTGAGTGCTACCTTTAAACAATTCAAAAGTTATTACCTCTTATTTGTGTCAATGTTTTATAGCTCATGAGGAAGTATGTGGTGTTTATCTTTCAATCTTGTTGGGCAACTTTCACCAATGGACTAGTGGCTTCATCCGCTTATCCAATAATTTTGCAAAAAGAGCTGGCAATGGGATTCCCAGTCCCAAATTAATTAACAAAAATAGACACTCCTCCATGGTATGTGATTGTTGGACGGCACCCGAAGGATTCGGTTAGCCATGGCTTGAGAAAGCAAAGGTGGGGAGGAGTGTTATCATAATAAAACTAAAATAAAAGGCACTCCTTCATGGTATGAGATTGTTGGCAGGCACCCGAGGATTCGGTTAGCCATGGTTTGTGAAAGAAAGGTTGGAAGGAGTGCCACCCAAAAATAAAATAAAATGGGAGCCGCTCTTTGAAGGTTTGTCTGGCAAGGGGTTAGAGTACCCGCTACCATTCGTTGACAACAACAAACACCTCTCAAAACTTTACTTTTATACTCTCTTTATGTTTTCAAAATAAAAGCTCTAGCACAAATATAGCAATCGATGCTTTCCTCTTTGAAGGACCTTTCTTTTACTTTTATGTTGAGTCAGTTCACCTATTTCTCTCCATCCCAAGAAGCAAACACTTGTGTGAACTGTGCATTGATTCTTACATACTTGCATATTGCACTTGTTATATTACTCTATGTTGACAATATCCATGAGATATACATGTTATAAGTTGAAAGCAACCGCTGAAACTTAATCTTCCTTTGTGTTGCTTCAATACCTTTACTTTGACTTATTGCTTTATGAGTTAACTTTTATGCAAGACTTATTTATGCTTGTCTTGAAAGTACTATTCATGAAAAGTCTTTGCTTTATGATTCATTTGTTTACTCATGTCATTACCATTGTTTTGATCGCTGCATTCATTACATATGTTTACAAATAGTATGATCAAGGTTATAATGGCATGTCACTTAAGAAATTATCTTTGTTATCGTTTTACCTGCTCGGGACGAGCAGAACTAATCTTGGGGATGCTGATACGTCTCGACGTATCGATAATTTCTTATGTTCCATGCTACTTTATTGATGATATCTACATGTTTTATACACATTATATGTCATATTCGTGCGTTTTCGGAACTAACCTATTGACGAGATGCCGAAGGGCCAGTTCTTGTTTCTGCTGTTTTGGTTTCAGAAATCCTAGAAAGGAAATATTCTCGAATCGGACGAAATAAATACCCAACATCCTATTTTTCCCGGACGCTTCCAGAGCACCGAAGAAGGGTCGAGAGGGAGCCAGGAGGGCCCCACCCCACGGGCGGCGCGACCAAGGGGTGGGCGCGCCCCCTATGAGGAGGGAGCCCCGTGGCCCCTCCGACTCCGTCTCTTCGCCTATTTAGTCGTCCCTGACCTAAAAACACCGGGACAGAAGACGAAACCGAGAAAACCTTCCAGCGCCGCCATCGCAAATCAAGATTCGGGGACAGAAGTCTTCGGCACCTGCCGGACGGGGAATTGCCCCGGAGTCATCTCCACCGCCGTCTCCACCGCCATCTTCACCGCCATCGCTGTCTCCATGATGAGGAGGGAGTAATTCACCCCGGGGCTGAGGGCTCCGCTATAGCTATGTGGTTCATCTCTCTCTTTATGTGATCTAGTTGAATATCATCTATGTGCTACTCTAGTGATGTTATTAAAGTACTCTATTCCTCCTTCACGGTGTAATGGTGATAGTGTGTGCATCCGTGTTAGTACTTGGCATAGATTATGATCATAATCTCTTGTAGGTTATGGAGTTAATTATTACTATGATAGTGTTGACGTGATCTATGCCTCCTTCATGGCGTGATGGTGATAGTGTGCATGCTATGTTAGTTCTTGGTGTAATTATGTTGATCTATCTTGCACTCTAAGGTTATTTAAATATGAACATTGAATTGTGGAGCTTGTTAACTCCGGCATTGAGGGTTCGTGTAATCCTACGCAATGTGTTCATCATCCAACAAAAGGGTGTAGAGTAGTCCTATTATGTGATCATTGTTGAGAGTGTCCACTAGTGAAAGCAGATCCCTAGGCCTTGCTTCCAAGCATCGAATCTCCGTTTGTTTACTTGTTTTGTTGCATGTTTACTCGCTGCCATATTTTATTCAGATTGTTATTACCACTCATATACATCCATATTACTTGTATTTCACTATCTCTTCGCCGAACTAGTGCACCTATACACCTGACAAGTGTATTTGGTGTGTTGGGGACACAAGAGACTTCTTGCTTTGTGATTGCAGGGTTGCTTGAGAGGGATATCTTTGACCTCTTCCTCCCTGAGTTCGATAAACCTTGGGTAATCCACTTAAGGAAACTTGCTGTGTTCTACAAACCTCGCTCTTGGAGGCCCAACACTGTACAAGAATAGAAGCACCGTAGACATCGGTGTGAATAACCATTCATCCTTATAACCAAAGGTAACCATAATAAGAACCATAGCCACCCTAGATATTTCAAAGCTAGATTAAAGATAAATAGTTGTCAACTTGTATGATACAAAACCAATTCTCAAGTCCTTAGTAACTAGGTGAGCACATGAAATGTTAAGCAATCTTATCATTGATAGGGGAAATTTAACCCTAGACCACCTCTCTATTCCACTTATGTTTCAACTAGTAAAACATAAGATAAACCTAGATAATTCAACATGGGATCAACCCTAGTACTAAGCCCTATCCTTAAAACCATGAGATTTAACCACACAATACTTATTAGAATTTCACTCAAGATTGTGAGACCAACAAATAAACCTTTATATCTTTCACCAATGATCTTCTAATATCATTAATAATCTCCAAGTCTTATAAATATTGGGGCACATGAAATCATGACCATAAAATCACATTCCTAAATAAGAAACAAAATAGTTGGCTTTACTTTGCAGATTATTTCTTGCAAAGCAATACCACATAAAACTATAACCATCACTAGATAATTAGTAAGGTCTTTTGGAAAATAAATGAACCTTTTATAATTGACATATCAAATCAAATATATGTGAAATAATCTATCCTCAATCCAATACTATTAATTTGTATATGTCTTAATACACATATACAACTTCCTAAACCAACAATGTTACCCACACATTTTCATTTAGTTCAGTCAAATTGAAATAGGTAAAATACCTGCAAAAAGAGAATTCAAATCAGATTCAAATAGAAAATATAAAACAAAAAAGAAATAAAAGAAATAAAGGAGAGGAGCCTTGCCTAGCCCCAGCAGCCCACCACAGCAGCTCAACACCGTCCCAACGACACCAAACCAGCCCAGCCCAAGATAACGATTCGCTTCAAACGCACGCGAAGGAAGACGTCATCTTCGTCTTCTTCATTGCTACATGCACGGGAGGACGCCAGCGTGATGGAGAGCTCCACGTCCCGGCCGCCGATGTGGACTTCCATGACCATCGACGACCGCCCTCAACCCTGTAAATACCCCGCCGAAGCCTCCATCGTTCATGTTCTTTCTTTTTCTCCTAATTCCAAACCCTAGCCCGCCGGCCATCTATAAAGTGGACGAGGAGAAGTGTCGTGTTTCGGTGAGCATCCTCGTTGAAGGAATCGAGAAGAGGAGGTCCCAGACGCCGCCAATCGTTTGTTCCCTTCCGCCGGCCATCGTCGGGAATGGCGAAATTGTGCTCACCTCCATCGACAATCGTTGTCTTCGAGTCTTCTACAAGCATCACGGTGAGCCTGCGAGTCTTTAGAGCCTACTCCTGCATCCTACGATAGTATGTAGCTCCGTTTAGGAACTTGGCCGGAGTTGCTCCGACGTGGGCTTGTTCTCTGGTGATGCTCCGGTGGCCTTTTCGAAAAAACACCACCACCACGATGTTCAGCAGGTCGAGGGGGTTCGATAGAGACTAGCCACACATCCGGGGACACCCTAAATCGGCGCCGCCGTCTCCAACTGGCCGTCGGCGTTGAGCCGCTGGCAAGGTGACGTGGCTAGCGACCCCACTCTTATTTTGACTTGGTCAAGCCCTTGTAGCAGCTGACCTAGCAGCGGACCCACTAGTCAGTGACCAGAGTTAGATATGTCCTGTGTACCAGTAGTATTTTTCCATTTAATTCAAATTTCATAAATTGTTAAAACTTTGCAAGAATAAATAAAATTCATTTCAATTCAGAAAAATATAAATAAGATATCAAAATGTTCACAAAAATAAAATCTATACAATAAAAATATAATATGAAAATTTTATTTTAAATAAAAATTTAATTATTTAACCTTTATTATTTAAGCCTTTTCTTTTATTCAATATTCAGTTAAAATTCAATAATTAGGAAAACTTTCTAAATTAAATAAAAACCATTAAGTAAATAAAGAAAACACTAAAACTAACTTTCTTTTATAATTATCTTATTAAATCCTTATTAGTGGGATTTAAACCCTGAATAATATTTATCTTAAATATTAATCTTCTAAAAATAATAAAATGCCAAGTGCACTATTATTTTTTATTACAAAGTTATTAATAACTTCAACTTTAGAATCAAGTTATTAACTTAAGAACTTTATCACAAATAGGAAACCCTAATTCCATATTAAATAAAACCATAACCTTATCATTTCATGTGACAATCCTAAAACCCTAAATCCTATTAAAAACCCTAACTCTATTATTTATGTGAACCCTAACTTGCTTCTAAACCTAAACCCTAGGTTATAAAGTGTGATCATATTACGCTCTTTTGACCTATAGATCCACAATTAGCAACATAATACATATCTATGTCCTCATAAAATAATAGAAGCCTTATTACTAATGAATTGGTATTCCATGTATGCATATCAATAAAACCTAAATAATCAAGTAGGACCACCTAAGTGTAAACCCTAGTTCCCATTCTCCAAGTCATCATCCTTAAGCATCCATATTTAATATCACACCATTGTGATGAACCCTAATAGCAACCATGTCCAATATTCTACATCACATAACCATACCCAACTAAAACCTACAAGTACTAAAGAATTATGGACCATCCTATTTAGGAACCAACCATTCCTTACTTAGTGAATTCCAGAGCAAACCCTAGAACCCATAAGCCTTAATTGAAATGCTTCTTACTACTTAATTAATATGTTCTTCAAAAGTTATTCTTTTGAAGTAGATATAGAGTAATCAACAACCCTACCTAAAAAGACCTATAAACCCTAACTATATATCACCAGTAAGATATAACCAACCATGGTAGCAACCACTTTTAATCAATTGCTTAATATACCCTTGCTTAACCCAAACTATGCAACCATTACATGACTAGGAACTCAATCTAACTTTGTTGTGATTCATATAATACTCAATTAGGAAAATCAATTGAGAACCATAGTAAATCATTGAAGCCAATAGTTTCTACTTGACATACTTATTATTTCCTAATTAATATGTTCTTCAAAAGTTATTATTTGAAATATATAATAAGTAACCATCAACCATGCATTATAGGACTTAAAATTGACAATTGTTCTTTACTTACTATGCAACTACTATTGCTTGGTGTTTATGATTGTTATTATGCATTATACCACTTGTTTATGATATTAAAATAACCAAACCCTAATAAGAACCTTGTTTGTGGAATCACTCTAAAAGTACAACACACCTTAAACAAATCATTCCAACTCACTAATCCTAAATCATCGGGGTTAGGTTACGCTTAGAGCGATTGCATCTCATACCTATGCATTATAGCATATTGCCAATCTTTTAAACATTGTCCTTACCAGACGATGATGCTATTTCAGAATTTGGAGTTATCCCGTATCGAAGTCCTTGACTGCATAATCTTGCAGTACAGAAAGGCAAGTTCATCGCTTGTTCATGTCATTTGTGTATTTTTATCAAATTACTTGCAAAGTACTATACTTATCACTCTTGCATCAAAAACAAAAGATTATTTTCATAACTATGAATATGACTATGTAGTGGGCAATGGAACCATGGTATGAGTCCGGTGGAGGTTCCATTGCAATGGGTTTATATTCACATAGGATTAACAACAAATGTCATTCAGTGGTTCTTGCATCGTAATAACCGTGTTTACCATAATATCTGGAGTGGGACGGAGTAGTCAGTTGTTCTTTTCCCTCTCGCATATCAACGGGTACAACTGCATGTGGCCAGCTAGGATATGCTTAGGCACGGAGGAAGCCCCGGGGGACAAAGCCATTGCTTCTACTGCAAGTTGTACCTATGATGGATTGTAATGGGCTGGCCCAGGGGTCGATCATATGAGTCGGTCGAGGCCAGTGGATTACTAAAGGGTGGGTATGCGGGGTCGCAGGAAGACCCAGTGATTGGCTATGACTTATACCTGGCCCCATACCAAGGAAGTGTGGACGGGTCGCCCCCGGTTGGCAACAAGGATAAGATTTCTTATTGGTAAAGTAACACACCTCTTCACAGTGTATCAAGTTTTGGCTTGTCACTCCCTATTCCGGGTTTGGAACCGCGAACGCCGCTGGAAAGGAACTCCATGAAGTTTTAGCAACCGGTGAAGGTTGGCGGACATAGCTCTTCAGAATAAAAGCAACCTTTTGAAGAAATGTTTACAAAAACTTGCATTGCCTACGACTTTCTGGTCTACGGCTAGCTGCATTAAACACATCTTTCCTATAATAAACTTGTTGAGTACGCTCGTACTCATCCCTCTTTGAATTCCCTGCTTAGATCTGAAGGCATTAAAGGAGGATCTACAGTGCAACTCAAAGACCGATGAGTCAACCAATTACTTCAAGAGATAGGATCCAGCCAGAGGAGTTCAACACCACATCCACCTTGGAGAAAACCTAGATTAGCAGTAGAAGGGAATCATTTCCCTAATCCTAGCTCCTAATTAGCTAGAGTCCATTCATAGACTCTCTAGCCAGCCAAGTACCTCTTTAGATAGAGTTCGTGATAGATTAGACTACGAGTCGTTCTTTTGGAGTTATTTGCAGTTTTACCTCATTGTAAAGTAGGAGCATGTGTTGATCTTCCATAAAGAGTCTGTGTTGTAATTCTATAGACATGCCTTGGACCCGCATATGTTTGTTGTACCACTCGAGGGATGTAATACTAGTGGAACGGTGTTTCATTGGTGTTATGTCAACGACTTGCATAGTACACCATGAAGTGGTATGCTGGGTCACCACAGACTTCTTCTAGCCCATTGTGCTACCTTTTAATGAACACATTAGCATAATTGAGATTGAAATTTATTTTTATATGTGACCAAACTAATACCAGTGTAACACCTTACATCGATTTGTTTGTCATTACCCCATATAAAACTACATATTTATATCCTCGGCTCTGACAAAGCACTCAGGGATATTCTTACTATTGTCCAATGATCATCGTATGAATCATTCTGATATATGCTCGTAACACCTTAGAGCATAGGACATCTGATTGTGTACATATTATTCGTGATCTAAAATCACTCATGTGTTTTTACTCATTGAGTGTCAAATACACTCAAGTCTTGTTTAAACCTCCACATTAAAAAACACCTTCTTGACGTTTTCATATTGAACTACTTCAATATTCATTCTATGTACTTTGAATTAAACTTATTATGCGCTTCAATCTATCTTCATAGATCTTGACGCTAAATATGATTTTAGTCCATATCCTTTCATTGAAGATAATTTTTAATGAAACATTTTAATCATATCAACTTCATAATTATATCATTTCTAATCAATGATATGTCATCTACATAAAGTATTAAAATGTATCTCAGCACTCCCACTTAATTTCTTGCAAATGCAAGCATCTTCATCGTTTCTGATGAAATAAAAAACTCTTTGATTATTTCATCCGGTGAAGATTCCAACTCCGTGATACCCACTTCATTCAGTGAAGTTTGTATACCTATCTAGTATTCTACGGACTAGCAAAACTCTCATTTGTATCTTGTATACACATTTAATACACACTTCTGTTAAGGAATGTATTTTTCCATCCTACTAACATATCTCATAAAAAGAAATATATAGTGATTACGAGAACAATCCGCATAGACTATGAGCATCGCTACTGAAGATCTAATCTTATCGCAGTCAACTCTTTAAACTTTGTCGTAAACAATATTTTGACAAGTCGAGCTTCTTCAAGGATATTATATCCAAGTCTATTAATTTTATAGATCCATTTACTTTTAAAAAGTATTTATTCCTTCAAAAGGTTTACCAAGCTCCAAGCTTGATTATAGATACTATCTTAGATTTCATGGCTCTTAGCCATTTTAACGGAGTCAGGGCCCATCATAGCTTCTTTGTATGTAGTTGGTTTATCATTGTTAAAAATCAATCCTTTATCCACAAATTATTTATTTGATCACAAAGTAAACCATACCTACATGGTTCAATATGTATTTCGATTTCCATGAATATAACACTTTGTAGACATGGGAGCCATGATCATCGTGGCCGTTTCCGGAACCATTTTCGATGCTGCGCTACTCTGATCATCACGCTCAGGTTCATCAACCTTATCAAGTTCCATTGTCCTCCCACTCAAATACTTCGCTAGAAACAATTTCTTGGAAATAAGCAAGTAACATCGACAAACATTTTTGTCTTTGACTTCATAGTGGAAACAATTCCCAATTTGTTCTATGGGACAACCAACAAAGATATTCATCCGATTTTGGTTGTTAACTCATTTATTTATGTTATGCATAACAAAATTTAAGAAATGACTATTAGGGTTTATACCCATGCCATAACTAACATGGTGTCATTTCAACGGATTATGGTGACACTCTATTTAGTGTAAAAGCGGAAGTCTATTAAAGCATAATCCACAAAATATAATGGCATTATTTTATTCTATCTCATCACTAATCCAACAAGGTTTGGATACGTCTTTCGAATACTTCATGTTAACTATGGTGTTCCGAAAATGAGTTGTGGAACAATTTCGTAACTCTCTTAGATGATCGGTAAAACTCGTAATTCAAATATTTCCACCATGATCCAATCATAGATATTTGACTTTTCTATTACGATGATTTCCACTTCATGCTGAAATTTATTTGAATCTATTCAAATGTTTCAAACTTCTTCCTCATCGAATAAATATATCCATATATTTACTCAATTCATTGTTGGAAGTTTTCATGAAGTAGAAGAATCTTCCGCACACAACTATGCCCAATGAACCACATACATCATCATTTATGTTTCCACTAAGTTAGTTGCTCGTTCAACTCTTGGCCTATGAACGGTATTTCAGTCATTTTCTTTAGAAAAGATTTGCAAGTGGCAAACGATTCAAAAATCGAATGACTCTGAAAATCCATTTGCACGAACTTTCTTCATGCGTTCCTTTCTAACATGACCTAAATGGAGGTTCCACAAATAAGTGGAATTCAAATCATTTGCCTTATGGCATTTTAGCGTTAGTGTTATGCATGTGTGTTTCACCATTAATATTTATAATAACTTATCCATTGTACATGGAGTATTGTCATAATTTGAACAACTCATTGTTTTTATTTGATCGGAGCAAAATAACAATTATGAAGTTCTTTATTATAAATCTGAAGGGTTAGATAGAATGCCAACGACGAACATAATAACATTTTATTTTGTTCTAGACGTGCATTATTACCACATTCCTTGTCAGTCACTTAGGCCATTGTATTCTTGTCTTGCGTTGTGTTGTATGACATCTCATACCAACCAATATGTTACAAATACCCAAGAATTCCATTGTGTGACCAATCAAAGAATATATTCATAACATGTATATCATCTATATACACCGAGCTAGACTTTCTAGTCTTTTCTTTCTTTCTGCCAAAATCTTTTTGTAGTTTCTCTTTTGACTTTCCTCATATTTCAGAAAATACTTCAAGATCAATAACTTATAGGCTTGTTTGGTCAAATACCGATAAAATACCGATAACCTTGAGGTTCGCACTTTGAAGTTGATCATCACATGACAAGTGTTCTGGATTTCACTATTAGTACCTTTTTAATGTGATGAACAATTTAACTCATAATTTTATCCATCAAATCATGACAACTGCATGATAAAGCTACTATGGCTCATATGGATATGCGAATAACGTTAGTGCCCAACTATTTGGAGGATCGGGACGCCTAGCGTCTTCAACCTTTGTACATTCCCATAAAACTTAGGGATTTCTATTTTCGTGCCCTCGGGTCCTTAGTTGTACTCAGTTTTCCCCAGCTCCTTAGTTTTTCCTCAGTTTTCCCAATCCCTTGCATCGATACGCGTAGATGCACACATCCGTTGGGAACCCCAAGTGGAAGGTATGATGCGTATAGAAGCAAGTTTCCCTCGGTATGAAACCAAGGTTTATCGAACCAGTAGGAGCCAAGAAGCACGTTGAAGGTTGATGGTGGCGAAATGTAGTGCGGCGCAACACCAGGGATTCCGGCGCCAACGTGGAACTGCACAACAACCAAAGTACTTTGCCCCAACGAAACAGTGAGGTTGTCAATCTCACCGGCTTGTTGTAACAAAGGATTAACCGTATTGTGTGGAAGATGATTGTTTGCAAGAAAACAGTAAAACAAGTATTGCAGTAGATTGTATGCGATGTAAAGAATAGGACCGGGGTCCACAATTCACTAGAGGTGTCTCTCCCATAAGATAAAAGCATGTTGGGTGAACAAATTACAGTCGGGCAATTGACAAAATAGAGAAGGGCATAACAATGCATATACATGATATGATAAATATAGTGAGATTTAATTGGGCATTACGACAAAGTACATAGACCGCCATCCAACTGCATCTATGCCTAAAAAGTCCACCTTCAGGTTATCATCCGAACCCCATTCGGTATTAAGTTGCAAAGCAACAGACAATTGCATTAAGTATGGTGCGTAATGTAATCGACAACTACATCATTAGACATAGAATCAATGTTTTATCCTAGTGGCAACAGCACATCACAACCTCAGAACTTTCATCCTTGTCCCAGTGTCAATGAAGGCATGAACCCACTATCGAGCATAAATACTCCCTCTTGGAGTTAAGAGCAAAAACTTGGCCGAGCCTCTACTAATAACGGAGAGCATGCAAGATCATAAACAACACATAAGTAATAGATTGATAATCACCATAACATAGTATTCTCTATCCATCGGATCCCGACAAACACAACATATAGAATTACAGATAGATGATCTTGATCATGTTAGGCAGCTCACAAGATCCAACAATGAAGCACAATTAGGAGAAGAAGACCATCTAGCTACGCTATGGACCCATAGTCCAGGGGTGAACTACTCACTCATCACTCCGGAGGCGACCATGGCGGTGTAGAGTCCTCCGGGAGATGAATCCCCTCTCCGGCAGGGTGCCGAGGCGATCTCTGAATCCCCGAGATGGGATTCGCGGCGGCGCGTCTCTGGAAGGTTTTCCGTATCGTGGCTTTAAGTAGGCGAAAGGCAGCCTCGGAAGGTCGGTGGGTCCAGGACACTAGGCGCGCGGCCGGGGCACTGGCGCGCCGCCACCATGTGGGCCCCACGTGGCCCCTCTCTGGCGGCTCTCGGGTGTTCTGGATGCTTCCGGCAAAATAGGAACCGGGCGTTGATTTCGTCCAATTAAGAATATTTCCTTACTAGGATTTAAAAAAAAAAAGCAACAGCAACTGGCTCTTCGGCATCTTGTTAATAGGTTAGTTCCGGAAAATGCGTAAATACGACATATAATGTGCATAAAACATGTAGATATCATCAATAATGTAGCATGGAACATAAGAAATTATCGATACGTTGGAACGTATCAGCATCCCCAGCTTCTGCTCGTCCCGAGCAGGTAAAACGATAACAAAGATAATTTCTGAAGTGACATGCCATCATAATCTTGTTCATACTATTTGTAAACATATGTAATGAATGCAGCGATCAAAAACAATGGTAATGACATGAGTAAACAATGAATCATAAAGCAAAGACTTTTCATGAATAGCACTTCAAGACAAGCATCAATAAGTCTTGCATAAGAGTTAACTCATAAAGCAATAAATCAAAGTAAAGGTATTGAAGCAACACAAAGGAAGACTAAGTTTCAGCGGTTGCTTTCAACTTATAACATGTATATCTCATGGATAGTGTCAATATAAAGTAATATAACAAGTGCAATATGCAAGTATGTAGGAATCAATGCACAGTTCACACAAGTGTTTGCTTCTTGAGGTGGAGAGAGATAGGTAAACTGACTCAACAATAAAAATAAAAGAAAGGTCCTTCAAAGAGGAAAGCATCGATTGCTATATTTGTGCTAGAGCTTTTATTTTGAAAACATGAAACAATTTTGTCAACGGTAGTAATAAAGCATATGAGTTATGTAAATTATATCTTACAAGTTGCAAGCCTCATGCATAGTATACTAATAGTGCCCGCAACTTGTCCTACTTAGCTTGGACTACCGGATCTTCGCAATACACATGTTTCAACCAAGTGTCACAAAGGGGTACCTCCATGCCGCCTGTACAAAGGTCTATGGAGAAAGCTCGCATTTTGGATTTCTTTTGATTATTCTCAACTTAGACATCCATACCGGGACAACATGGACAACAGATAATGGACTCCTCTTTTAATGCATAAGCATGTAACAACAATTATTATTCTCATATGAGATTGAGGATATATGTCCAAACTGAAACTTCCACCATGATTCATGGCTTTAGTTAGCGGCCCAATGTTCTTCTCTAACAATATGCATGCTCCAACCATTAAGGTGGTAGATCTCTCTTACTTAGACAAGACGGACATGCATAGCAACTCACATGATATTCAACAAAGAGTAGTTGATGGCGTCCCCGAAGCATGGTTATCGCACAACAAGCAACTTAATAAAAGATAAAGTGCATAAGTACATATTCAATACTACAATAGTTTTTAAGGCTATTTTGTCCCATGAGCTATATATTGCAAAGGTGAATGATGGAATTTTAAAGGTAGCACTCAAGCAATTTACTTTGGAATGGCGGAGAAATACCATGTAGTAGGTAGGTATGGTGGACACAAATGGCATAGTGGTTGGCTCAAGGATTTTGGATGCATGAGAAGTATTCCCTCTCGATACAAGGTTTAGGCTAGCAAGGTTATTTGAAGCAAACTCAAGGATGAACCGGTGCAGCAAAACTCACATAAAAGACATATTGTAAACATTATAAGACTCTACACCGTCTTCCTTGTTGTTCAAAACTCAATACTAGAATTATCTAGACCTTAGAGAGACCAAATATGCAAATCAGATTTTAGCAAGCTCTATGTATTTCTTCATTAATGGGTGCAAAGTATATGATGCAAGAGCTTAAACATGAGCACAACAATTGCCAAGTATCACATTATCCAAGACATTTTAGAATTACTACATGTAGCATTTTTCAATTCCAACCATATAACAATTTAACGAAGAAGAAACTTCGCCTTGAACATTATGAGTAAAGCCTAAGGACATATTTGTCCATATGCAACAGCGGAGCGTGTCTCTCTCCCACAAAGTGAATGCTAGGATCCATTTTATTCAAACAAAAACAAACCGACGCTCCAAGCAAAGAACACAAGATGTGAGAATAAAAATATAGTTTCGGGGAGGAACCGATGATGTTGTCGATGAAGAAGGGATGCCTTGGGCATCCCCAAGCTTAGACGCTTGAGTCTTCTTAAAATATGCAGGGGTGAACCAGGGGGCATCCCCAAGCTTAGAGCTTTCACTCCTCTTGATCATAGTATATCATACTCCTCTCTTGATCCTTGAAAACTTCCTTCACACCAAACTTCACGCAAACTCATTAGAGGGTTAGTGCACAATTAATAATTCACATATTCAGAGGTGACACAATCATTCTTAACACTTCTGGACATTGCACAAAGCTACTGGACATTAATGGATCAAAGAAATTCATCCGACATAGCAAATATGGCAATGCGAAATAAAATGCAGAATCTGTCAAAAACAGAACAGTTCGTAAAAACGAATTTTAAAATGGCACCAGAATTGCTCAAATGGAAAAACTCAAAACTAATGAAAGTTGCGTACATATCTGAGGATCACGCTCGTAAATTGGCAGATTTTTTCGAATTTTCTACAGAGACTTAGGCCCAGATTCGTGACAGACAGCAATGCTGTTTCTGCGCAGCGATCCCAAATATAACATCAACTTTAACATAGAAACTTTACTTGGCACAAAAACATGATAAGGAGAGGTTGCTACAGTAGTAAACAACTTCCAAGACTCAAATATAAAACAAAGTACTGTAGTAAAAACATGGGTTGTCTCCCATAAGCGCTTTTCTTTAACGCCTTTCAGCTAGGCGCAGAAAGTGTAAATCAAGTAACATCAAGAGTTGAAGCATCAACATCATAACTTGTTCTAATAATAGAATCAAAAGGCAACTTCATTCTCTTTCTAGGGAAGTGTTCCATACCTTTCTTGAGAGGAAATTGATATTTAATATTACCTTCCCTCATATCAATAACAGCACCAACAGAAAAGGTCTTCCCAACACAATAGGACAAGATGCATTGCATTCGATATCCAAGACAACAAAATCAACGGGGACAAGGTTATTGTTAACCGTAATACGCACATTATCAATCCTCCCCAAAGGTTTCTTTTTAACATTATCGGCAAGATTAACATCCAAATAACAATTCTTCAATGGTGGCAAGTCAAGCATATCATAAATCTTTTTAGGCATAACAGAAATACTTGCACCAAGATCACATAGAGCATTGCATTCAAAGTCATTGAATTTCATTTTAATGATGGGCTCCCAACCATCTTCTAACTTTCTAGGAATAGAAGTTTCAAGTTTTAGTTTCTCTTCTCTAGCTTTTATGAGAGCATTTGTAATATGTTTTGTAAAGGCTAAATTTATAGCACTAGCATTGGGACTTTTAGCAAGTTTTTGTAAGAACTTTATAACTTCAGAGATGTGGCAATCATCAAAGTCTAAATCATTATGAGCTACAGCAATGGGATCATTGTCCCCAAGGTTGGAAATTTTTTTAGCAGTTTTATCACAAGCAGTTTCAGCAGTTTTAGCAATTTCAGGCAGTTTTGTACGCTTTGCACTAGGAGTAGAAACATTGCCAACACCAATGATTTTACCATTGATAGTAGAAGGTGCAGCAACATGTGAAGAATTAACATTACTAGTGGTGGTAATAGTCCAAACTTTAGCTACATTATTCTCTTTAGCTAGTTTTTCATTTTCTTCTCTATCCCACCTAGCACGCAATTCAGCCATTAATTTTATATTCTCATTAATTCTAACTTTGATGGCATTTGCTGTAGTAGTAATCTTATTATCAATATCATTATTAGGCATAACTTTCAATTTTAATAGATTAACGTCAGAGGCAAGTCTATCAACTCTAGAAGCAATAATATCAATTTTATCAAGCTTTTCCTCAACAGATTTGTTAAAAGCAGTTTGTGTACTAATAAATTATTTAAGCATAGCTTCAAGACCAGAGGGTACACTCCTATTATTGTTGTAAGAATTCCCATAAGAATTACCATAACCATTACCATTAGCAGAAGGATATGGCCTATAGTTATTACCGAGTTGTTCCTATAAGCATTGTTGTTGAAATTATTATTTTTAATGAAATTCACATCAACATTTTTTTCTTGAGCAACCAATGAAGCTAAAGGAACATTATTTGGATCAACATTAGATCTACCATTCACAAGCATAGACATAATCACATCAATCTTATCACTCAAGGAAGAGGTTTCTTCAACAGAATTTACCTTCTTACCTTGTGGAGCTCTTTCCGTGTGCCATTCAGAGTAATTTATCATCATATCATCAAGAAGCTTTGTAGCCGCCCCAAAGTGATGGACATAAAGGTACCTCCAGCAGCTGAATCCAATAAATTCCGCGAAGAAAAATTTAGTCCTGCATAGAAGGTTTGGATGATCATCCAAGTAGTTAGTCCATGGGTTGGGCAATTCTTTACCAAAGTTTTCATTCTCTCCCATGCTTGAGCAACATGTTCAGTATCTAATTGCTTAAAATTCATTATGCTACTTCTCAAAGATATAATTTTAGCGGAGGATAATATCTACCAATAAAAGCATCTTTACACTTAGTCCATGAATCAATACTATTCTTAGGCAAAGATAGCAACCAATCTTTAGCTCTTCCTCTTAATGAGAAAGGAAACACTTTCAATTTAATAATATCACCATCTACATCCTTATACTTTTGCATTTCACAAAGTTCAACAAAATTATTAAGATGGGCAGCAGCATCATCAGAACTAACACCAGAAAATTGATCTCTCATGACAAGATTTAGTAAATCAGGTTTAATTTCAAAGAATTCTGCTGTAGTAGCAGGTGGAGCAATAGGTGTGCATAGGAAATCATTATTATTTGCGTTTGTGAAGTCACACAACTTAGTATTTTCAGGGGTATTCATTTTAGCAACAGTAAATAAAGCAAACTAGATAAAGTAAATGCAAGTAACTAATTTTTTTGTGTTTTTGATATGGAGAGCAAGACAGTAAATAAAATAAAACTAGCAACTAATTTTTGTGTGTTTTGTTTAAGTGCAGCAAACAAAATAGTAAATAAAATAAAGCAAGACAAAAACAAAGTAAAGAGATTGAAAGTGGAGACTCCCTTGCAGCGTGTCTTGATCTCCCCGGCAACGGCGCCAAAAATTTAGCTTGATACGCGTAGATGCACACGTCCGTTGGGAACCCCAAGTGGAAGGTATGATGCGTATAGAAGCAAGTTTCCCTCAGTATGAAACCAAGGTTTATCAAACCAGTAGGAGCCAAGAAGCACGTTGAAGGTTGATGGTGGCAAAATGTAGTGCGGCGCAACACCGGGGATTCGGCGCCAACGTGGAACCTGCACACACAACCAAAGTACTTTGCCCCAACGAAGCAGTGAGGTTGTCAATCTCACCGCTTTGTAACAAAGGATTAACCGTATTGTGTGGAAGATGATTGTTTGCAAGAAAACAGTAAAACAAGTATTGCAGTAGATTGTATGCGATGTAAAGAATAGGACCGGGGTCCACAGTTCACTAGAGGTGTCTCTCCCATAAGATAAAAGCATGTTGGGTGAACAAATTACAGTCGGGCAATTGACAAAATAGAGAAGGGCATAACAATGCATATACATGATATGATAAATATAGTGAGATTTAATTGGGCATTACGACAAAGTACATAGACCGCCATCCAACTGCATCTATGCCTAAAAAGTCCACCTTCAGGTTATCATCGAACCCCATTCGGTATTAAGTTGCAAAGCAACAGAACAATTGCATTAAGTATGGTGCGTAATTTAATCGACAACTACATCCTTAGACATAGAATCAATGTTTTATCCCTAGTGGCAACAGCACATCACAACCTTAGAACTTTCTGTCACTGTCCCAGTGTCAATGAAGGCATGAACCCACTATCGAGCATAAATACTCCCTCTTGGAGTTAAGAGCAAAAACTTGGCCAGAGCCTCTACTAATAACGGAGAGCATGCAAGATCATAAACAACACATAAGTAATAGATTGATAATCACCATAACATAGTATTCTCTATCCATCGCCGACAAACACAACATATAGAATTACAGATAGATGATCTTGATCATGTTAGGCAGCTCACAAGATCCAACAATGAAGCACAATTAGGAGAAGAAGACCATCTAGCTACTGCTATGGACCCATAGTCCAGGGGTGAACTACTCACTCATCACTCCGGAGGCGACCATGGCGGTGTAGAGTCCTCCGGGAGATGAATCCCCTCTCCAGGGTGCGGAGGCGATCTCCTGAATCCCCGAGATGGGATTGCGGCGGCGGCGTCTGGAAGGTTTCGTATCGTGGCTCTCGATGCGGGGTTTCGCGACGGAGGCTTTAAGTAGGCGAAAGGGCAGCCTCGGAAGGGGTCAGTGGGTCCAGGACACTAGGCGGCGCGGCCGGGCCTGGGCGCGCCACCATGTGTGGGCCCCACGTGGCACCTCTCTGGCGGCTCTCGGGTGTTCTGGATGCTTTCGGGCAAAATAGGAACCTGGCGTTGATTTCGTCCAATTAGAGAATATTTCCTTACTAGGATTTCTGAAAACAACAGACAATGGCTCTTCGGCATCTTGTTAATAGGTTAGTTCCAGAAATGCGTAAATACGACATATAATGTGCATAAAACATGTAGATATCATCAATAATGTAGCATGGAACATAAGAAATTATCGATACGTTGGAGACGTATCAGCAGAAGCTCGGACGGAAGGAATCCCGTTTAGTTGGCATTGGTTGGTGCTGGCAAGTGGGGCCGCTGTTGGTGCCCCGCAGTGGACACGTCTCCACTTATCCAGATCATTGTGGGACCCACAACTTGTCCACGTTAGCGCGCCGGACCCACAGCTTACCCAGGTGACCGTTGCAAAATGGGAGCCCGAGCCAGCCCGTGCCCGTGCCATTGCTTCCCCTTTCTTTCTCCGTGCCCCATTGTTCTTCTTCTCCGCCAGCGGCAGCCCTTCTCCGGCAGGCGGGTGATGTATAGTTTCTCTTCGACCTCCGGTTCTTCATGGCCGCAGTATGGACCCGTGCCTTTGACAAGATGCCCTGACTGCCCACGCCAGGAGCCTCTGAAGCGGTCGATCTGTAAGACGAACGAGAACGGCAACCGTGGACGTGAGTTTGTTGCATGCGAGAGCTTGCCATATAGAGAGGGGGATAAGGTTAGATCTCGCTCCAATTTCTCTGTTTTCTCTCGATTTTCTTGTTATTCCCTCGAATTTGGGATTTAGGGTTCACGTTGTTGTTTTCAGATCTAGAAGAAATGCAGGCATTTCGAGTGGATCGATGTGTACGTTCAGCTTCAGTTGCAGGAATCAATTGGCGCTATTGGGGGCGCAATTTGGGAGGGGGACTTGCTGTAGAGAATGCGGCGGAGAGAGGAGCCATTCCGATTATGCCTAATGCTCCCAATGCAGAACTGGTGGAAGTGAAGGGAGAACTGAAGAAAATGAACAAGCAGTTAAGGCAGCTGATCGAGTTGAAGAAGCAAGCTAATCTGATGGATGGTTGTTTTTTTGTTGTATAATTACGGTCGGATTCTTATCATTGCTCACCAGGCGCTAGAAGTTGTTACAAGGGATGCCTTGTTACAAATCTATTATTCAGTTACATGTACTTGTAGTTGTTTTCAAAGTTAGTGTGTGCATTCACCGAAATTACCAACTATATTCCCTAAAAGAAAAGGAAAGCCAAAGATAGTTGATAATTGTTAGAGGGGTGACAAATAATGCAATCACCGAAATCCGCAAATATGTATGCCTCATGTTTATACCAAAATTATACCACTTTTAGGCCGTTTCAAAATACCAATACCATATCCCAAACTATATTCCCTAAAAGAAAAGGACAGCTAAAGATAGTTGATAATTGTTAGAGGGGTGACAAATAATGCAATCACCGAAATCCGCAAATATGTATGCCTCATGTTTATACCAAAATTATACCACTTTTAGGCCGTTTCAAAATACCAATACAATATCCCAAACTATATTCCCTAAAAGAAAAGGACAGCTAAAGATAGTTGATAATTGTTCGAGGGGTGACAAATAATGCAATCACCGAAGTCCGCAAATATGTATGCCTCATGTTTATACCAAAATTATACCACTTTTAGGCCGTTTCAAAATACCAATACTATATCCCAAACTATATTCCCTAAAAGAAAAGGACAGCTAAAGATAGTTGATAATTGTTAGAGGGTGACAAATAATGCAATCACCGAAATCCGCAAATATGTATGCCTCATGTTTATACCAATACTATATCCCAAACTATATTAAGTGGCAAACTCGTTATTGCACATAAATAGAGGGGTGGGCATTCTCCACCGACAGAGAGAGAGAGAGGGGTGGCCACGAAGAGAGAGAGAGAGAGAGGTTGCCACGAAGAGATGGATAGGGGTATACTGCCCGTTGATCAGTGGATCAACGGTTCGTGGAGTCGATACGTGTGACAACGGCTCAACCAATTAGGATAAGTTTGGGCTTCTCAGAGCATTTGTGACAGTACTTGAGGGCAAAACTGAGTAGTACTAAGAATCCAAGGGCACATAAATAGTAAGTAGACTAAGGGATTCAAACAAAAGAATTACAAAATGAAAAATGTGTGTTTTGTACAATATAATTCATATTGGGCTACATCAAATTATTTGCAATTCAAATATACATGAGTGTGACAATTATGGCATCATTTAGACAAACTATGTTTTGGGAAAGATGTTTTGCAAAGGGGTTTGGGTGGAAAACCATGCATCTTCATAGCTACACTAGTGATTCTGAGAAGTGGCAATTTGTGGTAAAACTTGATTTATATATGTTTGTTAAGGTTTTCTAGGTGGCAGGTTGCGTAGGAAGACTCCATGAGTAGTTGCCACTATGTTTTTATTTTTTTGGATTTTTTGCGCATGAAATGACTCAATTAGCTATGTTAATCTCATTTGTTGACTCTCTGTTGACCAGCTACTTGCGGGTAAAACTGAGTATATTGCACTTGCCGGTCTAAGTCCTCAAGGGGAAAACTGAGTACATATAAAATTTCTGTATAAGGCCTGAGGTTATACACAAACGTCCCAGGGTTAGACTCGTGTAGCGGTGCACGCTGCAGCCGTGCATAGCGGACGCGTGTTGCGCTACACGCCACCTTCGTCTTTATAGAGCCCCTCTTTCTCTCCCTCGACGCACGTTCTCACTGGCTCACTGCAACCGCCTCTCCTGTCCCATCATCTTCTCCACAACCGAAGAAAAACCCCGAAGAAAACCGCCGGCGATGGAGAAGAATGAGATGCCCAATTTCGGCACATCAGCCGCCGCCCCCGTCCAGGCCTCTGTCGCTGCTTCCAACGTAGCAGTCGACGCATCGGCCGCGGCCCCCGTCCAGGCCCCTGTCGCTACTTCCAACGTAGCAGCCGGCGCATCGGCCGCCGCCCCGTCCGAGTCGGCCAACGTAGCGGCCGGCGCATCGGCCGCCACCGTCCGGTCCGTCGCTTGGGACCCGTACGAACCGGTGCGATGCGACGCGGAGAACCCCTACGACACCAGCATCGTCGACAACGAGCCGGAGGTAACCCTTTGTTCCCTTGTTCTTATCTCATTTCAATCATTTTGTGTTAGATCTAGCGTTATCACGGTTCGTCTGTTCCTAGTTCAATCCTTTTGCGTTAGATCTTGCGTTATTACTGTTCGTCTATTCCTAGTTCAATCCTTTTGTGTTAGATCTTGCGTTATTAGTGTTTGTGATTTGCTTTTGTTTAAGATTTGTGCCGATGATGATGAATATTTGGGCATAAATTGATTCAGGGTTTGGTCAGTAAACAATTGGTGTGTACAACTTTGTTGTGCATGATCTTTGGTTTGCTGACTCAAATCCTGGATATAAGTGCGTCCAATGTAACTGAGGCTACCTCTTTTTTTCGAGCCCATATTATCATGCATGATTTTTTGTTCACTCTCTCTTCCATCATCGTTGCAATTGACTCCGTGTTTTTTGCACGATCTTTGGTGCTACGTGACAGGTGCAGAGCAGCGATGTCGTGTCCTTCCACACCAAGACTCGTCACGTCCTCAGGCTGCAGTCCGGCCATTACGATGGCCCCTTTGCTCGAGGCATTTACAAGTGCCCCTTCTGCAGGGAAGCTCCGCGCCACCGACTTCAACTCCCTGGTGAACCATGCTGAATCCATTGGCAGATGTGGTGCTAGAGTTGGAAGGACCGTGAACGTGCATGCGTACATGGCCAAACACAAAGCACTTGGGATTCACCTGCGCAACCTCCAAGCGAGTCACACGCGCTACTGGAGGCGTTGAACGTGCCTACTGCACTCTCTGTATGTGACTGCTCTATCGTAGAGCTTAAATTCATGTAAAATGTAGCTTATGTTGGATCTATCGGTACTACTTTTGGATCTGTCCTGAATATATCTATGCTATGTTGGTTGCTGTATGCAGCTTATCCTATATTTTCTCTCTGGATTTGTGCCCTAGATTTCCTACCTGATTGGGTAAAAACGAAGGCATAAAGAAATGAATGGCGTTAAAAAACAGAAGGACAAGCTGCTCTAGATTTGCTACCAATTTGGGCTATCAAATATGAATGAGATCGAGCGAGAGAGAGGAAAAAGGTACATTGAAAACTGCTAATCTGGGCGAAAGAGACAGAAACCACTCGTGCTCCCGTCCCGGACCCACACGGCTCCACACGCTACGGCCCCACAAACACGGTCTTGTCCTGTCCCACGCGGTCCCTTCCTACCAGCCCCCACACGCGACCCCACAAACGACACGACCCCACTCGTCAGCACGGAACGGTCAACAACGGATTCCTTCCGTCCGAGCTCCTTGCGGGTTCAGACAAGGGCTTGGGAAAACTAAGGAAAAACTAAGGAGCGGCGTGAGTACAACTAAGGACCCGAGGGCACAAAAATAGAAATCCCTAAAACTTATCAGTTTATGTAGTCTCACTAAATTATATTCTACTCCCTCCGATCCATATTAATTGACTTCAATATGGATGTATCTAGAACTAAAATGTGTCTAGATACATCCATATTAGAGTCAATTAATATGAACTGGAGGGAGTATTATCATGTAATAAGGTCTTAGATATCACATATATCTCACACCTTGCTTATTTCTGAAAACATTTATCATGAACACTAAGATATAACAATAAACACTTTTATTATTGCCTCTTGGGCATATCTCCAACATAGTCAAACCAGAACTTGCAAAAAAGCACCAGAAAAATCAAACTTGTTTAAATACCACTATATTTTCGGGTTTTGATGCCAAAATTCCATTATGCATTGAGACTAACATCCACACAAAAAGACTTACATGCCCCTTACCTTTTCACACACCACAAGGCCCTCATTTGTATTCATCTCAATAGTTTTTAACGAAATTTCAACTACACTTTTGCAAATCAGAAGTATTTTGACAGCATTCGTCCAATTTTTTAAGCAACATTTACATTCCAGAAACATATTAAGCAACAAATTCACAGCATTTGGTAACATTTTCATGTTCCATAAACATGACGACAATAATTTGATACTCCCTCCGTTCCTAGATATAAGGTGTATAGTTTTTTGAGAAAAGTCTCCAAAATATAATGTATATTGCGTTGGACAATAAGTGTGTATATTTTTTTGGGATTTTCTTGTGTTTCCTTATCTTTTGAAAACTCCTCTATTTTATCATGTCAATTGTTCCTGATCAATCCGGCCAAAACCTTGTATAATTTTCTCTCCACATGTGTTTTCTTAATTTTCGTGCCAAAAACTATACACCTCAAGGAACGGAGGGAGTAGCATTTTAGCGGTATTTTCAATAGTTTTCACAGGCATTATAAGAGAAAAAACAATGACATAACATCACACAATAGATGAGCATAGAGCATGATAATTTTATGTCCTAATGATCTCCTAAATGATGACACTAGTAGTTCAACATATAACAACACATCAAAAGTAGATCTCAGAAGACTAAACTTGTTTGAGGGGCTACTTGTAGTACATTATGCTCCTTGTAGATGCACTAGGCCGTGAAGAAGCATTTGACATAGTTGTTTCCATTGACCTTGTCATTGGGCTTGAGGTTGAAATAGAAGGTTGAGAAACTTGCTTAGTTGGCGTGCATGGATGGGTAGTACCGGCTGATGTAGTTTTATCTGAATTTTGCCTACATGAAAATATAAGATTAACATGCAAGATATGTGCAAAATAATAATCTATGTATGGAAAATAAATTAACATTTTGGAACAAGATTTGCATCTCGAACATCCATCATTGTCTATTCCATGCTTTTTTACATGTCTTCAAAAGGTGTCTCATTGCTCCACATATTTTGCATGCATGCTTGCTACCAGTTCCACCCTTCGTTGCTATTCTTGTATCTTGTAGTTCTTGGACATCCAACACTCCTTGACAAGTTGGGAGGAATCATTTCAAAGTATGGTTGTGCCTTAGGACATTGGGATTGCCCCCTAATTGGCATGAGAATTGGCTCATATGCAGCATTGAACTTGGCTACCGAGAAGCAATCATCAACATATTGATCTAACTTTTCTCCTCTGGAGAATGTGAAATGTAGAGCATGTGTGCAAGGCTTACCACCTATCTGCCAGCGTCTACAAGAGCATTCCATTTTTTCAAGTCAACCATGTGCCTCTATTCATTTCTTGATATCTCGCCTATTGTTCGTGTTGCCTTGACTTCACCATAGCGCAGTCCCTTGATTTTCTAATTCAACTCCTTTACCACACTAGGTAGTGCAACCCATCTGCAACCTTCCTCCTTTTTCTTCCCAGTTGCTTCACCATCTCCCTATATTTGTCCGCAAGCTCCACGATTGCAAGTCGTTTCTTCTTTCAGATCCAATTATTGAATACTTCTGCCAAATTAGTCCACACACGATTATAAATGGCCTACTGCTTATGCGCTGGCTACTTCTATGTCCACCATGAGGGCCTCATGTTTCTCCAGCCTGCAGGTCAGATGCTACCGACTATGCCATCTTTGAACAATTAAGCATCCGGTGGGCGGGCGGGTAGAAGCGACGTGATTGGTCTTGTCTGGTCGTCTCTAATAATCTAACAAGCACAACACAGTTTAACTAACGTGGAATCTTTGACAACTCACGATAGTGGTACTATGCCATCAAAATTTTAAATGGGTAATTTTGAAAGTGTGGTTTTTTCCAATGCTATTTTCGCAAGTTTGGCTTTGACTAATGGTATTGCTGCTATTCTCTCTGTATTTGTTTTTGCATAGGGTCCAAATTTTTCTCTTTCCGAAACGAAAATCTAAATGAGAGATCCCAAAGTAGAAAGATGGGCGCCAATAGAAGTCGTCTACGGAGGTCCTACATGCTGTGGCGTGCGATGGATTGAACTGCGATGTGCTTCACATAGCATCAGTAACCGGAATTTAGACTACTCATAGTGGGAGTAACTAAGGTAGTAACATAGAGCTACATGCATTGCTAACTATGCAAATTGATGACATGGCATGATATTAGATGAAAAAAAAGATGGTTGTGGTAACTAGCTATGTTACCATAACATCACACTTTTCAAGATAAAATGAGTCTACAAGCTAATTAATACACTCATGAATAATACTGCATCTAAGCAAAAGAAGCCTGGTGACCGGGTGTATACGTGAGCACGCATCCGTTGGTTGACACGTGTCACAGTTAGCAAACCAAATCAGCACTAACAACACTTCCAAATCACGTATTTCCCCCGCCTAATGATTGACGCTACAAATCATTGAAACGCGGGCCTCGCAGCCCACGACAAGTACGCTTAGCGATGGATAAGACAACGTCAATGCAACAGATCCAACTGATGAGAACCGGATCTCAAAGCAGATCGTGCCGCATCTAGAGGGTGCTCACGTATACACCTAGTCACCAAATCCCCTCTCACTACTACCCCGTCTCAGTTTAACAGGCACACACGTAGTTTAAGAAATTACTTTGACCATTATTTTGATCAATAAAATATAAAATATATGTCACAAAAATTATATCATCGAAAATATTTTTTGCATATGAATCTAATGATATAGATTTTGTAGACATAAAATTTATATTTTGTTGACCAAATTTATGGTCAAACTTTGTCTTAAACTGCATGCGTGCCTGTTAATCTGAGATGGAGGGAGTATGCATTATGAAGATAGTAACATAGAATAGTGTCATACGCATAACACTACTACTATATATTACTCCCCACTATGACTAGTCTTATAAGAAACATACCACAGCCACACCAATGCATTAACACACCGTCGCGTGCTATTTATGCCAACAATCGGTCGGCAAGGAGACGCAAAATTTTGAACGGACAGAGTGATAAATCGCCGTCTCTGCACGGCCTCGACTTGCCTAGCACTAGAGGCACCAACGTATAGTACGTAGCAGGTAGGTTTCAAAGCAGGCATGCACGCAGTAGTACTTAATTAATCGTTACTTATGTCAGAGCCATTGTGTATTTGTGTCCATTAGTCCCTGGTACCTTTGTGTTAGTACGCACTGGACTGTGCCACGGCCGACCATGTCGACCCGCACGTGAGGATGCGGGCACACACAAATGACGACCTGTTAGGTTGGGAACTAGCAGGGGTGAAAACGGATTGGATACGAGATCAGATAATGCATTTTTCATATCCGTTTTCGTACTTCTAAAACAAATACGAATGCAAATATGGATGTTACCGAATACGAATTTGAAGCAAATTTTACTTGAATACGAATACAAATACGGAGTATGATGTTTTCTCAATTCAGAGCGGATACGAATATAAGCAAATAATAGATTCATGTCTTAGAATGAGCCAACTATATAATGGCAGAGAGACAAATATACTGATATAATGCATATTATTTTCAAGTTCAATCACATAACAGTACATTTGATCGATTTATTAGTTTCTCTAGGTTAAGTAATTGACATATTAGGGTCATATTACTAAAATTGGCTAACATAATTTTATTTGGATACGGATATATCCATTTTCATATCCACATTTGCTTCAAAATTCAATACTATTTTTTGTTTGTTTTTGTAAAATGGATCCAGATATTTACCATATCCATTTCCACGAACGTCCGGATTCGGATATTACCACTTCCATTTTTAATTTCTCCAACGCGGATGTCAGATAATATGTATTATTTACTACCAGTTTTCACCCCTAGGAACCAGACCCTCGGTCTATCTAAATTTGGATCAAGTTAAAACATGTTTAATGGGATGGAGGCACAACTTTATGGGATTGCTCCTTGTTAATTCGAGCACCCGAGCACCATGTGCTTGTTTTTTGAAAATTTCAAATTGGTTGTAGGAATCCAAAATAAAGCATTGGAAAAAATAATATAAGTAGACGCTGCAACTTTCTAAAAATAGTGTTGCATTTTGGGCACAAAAAAGACTAACTTCGGGAAAAGTGCAATTTTTAAATCTTTATATACCACCTTAATTTTGTTTTCTCTCTAGCTCAAAATACACCGTAGTTTCTACCAAATCTTCGCAAAAATATGCAGCCTCAGTTATATAGTTTTTAAACTTCAAAGCACTAATTATAATTTATTTCAAAAACCGAGCACATTGGCGCCCGTGTGCTGCAAATCTGCAGGAAATTTCCACTCAGCAACGTTGATGAAGAAGAGAGGAGGAAACTACAGCTGGCAGGAGGCTGGAGGGGAAATGCTACGTATACTACAAATGAAATGAAGCGGCCAACACGTGCTGGGGCACACACTTTCAGTTGCGCAAAGAGGTTTGCGCGTGATCTACGTGCATTCTCCCCACCGCCCAGCTACTTTCGTGCAAATTATACACTATATAAAAGTTGGTCAGATTACCGTTTCCATATTGATTCATGTACTGTATACGAGCTATTTATCGCTTCCCTCCTTCAATAGTTACGTGACACGCGTGCGATGGTTTGTCGACGCTGTGTTGTTTCCGTCGAGCGGTAGTTTTTTCTTTCCTTTTTTTTAGACGTCAGGTTACCGGCTACTGTTTTTGTTGCGTTATTTCTTCCGGTGATCCGGTAATTGCGTTCTCCGTTTACGACCGTGCTAGAGTCTAGAGTCTAGACGTCTCACGATCTCCTTTCCCTTGCAAACGTGTCCCATTTTCAGCGGTTGAAGAGTCTAGGTGTCTCATTCTCTATTTCTGATTGGAACCTCATCTCCTCCGCCCTCTGTCTCCCGCACCGACTCCCATCTCTCTTCCAAGAAAAACGAGGCACCCAGGTCTGGACTCGGAAGCCGGACATCATCATCGATGAAGGCGCTCGAGGGTCGGCGGCCGGTAGCCGTGGAGAGGTGGAGGAGCTCACGCCTGAGCGGGATGGGCCAGTCGGGAACCAGCCGAGGGGATCTGGTGCAGATGAGCAACGTACACCGCGGCTAGCATTGTTGGGCGAGCTAGCGGGAAGGGGACAGAGAAGGTGAGAGACGAGAGCGGCTGGGAAGCCATCCCGGTGAATGCTACCCCCGCGACTGTTGTGGCGGCCGCACCGTTGGGTCTCTCTACGGATAGGTCGCCGTTGGTATTCCATTCGTTCAGATTTCGGCGGGAGGAGTGCGGCCGGTTGTGGGATGTGAGGAGTGATGGGATGGAGGTGGTTGTGCGCTTCCGGCAGCCTATCTTTTATTCTCCCAGTCTTCCATCTGCTCCAGCATCGCTGCCATACAGGGTAAGCTGACCATGACTTTTCCTCATGCTAGATCTGGTGAGATTTCCTTTTTTCCAAATCCTGGTGATTCCCTTTGTTTTATTTCACTTTTGATTAGGCGTTTGTGGTATTTTCTTGATCAACCATGCCACAAGAGGAAGGAGTAGATCTGACTATTTAATAACTGTGATGATTGCAAGTGTAGGTCCTTTGTTTAATTCAAAACAAGGTTCTTCAGTTGCAACTTCCTTTTAGAACAAATTCACAAATTGCAGGTATCAATTATGTCCGATCAAGAGAAGCTTGGGAGTGATCTGTTTTATTTCTTGGTAGTTGGATATGAAAATCTTAATTCTCATTCATGGATCTTGCTGGCCATATGAAGTCCATGGTTTCCTCTATAGAAGTATCATATTTTTTCCTCTAAAACGAAGCCAGTGGTGCAAAAGAGGTCAGACTTTGTTTTCTCTGAATTTATGTTCACTTTGTAATTTTTTCCACTTTGTAATCCCGTTTTCCTTTTAAATTGGCATCTGATCGTCTGTATGGTTTGATAAAGGTTTAATTTTGGCATTTGCAAATGCACCGCAAGAAGATGGAAAGAAGAAAACCTATGCGAAATATGCCAACAATATTCTAATACGCAGGTTAGGCACTCATGACGTATACCAATGTGATTTATTATGTTCTATAAGAATACATGAAACCACATGTGTTCTATAGCAGAATCAGTGTCACTGTATCTTCCGTAGTGTTGGTACTTTAGGTACAGCAGAAATGTACAAATGGCACACCTTCTCCTAAATAGTGTGTTGCTTTTGCTCAAGTTCTTTCTCTACATAGGTTTGGTTCGTATATCTTTCTGTTAAGGGTGTAACTACTTCCATACACTGAAACTTCCTATGAATATTACTATATTAGAGAACTGTAGTGAGAATGGTTTGGTTATATTGCATTCTATTTAATTGGGATTGTTGAACTCCCAAAAATATTTAGCCTCCCTGGATCCTGGAAGGTCAGTTAGATATACTTTATTGGGCACATATATACTACAGATGTCTGCAACCTTTTTTTTGAAAATTCCACCCATGTCTGTACACGGACTGCAACCTCAAAATATTTTGATTGTCTAAATATATACATGAATGCACTAACTAGATAGTACTATGAAATTACATATGAGCTATGGAAGAAACATGTTCGTTTCCGACAAATAATTTCTTATCAGTGTGTATGGATTTAGCCAGCATAACATAATTCTTTCAATTTCCCTTAACACAAATCCTTCTTTCGAGACAGCATGTTTAGAAATGGCTTCAAACTCTTGACTGTCTATTTGATTCTAACAGAAGCATGAAGACCTACTAGCATTGTTGGGGTATCCTATAATTGTTGTGTTGTTACTACTTACACAACTTCTCATAGGGCTGCTGTACTGTCGTTGGCGTCTGGCTGTGCATCGGCATACTGCTTTTGTTCGAGCAGGTTGTGCCTACTGTTCACTGATTGTAGGGTCTGAACTTTGCTGCACAGAAACCAAAAGAACATCGGCAACCTGACCTTCATAATGTGATACAGTTACACTGTACGACTATGTGCACAAAAATATGCTATGTTCCAGGTTGAGCTTAACTTTTGGATTCTCAGATCGAGATTGCATGTCTTCTACTTTTATTACATACAAATACTTTTGCCCTCTTCTGTTCTGTATAGTTACACTGTACGACTATGTGCACAAAAATATGCTATGTTCCAGGTTGAGCTTAACTTTTGGATTCTCAGGTCGAGATTGCATGTATAGTTGTCTTCTACTTTTATTACATACAAATACTTTTGCCCTCTTCTGTTCTGTAGGTAGTCGCACATGTGCTTCAAATATGTCTAATGCCTCTAATGATTTCTAAGGCCAAGCATAATATTTTATAAATATTTCTAGCATCTGCAAAATGCGGCCGAACTTGATTGTTCGGTGGCTTTCCAAATAACCCTTTTCTCGCCTCTCTTTGAGTGAACTGAACTGTCTTGATCGTTTTTTGTTGTGCAGGTGTTGTGCTGAATGTTCAGTTACCCATGGCTGCAGCTTTTGTTTGTCTTTTGAAGTGTAAGGATTTTCTTTGCTCTTTTGTTCTTCGGCCCAGCCAAGAACAACACTGACCCCAGAAGAGTCTTCGCTGCGGAACCCATCCCTGCCGCTCCCATGCCAACAATGGAGACAATAATCATCCTCTAATCCGATGATGAAGAAGACAATGCGGCATACTAAGGATCTTCAGGTCGTCTGCGTCCAGAAGAGAACAGCTAATTTTGGGCACCAGCAGCGTCGCCAGTCTGAATCTCCCCTAAGCCACTAAATCTGTCTGGCAATGTACACCTTCAATGATGCACTTTTGTTTGACTGTAAAGTCTGTATTTTGCAGTTATAGTTTTGATGGCGTCATGACCAATAACCCGGATCTATGTAAAGTACCCATGGCGAAAAAACCTACTATGTAATGATCTCTTCTTGCACCAGTGCCTGTTTATATTTTGCACCATTGTCCATTCATATTACTGTAATATCTTTTTTTCTGCTACTAACAGCGACCCTCGCCTGATGAAATAACAATATTCCATTCTGTTCTCACCCTCTCTTTGTTTCACTTACTAAATACGCCAAAGACTACCCACCAAGAGCACACGATGATTTGAAATGTCCACTCTTTTTTAGGGCAATTGTACAGTCATTCAGCTTCACCATAATCTTGAAAAAAGATAGCTTCACGGGCGCGGCGTGTCGCCGCGCCTATGCTTCCTAGTAGAAATGACAGAGGGAAGATTCTCACAAGAAATTGAGATGAGATATCATTGAATGTTGCTTGTTAGGCAGCACCATATCTGGAGCAAGCTCCTTTTCTTTGCGATGATGATCTCCAGCACACTCGATAAGCAAGCAAGCGAATGCATATCTCCTCCGGCGGCGTGGTGGATGAACACTCCACGAAAGCACTACGGGGCCCACTGAAAGGGCAGGGGCAAGGTCATGTGGGCTCCACGACCAGCTCCAGAACTACTAAAAAAAACACTACCAATACCAATAATTTCAGCACACAATATATTTTAATGGCGTATTTACCAAGTATTGTAAATACTACCTCTATCTATAGATATACGTACGAGATTTATTTAAATTTAGATGTATCCAGACGCTATTTAGTGTTTAGATACATCTAGATTTAAACAAATCCAAGGCACCTATTTATAGACGGAGTATTAATATTTCTTGTATTTCCTCCTATTCATATTACTTAATGCTAATATAGATACACTTACACATATTTTAGTTGTAGATACATTCTAGTATCAAATGTGTCAGATTCTTGCTCTCCTTCTCTCTGCACTTGTCACCGACAAACAAATATCTACCCACGCGGAGAGGGATACTGGACCCTCTCTGGAGCCGAGTGATTATACACAGCAGTGCCATTGTGCCAACACTGTTCAGCATCTAGTAGAAAACTAAGAGCATCTCCACTCGTCCCCCCAGGCCCGGCGAGCGTTTTTTACATCCGGACGTAAATCGGCCCGTCGCGCCCCCGGTTCCTCGTTTCGTCCGGATTTGGGCCTAATTTCATCCGGCGATCCCACGCCATCCCGGCCCCCGGGGCTCGAGGACTCGGACGAGTGAAAGGGAAGGGCCCGATCTGTCGGTGACTCGACGCACGAACCCCACCGCCACGTCGCTCAAAATCTCCCCCACCCCTCGTATCTCTCTCGCCGCCGGCACCACCCCGCCGGCTTGTTGCCTAGATTCCGCCGCCCTCCCCCGCCTATATTCCGCCGTCCCTTGCTCTTCCGCCGGCCTGCTCTTCCGCCGGCTGCTTGCTCCCTCGCCGCTCGCGGCTCGGGTTGCCTCGACCACGCCCGTCGGGTGTTCGTCCATTTGCCTCGCCGGCCATGGACTCGGACGAAGAGGAGCAGATGTTCGTCGAGCGATGCAAGAAGAGATGGCAGCGGCCCAAGACGAGGAGCACATGATGATCCTCGGTTGCTTGGCAAGCATGTCGCCGGACGGCAACGGTCGACGTGGTGGGTCGGCACCAGTCGCCGGAAGTGCAAGCGAGACAGCGAATGGAGGGCTACGCATGTTGTACGCCGACTACTTCGCCAATCCGTTGCACGGTGAGAGTGTTTCCGCGTCGTTTCGGGATGAGAAAGTTATTTCTGCAAATTGTGTATGCCATCCGCCACTTTGATCCCTACTTCAGATGCAAGGCGGATTGCACTGGTTTGGTTGGATTTTCGTCCTGCAGAAGTGCACAGTGGCAATGAGGATGCTTGGCGTATGGAGCTCCCGGTGATACGCGGATGACTATCTTCGGATGGCGGAGTCCACCGCCCTTGATTGTTTCTACCGGTTCTGCAGGGCCGTCATAGCAGTTCGGGGACTATTACTTGAGATCACCCACTGTCGAAGACAGAGAGGATCCTTGCAACAAATGAAGCTAGAGGTTTTCCAGGATGCTTGGAAGCATTGACGCATGCATTGGCAATGGAAGAACTGTCCGTTTGCGTGGCGGGGAATGTACAAGGGTCACAAAAAGGGTGTGATACTTGAAGCGGTGGCTACCCATGATCTCTGGCACTCTTTCTTTGGTATGCCTGGATCCAACAATGACATCAACGTCCTAAACTGCTCCCGGTCTTTTCCAAGCTTGTTGAGGGTCATGCTCCCGGTGGACTATGTGATCAATGGTCGGCACTACAACAAAGGATACTACCTTGCACGGTATCTATCCAAAGTGGGCAACATTTGTGAAGACTATCTCGAATCCTAGCACCCCAAACTCAGCGAGTTTGTGAAGAGACAAGCTTGCTGAAAGGACGTCGGCGTGCATTTGGTGTCCTCCAGATTTGTTCGTCCGGTTCCCCTCCGACTTGGTCCAAAGATCGGATGTGGGAGGTGATGAACTGTTGTGTGCCTACACAATATGATTATTGAAAATGAGCGAAAGCATCCGGTTCCTCTGGCTGAGCAAGAAGCACCATATGAGAGAGAGGGGCACGCCTAATCACCAGGTGCCTCCATCATGGGCCGCCTTCATTGCTATGCGTCAGGAGATTCGAGACTCTACATCATCAGCTGCAAGATGATCTAGTGGAGCACATATGGAGGCTCCGAGGCAACGCCAACGCCAACGCCAACGCCAACGTCTAATTTGTTTGAAAAATTGTGAAATTGTGTGCTTCATTTGTTTCAGCACTTGTTAAACATTGTACAATTATTTTCGCCGAATTTGTTTCAGCAATTTTCGTCGTTTGGTCGCGAACTTGTTAAATTTAATAAATTCGTTTGAAATATGTCAAATGGTCGACGTTGGGGTTTCTGCCGGGGACGGCTGGAACTTCGCTCACGCAAATCTTCGTCCGGACGAAAATATCGCGGATTTGGGCGTGGGAGCCAACGAGTGGGGATGCTCTAACCCAAAGAAGGAATGTGTGCTAGTCCACAGTATCCACCAGCTATCAGAGTGAACCAAGCAGAAAGACAGGCTTCACTCTCGGTGTCCTCTTGCGCCTCACTTCACTCCCACCTCCGTCCCGGTGGAGGGAAAAGGCAAGCACCCAAAGGCGCGGCGTTTTCGCTTTTTTTCACCACACTCCCCTCCCTTTCCAGCTTCCTGCCCATCCCATTCCCATGGCGTCCTCCCGCCCGCCGCCGGCGCCGGCCGTCCTCGCCGTCGCCGTCGCCGTCGCGCTCGCGGTGGCCGCCCTGGCCGCGCCGGCGTCGGCGACCGTCACCTACGACCGCAAGGCGGTGGTGGTGAACGGGCAGCGCCGCATCCTGCTCTCCGGCTCCATCCACTACCCGAGGAGCGTCCCCGAGGTGCGTGCGCCCTACCTGCTCCTCCCCCGACAGCCTCGCTCTCTTTCCCCGAGAATGCCGGACCGATGCTCCTAGCGTGACCCTGTTCTTGCTTCTTCCCGTCGCCGCCTGCAGATGTGGCCGGATCTGATACACAAGGCCAAGGACGGCGGCCTCGACGTGGTGCAGACGTACGTCTTCTGGAACGGCCACGAGCCCTCCCCTGGCCAGGTTCGTAGCTTAGCTGCTCCTCCAAGACCCCACCCGCCTGCTCGAAACAGCTGGCTTGCTCTGTTTTCTGAGTTCTGACACTGCTGCTTGGATCGATTGGGCAGTACTACTTCGAGGGGAGGTATGATCTGGTGCACTTCATCAAGCTCGTCAAGCAGGCCGGCCTCTACGTGCACCTCCGCATTGGACCCTACGTCTGCGCAGAGTGGAACTTCGGGTAACAACTTGTCAGCTGCTAGCCGGATGTACCTCGCACCGCTCTCAAGATTTTATACTAGCTACGCGTTTTCTGCGAAATGATTTCGTTGGCTGCCTCTGATGCTTATGCAGTACACATTCTTAGGGTGTGTCGATTTCGGTGGCCAGTAGTGGCCAAGACAAAAATAATAACAATAACATGGTCGTTGACTGTTCTTCTGAAATCACTTACTACTACAGAGTCGTGGATTCAATTTGGATAACTGTGGATATAAAGAAGTCGTCTCTTGATGTTGATTTGATTCGAAACATGCTAAATTATGCTCCGTTTTCCCTCTTGGCCGCAGCGGTTTCCCTGTTTGGCTGAAGTATGTCCCCGGCATCAGCTTCAGAACTGATAACGAGCCGTTCAAGGCAAGAACCATTTTGGCACTTGTGCTCCGGTCTTGTTAATCTTTAACTTCTTTTCAACCGTTCACAATCTTCACCGTGATTCTTCAAACAGCTTGAGATGCAGAAGTTCACCACAAAGATAGTCCACATGATGAAGTCGGAAAGGCTCTTTGAGTGGCAGGGAGGGCCAATAATCCTTTCTCAGGTATGCGTATGCTTGCAAAGTTGCAATCATGATGTATTCTTGATTTGTGTGGATAGCATATTGGGAATTCCTTTGGATCAGACCCACCTTTGAATCCTCGATAACCTTTACAGATTGAGAATGAGTTTGGGCCCTTGGAGTGGGATCAGGGTGAGCCTGCCAAGGCCTACGCTTCATGGGCAGCTAACATGGCCATTGCGCTCAACACAGGTGTTCCATGGATCATGTGCAAAGAGGATGATGCCCCAGATCCAATTGTATGTACTGCACTCCTTGGCATTAATATGGCGGCAGTGTCTTGTTTCCTTTTATGCGTTGGGGTCGTTCAGCTTTCTGACCATTGTCCAAGAAAGGAAACAAAACGAATCATCATATATGCTGGATGTTCTGCCAAGTCTTTCATTTCCAAAAATAACTTCTACACTCACAAGATATAATTTGGACTAGGATTTTTCATTCCCCTAGATCTTACTGTAATTTACTGGTGCCAGATTAATACATGCAATGGATTTTACTGTGACTGGTTCTCCCCAAATAAACCTCACAAGCCTACCATGTGGACTGAGGCTTGGACTGCCTGGTAATTTTGTTTCTCCCTCTCTCTCTCTAAAAGGCTACTACCGCATGATTTTCCTTTGTTTATCTTTCTCCTTGTAAATCTTATTTTTCTCTTTTGTGCAGGTATACAGGCTTTGGTATTCCGGTACCACATAGACCAGTAGAGGATCTAGCATATGGTGTTGCCAAGTTTATCCAAAAAGGTGGCTCTTTTGTTAACTATTACATGGTAAGTCACATTGATTTTTTCTGTTTAACTGAAGCTTATGAAGTCACCAAAATATTTAGTCTCAAGTTGTGATGCTTTTTTTGACACTTTGCGACACCTCTTTTCAGTACCACGGCGGAACAAACTTTGGGCGCACAGCTGGGGGTCCGTTCGTTGCAACTAGCTATGACTATGATGCTCCTATTGATGAATATGGTGAGTTCAGCCTCTTCAGGCTTTGTCTGTCTACAATGTATCATGTATGCCATACTTTTGGCATATTTATATACATTGAACCTATTCCACGTCATGTAATGGTTGTTGCTACTTGTGTCTTTTTCCGTCCGAAGCAGCCCTTTATGTAGACAACTTTCCTTTCTAGTGAACTTGAATTTAACAAACATGCAGTTTAGGTATTATCTGAGAGTTTCATCCCTGAACAGTACAGATCAATGGGGGTAGCGTCCACATTCCACACTGCAGTATCTGAATTCGAAATTCCCTTGCCTGAGTTAAAGAGAGGTTTTCCTCCATTGTAATGCTTAATATTAATTCAAGGTCCATAACCTTTGAAGATGATGTTGGATTAGCAACAATGCCATGTCTGATACCGCAGATCCTTTCATCCGATAGCAGCTACATCATAATTGTGACGTTTGGTGCTGTATTACAAGGAAATTGTTGTTTTTTTCTTCGATGTTATACAGGATATATTTTGTTATTATGTAATTCCTCTGTACCGATCTGATTGAACTTTCCCTCCTTGGCTTCATCAGGTTTGTTGAGAGAACCAAAATGGGGCCACTTGAAGGAGTTGCATAGAGCCATCAAGCTTTGTGAACCAGCTTTGGTTGCAGGAGATCCCATGATATCTTCACTTGGGAAAGCTCAGAAGGTTGTTATGACATTCTTTTCTCTTCTGTACTTGAGACCTGCAATATTTTGTTCACAAGTCATAACTGACTTCTTGGCAACTTTCTGTTCAGTCATCCGTTTTTAGGTCAAACACAGGAGCTTGTGCAGCTTTTCTTGAGAACAAGGATAAACTATCCTATGCAAGGGTATTGTTCAACGGGATGCATTATGACCTGCCTCCCTGGTCTATCAGTATTCTCCCGGACTGCAAAACAACAGTCTTCAACACTGCTAGGGTGAGATTGGGCACTTGAGTTTTTTTTCCGATAAAGGAGCATAGCCCCAGCCTCTGCATCCAAAGGATGCACACAGCTTTCTGCTTTATTAAATTATTCGCAATGCCTTACAAGGGGAATACAAAGATCAACTCGAAGCCTCCTTCCTAGCGACAACCCGCTATACCTACGATGAAGGGGGGACCATGAACAAGGTCATACTCCCTGACGGTACACCAACGCACATCATCCAAAAAGCAAAACCCTGAGGGTTTGCCATTACACACGTCGTAGAGTTCGCAACCGCCATCTAACTCGAACCCATCTCCAAGCGAGATCAATGCATTAACCGTGCCAGGCCTGCCGCCGATGTCACCATAACACCAAACAGCTCCACCATCCTGCCCGCGTCCAGCAGTCCTCGCCCGTCTTCGATACCCAGCTCCACGCCGCTGAGAATCATCGACGACAATGTGGTAGATGAACACCACTCCACCAAAATCCACCTCCATCCAGCCGCTGCTCCAAAAACGATGCCCCAAGAGGTAGCACGACGCAGGGAGCGCCGTCACCGTCCGATCCTGGCTGGATCTAGGGTTTCCCCCTGAGCAGCACGAGTGAGTACCCGCGGACTGCGACGACGATGCCTTCAAGAAGGAAGCGACGCTTCACGCTGCCATTGCCTGCCAATCGTGACACGGTTTTCACCGACATCCGCGAGTCCCCAACTCGGCGAGAGCAAACGGAGAGGCCAGCAAAGATGATGCCTTCGCAAGGGAACGACGCCAATAGCCGCCGCCAAGAACAAAGTCAAGGCGCGGTGTTCACCGGTGGCCCCTTCGCCGCTAGCTCGTCGTCGACTAGATCTTCATCGCCGGGGTAGAGGGATCTCGTGATCTGCCACCCCAACAACCAGCCGACCTCATCTGGCGAAGAAGAAGGCCGCCTCCACCGTCGAACCCAAGGCTGCTGCCCCGAGCGACCTCTTACCGCGGGAGAAGCCCAAGATCATCGCCCCGCACCGGCGAGAGGCGGAGGGGATGGCGCAGTCCGTCCCACCACCAGCCTGCACCGGCGTGCCACCAACGGGAGGTGGGGTGGTCGCAGCACAGATCAACTCTTGCCGCCGTCGCCCCTCCATCCCTGTCCGACCGCCGCCGCCCAGCCATCCACACGGGGGGCGGGAGGGCCGCCGCCGCAGCGTCGAGGGAAGTTCCCGGCCGCTGTCCCCAGCGCAGCAGGAGGAAAGGCCGCCGCCGCCGCCACACCCCGCGGGCTTTGCCCGGCGGCGCCACCGGCGGCGGAAGGCGGCTAGGGTTTGGTGGTGCGGGAGAGGGGTGCGGGAGAGAGGCGGCTAGGGCACTTGAGTGATCTGGTTCAGCCCTTTCCTTCAAAATTTAATCAGTTTGCTTGCTTACATTTTATATTGATCCATTTAATTTTATTCTGGATAATTCTTTTTGTACTAATGCCATTTAAAATCTGTGTCCAATCTGATTTATGCGTTTTCTTACGATATGTTTTTGCAGGTTGGCAATCAGATTTCACAAATGAAAATGGAATGGGCTGGAGGACTCACGTGGCAGTCATACAATGAGGAGATAAATTCCTTTAGTGAGGAGGAAGCATATACAACTGTAGGATTACTGGAACAACTAAATATGACGAGGGATAACACAGACTACCTATGGTACACAACATAGTAAGTAACCTAACTCGAACAAAAGTATAACTATGATTGTTTGCAATTCAGTGGTACTAAAAGTTTCATTTTCAGTGTCGATGTTGCCAAGGATGAGCAGTTCCTTACCAGTGAGAAGAACCCCAAACTCAGTGTGATGTCGGCTGGTCATGCTTTGCATGTTTTCATCAATGGACAATTAACAGGTAATCATGGGTCTCTGACCTTTTGCCGAAAAATATATGCGTCTCTGACTTTCAAAAGCTAATTGATCTTTAAATGCCCTCCAATCTGTTTGTAGGAACTGTGTATGGCAGTGTAGAAAACCCAAAACTTACATATACTGGTGATGTGAAACTATGGGCAGGGAGCAACACTATTTCCTGCTTAAGTATAGCAGTTGGCCTACCAGTAAGTGGATAGTTTGCTCACTAAGACAGCACTCTTAGTCATGTGCTATTTGAGGTTTCATATATATTCATTTTCCATTCCCCCTTCTGTCATAGAATGTTGGAGAGCATTTCGAGACTTGGAATGCTGGAATTCTTGGTCCAGTAACACTTTATGGCCTGAATGAGGGAAGAAGAGATCTCACATGGCAGAAATGGACCTATCAGGTAATGTATGCCATTGTCGTGTCTTCTCAAGTATTAACCTTGCGTGCACTGTTCACAGATATTAACCTAAAAAAATATTATATTTGGACAGGTTGGTTTAAAAGGTGAGGCTATGAGTCTTCATTCACTTAGTGGAAGCTCATCAGTAGAGTGGGGAGTACCTGTGCAGAAGCAGCCTCTGACATGGTACAAGGTAATGGTTAACTTTACACGTGATTAGCTGATATCCATGTGGGAGAACCATTAATTTTCAGAAGATTTATCCCTCAGTTCTCTCTTTTCAGGCTTTTTTTAACGCACCTGATGGTGACGAGCCACTAGCTTTGGACATGGATAGCATGGGGAAGGGGCAAATCTGGATAAATGGACAAGGAATTGGACGATATTGGCCTGGCTACAAAGCCTCTGGAACATGTGGTTACTGTGATTATCGAGGTGAATATGACGAGAAAAAGTGTCAAACCAACTGCGGTGACTCTTCTCAAAGATGGTAGGAACTTCATGTTTTGGAAGTAAACCACTACAAACTACCCATGACAACATTTACAAATAAAGCTCTTACATCTATGCTATGCTCCTTCAGGTACCATGTTCCACGACCATGGCTTAATCCTACTGGGAACCTTCTGGTGATATTCGAGGAGACAGGGGGTGACCCAACTCGAATCTCAATGGTGAAAAGAACCATTGGAAGTGTCTGTGCTGACGTGTCTGAGTGGCAGCCATCAATGACGAATTGGCGTACGAAAGACTACGAGAAAGCTAAAATCCACCTACAATGTGATCATGGGCGGAAAATAACTGAAATAAAATTTGCCAGCTTTGGCACACCGCAGGGGTCCTGCGGGAGCTACTCAGAAGGCGCATGTCATGCACACAAATCGTATGACATATTTGAGAAGGTAATAGATTTGCGACCATTGCATGGCCTTCTTTGCCTGGTCATCTTTATTCCTCTTTATTGAAAATAAATCGTGTTTACAACTCCAATTGGTGTTTCCTGCAGAACTGCATTAATCAAGAACATTGTGGGGTAAGCGTAGTTCCAGAGGTATTTGGTGGAGATCCTTGCCCTGGGACAATGAAAAGGGCTGTTGTGGAGGTTATTTGCGGTTGAATGGCTCAGTCGTTTGACCTCTCATTCCACCTTGGGTATGTCAGGACTGCGTCATAGTCGACCTAAGTCCATACAGGCTTCTGGCAAGAGGTGAAAGTTACAGTGACCGTAACGCATGGACTGCCAGAAGTTACAGAAATTAGTTATATTTAGACTGAATCATCAATGTATGTATGTACATTAGTCTACAAAATAATTTGACTCTAGGTGTGGAAAAGGGCTGTGATGCTCTAGTTAGCACCGGTCTGGTTCGAGGAGAGCACAGATGAGACTCTGCTGAGTACCTGAGTCCATATGTGCAATGGCTTCTGAATTAGAGGACGCCATGTGATGATTCATTTTTGCTCATTTAAAGGTGCAAATCAATGTGCAGGGCAACCACCCATTCATGTATTGCCATGTTGATTAAGTAGTAAAAACAAGATAATGGTTCAGCTCATAAATAAAATTTCTATTTTCTGTCCTCATGTATCATTTGCTAACTATTCAGATGTGCTCTGGTTCAGTTGGTGAACATGAATATGTCAAAATGACAAATCGTCCAACGAATCTATTTGTTCTCTTTTTTTTTCCTGCACGTTGCTGGATGCATACTTCTTAAGTTCTTATAGATTAGTAATTGAAAACTAGTGCAAAGCTAATTAAAAGGGTACTATATCAACTCAATGAAATCTTACAGATTATCACATCAAACTCAAAAATGACAAATCTCAATAATCGATTCTTAAACAATGCACGATCAGTATATTATCAATAATCATGTTGTAACAATTTAGGCCCAAAGAATTACTTTGTAGGGCCCTGATATGGAGGATTGGTATGGTTCTATGGTGAGTGTCATGGAGGACAGGTGGATACCGAGAAACAGTGAAGCTAAGGATGTACGAGTCGGTCGACCTGGATCGAAAGATTTCCTAGCTTGGAACCATACAAAATCTTGCCAACTCTCGGTTAGATCAGCCTACCACCTTGCTATGCAAAGGAAGAAACAAAAGACAGGTTCACCGGAATCATCTCATTCTTGTGATCAGCACAAAGGTTTGGCTCTCAATCCTCTCATTATGTGGTGTGGTCGTGGTAGTTTCATAGTTAGAGCTAGCCATTTTTCCCCCACATTGCTGATGCGGAGGGAGCCAAGTTGTTGGCGTGAGGTGACATCAAAGCTTGCAAGGGAGGGCTAAGATCGATCCATTTACGGTTCGTTGTGTTATAAAAGCGACAAGCAAATAGCGAAGAACGATAAGAAAAACGAAGCGGAGACATAAAATTTAACGTGGAAAACCCCTTCCAACACAGAAGGGGAAAAAACCACGGACGCCAGCCAGCAAAACTTCACTATATCGGGTGTTTATCTTATAATCTGATAAACCCTAGCCGACGGCTTACAAGATGTATATATAGGCGGTGGCAACGATCCATACCGGGGGGGCTGCCACCCCCCGCACCCCCGTTCGGCCCAAAATCCTATTGGCGTCGGGCCTCGCTCCGCTCGTCAGAAGTTAGCCTCTCTTTAGTATATGAATTTGGATCATAATATAACACGTTGGTTAGTGAAGTAAAAAACTCTCCTTCATGGCTTTGAAGAATCCATGGTGCATATGATGCGGCAATCGGCAAAAGAGGCTGCTCATAGAATGACGAAGAAAGGTTGCCACAATAATGTGTGTAAGGTGTGGTTTAAAGTTGCACTGTATAAATAAAAATGTCTTGTAGTTACGGCTTAACATAATCACATCATTTGATCTAAAAACAATGTCTCGGAGTCCTGGGGACCGGTGATAGGGCGTGCCTTTATGATGTATTCTATGGAAATGTTAATCAGGTATGTATAAAAAAGGATAATAGTGTATTTAAAAAATGTTGCACCAGTATTAAAAAGTTTTACGGTTTCTTTCAAATGTTAAAAAAATGTTCACAGAATTTGTTAAAAACATGTCTATTACTTTAAATAAAAGTTTCTTGGTAGTTCTAGATCAACCGAGAATTAAGTTAGTTCGAGATTAACTCTAGGACGTTAGGTTTGCATTCGTGCAAATTAGAATTGCAAATGAGTGTGTAATTGTACATCTTTTTCATGGTTACACATGAATTACACAAGAAATCGAGTGATCAAGAATTAAGTTAGTTTTAGATCGGCTGAGAATTAGTCAGGTCCATGTCGAGGGAACTCGTATCCTTTTTGAGAGAATTCAAAACTATCATAGTCTAATGTTAGAAAAAAAACACACAAATTCACGGATGCAATACAGGAAAATCATGTAAATCAGCAAAACTTCAAATGCGTGAGAATAAAGATATTTCTAGCTACAGAATTCTGAAGGATTCCTCATGTCTCTAGTAGTGCCATTGCCCCTAGTAACAAAAATCTTTCCTCCTCGATCTCCTGTCAACTCCTTCACTGAGAACAGAACTGGCTTCTAACGATGTTGGTCGGACCTCAAAACTCTCATAGACTGATCTAGTAGAGATAATGGAAGGCTTGGCCGGAGCTGTGTGTCCCGGGACCCGACCACTGATACTGGCCGGTACCGGTTTGGGAGCGCTGGAACTCGTCGCCCTGCCAATGCGCCATGTAGTTGTTGTCCATGTCAGGGTAATAAGCGAAGTTCTCATCCATGCCCATGGGGTACTCGAGCGGCAGCGTGTCGACGTAGTCCCCGCCGGCGAAGTCCTGAGCGGAGTATTGCTCAGGCGCCAGAGAGCCGTCGGTGAAGTTCGGGTAGTACCCAACTGGCACCGAAGACTCGTTGGCGGCGTTGCACATGGTCAGATCGAGCCACCGGTAATCAGCATTGTCGCCGTAGCCGCCCGGCGCCTGCGTCTCGTCGACGGCGCCCGCGTAGTAGCTTCCGCCGCCGCCGACGCACTCGAGGCTGCTCTCCGGTTGCATCACGAATTGCTCGAGCAGGCTCCCGTGGTCGTTGCTCCCGCCGTGGCACGGCATCGTCTGCGGCTGGATGCCATCGTAGCCCATGTCCAGCGCGAGGTGCCCCGGCTCGAAGGCGTAGTCATCGGAAGCATCATCAGCCGGCGCCGCGAACTGTTCGAGCTCGAGGCGGTCGTCGGCGGGCAAGCCCAGAGCCACCATCTTGTCGCGCGCGGCGCTCAGCGCGGCCTCGATGGTCTCGAGCACCCCCCGCGCCTCGTCCACCGTCATGTCGTTGAGCGCCGCGTCCCAGTCGGGCAGCGCGCCCGGCCGCGCCCTGGCGAGCTTCGCCGTCTCCTTGCCCAGCTCGGCCTCGAGGTAGCTCCGGTGCGTGTGCTGCGCGCGCGTCTCCGGAGGGATGGCGGCGGCGCAGTACCTCTCGAGGACACCCTCCTCCGACTCCCACACGAGCCGCAGAGCCCCGGCGCCGCCGGTGGCGGCGGGGGCGCAGACGAGCGCGACGGGGACGCCGCAGAGCGTGGCGAGTTCCGACGCCTTCTTCTGGAGCCCCTTGGACCTCTTCGCGTACGTCGCGGCGCGAGCCCGCGCGTTCTGGATGAACCTCATCTCGACCTTGCGGCGCGGCATTGCTGGCGACGGCGCGTGCTTCTTCTTCTTCCTCCTGCGCTGCTGCTCCTCCGATCAGATCGCGTTAGTTTGTTGCAGCTCTCCGGCGAGGCGGCTGGGAGGTTTATGTAGAATCGTGGGAGCCGGAGCAGGACGCGGACTCGTGGTCGTCTGTGCCGAACGCGGCGGCGCCCCATAGCTGCTAGGCTACTAGGCCAGTAGGTCTATTAAGCGGCGTAATTTTGCATTAGTGAAGCTTAGCTCTAAACAAATGATGCCGCTGCTAGCTGAGGGAGTACTACTCCAGAAAATTTAGCTTTTAATCCCACGTCATGTGCGGATTAAAACAGACAAAGATTAATCGAAAATGGAAGGTGCTAACTTTGCAAACCGGTTGGAACCCGAATTCTGGCGGGAACAATTAATGCGAGATCTTTGATTTCAGTATGCTACTGGCGCCTGTGGCCGAGACGCGCGCCTTCCTCGAGCCGGTTTTTACTTTGCCAAGCTCTTATTTTTACGGAGCCCTCACGCAATCTATTGTTGCTTGTAATTGCTTAAAATATTTAATGCCGCGGTCGTAATAGTCTAGGGAGGTTTTTTTTTTTTGGATTAAATTTGTCTGAGCACATGTTGAAGTGTTTGAATGCGAAAGAAAAATGTTTGAACTCGTATATCCCGAACTCTTTTTGGGTCTACCGTTTCAGATATTTCCATTGTTCGTTCGAATGTTGACCACCTGGACCTTATATTTTGCCGCCGTTCACGTTATCTCCTCCGTTCTCTCATGTTCTTGTCTCTTATCTCCTTTCATAATCTCATAGCCCAGCTTGGCTCCTCATCCCTCTCCCCAAATAGAGGTCGCCGTTGTCCCTGCCCTGCTGCCATGGGAAGTGCTTGTCCCACAGACGAGCAAAGGTTTATCTTCAGGTCCTTGTGCCCAAATTAGAGTGCCCCAGATTGATCTCACATGGAGAAGCAATGGTTTATCCGGATCAGCGATCGGCTAAGGGCCGGTGCGTTTTGTCCCGCACCCCAGGCATGGTGGCTTTGGCTGAGGAGTTCCGCCACCACACCCTCATGGCAAACGTGTAGGGAAAGCGGCCAGTCGTATCGCCGATGGACTTGGTGGTTGCCCTCAGGCCTCGGATTTTCTGATCAGATTCGCCTTCAGCTCCGACTGCGAGCATGTTCTGCAGACTACCCGTGTTTGAGTGTTGCGCCGAAAAAAATGAGTTTCCTTCGTTGGCATCGCGCTTCTGGGTACGCAACCCTGCGGGGGCTTCGTTTTCTCTGCAAGCTCGGCTTCGACGGCTTCCCTTTGGATGGTTGGACCGGAGCGCAATGCAAACTTTAATATTGCAATGATAAAATTAACCGCATCTTTTTTCTGCATCCAAGAAACCTTTTCCATGTGTTGCCTTCGAAGGAAACAAATTTCCTTAATTTTAACGCATGGTCACATGGTGGTACCCCCTCTCGATGGCCAAAGCCTGCCAATCCAGGCCGTAGATGCTCCGTGGCACCTAAAACAAAACCTTAAGCTAAGAAACCCCACGAATGCATGTAAAGAAAGGAATTTCGTGTTCGAAACAATTATTTCACGAGTCTTAACCATCCCAAATTCGTAACCCTATCCCAAGCCACCAAAAAAGAGGAACTCACGTTGCTGATGTATGAGAAATCGGAGAGAAGGCTTCCGCTCCCGCTGCTTGGGTTGCCGCCATCGTTCGAGGACGGCATGGAGAATGCGTCGACTATGGAAGGATATATAGATGTAAGGAGAGAGGCCTTGAAAGGACGAGATGTCGCCTAGATGGGTCGAATAGCCGTTTTAACACAATTACAGATTTGGCTTGTAAGAATGGAAATTAAACTAACATTTATTTTACAAGCACAAAACCTAAATATGCTAGGCTCTACTAAGTGCAACAACAACAATTCAAGATAAGCAAGATAATAACACTTAAGCTCCACTCAAGCCGGAATGGCTCACTTGATCGTTGTTGCTTCGTGAAGGGTCACAAAAGAAAACCTAGCAAGGCCATATCTTTGCCTTGCGCATCCCACTTGATCTTGATGATGACGCTTCAAGCTCCACTCAAGCTGGAATGCCTCACTTGATTGTTGTTGCTTCATGAAGGGTCATAATTGCTCCCCCATACACCATTACGGGGTAACTCCATTGAGGTACATCTTCACATGTAAATTATCACCAAATGGACAACAAGCTTCAATTCAAGCATGATATCTTTGATATTCTCATCTTGAACTTTTCCTTCTCAACCTTGATGACATCCAAGCTTGATGCCATCCTTTCATGGGCTATATGAGATCATACTCTTGATACATGCCCATGGCAAGATACATAACCCACATGCATGGACAGCACAAATACACATATACAGTGGGTTAGCTCATGAAACATAATTGACAAGGCTTACCGCCCACAAGATCACATCATCTAAAGTGGTACAATGTTTATGCTTCATGTGTTGACCAAATTAAATTCAATTCTTCACTCTTAGTCTTGTTCAACCTTATATCTCTTCATGCTCTTCATTTCTTATTCTTGATCATATCATATTTTTCTCTTTAAATCGATGATCTTGATGCCAATACCAATGGTATATCATTATATTCATGGCATCCACACTTGAATCCAACACATGGAATACAAGCAAGACCTATGAAACATTCCTTCATATAAACACTATGAAAATATTAGTCCATAGAGCATTGTCATTAATTACCAAAAACACACTTAGGGGCAATGTACCCTTATAGGCCGACCGTACAAAGAACAATCGAGCGAACGTTGGGACGCAGTGGTAGTGAGACAACGGTCTGCTTTGTCCATTAATAACCTCTTGTACAACAACATATATGCTTTACTAAAAAATAATAAATCTAGAGAACATAATAGGCAGGTAATAATAGTTTCACTCATGTGACATAACAAAGGGACTAAATAAGCCAAATTTGTGCAAGAACCAAGACTAAAACTCGGGTGGGTGACGAGAAGACACCAACCTCTCAATAATTTTAAAATTCTATATTAAAAAGGCATGTAAAATAATGCATTTTTTTATATAATTGCAAGATGTATTTGAATGAACAATATAGTTCGATATGTGAATAAGTCACACAATACAGGGTACAATACCCCAAGTTAGTTCACAAATGAAAATGAATAATTGCAAACATCCATTTTTAGACGAAGTTTGTGGCACACAGTCTAAGATACAACAATTTCTAAGATACAACAGGCTGCCCCAGATTCAGACACATTTAAAGATAGAGGAAGAATAAAGGTCATGAAACTTGCAGTGATAATAATTTGGTTACACTTCTGATCTGACCAGGTAAAAAACAATATACTCAAAATGTGTCCTTCAAGTCTTCAGCAATATCATCATCTTCAACCACATTTGAAATTGTAACAAGGAACAACACCTTCTTACTAACCTTCTTCGTTGGGAGAACCTGCATGAGATCTTCATCTTCGGTAATTTTGATGAAATCTTTCTTCTTGAAGTGTCACCACCTTAAATGTGCATGCTGATTTGAGTCCCAAGCTATATTCTCCTTTAGCTTCTCAATTACTTGATCAACAGTTATCCAGTACGAATCGACCATGATTTCTATATGATGGGACTCCACATACATTTTTTGGTCACTATCGAGTACTATAGTGTAAGGGTCAACTTGAAAATCAAGAAGATACATTGATTCATGATCAGCAACAACTATTTCACAAAACTCAACACCACTGGCACCATCCTATGGATCAACACCACTGGCACCACCCTCTAGATCAAGACCTCTTGCGCGCCCACATCATCAACCATAGCATAGAGGTCCAACTTACAATTAACTTTATACTTTTCCCAAATCTGCAACATGTGATGGGAGTGCAAAAGTTGTTCGTACACCTAAATCTTGTTCATACACACTAATTTAGCCTTCTGCTTGGAGCCCTAAGAAATTCTAGTATGAATAATATCAACCAACAGCAAAACTGACACAATCTCACTGTTATTTACAACCAATTCCACAACCTGCAAAGCCACATTCGTCTCTAGGCCATAATCTAGTTTTGCAATGTATTGATAAACTCGTATTGATAGTTTGTATATGAACATGTGGTCGATGCTAGTTAAAAGTGATGTAATAATTGGAGGAAATTCAGTTGTTGCTCTACGCTGGATTAAAAAAATAAACATTAACAAATCTAGAAAAGCTAAGAAAATTCACCTCGGGTTTCTCCCGATGACAGTGGAAGCCCCTACCCCTTCAATCTTAGGAATCTTCACTGTTGCTGCAGGCATCAGGTGCCGCCGCGTCAGAGCCAGTGGCTCCTCTTCGCTTACTGATGGTCTGCGGAGATGGCCCTGTCCGGCTAGCTCTTCGCTTGCTGCTGGTCTGCGGAGATGGCCCTGTCCGGCTAGCTCTTCGCTTGCTGCTGCGCGGTCCTGGTTTGTTGCAAGACTCTGGCTGCTCTACTGGCTCCCAGCTCCCGCGTCTTCCGTCTGCGCCTCTCCTCGCGTTGACGCGGACGGGTAGGTTGCTCCCTTCAACTTCCTATTTATGGGCCACCTTCGGAATTCGTCGCAAGCCTAGGGGTGTAGGGTTTGGATGGACAAAGAAGGGGATCTCGGCCATACTAACAACATGTGGACTTGACACATAAGGCAGATACTTAACGGAGAATTTTTGTGTGTGGGTAAAACAGTGGGATAAACCCACTGCAATTTTTATTATCAATAAAAAGAGAGTACAATGATTAACAAATTATAAAGAGAGTGAGAAACTCTCGGAAGGAACTAAACTAATCTAGACTAGGGATTGAAGCCAATCTCTGAAAGAATTTGCATGCTTTTTCTTCTTTCTGTGCGCCAACATTGTTAGCTCTTGTGAGAATATTGCTTTCCAAAATCTGAAAGTGGCATTTTGATTCTTGAAGAGCTTGTTATTTCTGACAATCCATATGCCCCAGGCTGCCAAAATAAGAATGTCCAGAGCAAATGGTAGTTTTAATATGATCCTCATTTCATCGAAAGCCTCCATAATTGATAATCTTCTATCTCTCTGTGGACATATAAAATTCCAACATTGTTCTGCCAAAGGACATTTCCAGAATAAGTGAACAAGTGTTTCTTCAACATTACAATCCATTGCAACACAGTGATAGGTTTGAAGCTGGAAATTCTTTCTTAGTAAATTCCTTGTATTTAGTTTGTCATGTAAGAGTAACCAGAAGAAAAATTTATGCTTTGCTTGACATGAGGTCTTCCAAATCCTTGAGAATTTTTTTGGGGTGGGAGCAGATCCTATCATACTTAACGGAGAATGCTGGGCACATAACGTTGAGCGCTGAGATCCAGTGGCACCATAACAGGGGGATATCACCGCATCATCTGGTTTGACCAACATCTGCTCAAACAGGCCCCTCAAAGCGCAATTGGCTACCTAAGTTTTCAAAATTCTGGTATTACAAGGAACAGTGGGCCTTGTGAGCTTTCTCTCGAAAACGAAAGGTCCGCATAGCAATTATGGTCTGTTGGTTATTGAAATAGAAACTATCCTTTGCGGTTTTGAAGAATCCATGGTGCGTGCGTTGCGGCAATTGGAAAACAAGGTTGCTCATCATAAGCTACGATAATAATGTGTGTAAAGTGTGGTCCAGAGTTACAACAGTTTGTATTATAATCCGTCTTGTACTGGATTCAGGTAAACCTTAAGATAATCGCAACATTTATAACCGCTAGATTTGCAATGTGATTCGTGCAAATTAGAATTGCACAAGAATGTGTAACTACACATGCCTTGTTCACGGTTACACACTACACATGAAATCGGGTGATCGAGAATTAAGTTAGTATTAGATCGACCTAGAATTAGTCACATCCATGTCCACATGTCCTCTCGGAGAGAATTCCAAGAAAAATCATAATCTAATGTTAGAGGAAACCCACAAATTGACGGATGCAATACAGAAAAAATCATGTAAATCAGCAAAACTCTCAACTTCAGATGCGTGAGAATAAAGATATTTCTAGCTATAAAATTCCGAAGGATTCGTCATGTCTTTAGTAGTGCTATATTGCGGAAATGCCCCTAGTAACAAAAATCTTTCCTACTCGATCTCCTGTCAACTACTTCAGTGAGAACAGAACTGGCTTCTGACCATGTTGGTCCGACCTCAAAACTCTCAGACTGATCTAGTGTTCAATAAAGGGCGATTTATTACTGTACTCGATATATCAAGCAATAGACTGATCTAGTAGAGATAATGGAAGGCTTGGTCGCAGCTGTGTGTCCCGGGATCCGACCACTGATACTGGCCGGTGCCGGTTTGGGAGCGCTGGAACTCGTCGGCCTGCCAATGCGCCATGTAGTTGTTGTCCTTGTCAGGGTAATAAGCGAAGTTCTCATCCATGCCCATGGGGTACTCGAGCGGCAGCGTGTCGACGTAGTCCCCGCCGGCGAAGTCCTGAGCGGAGTATTGCTCATGCGCCAGAGAGCCGTCGGCGAAGTTGGGGTAGTACCCAACTGGCACCGAAGACTCGTCGGCGGCGTTGCACATGGTCAGATCGAGCCACCGGTAATCAGCATTGTCGCCGTAGCCGCCCGGCGCCTGCGTGTCGTCGACTGCGCCCGCGTAGTAGCTTCCGCCGCCGCCGACGCATTCGAGGCCGCGCTCCGGTTGCATCAGGAATTGCTCGAGTAGGCTCCCTTGGTCGTTGCTCCCGCCGTGGCACGACATCGTCTGCGGCTGGAAGCCATCGTAGCCCATGTCCAGCGCGAGGTGCCCCGGCTCGAAGGCGTAGTCATCGGAAGCATCATCAGCCGGCGCCGCGAACTGTTCGAGCTCGAGCCGGCCGTCGGCGGGCAAGCCGAGAGCCGCCATCTTGTCGGCCCCGGCCCTCAGCGCGGTGTCGATGGTCTCGAGCACCTCCCGCGCCTCGTCCACCGTCATGTCGTTGAGCGCCGCGTCCCAGTCGGGCAGCGCGCCCGGCCGCGCCCTGGCGAGCTTCGCCGTCTCCTTGCCCAGCTCGGCCTCGAGGTAGCTCCGGTGCGTGTGCTGCGCGCGCTTCTCCGGCGGGATGGAGGCGGCGCGGTACCTCTCGAGGACACCCTCCTCCGACTCCCACACGAACCGTGGAGCCCCGGCGCCGCCGGTGGCGGCGGGGGCGCAGACGAGCGCGACGGGGACGTCGCAGAACGTGGCGAGCTCCGACGCCTTCTTCTGGAGCCCCTTGGACCTCTTCGCGTAAGTCGCGGCGCGAGCCCGCGCGTTCTGGATGAACCTCATCTCGACCTTGCGGCGCGGCATTGCTGGCGACGGCGCGTGTGCTTCTTCTTCTTCTTCCTCCTCCGCTGCTGCTCCTCCGATCAGATCGCGTTAGTTTGTTGCAGCTCTCCGGCGAGGCGGCTGGGAGGTTTATGTAGAATCGTGGGAGCCGGAGCAGGACGCGGACTCGTGGTCGTCTGTGCCGAACGCGGCGGCGCCCCATAGCTGCTAGGCTACTAGGCCAGTAGGTCTATTAAGCGGCGTAATTTTGCATTAGTGAAGCTTAGCTCTAAACAAATGATGCCGCTGCTAGCTGAGGGAGTACAACCCCAGAAAATTAAGCTTTTAATCCCACGTCAGGTGCAGATTAAAACAGACAAAGATTAACCGAAAAAGGAAGGTGATAGCTTTGCAAACCGGTTGGAACCCGACTTATGGCAGGAACAATTAATGCGAGATCTTTGATTTCAGTACGATACGTAGTGCCTTCGGCCGAGACGCGCCGCCTGCTCTGGCCTCGAGCGTTTGCGTGTAGGAGGGAAAGCCGCAGCGCCGTCCGAGAGGAAAAAGAACAGCTCGGGCGTGTTTGGCAGGAAGAAAGTCCACTTTTTATCTTTAAATTCTAGTGAAAAATTACTTTTAGTCCTAAAACTTTCGTTTGGTGTAAAACAAATCTTGAACTTTTAGAATCATTCACTTTTAGTTCTTATTCTGCTTGAGACAGCCATGGGTGGCAATGTAGGAATTTGTGGCTTTAATATTTTACATGTTCACTACATTGTTATATTCCCGGAATCAAACCTCAATGTGGAAGTATATTCATGGAAATAGCAGGGAACAATTGATGCGGAATTTGTACTTAAGGAAATATACTTAAGGAAGCCGGTACGCCTATACTGGAACACAATGTATATGAGTACGTTGGAATTATACCCGGGAACAGTATAGAGCGGAATACCAGGTTGTCTGTAGGATTGGCTCTATGGATTGTTAAAGCCCGCGAGTTTGATTTCATCTTCAAACTCGGCGCACGACTCACACGTGCGTGTTTAGGACCTAATTGATTAACAGTTGGGCTCAGCAGATGGCTGTTAATGATAGTGGTTGGTTTAACAAGTCGCTGAGTCCTATCTGGAATTTGGAGTCTATATAAAGGTCCTTACCCTCTAGCCTCAATATGCATTGTGAGCGGCACCACCGATAAGGCAGAGGAATAGAGGGTAGACCGAATAGCTCCAACCCTAGTTTTCTACAGGCAAGAAACTTCAAACAAAGCAGAGAGGCAGCACGACACTAATAGGTAAAGCAAGTGAGTCACTATTGCGCAATGCTTCAAGTGAATTCGGAGAGTGACATATCGAGCGTGACTAGTTAAGGGACAGACGGGTTTCAATTTTTGCATTAAGATGATGAGTTCAACATCTCACCTAGCTTGGGCTTCATCTAGTTCAAAACCAATTCGGTTGGTTGAGTATTAGTGATTTTCTCAACTCAACCAAAAATGGATGAAATGAAATATTTTAACAATTTCAGGTTTGTTCCAAACTAAAAAATAATTTTTTTACCCTAGTTCTTCAAACAATTGCGGGCTAAATCAGCTAGGAACAGTTGAATCTTCTATTTTTATGAAGCTATTCTAGGCGCTCCTGTTTGCCGATCTAGTTGGCAGGGCGTTAACACCGTGGCTGTGGTGGCTAGCTGGATCACGACCCACTAGGAGGTAATTCTACTTTTTTCTTTTTCTGTTTTGTTTTCTTTTTTCTGTTGTTTCTATTCTGTTTAACTTTTTCCTTTTCATAATCCGATTTTTCGTAAAAAAATCTATTCACACAAACATGAACAATCATAAAATAGATATTTTCAAGTTTAGATAATTTTAATATCCTAACAAAGAAAAAGAAAGAGAAAATAAAAAAACCAGAAAAAAGGAGAAAATAAAAAAATGCGAACTCGGCCGATCAGGACGGCCCATACTACGTGGTAACGATCGACCAGGTCGGCATATAGGGTTGCCGCTATTCTCGTCTCACCGAAAATTGACAATGCGGCTTCCCGCAGAGCCAATGAGGGAGATGACAGATGTGGCTAGATCCATATGGATTGGATGGAGATTGTTGGTATTGATTGCGTGATTACCACTATTCAAGGCTAGTGATTATGTCGGGGGATGACCTCCCGTAGGGTAAAGTCTAGAGGTATTAACACATTTGGTACCATAACTTGCAGCTAAGTTGCGTTTTAGTCCCACTTCTTGCAAAGTGGACACCGATGGTACCTAAACTTGCATAGGCTGGACAATTTGAGTCCAAACAATCCGAATGGTACACGTGGATGCCAACTAGATTTGTTTTTCTTGCAGTAAAGTCATGGAAACAAAACTGAATTAGGCCTCTAGTCCTTCTGTGCGATGGCATCAGCAATTTTATGGAAATACTCCTGTGTTTGCTTTCTACTACGTATTTCTCTTCTCTACCCCTCAGGCTCTCTGTCCCTTACCTTTTCGCATGAACTGAAATCGCGCCAGTTACGCGAAGTGGCGGAGACGACGGAGCTGCAGCGGTAGTTGGCGGAGACGATGGATCCCGCCGGCGATGCACTTTCGGGAGTACTTCGAAGATCCGCCGCACTACGGTACCGTTCACGCATTTATTTTTCTTCTGTCGAGCAATCATGGCTCTGTTCGTTGTGGTGCTGCTCGTGGAGGTGATGGTGGGCACAGAATCAAGATGATTTTTCTATGTTTTAGTGGTCGAAATCATGGGGAAATAGTGGAAGTAGCAAGCCCTGGTGGTTTGGTTTAGTTTTTGAAGTTGTTTATGCATGATTTCAATATCTAAATCATGGGAACTGTGTCTCCCACGTACACGCATACAACCGTGATTTGATTTCCTCGTATTTAGGGCTAATGTGTTACTTCCAGAGATTATTTGAGGTGGTGAAGGTGTACTATACCAATGATTCTTTGAATCTGTAAGAAAAGTCCGAAAATTGGATAAATTTCTGAATCTGCTGTTATTCTTCAGTTAACTGGATTTTGGACAGATTCAGTAACAGGGACATTGATTTTGTATTCCAGACAATCATATGTCTTTGTAATTGACATATAATTAACTACGAAAATGTATAACTTTGTGCAACATGGAACACTTTGCGAATTGTTAGGAGTGTCATATATTTGTGTAGATGACATTTATCACTAATGTCAGGCCAAGTTGGCTGGACCTTGAATCATGATGCAATTGTAGGTCTAGATAAATATCAACGTGCAGTGGTTACAGCTTCATCGAAGAGTGAGAACCCTGGACTTTTAGTAGCATATTCCTACTAGAACATATTCGTACTAGAACATACTCCTACTAGAACATGAATCAGAGAATGTGAATTCTTATGCCACTAGTCACTGGCTCACGTGGTGGAAAGATGCTACAACAGAAGAACATGCATTCATTTTGTTTCTTATATGCATCACCTTACTTAATTTGTTTTTCTTTTGCAGTTTTGTTTCCGGAAGAAGAATGTGGTATGTTCACAGTAGAAGTACTGCATAACGGATTTTTCTGTAGATTGAGACACAATTTGGAATATATGTGTGCATCGACAGCCCACTTTGATAATTGTACTGTTGACACTTGGTCTATCTTTTGGGTTAATGAAATTCTGAGAAAACTTGGGTGTGAGAGAGATGGAAAAGTGTATGCATATTGGTTGCAGCCAGGCAACGACATAAGAGAAGGATTAGTGCCAGTTGACAGTCAGTCAGTCAGTCATTAGACAAATGATAAATGCAAGTTGGACAGCGAAGACACTTCACATGTTTATTGATCACAATAACTTTTTGAACACATTGAGATCAGATGTGATTTTGAGGCCTACCATTGCTCGTGCTCCAAATCCATATGGTACTGATCATGCTATGTTCCATCTGTCAATGCTCATGCTTCATTTGCTGCAGCTCATGCTACTGTTCATGCTCATGCTCCATCTGCTCATGCTCATGCTCCAAACCCATCTGCTAATGCTGAAGCTTCAAGTTCCTCACATTCTCCCATGGTAGTTCCAGAGAATGATTTGTTTGTAAATGTGCAGTCGGGTGATGCTTCTAGTGATGTGTAACGACCTGAACCTGGTAGGGTTCGAATCATCACTGGATCGTTGGATCGTAGCTAGCACACACAGTAACAAATGAATATCAAGATAACATACGTCATTTTATTACAACCGAAATATCCAGAGTATATTTATTACATCCTTGCACAGCATAGTGGCCGGCTCACATAACAAAGGAAACATAAGCATAACATCAAACTTGGGCTCCATCAACGCCACATGGCTTGTTGAGTCTAGGCCCTGCGATTCTATCGTCCTTACTCGTCATCTGCAACAGGTAAAGTTACAGCCAAAAACATTTGGTCAATACTTTGAATGTATTGGCAAGTTACACAAGTTGTAAAGTGGTTTATATTTTTATACATGCAAAGGTATGTCAAAGGAAGGCTTAGGGTTTATTTTGCGTAAAGCCAATTTTGTTTCGTGAATATCTTTTGAGAAACTTTTCTTTGTCTTTATATATTTTTAAAACAAAATAATATAGGGTTGGACAAACACAAGGAATCCACCAACGTTCATCATCCTACATCCCATCCCAAAACAAGCTAAACTAACTCCAGAGCCACTCACTGGATAGAGTTTGCATGCATTAAGTTTTTAGGCAACACTAAATTTAGAGCCACTCACTGGATGAAAGTAGTAATTGCAAAACAGTTCGGGCAATCTTAAGTTCAGAGCCACTCACTGGATAAACTTAGCATAACAAAACAATTTTTGAAAAGGTTTTGAAAACATAGGAGATCCTTCATCCGCTTCAATCTTCAGTTGCTCAAATTGCTCATATCCGGGAGCACGGCTAATCGATTTGATCATACACTCTGCAGAGGTTGTACACTTTCCCCACATGTCACAATCCATCCTTTTTGTTGTATCCTTCATTGGGCTTAACCGGGCGTGGATTATGACGAAGTTTTCCATAGAAGCCCCCTATACATAATCCCAGTCCGCCCGCAACTATGATCCGAAGACCCCTCTCCAATGGCGGTACCGATTCAAGGGTTTCCCTCTATGTACGACTAAGCCAGAGCCCATATAGCATGTGGTTGTACTGGAAGCTTCTTTAACTGAAACTTTGAAGATCTCTTTGACCCTGGGCGACGGTCCCCACCAAAACCTGAGTCTGCAGAGCCACTCACTGGATGCTTCTCTTGTAGACGCTCCCAACATACCACTCCGCCCAGAGGAAAACATTTTAATAAGTTTTTATTCCAAAAATATTTTAACCATACCATCCTAGAATGGACGCATGTCAATTTTCATAAATGATTTTGTTCTTTGAAAGCCCATAGCCCACGTCTACCAAGAAATTGGCTAAGCACTCATACAATATACGCATTTTAATAAAAGGGCTACAAGGAACATGGTAAGAAATCCTATGGCTCTCTACTAGGATAGCAAAGCATAATTTTCCTACACATGCATTTCTACGAAAATATTTGTAAAACCATGCATATCAAAAATAGTAGGACAAAAGGTCATGTGTAACTTGCCTTTGATTGATGACGAATAATTATCTTGTCAACATAGCTACCAATATTAACTCCTTGATAATTCATCCCGTCACTCTTCGTGAAATCTATCGCACGAAATGAAAAACAATACTATGTATAAACATACACGCATACATAACATTCCAAAACACAAATACCCAATGAATATGAAAATATGGCAATATGCATAAGAACTCCAAATAAAACAGCGAATCATTCTAAAAATAAAATAACTACTAGATTATAACATCCAGAGAACATACTCATACAAAAGCTATTTTCTATTGGTTATTTCCAAATTTTAACCATATGAAACAAGGGTGATTACAAGTTAACTAATTTAATTGTTAATATTATTGAAAACATTTTTTCACATCACTAACATATGGTTATAATCATTCCATACGTTTTATATAAAGAACCAAATGAAAAGTATCTATCAAATTTAGACTATTGCCTGACTATTTCGAATTTTTACTTCAGGTTTGACTTTAACGAAAATTTACCAAAAAGGAAACTGAGGGTTCCGTAATATTCTACACCTTCCAAGGTTTCAAAATATATTTTATTCACGGAATTTGGCCGTGTAGAACTAAAGTTATGAGTCTCTAAAGTTTGTACGTACAAACTGTCCCAAAACGAAATTGGCTGAAACAACATGGACTATACTGTAAACTGAAAGAACCTTCACGTGAAAAGGAGCTTCAGCTGCAGCTCACCAACAAGACTTAAGATTGTGCGCAGCTGCGGAGAGAGACGTCAACTAAGTGAAAGTCACCAGGGCCTAGGGCGCTCCTCCTCGCATGAAGAAGATGATGATGCCCTCCGGAATCCTCGGAGATTCGGCTGGAGATGGTGGCGGACAGCTGCAGCGACGTTGGCGTCAGTGTTCGTCGTGGGTGACCTCCGACTACGAATTGAATCAAACAGAGGCATCAGCGAGATGCACAAGGGATAGAGAGAAATGAAGGAGGAGGAATCAGGGCCTAAGAGCAGGTCTAACAGGCCCCTTATAACCCGCCCACCCCGTAAAATTTCGGCGACATACGGGGCAGGCGCGGTTTGGGCCGTCTAGCAGGCCCCGACTGCCGCCTGCCGGAATACGGGCCCGTGAAATCGGCCCCCCGCCCACTATTTATGCTGGCCGCAGGTGCGAGTGAGGGGTTAACCTCACTGCACCCTAGCTCCGCCGTGCGCCGCCGCCGCTCCACCCTGCTCGGCGAGCAATTCCTCCTCGCGCCGCATTCGACCCCAGCGCCGAGATGGACGCCCGCGGCCGCAGTAGCGCCTCTCCGGCGAGCGGATCGAAGCGATCCCGCTCGCACAACGTGGTCGACGCGTGGCGCTTGAAGTGCAAGCGCTCCGCCGCGGGTAGCCGTCGTGCGGCCTGCAAGTACGCCGGCGCGTACTACATGCCGGAGACGCTCCGGACTTCGCCGCCGGTGGCGGTGGTACCGACAGATCCGCCGCTCAAGCCTATGAGCGGCCCCGACTGACGCGTGGCGCGCTGAGTGGGAGCGTGATCGCGCGGCGAAGGCGGCATGGGCTGTGCGCATCGGCAGCACCAGCAGCGGAGGAAGCGGAGGCCGGCGAGGAGGAAGCGGAGGCCGGCGAGGAGGACGCGGCATTACTGCGGGCGTTGGCCGAGTCCGAGGTGGAGGCCGCCGAGAAGGCGCGGCGGAGGCCGAGGAAGAGGCGGCGGCCGTCGCCGCCGTGGCTGAATTCCAGGCGAAGAGGCGCCGCCAGGGGGAGGAGGAGGCTGCCGCCACGGCGGAGGAGGAGCCTGCCGCCAGCGCTTTCGTGCCATACATCATCCTCGAGTAGCTAGGATCGCTATGTATATGTATGATCCAATGTATGATCAATGAAGAAGAACTATGGTTTCATTTTCCCGGGGTTTTAATTTTTAAAAATACAGGGAATCTCTGCTAGACGGAATGGTTGAGCAAGACGCACTTTTGGGATACGGGGCGAAAAATAGCGTTATACGGGGCAGAGAAATAAGGGGGTTAGACTTGCTCTAAGTCCCTCTATACCCGGAGAATTCGACGAGACGTCGCGGCGGCCGTCGGAACTCCGGCGACGAAATTCGCTCCACAGGGGCAGCCTGGGGGCGTGGAGTGGTGGAGGAGTGCGATATGCAATAAGGAAACTCGGTGTGGCTTTATACAGAGGGGTAGGATGTGGAGCAACGGGAGTCGGCGTTAATGGTGGCGACTGTTTCCTGTAACGCCATGGCCATTATGGCTCGAATAATAGCACAAGAGCGCGGGGAGACGAAGGGGAAAGAGGTAGAGAAAGGTTCTGGACGAGCCTCAGGTCCGAGGTGAGGAGGGGTGAGGGGGTGCAGTGGGGCGCGTCGACGCGAGCAGTTTATGCCGTTTCCATCCACGCCACGAGGTTGAAGACGACATGGGCAGTTCGTGCTCATTTTTTTTCCTGGGAAGAGGGAGTGTCCGAAAATCACAGTCTACATATATGTGGGTGTCACGGGCTTATCCTGGGCGTCCGAATATGCATCAACATTTGTGCAACGAACATTCACATTTGCAACGAACCCCCTTAGGGTATTTTTCTATTCAGTGCAGAAAACACCTATATGCTGTCCACTTTTCACATATGAGATCCTTTTGTGGCTTCCTTGTTCTGTACAATGAACACGCGTATGCACAGACCTGGACATAGAATTAAGCATGGATTTGCTATGTTCCTACCACCTGCCTTTAGGAGAAAATAACAGGAACAAGAACCGAAGTGCGAAATTTTATAGGATCGCTCCATCCCAGAAATTCCCATCGGCTCTAGCAGCTAAAATTATGTTCCTGCTACTTTAGCCTTTAGGAGAAAATAAATGGAATCAGAACGGAAGTGCAAAATTTTACAGGGTTGCTCCAACCCAGAAAGGAAGCAAATTAGATCGGGAAAAAAATCAGAACCATCCAGATCCATAAAAAAAAATTATGAAGATGGGTATGATTAGCATAGATCCCGTCGATCTGAAGGACAACACCTTCCCGTCGTCATCCTTCCACTCGATTAGAAGAAGACCGGTGTGGGGGACAGGGGTGAAGTTCGTTTCGGATCTCGGGGTCATGGGCTCGTGGCCTCCATGCTCATGGCGGGCGCCGGCCGGTGTGGTGGGAGGATTCCAGGCGGCCGGAAGGCCTAGGACGCCGGATCCGGCTTGGTAGGCTGCCGGGGGAGAAGGTGGACGAGAAGAGGCGGTGTGGAGCAGTTGAGGTGGGCGAGCTGAACGAGGAGCGAGATAACCCACGAGATGGAGAAAATGAAGTGTACCTGTACACTTTCGTTCCTATAAGGTGAAAAGATGGGGATATTCACTTTGGCTCATAGGAGCATTTGCTCCCATTATGTGAATCAACATTTCGAAGTGTCAAAAAATTCTAAAATAAAATTTTACATGTACATCTACACATTTTATGTTGGTACACAAGTTTTCAAAAAAAACTAAAAAAATTTGTGGCTCCTGTAAAAAAGACAAATTTTGATGCTATAACATGAGTACGTACAGGACATTTTTTTGTACACGCCACATAAAATGTTGTTTCTCCACGAAAACTTGTGCACTAACATAGAATGTCATGATGTACACCAAAAAATTTATGTTAGAATTTTTTGCCATTTTTAAAATTATTTTTTAATTATTTTGTATAATGGGAGCATTTGCTCCTATGAGCCAAAATGCCTCCTCCGAAAAGATGTACAATGTCTAGGATGCAGATGCAAATAGGCAAGCACGAATCTTGAAGCTATGGTGGCCTTAGGATAAGCCAGGGACACCCACCTATATGTAGAAAAACTGCGTTGGGACACGTCCTGGCTGTTGTGATTTGGGTCGTGTCGGTTGGTCTAGCCTCTTCTTTATTTTTTTCTCTAAACTCTTCCTATTTTATTTCTTTCAGATCAAAGATTTAGGACTAACCTCAATCAAAAATCCAGAAAATTCCAATAAAAATAAAATAGTTATCTTGAACTTTAGGAAGAAGAATGTGGTATGTTCACAGTAGAAGTACTGCATAACGGATTTTTCTGTAGATTGAGACACAATTTGGAATATATGTGTGCATCGACAGCCCACTTTGATAATTGTACTGTTGACACTTGGTCTATCTTTTGGGTTAATGAAATTCTGAGAAAACTTGGGTGTGAGAGAGATGGAAAAGTGTATGCATATTGGTTGCAGCCAGGCAACGACATAAGAGAAGGATTAGTGCCAGTTGACAGTCAGTCAGTCAGTCATTAGACAAATGATAAATGCAAGTTGGACAGCGAAGACACTTCACATGTTTATTGATCACAATAACTTTTTGAACACATTGAGATCAGATGTGATTTTGAGGCCTACCATTGCTCGTGCTCCAAATCCATATGGTACTGATCATGCTATGTTCCATCTGTCAATGCTCATGCTTCATTTGCTGCAGCTCATGCTACTGTTCATGCTCATGCTCCATCTGCTCATGCTCATGCTCCAAACCCATCTGCTAATGCTGAAGCTTCAAGTTCCTCACATTCTCCCATGGTAGTTCCAGAGAATGATTTGTTTGTAAATGTGCAGTCGGGTGATGCTTCTAGTGATGTGTAACGACCTGAACCTGGTAGGGTTCGAATCATCACTGGATCGTTGGATCGTAGCTAGCACACATAGTAACAAATGAATATCAAGATAACATACGTCATTTTATTACAACCGAAATATCCAGAGTATATTTATTACATCCTTGCACAGCATAGTGGCCGGCTCACATAACAAAGGAAACATAAGCATAACATCAAACTTGGGCTCCATCAACGCCACATGGCTTGTTGAGTCTAGGCCCTGCGATTCTATCGTCCTTACTCGTCATCTGCAACAGGTAAAATTACAGCCAAAAACATTTGATCAATACTTTGAATGTATTGGCAAGTTACACAAGTTGTAAAGTGGTTTATATTTTTATACATGCAAAGGTATGTCAAAGGAAGGCTTAGGGTTTATTTTGCGTAAAGCCAATTTTGTTTCGTGAATATCTTTTGAGAAACTTTTCTTTGTCTTTATATATTTTTAAAACAAAATAATATAGGGTTGGACAAACACAAGGAATCCACCAACGTTCATCATCCTACATCCCATCCCAAAACAAGCTAAACTAACTCCAGAGCCACTCACTGGATAGAGTTTGCATGCATTAAGTTTTTAGGCAACACTAAATTTAGAGCCACTCACTGGATGAAAGTAGTAATTGCAAAACAGTTCGGGCAATCTTAAGTTCAGAGCCACTCACTGGATAAACTTAGCATAACAAAACAATTTTTGAAAAGGTTTTGAAAACATAGGAGATCCTTCATCCGCTTCAATCTTCAGTTGCTCAAATTGCTCATATCCGGGAGCACGGCTAATCGATTTGATCATACACTCTGCAGAGGTTGTACACTTTCCCCACATGTCACAATCCATCCTTTTTGTTGTATCCTTCATTGGGCTTAACCGGGCGTGGATTATGACGAAGTTTTCCATAGAAGCCCCCTATACATAATCCCAGTCCGCCCGCAACTATGATCCGAAGACCCCTCTCCAATGGCGGTACCGATTCAAGGGTTTCCCTCTATGTACGACTAAGCCAGAGCCCATATAGCATGTGGTTGGACTGTTCTTTAACTGAAACTTTGAAGATCTCTTTGACCCTGGGCGACGGTCCCCACCAAAACCTGAGTCTGCAGAGCCACTCACTGGATGCTTCTCTTGTAGACGCTCCCAACATACCACTCCGCCCAGAGGAAAACATTTTAATAAGTTTTTATTCCAAAAATATTTTAACCATACCATCCTAGAATGGACGCATGTCAATTTTCATAAATGATTTTGTTCTTTGAAAGCCCATAGCCCACGTCTACCAAGAAATTGGCTAAGCACTCATACAATATACGCATTTTAATAAAAGGGCTACAAGGAACATGGTAAGAAATCCTATGGCTCTCTACTAGGATAGCAAAGCATAATTTTCCTACACATGCATTTCTACGAAAATATTTGTAAAACCATGCATATCAAAAATAGTAGGACAAAAGGTCATGTGTAACTTGCCTTTGATTGATGACGAATAATTATCTTGTCAACATAGCTACCAATATTAACTCCTTGATAATTCATCCCGTCACTCTTCGTGAAATCTATCGCACGAAATGAAAAACAATACTATGTATAAACATACACGCATACATAACATTCCAAAACACAAATACCCAATGAATATGAAAATATGGCAATATGCATAAGAACTCCAAATAAAACAGCGAATCATTCTAAAAATAAAATAACTACTAGATTATAACATCCAGAGAACATACTCATACAAAAGCTATTTTCTATTGGTTATTTCCAAATTTTAACCATATGAAACAAGGGTGATTACAAGTTAACTAATTTAATTGTTAATATTATTGAAAACAATTTTTCACATCACTAACATATGGTTATAATCATTCCATACGTTTTATATAAAGAACCAAATGAAAAGTATCTATCAAATTTAGACTATTGCCTGACTATTTCGAATTTTTACTTCAGGTTTGACTTTAACGAAAATTTACCAAAAAGGAAACTGAGGGTTCCGTAATATTCTACACCTTCCAAGGTTTCAAAATATATTTTATTCACGGAATTTGGCCGTGTAGAACTAAAGTTATGAGTCTCTAAAGTTTGTACGTACAAACTGTCCCAAAACGAAATTGGCTGAAACAACATGGACTATACTGTAAACTGAAAGAACCTTCACGTGAAACGGAGCTTCAGCTGCAGCTCACCAACGAGACTTGAGATTGTGCGCAGCTGCGGAGAGAGACGTCAACTAAGTGAAAGTCACCAGGGCCTAGGGCGCTCCTCCTCGCATGAAGAAGATGATGATGCCCTCCGGAATCCTCGGAGATTCGGCTGGAGATGGTGGCGGACAGCTGCAGCGACGTTGGCGTCAGTGTTCGTCGTGGGTGACCTCCGACTACGAATTGAATCAAACAGAGGCATCAGCGAGATGCGCAAGGGATAGAGAGAAATGAAGGAGGAGGAATCAGGGCCTAAGAGCAGTCTAACAGGCCCTTATAACCCGCCCACCCGTAAAATTCCGGCGACATACAAAGCGGTTTGGGCCGTCTAGCAGCCCCGTATTCGGCCGCCCGTTTCGAATACGGGGCCCAAAATCGGCCCCTCCGCCCACTATTTATGCTGGCCGCAGGTGCGAGGGGGGTTAACCCTCACTCGCTCCCCGGCCTGCGCCGCCGCCGCCTCCGGCTGCTTCCCTCCCCTGCGCCGCATCCGCGGCCGAGGACGCCCGCGCGGCGCGCGCGAGCGGTCGAGCGTCCCGCCGCACCGTCGACGCGTGGCGCTGCCGAGCGCCGCCGTGCGGCTCGAACGCGGCGCGTCACGGTCGAAGGGAGCCGGCGTTCCCGGCGCCGTGGTGGCAGCCGGGATGGCCTCGGGGCCGTGGCTGGACGCGCCGCGCGCGCCGGGTGGAGGCGCCGGCGTGCGCCTGGGCCCCGGCGAGGCGGGAAGGAAGGGCGGCGGCGCCGAGGCGCGAGGAGGACGCGGAGGCCGCGGGCGCGCCGAGTCGGAGGCGGAGGCCGCCGAGAAGGCGCGGCGAGGCAGAGAAAGAGGCGGCGGCCGCCGCCGTGGCTGAATTCAAGAAGAGGCTGCCGCATGGAGAGGAGCCTGCGCCAGCGTTGCTTTCGTGCCATACATCATCCTCGAGTAGCTAGGATCGCTATGTATATGTATGATCCAATGTATGATCAATGAAGAAGAACTATGGTTTCATTTTCCCGGGGTTTTAATTTTTAAAAATACAGGGCCAAATACGGGGTCTGCTAGACGGAATGGTTGAGCAAGACGCACTTTTGGGATACGGGGCGAAAAAATAGCGTTATACGGGGCAGAGAAATAAGGGCATGTTAGACTTGCTCTAAGTCCCTCTATACCCGGAGAATTCGACGAGACGTCGCGGCGGCCGTCGGAACTCCGGCGACGAAATTCGCCCTCCACAGGGGCAGCCTGGGGGCGTGGAGTGGTGGAGGAGTGCGATATGCAATAAGGAAACTCGGTGTGGCTTTATACAGAGGGGTAGGATGTGGAGCAACGGGAGTCGGCGTTAATGGTGGCGACTGTTTCCTGTAACGCCATGGCCATTATGGCTTGAATAATAGCACAAGAGCGCGGGGAGACGAAGGGGAAAGAGGTAGAGAAAGGTTCTGGACGAGCCTCAGGTCCGAGGTGAGGAGGGGTGAGGGGGTGCAGTGGGGCGCGTCGACGCGAGCAGTTTATGCCGTTTCCATCCACGCCACGAGGTTGAAGACGACATGGGCAGTTCGTGCTCATTTTTTTTCCTGGGAAGAGGGAGTGTCCGAAAATCACAGTCTACATATATGTGGGTGTCACGGGCTTATCCTGGGCGTCCGAATATGCATCAACATTTGTGCAACGAACATTCACATTTGCAACGAACCCCCTTAGGGTATTTTTCTATTCAGTGCAGAAAACACCTATATGCTGTCCACTTTTCACATATGAGATCCTTTTGTGGCTTCCTTGTTCTGTACAATGAACACGCGTATGCACAGACCTGGACATAGAATTAAGCATGGATTTGCTATGTTCCTACCACCTGCCTTTAGGAGAAAATAACAGGAACAAGAACCGAAGTGCGAAATTTTATAGGATCGCTCCATCCCAGAAATTCCCATCGGCTCTAGCAGCTAAAATTATGTTCCTGCTACTTTAGCCTTTAGGAGAAAATAAATGGAATCAGAACGGAAGTGCAAAATTTTACAGGGTTGCTCCAACCCAGAAAGGAAGCAAATTAGATCGGGAAAAAAATCAGAACCATCCAGATCCATAAAAAAAAATTATGAAGATGGGTATGATTAGCATAGATCCCGTCGATCTGAAGGACAACACCTTCCCGTCGTCATCCTTCCACTCGATTAGAAGAAGACCGGTGTGGGGGACAGGGGTGAAGTTCGTTTCGGATCTCGGGGTCATGGGCTCGTGGCCTCCATGCTCATGGCGGGCGCCGGCCGGTGTGGTGGGAGGATTCCAGGCGGCCGGAAGGCCTAGGACGCCGGATCCGGCTTGGTAGGCTGCCGGGGGAGAAGGTGGACGAGAAGAGGCGGTGTGGAGCAGTTGAGGTGGGCGAGCTGAACGAGGAGCGAGATAACCCACGAGATGGAGAAAATGAAGTGTACCTGTACACTTTCGTTCCTATAAGGTGAAAAGATGTACAATGTCTAGGATGCAGATGCAAATAGGCAAGCACGAATCTTGAAGCTATGGTGGCCTTAGGATAAGCCAGGGACACCCACCTATATGTAAAAAACTGCGTTGGGACACGTCCTGGCTGTTGTGATTTGGGTCGTGTCGGTTGGTCTAGCCTCTTCTTTATTTTTTTCTCTAAACTCTTCCTATTTTATTTCTTTCAGATCAAAGATTTAGGACTAACCTCAATCAAAAATCCAGAAAATTCCAATAAAAATAAAATAGTTATCTTGAACTTTAGGAAAAGGTATTTCCAGTCCTTCTTATAAATAAATAATTTATTTTTGACAAATCAACAACATGCACATGTGTTATATTTAAATTATTTCCAACTCTATATTTGAGGATGTCATGTTATCCCCGTCTCGTAATACTTTGTTTTATTTTGGAAATGAAATAAGATATATATAAATAATGCAATAAATGTCAAATAACACCACAAATCGAATACCTCCCAGACCATTTATATATTTTGGAAATGTCATGTTATTTCCTCTCTCTTGGGAAAGTCATATTATTCCCTCTCTAAATAATTCAACATGGTTTGGAAAATGATTTAAACGCCACTTAGATCCAAGTGTCCAAGTGTTAAAACACAACACACAAATCAGATTTGTTTAAAATTTCCTCAAACAAGATTTATAGTTTTGGATAGTCATATTTATCCGCTCATGTATAATGTTTCCATAGTAATTGAGAAAACTTTAAACAAGTCCACACATCTTTTTTTAAATTCTTCCGAAAATTCAACAATGTCAACAATTCAATTAGCTTATTTTATTTTATTTAACATTCCAAAATTTGGAAAATGTTGGGATGTTACAAACTACCACCCTTAAAAGGAATCTCGTCCTCGAGATTCGAGAAGGCTAGAAAGAAAATGGTTTTGGGGAGAAACTAGGGTGCTACCACCCTTAAAAGAAAGTCTTAGTAGATCACCAAATATCTTCTAGGTATGTCCAATTACTTTGCTATTCTTCAGGTCTTCTCCACATCTTGAATCCGTGTTCTCGGTCTCGAGGGTTAAGGTAGGAAAGAGGTAGATCCTAGGGAGAAAGAACTATAGATATACCCTTACAAACAAATTTTATTCTGAAAATAATTTTATTTGTAAGTGTCATGAAAACTAGAAAAATGACAGCTCACAAATCACAAAATCGTCATATCTAACGATTTAGCTAAGCCTATCAGGTCTTTGGTTCCTAATAGGTCATCTTGGAATCCTAAAATACTTTAGAGTCTTCGGTATTTATAACTTCACTCCTTTTGAAGATATTTGATGATGTCATTGTAGATCCGGTCATCACCTCAGAATTGAAAACTGTTGCTCTTTATGAATTTTATGAGAAGAGTTTCAAATTATTTCAAAAACCAAAAGGTCAAGAAAGGAAATAATTGAGAAGTAGAATACGAGAATTTCCACAAATACTTTTCTTTCACAAATAAGTACTCTTGTCAAAAGAGAATTTTGAGATTTCTCGGTTCTAGTGGGTAATATCCAACTACATTTGAAGAGGCAAGAGACCAGAAATCATTTTTTCAATGTTAAGAAAGATGAGTGGTATGAGAGTATTTTCAAAAACTCTTTTAAGAATATAGTTGATCCTATGGTTTTCATTTTCTAGGGTCACGTCCTACAGTCAACATATGCTCTGATACCATTTTGTAGCGACCCGAACCTGGTAGGGTTCGAATCTCTGTGCTTACAGTGCTACCCATGGATCATAGCTAGCACACACAGTAAGAAATGAATATCAAGATATAACATATGTCATTTTATTACTCAAACGATGAATCCAGAGTTTACATCTTTACACAGCATAGTGGCTAGCTCACATTACACCGGAAACATAAATATACGTCTTGGGCTTCATCAACGCCATAGGGCTTGTTGAGTATAGACCCGTGATCCTAGTCGTCCTCACTCATCATCTGCAACAGGTAAAGTTACAGCCAAAAACATTTGGTCAATACTTTGAATGTATTGGCAAGTTACACATAACCTTTTGTCCTACTATTTTTTATATGCATGTTTTACAAATATTTTCGTAGAAATGCATGTGTAGGGAAATTATGCTTTGCTATCCTAGTAGAGAGCCATAGGATTTCTTACCATATTCCTTGTAGCCCTTTTATTTAAATGCGTATATTGTATGAGTGCTTAGCCAATTGCTTGGTAGACGTGGGATATGGGTTTTCAAAGAACAAAACCTTTTATGAAAATTTACATGCACCCATTCTCGGGTTGTATGGTGAAAATAATTCTGAAATAAAAACTTATCAAAATGTTTTCCTCTGGGCAGAGTGGTATGTTGGGAGCGTCTACAAGAGCTGCATCCAGTGAGTGGCTCTGCAGACTCAGGTTTTGGTGGGGACCGCCGCCCAGGGTCAAAGAGGTCTTCAAAGTTTCAGTTAAAGAAGCTTCCAGTACAACCACATGCTATATGGGCTCTGGCTTAGTCGTACATAGAGGGAAACCCTTGCATCGGTACCACCATTGGAGAGGGGTCTTCGGATCATAGTTGCGGGCGGACTAGGATTATGTATAGGAGGCTTCTATGGAAAACTTCGTCATGATCCATGCCCGGTTAAGCCCAATGAAGGATACAACAAAAAGGATGGATTGTGACATGTGGGGAAAGTGTACAACCTCTGCAGAGTGTATGATCTAATCGATTAGCCGTGCTCCCGGATATGAGCAATTTGAGCAACTGAAGATTGAAGCGGATGAAGGATCTCCTGTGTTTTCAAAACCTTTTCAAAAATTATTTTGGCATGCTAAGTTTATCCAGTGAGTGGCTCTGAACTTAGGATTGTCCGAACTGTTTTGCAATTACTACTTCCATCCAGTGAGTGGCTCTGAATTTAGTATTGCCTAAAAACTTAACACATGCTAACTCTATCCAGTGAGTGGCTCTGGAGTTAGTTTAGCTTGTTTTGGGGATGGGATGTAGGATGGTGAACCTTGGTGGATTCCTTGTGTTTGTCCAACCCTATATTATTTTGTTTTAAAAATATATAAAGACAAAGAAAGTTTCCAAAAAGATTTTCATGAAACAAAATTGGCTTTACGCAAAATAAACCTAAGCCTTCCTTTGACATTCCTTTGCATGTATACATTCAAAGTATTGATCAAATGTTTTTAGCTGTCACTTTACCTGTTGCAGATGATGAGTGAGGACGACTAGGATCACGGGTCTATACTCAACAAGCCCTGTGGCGTTGATGAAGCCCAAGACGTATATTTATGTTTTCGCTGTAATGTGAGCCAGCCACTATGCTGTGTAAAGATGTAAACTCTGGATTCATCGTTTGAGTAATAAAATGACATATGTTATATCTTGATATTCATTTCTTACTGTGTGTGCTAGCTATGATCCAGGGATAGCACTGTAAGCACATAAATTCGAACCCTACCAGGTTCGGGTCGCTACATGATGACTATGAGGATAGTGATTTCTATGACAGTGATTTCAATGTTGAAGAAGGCGATGACGATCTATTTGTTGACAATATTGACAAATCAGTCAATGATCACAATGAGAAGGAAGTATGTGAAGAAACAGAAGATGAGGGGGTCCTAGATGATGATGATATAAATATTGGAGAAGAACAAGAAAATCACTTGAAAAAGGTGATTAAACCCTTTAATCCGGAGGTAGACATGGACAATCCCTCATTCAAAAATGGCATGAAGTTCAGTGGTGTTGAGGAGTTGAGGAAGGCACTGACAACTTACAGCATCAGAAATAGGAAACAAATAAAGAAATCAAAAAATACAGAAGATGGTTAGAAGTTGTGTGTGGTTGCTTAAATCTCCCAATGATCCAAACAAGACAGGTGGCTTTGTAATAACAGCCTACCAAGGAAACCACAGATGTGAGGGAAGCTGACCAGTGAAGGCAATAACTGCAAAAAATCATGACTGACAAATTCTTTGAATAGAGTAAGGAGTGTGGAGTCACACATGCAGGAAACTATCTGTACTATGTTAGTACACATGAAATGGAGAAAGACTACAGTGTAGATTTCAAGACTAGAACTTGTGATTGCATGAGGTGGCAACTAACTGGAATTCCTTGTCCTCATGCCATAGTTTGCTGTAGAAAAGATCAGATAAATCCAGAAAACCTAGTTCATAGCTGCTACACGTTTGACACATTTAGAAAAGCTTATGCATTCAACTTGGCACCACTGAGAGGGAGAGCATTTTGGGAGAACTAGATGATGCCCCGCGCCTTGCAGCGGGATTCTTTCACATAATGGTAAAGTAAAAGATGAAAAGTCTATTAAGTTGAATAATTGACAAATTATGTGCTCGTACAAAGCAACACAATTTTGATGAGTCTAAGGTATCATCATTAATATATTGTAAAACAACTAAAGGTAATATATCAGATGACCTACATTCATAAGAGTAAATTCTCATGCACTACATATGAAGAGGGTGACGACAAAAATGAGTAATCACACAAACCCCGTATTGCATACTACAATTACATTGGACTCTTCGTATACATCGTCATCATCTTTGTAGCATGTCGTCCTGAGAAAAGAAATGCACTATGCTTAATATATACTCTACCAAAGAATTTTATAATAATCCAATAAGACTTGTGTAGAAATCAAATGTAAATCCTTACAAAGCGAAATTCAACTTGGTCCTGGTTGGTGAAGGAAATTATTTTACGTCTCAAAATGAAAAGATAGGATCAACTACAAAGTGGCGTAGTGTAAACCTGAAATAAATTGGAAATCACTCTTTTTTAGCTTTATCTAAAAAATAAGAAAATATCTGTGAGAAAAGATGGATAACACAGCAACATCAAAATTAAAAGCTGAGTGAATAAATAGATTAAGCTGATAGTTTTGTAACTATATATACCTTCATAAAAAATTCTGATATGTTTGTTATTGTCTGCAAGGTGTCATGTAGCTGACTGGAAATCGTAAAGTGTCTCTGTCCCAATCTGCACGCAAAAGAATAACTCGATTATTTTTGGAAACGAAAGGCTTTTTTAGTCTATATTGGAAAGGCTGCCAATGTAACAAAAAAAGGATATACATGTATGTTCGGGTAAAGAAAATAACAAACTTGCTGGAGTGACTGCTGTAAGCGCCTTGATCTATGAGTCGACTATGAGAGCCGACATCTGTGTTTCCTCGTCCATGGGAGAGAACAGGGGAATAAATTGCTGGAGTGAGTCGATCGTCCCAGCGACTGAGCATGTACATGATGGAGTGAGGAAGAAAGTGGAGCAGAGTAGTGGTCGAAGGAGAATAAAAAGGAAGCCGGCCGCCCGCCTGCCTCATCTACACGCTCAGACCATTTAGGTTCTTCACTGGGAATTAATTGGAATATGAACAGAAGCGTCACGTCGAGAAGGCGAAAAAGCAGCAGCTAGCCGAAGCACTCTAGAAAACTAATGACACATTATAGTATCAATATTATTTAGTCATAAAATTTTATTTTTCTGTGGTAGCAACTTTGTTGAGGTGATAAATGTTGCTTATGTCTTGGAAGCTGAACGGAAGGGAATGCATTGAACGTAATATGCTATGCAGTTTTTTTATGGGGCTGATGTGGCGGTTATGCTGATGTGGACATGATGTGGTGCGCTAGGATTGCTCAAGGTTGATTGATGAGGTGGATAGGCTACATGTGAGGAGTGAGTCAATCGTCCCAGGCATGTACATGATGGAGTGAGGAAGAAAGTGGAGCAGAGTAGTGGTCGAAGGAGAATAAAAAGGAAGCCGGTCGCCCGCCTGCCTCATCTACACGCTCAGACCATTTAGGTTCTTCACTGGGAATTAATTGGAATATGAACAAAAGCGTCACGTCGAGAAGGTGAAAACGCAGTAGCTCCTAGCCCAAGCAGTCTAGAAAACTACACGCATTATAGTATCAATATTATTTAGTCATAAAATTTTATTTTTCTGTGGTAGCAACTTTGTTGAGGTGATAAATGTTGCTTATGTCTTGGAAGCTGAACGGAAGGGAATGCATTGAACGTAATGTGCTCTGCAATTTTTTTATGGGGCTGATGTGACAGTTATGCTGATGTGGACATGATGTGGCGCGTTAGGATTGCTCAAGGTTGATTGATGAGGTGGATAGGCTGCATGTGAAGAGAAATGGGATCACCTATTAAGAATAGAAAGATATGAATGGAGTGAACATTCATCCACCTCTGTTCACCAAGGTCATGGGTAGGCCTAAGAAAAATAGGAAGAATACACCCGAGGAGAAAATAAAGAATTGTGTGAAGACATTTACAAAGGCGGGAGTGACGATTCACTGCTCAATATGTGGGAAACTTAACCACAACAAGAAAGGGCACCAAAAATATGTAGATAGCCTGGCAAAGCAAATTCAGAATAATATTATTGGCGAGGATGAAGAAATTGACATTCCAGAAATTCTTTGGGTATTATATTTGATTTTAGGATCAATCTTGTAATTTATTTGGCAATACTTCTTTCATGAGCATTTTCTGATAATATATGTGTGCATCATGTCATCCCACATACACCAAACCCATTACTGGATCCTACACATCTAGAAGGTAGCATGATGTGCCAAATGCAAGAAGAGGTTGGTTTGTTTACTGAATTTTGTGCTCAACTGAATTTACTGAATTGTGTGCTCAACTGAATGTACTGATTTATATTGCAGGAGAAAGAATGTGTGCTAATCAGCAGGGTGCTTGGGCCATTGCCAGAAAATGCTTTTGTAGTAGCTGCCAGACATAGTATTCCTGCATCACGAGTGAGGGGTACTACTGCATCCACTAGAGGAAACTTGAGAGGTAGAGGAAGAGGAAGGAGCAGTGCACCTAGGCAAGTAGAGCAAGGCAACACCAGCATAGGAAGAGGAAAAGGGAAGAAAAGACGTACAAATGTTGAAGCTACAGAAAGTGAAACTAGAGCAAGAGCACAAAGTGCTATACCTGATCTGAATGAACAAATCTCTAACCAGGACGCACAAGCTATTCCCCTCAGTCAGAATGCACCAGTGTTTGAAGACATATAGTAGCTATGTGGATAATTTATTGCTTTTTTCTCTTCACTCTTCTTATTATTCATGGAACCTTGTTATTTCCAAATTTGACTTGGATATTTAAATTTCCAAGTTTACTTTGTTGTATAGATTTTTCAGTACATGATTTGAGTTGATATATTAAAATAGTCATGAGTCCTACAAAATTTTAGTTTATATATTTATGTATCCATGTGTCCCAGATTTAAATGTTAAAATGTGTCAATATCATGAACATGTCGAAATTGTTGCTTTTTTCCTCTCGGTCAGAATGCAGCAACAAAACACATGTAGTTGTTGCTTTTTTGACAATTTTGGGTGGAGGCTGGATGCTTCTAGTGATGTTGCTGTTGGAGATATGCCCAAGAGGCAATAATAAAATGGTTATTATAATATATCTTTGTGTTTATGATAAATTTTTACATACCATGCTATAATTGTATTAACCGAAACATTGATACATGTGTGTTACGTAAACAACAAGGAGTCCCTAGTAAGCCTCTTGTATAACTAGCTTGTTGATTAATAGATGATCATGGTTTCGTGATCATGAACATTGGATGTTGTTAATAACAAGGTTATGTCATTGGGTGAATGATATAATGGACATACACCCAAAATAAGTGTAGCATAAGATCAAGTCATTAAGTTCAAATTGCTATAAGCTTTCGATACATAGTTGCCTAGTCCTTTGACCATGAGATCATGTAAATCATTTATACCGGAAGGGTACTTTGATTACATCAAACGCCACTGCGTAAATGGGTGGTTATAAAGGTGGGATTAAGTATTCGGAAAGTATGAGTTGAGGCATATGGATCAAGAGTGGGATTTGTCCATCCCGATGACGGATAGATATACTCCGGGCCCTCTCTGGAATGTCGTTTGATTAGCTTGCAAGCATATGAATGGTTCATAAGAGATGACATACCACGGTATGAGTAAAGAGTACTTGTCGGAGACGAGGTTGAACAAGGTATGGAGATACCGATGATCAAACCTCGGACAAGTAAAATATCGCGGACAAAAGGAATCGGTATCGTATGTAAATGGTTCAATCGATCACTAAGTTATCGTTGAATATGTGGGAGCCATTATGGATCTCCAATCCCGCTATTGGTTATTGGTCGGAGAGAAGTCTCAACCATGTATGCATAGTTCACGAACCGTAGGGTGACACACTTAAGGTTTTTAGTAGATATGAATATGGAATGGAGTTCGTTTTGTTCGAGTCTCGGATGGGATCCAGGACATCACGGAGGTCCGAATGGTCCGGAGAATAAGATTCATATAGGAAGTCACTTTCCAAGTTTGGAATGATCTGGTGCATTTATGGAAGGCGCTAGAATGTTCTAGAACCTTCCTAAAGAAATCACTATGGAAGGTGGAGTCCCGGGGACTCCATCAACCCTAACTTGCCAACCAAGTAGGAGGGTGGAGTCCATGGAGGACTCCACCTCCTTGGCCGGCCAAGCAAAGGGGGAAGGGAGAGTCCCACCCCAAGTAGGATTCGTCCATATGGCAGTTTTGAATTGGGTCTTATTCAAGACTTGGGCAAACCCTAGATGTTCCACCTATATAATGAGGGCCAAGGGGGCCGGCCACACCATGAGTTGGCCGCACCACCAAGTGGGCCTAGTCGGCGCCCCAAGCCCCCTCTCCCAAACCCTAGCCGTCCTCCTCCTCACACCTCCCGCAAACGCTTAGGTGAAGCCCGCGCAGATCTCCAACACCACCGCCACCACGCCGTCGTGCTACCGGGATTTCGAGGAGGATCTACACTTCCGCTGCCCGCTGGAACGGGGAGAAGGACGTCTTCATCAACACCGTACGTGTGACCGAGTATGGAGGTGCTGCCCGACTGTGGCACCGTCAAGATCTTCTACGCGCTTTTGCAAGCTGTTATCACCAGATTTTGGCCAAATCAAGAGATGGGCCGTAAGTGAAGATGGGCTTGAAGGACGTACACGTGGAGCATCTTCGGCCTTGCGCTAAGAGTTTGGGCTAAATTGCCCGTGTAAATATTAGATCGTATCGTGTTTAGAATTAACAGATAGAGTCCGGCCCGTGCACGGCTAGGTGCACGCCAATTAGAAAGTCCCTTGGACTATAAATATGTATCTAGGGTTATCGGAAAAGAAGGACAATCACGTTCACAACAAACACAAATCGGGCGCATCGCCACCCATTTCTTCGAGGGTTTCTTCTTTAAGATCATGCTAGATCGCATCTTGCGATCTAGGCAAGATGCCATTCGTCTACCTTGTGCTGCTCGTGCTGAAGCGTTGTTGATGGCGAGCAGCACTATTTATCTTTAGGTGTTTAGAGGCTTGCATTGATGCTTTCTCGTGCATATCTGCGTGGCAATGCCGTCCCTCGACTTTAGCTGCCCTTACACCTATATGGGTGTAAGGGCAGCATCTTGCTTGTTCGTTACTTAGTAGATCCGATCTGTTATAGTTGCTCCTGCTCCGCATGGATTAGTTTAATATCTGCATAGTTAGGCCTTATGCGGGGTCGGACGATCCGTAGTGCGTTAGGTGTTGTTTACCGTCCTCGCAAGGGATGTTCGGGAATCAACGTTATGTTGGTTTTTAGGCCTCTAGTAGGGGTAGTTTGCATCATCTTTCGTATCGCTAGGCCCGATCACACTTAGGACGTTCCGTTATGCGGTGAAAACCCTAAACCTGTCGAGATCGGTTTAGCTTGTTTGATCAGGTGATCCCCATGTCATTGCAATCCAACGTGAACCATGGGATCGGCTCTTTGAGCCGATCCACAGGGCAACCCGAGAGCCGATAGGGCTCGTATTTAATGTTTACGTGTCTACCATGCAGGAACAATCGAAGCACTCTAACACCTTCCTGATCGGGTCTAGGTCGTGGCACGCCTAGCAACCGCCGACGTGGTCGGAAGACTTGCGGGACGACGCGAGGTGCCAGGGTCCACTAAGCGGCCTTGGGAGCCTCCGCTCTTCGTGTTGCTTAACCATTGCCACCCGGTGGGTTTTGGCAGTAAATACATTCTCGCACGCCCGGTGGGACAATCTTCTGAACATCCACGTCAACACCGACACCGAGATGGCAGAGGAACATCACATACGAGGATCTCCCGCTGAACACAAGAAGAAGTACGATGAGTGAAGGCCATCGTTGATGCCGAACTCATCGGCTCCTTTGAGAAGACCGTCGCACGGCATCCGGTTCAAAGGATTCACACCACGAGGCGTCCTCGACGGGTTGGATCTGTCTCTCCCTTCGAGGAACGTACGAGAGCCCTCGCGACAGAGATCAACTACGTGGTGGCCCATTCGGCATCGGCATTCGAGAGCCTGGTAATCGTTGGACGCGCGCCCGTGGTGCAAGAGATCATGAAGCACCGGTACTCCCCTTCAGGACCTGCTCTAGGGACTCACCAGTGAGAGGTAACTCACACCAGCCACCATTGCCGTACGCGATGGCAAATGATGGCGTGTAACTCACACGTTCGTTGGGAACCCCAAGAGGAAGGTAAGATGCGCACAGAGCAAGTTTTCCTCGAAAGAAACCAAGGTTTAATCAACCAGAGGAGCCAAGAAGCACGTTGAAGGTTGATGGTGGCGAAATGTGATGCGGAGCAACAACAGGGATTCGCCAACGTGGAATCACAACAAAACCAAAGTACTTTGCCCCAACGAAACAGTGAGGTTGTCAATCTCACTGCTTGCTGTAACAAAGGATTAAGCGTATCGAGTGGAAGATGATTGTTTGCAAGAAAATAAAGAACAATTGCGTAGATTGTATGCTATGTAAAGAATAGGACCGGGTCCATTCACTAGAGGTGTCTCTCCATAAGATAAAAGCATGTTGGGTGAACAAATTACAATGGCAACAAACAGAGAAGGGCATAACAATGCATATACATGATATGATAAATATAGTGAGATTTAATTGGGCATTACGACAAAGTACATAGACCGCCATCCAACTGCATCTATGCCTAAAAAGTCCACCTTCAGTTATCATCCGAACCCCATTCGTATTAAGTTGCTAAGCAACACACAATTGCATTAAGTATGGTGCGTAATGTAACGATAACTACATCCTTAGACATAGAACAATGTTTTATCCCTAGTGGCAACAGACATCACAACCTTAGAACTTTCTGTCACCGTCCCAGTGTCAATGAAGGCATGAACCCACTATCGAGAATAAATACTCCCTCTTGAAGTTAAGAGTACAAACTTGGCGAGAGCTCTACTAATAACGGAGAGCATGCAAGATCATAAACAACACATAAACAATAGATTGATAATCACCATAACATAGTATTCTCTATCCATCGGATCCCGACAAACACAACATATAGTATTACGATAGATGATCTTGATCATGTTAGGCAGCTCACAAGATCCAACAATGAAGCACAACAAGGAGAAGACGACCATCTAGCTACTGCTATGGACCCATGGTCCGGGGTGAACTACTCACTCATCACTCCGGAGGCGATCATGGCGATGAAGAGTCCTCCGGGAGATGAATCCCTCTCCGGCGTGCCGTAGGCGATCTCCTGAATCCCGAGATGGGATTGGGCGGCGGCGTCTCTGGAAGGTTTTCCGTATCGTGGCTCTCGGTACTGGGGTTTTCGCGACGGAGGCTTTAAGTAGTCGAAGGGCAACGCGGGGGCCACACGAGGGCTCCACACCCTAGGTCGGCGCGGCCAGAGCCCGGGCGCGCGCCCTATGGTGTCGGCGCCTCGTGGCCCCACTTCCTTCCTCTTCGGTCTTCTGAAGTCTGCAAAAATAGGACCCCGGCGAAGATTTCGTCCAATTCGAGAATATTTCCTTACTAGGATTTCTGAAACCAAAACAAAGAAAAACAAATATGGTCTTATCTTGTTAATAGGTTAGTTCCAGAAAATGCATAAATATGACATATAATGTGCATAAAACATGTAGGTATCATCAATAAAGTAGCATGGAACATAAGAAATTATCGATACGGAGACGTATCAGCATCCCTTAACTCTGTCCCGAGCAGGTAAAACGATAACAAAGATAATTTCTAAGTGACATGCCATCATAATCTTGATCATACTATTTGTAAACATATGTAATGAATGCAGCGATCAAAACAAAAGTAATGACATGAGTAAACAAGTGAATCATATGACAAAGACTTTTCATGAATAGTACTTAAAGACAAGCATCAATAAGTCTTGCATAAGAGTTAACTCATAAAGCAATAAATCAAAGTAAAGGTGTTGAAACAACACAAAGGAAGATTAAGTTTCAGCGGTTGCTTTCAACTTATAACATGTATATCTCATGGATATTGTCAACATAAAGTAATATAACAAGTGCAATATGCAAGTATGTAGGAATCAATGCACAGTTCACACAAGTGTTTGCTTTTAAGGTGGAAGGAGATAGGTAAACTGACTCAACAATAAAAGTAAAAGAATGGTCCTTCAAAGAGGAAAGCATCGATTGCTGTATTTGTGCTAGAGCTTTTATTTTAAAAACATGAAACAATTTTGTCAACGGTAGTAATAAAGCATATGAGTTATGTAAATTATATCTACAAGTTGCAAGCCTCATGCATAGTATACTAATAGTGTCCGCACCTCGTCCTACTTAGCTTGGACTACCGGATCTTTGCATGCCATGTTCCAACCAAGTGTCACAAAACCTCCATGTCATTGCATAAAGGTCTAAGGAGAATGCTCGCATTTTTCTCGCTTTTGATTATTCTCAACTTAGACATCCATACCGGGACAACATGGACAATGGATAATGGACTCTTAAATGCATAAGCATGTAGCAATGATTATTATTCTCATATGAGATTGAGGATATATGTCCAAACTGAAACTTCCACCATGATTCATGGCTTTAGTTAGCGGCCCAATGTTCTTCTCTAACAATTTTGCATGCTCCAACCACTAAAATGATAGATCCTTCAGACAAGACGGACATGCATAGCAACTCACATGATATTCAACAATAGTTGATGGAGTTCCCCAGAAGCATGGTTATCGCACAACAAGCAACTTAATCTTTACCTACTAATAAAGGAAGGAAGGTTTCTCCCCAAATTTTTCGTCCGTTTTTTAAGTGCCCTTACTTTCCAATCGGAATTACAGGGAGTGCCACCGCCTAAGTGAAAACTGGTTTAGTGTTTTTTTCCTGGCGGCCCGAACGCTGGCGAGCTGAGCTATCGTTGGCATCATTTGACGTGGGCCGGCCAAATGGCCCAATTAAGGATTGATCGAGGTGATTCACGAGCACGGAAAGCACGGAATTGATTCCTTTCCGTCTCGCTTGCTGGCTTTGTCCATGTCTCGATCTGCTCACGCTAGGTAATGGCTAGCTTGGCGTGGGCTTTGTTTCATCATGTGTGCTGGCCCGTGTATAGAATACAACAGTCTCTGCCTTTACGGACGCCTATACAACCGAAGGAACGTCACCTCGATCGCTATCGCAATATCGCATAGATAGTCCCACCTCGCTTCCATGTAAAAAATACCACCGATTTATATGCGTCATTTTTCTGGGTTGTAACAAGCCATAACAAGGAGCAGCATCATTGTACGGTTTAAGGCTGGAGTCACGAGGAAGAAAAGCGAATTGAAGAAGCAATTACAGAAAATCGTGCGCTGGTGGGGGCAGTATAAGGAAGGAAAGGGGTAGGCTTGCAAACTAAAAGAAAGTGAATTAAAGGAGTAATTGCAGACAAATTGTGAGGGAGCTCAAGCTAGCGACGGAAAGAGGGGGAATCTAGCGTGCTCGCGGTCGATTTGGGGCCAAGGCTGCATCGCCCAGGAAATCATGTACGAATGGAGCTGAAGTACCTGCATCGCCACGATCACTTATCAAACACTGATCAAACAATACCTATACCTGCAGCTGAATCGGTCTTAAAAATAATAAGCTAGGCGCAATATTCCTCAGCCGACATGTTTTAGCACACGCATATTTGATGTGGAGCCCATTAACACTACTACATCCGTTTCATAGCTTAAGTCATTTTTTTCTCCAACGTCAAACCAAGTAAAGTTTGACTAAATTTATAGAAAAAAACTAGCAACAAATATGATATTTATAGATATCATATAAAAATATATTTTATTATCTGTCTCATGATTTTTCTTGCATGTTAATGAATGCTGGTAAAAACTTTGTCAAGCATGACATAGTTTAACTTTAATAATATAAGCTTTAAACTTTCGAACAAAAGTAGTAGAGAAAATAGGTAGATGGAGCAAAATCTTGTGTTATGTGTTGTATGCCTAAATTCAAATAATTTTAGATGTATCTAAACATGCATCTAAATTTAAAATAAATTGGTGACAACATTTTCAGAACGGGTGGAGTATTTAAAATCCGCTGCAACGCGCGGGCATTTGTGCTAGTAAAATATAAAGTGCATAAGTACATATTCAATACTACGATAGTTTTTAAGGCTATTTTGTCCCATGAGCTATATATTGCAAAAGGTGAATGATGGAATTTTAAAGGTAGCACTCAAGCAATTTACTTTGGAATGGCGGAGAAATACCATGTAGTAGGTAGGTATGGTGGACACAAATGGTATAGTGGTTGGCTCAAGGATTTTGGATGCATGAGAAGTATTCCCTCTCGATACAAGGTTTAGGCTAGCAAGGTTATTTGAAGCAAACTCAAGGATGAACAGGTGCAGCAAAACTCACATAAAAGACATATTGTAAACATTATAAGACTCTACACCGTCTTCCTTGTTGTTCAAAACTCAATACTAGATATTATCTAGACCTTAGAGAGACCAAATATGCAAATCAAATTTTAGCAAGCTCTATGTATTTCTTCATTAATGGGTGCAAGCATATGATGCAAGAGCTAAACATGAGCACAACAATTGCCAAGTATCACATTATCCAAGACATTTTAAAATTACTACATGTAGCATTTTTCAATTCCAACCATATAACAATTTAACGAAGAAGAAACTTCGCCATGAACATTATGAGTAAAGCCTAAGGACATATTTGTCCATATGCAACAGCGGAGCGTGTCTCTCCCACAAAGTGAATGCTAGGATCCATTTTATTCAAACAAAAACAAAACAAACCGACGCCCAAGTAAAGAACACAAGATGTGATGAATAAAAATATAGTTTCAGGGGAGGAACCTAATGATGTTGTCGATGAAGAAGGGGATGCCTTGGGCATCCCTGCTTAGACGCTTGAGTCTTCTTAAAATATGCAGGGATGAACACGGGGCATCCCCAAGCTTAGAGCTTTCACTCCTCTTGATCATAGTATATCATACTCCTTGACCCTTGAAAACTTCCTTCACCAAACTTCAAGCAAACTCATTAGAGGGTTAGTGCACAATTAATAATTCACACATTCAGAGGTGAAACAAACATTCTTTACACTTCTGGACATTGCATAAAGCTCCTGGACATTAATGGATCAAAGAAATGAATCCAACATAGCAAAAGAGGCAATGCGAAATAAAAGGCAGAATCTGTCAAAAACAGAACAGTCCGTAAAGACGAATTTAAAGCTGGCACCAGACTTGCTCAAATGGAAAAACTCAAAACTAATGAAAGTTGCGTACATATCTGAGGATCACGCTCGTAAATTGGCAGATTTTTTCGAATTTTCTACAGAGAACTGTGCCCATATTCGTGACAGACAGCAATGCTGTTTCTGCGAGGCGATCCCAAATATAACATCAACTTTGACATAGAAACTTTACTTGGCACAAAAACATGATAAGGAGAGGTTGCTACAGTAGTAAACAACTTCCAAGACTCAACAAAACAAAAATTTCTGTAGTAAAATAAACACATGGGTTATCTCCCAAGAAGTTCTTTCTTTATAGCCATTAAGATGGGCTCAGTAATAAGAGTTGATGCAAAAGAGAGCATCAAGAAGCAAATTCAAACACATTTAAGCCTAACCCACTTCCTATGAAAAGGAATCTTGTACACAAATAGATTCATGAAGAACAAAGTGGCAAGCATAGAAAAGCAACACAAGTGCAATTTCAAGATTCTCAACATAAAGAGGGGAAACTTAATATTATTAAGATGCATATAACCATGTTTCCCTCTCTCATAATAACTTTCAGTAGCATCATGAACAAACTCAACAATATAACTATCACATACAACATTCTTGTCATGAGCTACATGCATAAAATTATTACTCTCCACATAAGCATAATCAATTTTATTTGTTGTAGTGGGAGCAAATTCAATAAAATAGCTATCATTATTATTCTCATCACCATAATCATCATACATAGGAGGCATATTGTAATCATAATTAATTTTCTCCTCAATAGTAGGTGGACTGAAAATATCATATTCATCATTGCAAGCATCATATATAGGAGGTAAAGTATCATCAAAGTAAATTTTATCCTCCATGCTTGGGGGACTAAAAATATCACAACCAGCTTCCCCAAGCTTAAATTCTTCCATAGCTTTAGCAATAATGGTGTTCAAAGAGTTCATGCTAATAACCTTGCTACAACTATTTTGCAAACAAAGTTCCATGGGTTTTTTAATTTTTTCTTCAAACACATCATGTCCTAATTCAAGATAAATTTCATAAAGATCTCTAATTTTTTTGTTGTTTTCCATTATGCCTAACTAGTGAAAATAAAAACAAGTACAGGACTAGACATGATAACAAAATAAATTAAATGCAAGTAACTAATTTTTTGTGTTTTTGATATAAGAGCAAGACAAAATAAAGTAAAACTAGTAACTAATTTTTTTGTGTTTTGTTTAGGCAGCAAACAAGTAGTAAATAAAATAAAGCAAGACAAAAACAAAGTAAAGAGATTGAGAAGTGGAGACTCCCTTGCAGCGTGTCTTAATCTTGCAACGGCGCTTTAAAAGAGCTGCCGTGGGAGGCAATTCTGTGGTGTAACTTTTCTTCAGTTCCGGCAACGGCGCCAAAAAGCTGATGGCGTGTAACTCACACGTCGTTGGGAACCCCAAGAGGAAGGTAAGATGCCACAGTAGCAAGTTTTCTCAGAAAGAAACCAAGGTTTAATCGAACCAGTAGGAGCCAAGAAGCACGTTGAAGGTTGATGGTGGCGAAATGTGATGCGGCGCAACAACAGGGATTCCTGCCAACGTGGAATCTGACAACAAAACCAAAGTACTTTGCCCCAACGAAACAGTGAGGTTGTCAATCTCACCGGCTTGCTGTAACAAAGGATTAAGCGTACGAGTGGAAGATGATTGTTTGCAAGAAAATAGTAAAGAACAATTGCAGTATTGTATGCTGTAAAGAATAGGACCGGGGTCCACAGTTCACTAGAGGTGTCTCTCCCATAAGATAAAAGCATGTTGGGTGAACAAATTACAGTCGGGCAATTGACAAATAGAGAAGGGCATAACAATGCATATACATGATATGATAAATATAGTGAGATTTAATTGGGCATTACGACAAAGTACATAGACCGCCATCCAACTGCATCTATGCCTAAAAAGTCCACCTTCAGGTTATCATCCGAACCCATTCAGTATTAAGTTGCTAAGCAACAGACAATTGCATTAAGTATGGTGCGTAATGTAATCGACAACTACATCCTTAGACATAGAATCAATGTTTTATCCCTAGTGGCAACAGCACATCACAACCTTAGAACTTTCTGTCACTGTCCCAGGTGTCAATGAAGGCATGAACCCAATCGAGCATAAATACTCCCTCTTGGAAGAGTACAAACTTGGCCAGAGCCTCTACTAATAACGGAGAGCATGCAAGATCATAAACAACACATAAACAATAGATTGATAATCACCATAACATAGTATTCTCTATCCATCGGATCCCGACAAACACAACATAGTATTACGATAGATGATCTTGATCATGTTAGGCAGCTCACAAGATCCAACAATGAAGCACAACAAGGAGAAGATGACCATCTAGCTACTGCTATGGACCCATGGTCCAGGGGTGAACTACTCACTCATCACTCCTGAGGCGATCATGGCGATGAAGAGTCCTCCCGGAGATGAATCCCCTCTCCGGCAGGTGTGCCGGAGGCGATCTCCTGAATCCCCCGAGATGGGATTCGCGGGCGGCGGCGTCGGAAGGTTTTCCGTATCGTGGCTCTCGGTTTGGGTTTCGACGGAGGCTTTAAGAGGCGGCATGGCAACGCGGGGGCCACACGAGGGCTCCACACCCTAGGTCGGCGCGGCCGGGGCCTGGGCCGCGCCTTATGGTGTCGGCGCCTCGTGGCCCCACTTCCTTCCTCTTTCGGTCTTCTGAAGCTCCGTGCAAAAATAGGACCCTGGGCGAAGATTTCGTCCACCCGAGAATATTTCCATACTAGGATTTCGAAACCAAAACACAGAACAAAGAAGCGGCTCTTCGGCATCTTGTTAATAGGTTAGTTCCAGAAAATGCATAAATATGACATATAATGTGCATAAAACATGTAGGTATCATCAATAAAGTAGCATGGAACATAAGAAATTATCGATACGTCGGAGACGTATCAGCAGCTCCACAACAACGAGGTTCGCCGGCATACGTTGTCTACAAGGTTGGAGGTGATCCGGGCGACTATCAGTTCTTATGGGAGCCGCCCAAGGAGATCCCGCACGGATACGTGTGCACGTTTGTGCCGGACTACAACAACCGGACGCAGCGATCCAGGCTCACAGGAGGGGTTGCCGGAGCAGGAGCAATTGTTCCGGCAGGAGGAACGGCTGCAGCAATGGGGAGTTTGGGTGCAGACGCCGAGAAACAGTATGGCTAACCAAGTATGCCATTGCACCAATTCATGACAGCTCGGTTGCTACGTCCCCACCGCGGATCAGATCGGCAGTCTCGAGAGATCAGTTCGCATCCTGCCGAAGAAGAAGATAATCGGCTATTCCAAGCCGTACCCCAATGAGTTTGACCTGATCCCACTACCACCTACCGGCTCCCGGACTTCACCCAAGTTCAGTGGTCAGAAGGGTCTAGCTCAATCGAGCACGTGAGCCGATATTTGGCACACTGGCATGGTTTCGGCATCGGATCAGCTACGGGTGAGGTTCTTCTCGCAATCCTCACCGGTCCAGCTTTTGGATGGTACACCTCGGTGCAGCCAAATTCAGTGCGATCATGGAAGCAGCTAGAAGAACAGTTTCACACGCAGTATCATTCACTGAAGCGGCATTGCCGAACTAGCACAAGTTCGGCAAAGCGAGGAGAGACAGTGTCTGAATACATTCAGCGTTTCAGAACTGTCAAGAACCGATGTTATTCGGTTCACTTAACTGAGAAAGAAGCGGAACTGCCGGGCAGCCTTGCAACAGCCTCAAGGATCGTCGTTCAAGGCTGTCGCACATGGTCCGAGACTGACCATTGCCATCCAGAACTGTACGCAAGACAAGTTCAAGCGCGATAAGCCTCAATGCTGAGGATGAAGATTCGCGGAAGATCAGCCAGTGAGCCGAGTGGACTCGGACGAGTACCTGTTCGCAAATGGGTGAACCCACCAGGGCCTCCAAGAGGGTTTGGCTCGACGTGCAAAGCTCAGATCTTCGAGATGAGCTACTGAAAGAGGAACAGTTGAAGCTCAACGCGACCTGGATCCCTTCGCGCGCTTCTCAATGTGAGGATGAAGATTGCGGAAGATCGAGCGATCAGTGGACTCGGACGGTACCACAAATGGGTGAACACCAGGAGAGGTTTGACGCGTAAAGCAAAGCCAATCTTGATGCTCTGAAAGAAGAAACGATTGAAGAAGCTACTGAAGGCCACAGATCCCGGCACAGAGATGAACAAAAGGCCATGCGCAAATGGCATCATACGTTCACGCACGCCACCAACGACTCAAAGTCTGCGCGCACAAATTCAGATGGCGATAGAATCAGGCCGATTAACTTTCGGACAGTTTGCCATGAAGGTAGACATGCGTCCGTTTTCGGACGTCAACATGGTGGACCTAAGCCACTCCATAAGGGAGCCAGGGTTCTCTTTCGATGTCAATATGGCTGGGCTTGTGGGCCGCCATGGCAAAGATAAAGCAGAGAGCAGCCACTCCCGTGGCAAAGATAAAGAGGAGCAGCCACTCTCGTGGCAAAGATAAAGAGGCCGTTCCACGCGACCGGCCCCAGGATGATGACAGACGATACCTAACCGAGGAGGAGGTGAGGAGCATACGGTATCAACGCCCACTATCCGTGCATCTCCTCAACAAATATGAGCAACAGTATGACCGACGTCGACGCTACGAGCGAAGATGATGAAAGACATCGTCGGTGCGATGCGACTCAGGAGGTATCGTCGGCATGATAGAGAAGCAGCAGTACGAGCTTCACGCTAGAGGAGGTCAAGGGAGCAAGATGACGTGGATAAGCACTGGGACTGTCCTTTCTTCAAACATTGCTGGGACTCGGGAATGAGCCGATTGCCAACAATCGAGAACTGCCCAGAATGCAAGCAGCAAAGGAGGAGGACAAATGAAGTCTCAGTGTTCGAGCGTCTAGGGCCTCTCCCACCTCATAACAAACAAGGCTGAGTCATCTCAAGAAGAAGACTTTGAGAGTCAGATGGAGAAGAAGATAGGTATCACCGACCAAGGTGGTGCCCTGATGGACTCAGCCATTCTCAGAAGCGTAGGGTGCGGCGGCTGCGGAACTTGGAAGAAGCGAGGCACAGTGCACTGTACACGTTGCGAAGCGCGGCCCGATCTGGCGCGAAAATTCAACAAACAATGGGAGACAAGGCGCCCCGCCAAAGAAAGTATGGCGCCCTAAACAGGGAAGCCGATGCCAGGCATCGGTGATGCCGATGCGAGCATCGGCTGATGCAAACATGGTATCCGTGATCCGGACGGAGTAGCAGGTCCAAGACATTGGACGTACGTGGCAAGGCCGATCCCTGAGATCGGCCCTCAAAAAATGAAAAGCAAAGGATCTTATCTCCAGCATGCCACGTAGCTACAGTGGAAATCCAAGAAGTTGCAAACCATCGTCAAGCATTGCAATGAAAAGGGAGGCCGAGTTCCCGCAATCGGCCAAAATTATCCTCGACACACGTTTTGTCTATGTTCAGCATTGATCCGACAGATGCCTGAAGAGCCGATACCATCAAGTACTTGACGAGATCGGCTCGGGGGCACATAGATGGACAGAACTCGAGGATACAAAGCTTGGAGTGGATGTCAAATGCCCAGCAGAACAGCTCAAGTATGGGGGGCCGATGCAATCGGCCAATAAAAAAAACGAAAATACAGAAATTTTGGGCAAAGCGATGCACGACCATCGACTCAAGGGATACGACCGTTACAAACGAGAAGCCTAATGGAGCAGTCATCAAGTTACGTAGCGAGGCTCTACTGAAGGAGCCCCTCAGTGGAATGGTTGGTGGCTCCGTTAGCAAATCTTCAAGATCAGCAGCGCCTGCGTAAGCATGCAGATCAGGTTAGGATCATGAGAACAGCCGATGACCATCCAATTGGCTGTGACGTTTTCTCCTGGGGCTTGACCAAGGTGACAACTTCATCAAATATCTTCACCAGAAGCTGCATCAGTCTGCCCGAGGTGATGAGCCAATCTGAGCAGCAAGACGCAAGAATGGAGCTGGGAAGAGTTCAAGGGCCACTACGTTTGAGGCTTCTTAGTTCAAGAGAGCTGCTGGTCCTTCCAGAGCCGTCCTAATGCATGGTCTCCTTGGGCGTAAGCTTTCCTGCCCTGTTTTGATGAAGAGCTGGAGTGGCTCGGGGGGCAGCTCACCTTGAAGGTTCTCTGCTATTAAAGCCGATTTGGTCAGAATCGGCTGATGCTGCACTACAGTCGGGAAGCCGATGATGGCCCATTCGGTTGGTACATCTTTATCCTCGCCTTGACTGAGGCTCGGGGGGCAGCTCGCCCTCAAGGTTCTTTGTTCTGAGGAGCTAGAGCCACCAATTTGAAGAGGGAGCCATCATAATTGATAGGCCTTGGGCCAGTTTGTTGATACAAAGAGACAAAGCATCGCGGGGAAAGTTGTAGGCGATCAAGATTTTCAGCAATGGTCCTAGAGTTCTCCTGAAGGCATCAATTCTGGAGTCTTGCCGATTAAAGCTAACATTAAGCTCAGGGGACTTGGATTTCCAAGATTTAAGGTTTGCGCGATTACGATTTGGTCCCGTTCGACTGAAATTTGAGGGTCTGAACTGACCTACCTCGGAATTTATCATAAGAGACCGATGCGTTGCCATCGGTTCATCGAGCGTTGATCAGGTTGACAATCGGCAAAATCAATACAAGGGAGAATCGGCTAAATCACTTGGCAAGGAATCGGCAGAGTCAAATTGGGGAAATTTCTTCATTGATAAATCAGATTTCTTACATGAAAAGAGCTGATTGCTCTCAAAAGGAAGGCCTGGGGGAATACATTGCCCCTCCTACTACTACTGATCCTATGCTAGGGATCCTATCTAGGGGCTATTGTTGCCCTCATCATCGCCGTCGCCGCCGCTATCGGTGCTTCCGGCGGGCTCGTCATCGCTGCTGTAGCGGCCGCCGGCAGGACCCTCGTCGTCCTCATCCTCCTCGTCAGCATCATCGTCTTCGCTGTGTCGAAGTCGGCTGAGTTCCGGGCCGGGGCAATGGCGTTTGGCCGGCGGCTCGTCGGAGGAGCTGTCGTCCTCCTCCTCCTCCTCCTTCACCTCCTCGGAGGAGGTGACCCCGTCCCAGGAAAGGCGGTCGTCGTCGCTTTCCTCCACCGCTTCCTCATTGGCGAGGAAGCGGAGGTCGCTCTCCCCGTCAGTCGAGGACTTGTCATCCTCGGACCAGACGGAGAAGTCGTGGTCTTCCTTGTCCCACGCTGTTGGGGCAAGGATATCGTACGCCGCCTGCGTACCCCACTCTGGTGTTGATTCCCGGATGGGAGAGGACACGTAGGAAAGACCCGATGAAGTGGAGGAGGAAGAAGAGGAAGACATGGCGGCAGAGGAGGGCTTTTGGAAGTGCTGGAGGGAAGAGGAGAACTGTTCGATGCGGTTAAATAAAAGGAGATGGAAATTTAATTGTCGAGCAGTTTTCGAGGACATGGTGCCAAAACCGTCAAATCGTGCAGAGAAGGTGGGAAGGCAAGTCGTCATGATGAGAAAATACTGCGACGGTTCTGCTCGCCGACATGACCCTTCGACGAGGACAGATGGTTTTGCAATTATCATTATCAAAACCAGGGGCATGTGTTATCACCAGATTTTGGCCAAATCAAGAGATGGGCCGTAAGTGAAGATGGGCTTGAAGGACGTACACGTGGAGCATCTTGAAGCGGTCTTGCGTAAGAGTTTGGGCTAAATTGCCGTGTATCTGTAATATTAGATCGTATCGTGTTTAGAATTAACAGATAGAGTCTGGCCCGTGCACGGTTAGGTGCACGCCTCAATTAGAAAGTCCCTTGGACTATAAATATGTATCTAGGGTTATCGGAAAAGGAGGACAATCACGTTCACAACAAACACAAATCAGGCGCATCGCCACCCCTTTCTTCGAGGGTTTCTTAGGGTAAGCATCATGCTGCCTAGATCGCATCTTGCGATCTAGGCGTACACTTTATTCGTCTACCTTGTGCTGCTCGTGCTGAAGCATTGTTGATGGCGAGCAGCACTACTTATCTTTAGGTGTTTAGGGGCTTGCATTGATGCTTTCTCGTGCATATCTGCGTGGCAATGCCGTCCCTCGACACCTAGCTGCCCTTACACCTATATGGGTGTAAGGGCAGCATCTTGCTTGTTCGTTACTTAGTAGATCCGATCCGTTATAGTTGCTCCTTGCTCCGAAAGGATTAGTTTAATATCTGCATAGTTAGGCCTTATGCTGGGGTCGGACGATCCGGTAGTGCGTTAGGTGTTGTTTACCGTCCCTGGATGTTCCGGGAATCAACGTTATGTTGGTTTTTAGGCCTCTCGTAGGGGTAGTTTGCATCATCTTTCGTATCTGCTAGGCCCGATCACACGTAGGACGTTCCGGTTATGCGGTGAAAACCCTAAACTGTCGTAGATCGGTTTAGCTTTGTTTTGATCAAGCAGGATCCCCATGTCATTGCAAATCCAACGTGAACCATGGGGCGATCGGCTCTTTGAGCCGATCCACAGGGCAACCTGAGAGCCGATAGGGCTCGTATTTAATGTTTACGTGTCTACCATGCAGGAACAATCGAAGCACTCTAACACCTTCCTGATCGGGTCTAGGTCAGGTGGCACGCCTAGCAACCGCCAAGACGTGGTGGAAGACTTGCGGGACGACGCGAGGTGCCAGGGTCCACTAAGCGGCCTTGGGAGCCTCCCGGCTCTTCGTGTTGCTTAACCATTGTGGGGTGGGTTTTGGCAGGTAATGCAAGCGGCAAGTGATCGACTACATCCACCACGAGATCTAATCTCGTTAGGCTTTGGAAATCTTCGAGGGTTAGTCTCATGATCTTCTTGTTGCTACCATCTTCTAGATTGCATCTTGGCTTGTTATTCGTTCTTGCGGTAGGAAATTTTTGTTTTCTATGCTACGAATCCCATCAGTGGTATCAGAGCCGTGTCTATGCATAGGTTGGTTGCACGAGTAGAACACAATGGTTTTGTGGCGTTGATGCTTTTGTTGTCTTTAGTTATGTGTACTTTGCATCTTGCGGGATGGTGGGATGAAGCGGCCCGGGCTAACTTAATGACCGCGTTCATGAGACTTGCTCCACGCTCGACATGCAACTTGTATTGCATAAGTGGCTTTGCGGGTGTCTGTCTCTCCCACCATAGTGAAGATTCAATTTATTCTTTCTATTGACAACACTAGTATCACCGTTGTGGTTCTTGTTCGTAGGTAGATTGGATCTTACTCGAAAACCCTAAACCACGTAAAATATGCAAACCAAATTAGAGACGTCTAACTTGTTTTTGCAGGGTTTGGTGATGTGATATGGCCATGATGTGATGATGAATATGTATGAGATGATCATTATTGTATTGTGGCAACCGGCAGTTATGGTTGTCTTTATATTTCATGTTGTAGTATTATTTCAAAGTAGTTGTAATAGTTGCTACACATGGTGAACAACCATGAAGACGGCGCCATGGACCTTGACCGACGATGATGGAGATCATTCCCGTTGATGATGGAAATCATGTCCGTGCTTTGGAGATGATGATCAAAGGCGCAAGGCTAAAGGCCCATATCATATCACATATGAATTGCATGTGATGTTAATCCTTTATGCATCTTATTTTGCTTAGATCGCGACGGTAGCATTATAAGATGATCCCTCACATTAATATCAAGATAATAAAGTGTTCTCCCTCGTATGCACCGTTACTACAGTTCGTCGTTTTGAAGCATCTCGTGATGATCAGATGTGATAGCTTCTACGTTCACATATAACGGGTGTAAGCCATGTTGCACACGCAGAAATACTTGGGTTTGCTTGACGAGCCTAGCATGTACAGACATGGCCTCGGAACAACGGAAACCGAAAGGTTGAACACGAGTCATATGGATGATATGATCAACATGTTGATGTTCACCATTGAAGCTACATCATCTCACGTGATGATCGGTTTTGGTGTAGTGGATGTGGATCGTGTGCCACTTAACAACTATGAGTGATACGTCTCCGACGTATCGATAATTTCTTATGTTCCATGCTACATTATTGATGATATCTACATGTTTTATACACATTATATGTCGTATTTACGCATTTTCCGCACTAACCTATTAACAAGATGCCGAAGAGCCAGATTGTTTTCTGCTGTTTTTGGTTTCAGAAATCCTAGTAAGGAAATATTCTCGGAATTGGACGAAATCAACGCCCAGGGTCCTATTTTTGCACGAAGCTTCCAGAAGACCGAAGGGGAAAGGAAGTGGGGCCACGAGGCGCCGCCACACTAGGGCGGCGCGGCCGTGGTGTGTGGGGCCCTCGTGTGGCCCCCCGCGTTGCCCTTCCGCCTACTTAAAGTCTTCGTCGCGAAACCCTCTGTACCGAGAGCCACGATACGGAAAACCTTCCGAGACGCCGCCGCCGCGAATCCCATCTCGGGGGATTCAGGAGATCGCCTCCGGCACCTGCCGGAGAGGGGAATCATCTCCCGGAGGACTCTTCATCGCCATGATCGCCTCCGGAGTGATGAGTGAGTAGTTCACCCTGGACTATGGGTCCATAGCAGTAGCTAGATGGTCGTCTTCTCCTCATGTGCTTCATTGTTGGATCTTGTGAGCTGCCTAACATGATCAAGATCATCTATCTGTAATACTATATGTTGTGTTTGTGCGGGATCCGATGGATAGAGAATACTATGTTATGTTAATTATCAATCTATTACTTATGTGTTGTTTATGATCTTGCATGCTCTCCGTTATTAGTAGAGGCTCTGGCCAAGTTTTTGCTCTTAACTCCAAGAGGGAGTATTTATGCTCGATAGTGGGTTCATGCCTCCATTAAATCTGGGACAGTGACAGAAAGTTCTAAGGTTGTGGATGTCTTGTTGCCACTAGGGATAAACATTGATGCTATGTCTAAGGATGTAGTTGTTGATTACATTACGCACCATACTTAATGCAATTGTCTGTTGCTTGCAACTTAATACTGGAAGGGGTTCGGATAATAACCTGAAAGTGGACTTTTTAGGCATAGATGCATGCTGGATGGCGGTCTATGTACTTTGTCGTAATGCCCTGATTAAATCTCACTATATTTATCATATCATGTATATGCATTGTTGTGCCCTTCTCTATTTGTCAATTGCCCGGCTGTAATTTGTTCACCCAACATGCTTTTATCTTATGGGAGAGACACCTCTAGTGAACTGTGGATTCCGGTCCTATTTTTTACATCGCATACAATCTACTGCAATTGTTCTTTCCTGTTTTCTTCGCAAACAATCATCTTCCACACAATACGGTTAATCCTTTGTTACAGCAAGCCGGTGAGATTGACAACCTCACTGTTTCGTTGGGGCAAAGTACTTTGGTTGTGTTGTGCAGGGTTCCACGTTGGCGCGGAATCCCTGGTGTTGCGCCGCATCACATTTCGCCATCATCAACCTTCAACGTGATTCTTGGCTCCTCCTGGTTCGATTAAACCTTGGTTTCTTTCTGAGGGAAAACTTGCCACTGTGCGCATCATACCTTCCTCTTGGGGTTCCCAACGGACGTGTACATCTACGCGCATCAAGCCTGTTTTCTGGCGCCGTTGCCGGGGAGGAAAGGTAAAAGGTACTCACACTCCGGATCTCGGCTACTAAGCTATTTTCGCCGTTGTAAGTACTCGAAGCTATTTCCTTTAGATCCTGCAATTGCATCTTTTGGTTTCTTGTTTACACTAGTTAGGCATAATGGAAAACAACAAAAATATGAGAGATCTTTATGAACTTTATCTTGAATTAGGACATGATGTGTTTGAAGAGAGAATTAAAAAACCCATGGAAATTTATATGCATGCTAATGGGAATGTTATTAATATGAATGCTTTGAACACCATTGTTGCTAATGCTATGGAAAATTCTAAGCTTGGGGAGGTCGGTTTTGATGAAAATGATCTCTTTAGCCCTCCGGGTATTGAGGAGAAAGTTTATGTTGATTATGATATGCCTCCCATTTATGATGATTATAATGATAGTGGTCTTTTGGTGCCACCTACTATGGAGAGTAAATTTTATTGTGATTATACTATGCCTCCTACACTTGATGAGAATAATAATGATAGTTACCTTGTTGAATTTGCTCCCACTACAACTAATAAAACTGATTATGCTTATGTTGGGAGTAGTAATAATTTTATGCATGAGACTCATGATAAGAATGCTTTATGTGATAGTTATATTGTTGAGTTTGCTCATGATGCTACTGAAAGTTATTATGAGAGAGGAAAATATGGTTGTAGAAATTTTCATGTTACTAAAATGCCTCTCTATGTGCTGAAATTTTTGAAGCTACACTTGTTCTATCTTCCTATGCTTGTTACTTTGCTCCTCATGAACTTGTTTATTTACAAGATTCCTTTTCATAGGAAGCATGTTAGGCTTAAATGTGTTTTGAATTTGCCTCTTGATGCTCTCTTTTGCTTCAAATACTATTTCTTGCGAGTGCATCATTAAAACTGCTGAGCCCATCTTAATGGCTATAAAGAAAGAACTTCTTGGGAGATAACCCATGTGTTTATTTTACTACAGCAATTTTTTTTTTTTGAGTCTTGAAAGTTGTTTACTACTGTAGCAACCTCTCCTTATCATGTTTTTGTGCCAAGTAAAGTTTCTATGCTAAAGTTGATGTTATATTTGGGATCGCTGCGCAGAAACAACATTGCTGTCTGTCACGAATTCTGGCATAAGTCTCTGTAAAAATTCGAAAAAATCTGCAAAATTACGAGTGTGATCCTCAGATATGTACGCAACTTTCATTAGTTTTGAGTTTTTCCGTTTGAGCAAGTTTAGTGCCCCTTTCAGATTCGTCTTTACGGACTGTTCTGTTTTTGACAGATTCTGCCTTTTATTTTGCATTGCCGTATTTGCTATGTTGGATGAATTTCTTTGATCCATTAATGTCCAGTAGCTTTGTGCAATGTCCAGAAGTGTTAAGAATGATTGTGTCACCTCTGAATATGTGAATTTTAATTGTGCACTAACCCTCTAATGAGTTTGCTTGAAGTTTGGTGTGAAGGAAGTTTTCAAGGGTCAAGAGAGGAGTATGATATACTATGATCAAGAGGAGTGAAAGCTCTAAGCTTGGGGATGCCCCGTGGTTCATCCCTGCATATTTTAAGAAGACTCAAGCGTCTAAGCTTGGGGATGCCCAAGGCATCCCCTTCTTCATCGACAACATCATCAGGTTCCTCCCCTGAAACTATATTTTTATTCAGTCACGTCTTATGTTCTTTACTTGGAGCGTCGGTTTGTTTTGTTTTTGTTTTTGTTTGAATAAAATGGATCCTAGCATTCACTGTGTGGGAGAGAGACACGCTCCGCTGTTGCATATGGACAAATATGTCCTTAGGCTTTACTCATAATGTTCAAGGCGAAGGTTGAAACTTCTTCGTTAAATTGTTATATGGTTGGAATCGGGAAACGCTACATGTAGTAATTCTAAAATGTCTTGGATAATGTGATACTTGGCAATTGTTGTGCTCATGTTTAAGCTCTTGCATCATATACTTTGCACCCATTAATGAAGAAATACATAGAGCTTGCTAAAATTTGGTTTGCATATTTGGTCTCTCTAAGGTCTAGATAATTTCTAGTATTGAGTTTTGAACAACAAGGAAGACGGTGTAGAGTCTTATAATGTTTATAATATGTCTTTTATGTGAGTTTTGCTGCACCGGTTCATCCTTGAGTTTGCTTCAAATAACCTTGCTAGCCTAAACCTTGTATCGAGAGGGAATACTTCTCATGCATCCAAAATCCTTGAGCCAACCACTATGCCATTTGTGTCCACCATACCTACCTACTACATGGTATTTCTCCGCCATTCCAAAGTAAATTGCTTGAGTGCTACCTTTAAAATTCCATCATTCGCCTTTGCAATATATAGCTCATGGGACAAAATAGCCTTAAAAACTATTGTGGTATTGAATATGTACTTATGCACTTTATCTCTTATTAAGTTGCTTGTTGTGCGATAACCATGCTTCTGGGGACGCCATCAACTATTCTTTGTTGAATATCATGTGAGTTGCTATGCATGTCCGTCTTGTCTGAAGTAAGAGAGATCTACCACCTTAATGGTTGGAGCATGCATATTGTTAGAGAAGAACATTGGGCCGCTAACTAAAGCCATGAATCATGGTGGAAGTTTCAGTTTTGGACATATATCCTCAATCTCATATGAGAACACTAATTGTTGCCACATGCTTATGCATTAAAGAGGAGTCCATTATATGTTGTCCATGTTGTCCCGGTATGGATGTCTAAGTTGAGAATAATCAAAAGCGAGAAATCCAAAATGCGAGCTTTCTCCTTAGACCTTTGTACAGGCGGCATGGAGGTACCCCTTTGTGACACTTGGTTGAAACATGTGTATTGCGATGATCCGGTAGTCCAAGCTGATTAGGACAAGGTGCGGGCACTATTAGTATACTATGCATGAGGCTTGCAACTTGTAAGATATAATTTACATAACTCATATGCTTTATTACTACCGTTGACAAAATTGTTTCATGTTTTCAAAATAAAAGCTCTAGCACAAATATAGCAATCGATGCTTTCCTCTTTGAAGGACCTTTCTTTTACTTTTATTGTTGAGTCAGTTTACCTATCTCTCTCCACCTCAAGAAGCAAACACTTGTGTGAACTGTGCATTGATTCCTACATACTTGCATATTGCACTTGTTATATTACTTTATATTGACACTATCCATGAGATATACATGTTATAAGTTGAAAGCAACCGCTGAAACTTAATCTTCCTTTGTGTTGCTTCAATACCTTTACTTTGATTTATTGCTTTATGAGTTAACTCTTATGCAAGACTTATTGATGCTTGTCTTGAAGTACTATTCATGAAAAGTCTTTGCTTTATGATTCATTTGTTTACTCATGTCATTACCATTGTTTTGATCGCTGCATTCATTACATATGTTTACAATAGTATGATCAAGATTATGATGGCATGTCACTCCAGAAATTATCCTTGTTATCGTTTACTGCTCGGGACGAACTAAGCTTGGGGATGCTGATACGTCTCCAACGTATCGATAATTTCTTATGTTCCATGCTACATTATTGATGATATCTACATGTTTTATACACATTATATGTCGTATTTACGCATTTTCCGGCACTAACCTATTAACAAGATGCCGAAGAGCCAGTTGCTGTTTTCTGCTGTTTTGGTTTCAGAAATCCTAGTAAGGAAATATTCTCGTAATTGGATGAAATCAACGCCCGGGTCCTATTTTTGCACGAAGCTTCGAGAAGACCGAAGGGAAAGGAAGTGGGGCCACGAGGCGCCGCCACACTAGGGCGGCGGCGGCCCAGCCATGGCCGCGCGGCCGGTGTGTGGGGCCCTCGTGTGACCCCGTTGCCCTTCCGCCTACTTAAAGTCTTCGTCGCGAAACCCTCCGAGAGCCACGATACGGAAAACCTTCCGCCGCCGCCGCGAATCCCATCTCGGGGGATGGAGATCGCCTCGGCACCTGCCGGAGAGGGGAATCATCTCCCCGGAGGACTCTTCATCGCCATGATCGCCTCCGGAGTGATGAGTGAGTAGTTCACCCCTGGACTATGGGTCCATAGCAGTAGCTAGATGGTCGTCTTCTCCTCATGTGCTTCATTGTTGGATCTTGTGAGCTGCCTAACATGATCAAGATCATCTATCTGTAATACTATATGTTGTGTTTGTCGGGATCCGATGGATAGAGAATACTATGTTATGTTAATTATCAATCTATTACTTATGTGTTGTTTATGATCTTGCATGCTCTCCGTTATTAGTAGAGGCTCTGGCCAAGTTTTTGCTCTTAACTCCAAGAGGGAGTATTTATGCTCGATAGTGGGTTCATGCCTCCATTAAATCTGGGACAGTGACAGAAAGTTCTAAGGTTGTGGATGTGCTGTTGCCACTAGGGATAAAACATTGATGCTATGTCTAAGGATGTAGTTGTTGATTACATTACGCACCATACTTAATGTAATTGTCTGTTGCTTGCAAATACTGGAAGGGGTTCGGATGATAACCTGAAAGTGGACTTTTTAGGCATAGATGCATGCTGGATGGCGGTCTATGTACTTTGTCGTAATGCCTGATTAAATCTCACTATATTTATCATATCATGTATATGCATTGTTGTGCCCTTCTCTATTTGTCAATTGCCCGACTGTAATTTGTTCACCCAACATGCTTTTATCTTATGGGAGAGACACCTCTAGTGAACTGTGGACCCCGGTCCTATTCTTTACATCGCATACAATTTACTGCAATTGTTCTTTTTGTTTTCTTCGCAAACAATCATCTTCCACACAATACGGTTAATCCTTTGTTACAGCAAGCCGGTGAGATTGACAACCTCACTGTTTCATTGGGGCAAAGTACTTTGGTTGTGTTGTGCAGGTTCCACGTTGGCGCCGGAATCCCTGGTGTTGCGCCGCATCACATTTCGCCACCATCAACCTTCAACGTGCTTCTTGGCTCCTCCTGGTTCGATTAAACCTTGGTTTCTTTCTGAGGGAAAACTTGCCACTGTGCGCATCGTACCTTCCTCTTGGGGTTCCCAACGGACGTGTACATCTACGCGCATCAGGTATGTTGTATTAAGTGGGAGTTTATTAGTAATTAGATTAAAACTTGAACTAATTATCATGAACATAGTCTGAATAGTATTTTGAATTAAATTTGTAGAATTGGCATCCGTTTTCTACCATGCGCTAGTCTTGTAATTGAGATAGAAATATTGTTAAGTCTGACAAGTAACTTTACGGACTGGTACCGTATTGTTATAGAATCAAGAAATGATTAAGTCCTATTGCAAACTTTTAGTAAACCTCACATTGTTGATTCAAAGAACAATGGTTTCAATTAGTACCTAAAATCATCTTGTCTCCATGAAACTTGAAGTTCAAATTCGTTTGAAAAGTAAGGAGCTGAAAATTTTGTTTTTAGAAATAAGCAAGGTATGAGATATATGTGATATCTAAGACCTTATTGCAAGGTGATAGAATATAATCTAGTGAGACTACATAAACTCATAAGTTTTATGGGAATGTACGAAGGTTGAAGACGCTAGACGTCTCAATCCTCCAACTATTGGGGCACTAACGATATTCACATATCCATGAAATGATCGTCCTTAGTATGCACCGTTGCTAAGACTCGTCGTTTCGAAGCATCTCGTGATGATCGGGTGTTATAGATTCTACGTGTGCATACAACGGGTGCAAGCCAATACTAAAACTTTACGAGCCTAGCATGTACAGACATGGTCTCGGAAAGTCGTCATGATATGATGGATAAAATTATGAGTGAAATTGTTCATCATATTACAAAGTTACTAATAGTGAAATCTGGAACACTTGTCATATGATGATCAACTTCAAAGTAAGAACCTCAAGGTTGTTGGTATTTGACCAATGGACCTAGAAGTTATTGAAGGTGAAGTGTTTTCTGAGAATGAGGAAATCTAAAAGAGAAACTACAAAAGATATTTTGGCAGAAAGAAAGAAAAGACTAGAAAGTCTAGCTCAGGTGTATATAGATGATATACATGTTATGGATGTATTCCTTGTTTGGTCACATAATGAAATTCTTGGGTATTTGTACCAGATTGGTTAGTATGAGATGTCATACAATACAACGCAATACAAGAATACGATGGCCTAAGTGACTGATAAGGAATATGGTAATAATGCACGTCTGGAACATAATAAAGTGTTATTATGTTTGTCGTTGGCATTCTACCTAGCCCTTAGAATTTATAATAAAGAACTTAATAATTGTTATTTTGCTCTGGTCAAATGAAAACAATGAGTTGTTCAAATTATGACATTACTCCATGTACGATGGATAAGTTATTATAAATCTTAATGGTGAAACACACATACATAACACTAACGCTAAAATGCCATAAGGCAAATGATTTGAATTCCACTTATTTGTGGAACCGCCATTTAGGTCATGTTAGAAAGGAACGCATGAAGAAACTCCATGCAGATGGATTTTTGGAGTCATTTGATTTTTGAATCATTTGGCATTTGCAAATCTTTTCTAAAGAGAATGACTGAAATACCGTTCATAGGCCAAGAGTTGAACGGGCAACTAACTTAGTGGAAACATACATGATGATGTATGTGGTTCACTGGGCATAGTTGTGTGCGGGAGATTCTTCTACTTCATGAAAACTTCCAACAATGAATTGAGTATATATATGTGGATATATTTGATAAGGAAGAAGTTTGAAACATTTGAATGGATTCAAATAAATTTCAGCATGAAGTGAAAATCATCGTAATAGAAAAGTCAAATATCTATGATAGGATCATGATGGAAATATTTGAATTACGAGTTTTAGCGAACATCTAAAAGAGTTATGAAATCATTCTACAACTCACGTTCCTTGGAGTATCTAGTGATGATGGAGTATCCGAGAGACGCCATTATATTTTTTTGGATTATGCTTTAGTGACTACCGCTTTTACACTAAATAGAGCATCATCATGATCCGTTGAAATGACACCATACGAGTTATGACATGGGTATGAACCCTAAATAGTCCTTTCTTAAATTTTGGTATGCATAGCATAAGTAAATAAGTTTACAACCAAAATCGGATGAATGTCTTTGTTGGTTATCCCAGAGATTTGATTGGGAATTCTTCCCACTATGGAGACAAAGACAAAAGTGTTTGTCAATGTTTCTTATTTCCAAGAAATTGTTTCTAGCGAAGTATTTGAGTGGGAGGACAATAGAACTTGATAAGGTTTATGAACCTGAGCATAATGATCAGAGTAGCGCAACATCGGAAATGGTTCTGAAAGCGGCCACGACGATCATGGCTCCTGATGTCTACGGGTGCTTCTATTCTTGTAGACAGTGTTGGGCCTCCAAGAGCAGAGGTTTGTAGAACAGCAGCAAGTTTCCCTTAAGTGGATCACCCAAGGTTTATCGAACTCAGGGAGGAAGAGGTCAAAGATATCCCTCTCAAGCAACCCTGTAATCACAAAGCAAGAAGTCTCTTGTGTCCCCAACACACCAAATACACTTGTCAGGTGTATAGGTGCACTAGTTCGGCGAAGAGATAGTGAAATACAAGTAATATGGATGTATATGAGTGGTAATAGCAATCTGAATAAAATATGGCAGCGAGTAAACATGCAACAAAACAGTAAACAAACGGAGATTCGATGCTTGGAAGCAAGGCCTAGGGATCCTGCTTTCACTAGTGGACACTCTCAACAATGATCACATAATAGGACTACTCTACACTCTTTTGTTGGATGATGAACGCATTGCGTAGGATTACACGAACCCTCAATGCCGGAGTTAACAAGCTCCACAATGCAATGTTCATATTTAAATAACCTTAGAGTGCAAGATAGATCAACATAATTACACCAAGAACTAACATAGCATGCACACTATCACCATCATGCATATGTAGGAGGAATAATACACATCAATACCATCATAGCAATAATTAACTTCATAATCTACAAGAGATCATAATCATAGCCTACGCCAAGTACTCACACGGTGCACACACTATCACCATTACACACGTGGAGGAGGAATAGAGTACTTTAATAACATCACTAGAGTAGCACATAGACGATATTCAACTAGATCACATAAAGAGAGAGATGAACCACATAGCTACAGCGGAGCCCTCAGCCCGGGTGGTTACTCCCTCCTCATCATGGAGGCAGCGATGGCGGTGAAGATGGCGGTGGAGACGGCGGAGACGACTCCGGGGCAATTCCCCGTCCGGAGTGCCGAACAGAGACTTCTGTCCCCGAATTGGAGTTTCGCGATGGCGGCAGCGCCCCAGTAGTCTTTGGAGTTTCGTCAAGTGGTACGGTGTTTTTAGGTCACGAGGGGTTAAGTAGGCGAAGAGGCGGCGTCAGAGGGCACCAGGGCGCCCTCTCATAGGCCGGCGCGGCCAGGGGCCTGCCCGCGCGGCCTTGTGGTGTCGGGGCCCTGGGCCTCCTCTCCGTCTCCCCTTCGGTGTTCGGAGCCTTCCGGGAAAAATAGGAGGTTTGGCGTTGATTTCGTCCAATTAAGAGAATATTGCCCGAACAGCCTTTCTGGAACCAAAAACAGAGAAAACAATGGCCTTTCGGCATCTCGTCAATAGGTTAGTTCCGGAAAACGCATAATAATGACATATAATGTGTATAAAACATGTAGATATCATCAATAAAGTGGCATGGAACATAAGAAATTATAGATACGTTTGAGACGTATCAAGCATCCCCAAGCTTAGTTCTGCTCGTCCCGAGCAGGTAAAACGATAACAATGATAATTTCTTAAGTGACATGCCATCATAACCTTGATCATACTATTGTAAAGCACATGAGATGAATGCAGAGATTCGAAGCAATGATGAAGATAATGAGTAAACAAATGAATCATATAACAAAGACTTTTCATGAATAATACTTTCAAGACAAGCATCAATAAGTCTTGCATAAGAGTTAACTCATAAGCAATAAATTCTTAGTAGAAAGCTTTGAAACAACACAAAGGAAGATATAAGTTTCAGCGGTTGCTTTCAACTTTAACATGTATATCTCATGGATAATTGTCAACACAAAGTAATATAACAAGTGCAATAGGTAAACATGTAAGAATCAATGCACACAGTTCACACAAGTGTTTGCTTCTAAGATAGAAAGAATAGGTAAACTGACTCAACAATAAAGTAAAAGAATGGCCCTTCAAAGAGGAAAGCATCGATTGCTATATTTGTGCTAGAGCTTTGGTTTTGAAAACATATAGAGAGCATAAAAGTAAAGTTTTGAGAGGTGTTTGTTGTTGTCAACGAATGGTAGCGGGTACTCTAACCCCCTTGCCAGGCAAACCTTCAAAGAGCGGCTCCCATTTTATTTATTTTTGGGTGGCACTCCTTCCAACCTTTCTTTCACAAACCATGGCTAACCGAATCCTCGGGTGCCTGCCAACAATCTCATACCATGAAGGAGTGCCTTTTTATTTTAGTTTTATTATGATGACACTCCTCCCCACCTTTGCTTTCTCAAGCCATGGCTAACCGAATCCTTCGGGTGCCGTCCAACAATCACATACCATGGAGGAGTGTCTATTTTTGTTAATTAATTTGGGACTGGGAATCCCATTGCCAGCTCTTTTTGCAAAATTATTGGATAAGCGGATGAAGCCACTAGTCCATTGGTGAAAGTTGCCCAACAAGATTGAAAGATAAACACCACATACTTCCTCATGAGCTATAAAACATTGACACAAATCAGAGGTGATAAATTTTGAATTGTTTAAAGGTAGCACTCAAGCAATTTACTTTGGAATGGCTAAGAAATACCATGTAGTAGGTAGGTATGGTGGACACAAATGGCATAGTGGTTGGCTGATACGTCTCCAACGTATCGATAATTTCTTATGTTCCATGCTACTTTATTGATGATACCTACATGTTTTATGCACACTTTATATCGTTTTGATGCATTTTCCGGAACTAACCTATTAACAAGATGCCGAAGTGCCAGTTCCTGTTTTCCTTTGTTTTGGTTTCAGAAATCCTAGTAACGAAATATTCTCGGAAACGAAATCAAGACTCGATTCCTATTTTCCCGGAACCATCCGGAACACACGAGAACCACGAGAGGGGCCACAGGGCCCCGATGATACCTTGGCGGCCGAGGGGGCCGCGCCGCCTATGGTGTGGCCCCCTGTCAGCCTCTGCGCCGCCTCTTCGCCTATATAAAGCCTCCGTCGCGAAAACCCTAGGGCATACGACGAAACCCACAGCCTTCCGAGCCGCCGTCATCGCGAAGCCAAGATCCGGGGGACAGAGTCTGTTCCGGCACCCTGCCGGAGCGGGGAAGTGCCCCGAAGGCTTCTCCATCGACACCGCTGCCATCTCCACCGCCATCTTCATCACGCTGCTCCCATGAGGAGGGAGTAGTTCTCCATCGAGGCTCGGGGCTGTACCGGTAGCTATGTGGTTCATCTCTCTCCTATGTAGTTCAATACAATAATCTCATGAGCTGCCTTACATGATTGAGATTCATATGATGATGCTTGTAATCTAGATGTCATTATGCTAGTCAAGTGGGTTTTACTTATGTGATCTCCGGAGACTCCTTGTCCCACGTGTGTAAAGGTGACAGTGTGTGCACCGTGTGGGTCTCTTAGGCTATATTTCACGAAGTACTTATTCACTGTTGAAGAGCGTAGTGAAGTGCTTATTTATATCTCTTTATGATTGCAATGTGCATCGTATCACAATTTATCTATGTGCTACTCTAGCAAAGTTATTAAAGTAGTTTTATTCCTCCTGCATGTGTGCAAAGGTGACAGTGTGTGCACCGTGTTAGTACTTGGTTTATGCTATGATCATGATCTCTTGTAGATTGCGAAGTTAACTATTGCTATGATAATATTGATGTGATCTATTCCTCCTACATATGCATGAAGGTGACAGTGTGCATGCTATGCTAGTACTTGGTTTAGTCTTTTGATCTATCTTACACTAAAGGTTACTAAAATATGAGCATTATTGTGGAGCTTGTTAACTCCGGCATTGAGGGTTCGTGTAATCCTACGCAATGTGTTCATCATCCAACAAAAGTGTAGAGTATGCATTTATCTATTCTGTTATGTGATCAATGTTGAGAGTGTCCACTAGTGAAAGTCTAATCCCTAGGCCTTGTTCCTAAATACTGCTATCGCTGCTTGTTTACTGTTTTACTGTGTTACTACTGCTGCAATACTACCACCATCAACTACACGCCAGCAAGCTATTTTCTGGCACCGTTGCTACTGCTCATATATATTCATACCACCTGTATTTCACTATCTCTTCGCCGAACTAGTGTACCTATTTGGTGTGTTGGGGACACAAGAGACTTCTTGCTTTGTGGTTGCAGGGTTGCATGAGAGGGATATCTTTGACCTCTTCCTCCCTGAGTTCGATAAACCTTGGGTGATCCACTTAAGGGAAAACTTGCTGCTGTTCTACAAACCTCTGCACTTGGAGGCCCAACACTGTCTACAGGAAAGGAGGGGGAACGTAGACATCATTGGCTCAAGGATTTTGGATGCATGAGAAGTATTCCCTCTCGATACAAGGCTTAGGCTAGCAAGGTTATTTGAAGCAAACTCAAGTATAAAATGGTGCAGCAAGACTCACATATAAACATATTGTAAGCATTATAAGACTTTACATCGTCTCCTTGTTGTTCAAACACCTCAACCAGAAAATATCTAGACTTAGAGAGACCAATCATGCAAACCAAATTTTAACAAGCTCTATGTAATTATTCATTAATGGGTACAAGGTACATGATGCAAGAGCTTAAACAAGATCTATATGAGCACAACAATTGCCAAGTATCACATTATTCAAGACATTACACCAATTACTACATGTAGCATTTCCCGTTTCCAATCATATAACAATTAACGAAACAGTTTCAACCTTCGCCATGAAAATTAAAAGCTAAGAACACATGTGTTCATACGAACCAGCGGAGCGTGTCTCTCTCCCAAACAATCATTTATTCAAACAAAAACAAAAACAAAAACATACAGACGCTCCAAGTAAAGTACATAAGATGTGACCGAATAAAAATATAGTTTCAAGAGAAGGAACCTGATACTTTGTCGATGAAGAAGGGGATGCCTTGGGCATCCCCAAGCTTAGATGCTTGAGTCTTCTTGAAATATGCAGGGATGAACCACCGGGGCATCCCCAAGCTTAGACTTTTCATTCTTCTTGATCGTAGTATATCATCCTCCTCTCTTGACCCTTGAAAACTTCCTTCACACCAAACTTCAAGCAAACTCATTAGAGGGTTAGTGCATAATCAAAAATTCACATGTTCAGAGGTGACACAAACATTCTTTTCACTTCTGGACATTGCATAAAGCTACTGGACATTAATGGATCAAAAAAATGAATCCAACATAGCAAAAGAGGCAATGCGAAATAAAAGGCAGAATCTGTCAAAAACAGAACAGTCCGTAAAGACGAATTTAAAGCTGGCACCAGACTTGCTCAAATGGAAAAACTCAAAACTAATGAAAGTTGCGTACATATCTGAGGATCACGCTCGTAAATTGGCAGATTTTTTCGAATTTTCTACAGAAAACTGTGCCCAGATTCGTGACAGACAGCAATGCTGTTTCTGCGCAGCGATCCCAAATATAACATCAACTTTGACATAGAAACTTTACTTGGCACAAAAACATGATAAGGAGAGGTTGCTACAGTAGTAAACAACTTCCAAGACACAAATATAAAACAAAGTACTGTAGCAAAATAACACATGGGTTATCTCCCAAGAAGTTCTTTCTTTATAGCCATTAAGATGGGCTCAGCAATTTTGGTGATGCACCCGCAAGAAATAGTATTTGAAGCAAAAGAGAGCTTCAAGAGGCAATTCAAAACACATTTAAGCCTAACATGCTTCCTATGCAGAAGAATCTTATACACATATGAATTCATGAAGAGCAAAGTAACAAGCATAAGAGGATAAAACACGAGTAACTTAAAGATTCTCAACATAAAGAGGGGAAACTTAATATTATTAAGATGCATGTAACCATATTTCCCTCTCTCATAATAACTTTCAGTAGCATCATTGATGAAATCCACAATATACCCGTCACTTAAAACATTCTTATCATGGTTCATATGCATAGAAGTATCATTAATTTTGGCATAAGAAGAGTTATTCTCATTAATAGTAATTGGAGCAAGATTATTATCAAGAATTTGAACATGGTAAACAAGTTGCATATTAAAAGAATTGTTTTTGGTAATCCAATCATGACTATGACAAGTTTCATAAGGATAGTTATAACCTATATCATAGCATTCTTTATAATAATCATCAAAGATCGGAGGCACAGTGTCATCATAAGAAATAGAATAGTTATCTTTCACAGTCGGTTTATCTATGATCATACCATCATTGTTATTAGAAGGAGATGTATCAAGAACATAATGACCAGTAGCAAAAGGATTTTCAAACACCTCTTCCCCAAGCTTAGAGCTTTCTATATCATTATGGGAGGAAGCATGGATAGCACTGACACTATGGCAATTATTATCATTTTCAGAATTAGTTTCCCAGAGATTTGTAATATCAAAAGTAGTATGCTCATTCAAATCATGATCGCTAATGTATGTAAAGGGCATAGGAAGATCATCATATTCAGATTCATTATCACAATAATCATTAGGAGCAACATACTTACGGTTACCTAGCGTTATCTCATTCACGCGGGGATACGCCGTTACCTCTTTCTTTTTATTCTCCTTCTTCTTCTTCTTCTTCTTCTTCTTCTTTCCCTTCTTCTTCTTCTTCTCTTCTTCCCTCTCCTCGCTTCCTTCTTTAGGAGGAAGAGGCTTGAAGGGTGGCTTGTCCGCATAACCTGATTTACTTTTAGAAACAATAGAAGAAACTTGGGAGGATCCCTCCTTTTCATTAATTAATTGAAAACACACAGCGGTCCTATCATATTTTGGCAAGGTGTCATCTTCTAAAATATTTTGTATGTAAGTATTTGTATGGCTATTATCAATGCAATAAGAAAGACAACCATGCAGGACATCATCAATATCAAGATCGTTAATATTTAACAAAGAAATTTTTCTTGATAACTCTTCACACTTCAAAAATAAGGTAAGTTCATCATGCTGATTAGGAATAATTTCATCATCACAATACAAATTTGCAGCACTCATGGGGTTTGAATTATCATTGGAGGAACATTGAAAATTAAAACCAACTCTATGGCAAAGTTCACAAATAAAAGGATAGAGGGCACACACTTTTTCTCCAAGATCATCTAGAGCTCTAGACCACTTTCTAGTTTTTTCATTTCTGTGATGGATACAATATTCATCTTCTATTTGATTAATTCCACAAGGTCTATGTATTCCACAAAAATTAACATGCTTATAGGAAATAGCATTCTTAGGAGTTTGAGCATGCTTATTGCAATCATTAACAACAATGTCATTCTTCATGCAAGCCTCTTTAAAAGGTTCATGATACTTATCAAAATTCTTTTTAGGCAATTCTAAATGAGAAGCAAAGGCTTTATAAAGATTTGCAGCAACTTGAGAGTCAAGACCATAAGTAGCACTCATATTTCGAAATTTATCAGTATTCATAAAAGTTTCAATGCATTCATAATCATAGTTTATACCTGACTCTTTACCTTTGTCGTTCTCCCAATCTTCAGCGTTCTCCTTAATCCGATCAAGAAGGTCCCTTTTAAACTCTTCTTTATTGCTCGTGAATGATCCAGAACAAGTAGTATCCAGCAAGGTCTTATCTTGAAAAGAAAGTCTTGCATAGAAATTATCAATGATGATATTACCTGGAAGCTCATGATTGGGGCATTTGAGCATTAAAGTCTTCAATCTCTCCCATGCTTGGGCAATACTCTCTCCATCATGAGGCCAAAAATTATATATATGGTTTCGATCTTTGTGAATTTCACTTGGAGGATAGAACTTGGAATAAAATAGAGGCACAATATCCTTCCAATCAAGAGAGCGCCCGTCCTTCAATAGTTTATACCAATGCGCCGCTTCACCAGATAGCGACATAACAAATAATTTCTTTCTAACTTCATCCATTGAAATACCTGCACACTTGAATAACCCGCATAATTCATGCAAAAACAGTAAATGATTCCTAGGATTGACAGTTCCATCCCCTTCATAGCGGTTATCCATAACACGTTCAATAATTTTCATAGGTATTTTATACGAAATACTTTCAGCAGGTGGATTTAAAATATCAGAAGCATCATTAAAGTTATCGCATATGGGAGATAAAGCATTATCAGAACAAAATATTTCTTCCAAAGCGGAGGAGCTAAAAAGATTATTTTTATGTAAACCAGCTTCCCCAAGCTTAGACTTCTTCATAGCATTAGCAGTAATTGCATTCATACTAATAACATTGCTACTATCATGTAAATAAGGTTCCATAGGTTTTTTAATTTTTGTATCAAACCATCCATGTCTTAAATCAGGAAATAGAATAAGAAGCTCTTTGTTGTCCATTATGCCTAACTAGTGTAAACAAGAAACAAAATGTCGTAATTGCAGAGTCTAAAGGAAATAGCTTCGAGCACACACACAATGGCGCCAGAAAAGTACTGTTACCTGGAACCGGAGTATGAGTGCCTTTTACCTTTCCTCCCCGACAGCGCGGAAAAGTGCTTGATGTCTACGGGTGCTTCTATTCTTGTAGACAGTGTTGGGCCTCCAAGAGCAGAGGTTTGTAGAACAGCAGCAAGTTTCCCTTAAGTGGATCACCCAAGGTTTATCGAACTCGGGGAGGAAGAGGTCAAAGATATCCCTCTCAAGCAACCCTGTAATCACAAAGCAAGAAGTCTCTTGTGTCCCCAACACACCAAATACACTTGTCAGGTGTATAGGTGCACTAGTTCGGCGAAGAGATAGTGAAATACAAGTAATATGGATGTATATGAGTGGTAATAGCAATCTGAATAAAATATGGCAGCGAGTAAACATGCAACAAAACAGTAAACAAACGGAGATTCGATGCTTGGAAGCAAGGCCTAGGGATCCTGCTTTCACTAGTGGACACTCTCAACAATGATCACATAATAGGACTACTCTACACTCTTTTGTTGGATGATGAACGCATTGCGTAGGATTACACGAACCCTCAATGCCGGAGTTAACAAGCTCCACAATGCAATGTTCATATTTAAATAACCTTAGAGTGCAAGATAGATCAACATAATTACACCAAGAACTAACATAGCATGCACACTATCACCATCATGCATATGTAGGAGGAATAATACACATCAATACCATCATAGCAATAATTAACTTCATAATCTACAAGAGATCATAATCATAGCCTACGCCAAGTACTCACACGGTGCACACACTATCACCATTACACACGTGGAGGAGGAATAGAGTACTTTAATAACATCACTAGAGTAGCACATAGACGATATTCAACTAGATCACATAAAGAGAGAGATGAACCACATAGCTACAGCGGAGCCCTCAGCCCCGGGGGTGAATTACTCCCTCCTCATCATGGAGGCAGCGATGGCGGTGAAGATGGCGGTGGAGACGGCGGTGGAGACGACTCGGGCATTCCCGTCGGCGGTGCCGGAACAGAGACTTCTGTCCCCGAATTGGAGTTTCGCGATGGCGGCGGCGCCCCAGTAGTCTTTCTGGAGTTTCGTCAAGTGGTACGGTGTTTTTAGGTCACGAGGGGTTAAGTAGGCGAAGAGGCGGCGTCGGAGGGGCACCAGGGCGCCCTCCTCATAGGCCGGCGCGGCCGGGGCTGCCGCGCGGCCTTGTGGTGTCGGGGCCTGGGCCTCCTCTTCGTCTCCCCTTCGGTGTTCGGAGCCTTCCGGAAAAATAGGAGGTTTGGCGTTGATTTCGTCCAATTCCGAGAATATTGCCCGAACAGCCTTTCTGGAACCAAAACAGCAGCAACTGGCCTTTCGGCATCTCGTCAATAGGTTAGTTCAAAACGCATAATAATGACATATAATGTGTATAAAACATGTAGATATCATCAATAAAGTGGCATGGAACATAAGAAATTATAGATACGTTTGAGACGTATCAAGCATCCCCAAGCTTAGTTCTGCTCGTCCCGAGCAGGTAAAACGATAACAATGATAATTTCTTAAGTGACATGCCATCATAACCTTGATCATACTATTGTAAAGCACATGAGATGAATGCAGAGATTCGAAGCAATGATGAAGATAATGAGTAAACAAATGAATCATATAACAAAGACTTTTCATGAATAATACTTTCAAGACAAGCATCAATAAGTCTTGCATAAGAGTTAACTCATAAGCAATAAATTCTTAGTAGAAAGCTTTGAAACAACACAAAGGAAGATATAAGTTTCAGCGGTTGCTTTCAACTTTAACATGTATATCTCATGGATAATTGTCAACACAAAGTAATATAACAAGTGCAATAGGTAAACATGTAAGAATCAATGCACACAGTTCACACAAGTGTTTGCTTCTAAGATAGAAAGAATAGGTAAACTGACTCAACAATAAAGTAAAAGAATGGCCCTTCAAAGAGGAAAGCATCGATTGCTATATTTGTGCTAGAGCTTTGATTTTGAAAACATATAGAGAGCATAAAAGTAAAGTGTCGTTGCCTAATCGACGGTACCTCGGAGGAGGGATCCTCACGAGGGGGAGAAGAAGTAGGGGCCATAGGGCGGAGTGCACACGGGACGGTGGTACGCGAGTTACCCAGCTTCGGAACACCTGCACGATGACAGGGCCTACTGCTGCTTGTCGGAATTATCTGGGCGCTTTCGCGTTGTTACAATGAGTTGTGGTTGTGCCTCTAGGGCTCCCGGGATCCGGCTTATAAAGACGCACGGATCTAGGGTTTACATGGAGAGTCCTAGCCGGATTACAGATAGCCTAACTACGGTATAACATCTTGTCGTGCACGTCACGGATCCGCCTTCCGTACATGTCGTACTGGATCCGGATTCCTCATGGGCCTCCATGGATCCGGGTTACTCCTAAGGTCGGTACGGATCCGGCCTGCTGATCCTGGGCTGGACTTCTTCCTTCATGATCAACAGCAACTGGGCCGCCCGATGGGCCACATGCCTCATCACCATCTGTGGGCCACCCGGGCTTGCCGGATCTAGGCACTGTCGATGGTACACCCATGAAGTATACCCACAACAGTAGCCCCCAGAGTTCTCCGAGTTTCGCCTGCAGTTTCCGCCATGCTTCTACCATAAATTTCCGGCATCGTTGGTAACGCGGAGAAACTTGAAGAGCTCCAACTTTGTATTTTCTTCTTTTCTCAACTTTCAGTCGGAAAATGCTCCCATCCTGCGGGACTTCACCCATCGACAGTCCGAAGAACATTTCCGGGTTACTCCCTGCTCGCGAATGGAAGCCAACTTACTTTCACGCGATTACCCGGAATCTTAAAAGACTCAAACGGTTCCGCCAAATCTGGCGCCATTTTCGCGCGATTTCCGCGGTAACTTATCTCTAGCCATTTTTACCGTTAGGGTTTGGGACACGTGTCACGCATCCAACGGTGCGACGCTTGCGTTCCGACCACAGGATGCGGAACACGAATCTTATCCACTCAGCCTATAAATATCGGCCGTCGACCCCTTTACCCCTCATTCACCCCCTTCTCACCTCTCTGCCGAGCGCCGCCCGAGAGCTCCTCCTCCGCCGCGCCGGAATCCCGTCGGAAAGTCACCGGAGCATCACCGGAGCGAACGCGCCACCGTGGTGTTCTTCGTGTTCATAACTCCGGCGAGCCACCGCAACTCCGACCACCGCACGCCATTACGGTAACCTTCGAGCTCCACTTTCGCGCTGTAGCTGGTAGGGATGAACTTGGAGAAGACGATGTGGGATCCGACTAAAGTAAGTTTCCGCCAACCTTTTTGCTTCAGATGTCGTCAGCAACTCCGCCTCCGACCTCAGAGCCAATTATGGCGACCCCGCTCTCCTCCGCCCCTCCTCCCTTCATTCCAATCAACCTGGATCCTTCAAAGGATTCCGGTAAGGAGGTGGCGGGGACCTCTGCTCACCCGGAGAAAACCTCCGGAGCAGATCAGACGGAGCACCCAGCGGACGAGGCCATCAAGAAAACGAAAGCTCGGAAGCGAGACTCCGAAGCTAAAGGAAAATGGTGGCCATGCACCACCACCGAGATGGAGCTGAAGAACCTCGAATCGGAAGGCTTTCTGCAGCCCGGAAGCTGGAGGTCAGTTCCGGATGAACCTGCTCCGGCTCCGAGGGACGATGAGATGGTGCTGACAAAAGCACTGGTGGAGCGCGGATTTTCGTTTCCGCCTTCAGAATTTTTCTTGGAGATTCTGAAGACGTATGGACTCCAACCCCACAACATATCTCCAAACTCCGTGCTCGCCATCAGCAACCACGTCGCCCTCTGCGAAGGCCATCTCCGGGTAACCCCTGAGATCTCTCTGTTCCAATACTTTTTCTCTGTCAAGAAGATCCGGCAAGCTGGCGAACTCGCCACATGCGGATCCATCACGTTTATGCTCCGCCCGGGCCGCGTCTACCCTCCAACCGACCGCCACGAATCCGCGAGGTACTGGTCCGCGGGTTTCTTCTATCTGAAGGACGTCTCCGACCCCGCGAGCGAAAAGAAACTTCCGGCTTTTAAAAACTGCCCCGCCATCGAGCTTCCGTCATGGACGCACTGCCCCCACTTCTCCGACTCGCCTCAGCTGACCCGCGCTGTAAGGCGGATCTGCAAGCTCACGGAGGAGGGGCTGACGGGGAAAGACTTAACCCTTTCCTGGTTCACCAAGCGGATCCAACCGCTGCAACACAGGGACCGCCTGATGTTTGAATACACAGGGCGCGATGATCCAATGCGCGCCACCAAAGATAATCTTTCCGCCGACGCCCTCGACAAAAGGATCCGGGTCCTCATCAAGATTTCACGTGAACTCCATGTTCACGTGTGCAACAAAGACATCCATACAAATGGATCCGGAACTGCGGTACGTCGCCTTGACTTTGGTCTATTGTTTTTCTTCACTTTCTTCATCTAAGTGTTTAACTTTGTACTAGCTCGAGGCGCTTGAGGAAAATGAACTCGGAACTCTCCTCCGAGTCCCATCCAGCAGCAACATGGACCCGGAAGCCGCATCGGAGGCGGAAGCTCCCGAGGCTTCCCGCCCCGCTAAGAGGAAGAAGCCGGCACCTTCCAGCCCTCGTGCAAAGCGTGCCCGCGAAGTGCCCAGCACTGCGGCCACCCGGAAGTTGGAGGCGGAAAAGAAACGCCTTTCGCTAATTAACACCAGCAATAGAGGACAATCTGCTTCCCAGCACTTCTTCAAACCCTCCGGGTAAACGTTCACTTCCGAGACCCAAGTTTTGATTCAACACTCGCTCTTATATTTGTATGTTTTTTACTGAAGCTCCGGAAGCCAGCCCCCCAAGGCCCCAAAGACCTTTACGAGGAGAACCAAGCCATCTCCGGCTTCTTTTCCCATCACTCCTGAAGTTGAAGCTCCTCTTAAAGCTTCATCCACCTCCAAGCCGGATCCAAAGGAAATCATCAACATTGATGACCTTCCGGAAGACCCCGCTCATCATGGCGACTCCGCCAAGGGGACCTCCTCACCAACTCCTCCGCCAGATCAACCAAGCTCCGCGTTCGCGGAGCCCACTGAAGAGGAACAGGAGCAAAAGGTTAAGCTCCTCCAAGTGACCAACGCGACCCGAGTTCACCTCCAACCAACTCCGTCCTTCCAGAAGCTCACCCTTTCACAACGTCACGCGGAAGTTTCCGCCATGTTGAATAAAGTGTGGGGTAAACCGGAGGAGGAGGTGCGTGAACTCGCCGACCTGGAGGTCAGCCTGAAGGATTTTTTCGCCAAGCACAGGGAAGTGCGGCAGGTAATACTAGCCCCCAAGCATTGGGTGATATATTTCCGTGTAACATGTATTAGCCGATGCTTTCCGAAAAATGTACCTGAGGCGGAAATTTAAAATTTTTGTACCAAGACTTTGAATTCCTCGCCAGCCCCCAAGATTTTAAATATCCGACTGACTGTTCTGCACAGACCACGCGGAAACTGCACGAGGACCTGCGCGTACATGTGCTGGAGCAGATCACGGAGATCGAAGGGCTGCGCCAGAACGCGGAAAATGGCCAGAAGGCTATCCAGCTGCTTGAGACCCGCCTTCAAGGTACAAGATCCGGGTCAAACGGTCTTGTTTTTATATAGCTGATCCGGAGACATAACATGTATACTATTCTATCTCCGAACAGAAGAAACTGCCAAGCATGCCAAGTTTGACGAGCTGTCCGCCAGGATCCAGGTGCTGGAGGCGGAAAATGAATCTCTCAAAGATTTTGTTAAGACATCCGCCTCTCAGGAACATCGAGCAAGGAAGGAGCTGCGCGAGAAACATGCCCGCGACCTGGCGGAGCTGAATGAAAAATTGGAGAAAAGCCAAGGCCGCACGGTTACCATGATATCCAAGAACAAAGCTCTGGAAGCGGAGGCGGAGGCCATTGACAAACTCATCTTCCGTAAGCGTTTTCCGTGTTGTTGCTCCGACTATCCCGCAAGTTTTATCTCTAACGGAAACTGTTTCCTCTTCCACAGCGAGCCTTGGCTTTGAATGGACAAAAGATTCAAACCTTTCGAGGACGGAGGCGTACGATGAAGCGCGCATATCAATCGACAAGTTATTTGAAGCCTGTCGCGGAATCGCCACGGCTCTGTCTCTGAAGAAGGCCAAAACCACAGTCATCGATACGATGACCAAACTTATGGGACTGGTGCCGGATTTCATCAAGGACTGGCAGAGTCTTCAGCACGCGGAGTCGCCTCTCTAGTCTTGGCCACCTGCAAGGCTCACTTCCCCTCGCTCAACCTGGCGACTGTTGCACGCGGAGCCCCCCAGGGTTCCGACATGGGCGCCCTCCTCGCGGAAACCGAAGGATACGAACAGCTCTTTGTCAGGCGAGTGGATCACTCGTTCTGGTATAACAAGCACGATCTACCCGAAGGATTTTCCGACGCTGAGGAGGAAGCAGGCGAGCCAGAATTTTACGGAGAAGGATCCGGGTCAAGCGACGAGCATTCCGGGGAAGGCTCTGGCGACGGCTCCCAGGCCGGATCTGGTGACAGTGATGATGGCTCCAACTATCAGCAATCCGAAGAGGAAGATTCCGAGTAGATCTCCTGTTTTAGAACAATGAAACAAGTTGCATCATTTTGGCCCCGGAGCGGGTTTGTAATAATACTTAAATTCTTAAGTAGCTAGGTACGAAACAACTATGCGTGGGCGGAAACAACTTATCCTGCTATCCGTTAATATTATTTCTGCATGTTTCGTTTTATGTCGGAAAGCAAGTGCTGATGTCGTTGTTTTCCGGCTTGCTCGCTTGACCTTCCGCGAGCCGGAAGATCTTAGCCGGAGACGCTCGCCAGCGGCGACGAAACCCAATGGTAATCCGTCAATAACCGCGGAAACAAGCCCCCAAGCATAGATGCCGGAAATCGCTACTAGGAATCCACGAGTTCGCAACAGATAACAATTTAATCAGAAAACTTAAGCTTACGTCCTGAAGGACGATTTTTGAAAATCACAACTTTCATACACGCCTAGGCGGAAATATCCAGCTCTGCGGTTTTAGTCGGAAAACATACACGATCTAAAAATGAACAAGTAAAGGAGGTAAAAGACTCAAAGAGTGAACCAAAAGCTTTATTTCATTGATCATGTATAACTATTACAGAGTTTGTAACTCGGGAGAAAAATGCTAAGTGTAGAAAGGACGTAGCTGTGCAATGTTCCAGGGACGATCTGTTTCATCGTAGATGTCATCCGGATCCTCACGCTTGCGTTTCCGGCGCCAATTGGCAGGTCTGTCTCTTAGCTCGCGGAAATCGACAAGGTAGTATGACCCGTTGTGAAGCACTTTGCTGACGACGAAGGGTCCTTCCCATGGAGATTGCAGCTTATGGTCTTTCACCTGTCGAAGGCGGAGGACCAGGTCTCCTGCCATGAAGGAGCGGTTCCGTACTCGACGACGTGATAACGTCGGAGCTTCTGCTGGTAGATGGCGGAGCGCTGGTCAGCTAGGTTCCGAGCTTCCTCGATCAGGTCCACAGATAGCTGTCTGGCCTCTTCAGCTGTTTCTTCATTGTAAGCGGAAACTCGCGGTGAATCGTGGATGATGTCGGAGGGAATCACGGCTTCGGATCCATATACCAGGAAAAATGGTGTAAACCCTGTTGACCTGTTAGGGGTAGTTCGCAAACTCCACAAGACAGCGTCCAGTTCGTCAGCCCAAGCTCCGGCTGCTCGTCGCAGCGGTTCTTCAAGGCGTGGCTTGATTCCTGATAATATTAGACCGTTAGCCCTTTCAACTTGGCCATTGGATTGTGGATGAGCCACAGATGCAAGGTCCAATCGAATCCCCATGGTCTCACAATAATCCTTTAATTCTCCCTGAGCGAAGTTTGTGCCATTATCTGTTATGATGCTGTGTGGGATGCCGAATCTCATTACGAGGCTGCAGACAAATTTTAGTGCTGTAGCACCATCGGCTTTTCTCACTGGCTTTGCCTCTATCCACTTGCTGAATTTGTCAACAGCGACCAAGAGGTATTCACAACCACCAGGAGATGATCTTTTTAACTTACCAACCATATCAAGCCCCCAGACCGCAAACGGCCAGGTGATAGGTATGGTCTTCAGCTCTTGAGCTGGAGCGTTTGGCTGAGTAGCGTAGTACTGGCAACCCCGGCAGGTTTTGACTATTTTATCAGCGTCTTCTTTAGCTGTGAGCCAATAAAAACCTAGCCGAAAAGCTTTGGCAACGAGTGACCTGGGGGCGGCGTGATGCCCGCAATCCCCTGCATGGATCTCTCTGAGGATTTCAATGCCATCTTGATTAGAGACGCATTTGAGAAACACTCCGTTGCACTTCGTTTATAGAGCTGTCCATCAACAATTGTGTAGGATCTTGCTCGTCTGATGATCTGTCGTGCGAGGACCTCGTCCTCCGGCAACTTCTGATCGATGAGGTAGTCCAGGAAAGGCTGTGTCCAAGCCGGAATGATGGCCATCACCTCCTTGGCCGGAGACACTGCCACCTCTGGGTTTTCCGGGTTAGCGCCCTTCACCGAGGGTATCCGGAGATGCTCTAGGAAAATTCCAGGCGGGATTGGCTTCCTCCCGGATCCGAGCTTGGATAGCATGTCTGCCGCTGTGTTGTCGTCTCTCCGGACATACTTGACTTCGTATCCTAGAAAGCACTTGGCGATCTCGTCAACTTCGTCTCTGTAGGCCGCCATGACGGAATTTCTGGCGTTCTTGCTGTGCCACCAGGTCGGAATCTCCGCAACAGATGATATGCTTGATCCCTATTTCCTTAGCGATGCGCAGTCCGTGTAGTAGAGCCTCGTACTCTGCCATGTTGTTTGTAGCTTCGAAGTGAATCTGCAGGACATACTGCAGTTCTTCTCCGGTAGGGGACTTCAGGGTGACTCCGGCTCCTGAGCCTTGATGCTGCTTGGATCCGTCGAAGTGCATAACCCAAGTCTCTGGTTCCGGCTCCAAATTTGCATCCGGAGCTTCCGTCCAATCTGCGACGAAATCTGCCAAAACCTGGGATTTGACCGCGGTCCTGGCTTTATAGGTGATGTCGAAGGCGGATAATTCAATGCCCCATTTTGCTGTGCGTCCTGTTGCGTCAGCATTGTTGAGAATCGTTGACAGCGGAGCTTTGCTCACGACTGTTACTGGATGTTCTTGGAAGTAGTGTCTTAGCTTCCTGCTGCCCAGGAATACTCCGTAGGCTAACTTCTGAAAGTGAGGGTAGCGCTGTTTGGATTCCGTGAGGACCTCACTAATATAGTAGACTGGCCTTTGGACTCCATATTCGTGACCTTCTTCCTGTCTTTCCACCACGATGACGAGGCTGATGACCCTGTTGGTGGCTGCCAGGTAAAGGAGCATAGGCTCTGACTCTCCTGGAGCTGCTAGGATAGGTGGGGAGGTAAGTATCTCCTTCAACCCTTGTAGTGCTGCATCTGCTGCCTCGTCCCAGACAAACTTGTCTGTTTTCTTCAACAGCTTGTACAGGGGAAGTGCCTTCTCGCCAAGACGGCTAACGAACCTGCTGATTGCTGCGACGCAGCCAGTAAGCCGTTGCACATCTTTGAGACAAGTTGGCCTCTTTATGCACAAAATTGCCTTGATTTTCTCCGGGTTCACTTCAATGCCCCTGTTAGAGACAATGAAGCCAAGGAGTTTTCCGGCTGGCACGCCAAAGACGCACTTCAGCGGATTCAACATCATCTTGTACCGACGGAGGTTCTCAAAGGTTTCTGTGAGGTCGCTAATCAAGTCGGATCCTTTCCGAGTCATGACTGCGATGTCGTCGACGTAAGCGTGTACGTTCCGGCCGATCTGGTCCTTCAAGCACCGCTGCATCGTACGTTGGTAGGTGGCACCTGCGTTTTTCAAGCCGAAGGGCATAGTAACATAACAGTAAGTGCCAAATGGGGTGATGAACGAAGTCGCCTTTTGGTCGGACTCCTTCATTCGGATCTGGTGATAACCGGAATACGCATCAAGAAAACACAGAAGTTCCGCCCCTGCCGTCGAATCAATGACTTGGTCAATGCGCGGCAGGGGAAACGGATCCTTCGGGCAATGTTTGTTCAAGCCAGAGTAATCGATGCACATTCTTAGTATTACGGTGTTCTTTTTGGGTACAAGGACGGGATTTGCGACCCAATCAGTGTGGATAACTTCTACTACAAAACCTGCCTCTAGTAACTTAGCTAGTTCCATTCCTATGGCGCGGCGCTTCTTATCTCCAAAGCGTCGCATAGCTTGCTTCACCGGTTTAGCCCCCGGGTTTATATTGAGGTAGTGCTCGGCGAGTTCCCTAGGTACTCCGGACATGTCAGAAGGTTGCCATGCGAAGATATCCATGTTAGCGCGGAGGAACTCGACGAGCGCGCTTTCCTATTTGGGGTCCATATTGGCTCCGATTGAGACTTGCTTGGTATCGTCGCCTTCTTTGAAGCTGACTTTTTTGGTCTCTATCGCGGCCTTGAAGGACGCCTTGTCTTCAGAGATTTGCTTCTTGGTGGTCTGCATCTCAGTCGGATCCACCGCGGCTCTGTAGCCTTTCAGCTCCTCTCCAGATATCACAGACTCTGCGAAGGCGGCTTCGCCTAACTCGCATTCGTGAGCCTTTTTGTAGTCTCCGGACACGGTAATCATACCTTTGGGACCCGGAATCTTGAGCTTGTTGTAGATGTAGCACGCCCTTGCGTGGAACTTGTGGTAGGTGGGCCTGCCGAAGATGACGTGATAGGAGCTCTTGAAGGGCACAACTTCAAATGTGATCCTTTCTTCGCGGAAATTGTGAACATCGCCGAAGGCCACGGGAAGTGTGATGCTGCCAAGGGAATTTGCCTTCTTACCCGGAACCACGCCATGAAACTCAGTCGTGCTGTGTTTGAGCTGTTCCTTGGTGAGGTTCATCCGCTCCAGAGTCTCCAGGTACATGATGTTCAAGCTGGCTCCACCATCCATGAGGCACTTGGAGAAATCATACCCGTCTATGCGGGGACTTACAACCAAGGCGTAGCACTCCTTTGGCACAATGACGGGGTGATCCTCTCTGTCAAATGTGCACGGGATTTCCGACCATCTGACGTACTGCGGCACGGCCGGAACTATGGCGTTCAGGATCCGAGCAGCAGACTTGGTGGCACGTACTGTTGGGGTTCCGAGGAAAGTGTGGTAAGCCCCCACGCTCTTTTTGTCAAATGGGTTGGATTTACCTGCGGTCCCTGACTTGGGGTCCGGCGAGTTATCATCCTCTTCCATTGCCTCGGAACTATCCTCATCCTTGTCCTTGTTCTTGCCCTTGCCTCCTTTGCCGCGAGGGCGGTGCTTCCGGGCTCGCTTGTATCCTGCCTCCGGGTCGTTCTTTAGATCGTTGACCCACTTGCAGTTGCGATTGGTGTGTGTGGACTTCCCTGTAACCGGATCCAAGTGGGCCAGGCAGGGCATGTCCCTATACTCTTCGTAGGTTTGCGGGGCGCGGGATCCGCCAGCTGTGGCCTCAGAGCCCTGCGGCTGACCCCTGCCAGCTCCGCCACCGCGGCCGCGTCCTCTTCCGCCTCCTGAACCTCCGCGTTGAAACGCCACGGCGACCAAGTCGGATCCGCCGCTCTTCTGGTCATCAGGATTTTTGCGTTTGTGGCCGCTGTTATTGCCGTTATCACGATTCTTCTTTTGTTGGTGTAAGGGGATTGCTGTGGCCGCGATATCACCGCCTGCGTCGTCATCGGCGGCAGTGTGGTCGCTGGCAATGGAGATCATCTCATCCAAAGTTAACTTATTTGCGTTAGCTAAACAAGTGAGCTTGTGCCGCAGCAGTCCTCCTCTTTGCAGTCCGCCGATGAAGGCGTACATGGCAGTGGTGTGATCGACGTTTTCGCACTCGTTCCTGCACGCCAACCACCGTGTAAGGAAGTTTCTTGAGGATTCTCCCTTCTTCTGGATACAGGCTTGCAAGTCGCTTGCCGTGGCAGGTCTTTTGTAGGTGCCCCTAAAATGTTTCTCGAAAGCTGTTTTCAGGTCAAACCAACAAAAGATGGTGTTCTTCTCGAGGTCGCTGAGCCAGATCCGGGCTGGCCCTACAAGATACAACTGGAGCATGCGGCAGGCGATGTTAGGGGTTCCTCCGGCAAAGGTTACTGCATTGTAGTAGTCCTCAATCCAGGTATCCGGCCTTTCGGTGCCATCATAATGCTTCAAGTTTCCGGGTAGCTTGAGGGAGCTCCTTGGCTTTGGTTCCTCTCGAATCATCCTGCCAAAGCACTTTGGTCCGATGTAGTCGGTTCTGTATTCGTTGAGGCGTTCCCGTGCATCGCGCGAGCCGTGCCGGGGGGATTTTGAGCGAGAGCGAGATCTCCGGCCGCCACCTCCGCCTCCACCTCCGTCGCCACCGCTAGGTGGTGGTGAGGGAGATCTGCGAGGGGGCCGATCCGACCTCCTGCTTCCGCCTTCATACTCTCCCCGGTCCTCCCGGTGCTGGCTCCGGCTCCTGTGGCTGCCTTGGTCGTGGCGCTGGCTGCCCTGGTCGCCACCGCTCCGGCGAGGTTCCGGGTCGCGCTCCTCATTCCGGCTCCTCCTGGGCTCCGGGTCGCGTCCTTGGCTTCTGCGAGGCTCAGGGTCGCGTTCTTGACTCCGACGAGGCTCCTGCTCGCGGTTTTGGTTCCGGCCTCTGAGTTGCTCCAGCGTACGCTCCCTGTTCCTGTCTCTAGGAGCCGGCATCGCGTCGCGAATGCTGATTCCGCCTGGCCCATGGGGCCTGGGAATTCCGGCAGGACTGCGGCGTCTAGGGGGTAGCGGAGGACGCGAAGCTCGGGGTGGTGGTGATGGAACACGGTATTTGTCTCTACCAGTGTACATTGGGCCCTTACCCCTTGCTGGGTCTCTCGGAGTTGAATCCGAAGGAACCGGGATCGGGTTTGGGTGCTCTCTTGCTTCTCTCCGGCGTTCCGTGGAACCGGTGCGCGATTCATCATCACGGTGTTGATCTCCTGGGGCGTCCTTCTGCGCGGTGGATACGCAAATATCCGGGTTGGATGCCAACCTGCGTGAAGTATCTGCCTTGCTTTGTTGCTGCACTGCTGAAGCAACGAGCTTTCGGACGAAGTCGATGTCAATCTCCTCATCCTTCTTTTTCAGGAGTTCCGCGGCTTTCGTCATGTTGTCCTTCGGGGTGGCAAGCGGTTGCTGCCCCGTTGGAGTTGCGAAGGTGATCCTGCGGGGAGTTATCATGTCACGCCGGAGCTTTTCGACCTCATGATGAGCTTCAACGATCTTGTCCTCCCAATGCTTTCGGAGTTCCTTGACCTTTACCAATCCTTCGTCCACTTCCTTCTCACGCTGGATGTAACCTGACACAAAAATTTCTGCGTCTTTCCGTTCCTCCAGTATGGCGGCTGCAGTGTTCTTGATCTTTTTGGCTGTGGCCAGTAGCTCCAGTCTTTTAGCTTCTAAAGCTTCAACATCGTCGGGAGTGATGGGTGTGTTAAGAACATCCAAGGGATAAGCCGCATCCATGGCTGCTTGTGCGATCATGTCTTCAGTTGACAGGTGGTCCTCCGGGGTAGGGTCCCTGCGAGGTCGCTCTCGCGACATCGGGGATCCCCTACGAGATGGCTGGGGGTCAGATTGGGTGTCTGCTGCTTCTGATCCGTGTTCTCCCAGCGCCGCAATGGTCGCCAGGACCTGCTTTGGCTGGGCGGAATCGACTTCAGGCTGGGCACCGTATCCATATTCCTTCACCTTACGATCGAACTCTTCAGTGTCCATGGATTGAGTATCTCCGGAAATTGGGCTTAAGTTTCCCAGAATCGACTCTTCTACCGGAGATCCGCTTTCTCCGACAGCCTCTTGCTGATCCGGAGCAGCGTTTTCCGGCGCCTCAACCTGCACGGGACCAGCTCCGTCCTCTTGAGGGGCGGCTCCTGCGGTATGGGCTATGAAGTGTACGAAGTGACACCTTTGCTTTTCTAACACCTGGGAGACCCAGGCGGATCTGCATTGGTCTTCCACCGTTATTTCCTGCTCAGGGGCGGATTGGGTGGGTTTAAAATTTTTCAGATCTAAGGCGGAATCTTCCTTAGGAGCTCCTGCGTCTCAGATCGGAACTTCGCGACTGCGTCCTGCTCAGCGGCGGTCGCGTCAGCGTTACTTACCAGTGGGTTTCCGTCGGAATCGACGGTTTCCCCGATGAAGATGTGGATGCCGCCGATTGGGACGATGGAGAGCTTGACGGGGTTTGACCTAGCCGGAATCCAAAATTCGTCCGGGGGGACGATCGGAAAATTCCCGGCGTAGAGTACACGCCCCACAGCGATCGAGTCGTCGTAGCTTCCCATGGCGGAGCCCTCCCGGTTCGGGCTCCAGACGCCTCAGGCCCCACGGTGGGCGCCAACTGTCGTTGCCTAATCGACGGTACCTCGGAGGAGGGATCCTCACGAGGGGAGAAGTAGGGGCCATAGGGCGGAGTGCACACGGACGGTGGTACGCGAGTTACCCAGCCGGAACACCTGCGATGATGGGGCCTACTGCTGCTTGTCTGAATTATCGGGCGCTTTCGCGTTGTTACAATGAGTTGTGGTTGTGCCTCTAGGGCTCCCCGGATCCGGCTTATAAAGACGCACGGATCTAGGGTTTACATGGAGTGTCCTAGCCGGATTACAGATAGCCTAACTACGGTATAACATCTTGTCGTGCACGTCACGGATCCGCCTTCCGTACATGTCGTACTGGATCCGGATTCCTCATGGGCCTCCATGGATCCGGGTTACTCCTAAGGTCGGTACGGATCCGGCCTGCTGATCCTGGGCTGGACTTCTTCCTTCATGATCAACAGCAACTGGGCCGCCCGATGGGCCACATGCCTCATCACCATCTGTGGGCCACCCGGGCTTGCCGGATCTAGGCACTGTCGATGGTACACCCATGAAGTATACCCACAACATAAAGTTTTGAGAGGTGTTTGTTGTTGTCAACGAATGGTAGCGGGTACTCTAACCCCCTTGCCAGGCAAACCTTCAAAGAGCGGCTCCCATTTTATTTATTTTTGGGTGGCACTCCTTCCAACCTTTCTTTCACAAACCATGGCTAACCGAATCCTCGGGTGCCTGCCAACAATCTCATACCATGAAGGAGTGCCTTTTTATTTTAGTTTTATTATGATGACACTCCTCCCCACCTTTGCTTTCTCAAGCCATGGCTAACCGAATCCTTCGGGTGCCGTCCAACAATCACATACCATGGAGGAGTGTCTATTTTTGTTAATTAATTTGGGACTGGGAATCCCATTGCCAGCTCTTTTTGCAAAATTATTGGATAAGCGGATGAAGCCACTAGTCCATTGGTGAAAGTTGCCCAACAAGATTGAAAGATAAACACCACATACTTCCTCATGAGCTATAAAACATTGACACAAATCAGAGGTGATAAATTTTGAATTGTTTAAAGGTAGCACTCAAGCAATTTACTTTGGAATGGCTAAGAAATACCATGTAGTAGGTAGGTATGGTGGACACAAATGGCATAGTGGTTGGCTCAAGGATTTTGGATGCATGAGAAGTATTCCCTCTCGATACAAGGTTTAGGCTAGCAAGGTTATTTGAAGCAAACTCAAGTATAAAATGGTGCAGCAAGACTCACATATAAACATATTGTAAGCATTATAAGACTTTACATCGTCTCCTTGTTGTTCAAACACCTCAACCAGAAAATATCTAGACTTAGAGAGACCAATCATGCAAACCAAATTTTAACAAGCTCTATGTAATTATTCATTAATGGGTACAAGGTACATGATGCAAGAGCTTAAACAAGATCTATATGAGCACAACAATTGCCAAGTATCACATTATTCAAGACATTACACCAATTACTACATGTAGCATTTCCCGTTTCCAATCATATAACAATTAACGAAACAGTTTCAACCTTCGCCATGAAAATTAAAAGCTAAGAACACATGTGTTCATACGAACCAGCGGAGCGTGTCTCTCTCCCAAACAATCATTTATTCAAACAAAAACAAAAACAAAAACATACAGACGCTCCAAGTAAAGTACATAAGATGTGACCGAATAAAAATATAGTTTCAAGAGAAGGAACCTGATACTTTGTCGATGAAGAAGGGGATGCCTTGGGCATCCCCAAGCTTAGATGCTTGAGTCTTCTTGAAATATGCAGGGATGAACCACCGGGCATCCCCAAGCTTAGACTTTTCATTCTTCTTGATCGTAGTATATCATCCTCCTCTCTTGACCCTTGAAAACTTCCTTCACACCAAACTTCAAGCAAACTCATTAGAGGGTTAGTGCATAATCAAAAATTCACATGTTCAGAGGTGACACAAACATTCTTTTCACTTCTGGACATTGCATAAAGCTACTGGACATTAATGGATCAAAAAAATGAATCCAACATAGCAAAAGAGGCAATGCGAAATAAAAGGCAGAATCTGTCAAAAACAGAACAGTCCGTAAAGACGAATTTAAAGCTGGCACCAGACTTGCTCAAATGGAAAAACTCAAAACTAATGAAAGTTGCGTACATATCTGAGGATCACGCTCGTAAATTGGCAGATTTTTCGAATTTTCTACAGAAAACTGTGCCCAGATTCGTGACAGACAGCAATGCTGTTTCTGCGCAGCGATCCCAAATATAACATCAACTTTGACATAGAAACTTTACTTGGCACAAAAACATGATAAGGAGAGGTTGCTACAGTAGTAAACAACTTCCAAGACACAAATATAAAACAAAGTACTGTAGCAAAATAACACATGGGTTATCTCCCAAGAAGTTCTTTCTTTATAGCCATTAAGATGGGCTCAGCAATTTTGGTGATGCACCCGCAAGAAATAGTATTTGAAGCAAAAGAGAGCTTCAAGAGGCAATTCAAAACACATTTAAGCCTAACATGCTTCCTATGCAGAAGAATCTTATACACATATGAATTCATGAAGAGCAAAGTAACAAGCATAAGAGGATAAAACACGAGTAACTTAAAGATTCTCAACATAAAGAGGGGAAACTTAATATTATTAAGATGCATGTAACCATATTTCCCTCTCTCAATAACTTTCAGTAGCATCATTGATGAAATCCACAATATACCCGTCACTTAAAACATTCTTATCATGGTTCATATGCATAGAAGTATCATTAATTTTGGCATAAGAAGAGTTATTCTCATTAATAGTAATTGGAGCAAGATTATTATCAAGAATTTGAACATGGTAAACAAGTTGCATATTAAAAGAATTGTTTTTGGTAATCCAATCATGACTATGACAAGTTTCATAAGGATAGTTATAACCTATATCATAGCATTCTTTATAATAATCATCAAAGATCGGAGGCACAGTGTCATCATAAGAAATAGAATAGTTATCTTTCACAGTCGGTTTATCTATGATCATACCATCATTGTTATTAGAAGGAGATGTATCAAGAACATAATGACCAGTAGCAAAAGGATTTTCAAACACCTCTTCCCCAAGCTTAGAGCTTTCTATATCATTATGGGAGGAAGCATGGATAGCACTGACACTATGGCAATTATTATCATTTTCAGAATTAGTTTGAGACGTATCAGCTCCCATGACTACAAAGTGTTTTAGCCATGGAGATCGAAGTACCTATTGAACCTTGTAGGTGTGGTTTACTTTGTGATCAAATAAATGATTTATGGACAAAGGATTGATTTTGAACAATGATAAACCAACTAAATACAAAAAAGTTATGATGGGCCCTGACTCCGTTAAAATGGCTATGCGCCATGAAATCCAAGATAGGTGAATATTTTTTGAAACTAAATGAATCTATGAAATTGATGGACTTGGATGAAATATCCTTGAAGAATCTCAACTTGTCAAAAAGTTGTTTACGAGAAAGTTCAAAGAGTTGACTACGATAAGATTAGATATTCCGTAGCGATGCTTATAGTCTATGTGGATTATTCTAGTAATAGCTACATATTTCTTTTATGAGATATGCTAGTAGGATGGCAAAATATATTACTTAACAAAAGTGTGTATTAAAGGTGTATACAATATACAACCAAGATTTTTGCTAGTCCGTGGAATACTAGATAGGTATACGGACTTCAATTGGATGAAGTGAGTATCGCGGAGTTGGAATCTTCACCGGATGAAATAGTCAAAGAGTTTTTGATTTCATCAGAAACGATGAAGATGCTTGCATTTGCAAGAAATCAAGTGGGAGCGCTGAGACATATTTATAATACTTTATGTAGATGATGTAACATCCCAAGTTTTAACAATAATGAAATCAAGGGAGAGATCAAGTACTCAAATTTTGCAACAAATAAAAACTTTTTATATGCATATTGTGTCACATACAAGTTCATGCATATGAGTGATTTCCTTTGGTGCATTTGCCATGATGAGTGTTGATATGATTATCACATGCTATTAAACCCTAACATATGATCATAACACCCCTCTTTGAGCAAAATAAAAGAAATGCTAAATTTGATCCAAAACCCTCACATACACATAGGTCAAATATGCAAATCATCACCAAAGGCCACCATGGCTTGATCTTTTGTTTTTAAAATGCTTATACAACTCAAACAAACCTAAATGCATCAAAGAAACCAAAATTAAATCAAATTTGAACTCAAAACCATCTCACATGTGATGATGGTCACTTATGCACTTTTTAACATGATCCCCTCTTTACCCCTCTGATTAAATCATTTCTTAAACTAAACTTGGTCAACCAAAGCCATGTCATCCAAGACCATGTCAAGGTGATGAACTTTCATGTTGACCACCCTGGCTAGAGTTGACTAGGTTGACCAGAAAAAGGGTGACAAGTGAGGACTTTAAATCAATGTGAAGATCATACCCATTTTGATTTTTTGCAAACTAACTTAATTTTGACCACCACCACCACCACTCTACTGCAAATAATATAGAAATCAAACCCTCCAAATTTCATTCAAAAATTCCAAACTTGAGTTCTTGCGGCCATTTGACCGAGCACCTTGTGTGCATGCCCAACCCTAGGCATTGCAAAAACCAGTGGATTTTGGCCTTCCCCATCGAGCTCATCCCCAGTACCTCTCTGACCCCTCTGAGCATTGCCAAGCGCTATGGAAGTGGTACAAGAACTCATCACCATTTCGACCAGAACATGCCATGCCGTGGCATGGCATGCCATGGACATGCTCACTCTCTCTCTGCTCCTTCTCAGCATGCACCACCTTGTCACGTTGGTTCTCCACACTTCACTGAGTAGCCTCGACGCAGCCCTCGACGATTTCGTGCACCACACTGCCCAAGCGAGCGACGCCCAGACGTGCCAGTGACGCGCACGCGCGCGCCAGAGCGTGCACGGCGACGCCACGGACACGCCCAGAGCGCCAGCTCCCCCGCCAACTCCGTTGACCCCGGCGCTCGCTCCCAACGCCAACCGCAACACGACGCCACCCTGCAGCACCAGGACATGCCCACTGGCCCGCGGGAACGCTGTAGCCGACGAGCTCGTCGACGACGTCCGCCACGGCCTGTGAGCTCACATCACGCGCCCGTCCTCGCCTCTGCCTCATTTTCAACGCCGTCAAGCGCTGCGTCACCGCCAGGACGTCGCCTACCCGCGTGCGTCATCGCCAGTCCATCCGCGCCGCTGTAGCGACGTCGCCATGATCGCACCGCCACAGCACACCGCGGCCACCATCGACCGCTATAAATAGCGCCCCTCAGCTCTCCCTCTCTTCACACAAACTCCTCCCCTCTCTGCACTGAACCTTCTCCCCCATCCAATTCCACTCCATCTCGCCGGAGTAGCTCCAATTGCAAGCTCGTCGCCGCCGCCAGTACACGGAGCTCGCCGGAGAAGGAGGCCACCCCTGGAGACGAGACTGCTTCCAGGCGCTTCCTCATCTACTACAACGTCGCCGCGCACCACTCAGACGCTCGCCGGAGCTCCGACGCGCTCTCCGACCCCCTACCTGCGCCGCCCGTAAGCTCCCTTCTCGCCGGAGACGACGACGTCTGTCGTTCGTCCGATCCGCATCTGATCCAACGGCCTCTGTCTCTCGTACCGTTTCGCGTTTTAAAACACAATGACAGGTGGCCCCCACCTTGTCAGGCGGCCCGTTGCGTGGACGCGCTCCTGGGCCGGCCCACTTTCCCTTTCTCTGCTTAGCCCGTTAACGTTTCCCGCCAGCCCATTTAATTCAAATGTGAATTTTCGAATTTTGTTAATTACTCTCAGATGCTGTTTTCAAATTTAAATAGAATAAAATCTACCAAACCAAATTTGACAAATTTTATATATTTGGAAACCTTGTGAAAATATCTACAAAACTACACTGGTCCCAACCCTAGATTATTTGTAGAATAAATCTGATAAAATAAACAAGGCAGGGCCTTTTTCCACTTCAATTAATTATTAAAAATTGAATAAAAATGCTTTTAAGTTGAAACCAACTCCCAAAAATCATATTTCAATATATCTATCTTAATATGTAAAAATATTGCATAGTTGTTTGTATGATCATATCCTTGTTTGAAAATTAGCCCTATGGCTAATTCTAGAGCATTTTAAATCAATCTATTATTTATTAATATGTATGAGAGCCTCTCTCTCATTTAAATCTTGTCTCAACTAAGTTAATATGAGGAAGAGACCATGGTCAAATTAAACCTCATATTAAATTAGTTGATGATATTAAATCATTAATCAAGAGTTATTAAAAGGCATGAGGTGATGTACCTCATTTAAATCTTTTCCCAAATAATGATTATGAAGAGGTTGACCTTGGTCAACCTAGGTCATATGATATTAATTGAGGGAAATTAAATTGTAATAAGACTTAATGAGGGGAAATTATTTTCTCTCAAGAACTAAATAGAAATACAAATCTATATTTATATGAGAAGAAATTATTCTTTTTAAGAATAATAATTAAATCAATTCATTTAATAAGCATGTTGTTATGATAGACTAGTAAGAGTGATGCATGTGTGTGCTTAGCTTAGTATTTGAGTTGTGTGGTGATTGTGTGTATTATACTCGTATTTAGACGCTAGTACCGAGGAGTACGCCGAGGAGGAGGAGGTCTACACTCAAGGAGAGGAAGACCACTTTGACCAGTACAACCACCAAGGCAAGCTAATACCCTTGCAAAGTGCAAAGCTCCCAAGAGCAAAGCACCCCACCATTTTACTTTATCTTTACTAAGCCTATCCCAGTTTTTATTACAAGTTTGCTTTCAAGTTTATTACTCTACTTTATCAAAGTACTTTTTGGTTCATGATTCACTTGGTCTAGAGTAGACAATATTATCCAAGTTAGTCTATGGCAAATAAGCTAAGTTAGCACCCCTCATGACTAGTGGCTAGTGCTAAATAACTAAAATTGACTACTCTAGATGGGAACATTGTGATATGAGATGATGTTGGTGAAATTATGAAAGGAATTTTGAAGGTGAATAAGACCAAGAGAAGATAGTGATTTTTGATTAAAATCTAATGTTGGTTTGGATGCGATACCTTTCCAATAGTGAGTACCCCCACAATACCTGATTATGGGTAAGGCTTAACTAGAAGTTTATGTATCTTAGTATGGGTTCCCTCTGAACACACATCATAGGGGTTATGCCGAGGCTGCCTCCGTTGTTGAGAAATGATGTGAATTAAGGTGAATTGTCCGGCCAAGCCCTGTGCAGTTCCCAGGTTGACAGTTGGTCTTCACTGGGAGGCCAAGCTCATGGGGAGAGGTGCTCATACTAGGGTTAGTAAATGAAAGGTTATGGTTGATGATCCGCGTACTGTGATACGATGATTCGGGAAATCCCGGATGAAAATCAAATGTTGTGGCACAAGTGTGCAACCTCTGCAGAGTGTAAACCTATTCGAATAGCCGTGTCCACGGTTACGGACGGTTGGAAAGGCCATCTAGTTTCCAGTATTAGAATCTGAGAATATGAATGGTGAATGAAGAATAATGGTGAATCACAACTGAGTTGTGGGAATGACACTAATGTTCCCACTTGAGTTAGTTAAACTTATGAATAGTCTATATGAAATGATTATGAACTAAAATTGGCTTTATGCAAATAAAACTAGAGCTTAGCACCCTTTCTTTAACATAGTTAGTGATTACTTTGGCATTAGTTTGCGAGTACTTTAAAGTACTCACGGATGTGTCCCTGGCTATTCAAATGGCCAGAATATGAAGAAGAGCAACAGTATGAGGATGACGGTCAGCAGGACGTCTACAACAACTAGGAGTCGCCTGACGTCAAGCGTTGGCCTGTGGAATAGATAGTCCACTCCTATTACGCTTCCGCTACTATGTTGTTCGTTGATCAATAGATCAACTATTTGTGTAATATTGGATCATGTGATCCCCTTTTGTAAGACAATGATGGTATGTAATGAATGATGACTTATGGTATCAACTGTTATGTCTCGCAACAACAATATTCCTGGGATTGCGATGAATGACATAATAGGCATCCGGACTTAAAAATCCGGGTGTTGACAAGTTGGTATCAGAGCCATTGTTTGACCTTAGGAGACCCTAGTTTAGAATGGACGTTCTGAAAAATTTAGTTTCTAAAACAAATGAAGTGAATACTTGGAAAAACTTACTCATTTGCTTCTCTACAAGATCTTTTCAAAAATGATGACCATGCTCCTCCTTTTAAATCCATCTAAATTTTTTGCCACACTTGTTCACATCTCTAACTTACTCATCCCTTTCACTTTCAGATGGAGCCCTACGTCCAGACGGAGACCTACGATCTGGAAAACGGAGGAAGTCTGGTGTTTGAGCGTGACTTGTACCTGGTGTCCGAGAAGCTCGAACGCCCACCTCCCCAGTTCCACGGAGTCCGGATCCACGACACCCCCACCGGGGAGCAGCAGTGGATGATCACCGCTGACTTGAAGGGAAGCTCGGAGCCTCCCATCTCGGAGAGGATCCTTTTCTCCTTCAAGGCATACAGCTGGGTGGACGGTCTTGCTCACGCCCTTCAGGAGGGACTTGCCCGAGTGTGCGGACAGAACATCGCCGCACTCCGGGGAAGCCGCTTCGCCTACTTCGCAAGGCACGACACCATGGGAGAACCCATGGCACTCTCTTCGCACCCGGTGCTCAAGATCCATGTGCAGCATTTGGACTTTATGCTTCATGAGACCCGGAAGGACCTGGAGCTGACGCGTGTCCACGCCCACCGTGCCCAGATGGCTTTGGCTCATCATGCCGACGCCATCAGGATGCTCGCCAAGGACCGCAAGTCACTCCGCCTGCAGCGCGCCAAGAAGGATGCCACTATCAGCCGTCTTCGCGAGAAGATCCGCACTTTGGAGGTGACTGTCCGGACCCAGCAGGACCAGATCCAGGAGATGGAGGAGGATGGAGAAGACATCCAGGGAGGCGATGACTTCCTGAGTGACGACAACGACTTTGAGGAGGATGAGTTCACCGATGAGGAGGACTACGCGTTTCTGGAGTCCGAGGAGGATGGGATCATTCCCATCGATGTGGATGAAGACGATGAGGAGTAGTTGCACTAGCTTCACTTACGTAGGTGTGAGTTGTATCCCGCACCATGTATCGTAGTTTGTGGAAGAAGGGTTCTTAAAACCCTTAGTGTGTTAACCTGTAATGTGTGATGTTGTGTGAATAAATAAAATGTGTGTTATGTTCATCATGAAAATATTTCAAGTTTTAAGTTTAAACTTAACTCAAAATAAGCCATAGAAATTCCCTCTCATCTCATAATCTATCTATCTGTTCAGATGGCCCCTCCGAACCGCAACCAGGATGCAATGCTACAATTACTGCAAACTCTGTTGGCTGACCGAGAAGATGAAAGGGCTGAAAGGCAAGCCAACATAGCAGCACTGCAGCAGATCGCCAATCAGGGCCATGGAAACCATGATCATCCTGGATCCAAACTTAAGAACTTCCAAAACACCAACCCACCTGTCTTCAGTAAGACGGAGGAACCCTTAGATGCAGATGATTGGCTGCAAACCATGGAAAACAACTTGGAGGTAGCCGGAGTAGATGAAAATGAGAAGGTGTTGTTTGCTACGCACTACCTAGCCGGACCAGCAAGAGCTTGGTGGACAAGCGCCCGTGCATTAAATGCCGGACAGATGATGACTTGGGCTGATTTCAAGCTCAAGTTTAGCAAGTATCATGTGCCACCAGGTTTGATCAAGAAAATGAGGGATGAATTCAGGGAACTGAAGCAAGGAAGAATGTCGGTGGTAGAATACCGCGACAGGTTCCTCACCCTGTCAAGGTACGCCCCCGATGAAACCGACACCACAGAGAAAAGAAAGGAGAGATTCCTCAACGGTCTGCACGATGAGATGCAGACAGTCTTAGTCAACATCCCCTTCGCCGACCTAGAAGCCCTTGTGGACTCTGCCATCCAGATGGAAGGCAAACTGCACCAGGCAAATGAAAACCGCAAACGCCGCATGATGAATCAGAGTGGGCCCAGCAATACCCCCGGTTTCGCCCCAGCTCAAGCGGTGGTTTCAACCCCCGCAACACCAAGCCCCAAAACCAGATGTCGCGCCCCGGTTTTCAGAACCGGAGCGGAGGAAACCCAAGGCCAGGAGGCCCCCACCACAACAATAACTATGTACACCACAACAGCAACTTCAACCGCGCCCGCCGCGAACCCCCAACCACAACCATAACAACAACAACACCAACACTGCACCCAGGACAGGAAGCAATGCCATCCCCGTTGCGACCAAGGACAAGTCCACCATCACCTGCTATGAATGTGGAGTAGTGGGACACTTTTCCAATGAGTGCCCCAAAAGGCTGGCCAAGCTCGCCGGCAACACCTCTGCACCAGCTCAGCAGCAGCGCCGTGTCTCCACCGGCAAGAAGTTCGCCCCCAACAACCCGAACAACCGCGGAGGTCGCCTCTACCACATGAACGCCGAGGAAGCCCAGGAAGCACCAGATGTGGTGCTGGGTATGTTCTCTGTTAACTCAATACCAGCAAGAGTGTTGTTTGATTCAGGAGCATCGCATTCTTTCGTTACAGAAGATTTTGTGAGCACTAGTAAGATTCAACCCATCAGCTTGAAACATGTCATGATAGTTCAAATACCTGGATCAACCACTAAAGCTAGAAAATTTTGCAAAGAAGTACCCATAAGAATTCAAGAAATAGTGTTTTTCGCAAACTTAATTGTTCTGGGAACAAAAGGATTGGAAGTAGTACTGGGTATGGATTGGATGGCGAAACATCATGGATTGATAGACTGCGCCAAGAAGGCCATCACCATGACTAGTAGCACCGGAATAACCATAGAACATGTGTCCGAGAAATTACCCAGAAATTTCACCTGCAACCAAAGTGTAGCCAAACCAACTCTGGATCAGATCAGGGTCGTCTGTCGATACGCTGATGTGTTTCCGGATGATCTACCCGGTATGCCCCCGGATCGGGATATCGAGTTTATCATCAAGTTAATCCCTGGAACTGGACCTATAGCCCAAAGAGCCTATAGCATGAACCCAGCAGAGTTAGTAGAGCTGAAGAAGCAACTGGATGATATGTTGTTCAAGGGTCTGATTCGACCGAGTGCGTCGCATTGGAGATCACCAGTTTTGTTTGTGGATAAGAAGGATGGTGCCAATCGTTTATGTACGGATTATCGTAAACTTAACGATGTCACCATCAAAAACAAATACCCTTGCCAAAGATAGAAGACTTGTTTGACCAGTTGACGGGTGCCACGGTGTTCTCTAAGATTGATCTTAGGACTGGTTACCATCAGCTGAAGATCCGTGCATCGGATATCCCCAAGACTGCCTTTACCACCAGATATGGGTTGTATGAATACAATGTCATGTCATTTGGATTAACCAATGCCCCTGCCTACTTCATGAACCTCATGAATAAGATTTTCATGAACTTTCTGGATAAGTTTGTCGTTGTCTTCATCGACGACATCCTTATCTACTCCAAAACCGAAGAGGAACACGAGCAACATTTGGAGGTTATCCTAGAAACCCTTAGACAGCACAAGTTGTACGCCAAGTTCAGCAAGTGCGAGTTTTGGTTGAAAGAGGTTGGATTCCTGGGACACATCTTGTCTGCAGGAGGAATTGCTGTAGACCCAGCCAAAATCAAAACCGTTGAAGAATGGAAAACCCCAACCACACAGACCGAGGTCCGTGCATTTCTTGGATTAGCCGGATATTACCGCAGATTTGTTGAGGGGTTCTCAAGCATTGCCAGGCCAATGACACAACTGTTGAAGAAAGATAAGAAGTTTGAATGGACTGATAAATGTGAAGCCAGCTTCCAGCAACTTAAAACCAGACTAACCACAGCCCCCATCCTAATCATGCCGGACATCACCAAGCCCTTTGACGTCTATTGTGACGCATCTAAGATTGGTCTTGGATGTGTGTTGATGCAAGAAGGAAAGGTGATATCTTATCTGTCCCGGCAGTTGAAGCAGCATGAGCAAAACTACCCAACCCATGACCTTGAACTTGCAGCCGTAGTGTTAGCATTGAAAGTTTGGCGTCATTACCTCATGGGTAATCGATGCGAGATCTATTCGATCACAAGAGCCTGAAGTATATCTTCACACAGAAAGAGCTGAATATGAGGCAAAGAAGATGGTTGGAACTGATAAAGGACTATGATATGGAAATCCACTATCACCCCGGCAAGGCCAACGTGGTAGCAGATGCCTTGAGTAGACAGCCGTGTCAGCTGAACTCCATGATAGCGGCAGAACAACCTAGCCTGCATGAAGAGTTTGAACAGTTTAGGTTGGAGCTAGTTAGTGAAGGATACCTAGCCAGCATAGAGCTGCAACCTACTTTGATTGGTCAAATCAAGGAAGCCCAGAAGGGAAATGCAAGCATTGACGGAATCAAGAGTCAAATGGCAGCAGGAAAGGCACCGGGATTCACAGAAGATGAAGAAGGAGTACTTTGGTACAATGGTCGCCTATGTGTGCCGTCAGACTCAGAATTGAAGCAAGTCATACTGCAGGAGGCCCACGACACCTTATACTCTATCCACCCCGGAGGTACCAAGATGTACCAAGATTTGAAGGAACAATTTTGGTGGCATGGAATGAAGAGAGAAATAGGGAGCTACATAGCTAAGTGTGATATCTGTCAGAGAGTCAAGGCAGAACATCAACGACCCGCCGGACTGTTGCAACCCTTACAGATTCCGGAATGGAAGTGGGACTCAGTCGGAATGGACTTTATCACCGGACTGCCCAAATCTAGCAGAGGAAATGATTCTATTTGGGTAGTGGTAGACAGATTAACTAAAGTAGCCCATTTTATCCCCGTCAAAACCACTTATCAAGGCCCGAAGCTAGCAGAGTTGTACATCTCAAGAATAGTCGCCCTGCACGGAACACCGAAGTCAATAGTGTCAGATAGAGGATCGCAGTTCACCTCAAGATTCTGGCAGAAAGTACATGAAGGACTTGGAACCCGGCTAAATTTCAGCACCGCTTATCACCCCCAGACTGACGGACAGACTGAAAGAGTCAACCAGATACTCGAGGACATGCTCAGAGCCTGTGTACTGGAATATGGATCCAAGTGGGAAGACTGTTTGCCTTACGCAGAATTCTCGTACAACAATAGTTATCAAGCCAGCCTACAAATGGCCCCCTTTGAAGCCCTGTACGGAAGAAAGTGCCGTACCCCTCTGAATTGGTCGGAAGTCGGAGAAAGCCAAGTCTTTGGACCGGATGTTCTTCGAGAAGCCGAAGAGAAGGTGCACAAGATTCGCGAGTACCTCAAGACTGCGCAATCAAGACAGAAGAGCTACGCCGACAAGAGACGCCGAGAGATGACATTCGAGATTGGAGATTTCGTTTATCTCAAGGTGTCACCCCTCAAAGGAATGCAGAGATTCCAGGTTAAAGGAAAGCTCGCGCCCCGATATGTCGGACCCTTCAAAGTTCTGAGCGCCGGGAGAAGTATCTTATCAACTGGAACTACCGGAAGAAATGGCGGCTGTGCACAATGTGTTCCACATCTCACTGCTCCGGAAGTGCCTTGAAGTACCGGAGAAGACTGAAGTGTTCAAGAATATTGATCACAGATCGGTGGACATCAACTCAGACTTGACATATCGAGAAGTGCCCATTCGCATTCTGGAAGAAGCATACAGAACCACCCGTACCAGGAGTATCAAGTTCCTGAAGATTCAGTGGAGCAATCACACTGAAGAAGAAGCCACCTGGGAGCGAGAGGAAGACATGAAGAAGGAATACCCAGATCTCTTTAGCACCTAGTTTTTCTTTAAGATCTCGGGACGAGATCTTTTGGGGGAAGGGTTTGTAACATCCCAAGTTTTAACAATAATGAAATCAAGGGAGAGATCAAGTACTCAAATTTTGCAACAAATAAAAACTTTTTATATGCATATTGTGTCACATACAAGTTCATGCATATGAGTGATTTCCTTTGGTGCATTTGCCATGATGAGTGTTGATATGATTATCACATGCTATTAAACCCTAACATATGATCATAACACCCCTCTTTGAGCAAAATAAAAGAAATGCTAAATTTGATCCAAAACCCTCACATACACATAGGTCAAATATGCAAATCATCACCAAAGGCCACCATGGCTTGATCTTTTGTTTCTAAAATGCTTATACAACTCAAACAAACCTAAATGCATCAAAGAAACCAAAATTAAATCAAATTTGAACTCAAAACCATCTCACATGTGATGATGGTCACTTATGCACTTTTTAACATGATCCCCTCTTTACCCCTCTGATTAAATCATTTCTTAAACTAAACTTGGTCAACCAAGGCCATGTCATCCAAGATCATGTCAAGGGGATGAACTTTCATGTTGACCACCCTGGCTAGAGTTGACTAGGTTGACCAAAAAAAGGGTGACAAGTGAGGACTTTAAATCAATGTGAAGATCATACCCATTTTGATTTTTTGCAAACTAACTTAATTTTGACCACCACCACCACCACTCTACTGCAAATAATATAGAAATCAAACCCTCCAAATTTCATTCAAAAATTCCAAACTTGAGTTCTTGCGGCCATTTGACCGAGCACCTTGTGTGCATGAACCTGCCAACCCTAGGCATTGCAAAAACCAGTGGATTTTGGCCTTCCCCATCGAGCTTAGATCATCCCCAGTACCTCTCTGACCCCTCTGAGCATTGCCAAGCGCTATGGACAAGAAGTGGTACAAGAACTCATCACCATTTCGACCAGAACATGCCATGCCGTGGCATGGCATGCCATGGACATGCTCACTCTCTCTCTGCTCCTTCTCAGCATGCACCACCTTGTCACGTTGGTTCTCCACACTTCACTGAGTAGCCTCGACGCAGCCCTCGACGATTTCGTGCACCACACTGCCCAAGCGAGCGACGCCCAGACGTGCCAGTGACGCGCACGCGCGCGCCAGAGCGTGCACGGCGACGCCACGGACACGCCCAGAGCGCCAGCTCCCCCGCCAACTCCGTTGACCCCGGCGCTCGCTCCCAACGCCAACCGCAACACGACGCCACCCTGCAGCACCAGGACATGCCCACTGGCCCGCGGGAACGCTGTAGCCGACGAGCTCGTCGACGACGTCCGCCACGGCCTGTGAGCTCACATCACGCGCCCGTCCTCACCTCTGCCTCATTTTCAACGCCGTCAAGCACTGCGTCACCGCCAGGACGTCGCCTACCCGCGTGCGTCATCGCCAGCCACTCCGCGCCCCTGTAGCGACGTCGCCATGATCGCACCGCCTCAGCACGCCGCGGCCACCATCGACCGCTATAAATAGCGCCCCTCAGCTCTCCCTCTCTTCACACAAACTCCTCCCCTCTCTGCACTGAAGCTTCTCCCCCATCCAATTCCACTTCTTCTCGCCGGAGTAGCGCCAATTGCAAGCTCGTCGCCGCCGCCAGTACACGGAGCTCGCCGGAGAAGGAGGCCACCCCTGGAGACGAGACTGCTTCCAGGCGCTTCCTCATCTACTACAACGTCGCCGCGCGCTCGCCGACGCTCGCCGCGCTCCGACGCGCCTCCGACCCCCTACCTGAGCCGCCGGGCTCCCTTCTCGATCGGAGACGATCCAACGGCCTCTGTCTCTCGTACCGTTTCGCGATTTAAAACACAATGACAGGTGGCCCCCGCTAGTCAGGCGGCCCGTTGCGTGGAACGCGCTCCTGGGCCGGCCCACTTTCACTTTTCTCTGCTTAGCCCGTTAACGTTTCCCGCCAGCCCATTTAATTCAAATGTGAATTTTCGAATTTTGTTAATTACTCTCAGATGCTGATTTCAAATTTAAATAGAATAAAATCTACCAAACCAAATTTGACAAATTTTATATATTTGGAAACCTTGTGAAAATATCTACAAAACTACACTGGTCCCAACCCTAGATTATTTGTAGAATAAATCTGATAAAATAAACAAGGCAGGGCCTTTTTCCACTTCAATTAATTATTAAAAATTGAATAAAAATGCTTTTAAGTTGAAACCAACTCCCAAAAATCATATTTCAATATATCTATCTTAATATGTAAAAATATTGCATAGTTGTTCGTATGATCATATCCTTGTTTAAAAATTAGCCCTATGGCTAATTCTAGTGCATTTTAAATCAATCTATTAATTATTAATATGTATGAGAGCCTCTCTCTCATTTAACTCTTGTCTCAACTAAGTTAGTATGAGGAAGAGACCATGGTCAAATTGAACATCATATTAAATTAGTTGATGATATTAAATCATTAATCAAGAGTTATTAAAAGGCATGAGGTGATGTACCTCATTTAAATCTTTTTCCCAAATAATGATTATGAAGAGGTTGACCTTGGTCAACCTAGGTCATATGATATTAATGGAGGGAAATTAAATTGTAATCTTTACTAGTATATTAAATGGCTAGAGGTGGTGGGATGGTTGGTACGTCCGTCCGGATCAGAGAAACATGGAAAGAGTCAACCCACGATTATCGCACGGTTGGTCACGCAGCCCCCAACCCGCTCCCCCGGCGTCTTCACCCTCTCCCCGTCTCTCAGACACGTCGATGGCGTCTTCTCCCAAATGGTGCTAGACCTGTGGAGCCAAGGTCAGGGCGGAGTTCGTGGTGGCGGTGGTGCGGAGCTCCAGTCGTGGTGGCGGTGGTGCGGAGCTCCAGTCGTGGTGGCGGTGGTGCGGACCTCCAACAGCAGCCGGAGAACCCGTCCCCAGATCTCGGCCAAAACCGTCATCTGCAGCGCCGTCTCCCGCGCCCGCTCCTTGTCGTCTCCTCCTACGGCGACTGCGCCACCACCAGCGCAGAGACCATCTGCTCCTTCGGGCCAGCTGCCGACTCCGGCGCCGCTGTCCTCGCTGGCTCTATCGCCGAGCTTCTACGGGCGCTCCTGCCCGAGCGTGGAGCTGGCAGGGAGCAACGTCGTCAGGTCGACTTCCACCTTGGTCCCTAGCATCCCCGTCAATCTCCTCAGGATGGGGTACACCTCGATCTCGCCGGCCGTCGCTGCTCGTCGAGGCCACTCTCCCGGCCGCCTCTATGGAGGACAGAGGTTGGAGCGAAGAAGGGGACACGGGCGCGTGGTCCTGCCGCCAGGCGCGCGCGGCTCCGGCTCCGCCCCCTTTGACTCCTCGTCGTCCGCCCGCGGAACCAGCGACCATCTCCACAGAAGCTCCCGGTATGCATGCGCTCCCCCAATCCTATTCCAAAACTTCATCTTTCCCCCAATATTATTATCACTGAAAGATGTTGCTTCTTTTGACCAACCAACCGGACGAGGACGAATCTGTATGCTCCAGCACCTTGTTCTGATCCGACAAGGCCATCGTCATCAAGGTCCTGCGCTGCTGCAACCCTCCATACTCACAGAATCTGAATACAACCATAGCACCTTGCTTTCTGTTTGTTTAGTCTAGCTGCAGCTTCAATCGATCGAGCTGCTGGTTTTGGTCTCACCAAAAATTGAACATCATGCTGTTTGTTTACCTCACATACACGTTTGGTTGATGAAAAAAATCCTATTAAGACAATACGAATTAGGAAATAAATCATGTCATGTCTCTGTGTGTGTGTGTGTCAACATCTTGATCCTAGCCATGTTACAGAGTTGAGGATGCTAGGACATAACTACATGTAGCATCAATGCAACTTGGTTAATTGAGTCTCTTGATTATCTCCTCCCAGTACTAAGCACTGAGCAGTCCATCTTGTTGCTGCAACTTAATGTTTTCAGAATATGGTTTGAGCTGAATTATATGGCGGAATACTCAGTAGCCTGTTAGACACAATTTACATCTATCCAGATCACTCATATGCAGAAATACTCAATTTTGTCTCCTCTTGATAGTTGACACTGCCTTTTTTCACTGCATTTTTTCACTGGAGTAGTAAAATGAAAGTACGAGCAAAGCAAGCAAGTTAGCCGAGATGATCCGTAGCCTTGGGATCCCGGTGAACTGCGGCTGCATGCTCGACTACGAGGACAACTAGAACTGCCAGCTCCAGAACAACCAATGCCTGTCAGGCCTGCATAGCAACGGGTGATGGGTTTTCTTAAGATGATGCTGTGGCTGGTCATGGAGTCGATGGGGAGGGATGTTGGCGGAGGAGCAGCTAAGGACCGGTGGTGGAGTCGATGAAGGGGAATCGATGGCGATGGCGGTCGGCGGAGGACCAAGGACGGACGATTACGGAAGGGTACCGATTCATAATTAGGGAAGGGTAGAGTCATCATTTCACATGGTTTTCACCTGGTTGGAACGGTTCCCAAACGTCTTATACTACCTCTGTTTCAAGGAATAAGGCGCACGCGCATCCCAAGACGAACTTTGACCATAAAAATTAAGCAACAAAATCTTGATTATATTATATGTAATTAGGATCGTTGGATTCGTATTGAAAAACATTTTTTAATGATATTAATTTCATACAAACAATCTTTATCTATTTGAAGTAATTCTTGGTCAAACAAAAAGCTCGTAAAACGAGGGCGGCTTATTCCTTGAAACGGAGGTAGTATTCCGAAACGGAGGGAGTAGGTGAAACCACCGTCTCACATCCAACACCAGATTCCACATTTTCAGCGCTCACTCCGCCATGCGAGGTCACAGGCGAGGCCGGCGGAGCTCGTCCAAGGCGGAGGTGGCCCATGGGGGGGCCGGATTTGGCCTTTTCCCCACAACAGAGAGTCACCAAAAAGTGGATGTTGTACAAGCCGCCGCCGCCAGGGGCATGGAGGAACACCGCCTGACACGATCTCATCCACGCCGGTGAGGAACACCGCCAGGGGCATGGAGGAAGACCGCCTGACACGATCTCATCCGCCGCCGCCAGGGGCATGGAGGAACGCCGCCGCCAGGGGCATGGACGGGGGGCTCTCCTCTGGCTGAAGAGCAGGTCGGCCTCGACCTGCAAGTGGAAGGTGTTCACATCCTGCGGGAAGGCGAGGATGGTGGCCCAGGAGGAGCGTCGCGCTGCGAGATCGCAGCCCTACCTTTCCGATTCACCTCCTTTCTGGTTGCCCAGGAGGAGCGTGACGGCGGCCAGTACACGACCAAGCAGGGTCTCTACCCGTACCTGGACATCGACCTCAAGAAGCTGTGCCGCCTCGTCGTCGATGAAATGCCCTGCCAGGCTGCCACGCGACCTCCGACAACCCTTGCAATACAAGTCACAGCGGGACACTTTCTGTTCGCTCCAATGGCTGACATTAACTCCACAATCAGGTACTAAATATTCCATGTATTGCGCTCTCAAATTGCTTGATGAAATGGGCCACTACCTGCGGCATTCTGTGGCAATTACAATTCAGTCTGATGAGTGTATCAGTGTTCATTTTTTTATATCTTCGTATTGCTCAATGAAATGGGCCACTACATGCGTCATTCTGTGGCAATTACGATTCAGTCTGATGTAGGGGAGTGTAGCAGTGTCCATTTTTTTATATCTTGTATGCGATCTCTTTTACAGAAAGCATAAATCGGTGCATCTAAGTTGAATTTCTCCTCACTGTGAAAGGACGTTACAAGATGCTAATTTATTATTTCTTAATCGATTATACTAACATTGATAGTATTTTTCTATTTGACAGCTAACCTTTCGTTGACTTGCTGGTTCTGAGAGGGTGAAAAATTCTGGTTCAGCATGAGAATAATTAAAACAAGCACAAAGCATCAATAAATCTCTTTCTACATCACCTGGCATTATTGGTGATTTATCTTCTGATGGACAGAATATACCTTACCGGAACCATAAATTGACAATGCTTATGAGTGATTCGTCTGGAGGTAATGCAGAAACCTTAACGTTTGTGAATGTCTCATGAGCAGAGTCAAACTTGGAGGAGACTCACAACTCACTCATGTATGGAATTTCATTGCTTTTATTCACATTTTGCATTTGTCTACATAACCATATCTCTCTACTTGACGCTGATTTATTTTCTCGAAAAAGAGTGGCATTGCTTGTCGCTTTGTAGGTATGCATCATGAGTACGTTGTATTGTCAATGACACGAGCGATCATGTTGCCCCAAAATGAATCATGTGGTTGAAGAAGTTGATTTCATATTGGAAGTAGCAAGCAGGTATGCGCAGCGAGTGGGATGAACTGGACGAAATACAAGAAGAGAGGATATACAAAAGAGAAAACAGACACTTATCTAACTATTTGAGAATGATATATCATGGACGATGACTTGCCCCTGATTTGCATTCTTGCGCCATCTGCGGAGCTGGTTGATACTATTGAAGCACTCATGATGCCGAAACATTTCTCCAATAACCATCTGGCGGAATATTGTGATATCAGATGATGATATTGCACACTAATTTTATAATTTATCAGGATTCCTGCTATTATACTGATGGTTAATGATAACAACATATTAAGCGTAACAGTGGGGTGCATTACTAATTCCTGATATGTTCTTCTTCAGCAAAATATCTATATTTCCAACTCTGGAAAGCATTCTCTGCCGAGTAAGTTACTCCAGTTAATAATCTATAGGACACTTTATTACTTTACCAGTATAAGTCTGAATTCTAGAGGGGAAAAGACTCAAGGAGATGGACTAGCTGCCTAGAATTCGTAATTAATTTATCACTAGAATGTATATGCTGAAGGAATTGTACTCGTGACCCTTATGCATCAGATCACTATACCTATCAAATAAGTACGTCATGTTGCTATTTTTTCTTCGAGAGTATGCCAAAGGCGTACCTTATCTTTATAGAAGGAAGTAAATCATGTTGCTTCATCTTAATGTTTCTTGAAATATAGCTAATATTTCTCCCGGTATAGTCCGATTGATCTTGTGAGATGCTATTGTGTGTTTGCTCGAAGTGCGGTATCTCTTCACTCTACTGAATCACAGGAGATTGCCCAACTGGAATTGTCTGTGGATGGTTGAAAAAGATTCCGCATCGTTGTGCTACGCAAATCTTTGAATGCAGTTTGTGTTGTTTTATCAGAACTATGAACTAGGTCCACTTATGTTAAAGAGTATACTATAGCTCTTTCTTTTAAGTAAGTTATAACAAGACTGATCTGCATGTGATTACTTTGCTATCTAATTTCTTGTAGCAGTGTTGTTTATTCATCTAGGGAGTAACGACAATAGTGTACATGATGAATGGCAAATCAACATTGTTAGGACATCCTGTACTCATATGAATTTAATGTCCAAGGGAGCTCCCGATGTTCATAATAAGTTTTTGGCAAATTCTTTGCTCGACGATCGTGGTTGTTTGGTATAAAACCATCATTGAAGTTTTGCAAGATTTATAATCTTATATAGAGCAATAATTTCTTTGTTGGGGTTTAGTAGTCCAGACATTTGGTTCAATTGGTTTGCTTATTCTTGGTTGAAAAAGATACTTCAGATCTCATTCAGTTTTAAAAAGTGTTATTCTTGTTTATGGAGGAGTGTAACAAGTTTGTTATTTACTAAGAAAAGTATGGTAATTCTCATAAATTGGAGTTGCACTTTCAGAATTGATGAGATGTAAAAAAAAATCCAATAGATTGAAACACATATGAATTTCCTTTTTCTTGGTGCAGTTAGCAGATGAGAAGTTTTCTTGATGTGGAGAAAAAAAAATCATGGCCTATTCAATTAAACTTAGATCCTGGCTATCTATGTATCTCTGTAATTTTTATATTATTCCGCTGCAACGCACGGGCATTCAACTAGTAAGACTTAATGAGGGGAAATTATTTTCTCTCAAGAACTAAATAGAAATACAAAGCTATACTTATATAAGAAGAAATTATTCTTTTTAAGAATAATAATTAAATCAATTCATTTAATAAGCATGTTGTTATGATAGACTAGTAAGAGTGATGCATGTGGTGTTTAGCTTAGTATTTGAGTTGTGTGGTGATTGTGTGTATTATACTCGTATTTAGACGCTAGTACCGAGGAGTACGCCGAGGAGGAGGAGGTCTACACTCAAGGAGAGGAAGACCACTTTGACCAGTACAACCACCAAGGCAAGCTAATACCCTTGCAAAGTGCAAAGCTCCCAAGAGCAAAGCACCCCACCATTTCTAGTTTATTTTTACTAAGCCTATCCCAGTTTTTATTACAAGTTTGCTTCTCAAGTTTATTACTCTACTTTATCCAAGTACTTTTGGGTTCATGATTCACTTGGTCTAGAGTAGAAAATATTATCCAAGTTAATCTATGGCAGGTAAGCTAAGTTAGCACCCCTCATGACTAGTGGCTAGTGCTAAATAACTAAAATTGACTACTCTAGATGGGAACATTGTGATATGAGATGATGTTGGTGAAATTATGAAAGGAATTTTGAAGGTGAATAAGACCAAGAGAAGATAGTGATTTTTGATAAAAATCTAATGTTGGTTTGGATGCGATACCTTTCCAATAGTGAGTACCCCCACAATACCTGATTATGGGTAAGGCTTAACTAGAAGTTTATGTATCTTAGTATGGGTTCCCTCTGAACACACATCATAGGGGTTATGCCGAGGCTGCCTCCGTTGTTGAGAAATGATGTGAATTAAGGTGAATTGTCCGGCCAAGCCCTGCAGTTCCCAGGTTGACAGTTGGTCTTCACCGGGAGGCCAAGCTCATGGGGAGAGGTGCTCATACTAGGGTTAGTAAATGAAAGGTTATGGTTGATGATCCGCGTACTGTGTACGATGATTCGGGGAAATCCCGACGGATGAAATCAAATGTTGTGGCACAAGTGTGCAACCTCTGCAGAGTGTAAACCTATTCGAATAGCCGTGTCCACGGTTACGGACGGTGGAAAGGCCATCTAGTTTCCAGTATTAGAATCTGAGAATATGAATGGTGAATGAAGCATAATGGTGAATCACAACTGAGTTGTGGGAATGACACTAATGTTCCCACTTGAGTTACTTAAACTTATGAATAGTCTATATGAAATGATTATGAACTAAAATTGGCTTTATGCAAATAAAACTAGAGCTTAGCACCCTTTCTTTAACATAGTTAGTGATTACTTTGGCATTAGTTTGCGAGTAAGTACTCACGGCTGTGTCCCTGGCTATTCAAATGGCCAGAATATGAAGAAGAGCAACAATATGAGGATGACGGTCAGCAGGACGTCTACAACAACTAGGAGTCGCCTGACGTCAAGCGTTGGCCTGTGGAATAGATAGTCCACTCCTATTACGCTTCCGCTACTATGTTGTTCGTTGATCAATAGATCAACTATTTGTGTAATATTGGATCATGTGATCCCCTTTTGTAAGACAATGATGGTATGTAATGAATGATGACTTATGGTATCAACTGTTATGTCTCGCAACAACAATATTCCTGGGATTGCGATGAATGACATAATAGGCATCCGGACTTAAAAATCCGGGTGTTGACAGATGACATATCGTTGATTATAAATGATGTAATTATATACTTGATGTGTATAAAAGGTTTCATTGAGAATTAACTTCAATGAAAGGATACAGACTGAAACATATTTAGTGTCAAGATCTATGAAGATAGATTGAAACACATAATAAGTTTAAGTCAAAGTACATAGAATGGATATTTAAGTAGTTCAATATAGAAATATTAAGAAGGTGTTCTTTTCATGTGAAGGTTTAACAAGACTTGAGTGTATATGACACTCAATGAGTAAAAAACCACATGAGTGATTTTAGATCACGATTAATATGTACACAATCGGATATCCTGTGCTCTAAAGTGTTGTGAGCATGTACCAGAATGATTCATATGATGATCATTGGACGACAGTAAGAATATCCTTGGGTACTTTAGAAGAACCAAGGATATATATAGTTTTATATGGGGTAATGACAAACAAATCGCTGTAAGGTGTTGCATCGATATTAGTTTGGTCACATATAAAAATTAATTTCAAATCTCAATTAGGTTAAGTGTTGTTTAAAAGGTAGCACAACGCTAGATTTAGAAGAGTTCTAAATATTTTGACGGATTATACAAACGAAGGCAGAGTATGTCATTGTTTTGACAATGACTAAGGATGTTAAGTCGAAAAGTTCTTTGAGAACTTGGTGTAGTTTCCATAGTGTCAGAACTTTGAAGCTATATTGTGTGTGATAATATTAGTGACATATTTCAGACCGCGGAATTAAGGTTCCACCAGAAGACCAAACATATATAATGCCGACTCATTTGGAAAATGAGTGATGCGTGAAGACGAAAATGAATTGCAAAATACATACTTTTCTGAGCATGTCATATCTGTTGACTGAAACCTTGATGCGCGTAGATGTACACGTCCGTTGGGAACCCCAAGAGGAAGGTATGATGCGCACAGTGGCAAGTTTCCTCAGTAAGAAACCAAGGTTTAAACGGACCAGTAGGAGTCAAGAAGCACGTTGAAGGTTGATGGTGGCGAAATGTGATGCAGCGCAACACCAGGGATTCCGGCGCCAACGTGGAACCTGCACAACACAACCAAAGTACTTTGCCCCAACGAAACAGTGAGGTTGTCAATCTCACCGGCTTGCTGCAACAAAGGATTAACCGTATTGTGTGGAAGATGATTGTTTGCGAAGAAAACAGTAAAGAACAATTGCAGATTGTATGCGATGTAAAGAATAGGACCGGGGTCCACAGTTCACTAGAGGTGTCTCTCCCATAAGATAAAAGCATGTTGGGTGAATTTACAGTCGGGCAATTGACAAATAGAAAAGGGCATAACAATGCATATACATGATATGATAAATATAGTGAGATTTAATTGGGCATTACGACAAAGTACATAGACCGCCATCCAGCATGCATCTATGCCTAAAAAGTCCACCTTCAGGTTATCATCCGAACCCCTTCCAGTATTAAGTTGCAAACAACAGACAATTGCATTAAGTATGGTGTGTAATGTAATCAACAACTACATCCTTAGACATAGCATCAATGTTTTATCCCTAGTGGCAACAGCACATCCACAACCTTAGAACTTTCTGTCACTGTCCCAGATTTAATGGAGGCATGAACCCACTATCGAGCATAAATACTCCCTCTTGGAGTTAAGAGCAAAAACTTGGCCAGAGCCTCTACTAATAACGGAGAGCATGCAAGATCATAAACAACACATAGGTAATAGATTGATAATCACCATAACATAGTATTTTCTATCCATCGGATCCCGACAAACACAACATATAGTATTACGATAGATGATCTTGATCATGTTAGGCAGCTCACAAGATCCAACAATGAAGCACATAAGGAGAAGACGACCATCTAGCTACTGCTATGGACCCATAGTCCAGGGGTGAACTACTCACTCATCACTCCGGAGGCGATCATGGAGATGAAGAGTCCTCCGGGAGATGATTCCCTCTCCGGCAGGGTGCCGGAGGCGATCTCCCGAATCCCCCGAGATGGGATTCGCGGCGGCGGCGTCTCCGGAAGGTTTTCCGTATCGTGGCTCTCGGTAGAGGGTTTCGCGACGAAGACTTTAAGTAGGCGGAAGGGAAGCGGGGGGCCACACAAGGGCCCCACACACCAGGGCCGCGCGGGCCAAGGCCAGGCCGCGCCGCCCTAGTGTGGCGGCGCCTCGTGGCCCCACTTCCTTTCCCCTTCGGTCTTCTGGAAGCTTCGTGCAAAAATAGGACCCTGGGCGTTGATTTCGTCCAATTCCGAGAATATTTCCTTACTAGGATTTCTGAAAACCAAAAACAGAAAAACAAAACTGGCTCTTCGGCATCTTGTTAATAGGTTAGTGCCGGAAAATGCGTAAATACGACATATAATGTGTATAAAACATGTAGATATCATCAATAATGTAGCATGGAACATAAGAAATTATCGATACGTCGGAGAGGAGTATCATATACTATGATCAAGACGAACCTGAAAGGGGCACTAGACTTGCACAAATGGAAAAACTCAAAACTAATGAAAGTTGCGTACATATCTGAGGATCACGCTCGTAATTTTTGCAGATTTTTTCGAATTTTTTACAGAGACTTATGCCAGAATTCGTGATGGAGCAATGCTGTTTCTGCGCAGCGATCCCAAATATAACATCAAATTTAGCATAGAAACTTTACTTGGCACAAAAACATGATAAGGAGAGGTTGCTACAGTAGTAAACAACTTCCAAAACTCAAATATAAAACAAAGTACTATAGTAAAACATGGGTTGTCTCCCATAAGCGCTTTTCTTTAACGCCTTTCAGCTAGGCCCAGAAAATGTAAATCAAGTATTATCAAGAGATGAGGCATCAACATTACCTTGGGCCTTACCCTTACCTTTCTTGTTCTTTTTCTTACTCTTTGGTTTAGGGAATACATGTCTACCCCCAGGTGTAGAGGTGAACTTTAGGGTGCCTTCTCCCATATCTATGACTGCCCCCAATAGTTTCAGCAGGGATCTTCCGAGTGTGATTTGTCCTGTTCCTGCACATTCAATAACAAGATAATCAATGGATATTGTTCTACCAAGAATGGTTGTATGCACACCCGCAGCTATTCATTTAGGGATTATAACAGAGTTATCAATAAGAGTTATTCCTTCTCCCCTTCAACGAATCCCCAAAGTTGCAAAGATTCATGAATACTCTTAGGCATTAAGCAAAATTCAGACATAATATCACAATTGGCATGAAGAGTTTGGTCACCGATAACAATTTTAATAGTGGGATCCCATAATGAAGGTTCGAGTTCACTAAAACTTGATCAAGACGGTTACGAACATATCTATAATTTTCATTCAAGCAAGATGCCCTTGTCTCAAGAGTGTTTAATCTATTATAAATGCTAATAAGGGCTGAATCAAAGTTATTAGCTGAATCATGTGATGCAACCAACTTTTTATGGCATTAAAAGCTTGATCCCCATTGCAATGAAGGAAATCTCCTCCCACTACAGCATCCAAGGCATATCTATAGCGAATCATAAGACCAAAATAAAAATTACTAAGGAACAAACTTAGAGTCATTTGAGGTTCAGCTTTACGATAAGAAGTAAAAATTCTCGACCAAGCATCTTTAAAACTCTCCTCATCCCCTTGTTTAAAAGTAAAAACTAATTCCTCAGGTGAAGAAGTAACAAGTGCAAGAGCTAGACATGATAACAAAAGTAAACTAAATGCAAGTAACTAATTTTTTTGTGTTTTTGATATAGAGAGCAAGACAGTAAATAAAGTAAAACTAGCAACTAATTTTTTGTGTGTTTTGTTTAGGTGCAGCAAAAAAGGTAGTAAATAAAATAAAGCAAGACAAAAACAAAGTAAAGAGATTGGGAAGTGGAGACTCCCCTTGCAGCGTGTCTTGATCTCCCCGGCAACGGCGCGGAAAATTTGCTTGATGCGCGTAGATGTACACGTCCGTTGGGAACCCCAAGAGGAAGGTATGATGCGCACAGTGGCAAGTTTCCCTCAGCAAGAAACCAAGGTTTAATCGGACCAGTAGGAGTCAAGAAGCACGTTGAAGGTTGATGGTGGCGAAATGTGATGCGGCGCAACACAGGGATTCGGCGCCAACGTGGAAACTGCACAACACAACCAAAGTACTTTGCCCCAACGAAACAGTGAGGTTGTAAATCTCACCGGCTTGCTGTAACAAAGGATTAACCGTATTGTGTGGAAGATGATTGTTTGCGAAGAAAAGTAAAGAACAATTGCAGTAGATTGTATGCGATGTAAAGAATAGGACCGGGGTCCACAGTTCACTAGAGGTGTCTCTCCCATAAGATAAAAGCATGTTGGGTGAACAAATTACAGTCGGGCAATTGACAAATAGAAAAGGGCATAACAATGCATATACATGATATGATAAATATAGTGAGATTTAATTGGGCATTACGAAAAGTACATAGACCGCCATCCAGCATGCATCTATGCCTAAAAGTCCACCTTCAGTTATCATCCGAACCCCTTCAGTATTAAGTTGCAAGCAACACAATTGCATTAAGTATGGTGCGTAATGTAATCAACAACTACATCCTTAGACATAGCATCAATGTTTTATCCCTAGTGGCAACAGCACATCCACAACCTTAGAACTTTCTGTCACTGTCCCAGATTTAATGGAGGCATGAACCCACTATCGAGCATAAATACTCCCTCTTGGAGTTAAGAGCAAAAACTTGGCCGAGCCTCTACTAATAACGGAGAGCATGCAAGATCATAAACAACACATAGGTAATAGATTGATAATCACCATAACATAGTATTTTCTATCCATCGGATCCCGACAAACACAACATATAGTATTACGGATAGATGATCTTGATCATGTTAGGCAGCTCACAAGATCCAACAATGAAGCACATAAGGAGAAGACGACCATCTAGCTACTGCTATGGACCCATAGTCGGGGGAACTACTCACTCATCACTCCGGAGGCGATCATGGCGAAAATTAGAGTCTCCGAGATGATTCCCCTCCGGGTGCCGGCGATCTCCCGAATCCCCGAGATGGGATTCGCGGCGGCGGCGTCTCGAAGGTTTTCCGTATCGTGGCTCTCGGTACGCAGGGTTTCGCGACGAAGACTTTAAGTAGGCGGAAGGGCAACGCGGGGCCACACGAGGGCCCCACACACCGGCCGCGCGGCCAAGGCCAGGCCGCGCCGCCCAGTGTGGCGGCGCCTCGTGCCCCACTTCCTTTCCTTCGGTCTTCTGGAAGCTTCGTGCAAAAATAGGACCCCGGGAATTGATTTCGTCCAATTCCGAGAATATTTCCTACTTTTCTGACAAAAACAAAAAAAAACAGAATGGCTCTTCGGCATCTTGTTAATAGGTTAGTGCTGAAAATGCGTAAATACGACATATAATGTGTATAAAACATGTAGATATCATCAATAATGTAGCATGGAACATAAGAAATTGTCGATACGTCGGAGACGTATCAAACCTCTCCGGTGAGCAAAACATGATAAGCACTAGAAGGCCAAGGTGTTATATCTTTACAAATGTAAACTAGATTATTGACTCTAGTTCAAGTGGGAGACTGTTGGAGATATGCCCAAGAGATAATAATAAAATGGTTATTATAATATATCTTTGTGTTTACGATAAATGGTTGCATACCATGCTATAATTGTATTAACCAAAACATTGATACATGTGTGTTATGTAAACAACAAGGAGTCCCTAGTAAGCCTCCTGTATAACTAGCTTGTTGATTAATAGATGATACGTCTCAAACGTATCTATAATTTCTTATGTTCCACGCTACTTTTATGATAATACTCACATGTTTTATACATACTTTACATCATTGTTATGCATTTTCCGGCACTAACCTATTAACAAGATGCCGAAGTGCCAGTTGCTGTTTTATGCTGTTTTTGGTTTCAGAAATCCTACAAAGGAAATATTCTCGGAATTGGACGAAATCAACGCCTAGGGTCTTATTTTTCCACGAAGCTTCCGGAAGACCGAAGGGATAACGAAGTGGGACGACGAGGCGCCGCCACCATAGGGCCGCGCGGCCTAGGGGGGCCCGCGCCACCCTATGGGGTGGGCCCCTCGCGCCGCCTCCTGACCTACCCTTCCGCCTACTTAAAGCCTTCGTCGTGAATACCCCTGTACCGAGAGCCACGATACGGAAAACCTTCCGGAGACTCCGCCGCGCCAATCCCATCTCGGGGATTCAGGAGATCACCTCCGGCACCCTGCCGGAGAGGGAATCATCACCGGAGGGCTCTACATCATCATGCCCGCCTCCGGATTGATGCGTGAGTAGTTCATCCTTGGACTATGGGTCCATAGCAGTAGCTAGTTGGTTGTCTTCTCCGCTTGTGCTATCATGTTTAGATCTTGTGAGCTGCCTAACATGATCAAGATCATCTATTTGTAATGCTACATGCTGTGTTTGGTGGGATCCGATGAATATAGAATATTATGTCAAGTTGATTATCAATCAATCATATATGTGTGTTTATGTTCTTGCATGCTCTCCGTTGCTAGTAGAGGGTCTGGCCAAGTTGATACTTGTAACTCCAAGAGGGGTATTTATGCTCGATAGTGGGTTCATGCCTCCATTGAATCTGGGACAGTGAGAAAGTTCTAAGGTTGTGGATGTGCGTTGCTACTAGGGATAAAACATCGATGCTTTGTCTAAGGATATTTGTGTTGATTACATTACGCACCATACTTAATGCAATTGTTGTTTGCAACTTAATACTGAGGGGGTGCGGATGCTAACCCGAAGGTGGACTATTTAGGCATAGATGCATGCTGGATGGCGGTCTATGTTCTTTGTCGTAATGCCCTGATTAAATCTCATAGTGATCATCATGATATGTATTGAATCTTTATTTGTCAATTGCCCACCTGTAATTTGTTCACCCAAGATGTTATTTATCTTATTGGAGACACCACTAGTGAACTGTGGACCCGGTCCATTCTTTACATCTGAATACAATCTACTGCAATCATTGTTCTCTACTGTTCTTTGCAAACAAACATCATCTTCCACACAATACGTTTAATCCTTTGTTTTCAGCAAGCCGGTGAGATTGACAACCTCACTGTTACGTTGGGGCAAAGTATCTTGATTGTGTTGTGCAGTTCCACGTTGGCGCCGGTTTCACTGGTGTTGCGCCGCACTACAATCCTCCACCAACAACCTTCACGTGCTCCTTGACTCCTACTGGTTCGATAACCTTGGTTTCTTTCTGAGGGAAAACTTGCTGCTGTGCGCATCACACCTTCCTCTTGGGGTTCCCAACGGACGTGTGCATCACGCGCATCAATAGATGATCATGGTTTCGTGATCATGAACATTGGATGTTGTTAATAACATTGGGTGAATGATATAATGGACATACACCCAAAATAAGCGTAGCATAAGATCAAGTCATTAAGTTCAAATTGCTATAAGCTTTCGATACATAGTTGCCTAGTCCTTTGACCATGAGATAATGTAAATCATTTATACCGGAAGGGTACTTTGATTACATCAAACGCCACTGCGTAAATGGGTGGTTATAAAGGTGGGATTAAGTATTCGGAAAGTATGAGTTGAGGCATATGGATCAAGAGTGGGATTTGTCTGGGCCCTCTCGGTGGAATGTCGTCTGATTAGCTTGCAAGCATATGAATGGTTCATAATAGATGACATACCACGTAGTAAGAGTGCTTGTCTGAGACGAGGTTGAACAAGGTATGGAGATACCGATGATCAAACCTCGACAAGTAAAATATCGCGTGACAAAAGGAATCGGTATCGTATGTAAATGGTTCAATCGATCACTAAGTTATCGTTGAATATGCGGGAGCCATTATGGATCTCCAGATCCCGCTATTGGTTATTGGTCAGAGAGAAGTCTCAACCATGTCTGCATAGTTCACGAACCGTAGGGTGACACACTTAAGGTTTTATGTCGTTCTAAGTAGATATGTAATATGGAATGGAGTTCGAAGTTTTGTTTGGAGTCTCGGATGGGATCCAGGACATCACGAGGAGGTCCGGAATGGTCTGGAGAATAAGATTCATATATAGGAAGTCACTTTCCAAGTTTGGAAATGATCCGGTGCATTTATGGAAGGCGCTAGAATGGATCTACTACTTCCGCTGCCCGCTGGAACGGGGAGAAGGATGTCTTCATCAAACCGTACGTGTGACCGAGTACGGAGGTGCTGCCCGACTGTGGCACCGTCAAGATCTTCTACGCGCTTTTGCAAGAGGCAAGTGATCGACTACATCCACCACGAGATCTAATATCGTTAGGCTTTGGAAATCTTCGAGGGTTAGCCTCATGATCTTCTCGTTGCTACCATCTTCTAGATTGCATCTTGGCTTGTTATTCGTTCTTGCGGTAGGAAATTTTTTGTTTTCTATGCTACGAATCCCATCAGTTGCAATTTACACCTGATAAGAAATTAGTGGTCAATGTGAAGTTACAACTTGGGAATTTCAGGGTTTTTTTAGTAGCGAGTTCAATGTGATACTGTCATTACCTTGGTAGCAACAGTATACTGCCATTGCCTTGGTAGAAATACTGGACAATGTGCAATAGTAAACTACCAGTAGTGGACACCAATTTATTTGTTTCAATTCTTCGTCCTTTCTTCTTTTCTGTCCTGGATTTTAGCCATGTACATTATACTACCAATTAGCTTGGGCAATGTGCTATAGGAACTTAAGAAGTGTGCCATAGTAAGAAAGATGTACACAAGAAGATTGTGCAAGCAATCTTTCAGAAACATTTCATATTCATCATATTGCATCAAATTTTACATACATACATCGGTACATAAGATGATACAACAATTCAGTAGCTAATTGTACCAGAGACACTACAAAAGCTGCTCCTACAAACACACATTATTTTGCATCTTCTTCCTCGCCTGAAATTTGCGCACATCATCTTCTTCAGTACCAAAATGCAGCTTCCATGGCCTGCAGTCCACACGTCGGGATTCGGGCATCATGGTGCCGGTGCTGACGACACCATCTGTAGCATGGCATCGAGACGATCATGGAGGATACGAAATTGAGTTTCCAGGCTCAGCTTTGGGAGCTTCGGTCTCCAGCGCATCCCGACACCTACAACCAGCCACTCCGCAAGCAGATGCAGCAAGTCTCGCCGCCCGACACGACGGCGCCGCCTCCCTGCCTGCCCAACGCGACGGTGACGCCTCTTTGTCCGCCCGACGAGATGGCGCCGCCTCCTTCCCCGCCTGACGCGATGGCGCCGCCTCCTCCGGCGCCGGACGTGACGACATCGCCTCCACCGCAGCCATACGCCTTCCGCGAGCAGCTGCTGGGGACCTGCCCGTACTCTCGACGGAATCCTCCGATCCCTGCCCGTACTCTCCAGCGAGTCGTCCAATCGTGGCGAGGTGGTCGTGGCGATGCGGGTCGTGGATGGTTCGTTGGGGAAATCTCTTCGTGGGGAGGTAGAAGAATTGGGAATTTCGTTTGTGGCCAATCAACGTTTTGGTGAAGGTTACAGGGGGTTTCTGCAATTATTTCTGTCACCGTGGCGCACATGCGCAGCCAGCAGAGGACTCCATGGCATGTGTTTGGAAACTGGGGGTTGGAGATGGTAGGGGTTTTGCAAGGCTGAATAGGGCGCTAATCACGCTAATCCCCAAGAAACAAGACGCCATGGAGATTGGGGATTACATGCCAATTAGTTTGGTTCACAGCTTCGCCAAGCTGTTTTCCAAACTAGTGGCGAATCGGCTCAGGCACAGATTGGGAGAGATGGTCAGTGCCAACCAATCGGCTTTTGTGAGAGGGCGTTGTCTTCACGATAACTTCCTGTTGGTCAGGCAGGTTGCTAGGAAGATTAACCAGATGAGGCAGACAGGTGTGTTACTGAAGCTCGACCTCACACGGGCTTTTGACACTATGTCGTGGGGGTTCCTACAGGAAGTGCTTCGTGCCATGGGTTTTGGGCAGCTGTTTACCAAATGGATAGCTCTACTCCTATATACTGCCAACACGAGGGTGATCGATAATGGAGTGCCTGGGAGAAGGATCCAGCACACACGAGGTTTGAGGCAAGGCGACCCCACGTCGCCAATGTTGTTTGTGCTAGGGATGCAAGTTCTGACTGCCTTGATGGAGAAGGCGGTGGACAACGGTCTGTTCAACGATTTGGCCGGCGTCTCGGCGATGCAAAGGATCTCTATCTACGCGGACGACATCGTGATGTTCTTCCGTCCCCTCAGACATGAATTATTGGCGGTTAAGGAGCTGCTGTTCATTTTTGGAGAGGCATCAGGATTGCAGGCGAATTACACCAAGACTACGGCGACGCTGATCAGAGGAGTGGAGGAGGAAAAAGTGCGAACCCAGGAGATTTTGGAATGACAATGTGTCGAGTTCCCAATCAAGTACTTGGGACTACAATTGGCGCTTAGGCCGCTAACACGGGCGCAATGGCAGCCGATGATTGGTGCGGTGGTCCGAATCGTTCCCGCTTGGCAGAGAGGTATGATTGATCGGGCGGGGAGGCTCACGCTCATCAAAAAGGTCATGATGGCAAGACCGATTCACTAGGTGTTGGTTCTCAATCCGCCAGAGTGGCTGATCGACGAAGTGGTGAAGCACATCAGAAGCTTCTTCTGGGTTGGTCGCAAGCATAACACGAGTGGACGCTGTTTGGTCGCATGGGAGAGCGTTTGTAAGCCGGCTAGGCTTGGCGGCCTTGGCGTCAAAAATCTGAAGCTGCAAGGGCTGGCGCTGAGAGCTCGATGGGAGTGGCTGCAGAGAACCGACCCAAGCAGGCCGTGGCAGGGGTTAAAGCTCGATTTGGACAAGGGAGCGGCAGAGGTGTTCAGAAGCTTAGCTAGGATCTCTGTCGGATCGGGAACGAATGTCCTGTTCTAGCAGGACAGATGGATCGGTGGGCATTGCGCGGAGGACATTGCACCGCTCGTCACGGCTGCGGTGCTACCCAGAAGGAAGAACTGCTGACGGGTGTCGGACGCGCTCATTGATAATGCGTGGTTGACGGACTTCAGCGCGGATCTATCGTTACAAGCCTGGGAGCAATGCATTATGCTATGGGAGGAGATTGAGCGGGTGCCGAGAAGGCTGCAGGAGGAGGATGCCTTTGCTTGGACCGGAGCGAGCAGGGGTGTTTATTCAGCAAAGGACACTTACCGCATGCTGTGTCAGGGAAATTTGGAGTTCAGGATGCATAAGCCAATTTGGAACTCGATTGCACCGGCGAAGTGCAAGATATTCTGCTGGTTAGCGCTGAGATATTGTATGTGGACCGCGGATAGGCGTCAGAGACATGGGTTGCAGGAGAATACATCTACGTGCTTTACATGCCTACAGGATCAGGATACGGTTGATCACATCTTGATGCGTTGCCCATTCGCGAGGCAAACCTGGTTTGAATGTCTGATAGCGGCGGGGCTTAACTTGGTTGAGCCGACCATCGACATTACACTGGAGGCCTGGTGGGATGCGGCGAGACAGCTTGTGCATAAGAAGAACAGAAGAGGCTTCGATGCTCTAGTCATGCTTACTTCTTGGATGCTCTGGAAGCAGCGCAATGCGAGAGTGTTTAACAATGTGAGACAGCAATGTAATGTGCAGCAGCTAGTGATCAGGATCAAGGAGGAGTTCGCGCTTTGGAAGCTTGCGAGGGGAGGAGATGGAGACTTGATGCCACGAGAGTAGGCTAGGGTGTGCGTGAGGGGTGCGTGTGTGGAGTTGCCGGCTGTGATGTTCGCATCGCAGCGGCTCTTGTAAAAACTTTTGCTCTCTGCTATAAAGATTTGGTACGCTTTTGGCGTACCCTCGTTATGATTTTTAAGAAGTGGGACTAAAACGTAACTTAGCTGCAAGTTGTGGTACCAAATGTGTTAATACCTCTAAAGTCTACGAGTCAACGAATCGACTGAAGGCGCAAGACAACAAAATACCTAGAGAAAACAACTAAAAGGAAGAAGTGCTCCTAGGCCGGCTGGTGGGTAGTTACTATATGCCGACCAGGTCGACACCAGCACCGCGCCCACGCCCCCACGCGCGGTGTGGGCCGCCCGGCGTGATTTTTTCCTCTTTCTTTCTCCTTTTCCTTTTCTTTTCTGTTTCCTTTTTCTGCTTTCTTTTTTTCCTTTTCTATTTTCTTTCTCTCTTTTTTTTCCTCATTTTGTTTATTTTTTTTTAAAAAAATTTCAAGTTTGAAAAAATGTTCAAATTGATTAAATGTTCATTTCAAAAATTGAAAGAATTTCATATTTTGAAAGATTTTTGAATTTCGAACAAATAAAGAATTTTGAACAATTTTTTTCGAATTTTGAATGATTTTGGAATTTTGAACAAATTTTAAATCAAATATTTTAAATCTATAAATAGAAATATTTTTAAAAATAAAAACATAAAAATTAAAAATGTTAGTTTTTTAAATAGAACTATACAAAGAAAAAGGAAAAAGTTATAAGAAAAGGACAAACGGGGTTTACCTGATGGGTCTCGGCCCAATTAGCAGCCGCCGGGTCGGAGGGGTGTGCGACACCCCGTATGTGCCAACCCGGTCGGCATATAGCATCTCCCCGGCTAGTGTCCTGGTCGGCTCCAAGGCCGACTAACCCGCGGTCAGGCCAGTTGACTCAGTCTAGGTTGATTCCCGCTACTACTGGGCTAGCATGCCCCGTGCCCTCCCCAAGCCGATGTGCCACTCAGCCGTCCGGGGCCGGCTCCTCCCCACGCTTAGACGCTCTCCTGGCCGACTAGGCCTCCCGCGCGTGGTCCACGCTTGGCTCGCCCCGCTACTGGGCAGCCTGATGGTTGTGAAATACGCCACTTTTTCTCGCGTTTATACCCTTAGCTAAGTCAAGAAATTGACTAAGTTTACCTCTCAGCTTGCCACTAATGACTAACTAATGCCAAGATATGCAATCTCTTCTATTTTTGGATGATATGCAGGAAATCACGTCCTAATGACAAATGGACCTGCAATTATTGAAGAAAATCGCGTCAATAGCATGGCAAAGTTGACTACGCTCGAAGAGGCGGCTCCAGTGGCTTTAACGAGCATCGGTATGGGCAAGCCCTGCCCGTACCGTGCCCGTACCATGTGTGACGCAGCATTCCCGAGGTCAAACCCTATATGTTTCGTGAAGGGACTGACGCCAAAGAGAGATCCATTCGTCGCTATACAAAGCAGCCATCCACAAGATTCATCTGCACCACACCAAAGGAGATCTTCCACCATAGTTCATCCATCCCATCTTCCATCTCCTCCATATTAATAGCCATCACCATTGTAATAGAGTTCTCCTTGAGAATTAGCGACCATTGTAATAATATTGTGATTTCAATCAAAGTATTTTGCACAATGATTTCTATCTTTGTATTTGGTCTTGATGCTCCCTCCGGTCCTAAATATAAGCCATATAATTTCTCGCACGGAAATTAAGAAACACATAATTAGGAAAAATTACACCATGTTTGGCTAGGGTTAACCGTAAGTAATTACCGTGAGCTAATAGAGGACTTTGCATAAGATAACTAAAACTAATCAAATCTCCAAAAATATTGTCCATACAAGTAGGGCAACGCAATAAACCTTATATTCTGGAATTTTTCTCAAAAAACTACATGACTTATATATAGGAACGGAGGGAGTATTATGTGTGAATAGTCCTCACGGGCTGCGGGTTGCGGGATAGGGTGAATCCTCGCAGCATTTATGTGCATCTAATCTTATTAGATGTGTAAGGATTGAATAGGAGTTTTGCAATTTTGTATCCTTATCTCTTTGCCTCGTCTCGGTGATCTGCAGGTACCCATATCATTCGATTCGATCAAGGGAAGAGGTGGGATGAGTGGAGAATGGCGTGCTACCGCGAAACCTCAGTGACAAAAAGGGAAAAGTAACGGTACATGTTTAGTGATTCATTCGGGATCATGACACAATTATCTAGCTTAAGGCTTTGGTTTGTATTTATTTACTTAATAACTATTGTTGCTTGCGGCTGTGAGGACAGTGGTTGGACCAAGAGGGTCTTGTCACCTCTGGCTTTAGGGGCATGAGTATTTACGGGTGTGCTACTCACAAATCTCTTATCTCTATTTCATTTGTTACACATATGTGCTTCAATTATATATATGTATGCATAGCTGCAGGAGAAACCTTAACCTTGACTTATTTCCATCATTGAACACAACCCCCTTAAAAGTAAACTAGATAGGTTCGGTAAACTGAAGATAAAATACACTAGCAAGTCTTGTGAATCTTTCCTTTACACCATTTTAGCAGTGTTTCCCAAGGTTCGATTAAACCTAGGTCTTCTAGGGAAAAAGCTTATCATACTACAATCCTTAATCCGAATCAAAGGTATCACAACCCGTCGGCTAAGCACTCCCTCAACCTGTCCGGCTGTGCCCCTCTCGGGCCATCTCCTTCATTGGGTTGGCTGGAGGTCACCTCCCGTGGGCCGGCTCGCAGGGATCGATCGGGGCATGGTCGGATGCCCCATGCTCGCTCCTTCCCTCGATCACCCCAACATCATAGGTCGCTCGGTCGACTGTTGCTTCCTCGCTCGTGCCAGCTCCCTGGTCGGCTGGAGGTGGCCAGTTGATCCTCCATGGCCGACTCCAACCAACAGCCAGCTATTGCCACCCTCTACGTACATGCAGCCCAAGTCAGACGATAAGAAGGACATGAAAACAAGGACGATCAGAAGATAGGTCATCGCGCTACTGCCGTGCTATCCATGGGACTAGAGTACATTCCGTGTAGATGAATAGTGTGACAAGATCCCAGTGGTCATGACAAAAGTGTAGTTAGGCCAGTGTGGGTCCCCTATGTCCCATGGCACTAGCTTTATAAGGTGACCCAGGGAACCACACGAGACAGCTCCTCTGGGGCCTCATTTTAGCTCATACGAGCTCTCCCTCTCAGCTCTCTCACTCTCACCATTCCAGCCATATACATGCTCCCCATGTACAACGCGAGGAGCAACTCTGTAACAACCAGATATAGTCATGTACATCAGAAATGCAGGAGTATGGATCTTACCTCCACGGAGAGGTCCCTGAACCTGGGTACATCACCGTGTGCTGTGTACCAATCCCGCATCCAGATACCGTCGTCGTCCATTAGGCCTCACACCTCTCTCTCAATAAGCCACCCTAGGAATATGTCATGATCAAAACCACAATAGATTACCTTAGTTGCATTCGATGTCTTCGATTGTAGGTGGTCCTAATGGATTCTCCCTCGAGCACGACAAAGGTGGTCCTGCCGGATTCTGCCTCAAGCACGACGACGATGATCCTGCCGTTTCTCCCTATTCCCCAACCTCGGTGCTAAATGATGTTTCTCTGATAGTAAGAAACCTTTGTTCCTTGATTTTATAGCTTAGATCTATAAGATTGTCTTAGATGTGTCTAGTTCATTGTAAGGGTATTTCACCCTTATCCATTATTTTGGTAACGATGACACCGTGCTAAAGTATTTGGCCTAATGTGTTTTTAAAGGATAATCTCAGGTATTAGGCAATGAGGCGTAAATGGTGAATCAAAGGAACAAGAAGGCTAAAGGAGACCCCCCATTTCAACAACAATCAAAAGGGGGTTACAGGAGAAATCCGGTCACCAGCCCGGTCCAACCGGGCCAGCAACCGGCCAGTCCGGCGTGCTGGCCGGTCAACCGGGCGGCAACCGGGTTCCAATGGAGGAGCCAGCAGATCCGGTTTGCGACCGGTCAACCGGGCCCCTGACCGGGGGTCCGGCGCTCCGTCCGGTCGACCGGCGGCAACCGGGCAGCAACCGGCCACCAACCGGAGAAGCACCAGGACGACAAAGGAGCCCCGATCACCGATCCGGTCGACCGGCCTCTGGACCGGGCTGTCCGGTCTGTGGCCCGGTCAACCGGGTTTGTCGAGGAAAAATGCTGAGGTGGCAAGTGGCAACGGCCATATTTCGAAGAACACTATAAATAGCCCTTCTCCTACCTCTAGACAGTTAGGCACTACACTACAAGCTGTTCTTGAGCTCCTTCTCTCATACTCCATTGTTAGAAACACCAAAAGCCTCAGATCTACCTCCTCCTCCACCCAAACTCAAATCCCTTCGGGGAAACGATAGAGGAGGACCTGATCTACCGTTCTACCAAGCCAAACCTTATTCCCCCTTGTATTCATCAAGAAGATTGCTTCCTAGGGTTCTTTGGAAACCCTAGGTGGGCAAGAGGAGTCCGGAAGCATCCGGGCTGTGGATCTGCTCCGGGCAAGATTGTGAAGGTTTGGAGGCTACCTCAAAGTCTACCACAAGTGAGAGAGCTATTCCTTCGTGGGATAGGCTCCGGAGAATATGGTGAGCCTTCGTGGCGCGGGGAATCCTTCGTGGGACCTCCACTCCTCCAAACGTGACGTACCTTGTTGCAAAGCAAGGGAACACGGGAATACATCCTCGTCTCCGCGTGCTATCGGTTATCTCTAACCGAACTCCTTCTTGTGATTTAACTGCCTGTGAGAGCCTTCGTGCTCGAGTTATTTGTATCCTCATATAGGTTGCTTCACCTAGTTTGCATTAGGCTCACCTTTATATTCCGCAAAGCCTAATATTGCAAAGAAAGAATTAAAATCTGTAGAAACCTATTCACCCCCCTCTAGGTTTACCATCTCTATACTTTCAATTGGTATCAGAGCCTGGACTCTTTTAAGGGCTTCACCGCCTTAAGAGTGAGATGGATATACTATTCGAGGGTCTAGATGATGACTCTAACCTTTCGGTTAAAGAAATGAAATCTAGATTCTTGGCATATGAGGCCGAGAAGAAGAAAAAGGAGGATGAACTACAAAGCCAAATGGCAGAAATGTCTGTCATGCTTAAGAACCTAACTACTGGAGGAGCTCCTAGTGGGGTTTCGGCCTCTAAGGAATCCTTCCATGAAGTTAACCATGACTATCCTAGAAACACTTCACCCATGCCTCATATAAACCATAGTGGGACCGTTCCCCATTTTGATGGAACTCACTTTCCACATTGGAAATCTTCTATGGAATCTCATATTCGCAGCTGCAGTGTGGAGCTATGGGAGATCATTCTTCATGGATACCGGGAGCCACAAGATCCCGTTCGGTTGACCTCCACCGAGTTCTACAACCGTCAACTCAATGCCTCCGCACGTGACAAGATTAGAAGTGGCATCAATCGCAAGCTCCTTGATCAAGTCAATGACATCGGCTCCGCTAAAGAGTTGTGGGATCGAATCGTAGTACTCCAAGAGGGAACCGATTTGATCCAATCATCTCTTTATGAGACCGCAAAGCAAGAAGCTCACCGGTTCATGATTCGAGAAGGAGAATCCATAGCCGATGCCTATGCAAGGCTTGGTGCTCTTAGAGTAAGGATCAAGGGACTTGGTGCTGAGAAGTATGACGACGGCTTTGAGATGAATGAAGGATTCATAAAGTCCAAGGTCATTGCAATGATTGCTGTCAAGCAAGAAGATACCAACCTTGCACTCAACTTGCAAATCATAACCAAGAGTGCCGATCTGAACTCCGATGATCTAGTCTCCTATGTGGCCGCCAATGAAAACATGGCCAAGGCAGGAAAAATGCTCATGGCAATGAACCGTGTTGATGAAGCCTCACACAACCATGAAGCGTCACACAACCTTGCCCTCAAGGCTAGAGCTGACCATGGAGGAGAAGAAGAATATACCATTGAGGAAGATGAGGAGATGACCTCAACTAGTGACATCGCTACCGACTTTGCCTTCTTTGCCAAGAAGTACAAGGGAAAGTTGCCAATGCTCCTCAATGACAAGAAGAAGAAGAGAACTTGCTACAATTGTGATGAAGATAGCCACTTTGCAAATGAGTGCCCTTATGAGAAAAGGGTAGACAAGCCAAAGTTCATCAAAGGGGTCAAGCCAAGATTGAAGCCAAACCCAATCAATGACCGATACAAGAGGAACAAGGGAAGAGCCTTTGTTGGGGCCGAGTACTTGTCCGATGAAGAAGAGGAAGATGAGGAGAAGGAGGCCGGAGTGGCCGGTTTGGCTTTCTCTAAGCCCGGGTCACTCTTCACATATGACTACTCCAAGGATTACTCCACGGAGAATGATGTTGGTTCTTCCTTTATGGCAAGAATAACTCAAGATGATGACTCCGACGACTCTTCCTCATCTACAACCATTGGCTCTTGTCTTATGGCAAGAGAAACCAAGGTAATGGAACCCCCACCTTCTTTGTCTAGTGTCCTTGACAATGAAGCTGAAAATCAAGATGAATTAACCGTGCTTAAGGAACTTTACAATGTTAGATGCACCCTTCGTGGTGAAGCTCTTGTCAAATTTGATTTCTTGATGGACTCTCTCAAAGAAAAGGATGAGTCCATTGAGGAATTAGAATATCATTTGAATGATAAGGAAAGGAGATTCAATCTCCTAAGACAAGAGCTAAAAACCGAAAGGTGCATATCTCAAGGTCTTAAGCAACAAATTGAAACTTATGAACTAGATAAAGTTAAGGATCTTGAAACTATTGAAAGGGCTCAATCATTGACCCAAGAGCTTAATGCATCAAAGGAGGAACTTGAAGTTGCTCATGCTTCTCTCACTAGGGATCTTGACCACCTTGAAAGAGCTAACAAGCTTGTCAAGGATGAGCTCAAGAAACTTGGAAAGAACCATGACCTACTCCAAGAATCCTACTCTAAAGCTCTTGAATCAATGAATGATTCTATTGTTGATAAAAATGTTGCTAGTTCCTCCACCACCTTTACTAGTGAGCATGCTAAGCTTGTTGCGGAACATGTTCGTTTACAAGAGGAACTATCTTTGCATGTTGAGACCAATACATATCTTGAATCTTTGGTAACCAAATATGGTCTCAACTATTATCCTAATGAATCGGCTTGTGAACAAGCAACTACTCTTGAGGAAAATGTTAGGTTGAAGAAAGAACTTGCCAAGTTCACCACAACCAAGAGTAAGATGGGATTGGATGACCTTTTGAGTAAGCAAAGGTCAAACAATCAAAAGTATGGACTTGGGTATGTCCCCAAGCCCCACAAGAAGAACAACTACAAGAAAGAGAAGCCCGCTCAAGAAAAGAACAAGAAGGTCACTAATGATGGCAAAGCCCCAAAGGGCAAAGCCGCTAGTGGTGACCGCACGGGGCCAAACAATCACTATGCTTTATTTGTTGATTATTATGGTGATGTTTATGCTAACTATGTTGGTCCTCGTAATGGCTATGCTTATAGAGGGTACTCGATTTGGGTACCAAAAGATCTTGTTGCCATGACTAGGGAACCCATTAATCAATGGGTTCCTAAATCCTCTACTTGATTTTGTAGGGGTATTCCTCCGGTGGTCCAAAGTGGGTGTTTGATAGTGGATGCACCAATCATATGACCGGAGGAAGAGGTGTGATTGACCAATTCATTGAAGATATTAACAAGAAGTCAAGCATTACCTTTGGTGACAACTCAAAGGGAAAGGTACTTGGGTATGGCAAGGTGGCAATCTCTAAGGACTTGTGCCTTGAGACGGTCATGCTTGTTGAACACCTTGGTTATAACTTGCTTTCTATATATCATCTTGCCGATGCCGGTTACAATTCATATTTTACTAAGTATTATGTGCAAGTCTTTAGGAGTGACAATCTCAAATTGGTCCTTGTTGGATATGTGGAGAACAACCTTTACGTGGTTGACCTCTCGAAAGAGAGCCCATCTCCCTCCACATGTCTAATGGCGGCCAAGCATGACGAAGGTTGGTTGTGGCATCGCCGCCTTGGTCATGTTAACATGAGGAATCTTAAACAACTCCTAAAGGGTGAGCACATTGTTGGACTAACCGGCATTTCTTTTGAGAAAGATCGTGTATGCAGTGCATGTGTAGCGGGAAAACAACTCAAGAAGAAACATCCTATCAAGAGTATCGTCACCACATCTAGGCCTTTGGAGCTCCTTCATTTGGATCTCTTTGGGCCATCACATTATGATACTCTTGGTGGGAGCAAGTATGGACTTGTCATTGTTGATGATTACTCAAGATACTCTTGGGTCTTTCTCCTTAAGTCTAAGGATGAGACCCATAGGGAGTTCATCACCTTCGCCAAGAAAGCTCAACGTACATATGAATCCGAGATCAAGGCGATTAGGACCGACAATGGCACCGAGTTCAAGAACTACACTATGCAAGAGTTTGTTGATGATGAGGGCATCAAGCATGAGTTTTCAGCTCCATATACTCCTCAACAAAATGGTGTTGTTGAAAGGAAGAACCGGACTATCATTGAGATGGCAAGGACCATGTTGAGTGAATTCAACTCACCCCACAACTTTTGGGGAGAAGCCATCTCTACAGCTGTCCACTACTCCAACCGGCTCTTCCTCCGCCCCCTCCACAACAAAACTCCATATGAGCTTCTCACAGGTAACAAGCCTAATGTCATGTACATTCGTGTCTTTGGGTGCAAATGTCTTGTTAAGAACAATAAAGGGAAGCTTGGTAAATTTGAAACTAGAACTATAGAGGGCATTTTTGTTGGATATGCGGAGAACTCTCACGCCTATAGATACTACAACCGGTCCACTGGGACTATTGAAGTATCTTGTGACGTGGTGTTCTTGGAGGATAATGGCTCCCAAGTGGAGCAAGTTGTTCCATGTGTTGCAGGTAATGATGATGATCCATCTAGTGCCATCAAGCATATGGGCATTGGACACATCCGGCCCATGGAAGTGCATAGTGATGATCAAGGTGATGGAATAGAAGTATCAAGCTCACCTCAAGTTGAGCCTAGCTCAACTCAAGTTGAACCATCAAGTGCAACCCAAGATGTATCCTCCACTCAAGATGAGCCACATCCCGAAGAACAAGAAGAAAGCCCTCAACCCACTGAGCAAGATCATGATGATGATCAAGAAACATCTTCAACTCATGTTCAAGCTCAAGTTGTCCCTCATGATCAAGTATTAGCAAGAGATGAATTCATTGATCATGAAGGAACCATTCGGAAGATCAAGGCGGCTACAAGGGCAAGTGACATGAAAGTGGATCTTGTCCTTGGTAGCATCTCAAAAGGAGTGGTAACTCGTAGACACCATGCATTACTTATGACTTATTGTCAACATCATGCTTTTGTGTCTAGTTTTGAGCCACTCAAGGTACATGAAGCCTTGGTTGATCCGGATTGGGTCATTGCCATGCAAGAAGAATTGGAGTGTTTCACTCGCAATGAAGTATGGTCTCTAGTTGAGAGACCCAAGGATCATCGCATCAATGTCATTGGGACCAAATGGGTGTTCAAGAACAAGCAAGATGAGGATGGCATTGTCATTAGAAATAAAGCAAGGTTAGTGGCGCAAGGGTTTGCCCAAATAGAAGGTATGGACTTTGAGGATACCTTTGCGCCGGTAGCCCGTCTTGAAGCTATTCGTCTTTTGCTTGCATTTGCATCTTTCCACAATTTCAAACTATACCAAATGGATGTGAAAAGTGCATTTTTGAATGGTCCTCTAAAAGAAACCGCATATGTAGCTCAACCCCCGGGTTTCGAAGACCCATGCCGACCCAACCATGTGTATTTACTCCATAAGGCACTCTATGGTCTCAAGCAAGCTCCACGTGCTTGGTATGAGTTCCTTAGGGATTTTCTACTACAAGATGGGTTTTGCATGGGTACGGTCGATTCCACCCTTTTCACCAAGCGGGTTAAAGGGGGTGGCTTGTTTATATGTCAAATATATGTTGATGATATTATATTTGGTGGAACTAACCCCAATCATAACAAAGCTTTTGAGCAATTGATGACTAGGAAATTTGAGATGTCCATGATGGGGGAGTTGAAGTTTTTCCTAGGCTTCCAAGTGAGGCAACTTGCAAAAGGCACCTTCATCTCTCAAGAAAAGTATGTGAAGGACATGCTCAAGAAGTTCAACATGACCAATGCAAGCCCAATGAAGACACCCATGCCCGTAAAGGGGCAACTTGGCTCATGTGACGGTGAGAAGGATGTGGACATAAAGGTATACCGTTCCATGATAGGATCCTTGCTCTACCTTTGTGCCTCTAGGCCGGATATCATGCTAAGTGTAGGGATGTGTGCTCGTTTTCAATCCGCTCCTAAGGAGAGCCATTTGATGGCGGTCAAACGGATTCTAAGATACCTTGTTCTCACTCCTACTCTCGGGCTATGGTATCCAAAGGGGTCAACCTTTGAACTCATTGGCTACTCGGACTCCGATTGGGCCGGTGATAAGGTTGACCGGAAGTCTACCTCCGGGGCTTGCCAATTTATTGGCCGGTCATTGGTGAGTTGGTCATCCAAGAAACAAAACTCCACCGCTTTATCCACCGCCGAAGCCGAATACATATCCGCGGCATCTTGTTGCACTCAATTGTTATGGATGAAGCAAACCTTGAAAGACTATGGTGTGTCTCTTGGTACGGTGCCTCTTCTATGTGACAATGAAAGTGCAATAAAGATCGCCAATAACCCGGTTCAACATTGTCGCACCAAACATATTGACATTCGCCATCACTTCCTACGTGACCATGTTGCCAATAAGGATATTGATCTCACTCATGTGGGAACAACCTACCAATTGGCGGATATTTTCACTAAGCCTTTGGATGAAGCCCGGTTTGTAAACTTGAGAGGAGAACTTGGTATTCTTGATCCTAAAAACTTGGATTGATTCAACTTCTTGTACTATATTCTTGCATTTATCTAACTATCTAGCTTAGAGGCACAGCACATATGGGGATAGTCATCTTACCATGTCTTGGTATGATGCATACCCATGTGTGCAACATAAATAGACCCAATGTCATTATATGGACCCAAGCACGTCTCTTCGAGGTCACATGACATTTGCGCTTTCACATAGGGGGAGTAATCCCCCGCCCCTCATTTAGTCTAAATTGCTACTTGATTTGGATATACAAGGCTAAATGATCTTCTTGCAAAAATCACTCCAAAATGACTTATGATTCTTGATATACACTTCGAATCATGCCCATTGATGCTATTCACATCTTATTTGGATTTTCTCTCCAATGGGTATGCCTAGAGAACTTTGTGTTTCCTACCCCATGTCTATGCTCATCTCATCATCATCTATCTATCTATATGTACATGTCATCATTTGAGCACTCACACACATTTACACAAAGCATAGGGGCAAAAACGAGGCAAAATTAGAAAATTCTGGGCTGGGCCGGTCCCTGGCCCGGTTGGACCGGGTCCCTGACCGGATGGTCCGGTTGACCGGGCGGCAACCGGGGTCTGAGCCGGGTCAGCCGGTCGCCAGTCCGGTCTGACCGGACTCCTGACCGGTCGCGCTGCCTCCTATATATTGGGAAAGGGATACCCCTTGGGGTCTTTCCCATTGTTCCCCAATCTCCAACCTCCATGGCCGGCGCCCTGACCATCTCCACCACAGCCTAGGTCCTTCCCACCACTAGTTCTTCCCCAAACTTCATCCAACCATAGATCGGGGTCTCTCAAGCTTCTTCACCAAGGGATTTGGTCCCTCTCGAGTTCGTTTGGAAGATCTTGGGGATTTGGCCCTCAAGCCCTCTTCCCGTGTTCTTCTTGCTCACTTGAGCAACAAGGACCATGTCATCGGGTAAATCTTCCTTCTATTCCCTCTCCTTCTTGATTTCCCTCTCCCATTGCCACATGTTGAGGAAAGTTGAGAAAATTTAGGGTTAGGGTTTGTAAAGTCCTCATGCCTTTAGAGTGTCTCACACCACAATGCACTTCTTCACTATATTGCTATAGTCTATATTCAAGTTTATGAGCTTTTGCATGGTTTTGTGGTAGAAAATCTGGGCACAACATCACAACTCGACAGATCTGGTCACTCGCCCGGTCAACCGGCCGCTCAACCGGCCGGCCCGGTGCATGGCCCGGTCAACCGGTCGCAAACCGGCCAGTCCGGTCTGCTGCCCGGTTTGACCGGCCTGTGCGCCGAGCTGCCCAGTTTTTCGCACAATTTCATCACTACACTTGAATATATGCTATGCTCTTTTGGCTTCTCTCTTATTGATGACATGTACGCTTACCCCACTACTATCCCGGCTCTCTTTTTCTCATTCACAGGTAGTTGGAGTGGTGAGAGTGAGACACGTGGCAATGCCTCCAAGAGAGGAAGGACTAATCCTCCTCGCCGTTCTAGTAACCGCGTTCCCCCTCCAGCTCAGCAGGGTACTGACGGTGGCAGCTCAGTTGGGGGTAGAACCAAGTCTGTTGCTACCAAGCACAAGGATAAGCATGTTGCCCATGAGGATGATGAGGTAGTGCCAACCGTCAATGTTGGGGCTGCAAACCGCCTTGAGTGGAAGGAATGGAGGACAGTCAATCCGTATCGCTTTGCAAAGCCAACTTACACTCGTTCGGACAAGGCCTTCTGGACCAACACACAAGCAGTCCTCTGGGAGGGTTACTATGATTCCCATGAGTATATGAAGCATGGTAATATTGTATCACCCAAGGCCATCAATCCTGCCGAGCTTGCCTTGCATGAAGCCACAAAATACCGTTTTGTGGTTCAAACCTTGAAGAATCTGGGAGTGTATGACCTTGTGTGCCTCAAGCCTGATGATACCCAAGATGATCCTACCTTTTATAGCTTAGATCTATAAGATTGTCTTAGATGTGTCTAGTTCATTGTAAGGGTATTTCACCCTTATCCATTATTTTGGTAACGATGACACCGTGCTAAAGTATTTGGCCTAATGTGTTTTTAAAGGATAATCTCAGGTATTAGGCAATGAGGCGTAAATGGTGAATCAAAGGAACAAGAAGGCTAAAGGAGACCCCCCATTTCAACAACAATCAAAAGGGGGTTACAGGAGAAATCCGGTCACCATCCCGGTCCAACCGGGCCAGCAACCGCCGGTCCGGCGGCTGGCGGTCAACCGGGCGGCAACCGGGTTCCAATGGGAGGAGCAGATCCGGTTTGCGACCGGTCAACCGGGCCCCTGACCGGCGGGTCCGGCGCTTCCGGTCGACCGGCGGCAACCGGCAGCAACCGGCCACCAACCGGAGAAGCACCAGACGACGCAAAGGAGCCCGGTCACCGATCCGGTCTGACCGGCCTGGACCGGGCTGTCCGGTCTGTGGTCAACCGGGTTTGTCGAGGAAAAATGCTGAGGTGGAAAGTGGCAACGGCCATATTTCGAAGAACACTATAAATAGCCCTTCTCCTACCTCTAGACAGTTAGGCACTACACTACAAGCTGTTCTTGAGCTCCTTCTCTCATACTCCATTGTTAGAAACACCAAAAGCCTCAGATCTACCTCCTCCTCCACCCAAACTCAAATCCCTTCGGGAAACGATAGAGGAGGACCTGATCTACCGTTCTACCAAGCCAAACCTTATTCCCCCTTGTATTCATCAAGAAGCTTGCTTCCTAGGGTTCTTTGGAAACCCTAGGTGGGCAAGAGGAGTCCGGAAGCATCCGGGCTGTGGATCTGCTCCGGGCAAGATTGTGAAGGTTTGGAGGCTACCTCAAAGTCTACCACAAGTGAGAGAGCTATTCCTTCGTGGGATAGGCTCCGGAGAATAGGGTGAGCCTTCGTGGCGCGGGGAATCCTTCGTGGGACCTCCACTCCTCCAAACGTGACGTACCTTGTTGCAAAGCAAGGGAACACGGGAATACATCCTCGTCTCCGCGTGCTATCGGTTATCTCTAACCGAACTCCTTACTTGTGATTTAACCTGTGAGAGCCTTCGTGCTCGAGTTAGTTGTATCCTCATATAGGTTGCTTCACCTAGTTTGCATTAGGCTCACCTTTATATTCCGCAAAGCCTAATATTGCAAAGAAAGAATTAAAATCTGTAGAAACCTATTCACCCCCCCCCTCTAGGTTTACCATCTCTATACTTTCATTCATTGTTAGAGATTTTTTGTAAGTGTACCATGCTTAGCATTGTTCTTGATGACATTTTAGGAGATCGGGCTTGTTAGCTTCCCATTTGGTTTGCTCCCTCAGTCAAGAACATTGACATGTCATGGATGCAGACTCATCATATTGTGCATGATCCAGCTAGGTATGCACACAAACCTTAAATTTTTGGGAAGCTTCCCTGGAAGAATTCGTCCTGAACCGGATAGTCGGGCTTGTGAAGAACGAGATAGATGTAGCCATGGCATCATAGAGAGCCACACGAGGAAGGTTGTGAATGATGTTCTTGACTTCACTGGGATCTCAGTGACCACTATTCATATGTAAAACTACACCAGTAAGTGGAGGACGAGGTGGAGCCAGATATGCATTCTAAAAGAGGAAGGCAAGCTCAAATGGAACCATGACAACACATGTTTTCTTATAGATGATGACAAACTGATGAGGCAACACCTCCTGGTGTGATAACATGGCACTATTTTTGTTTGATTTGTTCAGAACCTACATGTTGATCTGCACTAACACACTATATTCTCGATCTTAGTGCTACCCGGATCATATTGACTTAGTGAACATGCTCATAGTGAACTATGCTTAGATGAAAATGGTCTTAACGCCTAGGCTTGTTTGTTAGAGGAAACTCATGGAGCCACGCTTGTTGATCAAGGCAATCGACCACCTTGCTGACAACAAAAATGAGTGGCGACTATGCTAAGCTGGCACCATGTGAGAGCAGGACCTGGCTAGGCAAGTAGTTTGATTAGAGTTGCTTCTTTGTTGCTCATATTGTGCCCATGGTGGTCATGATCTGTTGATGAGCTCATGTATATTTCGGGAGGTGGTCTAATATATATACCTTCATATGCAATGAGTTTGATTGGTAGGTACATGGCTAATCCCGGTAAAGAACATTGGAATGTTGTTCAGTGGGGTTTCAAGTACCTTCAAAGACAATTATAATGCTTATTTGAAGTTCAAATACCGAGAGGGACTTGTTGGCTATGCTGAGAGGAGGTCCCTCACAAGTTTTGTGTTTATAATTGGTGGTTGTGATGTAAGATGAAAGGCAACATTGCAACCAATTGTTGCCCAATCTACCACTCAAGGAGAGTAGATGGATATTCCTGAAGCATGCAAAGGATCGGTTGGTTAAAAGGTTTGTTTGTTGAACTTTGTGTAGATAATTTTTGCATTAGTCTGTTTTGTGATAGTCATAGTACGTGCCATATTCCTTACATAGGACCAAATATTCCAGGAGAGAACGAATCACATTGATGTCAAGTCCATAATGTATGAGATATTTTTGATTAAGGTAAAGTCCTTACCAATCCATTTTGCGAGGTATGCGAGATTAGTATATTCATGATAATTATGCAGATATGATGAAAAATCAGTTCATGTTGCTCTCAAATTTATTGTTATAACAGTTTAGCCCCAGTCACTACACGAATGGACGCATACGCCGACGGCCAGCTGCCCTCGGCGTAGCCACGTTTGGCCCTCGGCGTAGGCTACGCCGACGGCAGCCCTCGGCGTATGGCGTCGGCGTTTAGGTCCCTCGGCATAGACAACATTGCCGTCGGTGCAGCCCGGCCCTCGGCGTAGCACGCTACGCCGACGGCAAAACCGTCGGCATACAAATTTGAAAAATTTGAATTTTCTTTTTTCCAAAAAAAATACAAAAAAGAAAATCGAAAAAAAATAATTTTTTATATGCCGAGGGCTTTGCCGTCGGCATAGAGTTTTCAAATTTTTCAAAATTTAATTTTTTTTCACCATTTTTTTTCTTCTTTTTTTTACTTGTTTATCTTTCACCCATACACTTTTAACTCTAAGTACACTTAATCCTAGGTCCAATTACAATCATGGTTAAACTTCCCGGCCGGTCACCCATCCTCACACTACTCCAACCTCAGCACGCTTAACTTTTTGGTTCCATTCGGATGAGCTTCCCTTAAAGAATTGACACCTTACTGATAATAATAGCCTATCAACCCTATTAACCCTTGGATCGTGATGTCACAACTCTTTATTTTTAAATTCCAAACAATTACATAAGTAAACAACAATGAATATATAAGTAACAATGAATAATAATATTGAATTCAAATAACAATAAACAGATTTTATTTTTTGGTTTTTTTCTATTTAATATGGAATAATTGATATCTTTAAATCGAAAATTGAAATTCCACAAATAATATGTCTAAATCGATCAGAAAAATAAGAGGAATCTAAATATAACATCCATATCATCATTTGAACCCAAAAATTAGAGTAATCCAAATATGACGTCCAGCTTGCCATCTGGCCAAAATGGCCCCCTCGGGAGATGCGAAATGGCCGTACCGGACGCGCTGGTGCACCATTCGCCAACATGCTAAACGGAAAAAATTAGCACATAAAGTGATGTGTTATAGACCTAAAAACATTTTTCGCGGAATTTATTGAGCGACGGAAAGTGTACCCCTAGTTCAAATCCGGTTTCCAGCGGATTCGGCGGGACACCGCAGGAAGCAACAGTGATTTCCAGATAGCTAGCATGCACATATGGCATGTGATATGTGGTGCGGAGGCGGTGTCCTACCACTACGCGGATGTCTCGCGCAATACTAAAATACGCCTCATGTTGCTGCTTCACAAAAAAACTCGTTTTGGCACCCCAAAAATGAAATACCATCGCCCATGGGTCGGATTGGAAATCCGCTCCCGGGGCCATGCCTTCCTTCCCAGGGACCACGCACGTGCCAAATATGGTCTCGTTCCGACAAACTATGCGGTGTCACTGGCCGTTTCCTACTCATTTGCCCTAAAAGCCATACAACTCCGGACGTGATAGCTCTGTTTGTGAAGGGTTTTCCAAAATAATCGCCGTATCCTAATTCTAATTTTTGAGTGGTTACTAGGACACATAAAATGACGCCATGCGGCTCCAAGGGATTTTCTAACTTAGTTTAAATTGCCATCCGGCCAAAACGGGCCCCCACGGAGATGCGGTATGGCCGTACCGGGCGCGCTGGTGCACCCGTTCACCATCGCGCTAAACGAAAAAAATTAGCACATAAAGTGATGTGTTGTAGACCTAAAAACATTTTTCCCGTAATTTATTGAGCGACGGAAAGTGTACCCCTAGTTCAAATCCGGTCACTTTCCAGCGGATTCGGCGGGACACAACAGGAAGCCGCAGGGAATCCCAGATAGCTAGCACGCACATATGGCATGTGATATGTGGTGCGGAGGCGGTGTCCTACTAGTACGCGGAGGTCTCGCGCAATACAAAAATACGCCCCATGTAGCTGCTTCACAAAAAACCCGTTTGGCACCCTGAAAATGAAAAAACCATCGGCCATGGGTCGGATTGGAAATCCGCTTCCGGAGCATTGCTTCCCATCCCAGGGACCACGCACGTGCCAAATATGGCCTCGTTCCGACAAACTATGCGGTGTCACGGACCGTTTCCTACTCATTTCCCGTAAAAGTCATAGAACTCCGGACTTGATAGCCCTGTTTGTGAAAGGTGTTCCAAAATAACTGCCGTATCCCAATTCCGTCTTTTGGAGTGGTTACTAGGACACATAAAATGACGCCATGCGGCTCCGCGGGATTTTCTGACATCGTTTAAATCGCCATCTGGCCAAAATGGGAACCCGATGACATATAAGAAAGTGTTTGAATTGTTACTATATTAACATGATATACATGGTTCAAATATGCATGATTTTGACATAAACGGATAGAGGATGTTTTTCTGAACATTTTGATACCTTATACGCATTTTTCTGACATCATATGAATTAGTTATGATTTTTACAAAATTAGACAAATTTGACAAATAGTCTACGCCGAGGGTGGCCGTCGGCGTAGCCCTGTCTACGCCTAGGGCCAAACATATGCCGAGGGCTGCCCTCGGCGTAGACTTCGCTACGCCGACGGCAACGATACGCCGAGGGTGAGACTCGCTGGCTGGCGTGCCGGGCCATACGCCGACGGCCCCGACATTTGGCCGTCGGCGTATGCCACGGCCCTCGGCGTACGTCGCCATTCCTGTAGTGAGTGATTGTTTGGCACCAAAAGTGTTTTCTTTATTGTTCAAGGAGAAGCATACAGTTCATGCTACAAGAAGTAATTTGTCTCGGATGAAGTTTCTTAAGTTGTGATTCGAATTCACATTAACTCTAAGTTTTGAGTGAGCGAAATGAGGCCGTACGGATCGTCATTGACCTAGGTTAGGATTTCTATGTACACCCCTCTATAAGATGACACACGTGACAAGTTGAATATGTGAAATCCTCGGCATTGTGGAAACTCTCCTATGATAATAAAGTTTTGTTGGCTGACATCCCTGATTTATTACCTTTCTCTTTGAAAGAGTTTTTTCCATGTTAAATACTTATTTTCCCTGTGTTTGTTCGATTTTTCTTTGATTATTGCCCGCGGTGATAAAAAAACAATACTTACAAAGTTGGTTTGCAGAATGAATCGGTCTTATTATTCCGCATAGCTAGCAATTTTGATGCTTTATTTGAAGGACGAGTTCCTAATCAGGCACCAATGTTTAGGCGGTGCCTATGTATTTTAAAAGTATATAAATAAATATGTAATAATACAATAAAATAGCTAACGTTGGAAGTGATGATATTTATATAGGCGCTTAATGATGTGTGAATACTTTATCTCTTCAAGCACTTCGAATTGTACATACTCTAAAAGATGCTTAGAGAAGGATGTAGAGAAAGAAAGATGACCAGAAATTTTGAAGTGCTCACATCTGAGTTTTGAGCGTTTTTTTTCTTTTCCTATCCACGATCATCAGTCATTTGTGCACAGTGCACTACTCCGTTGCAAAAGAGAGAAGACGCAATCTTTACCGCCGTATTGTGTTGGCCCCCGGTCGGAAGAACGGTGACACAGCTGACAGGGGTGCACCGGCCCAGCCCGCCAGGCGCTAGGTCTACGAAACAGTACTGTCGCCTACCACCGTCCTCTACTCGATCGGTCAGCTCGTTCCGTCCGCGATTCCGTGCCCGTGAATAGACGCGAGCGCATATGCAACAGCCAGATCAGGGGTTGGATACTTGCTTGGATTCTGCCTTGCCTTTTTGACCGGACTGGAAGATCGAAGTGGATTCCCCGTAGTTGAAGCTAGCAGGTGCGCTGCATCCGGAAACCACGTTCCAAACCAAGCAACCAAAACCGCGGGAGCGCCGTCCCGCCGGATCTTCTGCATCCCGGCCGATCGTCGGTGGTGGTGGCGGCGGTGGCACATGCAACTTGGTTGGCGCCGTCAGCACGACGGGACCGGCCGGCCACTAGTGACTGGTCACTCGTGTGTACCTTGTACGCTGCAGGATAACGGGCTGCACAAACCGAAGGACTAACTGTTAGTTGAAGCAAAGCAACCGGCTGTGTGGATTTGGAACTTTGGATGGATGGATTTGGTAATTGTCCACCCGATCATCCACATGCCGTAGCCGTAGAGAGCGTGCTAGCCGCTCCACCATAAATAGGAGCTTGTATCGTGAATCTTCTCCACAATCCACTTACAGCAGCTTAATTAGCATCAGTACTAGCTACCAGACTACCACTCGCTCGACCATATCAAGTGAACAGGAGATGGACATGGAGATCCCAGTGATCGACCTCGACGGGCTCAACGGCGACGCCGCCGAGAGGACGCAGACCATGGCGCGGCTCCACCAAGCCTGCAAGGACTGGGGCTTCTTCTGGGTACGTAAGCTAGCTAGCGACCACACCGCTGCTGCTCATTGCAATGCTTCTCTTACATTTCATCAAGATGGCGCAGCCAACAAGGGAAACTAATATGGTCGCGTACGTACCATACCATGGCGCAGGTGGACAGCCACGGCGTGGATGCCGCGCTGATGGAGGAGGTGAAGCGCTTCGTCTACGGCCACTACGACGACCAACTCGAGGACAAGTTCTACGCCTCCGGCCTCGCCAAGGACCTACTGCAGGCGGCCGTCCCTGACCCTGAGGATTCCAACAAACCAGTCTCCGATCAGGTGGACTGGGAGAGCGCCTACTTCATCCGGCACAACCCCAACAACAACGTCGCCGACTTCCCGGAGATCCTGCCGCCAACAAGGTCAGTGTCGTCTCCCCGATCCCCTTAATTTTGTCTGCATACATCTCCGACACGCTCACGCTTGCTTTCTTGCCCACGTTCCTGTCACGCTCAGGGAGGTGCTCGACACGTACATCGCCCAGATGGTGTCGCTCGCCGAGCGGCTTGCCGAGTGCATGAGCCTCAACCTGGGCCTCGACTGCGCCCGCATCAAGGACACCTTCGCGCCGCCGTTCGTCGGGACCAAGTTCGCCATGTACCCGGCCTGCCCGCGCCCGGACCTCGTGTGGGGCCTCCGCGCCCACACCGACGCCGGCGGCATCATCCTGCTCCTGCAGGACGACGTCGTCGGCGGGCTCGAGTTCTTCAGGGGCGACCGGGAGTGGGTTCCCGTGGGACCCACCAAGGGCAGCAGGATCTTCGTCAACATCGGGGACCAGGTGGAGGTGATAAGCGGCGGGGTCTACAGAAGCGTGTTGCACCGCGTCGCCGCCGGCAGCGAGGGCCGCCGGCTATCCGTGGCAACGTTCTACAACCCTGGGATGGACGCCGTTGTGGCGGCGCCGGTCACGGCCGTACAGCTGTACCCCGGGGCGTACAGGTTCGGCGACTACCTCGACTACTACCAGGGCACCAAGTTTGCCGACAAGGCGGCGAGGTTTCAGGCCGTCAAGGAGCTGTTCGGTTAACGGGCCCGGTACGATTGATTATTTGTTGTGCGCGCTGGAGGTTTCATTTGCGTGTGCGATTGGTACCGTGGTATTGTGTTATTTTGGGCATTTGCTGCTTTCTTTTATGAGCTGTGCAATTACTCTTTTTTTTGTTGAACTGGAACATATATATTCCATTAAACTGGCTCAGCTAACTCACTGGCCACCAACTCAGTTACAACATCCGGTACTGACTCAACCCATCGAAGTCTAGAAATGGTCTGATTAGCTCCAAAAGCAGCTAATTCGTGGCCTACTTTATTACACATTCTAGGACAGTATGAAATTTCAAAATAGATAAAGTTCAACGATGCAAAGGAACGGATATCCCGAAACAACACTCCTTCTCGCGCCAAGTCGTACTCGAATCCCTTCAGTGCACTGACTAGATTGGTACAATCTGATTCAATATGAATCCTTCCCATCCCCCAGGCAGAGGCAGCCTGGATAGCTTCCATACAAGCTATTGCTTCAGTCTGCACAGCAGAACCTGTATGTGAAATTCGTCCAGCTCCTGACCCGAGCACATCTCCCATATGATCTCTGGCTACGAAGCCCCAGCCCCCTGTCTTGTATGCTCCTTGAATGCACCATCAATATTAAACTTTATGCAATCCTCTGTCGGCGCCATCCAGGTATTCAGCCTCCGATCCTCACCATACTCGCCTGTCTTCTTTTTGCAATACAACCTGCATTCGCCAGTCCAGTACCGCGCCTGACGCCAAATTTCGTTCACTGACAGATTTTTCTTCTCTGCATTCAATTTGTTTCTACCAATCCACCATCGCCACAATACACAACAGATTTGTACTAATTTATCAGGTATTTCCTCCAGGAGCTTCTGTACCACTGCTATTGCATGCGGCAAAGTGCATAATTGATCACGTAACTCTAGCTCCAACCGTGGCCATAGCTCTCTAACCTGCTTACATTTCAGAAAAATCCCGAGTCTTTGTGTGCTAAAGTGCTAAAGGCGAAGTATTTCCCAAACTGTTCTATTTTGGAAGCCTCGTCAAGTCCAGGTATTTCATATACATGGAGAAGCATTTTGAAGGGAGTAAGTTTGTTGAAGGAAGGAATTGTATGGCGTGTAGGAGATGGTACAAACATTAATATTTGGACAGATCCATGGTTGGCACGTGATGATGCGAGATTTCCCATTACACCGAGAGGTCAATGTGTACTGACCAAGGTAAATGAGCTGCTTAATCCAATCACAGGAGTTTGGGATGAAGAGTTGGTCAGGCAAACGTTTTGGGAGATTGATGTGAAAACCATCCTTGCTACTCCTGTTCAAGAAGATTTTGAGGATTTTGTGGCATGGCAATTGGATAAGAAAGGAATGTTTTCAGTGAAATCTGCTTATAAAATTTATGTAAATATTCGGGATGGACCACAAGCGACTTCCTCCAACAGTGCTACAGAAGGTTTCCAATGGTCTAAAATTTGGAAAATCCCATGTGTCCCAAAGATCCAACAATTTATATGGCGACTTGCACATAACAGTCTTCCGGTCAAACGCAACATTGAGAGAAGAGGTATGGAGTGTGATATACTATGTGTTTGCTGTGGGAGATTGGATGAGGATGGGGCACACATTTTTCTGTGCAATTACTCTTAGGCGAGCGCTGAGCGTCCCCGGGGATCAGATTTCTGATCCCCCGGTCTCCACCTGTTGGATACTTGGATCGGTCTATGTGGAGCGTTTTGGGCCGTCTGATCAAAGCATTATCTTACTTTCCCGTTTTGCTATCATGATGTACCAAAGTAGCAAAAAACGATTTAATTGTAGCAAATTCTATTTTCACCTAAAATCTCACTTTTGCTTCCATAAATGCACCATTGTAGCAAAACTAGCCCAATTGTAGCAAAGAAGGTTCACCCCTGAAAAAACACAGAACTCGCCGGAGACTCACCGGAGACCGCCGGAGATCTCGCCGAAGACCACATAGCAAAAACGTTACGCTATTGTAGCAAAAATAATCTGCCAATGTAGCAAAAGCGACCTCATCGGAGACATCGCTGGTGGTGTCTCCGGAGACCTCGCCGGAAAACCTCGTCGGAGAATGGGTAGCAAAAAATATATGCTATAGTAGCAACAATATAGAAGAAAAGTAGCAAAATACAAAGGACGCCACCATGACTCCCGCCGTCGCCGTTGCAAGTCGCGCCGCCATGGGCCTCTGCTGCTTCAGTCCACTGCAGGGCTGCTCCCATCGTGGAGACGCATTGCTACCAAGCCATGGGGCAGCTGCTACCATTGTAAGCGTTTTCCTTACTCTTAGCGGTACTATTGAACTACTACTATAAACATGACATGGTCGAAAACTGCTTTTGGCTCCCGAGGTCTAGTGCTCTCGCCATTTAAAAAAATAAAAGTAAGGACTGGTCATCCGGAACGTTTCCTTGGTAGGCTCCCCTGGGTCGCCACGTGACGGCCTAGGGGAGAAACCCTAGACCCCAACCTCGCACTCCCCCTCTCCCCTCCCACCCCTGCCGCCGCCAGAGTGCGCCGCCAAGCAAAGCCCGCGCGGTGCCGGTGATGGCAGGCCTTCCCTTACCCGACACGTAGCGGGCCGTGTGAGGCGGCACTTCTCCATGGCGACGGCGCTTCTCGGTGGAGGTCGATGGGGCCTGGCGCGGCAGCGGCCCGCGAGCTGCATCAGGGGCGTCCTCTCGCATATGGAGGCGGCAGTGGTCGAGGCAGCTGCGCGTGGTATGGCCCTGACACGTCCAATTTGCATCACTATTTTATATCATAATTTGCTGTTATTCATTGATATATTTCATATTGGGACACAATACTTATGTTATTTCATCTATTTTGCATGTTTCATCATTATTGGAGGATCAAGCACCGGAGCCAGGATTCTGCTGGAAAAGCACCGTCAGAATGCAATATTTCGGAAGATCAACCGTGGAAGGAAATTACACGTAAATTCCTATTTTCCGATGACGAAGAAAGCCAGAAGGGGGAGCCACTGGACCCAAGGTGGGCCTGACAACATGGCGGCGCGCCCATGGCTGGCCGCGCCACCATGGTGTGTGGGGGCCCCCCCTCTCGCCTCCTTTTCTTCGCGTACTCCTTCGTCCCGAAGACCTAAGCCACAGGGGTACCTCACGAAGAGTTACCCGCCTCGCGGGGCGGAGAACACCGAGAGAAAGAGCTCTCCGGCGGGTAGGAATCCGCCGGGGAAATTCCCTCCCGGAGGGGGAAATCGACGCCATCGCCATCGTCATCGAGCTGGACATCATCTCCATCATCATCATCATCATCTCCACCATCTACACCGCCATCACCACCGCTGCACCTCGTCACCGCTGTAACAATTTGGGTTGGATCTTGATTGTTTGATAGGGGAAACTCTCCCGGTGTTACTTTCTATTTGTTATTGATGCTATTGAGTGAAACCATTGAACCAAGGTTTATGTTCAGATTGTTATTCATCATCATATCACCTCTGATTGTATTCCATATGATGTCTCGTGAGTAGTTCGTTTAGTTCTTGAGGACATGGGTGAAGTCTAAATGTTAGTAGTGAACTATGGTTGAGTAATATTCAATGTTATGATATTTAAGTTGTGGTGTCATTCTTCTAGTGGTGTCGTGTGAACGTCGACTACACGATACTTCACCATTTATGGCCCTAGGGAGTGCATCTTGTATTCGGTTGCTAATTGCGGGGTTGCCGGAGTGACAGAAACCTAAGCCCCCGTTAGTATACCGATGCAAGAGGGATCGCAGGATCTCAGAGTTTAAGGCTGTGGTTAGATTTATCTTAATTACTTTCTTGTAGTTGCGGATGCTTGCAAGGGGTATAATCACAAGTATGTATTAGTCCTAGGAAGGGCGGTGCATTAGCATAGGTTCACCCACACAACACTTATCAAAACAATGAAGATTATTTAGCTACATGAAGCGAAAGCACTAGACTAAAATCCCCGTGTGTCCTCAAGAACGTTTGGTCATTATAAGTAAACAAACCGGCTTGTCCTTTGTGCTAAAAAGGATTGGGCCACTCGCTGCAATTATTTCTCTCGCATTTTACTTACTCGTACTTTATTCATCTATTACATCAAAACCCCTTGAATACTTGTTTGTGAGCATTTACAGTGAATCCTTCATCGAAACTGCTGTCAACACCTTCTGCTCCTCGTTGGGATCGACATTCTTACTTATCGAAGATACTACGATACCCCCTATACTTGTGGGTCATCAAGACTATTTTCTTCGCCGTTGCCGGGGAGTGAAGCGCTATTGGTAAGTGGAATTGGTAAGGAAAACCTTTAGCTATAAGTATTATAAGATATGTCTTCTTCTCTCTTCAATTTCTTTGATACGTCTCCACGTATCGATAATTTCTTATGTTCCATGCCACATTATTGATGATATCTACATGTTTTATGCACACTTTATGTCATATTTATGCATTTTCCGAACTAACCTATTAACAAGATGCCGAAGTGCCGTTCGTTTCTGCTGTTTTTGGTTTCAGAAATCCTAGTAACGAAATATTCTCGAATTGGACGAAATCAACGCCCAGGTTCCTATTTTTCCACGAAGCTTCCAACACCCGGAAGGACCGAGGGGGCCACAGGGCCCCATATGATAGGCCGGCGCGGCCTGGCCCCGCCGCGCGGCCCTATGGTGTCGTCGCCCCTTCGACCTTCTGACGCTGCCCTTTCGCCTATATAAAGCCCCTGCGTCGAAAACCTTTACGGAAGAAGCCACGGTACGCGAAACCTTCCAGAGCCGCCGCCACCGCGAAGCCAAGATCTGGGGGACAGGAGTCTCTGTTTCGGCACCCCGGAGCGGGGAAGTGCCCCCGGAAGGCTTCTCCATCGACACCGCTGCCATCTCCACCACCATCTTCATCAACGCTGCTGCTCCCATGAAGAGGGAGTAGTTCTCCATTGAGGCTCGGGGCTGTAGCTATGTGGTTCATCTCTCTCCTATGTAGTTCAATACAATAATCTCATGAGCTGCCTTACATGATTGAGATTCATATGATGATGCTTGTAATCTAGATGTCATTGTGCTAGTCAAGTGAGTTTTACTTATGTGATCTCCGGAGACTCCTTGTCCCACGTGTGTAAAGGTGACAGTGTGTGCACCGTGTGGGTCTCTTAGGCTATATTTCACAGAATACTTATTCACTGTTATGAATGGCATAGTGAAGTGCTTATTTATATCTCTTTATGATTGCAATGTATTTTGTATCACAATTTATCTATGTGCTACTCTAGTGATGTTATTAAAGTAGTTTTATTCCTCCCGCACGGTGTAATGGTGACAGTGTGTGCATCGTGTTAGTACTTGGCGTAGGCTATGATTATGATCTCTTGTAGATTATGAAGTTAACTATTGCTATGATGGTATTGATGTGATCTATTCCTCCTACTGGTGTGAAGGTGACAGTGTGCATGCTATGTTAGTACTTAGTTTAGTCGTGTCGATCTTTCATGCACTCTAAGGTTATTTAAATATGAACATTGAATTGTGGAGCTTGTTAACTCCGGCATTGAGGGTTCGTGTAATCCTACGCAATGTGTTCATCATCCAACAAGAGAGTGTAGAGTATGCATTTATCTATTCTGTTATGTGATCAAAGTTGAGAGTGTCCACTAGTGAAAGTCTAATCCCTAGGCCTTGTTCCTAAATACTCTATCGCTTGTTACTGTTTTACTAATTACTACGCTACGTTACTACGCATGTTTACTTCCTGCAATATTACTACCATCAACTGCACGCCAGCGATCTATTTTCTAGCCGTACTCTGCTCATATTCATTCATACCACTTGTATTTCACTATCTCTTCGCCGAACTAGTGCACCTATTAGGTGTGTTGGGGACACAAGAGACTTCTTGTTTTGTGGTTGCAGGGTTGCATGAGAGGGATATCTTTGACCTCTTCCTCCCCGAGTTCGATAAACCTTGGGTGATCCACTTAAGGGAAAACTTGCTGCTGTTCTACAAACCTCTTCTTGGAGGCCCAACACTGTCTACAAGAATAGAAGCACCCGTAGACATCAAGCACTTTTCCGCGCCGTTGCCGGGGAGGAAAGGTAAAAGGCACTCATACTTCGGTTCCAGGTAACAGTACTTTTCTGGCGCCATTGTGTGTGTGCTCGAAGCTATTTCCTTTAGACTCTGCAATTGCGACATTTGGTTTCTTGTTTACACTAGTTAGGCATAATGGACAACAATGACCTTTTTATTCTATTTCCTGATTTAAGACATGGATGGTTTGATGCGAAAATTAAAAAAACCATGGAACATATTAATATGAATGCTTTGAACACCATTGTTGTTAATGATATGGAAAATTCTAAGCTTGGGGAAGCTGGTTTTGATGAGCATGATATTTTTAGTCCCCCAAGCATTGAGGAGAAAATTTTCTTTGATGATACTTTGCCTCCCATTTATGATGATTATAATGATAGTAGTCTTTTGTTACCACCTGTTATGGAGGATAAATTTGATTATGATTACAATATACCTCCTATATTTGATAGCTACTTTGTTGAATTTGCTCCCACTACAATTAATAAGAATGACTATGCTTATGTTGGGAGTAGTAATTATTTTATGAATGAGACTCATGATAAGAATGCTTTATGTGATAGTTATATTGTTGAGTTTGCTCATGTTGCTACTGAAAGTTATTATGAGAGAGGAAAATATGGTTGTAAAAATTTTCATGTTACTAAAACACCTCTCTATGTGCTGAAATTTTTGAAGCTACACTTGTTTTATCTTCCTATGCTTGTTACTTTGCTCTTCATGAACTTGTTTATTTACAAGATTCCTATGCATAGGAAGCATGTTAGACTTAAATGTGTTTTGAATTTGCCTCTTGATGCTCTCTTTTGCTTCAACTTCTATTTCTTGCGAGTGCATCATTAAAACTGCTGAGCCCATCTTAATGGCTATAAAGAAAGAACTTCTTGGGAGATAACCCATGTGTTTATTTTACTACAGCAATTTTTGTTTTGTTGAGTCTTGAAAGTTGTTTACTACTGTAGCAACCTCTCATTATCATGTTTTTGTGCCAAGTAAAGTTTCTATGTTAAAGTTGATGTTATATTTGGGATCGCTGCGCAGAAACAGCATTGCTGTCTGTCACGAATTCTGGCACAAGTCTCTGTAGAAAATTCGAAAAAATCTGCCAATTTACGAGCGTGATCCTCAGATATTTACGCAACTTTCATTAGTTTTGAGTTTTTCCGTTTGAGCAAGTCTGGTGCCATTTTAAAATTCGTCTTTACGGACTGTTCTGTTTTTGACAGATTCTGCCTTTTATTTCGCATTGCCGCTTTTGCTTTGTTGAATGGGTTTCTTTGTTCCATTAACTTTCAGAAGTTTTGTGCAATGTCCAGAAGTGTTAAGAATGATTGTGTCACCTCTGAACATGTGAATTTTTGATTATGCACTAACCCTCTAATGAGTTTGCTTGAAGTTTGGTGTGGCAGAAGTTTTCAAGGGTCAATAGAAGAGGGTGATATAATGTGATCGAGAAGAGTGAAAGGTCTAAGCTTGGGGATGCCCCGGTGGTTCATCCCTGCATATTTTAAGAAGAATCAAGCATCTAAGCTTGGGGATGCCCAAGGCATCCCCTTCTTCATCGACAACTTATCAGGTTTCTTCTAGTGAAACTATATTTTTATTCGGTCACATCTTATGTATTTTACTTGGAGCGTCCGTGTGTGCTTTTATTTTTGTTTTGTTATCTTAGTTCTCTGAATAAGTTCATCCTTGTGTGGGAGAGAGACACGCTCCGTATGAACACATGTGTTCTTAGCTCATAATATTCATGGCGAAGTTTCCTCTTCGTTAAATTGTTATATGGTTGGAATTGAAAAATGCTACATGTAGTAATTGGTAAAATGTCTTGGATAATGTGATACTTGGAAATTGGTGTGCTCATGTTTAAGCTCTTGCATCATATACTTTGCACCTATTAATGAAGAAATACATAGAGCTTGCTAAAATTTGGTTTGCATATTTGGTCTCTCTAAGGTCTAGATAATTTCTAGTATTGAGTTTTGAACAACAAGGAAGACGGTGTAAAGTCTTATAATGTTTACAATATGTCTTTTATGTGAGTTTTGCTGCACCGGTTCATCCTTGTGTTTGTTTCAAATAACCTTGCTAGCCTAAGCCTTGTATCGAGAGGGAATACTTCTCATGCATCCAAAATCCTTGAGCCAACCACTATGCCATTCGTGTCCACCATATCTACCTAGTACATGGTATTTCTCCGCCATTCCAAAGTAAATTGCTTGAGTGCTACCTTTAAACCATTCAAAATTTATCACCTCTTATTTGTGTCAATGTTTTATAGCTCATGAGGAAGTATGTGGTGTTTTATCTTTCGATCTTGTCATTTACTTTTGACACTTTCACAATGGACTAGTGGCACATCCGCTTATCCAATAATTTTGCAAAAAGAGCTGGCAATGGGGTTCCCAGCCCCAATTAATTAACTTTCATTAATAATTCTCTTCACATGTTTTGCTCTGATTCATCAGTAAGCAACTTAATTTTGCAAATAGACACTCCTCCATGGTATGTGAATGTTGGAAGGCACCCGAGGATTCGGTTAGCCATGGCTTGTGTAAGCAAAAGGTTGGGAGGAGTGTCATCCATAAATAAATAAAAACTAAACTAAAGTACATGTGTAAACAAAAGAGAAGAGGGATGATCTACCTTGCTGGTAGAGATAACGTCCTTCATGGGAGCCGCTCTTGAAAGTCTGGTTGATGAGGTAGTTAGAGTACCCGCTACCATTCGTTGACAACAACAAACACCTCTCAAAACTTTACTTTTATGCTCTCCTTATGTTTTCAAAATAAAAGCTCTAGCACAAATATAGCAATCGATGCTTTCCTCTTTGAAGGACCTTTCTTTTACTTTTATGTTGAGTCAGTTCACCTATCTCTCTCCACCTCAAGAAGCAAACACTTGTGTGAACTGTGCATTGATTCTTACATACTTGCTTATTGCATTTGTTATATTACTCTATGTTGACAATTATCCATGAGATATACATGTTACAAGTTGAAAGCAATCGCTGAAACTTAATCTTCCTTTGTGTTGCTTCAACACCTTTACTTTGATTTATTGCTTTATGAGTTAACTCTTATGCAAGACTTATTGATGCTTGTCTTGAAAGTACTATTCATGAAAAGTCTTTGCTTTATGATTCACTTGTTTACTCATGTCATTACCATTGTTTTGATCGCTGCATTCACTTCATATGTTTACAAATAGTATGATCAAGTTTATGACGGCATGTCACTTAAGAAATTATCTTTGTTATCGTTTTACCTGCTCGGGACGAGCAGAACTAAGCTTGGGGATGCTGATACGTCTCCGACGTATCGATAATTTCTTATGTTCCATGCCACATTATTGATGATATCTACATGTTTTATGCACACTTTATGTCATATTCGTGCATTTTCCGGAACTAACCTATTAACAAGATGCCGAAGTGCCAGTTTTTGCTGTTTTTGGTTTCAGAAATCCTAGTAACGAAATATTCTCGGAATTGGACGAAATTAACGCCCAGGTTCCTATTTTTCCACGAAGCTTCCAGAACACCCGGGAAGGACCAGAGGGGGGCCACAGGGCCCCCAGATGATAGGCCGGCGCGGCCCAGGCCCTGGCCGCGCGGCCCTATGGTGTCGTCGCCCTTCGACCTTCTGACGCTGCCCTTTCGCCTATATAAAGCCCCGCGAAAACCCTTACGAGAAGCCACGCACGCGAACCTTCCAGAGCCGCCGCCATCGCGAAGCCAAGATCCGGGGGACAGGAGTCTCTGTTCCGGCACCCGCCGGAGGGAAGTGCCCCGGAAGGCTTCTCCATCGACACCGCTGCTATCTCCACCGCCATCTTCATCAACGCTGCTGCTCCCATGAAGAGGGAGTAGTTCTCCATTGAGGCTCGGGGCTGTACCGGTAGCTATGTGGTTCATCTCTCTCCTATGTAGTTCAATACAATAATCTCATGAGCTGCCTTACATGATTGAGATTCATATGATGATGCTTGTAATCTAGATGTCATTGTGCTAGTCAAGTGAGTTTTACTTATGTGATCTCCGGAGACTCCTTGTCCCACGTGTGTAAAGGTGACAGTGTGTGCACCGTGTGGGTCTCTTAGGCTATATTTCACAGAATACTTATTCACTGTTATGAATGGCATAGTGAAGTGCTTATTTATATCTCTTTATGATTGCAATGTGTTTTGTATCACAATTTATCTATGTGCTACTCTAGTGATGTTATTAAAGTAGTTTTATTCCTCCTGCACGGTGTAATGGTGACAGTGTGTGCACTCGTGTTAGTACTTGGCGTAGGCTATGATTATGATCTCTTGTAGATTATGAAGTTAACTATTGCTATGATGGTATTGATGTGATCTATTCCTCCTAACTGTGAAGGTGACAGTGTGCATGCTATGTTAGTACTTGGTTTAGTCGTGTCGATCTTTCATGCACTCTAAGGTTATTTAAATATGAACATTGAATTGTGGAGCTTGTTAATTCCGGCATTGAGGGTTCGTGTAATCCTACGCAATGTGTTCATCATCCAACAAGAGAGTGTAGAGTATGCATTTATCTATTCTGTTATGTGATCAAAGTTGAGAGTGTCCACTAGTGAAAGTCTAATCCCTAGGCCTTGTTCCTAAATACTGCTATCACTGCTTGTTACTGTTTTATTGAATTACTACTGCTATGTTACTACTGCATGTTTACTTCCTGCAATATTACTACCATCAACTGCACGCCAGCGATCTATTTTCTGGCGTCGTACTACTGCTCATATTCATTCATACCACTTGTATTTCACTATCTCTTCGCCGAACTAGTGCACCTATTAGGTGTGTTGGGGACACAAGAGACTTCTTGTTTTGTGGTTGCAGGTTGCATGAGAGGGATATCTTTGACCTCTTCCTCCCTGAGTTCGATAAACCTTGGGTGATCCACTTAAGGGAAAACTTGCTGCTGTTCTACAAACCTCTGCTCTTGGAGGCCCAACACTGTCTACAAGAATAGAAGCACCCGTAGACATCAAATCTACTACTACTGCAACGGTAGTGGATGAAGCGCCAGGTGAGGAAGTGATACCATATAAAATACCTATGAAAATTATTGAACGTGTTATGGATAACCGCTATGAAGGGGATGGAACTGTTCATCCTGGTGATCATTTACTGTTTTTGCATGAATTATGCGGGTTATTCAAATGTGCAGGTATTGCTATGAATGAAGTTAGAAAGAAACTATTCACTATATCGCTGTCTGGTAAAGCGGCGCACTGGTATAAATTGCTGAAGAATGGTGATTCTCTTGATTGGGAGGACATTGTGCCTTTATTCTATTCCAAATTTTATCCTCCAAGTGAAATTCACAAAGATCGGAACCGCATATATAATTTCTGGCCTCATGATGGAGAGAGTATTGCCCAAGCTTGGGGGAGATTGAAGTCTTTAATGCTCAAATGCCCCATTCATGAGCTTCCTGGTAATGTTATTATTGATAATTTCTATGCAAGACTTTCTTTTCAAGACAAGACCTTGCTGGATACTTCTTGTTCTGGATCATTTACACGCAACAAAGAAGAGTTTAAAAGGGACCTTCTTGATCGGATCCAGGAGAATACTGAAGGATGGGAGAACGACAAAGATAGAGAATCAGGTATAATTTATGATTATAAATGCATTGAAGCTTTTATGGATACTGATAAATTTCGTAATATGAGTGCTACATATGGTCTTGATTCCCAAGTGGTTGCAAATCTTTATAAAGCTTTTGCCTCTCATTATGAATTGCCTAAGAAGAATTTTGATAAGTATCATGAACCGTATAAAGATAAAATTGATTCATCTGTAAATAAATGTGTAGTGATTGAAACTGTTGATCATGTTATTCCTGAAGCTTATATTGAAAAAACTCCTTTCCCTGCTAAAATGAAGGAGTACTCTGTCATATCTAGTGCGGTTAATAAAAGTGAAAAGAAACCTAAAGAACCTGAAGAACAAATTAAAGTTGAACCTGCTGTTGCAATAATTAAAGATCTTGTGACTGAAAATGTGGAGGATGGTCATATTATTTTCTGTGAAGATGCTTCTAATATTGTTTCACATCCTAATAAACCTAAACAAGTTAGTGTTCCTATGCTATCTGTTAGAATTGGTGATCATTGCTATTATGGTTTATGTGATATTGGTGCAAGTGTTAGTGCTATTCCTTATGAGCTTTACACGGAGATTATGCACGAAATTGATTCTTGTGAACTTGAAGATATTGATGTGGTTATTCAGCTTGGCTAATAGAGAAACTATTTCTCCAATTGGTATTGTTCGAGATGTGGAAGTTCTATGTGGTAAGATTAAATATCTTGCTGACTTTTTGGTACTTGGTTCTGCTGCTAGTGATCATTGTCCTATCATTTTTGGTAGACCTTTTCTAAATACTTGTGGAGCTATTATAGATTGCAAGAAAGAGAAAATTTTGACTAAATTTGCTGGTGAATCTTATGAGTTTAACTTCTCTAAATTTACCAAAACTCCTTATAAAGCTGATTTGCCTAGTGATGATTTTAAAATGGAGCAGTGTGCATCTATTGTTCTTGTTCCTAATAATCCTTTGCAGCAACATTTGGAGAATAGCAAAAGTGAAGCTTTTAGGAAAGAAAGAGATGAGCTTGAGGAAATTTTTCTTCGCCAACCTATTCTCAAGCATGATTTACCGGTGGAAGATTTGGGTACAACACCGCCACCAAAGGAAGATCCTGTTTTTGATTTAAAGCCTTTACCTGATAATCTTAAATATGCTCATATTGATGATAAGAAAATATATCCTGTTATTATTAGTTCTAAGCTTTCAGAGATTGAGGAAGAAAGGTTATTGGAAATATTGAAGAAACACCGAGGAGCTATTGGCTATACTCTTGATGATTTGAAAGGGATTTCTCCTTCTATTTGCCAACATGCTATCAATATGGAAGATGATGCAAAGCCTGTTGTTGAACATCAACGTCGTCTAATTCCGAAGATGAAGGAAGTGGTAAGGAATGAGGTATTAAAACTTCTTGAAGCTGGTATTATATATCCTATTGCTGATAGTAGATGGGTTAGTCCTGTGCATTGTGTTCCTAAGAAAGGAGGAATGACTGTTGTGCCTAATGATAACGATGAGCTCATTCCTCAAAGAGTAGTTGTAGGGTATAGAATGTGCATTGATTTTCGAAAAGTTAATAAAGTTACTAAGAAAGATCATTACCCTTTACCATTCATTGATCAAATGCTAGAAAGGTTGTCTAAAAATACTCACTTTTGTTTTCTTGATGGTTATTCTGGATTTTCACAAATTGCTGTTAAAGCTAAAGATCAAGAGAAAACCACGTTTACTTGTCCTTATGGAACTTATGCTTATAGGCGTATGCCTTTTGGTTTATGTAATGCTCCTGCTACTTTTCAAAGATGCATGTCTGCTATTTTTCATGGTTTTTGCGAGAGTATTGTAGAGGTGTTCATGGATGATTTTTCTGTCTATGGGAATTCTTTTGATAATTGCTTGCGAAACCTCGATAAAGTTTTGCAGAGATGTGAAGAAACTAACCTTGTTCTTAATTGGGAGAAATGCCATTTTATGGTTAATGAAGGAATTGTATTGGGACATAAAATTTCCGAGAGAGGTATTGAAGTTGATAGAGCTAAAGTTGAAGCAATTGAGAAGATGCCCTATCCAAGGGATGTTAAAGGTATTCGTAGTGTTCTTGGTCATGCTGGGTTTTATAGGAGATTTATTAAAGATTTCTCTAAAATTTCAAAGCCTCTTACTAATCTTCTTCAAAAAGATGTACCTTTTGTTTTTGATGATGATTGTAAGCTTTTGAAATTCTAAAGAAAGCCTTAACAACTGCTCCTGTAGTTGAACCTCCTGATTGGAATTTGCCTTTTGAGATTATGTGTGATGCTAGTGATTTTGCTGTAGGCGCTGTTCTTGGACAGCGAGTAGATAAAAAATTAAATGTTATTCATTATGCTAGTAAGACTCTTGATGCTGCTCAAAGAAATTATGCTACAACTGAAAAGGAATTGTTAGCTGTAGTCTTTGCTTGTGACAAGTTTAGACCCTATATTGTTGATTCAAAAGTCACGATTCATACTGATCATGCTGCAATTAGATACCTTATGACAAAGAAAGATGCTAAGCCAAGGCTTATTAGGTGGGTACTTCTGTTGCAAGAATTTGATTTACATATTATAGATAGGAAAGGTGCTGATAATCCTGTTGCTGATAATTTGTCTAGATTGGAAAATATTGCTTATGATCCTGTTCCTGTTAATGATAGTTTTCCAAATGAACAATTGGCTGTAATAAAGGTGAGCTCGCGAGAGAGCCCTTGGTATGCTGATTATGCTAACTTTATTGTTTCGAAGTATTTGCCTCCAACCTTTTCAGCTCAGCAAAGGAGGAAATTCTTTTATGACTTGAGGCATTATTTTTGGGATGACCCACACTTATATAAAGAAGGAGTAGATGGTATTATGCGAAGATGTGTTCCTGAATATGAACAACAGGAGATATTGAGTAAATATCATGGTAGTGTTTATGGAGGACATTACGCTGGAGATAGAACCGCACAAAAGGTTCTACAATCAGGTTTTTATTGGCCAACACTTTTCAAAGATGCAAGGAAGTTTATCTTATCTTGTGATGAATGTCAAAGAGTTGGTAATATCTCTAGACGCAATGAAATGCCTATGAATTATACTCTTGTTATTGAACCATTCGATTGTTGGGGATTCGACTTCATGGGTCCTTTCCCTTCTTCAGAAGGTAACACTCATATACTTGTCGCTTGATTATGTTACTAAATGGGTAGAAGCTATACCTACAAAAAGTGCTGATGGTGAGACCTCTTTAAAAATGCTTTTAGATATTATTTTTCCTAGATTTGGAGTACCTAGATATATTATGACTGATGGAGGTTCTCATTTTATTCATGGAGGTTTTAGAAAAACTCTTGCTAAGTATGGTATTAATCATAGAATTGCTTCCGCTTATCACCCTCAAACTAGTGGTCAAGTAGAATTATCAAATAGAGAGATTAAATCTATTTTGGGAAAGACCGTTAATAAATCTAGAAAGAATTGGGCTAGTAAATTGAAGGAAGCACTATGGGCTTATAGAACTGCTTATAAAAATCCTATGGGAATGTCACCTTATAAAATGGTTTATGGAAAAGCTTGTCATTTACCTTTAGAACTAGAGCACAAAGCTTATTGGGCTGTTAGAGAACTAAATAAAGATCCAAAACTAGCCGGTAATAAGAGGTTGCTGCAATTAAGTTCTCTAGATGAATGGAGAAGTGAAGCTTATGAAAATGCTAAACTCTTTAAAGAAAAAGTTAAGAAGTGGCATGATAGAAGAATCATCAAAAGAGAGTTTAATATTGGGGATAAAGTCCTATTGTATCGGTCTCGTCTCAGATTCTTTGCAGGGAAATTACTTTCGAAATGGGAAGGACCATATGTTATTGAGGAGGTGTATCGTTCAGGAGCAATTAAAATTAGCTCTTTGGAAGGCAACGCCACGCAAGTGGTGAATGGACAAAGACTCAAGCATTATATCTCGGGTGATTCTTATAATGTTGATGTTGATATTATTCAAGTGGAAACACCGGAGGTTTTCATCAAAGGACAAATTGACAGTCCGCCAGAACTCGACTTTGAATAGGTAACAGTACAGGTAATAAAAGTCCGCGTTTAGCTTTCCGAACAATATTTCTGCTGTTTTTGGAAAATATGAAAAATTACGGGATCGAAACGGAGTGGAAGAGACGCGCGAGGGCCCGTCACCATAGGCCGGCGCGGGCCCCACCCTGGCCGCGCCGCCCTATGGGGACAGCCCCTCGGCGTCCCTTTTCCACTCGTTTTCGGCCTGGAACCTTCCTTTTATTGTAAAAATATTTGCTATATAATCCCCCGGACCCCTGGAGGTCCGTATATCGTTTTCTCGTCGTGTTTTGTTTCGAGCTGTTTTCTGCCAGATCTGTTTTGGTCTAGAGGCACCATGGTCTCCAACAACAAGGACAAGGGACCTTTGGAGGAAGATATTCAAGACCCGGAACTGAAGGAAGAAGACGCAAGTGAGGATGAGGAAGAAGTGGAGGAAGTTCCGCGAGTACACCAGCGTGCCACCATTGCAAGCATTGGCATGATATCAAATCCATCCAACACCAAGAGGAGTGCACGAATCGCTACCGGAGGAGCGGTTCCACGTCATTACTTGGCTCCAAGGACATCTTCTCCGGCAATTACAGCCCTTTCCGCAACCTAATCTACGATCGTCAAACTGAAAGAACCCCCAAGGTAGTGTTGCCAAGTGGTTGGGATATAGATCGTTCTAACATTGCAGGAGAGATGAAATCTGAAGCTGAAGGATGGGGAAACAACTCTAGGAGTTGGGATTCACCACCTGACATGATTATGAGCCGCGTTGAGCACAACTCGGAACTGATTCGCAACCTCACCTATGAGATTGAAGATTTAAAGGAGCTTGTTAAGAAGCTTGTCGAGAAGAATCCATCACCATCACCACCGAAGGAGTAATTCATCATCGGTATTGGCATCCCCTTGGTTTGTTCCAAGCTTGGGGAGTGCCGCGGTATCACATCATCACTACCTTTATCTTTTACTATCAAGTAGTGTCATATCATGAGTAGGGAAGTTATCATATGGAATAGTTTGCAATGTGGAAGTATCTCTCTTAGTTGGTTATCTATGTATCCGTTGGTGTGAGTTATCGTTATGGAATATTAATGAGAAGTCTTATCATTTACTTTTTGCACACCTTATTTTAGTTTGCAATCTCCATTATATGATTACTCTTGACATTAGTATTGATATCACTTTGGGAGCATCAAGTAAATCTATTTGGTTTTGGCAAACTTAGCATTGGTCAATAGCAACAACACCCTGATGTTTAAATAGAAGAGAGAAATACACTTAGATATATTACTATTTTATCTCTATGCTAATGAGTTTAGTATTCTGAAGTTAAAATTGCTTGTGCTTATGAGAAAGATGAATGATTGTTTCTATCATATGTATATTTGTTTGTTTCCCTCAACCTTTATGCTTGCTATCAAACCTTGCTAGCCAAAAACCTGTATTGAGAGGGAATGCTTCTCATACATCCATAACCTTAGACCAAACGTGCCATTGGTGTCCACCATACCTACCTACTACATGGTATTTTCTGCCATTCCAAGTAAATACTTCATGTGCTACCTTTAAATAATTCAAACTATATTACTCCTTATTTGTGTCAATGTTTTATAGCTCATGAGGAAGTATGTGGTGTTTTATCTTTCAATCTTGTTGGGCGGACTTTCACCAATGGACTAGTGGCACATCCGCTTATCCAATAATTTTGCAATAAGAGCTGGCAACGGGGTTCCCAGCCCCAATTAATAACTTTCATTAATAATTCTCTTCACATGTTTTGCCCTGATTTATCAGTAAGCAACTTAATTTTGCAATAGACACTCCTCCATGGTATGTGAAAGTTGGAAGGCACCGAGGATTCGGTTAGCCATGGATTGAGAAAGCCAAGGTTGGGGGGAGTGTCATCCATAATAAAACTAAAATACATGTGTAAACAAAAGAGAAGGGGGATGATCTACCTTGCTGGTAGAGATGCCGTCCCTCATGGGAGCCGCTCTTGGAAGGTTCGTTCGCAAGGGGTTAGAGTGCCCGCTACCATTCGTTGACAACAACAAACACCGCTCAAAATCTTACTTTTATGCTCTTTATATGATTTCAAAACTTGAAAAGCTCTAGCACATGATTTAATCCCTGCTTCCCTCTGCGAAGGGCCTATCTTTTACTTTTATGTTGAGTCAGTAAACCTATTTCCCTCTATCTCAAGCAAGCAATTGAGTTGTTGTGAACCAACCATTTATGCTAATCATGTCTTTTATACTTTCTTGTTTAGTACAAATTTTATCTGAATGAATATGACTTTGATGTTATCAATGATTATGAGGAGATTGTTATGATTGAATATGAAAGCCCTGCTATATAAGTTCTAATATGAAAGCCTTGCTTATTAAATAAGAGCAATCCGTTAGTAGTTCTCTGACCAAGAACAAAGTTTGCCATAACCATCTATGATTTCCTATGCACCTTTACTTGTGATTTCTCTTTACTTATTTCAAGTTGAGTTATATGAAGAGAATGTTTACTAGAATGTCTTGTGTGAATCAATATGATGCTTCTTGTCCGTATTTTATTTATCGACTCTTCACTCCATAAACATGTGGTCTTGTTTATTGAGCTCAGTTTCGCTTGGGGACAAGCGAGGTCTAAGCTTGGGGGAGTTGATACGTCCAATTTGCATCACTATTTTATATCATAATTTGCTGTTATTCATTGATATATTTCATATTGGGACACAATACTTATGTTATTTCATCTATTTTGCATGTTTCATCATTATTGGAGGATCAAGCACCGGAGCCAGGATTCTGCTGGAAAAAGCACCGTCAGAACGCAATATTTCGGAAGATCAACTGTGGGAAGGAAATTACACGTAAATTCCTATTTTTCCGATGACGAAGAAAGCCAGAAGGGGGAGCCAGCTGGACCCAAGGTGGGCCCAGACAACATGGCGGCGCGGCCCATGGCCTGGCCGCGCCACCATGTGTGTGGGGGCCCCACAGCCCCTCTCGCCTCCTTTTCTTCGCGTACTCCGTCCCGAAGACCTAAGCCACAGGGGTACCTCACGAAGAGTTACAGCCGCCTCTGCGGGGCGGAGAACACCAGAGAGAAAAGAGCTCTCCGGCGGGCAGGAATCCGCCGGGGAAATTCCCTCCCGGAGGGGGAAATCGACGCCATCGCCATCGTCATCGAGCTGGACATCATCTCCATCATCATCATCATCATCTCCACCATCTACACCGCCATCACCACCGCTGCACCTCGTCACCGCTGTAACAATTTGGGTTGGATCTTGATTGTTTGATAGGGGAAACTCTCCCGGTGTTACTTTCTATTTGTTATTGATGCTATTGAGTGAAACCATTGAACCAAGGTTTATGTTCAGATTGTTATTCATCATCATATCACCTCTGATTGTATTCCATATGATGTCTCGTGAGTAGTTCGTTTAGTTCTTGAGGACATGGGTGAAGTCTAAATGTTAGTAGTGAACTATGGTTGAGTAATATTCAATGTTATGATATTTAAGTTGTGGTGTCATTCTTCTAGTGGTGTCGTGTGAACGTCGACTACACGATACTTCACCATTTATGGGCCTAGGGGAGTGCATCTTGTATTCGGTTGCTAATTGCGGGGTTGCCGGAGTGACAGAAACCTAAGCCCCCGTTAGTATACCGATGCAAGAGGGATCGCAGGATCTCAGAGTTTAAGGCTGGTTAGATTTATCTTAATTACTTTCTTGTAGTTGCGGATGCTTGCAAGGGGTATAATCACAAGTATGTATTAGTCCTAGGAAGGGCGGTGCATTAGCATAGGTTCACCCACACAACACTTATCAAAACAATGAAGATTATTTAGCTACATGAAGCGAAAGCACTAGACTAAAATCCCCGTGTGTCCTCAAGAACGTTTGGTCATTATAAGTAAACAAACCGGCTTGTCCTTTGTGCTAAAAAGGATTGGGCCACTCGCTGCAATTATTTCTCTCGCATTTTACTTACTCGTACTTTATTCATCTATTACATCAAAACCCCTTGAATACTTGTTTGTGAGCATTTACAGTGAATCCTTCATCGAAACTGCTGTCAACACCTTCTGTCCTCGTTGGGATCGACATTCTTACTTATCGAAGATACTACGATACACCCCCTATACTTGTGGGTCATCAGGCCCTGATGCTCGTGGTCGTGCATGGCGCCCGGGCTCGATCTAGGCCTGGGCGGGCCTATGCGGGCTGCGGCTTTAGGGGATGGTGGCGGCGCGAGGAGCTCTGTCTCCGGCATGCTGTGTGGGCGCGACTGCAGTGGTGGTTGGCCGGCAAGGGTGGCCTCCTCGCCCGAGCTCTTGCTGGCCGCCGGTGAGGCCGGTGGTGGCCGGTACTCCTCTTCTGCGACAGTGAGGCCAGTGTGGCTTCTTGCCTTTCTCGCGGTGGTCGAAGCTGGCGTCTGCATCTCCGTCCATTTCGCTGGCTCTGGCGGCATCAGGGGTACGGTGAAGGACCAGGGTGAAAGTGCAGGGATTCGTAGCATAGAAAACAAAAAATTCCTACCGCAGAAACGAATGACAAGCCAAGATCTAATCTAGTAGATGTTGCAACGAGATGAGATAAACATACCCTAGAAGATCGCTAAGCGTGGATCAGGCTTAAATCTCGTGGATGATGTAGTCGATCACTTATCGCTCTCAAGAGCGCGTAGAAGAAGTTGATGGTGCCACAAGGGGGCAGCACCTCCGCACTCGGTCACACGTACGGTATCGATAAAGACATCCTTCTCCCTGTTCCAGCGGGCAGCAGAAGTAGTAGATCCTCCTCGGAATCCCGGCAGCACGACGGCATGGTGACGGTGGTGGTGGAGAACTTCGGCAGGGCTTCGCCGTAGCCGTGCAGGAGATATGAGGAGGAGGGTGTCGCTAGGGTTTAGAGGGAGAGGGCTAGGGTGCCGGCCAGGGTGCCCTTGGGTGGTGCGGCTGAAGTGGTGGCCGGCCCCTCCCCTCCTCTCCCCTTTAAATAGGTGGAAAACCCTAGGGTCCAATCAAAATCCTCATGGGAGTCCAATTGCAAAACCTACCATAATAGTAAACCTAGTCAAGGTGGGATTGCTCCCTTTCCTTGTGGTGTGGCCAGCCAAAGTGGTGGAGTCCACCATGGACTCCACCTTCCCACCTTGTGGGTCGGCTAGGGTTGGTGGAGTCCCTTCAGAACTCCACCTGCCATAGTGAAATATTTCAGATGATTCTAGAACCTTCTAGAACCTTCCATAAATTCACTGGACCATTCCCAAATTTGGAATTCGACTTCCCATATATGAATCTTATTCTCCAGACCATTCCAGAACTCTTCGTGATATCCTGGATCCCATCCGAAACTCCGAAAAATATTCGAACTCCATTCCATATTCCATATCTACTTAAAACAACATCGAACCTTAAGTGTGTCACCCTACGGTTCGTGAACTATGTAGACATGATCGAGACACTTCTCCGATCAATAACCAATAGCGGGACCTGGAGATCCATAATGGCTCCCACATATTCAACGATGACTTCGTGATCGAAAGAACCATTAACATGCGATACTGATTCCCTTTGTCGCGTGATATTTTACTTATCCGAAGTTTGATCATCGGTATCTCTATACCTAGTTCAACCTCGTTACCGATAAGTACTCTTTACTCGTACCGTGATATGACATCCCTTGTGAGCCAGTCACATGCTTGCATGCTAATTGGATGATATTCCACCGAGAGGGCCCAGAGTATATCTATCCGTCATTTGGATGGAAAAATCCAACTATTGATCCACGTGCTTCAACATATACTTTCCGAACACTTAATGTCACCTTTATAACTACCCATTTACGAAGTAGTGTTTGATGTCACCAAAGCATCCATCCGGTGTAGGTGATTAACATGATCTCATGGTCGAAGGATTATGTTACTATGTATCTTAAAGCTTGAAGCAAAATGAACTTATTGACTTGATCATGTGCTACGCTTAATTACTATGGGTGTATGTCCATCACATCATTCACCTAATGATATGATCTTGTTATTAATAACATCCAATGTTCATGATCATGAAACTATGATCATCTATTAATCAACAAGCTAGTTTAACAAGAGGCTTACTAGGGACTCTTTTATCTTTACAAAAGACAGAAGTATTAATGTTTCCGGTTAATACAATTATAGCATGGGATACAAACATTTATCATAAACACAAAGATATAATAATAACCATTTTATTATTGCCTCTTGGGCATATCTCCAATAGAAAGCCTGATACATTGCGAACGTATCTATAATTTTTGATGCTCTATGCTTGTTTTACACCAATTTCTATATGTTTTTTCTACACTTGGTGGCACTTTTATGCATTTTTCAGAACTAACCTATTGACAAGATGCCACAGTGCCACTTCCTGTTTTTTGTTGTTTTTGTATTTCAGTAAAGTTCTACAGGAAATATTCTCTGAATTGGACGAAACAAAAGACAAACATCCTATTTTTCCCGACACGAAGAATGAGTCCAGAGCAGACACGGAGGAGGGCTAGGGAGAGGCCACACCTGCCCTTGGCGCCCCCTGGCCGTGCCAAGGGGTGGTGTGGGGCCTTCTGGCATCCACCGACCTCGCCCTTCCGCCCATAAATTTCCTTCGATGCAAAAACCCTAAACACCAATTGTCCACGAAAAGTTCTGCCGCCGCCGCCATCGCCACGTTTCGGGGTTCAGAATTTCCTGTTCCGGCACCCTGCCTGGACGGGGATTGACCTCCGGAGCCATCTCCATCGACTCCACCGCCTCCACTTCGAATCCATGATGGTTCGTGAGTAGTTCCTCCTTGGACTACAGTTTATCGGCTGTAGCTAGTTGGTACTCTCTCTCCCATCTACTTCAATACAATGATCTCATGAGCTATCTTACATGATTGAGATCCATATGATGTAATTGGAGTTGTGTTTGTTGGGATCCGATAAATTGTGGAATTGTGATCAGATTGTTCATCATGTTAGCGTACTATTGTTTATTTAAGATCTTGCATGCTCTCTGGTACTTGTAGTTACCCTGATCAACTAGTTGCATGTATCTCCAAGAGGGAGTATTTATGCTCGATAGTGGGTTCATGCCTCGATCTAGTAATCTGGGAGAGTGACAATAACTCCCAAGGTTGTAGATGTGATGTTCCTACTAGGGAGAAAACAACAATGCTTTATCCAAGAATAATTCTATTGTTTACTTTACATACTTTACTTATGCAGTAATCTATTGCTTGCAACTTAATACTGAAAGGGGTGCGGATGCTAACCTGAAGGTAAATTATTAGTCGTAGATGCAGTTGGATTACGGTCTATGAATCATGTTGTAATGCCCAATTAAATACTACAATAAACTTTATCTTATCATAGCATGCATTGCCATGCCCTCACAATTATCAATTGCCCAACTGTAATTTGTTCACCCAACACATGTTATTTGTTTGAAGAGTTACCACTAGTGTAGATAGCTGGGAACCCCGGTCCTTCTGTCATCATCATTGCTCTACAGTCAACTACACACTGGAATACTTTCTAGTGCCATTGCCTCTTTGTTACTGTTATTGCTGCTGTGTTACTATTACTACTGCTCCCATGTTACTGATGCTTTCACATCACCCCTGTTACTAGTGCTTTTCCAGGTGCAGCTGGATTGACAACTCCGTTGTTAAGGCTTATAAGTATTCTTTGTCTCCCCTTGTGTCGAATCAATAAATTTGGGTTTTACTTCCCTCGAAGACTGGTGCGATCCCCTAAACTTGTGGGTTATCAAGACTATTTTCTGGCGCCGTTGCCTTTGGCATAGCTCTACTCATAAGTTCACCTAGGGAGTACACTTTACCTCTCTCTCTGTTTTTATTTTATTTTATTTTATTTTGTCTTGTCTAGTTTATTTCTGTTTACTTGTGTTTTATTTAGTTTACTTTCATCTAGTTTTTTTTGTCTTGTTTTATTTTTCTTATATACCCGAAAATCCATAAAAATTTGAAAACTGAAAACGGTTGTTATGGAAGAACATGCTAGAACCTCTATGGAGCTGTTTATAAAGTATAGAGAATCATATAAGGGTAAAGTCATTAGAGGTGTGTTACCAAAGTTGAATCAAATTGTTGAAATTTTGCTTAAACACCATATAAATTGTTGCTCTGAACAGGATACTAAACATCTTAAATTCCAATGTGACTTTAGTAAAGAAGTTTTAATTATGAACTATCATTGGAATAGCTATATTCATCTTGGATTTGAAGAAGTAGAACAATTTGTCTTATTTATGGGAGCTTCTGAAATAGAATCCTTCATGTCTAAAAATTATGAAACATGTGTTGCTTGTAATAAACTTAAAGATATGGTCTCTTCTATCCTTGATTATTGCATATAAAATTTCAGCAATAATTGTTATATCATTGATCATAAAGAGAGACTCAGTCATGCACTAGGATGTATTCACAATTTGCAGGAAGACGTGGAAGAAGAAATTGCTGAACTTGAAAGCTCATTAGATGAAAAAGAGTAGGAGAGTGATGAACAAAAGGAGGAGGCATGGATTAGCTACCCATGCCTACCTTCTAATGAGAGTAACTCTTTTACACTATTTTATTGTCCCCCATTGATACGTCGCAAACGTATCTATAATTTTTTGATGCTCCATGCTTGTTTTACACCAATTTCTATATGTTTTGTTTACACTTCGTGACACTTTTATGCATTTTCCGGCACTAACCTATTAACAAGATGCCACAGTGCCAGCTCCCTATTTTCTGCTATTTTTGTATTTTAGAAAAGTTGTACAGGAATATTCTCGGAATTGGACGAAACAAAAGCCGAAGTCAATATTTTACCGTAACGAAGACATAGTCTAGATGGGAGACGAAGAGGAGGCGTAGGGCGGCCACACGTACCCTAGGCGCGGCTTGGCCCTGGCCCGTGCCTAGGGGTGGTCTGGGGCCACCAGGCCTCCACCGACCTCGCCCTTCCGCCTATATAAAGCCTTCGATGCAAAAACCCTAAATATACAAGCCTCCGTCCACAAAAAGTTTTGTAGCTCCGCCTCCATCGCAGACAAGATCCGGGGGACAGAAGTCTCTATTTCGGCACCCTGCCGGGTCGGGGAATTGCCTCAGAGCCATCTCCATCGACTCCACCGCCATCTCCATCGCCGTTGCTGACTCCTACGATGAGGAGTGAGTAGTTCTCCCCGGGGCTGAGGGCTCTACCGGTAGCTATGTGGTCTATCTCTCTCCCATGGTGTGATCTTTATGTGACCATGAGCTTTGTAATATAGATGTCGTTATGCTATTCAAGTGGATTTTACTTATGTGATCTCCGGAGACTCCTTATCCCACGTGTGTAAAGGTTGAGTGTGTGCACCGTGTGGGTCTCTTAGGCTATATTTTACAGAATACTTGTTCACTGAATTATGGTTTGAGTTGGATGTCTCTATGAAATTGTGGTGTGTTAGTACCGCCTATGAATGCTCAAAGTGCAGCGCGGGGTGTTCATTAGTACTTGGGAATACATTTTTAAGGTTTGCTTTTGCAGACCTATGCAGTGGATTAGTATTCGTTATCCAGCCGGAGAGTCTTTCAGAGTAGCATAGTTAAGTGCTTATATTTATATTCCTTTATGATATCATTGTTGAGAGTGAACACTAGTGAAAGTATGATCCCTAGGCCTTGTTTCCAAACATCGAATCACCGTTTATTTACTATTTTACTGCATGTCTACTTGCTGCCATATTTATTTCAGATTGTTGTTACCACTCGTATTCATCCATATCACTTGAATTTTACTATCTCTTCGCCGAATTAGTGCACCTATACATCTGACAAGTGTATTGGGTGTGTTGGGACACAAGAGACTTCTTGTATCGTAATTGCAGGGTTGCTTGAGAGGGATATCTTTGACCTTTACCTCCCTGAGTTCGATAAACCTTGGGTGATCCATTTAAGGGAAACTTGTTGTTGTTCTCCAAACCTCTGCACTTGGAGGCCCAGCACAATCTACAAGAATAGAAGCGTGTGTAGACATCAAGCTCTTTTCTGGCGCCGTTGCCGGGGAGGTAAGGTAAAAAGTACTCACATCCTCTGGCTACTAAGTTTTTTAGTTGCTGGTGAGTGCTCGAAGTTATTTCCTTTAGATTCTGCAATTATATCTTTTTGTTTCTTGTTTTTTATTTTCAATAGTTAGGCTTAATGGAAAACAACAACAAAATTAGAGTGCTTTATAGTATTTATCTTGAGTTAGGACATGAGGTGTTTGAAGAGAAAATTAAAAAACCTATGGAACTTGTATGCTAATAGCAATTTTATTGGTATGAATTCTTTGGACACCGTTATTGCTAATGCTATGGAAAATTCTAAGCTTGGGGAAGCTAGTCTTTATGAAAATGATCTTTTTAGTTCCCCAGCTTTTGGGGAGGAAATTTGTTATGATGATACTATGCCTCCAATATATGATGATTACAATGATGATTATGTTATTTTCAGTCCACCTCCTATTGAGGAGAAATTTATTTATGATTACAATATGCCTCCTATAATTGATGATTATGGTGATGAGAATAATAATGATAGCTATTTTGTTGAATTTGCTCCCACTACAATTAATAAGAATGACTATGCTTATGTGGGGAGTAATAATTATTTTATGCATGTGGGTCATGGTAAGAATGTTTTATGTGATAGTTATATTGTTGAGTTTATTCATGATGCTACTGAAAGACATTATGAGAGAGGAAAATTTGGTTGTAGAAGTTTTAATGTTACTAAAACACCTCTCTATATGCTGAAAATTATGAAGTTGCACTTGTTTTGCTTTCCTATGCTTGTTACTATGTCCCTTTTGATTTATTTTCTTACAAGATTCCTATGCATAGGAAGTGGGTTAGACTTAAATATGTTTCATGTTTGCTTCTTGATGCTCTCTTTTACTTCAATTCATATTTCTTATGTGAGCATCTTCTCAAATTACTGAAAGGCGTTAAAAAAAAGCACTCTTGGGAGATAACCCATGTTTATTTTCTATGATTTTTCTTTTTGTTGAATCTTGGAAGTTATTACCAATTTAATAACCTCTTCTTATCATTTTTTATTTCGTTTTTGTGCCAAGAATAGCCTCTAATAGGAAGAAAGTAAGATTTGGGGAAGTTGCTCTCTTAAAAACAGATTCTGTGTTGTCACCATAAAATTCGTAAAAATAGCCAGAGTGGAATTTTGAGCTGCCATTTTTTATGCATATGCCCCAAGTTATTATCTAACTTTCGTTAGTTGATCATGTTTCGAGATGAGCAACAGAGAATTTTCGAAAAAATTGATCTTACCTGCTATTCTATTTTGACAGATTTCTGCACTATTTGCATTTGCCTTTTAATCTCTTTCTTTTTTATTTATTTTGATCAAAGCGATTTTTGAAGAGTTCGTACAATAGCTAATGTTTTAATGGATGTATTATATATGTTAGAACTGAATCCAAGTGGATTTGTTTATTTTGATTGTACTAATGCTCCTAACAGAGAATTGTGTGAAGTTTTGTATGAAGAAAGTTTTCAAGTGTAGGGAGAGAAGAATGATGTGATGAGATGAAGAATGGACAAAAGCTCAATCTTGGGGATGCCCCTGCACCCCAAGAAATATCCAAGAGGTACAAGCGTCAAAACTTGGGGATGCCCAAGGCATCCCCTCTTCATCAACAAAGCAACAGGTCATCTATCTATGCGCTATATTTTTTATTGCTTCATACGCTATGTGTTGTTCTTGGAGCATCTTTATTTTATTTTTAGTTTAGTTTAGTTTTGTTTGTTGTAGCATATGTTGGATCCCGGCAAATTTTTTTTGGGGAAAGACCCGCTCCTTTTTAATTGCATAGAACGCTCTAGTTTTCGTTGTTAATGTTCTGCGAGTGTTCTAGTTTTCTAGTGCTGCGTTTAGCTCTTGTTCTTTCACTTGAATTTTATTCAGAGCTCGTTAGTATTCTTTATTTATGTATGGTTAGCTCTCTGGTCCATAATTTATTTCATATCTGAGAGTTATTTCAAATAAGTTGATTGGTGTTGGATACGAGTAAAATGTTTCATGCTTATAATGCTACAAAAGGAAGCTTGTCTAGACTGTGGCATAGACTTTGGTATGTCATGTTGGATGTTATTCTTTTCATATGCTTAGTATTTATTGTTGTAGCATGACTTGTCTCAAATGGCTGAGAGTGCATAATATTTCATTGAAAGAATAATGTGTTGTTTCCATCATAAACGCATAATATTGTGGTATTCTCCTTTGATGCTTTATGGGTTGGCTTGGCACATGCTTATACCATGTTATGACTATAACCATTCAACTAAAGCCTCTATGATCATTTAGCTTTTGACTTGTAATATCACATTATGTTTTGATTGATAATGTTTTATCGCTATGCATGATTATGGCCATTATTGCTCTCTTAATTGGTCGCTCCCAGTCTTTTACTAGGGGAGAGGCTACTTGGGGAGAGGCCGATGTGCTAATTGGAGGTTGGGCAATGTGATGCGCTGCCAGTGTTGGCTGCTGGCCAGGACATGGGGCTCCAAGGCGCCATGTACGACGTGGTGGATGCAACCTAGGCAACTGCTTCTCCAAGTTCGAAGGATTTTGCCTTCTCCTCGCCGACTCTTCTAGGCTCTTGAGGGGAGGTAAGTTGGTCCTCGCAGCCTTGGAGTCGCGATCGTTCTAAGGTGGTGTCTCTCTTGGTTTGTGACACGGTTCGGTGGCTCCGTGCTCTATCTCCTCACCTCTTTTGGTAGGATGTTGGGGGTGAGTCGTTCTCTTCGGGTTGTTTGTACAGGGTGTGTTGTAAGCCGCTTGGCTATGCATCATCTTGGGTGTGTGTGGCGTTGTATCGGCCGTCTGCCTCTTCTTCTATGTGATTGATATGTTTTCCAGGACGTATTATCGATTTTTTTATTAGTTATAAAAAAATCAGAACAATAATTCTATAGAATGTCAGTGAATACATCTCACAATCAGGCAAAATCTCAACCTAAAATTCTTTTTTACTTTGTGCTAGATAAAAAAACAAAATATGATAAGTTTTGGAGATTTAAAAATGACTACTCAAATCTGCACATTTATCTTTTTTGTGTAGCTTAAAATATAAAGTATCTGAAATTGATATTTTACAAGTTCGTGGGATACATTATTAGGACATTTTTCAGAATTTTTTGAAACTCAAAAATATGATTTATTTATTTATTTTCAAAACGAGATCACTCGTGTCCATGTGCACCAAATCTCTATCCTGACGTGGTTCGGCTTAATCCCTCCAGGGCGGTCTATCCACCGACCTGGTCGGTAGGACGCGGGTGCCACACACCCTTGCGTGCTCGCGGTAGCTACTTGGGCTGCGGCCTAGGATTAGGTAATTTTTCTTTTTCTTTATTTCTTTTCTGTTTTAGAATAATTTGATTATTTCTAAAAAACAAACATTTTTTCAAGATCTGAACATTTGTCAGATATGAACATTTTTTTGACTTGAACTTTTTTTAAAAAATAACCATTTTTTAATTTGAAAATTTGAACAAATTCTAGGACTAAGCATTTTCGAATTTGAACAAATTTTCAAATCTGAATATTTTAAATTTGAACAAGTTTAAAGTTGAACAGTTGTCAAATATGGATATTATAAAGTTTGAACAATTTCCAAATGTGAATAATTTTGAAATTTGAACATTTTTGAGAATTGAATTTTTTAAATTTTTTCAAAAATTCCAATCTTGAAAATTGGCCGAATAAAGAAAACCAAACTAGAAATCCAAAAAAGAAAAAAGGAAAAATCGGACTGAAAAACCAAACTGAGAAAGTCAAAACAGAAAAATGTGCCTGGACCATCCCTTTCGCGCGACATTTCTAAGTGCCTAAATAGCCTAGACGCAACACGGGGTGGTTAAACGGGCTTAACTCTCTGGTGTGACTTTTTTTTGACGAAGTGTGAGTTAGATTAAAATGGGTGGATCCCTTGCCTGCGATATTGGATAGTGAAACTTCTGCCCACGCCATCCAAAAAAAAAGAACCATCGTCGCCGTGCCGAACCGGTCCCTAGTGTCCCCTTCTTCTTCTCTGGTGGCGGTGGACCGTTCCTTCTCAGAGGCAATGGGTTATTAGGTGAGTGATTTCGAAACACTGGACAACTCCTTTCCACTACTTATCGTGGGCGCTTTTCGGAGGGGATCTGATCGTGGTCGCCTCACCAAGATTGCGGGTGGCTAAACAAGGACAACAAGATGGAGCCACCAGAGTCTACTGATTATAGGTAAATGCATCGTTGTTTCTCTGAATTTGAATCTGATTTGGTCCTCGTTTAATTCTGCCACCTCTCTATCAAATTCAAAGCAGAGTCGATGTTGTGCAGAGCGACTTCCAATTCACTATCAAATTCTTTCCATCTAAGGCGAAGCTAGATGATGGTAGCGTGCGGTACATCAAGAGAGATACAATTGTAAGTTGGGAGGTTGAATTTGCATAGATTTATCCACAAGAGCTGCATACAATGGAAGAGAAGGCCGTGGAGAATGTCGTGGAGAAACTTGGAGAGAGTGCTCTTGGGGGTCCAGAGGAAGAACTAGACTTGTTAATTAAGATATGAAGATTGGAATGCGAGTGTGTGAGAATTGAGAATGGAGAGAAGATGGTTGATGAAATTGACCAACAAAAAGATTGGACAAGCAAATAGGTTATTTTTATATAGAGCTTTTTGATCTGAATTCACATTCGAAGGTTGGATATGTCCCCTCAAAGTTGACTTCACGGATGGAAAACGATGATTGGACTTCACCGAAGGTAGAGAATGGAGAGGAGATGGCCCAGGGGGAGGCCTCTCAATCAACATCTCCATCATACCCAATATCATCACCATCACCCTCCATCTCCAAGATCCACCTCGTTCCTCTCATAGTTTGTGGTTGATTTAACTCTAGATTTTGTTTAAGTGCTATTTGCATGGTTGTGATTGGCAACTTGTCTTTATTTGGTGGTGAAGTTATATTTTCAGATTGTGTTGTAATCCATATGCCACTGATCCATATCGTTTCACCGTTGTGAGTAGTTACCCATGCTCCTGAGAGCATATGATGAATTGACTATGATTTCTATATAGTATGCAATGAGTATTTATCAAATTTTAATCTTTTATGTGGTTCTGTATGGTGTATGCGAATGTCGAGTGTATATTACTTCACCTATATGGGCTCATTTGGATCTCACAAATATCGTTACACTCCTAAAAGGCTAAAGTATGCAATATTTGTGATGTTACCGTTGTTGTTTTCTTCACTAACTGACCAAATGACATGTTTTGTTTTTTTAGGAGAAAACATGTAGTTTAGCCCCTTGTTGTTGAAGACTGCAAGACAACATAAAAGGCAATACTTGGTGGATTTAGCAAAAAGAGAAGTGTGCAGGTCATGTTTTGTGGCGATCAAATAGTGCAAAATAAGCCAGTTTTGAATGTTGCAATGGAAACTGAAGATGTTGTGGAAGTTGAACTGAAATCATTTCTAGTTCTTGATGTTGTGCTTCCAAAAGAGCCAGTTGTGCCGCAAAATAAATTGTTTTGGATGTTGTGCAAACTGAAGCTATTCTAGCTACAAAAAAGATAGTTTTGGATATTGTGCAAACTGAAGCTATACAAGCTGTTGAGGTGCAAACTGAAGCTAATCTAGCTCTAGGCCATGCTATGGGGAGGCCGAATGATAGTGAAGCAAAGAGAACCAAGAGCTTGGCTCTTCTTCTTGGTGTAGAATCAAAAACAAGCAGCGGTAAGATGAAGAAGAAGAAGTTAACTAAACCCGTGTGATGGAATTTGATTCGTCAAAACTAGTGCGAAGAAGTTATTTGTACTTTGATTCATGAAAATTTGATTGGTGTAATAATGCTATATATACTTTGATGCCAAATTTGAGCCAAAATTCAAATTTCAATCAATAATGTTGTTTGTACTTTTCTCTATTTGTATTCTCCTTTTAATCAATAATCTTGAGCCATTGACACCCATGGTCAGATTGAGAAGGGCATCAACACATAAGCGGAGCCTCTGTAGGAGTGTGTAAACCTGGCCAGTATTTCACAAACACGACATTGTAGCAAATTAGATCAACATGAGATTTAGTTAGAATCCTTTCAAAACAAGCTTTGTTGTGAAATTTATGGAGAACCAATAGCACTCTCCACCAAGCTGCATACAAATTTGGCTGCTGAGCAGCCAAAGAAAAGATGCAAAATGGTTTCCTCTTCATTGCAAAGTTGACAGCCAGAATTTCCAGTCCATTTGTGTTTCAACATGTTTTCCTTAGTGGAAATAGCTTTATACCAGATCAACCAAAGCCATATCTTGATTTTTGGAGGGAGTTTACTTTTCACAGATGTTTAAAGGACCTATCCAATGCATTAGTGCACAAATGTTGGTACACAATTTCCACACTTTATTTTTCATTTTTTTCCCACTTCGAACGGCATGTCCTCCACATCAGTGAGAGTGATATGATTGAGTATGACAACGAGCCTATCATTTGCTCATGCAAACCAACTATTAGCCATCTTCTGAAAGAAAATCTCCATCCAAGATTGTATGCCGCAGCTACAAAAACTATCTGTTCATTGCATCCCTACCTGGTACTGCTCCTCGTTCTACACCCATCACGGCGAACAGAGGAGGCGGCCCGAATCGGGGTCGGGGTGCCTATGGAGGACGTGCTGGCGGTGGTTGGCAAGAAGGTCTGGGAGGAGGCCGAGGAAACAACTACCATGAAGGCGGGCCGAGTGGTACCGCCGAGGATGGTGCGGCAGCGGATCAGGGAGGTGAGCACCTCAACAATGTCTTTGGAGATGGTGTTTTCCGTGCAGGTCAGGGGAGACAAAATTTCAGTGCTGGAAATCGGCAATATCAAGGATACAATAACCGAGAGGATGGGCGACACAATTTTGGATACAATGGTAATTATAATTCTCGTCGCTATGTTTCAAATAATTCAGCAAATCTTCGATCTGGGACTGGTAATAGCAGGTATGCTGCTAACACCGCGGGTCTAACTGAGGTTCAGCAGCGTATGGTGGCTGATGCCGCGGAGGCTTTTGCTCGGCAGCTGGCCGGGCAGTCAGAGCCTTCGCAGTCGGCGGCTCCACAGTATGTGCCGAAGGTTTCTGCTAACCATGCTGGACAGGGATCTTCGGTGGTGCGTCAGCCTGGTTTTGCCAGAGCGCCACCGATACCCGCTGCGGGGCAGCACACTGCAAATGTGCAAGGACAGCCGCATGCCCAGAGAGCCGAAGAGGTTTTGTTGGCTGTGGCTGGGTGTGCTTCCAAGGAGGTTATTGGTGAGTCGGAAATTTTGACTGAGGAGGATTATGTTGCAGCAACTAGGAAGAAAGGGCCGAGCTGTTTTAGATGTCGCACGGCTGGACATTTCCTTAATGATTGTGAAGTAGTTCTTTGTGATTGTTGTCAACGACCTGAGCATGCTACTAAAGATTGCCCACTTCTTCGTGCACCGAGACCTCGTCTTGCAATGTATGGTATGGGCCACCCAGATTTAGCTTTTTGGGAATTACCTCTATCCAAAGGAGTGAGGCCAAGGGTGGAGAACACAAGGTTCGGAAGAGTAGAAGTTTCTGGAAGTTCTCTTACTAGTGCACAATTAATTGTTCATTTGCAGTGGATTGTGCCCGATCCACAATATATTTGGGTGGTGCAGCAGATGGAGGAAAATGTGTTCAGGGTAAACTTTCCTAGCAAAAATGAATTGGTAAGGGTGCAACATTTTGGAAGATTCCATGTCCCTAATTCAACTATTATTCTCTCCTTTGATTTATGGAAGAAAGAAATTGAACCAGCTTGGGTACCTGAGGATGTTTGGGTGAGGGTACATGGTTTATCACCGGTAGCTCTTGATGATTACTTAGCCTTGTGGGCACTTGGAGATGTTTTTGGCAAGACGAAAGAGATAGATATTTTCTTTACCAGGAAGCACAATGTTCTCCGCATGCTCATTACTTCCTTAGATACTGCCCTTATTCCTGAATCATGGGACTTGAAGATTAAGCATGAGTTCTTTCGATTAAGATTTGAGGTGGAAGGTGAGCAATGGACAAATACTCTAGATGTTACCATGTCTGATGTTCAGGGTGATGGGGGTGATGATGAGTCTAACAACAATGATCATGATAAGCCGGCTGATGGTGATTTGGAGCGCAATGTGAAGCGTAATAAAAATGTTGATGGTACAAGTGAAGGCAATGGTACACCTAATTCACAACCTGAGTTGAATACATCATCTCATTCCTCACAAATGAATAAGGCCAGCTTACTGGATGCTTCTGTTTTGACAAATACTATGAATACACAAAGGTATGATGATGTATTGCATAGTTCAAATAATTTGAGTTTAAAGCCTAAAAAGTTATATTCTTATTTCAGCGCGGTTATGGAGGGAGCTGCGGAGTATGTTCCAATACTGCCTCCATCAGACTCCATCTCCAATTTTAATAAGCCAAAAAAAATTGTGTTCGTACCTGAGGGGGTACCTGCTGGTGAGGAGGCGGGACGTACGTCGATCGGGTCGACGTTGCATGCAGCCTTGGGCCACGAGGCCACAACTCAATTGCCAAGCAGGCCGATGGCGGCCGGAGGCCCAGCTTCGTCGCAGTCCTTTAAGCATGGCATGAATAGCCTTATGCACTCGGCCGAGTCCCTCCCTGTGTCCACCTTGGCTTCAAATTTTGCGAATTCCTCTGGCTCAGCTAAGGTGAATAAACCAGCTTCTTTTCATGTTAACCATAACTTTGTTGAATCTTATACCTCCATTTTGAGTGATACACAGGGTGTATGTTCCCCTGGTTCGGATGTTCCTGTTGTTAATGTCAATTCATCTAAGTTTTTGCCAAGGTATGATGAGGTACCTGTTCTTTATAATACTAACAGGATCAGCCCTAAGCTTTCTTATTCATCTCACAGTGCGGCTATGGAGAATGGTGAGGGGTATGCCCAAACTGTTTTACCTGCAGCGGAGCTAGCTGATAAGGCGGGCAAGGATACGTTGATGGTGGCTGATATGCATGGCGCACGCTGACCGGAGCTTGCTGGGCTCGGACGTGAGGCTTTGGCCACACCAAAAACGACTAGGACTGCACCTCCTTGCGGCCCAGCATCACCATTGGGGGCGACATCTTCTACTCGGCCTGCTATGAGTGGTTCTGGTACATTCATGCCGACGCCGGTGAACCAGAACTCGTCGTTCAAAACAGTGGCAAACCACAAGGGGGTGGCGACGAACAAGGTAATTGAACCTGGTTCTGTACTTCCTGTGACTCATGCGGACCAATCTCATTCTCAGTTTTTGCCATTCGATAAACAGGGTGAATCTACCACTGATGAGATTCTGTTTTATGGGAAGAAAAAAATGCCGATGGCTCATACTTTTTCTCATAAGAAGATTGTTGATTTTGGAGGCATCGAAAAGGAAACTTTGCAAAATGTGCGGTCGAGCGGGAGGCTGCGCGCTCAGCCAAATTACGATGCAACCCAATTGGAGAGGGCGAAAATGCTATTGCATAAGCGTGATGAACCGCCAGTGATAGGTATGTCTAAGTCACAACCGACATCGTTAATTTCTTTTTTCGAGGAGCAGTTTTTTGAGCATGCTACTTCCTTGGGGGTTTCTCTGGGTAATTCACATGCTGAGAATATTGCGTCGGTTAAACAAATAAAAGATATTGAATTGGACCGTATGGTCACTATGTTGGGAAAAAATGATAAAACAAAGGGTGACACTGATTTGCCTCAAATTTGTGTGAGGATTTGGATGATGAAGAGGATTTAGATGGGGATTAATTAGAGAAGATTACTCCTATTATTATCAAGAATAAGAAACGACGTAAAAAATCATATGATAAGAATAATGTTAGGAGGAGCAACCGCATTCGTGTTAAAACTTCGAAATCCTAATGCATAATTTAAAAGGAATCACGTGGAATAGTGAAGGTTTCAAAGACCCTGCCAAACATATTTTTGTGAAAGAATCCATTAGGGAGTATGACCTGGATTTTTTGGCTTTACTAGAGACAGGTCGATCACATTTCGCTACACCTTTTTTAAGAGATTTGTCGGCCGGAAAAGACTTTGCTTGATTTTGTTTACCTCCGCAGGGACGATCCGGGGGCATTTTGGTAGGAATAAACACTGCTACTTTAAAAGTGAATAGAGTGGATAGTGGAGATTTTTGTGTTAAGTTGGCAGTTAAATCAAAAATAGATGGGTTTGAATGGTTGCTTGTACCAGTGTATGGGGCGGCGCAGGACAAATTCAAGCATGTTTTTCTAGCTGAATTAGTGAGAATGTGCGATTCAGAGACATTACCAATGTTGCTAGCTAGTGATTTCAATATTTTAAGAAGACCGGAGGAGAAAAGTAATGATAATTTTAATCCTCGGTGGCATTTTGTTTTTAATGCAATAATTGAAAATCTTAATCTCAGAGAAATTGCACTGTCGGGGAAACAGTTTACTTGGGCTAGTAGAAGAGAGAATCCTACTTATGAAAAATTGGATAGAGTCCTTGCTAGTGTAGAATGGGAGCAAAAATTTCCTTTGGTATCTATTAGAGCTTTGACTCGGGTGAGTTCTGATCATACACCTTTACTCATTGATGCTGGTCGTCAAGCTCATGTAGGCAATAAGATTCGTTTTTCTTTTGAGCTCTCTTGGTTAGAGCACGAGGGTTTCCATGATATGATCGCAGCAGAATGGGCTGGGGTACCTATTGGGAAAACTCCTATACAAACTTGGCAGAATAAAATTAGACACCTACGTCATTTTTTACGTGGCTGGGCGAAAAACTTGAGTGGCAAATATAAAAGAGAAAAGGAAAGATTGCTAATTATTATTGATACTTTGGATATTAAGGCTGAATCCTTACCGCTATCTCCTTCTGAGCGTGAGGAGTTGAAAGCGGCTAATGATAACTTAAACAAACTTAGGCGTGATGAAGAAATTAAATGGGCACAAAGGGCTAAGGTCAAATTTATTCAAGAAGGAGTGGATAATACTAAATTTTTCCATCTAATAGCAAATGGGAGACACCGGAAAAAGAAAATATTTCAGCTAGAACAAGATGAAGGTACTATAGTGGGAGATGATAATCTCAAAGTATATATAACTGAATATTACAAAAAATTGTTTGGTAGCCCAGAACCATGTTCGGTCACCTTGGATGAAAGTAGAATTGGGGATATCCCACAATTGTTGGCTATTGAAAATAATATATTAATTATGGACTACTTAATGGAGGAAATTCATAAAGCTATTTTTCAAATGGAACATAATAAATCACCTGGACCTGATGGATTTCCGGCTGAATTTTATCAACATTTTTGGGATGTTATTAAAAACAGATTTGATGGCACTTTTTGAGTGTTTTCAGAAAGGAGATTTGTCTTTGTATAAACTCAATTTTGGAGTTATTACTCTCCTACCTAAAAAGGAAAATGCTACTCAAATACAACAACATAGACCCATTTGTCTATTGAATGTTAGTTTCAAAATTTTCACTAAAGTTGCAACAAATCGAATATCGGAAGTAGCCCAGAAAGTTATCAAGCCGACACAAACAGCATTCATACCAGGAAGACATATTTTAGAAGGAGTGGTAGTTCTCCATGAGACAATACATGAATTGCATAGGAAAAAGCTCGATGGGGTTCTTTTTAAAATTGATTTTGAGAAGGCGTATGATAAGGTAAAATGGCCTTTTCTGCAACAAGTCCTTCGTATGAAGGGTTTTGATCCTATTTGGTGTGAGAGGATTAAACAATATGTGCAAGGGGGGAGTGTAGGTATTCGAGTAAATGATGATATCGGATATTATTTTCAAACTAGGAAAGGTTTGCGCCAAGGTGATCCTTTATCACCGATACTTTTCAATATTATTGCTGATATGTTGGCTATTCTTATTTCTCGGGCTAAGGATGATGGCAAAGTTGGAAGTTTACTACCACACCTGATCGATGGGGGGATATCTATATTACAGTATGCGGATGACACGATTCTGTTTATCGAACATGATATAGCTAAATTAATATGAAGCTTATTCTTTCCATTTTTGAACAACTATCAAGACTTAAAATTAATTTCCATAAGAGTGAAATTTTCTGTTTTGGTAAGGCTAAAGATATGGAGCATCAGTATAGAAATATTTTTGGGTGCGAAGTTGTATCCTTACCTTTCAGATATTTGGGTATCCCAATACATTTTAGGACACTCCGAAATGCGGAGTGGAACCCTGTGGAGAATCGTTTTGCTTCTAAGCTAAGTGGTTGGCGTGGGAAAATGCTTTCCTATGGTGATCGACTTGTACTAATTAATTCGGTCCTAACAAGTCTACCGATGTTTATGTTATCCTTCCTGGAAATTCCAGTGGGAGTAAGGAAAAGGCTAGATTTCTATAGATCTAATTTCTTTTGGAAATCTGAAGAAAATAAAAAGAAATATCGTTTATCTAGATGGAATATTTTGTGTAGACCGAAGGATCAAGGGGGACTAGGGATTGAGGTACTTGAGTTAAAAAAACAAATGCTTACTCAGTAAGTGGCTGTTTAAATTGCTCTCGGAAGAGGGTATGTGGCAGCAACTGTTGTATAATAAGTATCTCAAGAATAAAACACTTTCACAAGTTGAAGCGAAACCTAATGATTCACAATTTTGGAAAGGACTTATGCATGTAAAGAAAGATTTTTTTTGACAGGGGGTGTTTTAAAATGGGAAATGGGATGACTACTAGGTTCTGGGAGGACGTTTGGATGGGGGATGCCCCATTATGTCAACAATACCCAGCTTTATATAACATTGTTCAACATAAAAATGTCCTTGTTTCAACGGTTCTAGCACATACACCTTTAAATATTTCTTTCAGAAGAGGTTTAAACGATAACAAATGGTTACAATGGCTGGATTTATGTCAACGGTTAATGACAATTACTTTAACTACTGAATGGACATACTATTTTCTTGGAAGCTCACAGATTCTGGTATATTTTCAGTTAAGTCTATGTACCTTGATATGATGAATGGACATACTATTTTCCTTCGTAAATATTTGTGGAAATTAAAGATCCCGCTGAAAATTAAAATCTTTATGTGGTTCCTTAGTAACAAAGTGCTTCTTACTAAGGATAATCTAGCTAAAAGTAAGTGGAATGGGTGTCAAAAATGTTGTTTTTCTGATTCCGCTGAAACTGTTAATCATTTGTTTCTTCATTGTCCGTTTGTAAAAATTATTTGGCGTATGGTGTATGTCACTTACAATATCCCTCCACCAGCTAATGTTACTAATATGTTTGGTAAATGGCTTAATGGTGTGCGTAAGGAGGATAAACACAAAATCCGTGTGGGTGTTTCCGCTTTATGTTGGTCCAATTTGGAGGACTAGGAATGATATTATCTTTAATAAACAAAATGGAACTAATTTTTTGCAGGTTATCCGACGCGCTGCTCATTGGATTCAACAATGGGTTTTCCTTCTCCCTTTGGAACACCGGGAGGATATGGTTACTGGATGCAACCGGATGCTAGTGGTTGCTCAGGACTTCTTTTTCCGGGCTACTGGATGGCGACACACTAATAGATTAGCAAATGGATAGCCTGTTTTTGTGTTGCATTTTCCTTTGGTTGATTCATGTGTCGACCTTAGCTTTCCCATGAGTGTAATCTTGAATTTTTTTGTAAACTTTTACCGTACTTCTGGTTTAATAAAGATAGCCGTGTGCATCTATTGATGCAGAGGCTGGGGAGATGCTCCCATATCGGAAAAAAATCTGTTCATTGCAGATATTGAAGAGCTCAAGGAATTTCTACTTCAAAAGACAATGTCCACTCTAGGCATCTTCCCAGAAACTGGTTTTCATGCCATTGGCAACAAGCATTTTTCTACCACACAGATACAAATCTCTAACATGAATTGTAAAATACAAAGATGAAAACCCCAACCCTGTGTTTAGTGTAGTAGATGTGTCCACCTCCAAGATATTTATTTTTCATAAAATCTTGCCAAGGGACTTCATCATTCTCCAACTTCCACCACTATTTGCACATGAGGCTGATATTAAGTTTGGTCAAATCTTTCAGGCCTAGCCTAGATTTACTTTTTGGTTTGTAAATTCATTCCCACTTAACATAGTGGTATTTTCTCTTATTGGCACTACAAGCCCACAAAAGGGATATGCATTTTTTGTCAATTTTTTCAATTGATAACTCGTTCAACAGTCTCACAGACATTTGGTATGCAACAACATTGGACAAGCAAGAACCAATTTTTGTCACTTTTCCACCTATTTCAATTGATAACTCGTTCAACAGTCTCACAGACATTTGGTATGCAACAACATTGGACAAGCAAGAACCAATTTTTGTCACTTTTCCACCCACCTATGTAGGTGGAAAAGTGACAAAAATTGGTTCTTGCTTGTCCAATGTTGTTGCATACCAAATGTCTGTGAGACTGTTGAACGAGTTATCAATTGAAAAAATTGACAAAAAATGCATATCCCTTTTTCTGAATATGTGTTGCCAGCAGGATTTTTCATTTTTCTGAATATGTGTTGCCAGCAGGATTTTTCATTTTCATAGATTTGCATCAGCTTCTTCTGTATCTAGGATTTCCTAAGCAATTGTTCATTGGTGAGACAAGTAAGTTCTACTGTGGCTTCTAAATCAGCGAGCTCGTAGGTAAAGTCTTTCTTTTTTCTTTTTTCAAATTGTCCTGTAAGATTTGTACCAACATTTCAGGTCATTCTTCACGCTTCTCAATCCGCATAACTTCCAGACTGTATTTTTTTTTTCTTCAGACAGGTTGCACCCAGATTTTTTATACTCTCATAAGGAAGTCTTTTTCCGCGAGCCACCTTTTTCTCAAATCTGAACTCTTACTTTTTTTTTCTCCCACTCTTTCATAGTGTTCAAAATACTGTGATCTGAAACATCTCTTGAGAGTTTATGAACGGGACAATGTCTCGACCCAAGCGCACAGCCTTAACATGTACCAGCATATATACACAAGAACATGAAGAAAGTTGGTATTTCGACATTTTGTTTTGGAAATGGGGAGTTACACCGGCCTTAATCATTTATAATTGTGTACAAAAGTATGCAGCTAGCATGACCTCTCGTCCACCACCAACAAATTCATGGGTGATCAGGAGCTTGTCAACTCCTCCGAGTACCTTCTCGTTTTCTCCGGCGCGTAGAACCCGTCCTGCCCGACACCGGCTGGGCGGTCCGGCCGTAGAGCGTGGTACCTGCTCCCCTCCCGCCCGAACGACGCGCCAACGTCGCTCTTCGACCTCAGCAGCTGAGCCTCGGCCGGCAGCCCCGCCACGGCCGGCTCCGCCGCCGTCTCCCCGCCGCGCGCATGGGCGCGGGAGTCCCGGGTCGTCACGCTGCTCAGCGGTGTTCGCTCGCACGACGACAGTGGCGTGCTCTCGTAGGAGCTATCTCCGCCGAACGCGTCGTGGCTGGAGGACAGCCACCGCAGGGCCTTCTCTACATGCTCGTCGTTGGGCACCTTGATGCTCTTGCGGTCGTGGCCGTGGCCTTGGCCCTTTTTGCTGCTCGCCAGCAGCTTCTTGATGTTCTTCAGAAACTTGAGCTTACCATGCCCGGCCCGTTTCTCCTGCGCGGAGGCGGCAGTGGTCGCCGACACGCCCGGACTCCTCCCTGGCTCGTCGTGACCTCCGCGCCGCTGGCGATCTTCGCCGTCGCCGTATAGCGACTCGTTGAGCGGCGATAAGAGCGAGGGGTCGAGGCCGAGGTTGCCGTACCGTAGCATGAGCTCCTTGGCCTTCTCGCTGGAGCGGTAGCTCATGCTCTTGCTCAGCTCCATGGCCGACGACATGCCGGCGCCGTCCTGATACTGTTGGGAGGAAGAGGACTGGTGGTCATTGCCACGGAGGTCGTGGCGGAGGCATGCGTTGACCCACTTGAGGTAGACAAGCTCCTCGACGTGCGCGCAGTGGTCGCTGTGCAGCTGCTCGATCTGCCTCGTCAACCTCTCGTTCGTCTCCCTTAGGTAGCTAGCCTCATCACCATTGTCCTCCTGAGAAAGAAACAGAGGGGCCGGATTAGCTTTAGAATTCTTGCTACTCCAACAAGATTAATTATCGCATGTTTAGGCAAATAAAGAAGAAATTTTTGCGAACGCTGAAGTTTGAGTAGCACATCGCAAAGCATTTCTAGACAATAAAATGTATAGTGAGGAAACGTTCTCAAAAGATAGTGGACACCTTATGCGCATACTTCTTTTTTTTCAGTGTTCAGAGGGGCCGGGAGAAAGTGACAGATAATTTCGAGTTTCAGCCCACCAAATACTCCGTACGTAAGGTATAAAATGTTGTAGTTTGGGACATCATGTCAAAGCTGACATAAACTAATTCTCACCTTATGGTTCATTGCACCACGCAAGCATACGCAGATCAAATAAAAACGTTGACCAACAGGGGAATGATCCCTCCCTTGGCTATACGTTGTTAGGTAGGATGAGACTCTCCCCGCGGATGGACGCTAGGATGATAACCCGGTTTATTCGCCCCTCCCTGCGAAATTACCGCGAGATGGGGATTCGAACCCGGGTGAGCTGGCTGCGCACTCGCTTGCCTTGCCACTGAGCTAGAACTCAGTTCTCATACGCAGATCAAATAACAAATCAATAATTTAAAAGGTTCCCAACATGATCTTTAGCATGAGAATAACTAATCAGAGATGCTGAAGCCTTTGCCTAAGAAAAAGGAGGGATGGGGAAGGCTAATTTGTTGGAGCAACCCAAGTCAAATTAAAGCTGTGACAGCGGCATATAACAATTCAGAGATTTCAGCCGCCAGTTTAGCCCAAACCAATGGAGACGCCAAAGGTCATTTTACCAACAAAACTGCAAACCGGCAAGAGAAAGCAAGCTCTCTTAGCACCTTTCTTATCTAATATAGATCGAGTTGTCCAAGTACGCATAAAACAATTTTCTAATGCGATATATTTTAATGTATTTGACACTTCTAAGACGACTGAAAAAATGTTGATTTTTATGCCGACCTAGTTGCACATTTTGGTACCTACAGTTGGCTGTAGAGGTGTGCAACACTTGCAGATAATTTAAAAAAATGTGTAACTGTTTTTGTTGTTGTTGGATACATAACTCTGAACAACAAAAATGACATGTAACAGTGCTAAAATGCAAGCAAAATTGTGGAGATAGTGCATTGGAATGTAGAATTGAGAACACGATTACCTCGTGAACCAAACTGACAGAGGTGGCAACCTGCTCTGCATCCTGCAGCCTTAGAGCAAGCTCCCTGTTCTCCTCCTGCAGCACGGCGTTCGCCTTCCGGAGAGATGCCGCCTCCGCCGCCAGCGCCTTCTCCCTCTCCTCGTCGTTCTTTTCGAGCTCCTTCACCCTCTCCCGGAGCGCTGCCGCCTCGCGCTGGGCCTCCTCCCGCTCGACCTGTACCCTCTCCTTGAGCGACCGCAGCTTCTCCTTGGCGCAGCCCAGCTGTGTCCGGACGACGTCCAGCTCCGACGTATGCTCCTTGAGCCTCTCGTTCTCCTCACGCAGCGACAATACCTTGAGCTCCAGGTGTCGCGCCTCCACGGCGGCGACGCCGAGGCGGTTCTCGAGCTCCCTTACGGTGACCTCCTGCTCCCTGAGGTCGTCCAGGTCCATGAGCTGGAGCTCCAGCCTCTGCTCCCGCTCCACGAGGGACAGCCAGAGCTCCTTGAACCGCTCGATCTCCTCGCGCTCTTTCATCTCAGATTGTTTCTTCTCCGATTCGCCGTCAGAGCTTGCTGATCCTGCTGCCACGTGGGGCGGCATAGTCTGAACTCTTGCCACAAGAACCGGCTCGTCGTCCCCGGCGCCGATCGACGCGCCGTGAATCACGTTTTCCGGATATTCATCCTTGGGTGCCAAGGACAAGAAATTAGACATAGCACGATCGCATCAAGATTCAAGAAATGAGAGTTGCAGGCCTAGGATCACAACTTACATTGGATGACAGAATTCGGAGTCCATCACCCGGCGCAGGAAGAGCACGAGGTCTAGTTGCTACAGACAAATTGATGGAAATCAAGTCGTGTGTAAGACTAATAAGAGCTCTAAAGCATGAAAAGACAAGCTGCATACCGAAATTTGGCTTATCTACAACAGCAGAAGCAGCCAGACGTCGCCGGCGATGACGGCGAGGCTGCTGATCGGACACGAAGCGCGCAGCCAAGTAAACAGCAACGGCGGTGGCGACCACCGCGGATCCATGAGGCGGTCTCCCCTGGCTGCTGTTCTCGGTCCAGCCAAGGAGGCGGCTGATGAGCGCGGAAGCAGGGAGGCCGACCAGAGCACGATCAAAGCCCGCCCTCATGGGATCAAACCGGAGAGAGAATCCGAGGCCAGCTCCTCCATTCCCGCCTCCCTCCATCTCCCGTGTGACTTCAAGCATGCTCTGCTCGCCAATTCGCCATGCCCAGGGCCAGGGGGCACCGAAGCAGCGACCTTGGGGGGAAGGAGGAGGCCCCATGGGGTATATATGTCAAAGAAGACCCATTTCGGTCAAAACAAAAAAAGAATGGTTGAGGAATCGGTGCGGGGAGATAAAATTTAAGATTTGATTCCTTGTTGCTTGGATGTGGAAGGTGGCTAAAGAGAAGAAAGCATCAAAGTGGCCCAGGCGAAGGTGCAAAAGCAGAGGCCAGTGTCCGTTGAGTCTTGATCTCTTCTTCTTGTACTACATTGAGATGATGCGTGCGCGATGTGGAATTATCAAAGAGTACACTACCTCGTGCGCACGCCGATGAAATGGGGGTTGAATTGGTGCTTGGAATTGGTTTGCTGCGTGATGCGGAATTATCAAAGTTTTCGTGAATTAGTTGTTTCTAGAAAAGCGTGTCGTGTATTTTTAGTCGTCTGGGAATAAGACGAATAGTGTGTAGGTGTTGAAGATATGAGTGCGTCATGGTGTTATCCAGCGGTGGCAAAACCATGTTCTACATACCATGGATGATGGATCGTTGGCAGCAGAGCCATGAGCGTACTTTGACGTATAGCATGTATGCCGTTTTTCATTTACTGGCGCGCACTGCTAAGCTTGTTTGACATTACGTGGCGACTCAATTATTATGCGTTATATCATTGACGTGATCACCGAGCTATCATTTCCCTTTCTAGAACGTGAAAAGAACCATGATCTATGTTCTCCACCGGCAATCATATCATGTGTTGCACAAGTAGGACAACCGTGCCAAGTGAACAGAACCGAAGGAATAATATTATTCTCAGGCCGTGACTAACTCTCAATTGAATAAGAATTAACTTAGTTTTCGTTTAGACAATATCATCTAATATCAATTGAGACTCATATTGCAACTCATAACTTGGCACGAATCACAAAATAAGTTTAATCGCACATGCCACTTTTCAGTTGTAACCAGCTCATTTGCAATTGAACAAAATCTCGATTGCAATCTATCCTATCACTCATATGTACACGAATCTCAAAGCAATTTCCACAATGTAGAACTTAGTTGAGCACTAAGCTAATCACAAGTTCAAATTATTTCACCCTCACTTAAAATTGGCATAACTTTTCCACTTTTTTGTTTTGACTAGGTGATCTCTAAGCTGTATGGACAACGGAGGGACTTGTGTCGTCTGAGTAACATTTGAACAGTTACAATAGCTGCACAAACATGTGCGTAAAAAAACAAAAATACCTAACATCTACGGCACTGATAAGTGAGCCATGTCGCATTAGGCAAAACATTCAGCTAAGACAAATAGTTGGTTCGACTTTACTTGTACACACCGATGATCTTTGAGTAAAGTACATGGCGTGTAACTGAACTTGTCAGTGGTGTTCGATCATGTCATCGTACATATGAAATATGCGATTACTTGCGCACACGGGTGATGTATTGGATTGCTCGCAATGTTGTTTCCCAGCTCCACCGATGCAGAAAATTGGTAGTTTAGTTGGCAACCAGGTTGTGCATTGTTGGTTGTCAAGAACTTTAAAGCACACTTGGAATAGGAGGTAGGCACACACCAATCGAGTGTTGTCGTTGGACACGCGCTAGCAAGCGAAAGAGATGGAAGGCGTGCGTGGGGGGGGGGAGCTTTAGTGATGGTGGGAGCTGAAAAATTAGCTCAGCGGTTTGGCGTGAAATGCAGCCACACCGCCCTCTTAGTCCATCAGCCTTCAGTACAAAACAAATCTATCCTCACATTTCCTCTCGGATAGCGTTGTCGGCTATTTATATCTGCGACATCGGCTTCTGCGACTTGGCAAATCTCCGGGACCGGCTTTGTCACCCTCTCTTCTCTCGGACCCGCAGCAGCGGGGCTTGCAGATCTCCGTCACCGGCAAGCCCAAGTAGTCTCCACAACCCTCTTTTTCCCGTCGCCTCCGGCTCCAAAAGCATGTTGTCATCTTCAACCAAGGTGGTAATCACCTATAACCCCTCTAATGCCCCCACTGTTACCTCCTTGCCTTGTTAGTTTCAACCCGTTGCCGATTTAGCTCTTACTTATGCAACATCGACTTTATTACGACGCCGAGATGGAGCTTTTCATTCAGGCAGTTGATGTCTACGCACGCTTCTATTCCTGTAGACAGTGTTGGGCCTCCAAGAGCAGAGGTTTGTAGAACAGCAGCAAGTTTCCCTTAAGTGAATCACCCAAGGTTTATCGAACTCGGGGAGGTAGAGGTCAAAGATATTCCTCTCAAGCAACCCGCAATTAAGATACAAGAAGTCTCTTGTGTCCCAACACACCTAATACACTTGTCGATGTATAGGTGCACTAGTTTGGCGAAGAGATAGTAAAACGCAGGTGGTATAGATGGTAGTAAACGGTAATTGCGATCTAAAGTAAATATTGCAGGAAGTAAAGATGCAGTAAAACAGTAAATAAGCGATGTTTGCAGTATTTGGAAACAAGGTCTAGGGATCATACTTTCACTAGTGGCCACTCTCAACATTGCAATCATAATTGAATATAAATATAAGCACTTCATCATACTACTCTCCTGTTGGATAAAGAACTCAAATTCATTGGGCAAGTGTGCAAAAGCACACCTCAAAGGCGTATTCTCAAGTACTAATGAACACCGCACACTGTCAACGTGAGCATTCATAGGAGGTACTAACACAGCACAATTCATAAGGGAGTTACACAAGGCGCACACACTGTACCGTTACACCGAGGTCACAGTAACCCCAAAGTTCACATAATAAAACACTTGAGTAGCATATGACATCTAGATTGTAAAGCCTATGATCACATAGATGAACAAATAAATGCTACTCTCAAACACTCTCTTGTTGGATAACAAACACCATTCATTGTGTAGGGCTACAAGAGCTCCCTCAAGCCGGAGTAAACAAGCTCCACAACATCATAAAGGAATCACACACGATGCACACTGTCACCATTACACCATGGAGAGTGAATCCGGAGTTCATATTTAAAGTAACCTCTAGAGTGCATAATAGACAAGAGTAACATCTACATATTCATTAAGATCACACCATGGGAGAGAGATGAACCACATAGCTACCGGTAGAGCCCTCAGCCTCGGGGGAGAACTACTCCCTCCTCATCATGGGAGTCAGCAGCGGCGATGAAGATGGCGGTGGTGTCGATGGAGATGGATTCCGGGCAATTCCCTGTCCCGGCGGCCGAACAGAGACTGTCCCCGAACTTGGCTTCGATGGCGGCGGCTACGGAACTCTTCGTGGAATATGACTTGACTCTTTAGGGTTTTCATCCGGAGGATTATATAGGCGAAAGGGCGGCGTCGGAGGGTCCCGAGGGCCCACACCATAGTGGGCGCCCCCCTTGGCCCCGCCGGGGGTGGGGGGCCACCTCGTGGCCCCTCTCCGTCTCTCCTTCGGTGTGGAACCCTCCGTGGAAAATAAGGCATTGGGCTTTTGTTTCGTCCAATTCGAGAATATTTCCGTGTAGAATTTCTGAAACCAAAAACTGAAAACAGAACCGGCACTTCGGCATCTTGTAATAGGTTAGTTCCAGAAAATGCATAAAAATGATATAAAGTCTGAACAAAACATGTAGGTATTGTCATAAAACTAGCATGGAACATCATAAATTATAGATACGTTGGAGACGTATCAAGCATCCCCAAGCTTAGTTCCTACTCGCCCTCGAGTAGGTAAACGATAAAAATAATAATTTCTGAAGTGATTCAACATTATTGTAAAGCATATGAGATGAATGAAGTGATTCAAAGCAATGATCTATAGTTTGCTAACAAAAAGATAATGACTAAACAATTGAATCATACAACAAAAACTTTTCATGAATAGTACTTTCAAGACAAGCATCAAAAAGTCTTGCATAAGAGTTAACTCATAAAGCAATAGATCCTTAATAAGAGGTTTTGAAGCAACACAAAAGAAGATTTAAGTTTCAGCAATTGCTTTCAACTTGTAACATGTATATCTCATGGATAGTTGTCAACATAAAGCAATATAACAAGTGCAATAAGTAAACATGTAAGAATCAATGAACACAGTTGACACAAGTGTTTGCTTCTAAGATAGAAAGAAGTAGGTAAACTGACTCAACATAAAGTAAAAGAAAGGCCCTTCGCAGAGGGAAGCAGGATTACTCATGTGCTAGAGCTTTTTATTTTGAAAGCATGGAAACAATTGTGTCAACGGTAGTAATAATTCATATGCGTTATGCATAAAACTTCCTATAAGTTGCAAGCCTCATGCATCGAATACTAATAGTGCCCGCACCTTGTCCTAATTAGCTCGGATTTCCATGGATTATCATTGCATTACATATGTTTCAACCAAGTGTCACAAAGGGGTACCTCTATGCCACCTGTACAAAGGTCCAAGGAGATAGATCGCATTTGATTTCTCGATTTTGATAGATCTCAACTTGAGGACATCCATACCGGGACAACATAGAAAACAGATAATGGACTCCTCTTTTTAATGCTTTAAGCATTCAACAACAATAATATTATCATAAGAGATTCTGCGGATAAATGTCCAAGCTGAAACTTCCACCATGATACATGGCTTTGGTTGGCGGCCCAATGTTCTTCTCTAACAACATGCATACTCAAACCATTCAACTCATGGCAAATCTCCCTTACTTCAGACAAGACGAACATGCATAGCAACTCACATGATATTTGATACGTCTCAAACGTATCTATAATTTCTTATGTTCCATGCTACTTTTATTACAATACTTGAGTGTTTTACACATAATTTACAACGTTATTTTACATTTTCCGGCACTAACCTATTAACAAGATGCCGAAGTGCCGGTTGCTGTTTTTCTGCTGTTTGGTTTCAGAAATCCTAGTAAGGAAATATTCTTGGAATTGACGAAATCGCCCAGGGTCCTATTTTTGCACGAAGCCCGAGACCGAAGAGGAGATGGTGGGGCCACGAGGTGGCCACACACTGGCGGCGGCCTGGCCCTGGCCGCGCGGCCTGTGGTGTGGGCCCTCGTGTCGCCCTTGACCTACCCTTCCGCCTATTTAAAGCCTCCGTCGCGAAACCCCACGAGAGCCACGATACGGAAAACATTACGAGAGGCCGCCGCCGCCAATCCCATCTCGGGGGATTCAGGAGATCGCCTCCGGCACCCTGCCGGAGAGGGAATCATCACCGGAGGGGCTCTACATCATCATGCCCGCCTCCGGATTGATGCGTGAGTAGTTCATCCTTGGACTATGGGTCCATAGCAGTAGCTAGATGGTTGTCTTCTCCGCATGTGCTTTCATTGTATTAGATCTTGTGAGCTGCCTAACATGATCAAGATCATCTATTTGTAATGCTACATGTTGTGTTTAGTGAGATCCGATGAATATAGAATATTATGTTAAGTTGATTATCAATCTATCATATATGTGTTGTTTATGTTCTTGCATGCTCTCCGTTGCTAGTAGAGGCTCTGGCCAAGTTGATACTTGTAACTCCAAGAGGGAGTAATTATGCTCGATAGTGGGTTCATGCCTCTATTAAATCAGTGACAGAAAGTGTTCTAAGGTTGTGGATGTGCTGTTGCTACTAGGGATAAAACATTGATGCTTTGTCTAAGGATATTTGTGTTGATTACATTACGCACCATACTTAATGCAATTATCTGTTGTTCGCAACTTAATACTGGAAGGGGTTCGGATGATAACCTGAAGGTGGATTATTTAGGCATAGATGCATGCTGGATAGCGGTCTATGTACTTTGTCGTAATGCCCTGATTAAATCACATAGTAATCATCGTTGATATGTATTGAATCTTTATTTGTCAATTGCTCACGTAATTTGTTCACCCGCATGTTAGTTATCTTATTGGAGAGACACCACTAGTGAGCTGTGGACCCGGTCCATTCTTTACATCTGAATACATTCTTCTGTTTTACTGTTCTTTGCAAACAAACACCATCTTCCACTCGATACACTTAATCCTTTGTTTTCAGCAAGCCGGTGAGATTGACAACCTCACATTACGTTGGGGCAAAGTACTTTGATTGTGTTGTGCAGGTTCCACGTTGGCGCCGGTTTCACTGGTGTTGCGCCGCACTACATTCCTCCACCAACAACCTTCACGTGCTTCTTGGCTCCTATTGGTTCGATAACCTTGGTTTCATACTGAGGGAAACTTGCTTCTATACGCATCATACCTTCCAATTGGGGTTCCCAACGGACGTGTGCATCTACGCGTATCAAGCTAAATTTCTGGCGCCGTTGCCGGGGAGATCAAGTGCAAGGGGAGTCTCCACTTCCAATCTCTTTACCTTGTTTTTGTCTTGCTTTATTTTATTTACTACTTTGTTTGCTGCACTTAAACAAAACACAAAAAATTAGTTGCTAGCTTTACTTTATTTACTGTCTTGTTCTCTATATCAAAAACACAAAAAAATTAGTTACTTGTCTTTACTTTATTTGCTTAGTTTATTTTACTACTGTTATAATGGGTACTCCTGAAAATACTAAGTTGTGTGACTTCACTAGCACAAATAATAATGATTTTATATGTGTTGACGTCAGAAACCCACCGGCGGGCAGTGACTGGCCAACACCGTAGAGCCGGGAACGACTAGGGCTGCGGCTGGCCCCCCTCGAGCGACGGCCCGCAAAGCCTCCTGGTCGCGCGCCGATGCGGGTTGCAAGCGTGCCACCTGACCTATACCTGGTCGAAGGTGTGGATGATGCCTCGCTTAGTTTCCTGCAGGGCACACACGTACACGTTAAATACGAGCCTCGATCGGCTCTCAGGTTGTCTGTGAATCGGCTCATGGAGCCGATCCACCCATGATTCGTCCGAGGTGGCCGAATATATGGTGGTCTGCTTGATCAAGATAAAGCGTATGAGATCCACGACGATCTGGGGTTTTCACCGCATAATCGGATCATCCTACTCACGTGGGCCTCGCGCTCACGCACGGTAAACGTAAGCCAGCCCTAGACAAGGCCTAAAAACCAACACTAGGTTGATCCTCGGAACGTCTGTCTAGGGCAGCAAACTACACCCTGCATGCCGCTGGATCCTCCAACCCTTTGTAAGGCCTAACTATTGCAGATATTAAACTAATCCTTGATGAATCAAGGAGCGACCGTAAGGATCAGATCTACTAAATAACGATCAAGCGGGGTGCCGCCCGCACCCATGATGAGGTACAGGGACGGCTAGATGCGCAAGGGTCGCACTACGTAAGCATATGATGCTAAGAACAATGCTAACCCTAACACATCTATGATAACTACGTTGCTCGCCATCAAAAGGCTTCAGTACGAGCAACGCATGAACAACTAGGCAGGCTCGTGCTGCCTAGATCGCGAGATGCGATCTAGGCAGCATGGTGCTTACCGGAGGAACCCTCGAGACGAAGGAGTTGGCGATGCGCCGAGATTGGTTTGTGTTGAACGTTGGTTGTTGTTTATTCCATAAACCCTAGATACATATTTATAGTCCAGCGGACTCTCTAACGTGGGCGTGCACCAAACCGTGCACGAGATAAACTCTAACTTCTACATAACCTACTAAATAAAGATACACGGGCTAACTAGCCCAAACTTGATACACAAGGCCGATTTACATATCTCTCCACGCATATATCTTCAAATTCGACTTGATCGCGGCCCACCTCTGGCTTGGTCAAATTCTGGTGATAACACATGCCCCCCTGGTTTTGGAAATGACATTTCCAAAATCATTATACTCTCCTTTCGTCGGGTCATGTCGCGGCAGAAACGTCGCAGAGTCCTTCATCATGATAACTTGCCTTCTCAACTTCTCTGCGCGATTAGACAGTTCTGGCACCACCTCCTCGAACTGCTGTGGCATTGAATTTTTACTATGCTCCCTTTTATTTAACCGCAGCAAACAGTCATCTTCCTCATCCCCTTCGCACTAGCCTCCAAAAAACCCTCCTCTGCCACCATGTCTTCGTCCTCCTCTTCTTCCTTCTCATCGGATCTTTCCCACGTGTCCTCTCCTATCCGAGAGTCGACGCCCTCGTGGGGCACGCAGGCAGCGTACGATATCCTCGCCCCAACGAAGTGGGACAAAGAGGACCATGACTCCTTCGTCTGGTCCGAGGATGACAAATCCTTGACCGACGGAGAGTGACCTCCGCTTCCTCGCCGTTGGGGAACCGGAGGAGGAGAGTGACGACGACAACTTCTCCTGCGACTTCACCTCTTCCGGGGAGGAAGGGGAGCAGGGAGAGGAGGAGGAGGACGACGATGAGCTCCTCCGACGAGCCGCCGGCCAAGCGGTTCTGCCCTTGGCCGGGCAACCTTCGACAGCGCCGAGGACGACGCTGACGGAGAGGATGAAGAGGACGAGGGCCCAGCCGGCGGCCATTGGAGCGATGACGAGCCCGCCGGGAGCAGCGCCGACGGCAGCGACGAAGGCGACGATGAGGGCAGCGACGGCCCGTAGATTAGGACTTCTAGAATAGGACCAAGAGCAGACGGGGCAATGTATCCCCTCCTATTTCCTTTTGAGAGCAATTAGCTCTTTATGTAAGAAATCTCGCCTATCAATGAAGAACTTTTTCTTTTTCCCCAATTTGATTTTGCCGATTTCTTCCGAGCTTAATTAAGCCGATTCCCTCTTCTACTGTCCTTGCCGATTCGCCCCTTTTGCCAATGCGTGATGAGCCGATAGCACCGCATCGGTCCTCGAAATTCGCTCTTCCCTTCTTCAACGATGATTTTCTAAATCTGCAGAAAATGCAGGATCTTCAGGAAAACCTTTGAACTTTTCCAACCAAACCCAATAATCCTTTTCAGCACTCATCATTTGTGACGAAGGTTTGCAATGAAGGATCAGCCGATTGTATCCACCAAGCCTGCTGCCCCCCGAGCCTTGGTCAAGGCAAAAACTTAGCCGAATTAGCCTGGGCTTGATCATGCAGAACCAGCCGATTTGCACGTAAATCGGCTTGCAGAGAGCCTTCAAGGTGGGCTGCCCCCTTCGCCCTTGCAAGTCAGATCGGCTCCCTTCCTTTGGTGGATCTAATGCGACCCACCCTTAACCTGATCTGGACACCCAAGCTGCCCTTAGCATTGTTCTTGAAGAGAAGATGAGCTGTTAAACCTCTTTCTTGAGGAGTTCTTTCATTGGGGCTTCTCTTCATAATTCACTAGGGCTGACCTTCTGGTTAACAATTGTATCTCTTGAGTCGATGGCCATGCATCGGCTGCTTCTCAATTCTGAAGTCGATGCCCTTGCACCGGCTATAAATTTTAAAATTTTTAGGCCGATTTGTGTATCGGCCCCCATATTTGATAGTATTATCTTATATCCTCGTGTTTTATCCATCTAGGTGCCCCCGAGCCGATTCTGTCAAGACAATTGATGGTATCGGCTCTTCAGTAGTCCCTGTTGGGTCAAACGTTGATCCCAGGCAGATGGTGAGGATAATTTTGGCCGATTGCTGGAATCGGCCTCCACGTTGCTTATTGACGTAGTCTTGCTACTCGCTCAGGCCGGCAGACAAAACCAGCCCAATCTCTGACCTTAGCACGTTGGTGCGCTTGCTGTTGTCCATGTCGGGTACATTGTGTAATCGTGGAGTACTACACTCCGCCGGACGAACGAACACCATGTTTGTGCCAGCCGATGTTTCGTCATCGGCTCTCTTTTGCTTGGGGTGCCACTCTTTCTTTGCGGCAGTCCTCCTCATCCAGGGTCCTCTGGACTTTCGCAGCCGATCAGGTCGTGCCTTCCTCAGCGTATGCAAGTACATCCTTTCGGCTTCCTCCACCGCGCAATCGCTGAACCCTGCGTTTTTGTGTATGGCTGAGACCGTCAGGGCACCACCTTGGACGGTGGCACCTGTCTTCTTCGTATTCCCCTTCGTCTTCCGAATCATCGAGATCTTCCAACGGAGGGGTCTCAGCATGTTGTTTTGCGGTGGGAGAGGCCCTAAGCGCTCGAACACGATACGTTGGCTGTCTCCTTCTTTTTCCGGTTGCATTCTGGGCAGTTGCCGATTGTTGGTAATCGGCTCATTCCTGAATCCCAGCAGTGTCTGAAGAAGGGGCAGTGCCAATGCCTGTCCGTATCGTCCTGCTCCCTGCCGTGGCGCTCCTGCCGCTCCTCATCATGATTATGCCGGCGATGTCTTCCGTCGTTTCTGGTCAGACGACCTCTTTCATCATTGTCGTTGTATCGCCGGCGTTGGTCATATCGACCCATATACTTGTTGAGGAGGTGATCAGAGAGGGGTCGTTGGTATCTTATGTTTTTCACTTCCCCCTCTGTGACGTAGCGCTTGCCATCTTGACGGAGCCGATCGCATGGAGCGGCCCCCTCAGTGTCCTTGCTCTGAGAGCAGCTGTCCTCATCCCCGTCCTTCTCGGAGCGGTGTCCAAGCTCTATCATGCTGATGTTGGCTGAGAAATCAGGCTGGCACCCTCCGAGGTGGGCGAACTCCACCATGTTGACGGCGGGGAAGGGGTGTGTGTCGACCTTCATGGCATACTGGTTGAAAATTAGTCGCCCATTCTCTATCGCCACTTGGATCTGCTGACGCCACACCCTGCAGTCGTTGGTGGTGTGGGTGAACGTGTTATGCCACTTGCAGTATGGCTTTCCGTTCAGCTCTTGCACCGTAGGAAACTTGTGGCCTTCGGGTATCTTTATGTGCTTCTCCGCGAGTAAGAGGTCGAAAATCTGCTCGGTTTTCGTCACGTCGAAGTCGAACCCTCTTGGAGGCCCTGGTGGCTTTACCCATTTGCAGGTTACTGGGCCTGCAGCTCGAGTCCACTCAGCTACTGCGACCTCTCGTTCTCCCGTAGGACCTTCATCTTCGCCTGCGTCAACCATGGTAACCACGCGCTTGAATTTATCTTGGTAGACATCCGGGTGGCGTTGTTCATACGCTGACAACTTCTGCACCATGTGTGCTAACGAAGGATAGTCCGCCTGGGAGGCCACTTCCTTGATCGATGATGATAGACCCACCACCGCCAGCTCGACTGCTTCCTTTTCGCTTACGTGAACCGAATAGCATCGGTTCCTAACGGTCCTGAAGCGCTGGATGTATTCTGACACCGTTTCTCCGCGCTTCTGTCGTACTTGAGCTAGATCGGCAATGCCAGCCTCGGAAGCCTCCGAGTGATATTGCTCATGGAACCGTTCTTCCAGCTGCTTCCAGGTCTGGATTGAGTTCGGTGGCGACGTGTACCATCCGAAAGCCGATCCTGTGAGGGACTGTGAGAAGTACCTCACGCGCAGCTCGTCTGACGCTGAGATCATGCCCAGCTGTGCCAAATATCGGCTCACATGCTCGATGGAGCTGGAGCCATCTGATCCGCTGAACTTTGTGAAGTCCGGGAGCCGATATTTGGGTGGTAGCGGGATCAATTCGTACTCGTTGGGGTACGGCTTGGTATAGCCGATCGCCTTTCTTTTCGGCATCATGCCGAACTGATCTTTCAGGATCGTACAAATTTGATCCGCGGTGATGGCTGCAGGTGCCGAACCCTGAAGATTCGTCGGCGTGCTTAACCAGCCATGCCTGTTTTTCCGGTTCTGAGCCAACTGCAGGAGCTAGGCTCGGAGCTTCGTCGGGGTGGCGTATTTAGCTAACCACGTTTGCTTCTCGGTCTGCTCTCCGACGTTCCTCCTGTTGCCCCGGAAGTCCCTGCTATAGCGACCTGGTTCGAGGGTGCCCAGGTGCTGCAGTCTGGCACGTATGCGCATGCGTATCCGTGCGGGATCTCCTTGGGCGCGTCCTGTAGAATTTGGTAGTCACTGGGGTCACCACCAATCTTGTAGACGACATAGGCCGATGAGTTCGGCGCTTCGGGCGCTGCCAACGCGAACGGCAGCGGTGGACGGGACTGGAAGCAACTCCCTTGATGAGTCCCTAGGGCTGGTCCTGACGGAGAGTACTGATGGCTCATGATCTCCTGGATCACGCGCAGCGCGACACGCTCCAACGTGTTCACCAGGCTCTCAGAATGGCGGTGCAGCGAATGAGCCACCATGAAGTTTATCTCCTGACGCAGCGACCTGGTGCGTTCCTCTGACGGGGTGGACAGGTCCACTCCATCAAGCGCGCCTTCAGGTGTGAACCCCTTCCATCGATGCCATGGGAGCGGGTCTGTGGAAAGAGCCGATTAGGTCGGCTTCGAGGCAGACTTGATCTCGTCGTACTTCTTCTTGAGCTCGCCAGTGAGCTCCCCGTACGTGACCGGAGTTTCTTCTGCCACTTCTGATGAAGATGGCATGGTGTTCGATGTTGAAGATTGTCGTTGAAGATGTGTCCCACCGGGCGTGCCAGAATGTGTTGACGTCGAAACCCACCGGCGGGCAGTGACTGGCCAACACCGTAGAGCCGGGAACGACTAGGGCTGCGGCTGGCCCTGGTCCCTCGAGCGACGGCCCGCAAAGCCTCCTGGTCGCGCGCCGATGCGGGTTGCAAGGGCGTGCCACCTGACCTATACCTGGTCAGGAAGGTGTGGATGATGCCTCGCTTAGTTTCCTGCAGGGCACACACGTACACGTTAAATACGAGCCTCGATCGGCTCTCAGGTTGTCCTGTGAATCGGCTCATGGAGCCGATCCACCCATGATTCGTCCGAGGTGGCCGAATATATGGTGGTCCTGCTTGATCAAGATAAGCGTATGAGATCCACGACGATCTGGGGTTTTCACCGCATAATCGGATCATCCTACTCACGATGGGGCCTCGCGCTCACGCACGGTAAACGTAAGCCAGCCCTAGACAAGGCCTAAAACCAACACTAGGTTGATCCTCGGAACGTCCTGTCTAGGGGCAGCAAACTACACCCTGCATGCCGCTGGATCCTCCAACCCTTTGTAAGGCCTAACTATTGCAGATATTAAACTAATCCTTGATGAATCAAGGAGCGACCGTAACGGATCAGATCTACTAAATAACGATCAAGCGGGGTGCCGCCCCTGCACGATGACAGGGACGGCTAGATGCGCAAGGGTCGCACTACGTAAGCATATGATGCTAAGAACAATGCTAACCCTAACACATCTATGATAACTACGTTGCTCGCCATCAAAAAGGCTTCAGTACGAGCAACGCATGAACAACTAGGCAGGCTCGTGCTGCCTAGATCGCGAGATGCGATCTAGGCAGCATGGTGCTTACCGGAGGAACCCTCGAGACGAAGGAGTTGGCGATGCGCCGAGATTGGTTTGTGTTGAACGTTGGTTGTTGTTTATTCCATAAACCCTAGATACATATCTAACGTGGGCGTGCACCAAACCGTGCACGAGATAAACTCTAACTTCTACATAACCTACTAAATAAAGATACACGGGCTAACTAGCCCAAACTTGATACACAAGGCCGATTTACATATCTCTCCACGCATATATCTTCAAATTCGACTTGATCGCGGCCCACCTCTGGCTTGGTCAAATTCTGGTGATAACAATATGTACTCCTATTGCTCCACCTGCGACTACAGCAGAATTCTATGAAATTAAACCTGCTTTACTGAATCTTGTTATGAGAGAGCAATTTTCTGGTGTTAGTACTGATGATGCTTTGCCCATCTTAATAATTTTGTTGAACTTTGTGAAATGCAAAAGTATAAGGATATACATGGTGATATTATTAAACTGAAATTGTTTCCTTTCTCATCAAGAGGAAGAGCTAAAGATTGGTTGCTTTTTTTGCCTAAGAATAGTATTGATTCATGGACTAAGTGTAAAGATGCTTTTATTAGTAAATATTATCCTCCTGCTAAGATTATATCTTTGAGAAGTAGCTTAATGAATTTTAAACAATTTGATAATGAACATGTTGCTCAAGCATGGGAGAGAATGAAATCTTTGGTAAAGAATTGCCCAACCCATGGACTGACTACTTGGATGATCATCCAAACCTTTTATGCAGGATTGAATTTTTCCTCGAGGAACCTATTGGATTCAGCTGCTGGAGGTACTTTTATGTCCATCACCCTGGGCGCCGCGACTAAATTACTTGATGATATGATGATCAATTACTCTGAATGGCACACTGAAAGAACTCCTCAAGGTAAGAAGGTAAATTCTGTTGAAGAAACCTCTTCTTTGGGTGATAAGATTGATGCTATTATGTCTATGCTTGCAAATGGTAGATATCATATTGATCCTAATAATGTTCCTTTAGCCTCATTGGTTGCTCAAGAAGAAAATGTTGATGTGAATTTCATTAAGAGCAATAATTTCAACAACAATGCTTATAGGAATAATTATGGTAACAACAACTATAGGCCATATCCTTCTAATAATGGTAATGGTTATGGTAATTCTTATGGTAATTCTTACAACAATAATAAGAGTGTACCCTCTGGTCTTGAAGTTATACTTAAAGAATTTATTAGTACACAAACTGCTTTCAATAAAACTGTTGAAGAAAAGCTTGGTAAAATTGATATTCTTGCTTCTAAGGTTGATAGTCTTGCTCTTGATGTTGATCTTTTAAAATTGAAAGTTATGCCTGAGAAAGTTGAAGATGCTAGGTTTGCTAAAACAAATGCCATCCAAGTTAGAATTAATGATAATATTAGATTGTTGGCTGAATTGCATGCTAGGTGGGATAGAGAAGAAAAAGAAAAACTTGCTAAAGAAAATAATGTAGCTAAAGTATGGACTATTACCACCACTAGTAATGTTAATTCTTCACATGTTGCTGCACCTCCTACTATCAATGGTAAAATAATTGGTGTTGGCAATGTTTCTACTCCTAGTGCAAAGCGCACAAAACTGCCTGAAACTGCTGAAACTGCTGTTTGTGATAAAATTGCTGAAATTTTTCAAAATATTGGTGACAATGATTCCATTGCTGTAGAACATAATGGTTTAGATTTTGATGATTGTCATATTACTGAAGTTATAAAGTTCTTACAAAAACTTGCTAGAAGTCCCAATGCTAGTGCTATAAATTTAGCCTTTACAAAGCATATTACAAATGCTCTCATTAAAGCTAGGGAAGAGAAATTAAAACTTGAAGCTTCTATTCCTAGGAAGTTAGAAGATGGTTGGGAGCCCATCATTAAAATGAAATTCAATGACTTTGAATGTAATGCTTTATGTGATCTTGGTGCAAGTATTTCTGTTATGCCTAAAAAGATTTATGATATGCTTGACTTGCCACCATTGAAGAATTGTTATTTGGATGTTAATCTTGCCGATAATGTTAAAAAGAAACCTTTGGGGAGGATTGATAATGTGCGCATTACGGTTAACAATAACCTTGTCCCCGTTGATTTTGTTGTCTTGGATATCGAATGCAATGCATCTTGTCCTATTGTGTTGGGAAGACCTTTTCTTCGAACCGTTGGTGCTGTTATTGATATGAAGGAAGGTAATATTAGATATCAATTTCCTCTCAAGAAAGGTATGGAACACTTCCCTAGAAAGATAATGAAGTTGCCTTTTGATTCTATTATTAGAACAAGCTATGATGTTGATGCTTCTACTCTTGATGTTACTTGATTTGCACTTTCTGCGCCTAGCTGAAAGGCGTTAAAGAAAAGCACTTCTTGGGAGATAACCCATGTGTTTATTTTACTACAGCAATTTTTGTTTTGTTGAGTCTTGGAAGTTGTTTACTACTGTAGCAACCTCTCCTTATCATGTTTTTGTGCCAAGTAAAGTTTCTATGCTAAAGTTGATGTTATATTTGGGATCGCTGCGCAGAAACAGCATTGCTGTCTGTCACGAATTCTCGCATAAGTCTCTGTAAAAAATTCGAAAAAATCTGCAAAATTACGAGCGTGATCCTCAGATATGTACGCAACTTTCATTAGTTTTGAGTTTTTCCATTTGAGCAAGTTAAGTGCCCAGTCCAGATGCATCTTTACGGACTGTTCTGTTTTTGACAGATTCTGTCTTTTATTTCGCATTGCCGCTTTTGCTATGAATGAGTTTCTTTGTTCCATTAACTTTCAGAAGCTTTGGGCAATGTCCAGAAGTGTTAAGAATGATTGTGTCACCTCTGAATATATGAATTTGTGGTTATGCACTAACCCTCTCATGAGTTTGCTTGAAGTTTGTGTGAAGGAAGTTTTCAAGGGTCAAGAGAAGAGGATGATATACTATGATCAAGAAGAGTGAAAGGTCTAAGCTTGGGGATGCCCCGGTGGTTCATCCCTGCATATTTTGATAAGACTCAAACATCTAAGCTTGGGGATGCCCAAGGCATCCCCTTCTTCATCGACAACATTATCAGGTCACTTCTAGTGAAACTATATTTTTATTCCGTCACATTCTTATGTTCTTTACTTGGAGCGTCGGTTTATTTTTGTTTTTGTTTTGTTTTGAATAAAGTTGGATCTCGCCATTCTTATATTGGAGATATTACGCTCCGCTTTTTCTTATGGAACACTTGTGTTCTTAATTGTGCTTTAATGTTCATGGCGAAAGCTCATTGCTTCGTTAAATTGCTATATGGTTGGAATTGGAAAATGATGCATATGGTTTGACAATTTGGCAATTGTTTGAGCTCTCATAGATCATGTTTAAGCTCTTGCATCATGTAGTTTAATCTATTAATGAAGAACTACCGTAGAGCTTGTTTAATTTGGTTTGCATGATTGATCTCTCTAAGTCTAGATATTTTCGGGTAAAGTGTTTGAACAACAAGGAAGACAGTGTAGAGCCTTATAATGCTTGCAATATGTTCTTGTGTGAGTTTTGCTGTACCTGTTCATACTTGTGTTTGCTTCAAACAACCTTGCTAGCCCAAACCTTGTACTGAGAGGAAATGCTTCTCGTGCATCCAAACACCTTGAGCCAAACTCCATGCCATTTGTGTCCACCATATCTACCTACTATGTGGTATTTCCTGCCATTCCAAAGTAAATTACTTGAGTGCTACCTTTAAATTTCATTCCTCTACCTTTACAATATATAGCTCATGGGACAAATAGCTTAAAAACTATTGTGGTGATGAATATGTAGTTATGTGTCTTAATTTTTATAAGTTGCTTGTTGAGCGGTAACCATGTTTTCTGGGGACGCCATCAACTTTATCTTTGTTGGATATCATGTGAGATGCTATGCATGTTCGTCTTGTCTGAAGTAGTGGATTTCATGATCAAATGGTTTGAGTATGCATATATTAGAGAAGAACATTGGGCCGCTAACTAAAGCCATGCATCATGGTGGAAGTTTCAGTTTGGACATACAACCTCAATCTCTTATGAGAATATTAACTATTGTTGAATGCTTAAGCATTAAAAGAGGAGTCCATTATCTGTTGTCTATGTTGTCCCGGTATGGATGTCTAAGTTGAGAATAATCAAAAGCGAGAAATCCAATGCGTGCTTTCTCCTTAGACCTTTGTACAGGCGGCATAGAGGTACCCCTTTGTGACACTTGGTTGAAGCATATGTTATGCGATGAGAATCCGTGTTTTCCGAGATAGTAGGACAAGGTGCGAGCACTATTGGTACTCTATGCATGAGGCATGCAACTTGTAGGAAGTATTATGCATAGCACATATGAATTATTACTACCGTTGACAAAATTGTTTCTATGTTTTCAAAACAAAAAGCTCTAGCACAAAAATAGTAATCAACGCTTCCCTCTGCGAAGGGCCAATCTTTTACTTTATTGTTGAGTCAGTTTACCCATTCCCTTCTATCTTAGAAGCAAACACTTGTGTTAACTGTGTGCATTGATTGATTCTTACATGTTTACTTATTGCACCTGTTATATTACTCTATGTTGACAAATATCCATGAGATATACATGTTACAAGTTGAAAGCAATTGCTGAAACTTAATCATCCTTTGTGTTGCTTCAATGCATTCTACTTTGAATTTATTGCTTATGAGTTATCTCTTATGCAAGTCTTATTGATACTTGTATTGAAAGTATTATTCATGAAAAGTTTTGCTATATGATTCATTTGCTTAGTCATTATCTTTGTTAGCAATCTTTTGTTCAGATCACTCCATTCATCTCATATGCTTTACAATAATGTTGATCAATACTATGTTGGTAGCATGTCACTTCAGAAATTATTTGTGTTATCGTTTACCTACTCGAGGGCGAGTAGGAACTAAGCTTGGGGATGCTTGATACGTCTCAAACGTATCTATAATTTCTTATGTTCCATGCTACTTTTATTACAATACTTGAGTGTTTTACACATACTTTACAGCGTTATTTTACATTTTCCGGCACTAACCTATTAACAAGATGCCGAAGTGCCTTGCTGTTGTTCTCTGTTTTTGGTTTCAGAAATCCTAGTAAGGAAATATTCTCGGAATTGGACGAAATCAACGCCCAGGGTCCTATTTACGAAGCTTCCAAAAGACCGAAGAGGAGACGGGTGGGGCCACGAGGGGCCACACACCAGGCGGCACGGCCGGCCCGGCCGCGCGGCCCTGTGGTGTGGGCCCCGTGTCGCCCTTTGACCTACTCTTCCGCCTACTTAAAGCCTCCGTCGCGAAACCCCTGCAGAGAGCCACGATACGGAAAACATTAGAGGCCGCCGCCGCGTCCCATCTCGGGGGATTCGGGAGATCGCCTCCGGCACCCGGACAGGGAATCATCACCGGAGGGGCTCTACATCATCATGCCCGCCTTCGGATTGATGCGTGAGTAGTTCATCCTTGGACTATGGGTCCATAGCAGTAGCTAGATGGTTGTCTTCTCCGCATGTGCTTTCATTGTATTAGATCTTGTGAGCTGCCTAACATGATCAAGATCATCTATTTGTAATGCTACATGTTGTGTTTGGTGAGATCCGATGAATATAGAATATTATGTTAAGTTGATTATCAATCTATCATATATGTGTTGTTTATGTTCTTGCATGCTCTCCGTTGCTAGTAGAGGCTCTGGCCAAGTTGATACTTGTAACTCCAAGAGGGAGTAATTATGCTCGATAGTGGGTTCATGCCTCCATTAAATCTGGGACAGTGACAGAAAGTTCTAAGGTTGTGGATGTGTTGTTGCTACTAGGGATAAAACATTGATGCTTTGTCTAAGGATATTTGTGTTGATTACATTACGCACCATACTTAATGCAATTATCTGTTGTTTACAACTTAATACTGGAAGGGGTTCGGATGATAACCTGAAGGTGGATTATTTAGGCATAGATGCATGCTGGATAGCGGTCTATGTACTTTGTCGTAATGCCCTGATTAAATCACATAGTAATCATCGTTGATATGTATTGAATCTTTATTTGTCAATTGCTCACCTGTAATTTGTTCACCCAGCATGTTAGTTATCTTATTGGAGAGACACCACTAGTGAACTGTGGACCCCGGTCCATTCTTTACATCTGAATACATTCTACTGCTTTTACTGTTCTTTGCAAACAAACACCATCTTCCACTCGATACACTTAATCCTTTGTTTTCAGCAAGCCGGTGAGATTGACAACCTCACTGTTACGTTGGGGCAAAGTACTTTGATTGTGTTGTGCAGGTTCCACGTTGGTGTCACCGGTGTTGCGCCGCACTACATTCCTCCACCAACAACCTTCACGTGCTTCTTGGCTCCTACTGGTTCGATAACCTTGGTTTCATACTGAGGGAAACTTGCTTCTATACGCATCATACCTTCCACTTGGGGTTCCCAACGGACATGCGCATCTACGCGTATCAATATTCAACAAAGGTGTGATAGGTTGATGGCGTCCCCAGAAACATGGTTACCGCTCAACAAGCAAATTATAAGAACTAAGATACATAGCAACATATTCATTACCACAATAGTTTTTAGGCTACTTTCCCATGAGCTATGTATTGCAAAGACAAGGAATGAAATTTTAAAGGTAGCACGCAAGCAATTTACTTTAGAATGGCAGAAAAATACCACATATAGGTAGTTATGGTGGACATAAATGGCATAGGTTTTGGCTCAAGGATTCGGATGCACGAGAAGCATTCCCTCTCAGTACAAGGCTTTGGCTAGCAAGGTTGTTTGAAGCAAACACAAGTATGAACTGGTACAGTAAAACTTACACAAGAACATATTGCAAGCATTATAAGACTCTACACTATTTTCCTTGTTGTTCAACACTTTTACCAGAAAATATCTAGACCTTAGAGAGACCAATCATGTAATCCAAATTTCAACAAGCTCTACGGTAGTTCTCCACTAATAGATTTAAACTACATGATGCAAGAGCTTAAACATGATCTACTTGAGAGCTCAAAACAATTTCCAAGTATCAAATTATTCAAGATAATATACCAATTACCATATGAAGCATTTTCTGTTTCCAACCAAATAACAATCAATGCTGAGGCTTTCAGCTTTCGCCATGAATATTAAAGTAAAACGAAGAACACAAGTGTTCAAATGAAAAAGCGGAGCGTGTCTCTCTCCCACACAAGCATGTTGAGATCCGAATTTATTCAAACACAAATAAAAATAGAAACACACAGACGCTCCAAGTAAAGCACATAAGATGTGAAAGAATTAAAATATAGTTTCACTAGAGATGACCTGATAAGTTGTTGATGAAGAAGGGGATGCCTTGGGCATCCCCAAGCTTAGATGCTTGAGTCTTCTTGAAATATGCTTGGGTGTCCCACGGGGCATCCCCAAGCTTAGGCTCTTCACTCTTCTTGATCACATTATATCACCCTTCTCTCTTGACCCTTGAAAACATCCTTCACACCAAACTCAAAGCAATCTCATTAGAGGGTTAGTGCATAATCAAAAATTCACATGTTCAGAAGGACACAATCATTCCCAACACTTCTGGACATTACCCAAGGTTACTGAAATTTAATGGAGCAAAGAAATCTACTCAAACACAGTAAAAGAGGCAATGCGAACTAAAAGGCAGAATCTGTCAAAACAGAACAGTCGTAAAGACGAATTTTTTCGAGGCACTTAACTTGCTCAGATCAGAAAACTCAAAACTAATGGAAGTTGCGCACATATCTGAGGATCACGCATGAATTTTTGCAACCCAAAAAGATTTTGCTTTGTTTTCTTGTTTCCTTTTGTTCTTGTTTCTAACCCGAAAACACCAAAAATATTTGTTGTTCTTCTTTGGTTTGTAAAGTTCATCATGAGTTCAATGGTCTTCGGTGGCTGGAGCGTGGTTTTCATTTCATATTATCCAAGCTACACAAGTGAAAAGCAATAATGACGATCTACAACAATTGGATTGTGGTGAGAGGCTGGTATGAACTCTATTTGTTTTCATTTTTGTACATATACTCATCCATGTGAGCATGCTTAGTTGGTTCATGTGAGGTATATGTTATTTGAGAAAGTCTAGTAGTTCATGATCTCTCATGTTTAGCTCCAATTTATTAATATGAGTAGCATGTTGATAACCCACAAGTATAGGGGATCGCAACAGTCTTCGAGGGAAGTAAAACCCAAATTTATTGATTCGACACAAGGGGAGGTAAAGAATACTTATAAGCCTTAACAACTGAGTTGTCAATTCAGCTGCACCTGGAAAAGCACTAGCAACAGGGGTGATGTGAAAGTAGCAGTGATATGAGAGCAATAGTAACAGTAACACAACAGCAGTAGTAGTAATATGAGAGCAATGGTACCAGAAAATAGTTGACATGTAGAACGAGTATATGATGATGAAAGATGGACCGGGGTTCCCAGCTATCTACACTAGTGGTAACTCTCCAATAACAAGTGTTGGGTGAACAAATTACAGTTGGGCAATTGATAGGATTGATAAGGCATTAAGAAAGAACATCAATTCATTAATCATGTAGGCATGTTTTCCATATTTAGTCGTACGTGCTCGCAATGAGAAACTTGCACAACATCTATTGTCCTACCAGCCGGTGGCAGCGGGGCCTCAAGGGAATCTACTGGATATTAAGGTACTCCTTTTAATAGAGCACCGGAGCAAAGCATTAACACTCCGTGAAAACATGTGTCCCTCACATCACCGCCATCCCCTCCGGTTGTCCCGATTTCTGTCACTTCGGGGCCTTTGGTTCCGGACAGTGACATGTGCATACAACTTGTAGATACAATCTAAGCAATAATTATAGAGCTCAAATCTAAGATCATGCCACTCGGGCCCTAGTGACAAGCATTAAGCACAACAAGATTGCAGCAACAATAACTTCACAAACTTTGTAGATAGACAATCATAACGTAACAATCCATCGGATCCCGACAAACACAACACCGATTACATCAGATGAATCTCAATCATGTAAGGCAGCTCATGAGATCATTGTATTGAAGTACATGGGGAGAGAATACCAACTAGCTACAGCTAGAACCCGTAGTCCATGGGGGAACTACTCATGGAGCATGATGGAGGCGATGGCGTTGATGGAGATGGCTTCCGGGCACTTCCCCGTCCCGGCAGGGTGCCGGACAGAGACTTCGTCCCCCGAATTGGAGTTTCGCGATGGCGGCGCCCCGGAGTCTTTCTGGAGTTTCGTCAGCGGTACGGTGTTTTTAGGTCGAAAGGGCTTATAAAGGCGAAGAGGCGGCGCAGAGGGTGCCTGGGGCGCCCTCCTCATAGGCCGGCGCGGCCAGGGGCCTGCCCGCGCGGCCCTATGGTGTGGGGGCCCCAGGCCTCCCCTCTGACTCCCCTTCGGTGTCCTGGTCCGTCTCGGTGAATTATGATGTTTGGTCTTTGTTTCGTCGAATTCCGAGAATATTGCCCGAACAGCCTTTCTGGAACCAAAAACAGCAGAAAACAGGAACTGGCACTGTGGCATCTTGTTAATAGGTTAGTTCCGGAAAACGCATAAAAACATCATAAAGTGCAAGCAAAACATGTAAGTATTGTCATAAAACAAGCATGGAACGACAGAAATTATGGATACGTCGGGGACGTATCAGCATCCCCAAGCTTAGTTCCTGCTCGTCCCGAGCAGGTAAACGATAAAAAGAATAATTTCTGTAGTGACATGCTACTTACATATCCTTGATCATACTATTACAAAGCATATGAAATGAATGAAGTGACTCAAGGCAATGATCTATAGTTGCTAACAAATAGATAACATATAGCAAAACTTTTCATGAAGAGTACTTTCAAGACAAGCATCAAAAGTCTTGCACAAGAGTTAACTCATAAAGCAATAAGTTCATAGTAAAGGCATCGAAGCAACACAAAGGAGGATATAAGTTTCAGCGGTTGCTTTCAACTTTCAACATGTATATCTCATGGATATTGTCAACATAGAGTAATATGATGAATGCAAATATGCAAGTATGTAAGAATCAATGCACAATTGACACAAGTGTTTGCTTCTAAGATGGAAGGAAGTAGGTAAACTGACTCAACATAAAGTAAAAGAATGGCCCTTCAAAGAGGAAAGCATCGATTGCTATATTTGTGCTAGAGCTTTGGTTTTGAAAACATAAAGAGAGCATAAAAGTAAAGTTTCGAGAGGTGTTTGTTGTTGTCAACGAATGGTAGCGGGTACTCTAACCCCCTTGCCAAACAAACCTTCAAAGAGCGGCTCCCATTTTATTTTATTTTTGGGTGGCACTCCTTCCAACCTTTCTTTCACAAACCATGGCTAACCGAATCCTCGGGTGCCTGCCAACAATCTCATACCATGAAGGAGTGCCTTTTTATTTTAGTTTTATTATGATGACACTCCTCCCCACCTTTGCTTTCTCAAGCCATGGCTAACCGAATCCTTCGGGTGCCTTCCAACAATCACATACCATGGAGGAGTGTCTATTTTTGTTAATTAATTTGGGACTGGGAATCCCATTGCCAGCTCTTTTTGCAAAATTATTGGATAAGCGGATGAAGCCACTAGTCCATTGGTGAAAGTTGCCCAACAAGATTGAAAGATAAACACCACATACTTCATCATGAGCTATAAAACATTGACACAAATAAGAGGTAATAACTTTTGAATTTGTTTAAAGGTAGCACTCAAGCAATTTACTTTGGAATGGCGGAGAAATACCATGTAGTAGGTAGGTATGGTGGACACAAATGGCATAGTGATTGGCTCAAGGATTTGGATGCATGAGAAGTATTCCCTCTCGATACAAGGTTTAGGCTAGCAAGGTTATTTGAAACAAACACAAAGATGAACCGGTGCAGCAAAACTCACATAAGAACATATTGCAAGCATTATAATACTCTACACTGTCTTCCTTGTTGCTCAAACACTTTTACCAGAAAATATCTAGACCTTAAGAGAGATCAATTATGCAAACCAATTTTAACAAGCTTTACGGTAGTTCTCCACTAATAGGTTTAAACTACATGCAAAAACTTATGATCTACTTGAGAGCTCAAAACAATTGCCAAGTATCAAATTATCCAAGACATATGAGGCATTTTCTTTTCTCAACCAAATAAAGATAAATATTGTAGCTTCCAACTTTTATTCATTGAACATTAAAAGTAAAACGAAGAACAAGTGTTCATATGAAAAAGCGGAGCGTGTCTCTCTCCCAAACAAGGATTGCTAGGATCCGAATTTATTCAAACACAATCAAAAATAAAAACACACAGACGCTCCAAAAGCACATATGATGTGACTGAATAAAAATATAGTTTCAGGGGAGGAACCTGATAAGTTGATGAAGAAGGGGATGCCTTGGGCATCCCCAAGCTTAGACGCTTGAGTCTTCTTGAAATATGCAGGGATGAACCACGGGGGCATCCCCAAGCTTAGACTTTTCACTCTTCTTGATCATATATCATCCTCCTCTCTTGACCCTTGAAAACTTCCTTCACAACAAACTTCTCATAAACTTCATTAGAGGGGTTAGTACTCAAAATTTTTTGAATCCACCTTGGTCCTGTAGTGGCACATTGCAAGAACTCAATAAAACATTATCTACAGCTCTCCACGTCTAGAAAGCCTCACATAAAGTCCACAAGAGACAATGCAAAAAACAGAGACAGAATCTGCCAAAACAGAACAGCCAGTAAACACGAATTTTAAAATTGTACTTCCGTTGCTCAAATCAGAAAACTCAAAACTAATGAAAGTTGAGTACATATCTGAGGATAACGCACGTAAATTGGCATAATTTTCTGAGTTTCCTACAGAGAATTAGACCCAGATTCGTGACAGATAGAAATCTGTTTCTGCGCAGAAATCCAAATCTAGTATCAACCTTCGATTAGAGACTTCACTTGGCACAACAAAACACAAAACTAAGATAAGGAGAGGTTGCTACAGTAGTAAACAACTTCCAAGACACAAATATAAAACAAATTACTGTAGCAAAATAACACATGGGTTATCTCCCAAGAAGTTCTTTCTTTATAGCCATCAAGATGGGCTCAGCAGTTTTAATGATGCACTCGCAAGAAATAGTATTTGAAGCAAAAGAGAGCATCAAAAAGCAAATTCAAAACACATTTAAGTCTCACATGCTTCCTATGGAAAGGAATCTTGTACACGAATAAGTTCATGAAGAACAAAGTGATAAGCATAAGTAGATAGAACAAGTGTAACTTCAGCAATTTCAGCATATAGAGAGGTGTATTAGTACCATGAAAATTTCTACAACCATATTTTCCTCTCTCATAATAATTTTCAGTAGCTTCATGAACAAACTCAACAATATAACTATCACATGCAGCATACTCTTCATGATTTCCAAACACATAATTTTTATCAATCTCAAGAATAGTGGAATTAAAACTTTCAAACTTACTTTTATTAATAATATAACAAGGTAGGTGATCAATCTCAATAGATATGGGACTCATAGAATAAGTCAAGAACTCTCCAATCCCATTTTCATTAGTAGTACAATTAATATTATCAAGTAACATAGGACCATCATCTAGAGCTTTATCATAAACATTTTCCAAGCAAAATTCTTTAGTACCATGCATTTCGACATCAGGCACAAACAAAGCATTATCATAAGATTTATCAAAGTAGCATGGATTATCATATATAACAGTAGCATAATCATTCTCACAAGTATTACTCATAGGTACTATTTCAAGAGAATCCACAGGAACATAACATTCAACCTCTTTCGGTAAGCATGGAGGACAATCAAATAATGTAAGAGATAAAGAGTTACTCTCATTAGAAGGTTGGCATGGGTAGCTAATCCATTCTTCCTCCTTTTGTTCATCACTCTCCTCTTCTTTTTCATCCAATGAGCTTTCAGGTTCATCAATTTCTTCTTCCACCGGTTCCTGCAAATTGTGAGTGCATTCTTGTGCATTAATGTGTCTCTCTTTATAATCAAGGATATAAGGATTCCTACTGTAGCATTCTATGCAAGAATTAAGGATAGTAGAGACATAATCTTTAAGGTCCTTACAAATAGCACAAGTTTCATAATTCTCAACCATGAAGGATTCTATCTCGGAGGCTCCCATAAATAAGACAAATTGTTCTACCTCTTCGAACCCATAATGAATATAGCAATTCCGATTATAGTTCTTAATTAAAAATCCTCACTAAAGCCACATTGAAATTTAAGATGTTTAGTATCATGTTGAGAGCAACAGTTTATATCATGGCGTCTAAGCAAGATTCTAGCCATTGTATTCAATTTTTCTATCATAGCACTCATTATTTTACCAGCTCTTGATTCTCTATAATTATTATAACATTCTATAAGCTCCAAGTAGGTTATTGGTTCTCCCATAACAGCAGTTTTTAATTTTTAGTTTTTTCAAATTTTTATGGATTTTCGGGTATATAGGGAAAATAAAACAAGACAAAAATAAACTAGACAAAAGTAAACTAAGCAAAGTAAAACTAGACAGAAATAAACTAAGCACAAATAAACTAGACAAAATAAACTAGCAAGACAAAATAAAATAAAAGCAGAGAGAAAGGTAGAGTGTACTCCCCAGTGAACTTATGAGTAGAGCTATGTGCAACGGCGCCAGAAAATAGTCTTGATAACCCACAAGTATAGGGGATCGCAACAGTCTTCGAGGGAAGTAAAACCCAAATTTATTGATTCGACACAAGGGAGGTAAAGAATACTTATAAGCCTTAACAACTGAGTTGTCAATTCAGCTGCACCTGGAAAAGCACTAGCAACAGGGGTGATGTGAAAGTAGCAGTGATATGAGAGCAATAGTAACAGTAACACAGCAGCAGTAGTAATAATATGAGAGCAATGGTACCAGAAAATAGTTGACATGTAGAACGAGTATATGATGATGAAAGATGGACCGGGGTTCCCAGCTATCTACACTAGTGGTAACTCTCCAATAACAAGTGTTGGGTGAACAAATTACAGTTGGGCAATTGATAGGATTGATAAGGCATTAAGAAAGAACATCAATTCATTAATCATGTAGGCATGTTTTCCATATTTAGTCGTACGTGCTCGCAATGAGAAACTTGCACAACATCTATTGTCCTACCAGCCGGTGGCAGCCGGGCCTCAAGGGAATCTACTGGATATTAAGGTACTCCTTTTAATAGAGCACCGGAGCAAAGCATTAACACTCCGTGAAAACATGTGTCCCTCACATCACCGCCATCCCCTCCGGTTGTCCCGATTTCTGTCACTTCGGGGCCTTTGGTTCCGGACAGTGACATGTGCATACAACTTGTAGATACAATCTAAGCAATAATTATAGAGCTCAAATCTAAGATCATGCCACTCGGGCCCTAGTGACAAGCATTAAGCACAACAAGATTGCAGCAACAATAACTTCACAAACTTTGTAGATAGACAATCATAACGTAACAATCCATCGGATCCCGACAAACACAACACCGATTACATCAGATGAATCTCAATCATGTAAGGCAGCTCATGAGATCATTGTATTGAAGTACATGGGGGAGAGAATACCAACTAGCTACAGCTAGAACCCGTAGTCCATGGGGGAACTACTCATGGAGCATGATGGAGGCGATGGCGTTGATGGAGATGGCTTCCGGGCACTTCCCCGTCCCGGCAGGTGCCGGGACAGACTTCGTCCCCGAATTGGAGTTTCGCGATGGCGGCGGCGCCGGAGTCTTTCCGAGTTTCGTCAAGTGGTACGGTGTTTTAGGTCGAAAGGCTTATAAAGGCGAAGAGGCGGCGCAGAGGGTGCCCGCCCTCCTCATAGGCCGGCGCGGCCGGGGCATGCCCGCGCGGCCCTATGGTGTGGGGGCCCAGGCCTCCCCGTGACTCCCCTTCGGTGTCCTGGTCCGTCCCGGTGAATTATGATGTTTGGTCTTTGTTTCGTCGAATTCCGAGAATATTGCCCGAACAGCCTTTCTGGAACCAAAAACAGCAGAAAACAGAACTGGCACTGTGGCATCTTGTTAATAGGTTAGTTCCGGAAAACGCATAAAAACATCATAAAGTGCAAGCAAAACATGTAAGTATTGTCATAAAACAAGCATGGAACGACAGAAATTATGGATACGTCGGGGACGTAGCATGTCATGGATGTTCGCTTGCATTGTTTTATTCATAAGTAAGTATGGCATTGTGGTATCCTCCTCTGAATAATTCATTTATATCGACTTGGCACATGCTCACGCATGCATATGACTAAACAAAAAGTCAATTAAGCCTCGATGATTTATATTGCTTCAGAGTTCTTGTATCACTTTTATGCCTCCGTTAATTTATTTTGCCGCAAGCATGATTATGACAGTTACTGCTCTCTTGATTTGTCGCTCCCTAGTCTTTTGCTAGCCTTCACTTGTACTGAGCGGGAACGCCGCTCGTGCTTCCAAACACCTGAAAACCAAGTTGTTCCAAAGTGTCCACCATAAATGCCTATGCATGGCATTTCAAACCATTCCAAGTAAATTCTCATGCGCTACCTTTAAAACTTTCAAAATGCTTCTCAATTTGTGTTAATGTTTCATAGCTCATGAGGAAGTATGTGGTGTTTAGCTTTCAACCTTGTCATTTACTTTTGACGGACTCTCATATGGACTAGTGGCACATCCGCTTATCCAATAATTTTGCAAAAAGAGCTGGCAATGGGATTCCCAGTCCCAAATTAATTAACTTAAATAGACACTCCTCCATGGTTTGTGATTGTTGGACGGCACCCGAAGGATTAGCCATGGCTTGTGTAAGCAAAGGTTGGGGGAGTGTCATCATCATAATAAAACTTAAATAAAAAGGCACTCCTTCATGGTATGTGATTGTTGGCAGGCACCCGAGGATTCGGTTAGCCATGGTTTGTGTAAGAAAGGTTGGAAGGAGTGCCACATAAACATACAAATAATTCATGGGAGCCGCTCTTGGGAGTCCGGTTGACGAGGTAGTTAGTGTACCCATTACCATTCGTTGACAACAACAAGCACCTCTCAAAATAATTTTACTCCTGTTTTAAAAATGAAAAGCTCTAGCGCATGTTAATCCCTGCTTCCCTCTGCGAAGGGTCAATCTTTTACTTTTATGTTGTGTCTCCATTCTTTCTTTGAGCACTATCTTGAGAGCACAACTGTCATTCTTAGTATAATATGCTTGTCTCAAAATATGATTGATTGTGGTATAACTTTGATGCTTTTATCTTTGACAATCACTACTTCTAGTCTTTCTATGAACTCCAGAGGTGCCTCGGCATTTATGTTTTGCCGATCAAATACAGGCAAGCGAGATACCACTTTATCATACTCTCTTATGAACATTGCAATCCTGCTTATATACATGATTCATGATGCTTATTATTAATTGTTGGTACCTCTCCATGATTGACATAGCTGTTGGATGATCTTATTTGCATGTATCTCATTATGAACTGCTTAAGTATTAGCCATAGCATGAGAATATATACATCATATGAGCAAATGTGTTTGTGAAAGTTCTTTTATCGCTCAGTTGTTAACTGAATTGCTTGAGGACAAGCAATAAGCTAAGCTTGGGGGAGTTGATACGTCCAAAACGTATCTACTTTCCCGAACACTTTGCTATTGTTTTGCCTCTAATTTGTGTATTTTGGATACAACTAACACGGACTAACGTTGTTTTCAGCAATTTCTCCTGGTCTCTTTTTGTGCAGAAATCCAACTTTCAGAAAACCTCGGAATTTATACGAAGGCCCTATTTTCCCGAAGATTCACAGCCGAAGGGCAAGTCGGGAGGCCGAGGGCCCCACACCCTAGGCGGCGCGGCCCGGAGGGGGGCGCGCGGCCCTAGTGTGTGGCCCCCTCAGGCCTCCGACGCCCTCCTTCGGACTACTTATCGCCTCGACCTAAAAACGCACAGGGAGAAGTCGAAGTCGCCAAACCCTCCGAGAGCCGCCACATCGCGAAACTCCGTCTCGGGAGCAAGTCTCCGTTCTGGCACCGGGACGGGGAATAGGAGGAGATCTTCACCGCCATCACCACCGACGTCTCTCCATCGACCAGCCATGTTTCCCATCCATGTGTGAGTAATTCCCCCGCTGTAGGCTGAAGGGGATGGTAGGGATTGGATGAGATTGGTCATGTAATAGTCATAAGATTGTTAGGGCATAGTGCCTAGTATCCGTAGATGTCACTTTTATGATATTGTTGCAACTTGTTATGCTTAATGCTTGTCACTAGGGCCCGAGTGCCATGATCTCAGATCTGAACATGTTATTGATTCATGAAGATATTCGTTGTTTATGATCTTACCTGCAAGTTGTATACACACGTCGTTGTCCGGAACCAATGGCCCCGAAGACAGAAATCGGGACAACCGGAGGGAATGGTAGTGATGTGAGGATCACATGTGTTCACGGAGTGTTAATGCTTTGCTCCGGTACTCTATTAAAAGGAGTACCTTAATATCCAGTAGTTTCCCTAGAGGCCCGGCTGCCACCGGCTGGTAGGACAAAAGATGTTGTGCAAGTTTCTCATTGCGAGCACGTACGACTAAATATGGAACACATGCCTATTGATTGATTAGTACTTGGATACCGCTTTATTATTACCTGCAAATGCCCTATCATGATTGTTACATGAATTCTCTCATCCATGCAACGCCCGTTCATCCGTCTGTGCCTACAGTATTTTTAATCCTGCTGTTTACTATAATCACTACTCCTGTCTTTATTTCACCGTGTTGTTATTTCACTATTCCTACTGCTATAAAACTGTTGCTACTGATAAACTCTTGCGAGAAGTCTGTTTCCAGGTGCAGCTGAATTGACAACTCCGCTGTTAAGGCTTACAAGTATTCTTTGTCTCCCCTTGTGTCGAATCAATAAATTGGGTAATACTTCCCTCGAAGACTGTTGCGATCCCCTATACTTGTGGGTTATCACCCGACGGTCAGGTCGGTCCTGGGTTTTTTGCGTCGAGCTTTGTTAGGATAACATAACATAACATAAATTGTACAATATAAAAATTATATCATTATAGAATATCTAAGCTTTTTGATGATATGTTTTGCAATATATAAGTTGTGTTATTTTGATCAAATTTAGGGCGCATTTGGTAGCATGGTCTCTCCTTGGCTCGCATCGGGCTAGCAATTTTCCGATCGTTTGGTTACTGGCCTCACCCGCGTTGTTGCAGGAACCGCTTCTCAAAGCACCCTTGGGTCAGGCCCGGGAGGAACTTCCGGATCGGCCGTTTTAAGCGAGCCACCCTCGTCTCCGCAAAAGTCGACAACGTCGCGTTCCCGTAGAGCCACCGCGGGAGATGGCGCGAGCTGGCGCGGGACGGCGAAATCTCGTCGGGATGAATTCGGTCACCGCGCTCCAAATTTCGTCACCTTATATAGGGACGGCTCTCTCACCGCCAAATCCAAATCCCACATTCCAAGCTCATCCACCCTTCCCGATCTAGTGACATGGCCATCTATTCCTCACCCGCACGGTCGGCGAGGCTTTCGGCAAAGACGGTGGATGTGGCGGTGGCTACTAGCAGCGGATGGTCGTCTTCTTCCTCCGGATCGATGACTTCGGTTGTGGTAAGCTTCTGCAAACCCTAGCCTTAGATCTAGATCTTTTGGGTACACAAGGGGGTCTGAACAAATCCATTGTAGGCCCTTCCTTCGTCGCTGGTCGAGGTTGTCCATGTTGCATCTAACTCTACCACGGGGATGGTTTTCAACGTTGCATCTGACTCTTCCATGGGGACGGTTATGCTGCATGCATGTTCGCCAGGGTCCCCTGCTTCCCCGAACTCGATGCTGCGTGTGGCTCCTCTGATTGTAAGGCCGCTCTTTCTTTTATCGTTGTTCATTCATGTGGTAGTGCTTAAGGATGTAGATGTGGTAGTGGTAGTTCCTTGATGTGCTAGTGCTTAAGGATGTGGAAGTGGTAGTGGTAGTTCATTGATGTGCTACTGTTTGTCATGTAGGCGATCATACAATTGGGCTCCCCTGATCTTTCTGCTCCTACTGGCAATGGTCATCGTTGTCTATTTTCAAACAAACCTGCCATGGTTTGGAAACCTGGGATTTCAGAGTTTATGCTGAACCGGTTGGTTCAGCTCGTCCATAGCGGCGTCTGCTTTAACCTGGAATCCAAAGAGGAGAAGATGAAGAAGGTAGCTGCTGATGTTCTTGTATTCGCAGGCATACATGTGACCACTCTTCAGATTTACAACCATATCAGAAACTGGAGGACCAAGTGGAGCGTCATACTCAAGATGAAATCCGATCGCACTTTGGACTGGACCGAAAATGGTTGCTGCTTCTATCATGCTGATGAAGAGACGATGCATGAGTACATTCAGGTAGTAAGCTTCATTGAGTTCCTTCATAGATCTGAAAGTATGTCAATCTCATCCGCACTAACAGTTGTTCCTTCTGGATTGCAGCGCAACCCTAGGCATCGTCAGTACGCCGGGACCCTGATCATGAACTATGCTCAGATGAAGACGATCTTCACGTCCCGGTTTTTCTACAGGGCACATTTGTTCCAACCTACCTGAACTCATTGTAGACAACAAAGATGAGTATGACGGTATGTAAGCAGCAGCCGGCGGAGAGGAGGAGCTGGCTTAGACCTGGCTGCTGCAGTTTCTTGCTTAGTGCTTCTGCTTATCCCTCCATTAGCTAGGACTTGCTTGAACATGATCCCCGGTCTGTAATGATGAACTTGTTCGAGGTGGTATATACTAACCCCTCGTGTGATGAACTTGTGATGCATCATGAAGTATTGTTGCTTTGCTCGTGATGCATCGCCCAGTAGGGTAAGTGCTTGATGTGTATTACCAGCAACTTTTGATGAGCTGAATCTAGCTGAATGTGTTGTTATTCAGTTAGCAGTACTGGGTAACCTCACCACTCTATGGGAAGGGGTTACCACAGCATGATCATATCTGCAACCAAAAAGGGTGTGGGCTGCACAAGCATGGCAGAAAGTCGTCTGTGCAGGCACCCAAACAATGAGGGCTGGCTTCTCCGGTGCAGAAAAAACCGCCAAAGCTACCAAACGACATGTGTTTTTATCATGGCCGTTCGCGACCGTTTGCGCCAATTAAGCCCAGGCAACCAAACACGCCCTTAGAACATCTCCACCGGTGCGCCCCATAGCGGCCTCGATAGAGTTTTGGGGGGCGGCGTGGATTTTGGGTTCGCACCGGTGCCCCCTAAAAGGCGCCGGCTAGTTTTCGAGCCCAATAGAATCGCCGGCAACCCCGTGTCGGCCCCTTCGTAGAGGGCACGGATCGGGCACGCCGACGTCTCGCAGTTCGTCAGAAAACGAGCGTGGGCACCGCATGGCAGCCGAACACACCGCTTTCCACACCTCCTACCCACGCCCGAGCCGACTTCCACCTCTCTAGATCGCCACCGTTGCCGTCGCCGCCGCGCCCCTGCTTGCAATAGACGCTGCCGCCTGTCCAGGAACCGCCGTCCATCGACACGACCGCCACGCCCTCGACCGGCGGCCGCAGTTTCGCCCGGAACAGAGCTCGCCGCCACCGCGGCACAACCGCCCCACCAGCAAGGTGTTCGTCGGATTGCCGCGATGGACAGCGATGGCGAGATGATGGTGCATCTGTTCACGGAGGAGCAAAACGCTGAGGCTGTCCGGCGGCAACAACATCAGCTGATTCTGACGAGTATGCTGCGTGTTCGCCAGCCTTTCTTCGATGTGCTTCGGCGCAGCGGCTCAAAGCCAGGAAAGAGGAGAAACATCAACCGACATCGTCAAGCCGGCGCAATGCTACTTGACGCCGACTACTTCAATGACAACGTGACTCATTCGCCGAAAAAAATCCAGCGCCAGTTTAGGATGAACAAGGGGCTGTTCTTGAAGAGACTACTTCATGGCCAAGCAAGATTGCACAGGTTTGTGGGGCTTCACCTTAATTCAGAAGTGCACTGTTGTAATGCGTTGTCTTGCATACGGAGTTGCTCCAGATATATCCAATGACTACCTACGGATGGCGGAGTCGACATGTACAGAGACTCTTTACAAGTTTTGCCGAGCCGTCATAGCGGTGTTTGCTAAATACTATTTGAGGGCACCAAGGGCAGATGATACAACTCGGATCCTTCAATAAAATGCAGCGAGAGAGTTTACTGGGATGCTCAGAAGCATTGATTGTATGCATTAGGGCAGGAACAATTGCCCTTTTGCTTGGCAGAGGATCTACAAGGGGCATACTGGTGAGTGCAATGTCATTCTTGAGACGGTGGCAAACCATAACCTTTAAATTTGACATGTTTTTTTAACATGGTAGGAACAAAAAAAGTTTTGGAAGCCGCTGTATGAGAGGCGCCAGTGTGAGAACATCATCTCCGAATGGAGGATCCAAGTACAGCAGTACTAGCGACCCCGTCAGCGACTATTTGAAAGACCCCCGGTGAAGATGCTCTTACATTCTGAAAATATACGCGCAATTTCTATGAACCAACCGAGGCGGTAGAATGGCTGGGTTGGGATCGGGCGTGGCTTCGGCGGGCTTGTGAGAGCGACAAGCCGCGATGGCTGCTGCGTGCGCGTCTTTCGTGGCCCAGCTTTTGATCTTCCGAATTTCTCTGTCAGGTGCACGTCTTTCGTGGCCTCGCATATTGGCATGTGACCCACGGGCCACGGCCGTTGCTCATTCTCTTGATCCTTTTAATTCAATCATTTCTTTCTTTGTCACCTTTCTTTTGCAAGGGTCCTGCCAATGATTTGGGTGCGCCATGCACCGAAACCTATGAAAAGCACAAGCATATACGTGCTCTTTGCTAGTAATGAACATAAGAAGTCCACCAGAGTAACTTCAGGTTTAAAATCTCTGTGTCTCATAAAGGCGGAATATTCATTTAGTAGGAGGCGACATTTTCGTCGATAATGAGGTGTCTGTGGTGACTTCGTCAATTTCAAGTTTCAATCCGCTGGCTCGGTCTTCCGGAGGTGCTCATAGGGATAGGGTGTGCGTGTGTGCGTTCATAGAGATCAGTGTATGCGCGTGTATGTAAGCGTCTGCATTTGTACCGTGTTTTTAAAAAAAAGCATAAGACGTACTCGAATTAAAAAAAGGCATCTCACCTTTTCTATCTTGTTCAAGCGTGGATATTGGCGGACCTAGAAAAACTTATGAGTATTTGAATCAGCATACAACACCCATCACTACATTAGCAGCCTCGAACTCATATAGGGTTTCATTCTCCTCGCCAGCGATGCCGGCAGTGGCCTTGGGGCCTTGGAGATGTGGTGGACCACGGCCCTTCGCCGGCGGGGAGATTATGTTCCTTTTTAGATTTGTTTAGTGTCTTTTTTGGGATTGTGAGGCGACAACTATATCTTGAAGTTAGAATAAGGTTATGCCCGCTTTATTCTTACTCGGTAGTGCGTCTAGCGCTGGCGGAGGGCGCATGAAGTCATGTGCCCGACAGATCTTCTGGGATCTGGTCGGTTTCGTGTTTATTGGTGTCGTTTCATGTCAGTCTCTTCTTATCTACGGTTATCATCATTGGTAATGGTTGCTGCTCTGTTGTGCTTGTCCTTTTAGGCCTTAGCATGACGACATCTCGTTTGTCTATTATAATAAGCTCTACTACGGCAAGCTTTGGTTGCCTCTGGTGATGGAGAGCCAAGGACAGTGGCGTGCCTTCAGCTCCTACTAGTGTATGTAGTTGTCCCTAGCTGGTCCAAGTACATATTTGTAATTTTTATTATGTTTTGAGCTATTTGTACTACTGTTGATAATAGATTGGTGGACTTTTCGCAAAAAAAAAAGATTATGAGTGGGGGAAGATAAAGGGGGTGGAGGCATTCCTTGTATAAATTTGCAAAATCTAAAAAAAAAAGTTGCTTAAATTTGAAAAAATTGTAGGGATTCAAAAAACTGAGTGGGGGCATAGGCTCCCACTCAGCTACATTTGAGTCCACCCCTGAGGGTGAAACCATGATTTAAGTATAGGGGGCGAAAGAAATTTTGATCATATAAAAGATAGATCATTACCATATATCACCAAATTTCTCTTCGTGAGATGGTCACGTAGTTGCCAAAGAAGCTTTATAATTGTTGGTGGTGTTTTCCTCTTTATTCTTAGATATAAAATCATTGATTTAAAGATATGATTCACTCAATTAGTAAAGTAGTTTTTATTGTCGTTGGAGGTGTTTTCCTCTTCATCCTTAGAGATAATATAATAAGGAAATACATAGTTTCATGAGCAAGTATATTAATTAACCGTACTAGCAAGTTGTAATCCTAACTTGGTGTGTGATCTATCAGAAAAAAAAACTACCAAAATACTAGCAGTACTAACACATGTTGCTTAGAACTCAATGTCTAGAAATTAGAGCGGAGTGATTGAAATCACATACTACATATGTACACAGGTATCGATGGTCTCCAAGGGGCAACCGCACAACTACACGCCGTCGGCCAGAATGCTTGATCAACGAAACACAGGAGAGGCCAAGCACATGTCTATGCAGAAGGAAACTAACGGCAGGCGCCCTAGCCGCAAGATGCACTATCAGATCGATCTGATCGAGATATTTTACTTCTGGCCGCTTGGTCTAGGCAAAAAGATCATACAAGTACCAGACCACCGTGATGGTTTTGACTTCCGAAGATGGCTTATTAGCTAAGTTGGGCTGGAGCTTCATACTCGTACTACGCATCTGCAAATCTACTGCCGGTAACTTAAGCCTTAAGACTAATCAACAAATTATTATCTACTAATACATCTACCGCGATCAGAGGCTCGCAATTGTAGAGAGGAGTTTTTGTTGTTACGAAGACTCACGGCACAAGTTTCTGTGTACCAGGTGTTGATGACTTGCAGCATCGGCCTTAGCAAGCGCGAGCAGCATCACATGTGCATAGCATTTTTGGTTGTGCTTCTTGAATACCGAGCCGTGATTTGCAGGATGAAAACACAATGTCTGCTCTTTACTGGTTGTACCTAGCAATGGTCTTACTGAAGGCATTATTTTAGGAACTTGGTCCTACTCGAGGTTGAAAACTCAAGATCCTTGATCGGGCAACAACAATGCTTGTGCATTGTTTCCTTCTCGGAGGCGTTGCTTTTAGAGAACCTCTTTTGCGCTCCAGGTGTTGTCTTTGGTGGTGTTCAGATAGTTCTTATTCCAAGTGTTTCATCACTATGACGGGTCTTTGTTTGTATTTCTCTCATTTTTATTTTGTTCTTCGATGTGTGCATCCTTGATGTCTTTCGATATCTTGTTGATGTAGAGGCTGGATGTAATTGATACCTCCGCGAAATTAATACATTCCGTTTATCGAAAAAAAATTAATACGTCTACTAGTAAAATACATATGCTAGTACCTGCTAGATTCGTTGAGGGGTGCGGACCGTTGGGGGGGTGTTTGGCCCTGCTCGCCCCTCCTTAGCTCCGCCCCTAATCTTGATTGCCACACCATCCAAAAGGCGGGCTCGGTGGATGGATGAAGAAGTTTCATTTGTAATGAGATGTTTCAGGTTGCAAGTCCCGACTCTTAAATCACATCATGGTGTTTTTTAAATGGAATACTTGAGAAGAGCTCGGCTATAAATTAGTGAAGCCAACACCGGCATGTACATAGGTTCAGACACAAACATATCAAGAAAAGGAGCCGAGCTCCACAATCTAGCTGAAGCGCCCCAACGCAACACCTACTGAAAGGACATAGTGTTGGAGATATGCCCAAGAGGCAATAATAAAATGGTTATTATAATATATCTTTGTATTTATGGTAATGTTTACATACCATGCTATAATTGTATTAACCGAAACATTGATACATGTGTATTATGTAAACAACAAGGATTCCCTAGTAAGCCTCTTATATAACTAGCTTGTTGATTAATAGATGATCAAGGTTTCGTGATCATGAACATTGGATGTTATTAATGACAAGGTTATATCATTATGTGAATAATGTAATGGACACACCCAATTAAGCGTAGCATAAGATCACGTCATTAAGTTCATTTGCTATAAGCTTTCCGATACATAGTTACCTAATCCTTTCGACCATGAGATCATATAAATCACTTATGCCGGAAGGGTACCTTGATTACATCAAACGCCACTGCGTAAATGGGTGGTTATAAATGTGGGATTAGGTATCCGAAAGTATGAGTTGAGGTATATGGATCAACAGTGGGATTTGTAAATCCCAATGACGGATAGATATACTCTGGGCCCTCTCGGTGGAATGTCATCTGATTAGCTTGCAAGCATATGAATGGTTCATAAGAGATCACATACCACGGTACGAGTAAAGAGTACTTGTCGAGAACGAGGTTGAACAAGGTATCGTGATACCGATGATCAAACCTCGGACAAGTAAAATATCGCGAGACAAAGGGAATCGGTATCGTATGTAAATGGTTCAATCGATCACTAAAGTCATCGTTGAATATGTGGGAGCCATTATGGATCTCCAGGTCCCGCTATTGGTTATTGGTCGGAGAGAAGTCTCAACCATGTCTGCATAGTTCACGAACCGTAGGGTGACACACTTAAGGTTTGATGTCGTTTGAGTAGATAAGGAATATGGAATGGAGTTCGAAGTTTTGTTCGGAGTCTCGGATGGGATCCAGGACATCACGAGGAGGTCCGGAATGGTCCGGAGAATAAGATTCATATATAGGAAGTCATATTCCAAGTTTGGAAATGATCCGGTGCATTTATGGAAGGTTCTAGAATGTTCTAGAAAAGTCCGAAGAAATCACCATGGAAAGTGGAGTCCCGGAGGGACTCCACCTTGCATGGCCTGCCAACCCTAAGGGTGAGGAGTCCTGGTGGACTCCCCTAGGGTGGTCGGCCAACCCCCCCAAGGAAGGGTGGGAGTCCCACCTTGAGTGGGATTCCCCCCTTGGGTAGGTTTTGTCCCTTTGGTAAGTTTTGGTTTCGGTCTTATTCGAAGACTTGGATACCAACACTTGGGGATTTCCACCTATATAATGAGGAGCAAGGGGAGGGGGCCGGCCACTTGCCACAACCTTGGCCGCCCCCTTTGTGGCCGGCCAAGCCCCCTCTCCCCAAACCCTAGCCTCTCCTCCTCATCCTCTCCCGCATACGCTTAGGCGAAGCCTGCCGGAGATCTCCACCACCACCGCCACCACGCCGTCGTGCTGCCGGATTCCGAGGAGGATCTACTACTCCGCTGCCCGCTGGAACGGGAGGAGGACGTCGTCTTCATCAACACCAAACGTGTGACCGAGTACGGAGGTGCTGCCCGATTGTGGCACCGTCAAGATCAAGATCTTCTACGCGCTTGCAAGCGGCAAGTGATCGACTACATCCACCCCGAGATCTAATCTCGTTAGGCTTTGGAAATCTTCGAGGGTTAGTCTCATGATCTTCTCGTTGCTACCATCTACTAGATTAGATCTTGGCTTGTGTTTTCGTTCTTGCGGTAGGAAATTTTTGTTTTCTATGCTACGAATCCCAACAAGGTATCAGAGCCGTGTCTATGCATAGATTGGTTGCACGAGTAGAACATAATTGTTTTGTGGGCGTTGATGCTTTTTGTCTTTAGTTTGTGTACTTTGCATCTTGCGGCATAGTGGGATGAAGCGGCCTGGGCTAACTTTACATGACCGCGTTCATGAGACTTGCTCCACGTTCGACATGCAACTTGTATTGCATAAGTGGCTTTGTTGGTGTCTGTCTCTCCCACTATAGTGAAGATCCAATTTACTCTTTCTATTGAAAACATTAGTATCACCGTTGTGGTTCATGTTCGTAGGTAGATTAGATCTTACTCGAAAACCCTAAACCACGTAAAATATACAAACCAAATTAGAGGTGTCTAACTTGTTTTTGCAGGGTTTGGTGATGTGATATGGCCATGATGTGATGATGAATATGTATGAGATGATCATTATTGTATTGTGGCAACCGGCAGGAGCCTTATGGTTGTCTTTATATTTCATGTTGTAGTATTGTTTCAAAGTAGTTGTAATAGTTGCTACACACGGTGAACAACCATGAAGACGGCGCCATGGACCTTGACGCTATGCCGACGATGATGGAGATCATGCCCGTTGATGATGGAGATCATGTCCGTGCTTTGGAGATGAAGATCAAAGGCGCAAAGACTAAAGGGCCATATCATATCACATATGAATTGCATGTGATGTTAATCCTTTATGCATCTTATTTTGCTTAGATCGCGACGGTAGCATTATAAGATGATCCCTCACATTAATATCAAGATAATAAAGTGTTCTCTCCTCGTATGCACCGTTGTTACAGTTCGTCGTTTCGAAGCCATGTTTACACACGCAGACTACTTGGGTTTGCTTGACGAGCCTAGCATGTACAGACATGGCCTCGGGACAACGGAAACCGAAAGGTTAAACACGAGTCATATGGATGATATGATCAACATGTTGATGTTCACCATTGAAGCTACATCATCTCACGTGATGATCGGTTTTGGTGTAGTGGATGTGGATCGTGTGCCACTTAACAACTATGAGGGATGTTGTGTTAAGTGGGAGTTCATTAGTAATTAGATTAAAACTTGAACTAATTATCATGAACATAGTCTGAATAGTATTTTGAATTAAATTTGTAGAATTGACATCCGTTTTCTACCATGCGTTAGTCTTATAATTGAGATTGAAATACTGTTAAGTCTGACTAATAACTTTACGAACTGGTACCGTATTGTTAAAAAATCAAGATATGATTAAGTCCTATTGCAAATTTTTAGTAAACCTCACATTGTTGATTCAAAGAACAATGGTTTCAATTAGTACCTAAAATCATCTTGTCTCCATGAAACTTGAAGTTCAAATCCGTTTGAAATTAAAGTAAGGAGCTGGAAATTTTGTTTTCAGAAATAAGCGAGGTATAAGATATATGTGATATCTAAGACCTTATTTCAAGGTGATAGAATATAATTTGGTGAGAGTACATAAACTCATAAGTTTTATGGGAATGTACGAAGGTTGAAGATGCCAGGCGTCCCAATCCTCCAACTATTGGGGCACTAACGATATTCGCATATTCATAAAGTGATCGTCCTTAGTATGCACCGTTGCTAAGACTCGTCGTTTAAGCATCTCGTGATGATCGGGTGTTATAGATTCCACGAGTGCATACAACGGGTGCAAGCCAGATTTGCACATGCGAATACTAAGGTTAAACTTTACGAGCCTAGCATGTACAGACATGGTCTCGGAAAGTCGTCATGATATGATGGATAAAATTATGAGTGAAATTGTTCATCATATTACAAAGTTACTAATAGTGAAATCGGAACACTTATCATATGATGATCAACTTCAAAGTAAGAACCTCAAGGTTATTGGTATTTGACCAACAAACCTAGAAGTTATTGTAGGTGAAGTGTTTTCTGAGAATGAGGAAAACTAAAAGAGAAACTACAAAAGATATTTTGCAGAAATAAAGAAAAGACTAGAAAGTCTAGCTCAGGTGTATATACATGATATACATGTTATGGATGTATTCCTTGTTTTGTCACACAATGAAATTCTTGGGTATTTGTACCAGATTTGTTGGTATGAGATGTCATACAATACAACGCAATACAAGAATACAATGGCCTAAGTGACTGATAAGGAATATGGTAATAATGCACGTCTGGAACATAATAAAGTGTTATTATGTTTGTCGTTGGCATTATACCTAGCCCTTAAAATTTATAATAAAGAACTTAATAATTGTTATTTTGCTCTAGTCAAATGAAAACAATGAGTTGTTCAAATTATGACATTACTCCATGTACGATGGATAAGTTATTATAAATCTTAATGGTGAAACACACATACATAACACTGACGCTAAAATGCCATAAGGCAAATGATTTGAATTCCACTTATTTGTGGAACCGCCATTTAGGTCATATTAGAAAGGAACGCATGAAGAAACTCCATGCAAATGGATTTTTGGAGTCACATGATTTTTGAATCATTTGGCGCTTGCAAATCTCTTCTAAAGAGAATGACTTAAATACCGTTCATAGGCCAAGAGTTGAACGGCAAACTAACTTAGTGGAAACATACATGATGATGTATGTGGTTCACTGGGCATAGTTGTGTGCGGGAGATTCTTCTACTTCATGATAACTTCCAACAATGAATTGAGTATATATTTGTGGATATATTCGATAAGGAAGAAGTCTGAACATTTGAATGGATTCAAATAAAGTTTAGCATGAAGTGGAAATCATCGTAATAGAAAAGTCAAATATCTATGATTGGATCATGGTGAAAATATTTGAATTACGAGTTTTAGCGAACATCTAAGAGAGTTATGAAATTGTTCTACAACTCACATTTCTTGGAGTGTCATAATGATGATGGAGTATCCGAGAGATGTATCCAAACCTTGTTGGATTAATGATGAGATAATATAATTTGACGCCATTATATTTTTTATGGATTATGCTTTAGAGACTACCGCTTTTACACTAAATAGAGCATCATCATGATCCGTTGAAATGACACCATACGAGTTATGGCATGGGTATGAACCCTAATAGTCTTTTCTTAAATTTTGGTATGCATAGCATAAGTAAATGAGTTTACAACCAAAATCGGATGAATGTCTTTGTTGGTTATCCCAGAGAAATAATTGGGAGTTCTTTCCACTATGAAGTAAAGGACAAAAATGTTTGTTAATGTTACTTGCTTATTTCCAAGAAATTGTTTTTTAGCGAAATATTTGAGTGGGAGGACAATAGAACTTGATAAGGTTTATGAACCTGAGCATAATAATCAGAGTAGCGCAACATCGGAAATGGTTCCGGAAGCGGATACGACGATCATAGTTCCCATGACTACAAAAATGTTTTAGCCATGGAGATCGAAGTACCTATTGAACCTTGTAGTTTTGGTTTACTTTGTGATCAAATAAATGATTTGTGGACAAAGGATTGATTTTGAACAATGATAAACCAACTACAGACAAAGAAGTTATAATGGGCCCTGACTCCGTTAAAATGGCTGTGCGCCATAAAATTCAAGATAGGTGAATACTTTTTGAAAGTAAATGAATCTATGAAAATGATGGACTTGGATGAAATATCCTTAAATAAGCACGACTTGTCGAAAAATTGTTTACAACAAAGTTCAAAGAGTTGACTACGATAAGATTAGATCTTCCGTAGCAATGCTTATAGTCTATGTGGATTATTCTAGTAATCGCTACATATTTCTTATGAGATATGTTAGTAGGATGGCAAAATATATTACTTAACAGAAGTGTGTATTAAAGGTGTATACAAGATACAACCTAGAGTTTTTCTAGTCCGTAGAATACTAGATAGGAATACGAACTTCAATTGGATGAAGTGAGTATTGCGGAGTTGGAATCTTCACCGGATGAAATAGTCAAAGAGTTTTTGATTTCATCAAACGATGAAGATGCTTGCATTTGCAAGAAATTAAGTGGGAGTGCTGAGACATATTTGTAATACTTTATGTAGCTGACATATCGTTGATTATAAATATTGTAATTATATAATTGATTAAAAAGTTTCATTGAGAATTAGCTCCAATGAAAGGATATGGACTGAAACATATTTAGTGTCAAGATCTATGAAGATAGATTGAAACACATAATAAGTTTAAGTTAAAGTACATAGAATGAATATTGAAGTAATTCAATATAAAGAAGGTGTTCTTTTCATGAGAAAGATTAACAATACTTGAGTGTATATGACACTCAATGAGTTAAAACACATGAGTGATTATAGATCACGTATAATATGTACATAATCAGATGTCCTATGCTCTAAAGTGTTATGAGCATATACCAGAATGATTCATGTGATGATAATTAGACGACAATAAGATTATCCTTGAGTACTTTAGAAGAACCAAGGATATATAAATATATTTTTGTATGGGGTAATGACAAACAAATCGCTGTAAGGTGTTGCACCGATATTAGTTTGGTCACATATAAAAATGAATTTCAAATCTCAATTAGGCTAAGTGTTGTTTAAAAGGTAGCACAATGCTAGATTTAGAAGAGTTCTAAATATTATGACGGATTCTACAAACGAAGGCAGGTATGTCATTTTGTCAAACAATGTTAAGATGGTTCTTTGAGAACTTGGTGTAGTTCTGAAAGTGTCAGAACTTTGAAGCTATATTGTGTATGACAATATTAGTGACATATTCAGACCGCGGAATTAAGGTTCCACCAGAGGACTAAGCATATATGCCGACTCATTTGGAAAATGAGTGATGCGTTGAGACGCATATGAATTGCAAAATACATACGTTTCTGAGCGTGTCAGATCCGTTGACTAAAACCTCTCCGTGAGCATAACATGATAAAGCACCGAAGGCCAAGGTGTTATATCTTTTACAAATGTAAACTAGATTATTGACTCTAGTGCAAGTGGGAGACTGTTGGAGATATGCCCAAGAGGCAATAATAAAATGGTTATTATAATATATCTTTGTATTTATGATAATGTTTACATACCATGCTATAATTGTATTAACCGAAACATTGATACATGTGTGTTATGTAAACAAGGAGTCCCTAGTAAGCCTCTTGTATAACTAGCTTGTTGATTAATAGATGATCATGGTTTCGTGATCATGAACATTGGATGTTATTAATGACAAGGTTATATCATTATGTGAATGATGTAATGGACACACCCAATTAAGCGTAGCATAAGATCACGTCATTAAGTTCATTTGCTATAAGCTTTCCGATACATAGTTACCTAATCCTTTCGACCATGAAATCATATAAATCACTTGTGTCGGAAGGGTACCTTGATTACATCAAACGCCACTGGGTAAATGGGTGGTTATAAAGGTGGGATTAGGTATCCGAAAGTATGAGTTGAGGCATATGGATCAACAATGGGATTTTTCCATCCCGATGACGGATAGATATACTCGGCCCTCTCGGGAATGTCATCTGATTAGCTTGCAAGCATATGAATGGTTCTTAAGAGATCACATACCACGGTACGAGTAAAGAGTACTTGTCGAGACGAGGTTGAACAAGGTATCGTGATACCGATGATCAAACCTGACAAGTAAAATATCGCGAGACAAAGGGAATCGGTATCGTATGTAAATGGTTCAATCGATCACTAAAGTCATCGTTGAATATGTGGGAGCCATTATGGATCTCCAGGTCCCGCTATTGGTTATTGGTTGGAGAGAAGTCTCAACCATGTCCATAGTTCACGAACCGTAGGGTGACACACTTAAGGTTTGATGTCGTTTGAGTAGATATGGAATATGGAATGGAGTTCGAAGTTTTGTTCGGAGTCTCGGATGGGATCCAGGACATCACGAGGAGGTCCGGAATGGTCGGAGAATAAGATTCATATATAGGAAGTCATATTCCAAGTTTGGAAATGATCCAGTGCATTTATGGGGTTCTAGAATGTTCTAGAAAAGTCCGAAGAAATCATCATGGAAAGTGGAGTCCCGAAGGGACTCCACCTTGCATGGCCTGCCAACCCTAAGGGTGAGGAGTCCCGTGTGGACTCCCCTAGGGTGGCCGGCCAAGCCCCCCCAAGGAAAGGTGGGAGTCCCACCTTGAGTGGGATTTCCCCCTTGGGTAGGTTTTCTCCCTTTGGTAAGTTTTGGTTTCGGGTCTTATTCGAAGACTTGGATACAAACACTTGGGGATTTCCACCTATATAATGAGGAGCAAGGGGAGGGGGGCCGGCCACTTGAAGCCACAATCTTGGCCGCCCCCTTTGTGGCCGGCCAAGCCCCCCTCTCGCCAAACCCTAGCCTCTCCTCCTCCATCACCTCTCCCGCATACGCTTAGGCGAAGCCCTGCCGGAGATCTCCACCACCACCGCCACCACGCCGTCGTGCTGCCGGGATTCCGAGGAGGATCTAGTACTTCCGCTGCCCGCTAGAACGGGGAGGAGGACGTCGTCTTCATCAACACCGAACGTGTGACCGAGTACGGAGGTGCTGCCCGATTGTGGCACCGTCAAGATCAAGATCTTCTATGCGCTTTTGCAAGCGGCAAGTGATCGACTACATCCACCCCGAGATCTAATCTCGTTAGCTTTGGAAATCTTCGAGGGTTAGTCTCATGATCTTCTCGTTGCTACCATCTACTAGATTAGATCTTGGCTTGTGTTTTCGTTCTTGCGGTAGGAATTTTTTTGTTTTCTATGCTACGAATCCCAACACATAGATACCGCCTAGAGGGGATGAATAGGTGGTTTAAAACTTTTGGGATAATGCCTTAAACAAATCCGATCGCCCAATTCAGTACTCCCTCCATACCGATTTATTAGGTCTTCCCCTACAATATAGACTACTAGAATGGCAATAATTTGAGAGAGGTTTGAACTAACTAAGAACAAAGAGCCAAACAAGAACAAAGTAAACTAGAATGGAAAGTAAACGAGAGGGGTTGTACTTGTTTGCAAGAAAGTAAATGAAAGCGTGTAAAGTAACAATGGCGTCTGGATTTTTGTTGGAACTCAATAAGTCTTAAATGTTCTCGGGGGTGTAGGATACACCACTAGCATGTGAGAATTAATTATGATTAGGATAACCTATATATTTCGTCATGATATGTGTGGGGAGAGCTCCATAATAAGATGTTCACCAACAAGTCTCAGGAACAACCGCTTCTAGATTCATGTGATGAGGTAAGCTCTAAATAACCACTGCAATGCTGCGAGCAAGTTACTTATAGAGTCCATCACAATTAAGGGTTCCCCCATGGATATCGTTATGAGCTTAGTGAATCTCTCCTTATCCCCATTTTACCATGCAGGTTGTAAGTAAATGCTTGTAGTCACAAGTAACACCGGGTATACTCCCATACACGTCCAAAGAGTAGATCCCTCTGTTTAGTACCGAAGGAAAATATTATGTGGTCGACTTCACATAACATCTAAAGAGAGAGATCTAACACAATATCATAGATCAAGTAAAGATCAAAGACCAAAGTTATAGATCATATTTATTTCACTTCATAATAGTGCTAGGGTTGTGAACCAAGGCATAGCCTGGTGGCAGTGAGCTGATGATAGCTCTCAGCCCGCCTGAATCCGAGTGTCCGTACTCGCATTCTTGGTGTTGTGCACACAATTACCGCTATCAATAACCAGTGCTGTTGGGTTTCTTCCCCAGTACGGCCAATCATTTTTTTTATAATAGTGCTAGGTTTTCTCCATCTCCCCAAGAACAAGGTGAACTACTCACACATGGAGACAATCATGTTCAATCTTACAAATACAAAATCTAAAACAAGGGAGAGAGAGGTGGAGACATCGTTGGAGATGATACGATGCGCGCGGTGAAGATGGGGACGTCTCCTTCTACTTCTCTTGCTTGGATCTTGTGGAGGTGTTGGAGCAGATCTTGATCTTGGAGGTGTGCGGCGGCTATGGAGGCGGCGAAGCGGCAGGGCTCTGCCTCAGAGGCGTGTCCTTTAGGTGGCTAGGGTTCCCCTCTTTAAATAAACATTCTAGAGGTTGGTTTCGTGAACCGATGGAGCTCGAGACCGGATATGCCCATCGGGCCTTCACAAATATTGTTCCATTTGATGAAACAAACCCAACGGAGCCCAGTACGACCGTACGGTAGGGCAGGGTCTTCCCGCATACTCTGGTCGCTATTCACTCTGTACTTACCGTATTTTGTTCGCCATTTCATCATACGGACTCCGATTGAGGTGTTCTTGGGCTCGTTGGACTCATATGGATGAGAGCTACAACATCATGGCCTTATATCTTAAATTTCTGTCTAGATACATATGGACTCCACTTTGTCTAGATGTGTATGTATCTAGTTAAGTTGTAGACTAGATGCATGTGTATCTAGACAAAGTTGAGTCCATTAATATAGACCGGAGGGAGTATAAGATTGTGGGAAATATCACCTTTTTCCACATCTCATATGGCTAAGTCTGATCCTTGTAACTCTCCCATATTATATCCTATTGGTCCCTTTTGCTTTCCTTTTATCAAAATTTTCCATAACACCTACACACAGGAAAAGTACTAAAATTCTACTAAAACTACTAATTGTGCAAATCTCATATGAAATTGGATAAGAATTTGTAATCATGCATAATAGGCATAGTTGTAGCTAGATGAAGCATGAGATGAGTAACAATATGATTGTTATATAGGCTTAAATATGCATCATATTGGACTCATCACGGGGTCGCCGTATCCAGCCTAGTGACGAGTGGGCGGCTGAGCGATCGATCGACTATGTTTCACGAAAGCGAGTGTGGTTCACAATTTTTTTTTTTGAATTTTTCTTACTTACTAGCTCAGTGGTAGGGATGCTCTCTTGCATTCCAGGCTAGCCAGGTTCGGCCCCCAGCGGGTACGAATATCAAGTGTGTTTCTCAACTCTTCTATAAAGATATGCCGCCAAGGGCTAGTTCTGGCTGGTCTCTTTTTTTCACACGTTCTTTGATGCACAACTTTGACCACTAATATACATATATAATTATATAATTTTAAAATGTAGAAATGGTATCGTTGCATTCATCTTCGAAATCTCTTTAATTTCATATATATATATATTTATATTTATATAAATTTTGTATATATATTTTAAGTAAACATCATACTCAAATTTATAAGTTGTTGACCAATGAAATTTAAGGGCGCCTTGTATTTTGAGACGGAGGAAGTATTAAAATACCACTGATTACTGAAGTACAAAGTAGACTAGCGAAAAGTACAACTATACTACAAAGCACAAACCTACACTAATCTATGTACAAAGTACATGTGTAATTCGAGTACAAATACACTAAAACTAAAATACACAGTACAAAACTACATTAGTCGAAGTACATAGCATATGTGTACTCAGAGTACAAATATAATAAAAAACAAAGTACAAAGTACAAAGCTACACTACCGGAAGTATAAAATCTACAAGCTTAGTACAAGTGAAGTACAAAAGTACATTAAATCCAAAGTACAACTCAATAAAAAAAACAGAATATACTTATACTACAAACCCAGACGCAACCTTAATAATTTTAGAAGTAAAAAAATTCCGAAACCTGTCAATATTAAATCTAGTTTTGAACATCTCAACATAAGAAGCTCAAAAGTGAAAATACTTCATAATTTAAACAAAACGGTTCTCAAGATATTCCATTTTAAAATTTTGGATTAAATAAAAGGGAAAAATTACATCACCCGCTCCTCCCATGTCCCTCTCTCTCATCCAAGTCCCCACAATGTAACTAAAACCAGAGTACACCTCAATGAAAAACCTTATACACTATATATGTAGTAGTTTTAGAAGTACACAAGAAGTTCTCGAAACCTATCAACATGAGATATTGTTTGAAGATCTCGACATGAGGATGTCAAAACTGAAAACAGTTCGTAATTTGAATAAACAGTTCTTAAAGTGTTTCATTTTGAAATTTTGGATTCAAAAATAAAAGGGACTGCACCCCTCACCCTCACGTGTCCCTCTCTCTCTCATGGTAATCCCACTTTGTTCTTTGCTGTGACACTTGGCGAATATGCAGACGCCCAACGATCGACCAGTGGACACCAGAAAACCGCGATAAAAGAGACCTTTGAGAATGTTTCCTATTTCCTAGTGATTTCGAGAATTATGAGGTAGGCTGATTTTTATTCAAATGGCCATGCCGACACCCAACCGGTCGACAAACCAGAGCGCACCCGAGTAGTGGACACGAGAAACCACGATGAAAGAGACTTTTGAGAAGGTTTCCCATCTCCTACTGAGTTCGTGAATTATGAGGTGGGCTGTTTTTTTTCTTTTCAAATGGCCGTTTTATATGGACCTTTATTGGTAGACCTTTACTCGGCCTCAAGCAATTTGTTCTGAACATGAAATTCGGCCAAGCCCGCGCTGTCTCAAAACAAAAAAAGGTGAGAGTGCTAAGAGGCTGGACACAAGCGAATTGTTCCAGTGCTGCCTAGCCCGGTAAGCCAAGGCCCTTGCAGAACAGTACACCGGCAGTAACCGAGCAACTAAATGCGGCCAAGCCCGCACTGTCTGGCACGATTAGCTTTGTAAATTGCTCCCTCAAAAACAAAAAAAGAACTTTGTGACCTAGATAGAGCCTTTTGTCTCCCGAGATATAGTGATCCTGCTATTTAAACAAATCCAAGTAACCAGTTCATTGCATACACTGAGGATGTACTTTCAGCAGAAGCGATAGCGCTGAAGCACGGTTTGGAGCTTGCATTAAATTTGGGATGCAACCGTATTATGGTGAACTCGGACAGTCTGATGATAATTGAAGCTATGAACAGCGCTGAACCTTTTCTAGGCCCAGCGGCGATAATTCTGCTAGAGTGTGCAAGGTTAGCTAGCGAGTGTGTAATAGTTACCTTTCACCACTGTCCAAGAGAAGCTAATGGAGCAGCGGATAAATTAGCTAGGCGCACCAATGCTTCCGCCTCAGGACATTGGATAGATGAACCTCCGAACTATCTTAGGCCTCAGCTTGTAAAAGATCTGACTCTCCTAGATGATGTAACTACTGTGTAATCTTTGGGGCAGCAAGTTTCAGACGCACTCTTTTCCTTACCAGGGTACCGAAGGGGACTAGAAGGTTTTTAATGAGGCGGCTTGCTAGCTTTTTATAATATATGATGTTTCAAAAAAAAATTATGAGTTTCGAACTTTTTATAAATTCTAGATATAGCCAATGGTGTTTCCACAAACTTGTAAAATCTCAGTTTCAAATACTTTATATTCGTTTTTAGCGAAATAAATACATATTATTTGAACTAAGCAGAAATGACAAAAATGTGAATCTGAGTATGCATATTTTTAACTCTCCATTTTTTTATCAGACTTTGTCAATGTAGCTCACAACACATGGAATTTATGATTGTGATTTTACATATATGTTGGATACATCATTGACTATGTCTATAATTTTTTATAGATTTTTTTTAAAATCTTTAAATATAATTCCAGTAGATCTCGGGAGCCACAAAGGCACTTTTCCACTGACAGGATCCTAAAATGTTTTCTTTGTAGGTTTTTGCTGTAAAACTGTGCATATAAATGTGTGGTCGGGAACGGCCAAAAATAAGAGCATCTTTCTTTTTTGAGAGTCGCCAGCTCTTTATTGCTCGATTATAAAGTTTACAGGAATTGAAAGATTAACAGGAAGCTGTAAGAGCCAAAGTTGACGACCGATTTCTCAGTTTGCAGAACTGCGAGCTAGTCGATGAGCTTCCCCATTGGAGCATCTCGATTCATGCCTGAACTGTGCCGTCGTGAACAAAAACGTCGTCTCCTTGATCTCCCGTGTGATCACTTCATAGGCCCCAAAATAAGGTTGCTTTCGGTTGTTGACAACTTCCAGGCAATCTGTTGCCACACATATGTGTTGAAGGTTCAAATCTTGCGCCAAATCAAGTGCTGCACGACAGGCTAAGAGCATCTCCAGCCGCGTCCCCCAAACCGTCCCCCAAAGGGATTTGGGGCGCGCCGGACAAAAAAACGTTCCCAGCCGCGCGCCCCAAAAGCCTTTTTTGTCCGGCGCGCCCGATACGGTGTCCGCGTCCCGAGCGTCCCCGTCCCACAGGGGACGCACCGGCACGCCGGACACAACGAAATGAGAGGCGAGAGGCGCGGGCCCGACCCGTCGCGGCTCGTACGCTCAACCGCCACATACGTTGCGACGGTGCAGTTGCAGCAGAGCGGAACCGTCGCATTGGCAACCGCGCCGACGACGCGCCAACCCCGCGAATGGAGCGCCGACTCCTCGGAAGAGCAACCGTGCTCTCTTCGACTTCTGCGCCGCCGTTCATCCGCGCTCAATAAAGACCCGTACGACGCCGCCATTCATCCAAGCTCCCGTACGAACGCCGCCATTCATCCAAGCTCCAGCGACGATGAGCTACATCTCCCAGCTCCCGTCCGACACTTCCAGCGAGGGAAAACCTGCGGCTGGCGCCATTGGTGGGACAAAGCCAAGACGCCGAGCAGCGGCGACGATTCCCTGCCGCCAGAGAGCGAGGAGGAATGGCTGGGCTGGGAGGACGAGGAAGAAGAGAGCGAGGCCGCGGCGGCGGCGGTGGCCCGTGCGAAGGCGAAGGCGGCCAAGGCGAAGGCGGCCAAGGACAAGGCCGCCAAGGCGAAGGCCGCCAAGGCCAAGGCCAAGGCCAAGGCCAAGGCCAAGGCCAAGGCCAAGGCCAACGCCAAGGCGCAGCCGAGGAGCACCGGCGACGACGACGCTTCGGCGCCGACACCGCCTCGTCGGAAGAGGTGACGAGCAGGAAGCGCCACCGCGATGACGACGACGAGGCGGGGCCATCAGCGAAGAAGAAGAAGTAGATAGTTTATATGTATTTAGTTATATTTTTCCGAATTTTATATATAATTTGTTTATGTTCAACCGATTTGAATATTAGTAAATAGTATTTTTCTAGCCAAAAAAATTATTTTAAATGTTTGGGGGCGGCGTTTGGGGACGCGGTGGGGAGCGACGTCCCCAAACGCGGCACGAACACGTCCCCAAACGCTCAATCCGGCGCGGTTTGGGGGACGGTTTGGGGGACGCGGCTGGAGATGCTCTAATGTCTCTAGAGTAGCAGGTGAAAATGATCCTGCTAGAATAGGAGCATCTGCGAGTGCTGCCTTTTGCAGCATTCTAAAATAGGCTGAGAGCATCTCTAAATGATACCCTAATTAAAAGACCACGCATGTGCCAGGGATCTTAGAGTTTTATGGCATCTTCACCGAAAACTCTAAAAAAAGGTTGACTTTACGGCGGCGAACTCGCTCCGCACGCGACAAGCATGCGCGGGTAAATCCCTCTTCTGGCCTCCGCCCGCCACGTGTCGCAAAGTGAAGTGGGGATAGAGAAGACTAAGCTGGCCGCTTTTTCCTTTTTCTTCTGGATTCTGTTTTTTAAAAATGAAATATCTTGAGAACCGTAAGTAATTTGAACCGTTTTCACTTTTGAGATCCTCACGAGATCTTCAAAACTAGATCCCATGTTGATAGGTTTGGTGATACTTTTTTCGTACTAATAATATTATGATTGTACCTGCTGTGTATCTAACTCACTCGGCTTTCAACCGATAAGTACTTGCTTAGTGTATTTTGGAATTTTTCCTTTTACTGCTAATCGTACGCCGTGCGATCGTATCACATTTACGCGATTGTATCGGCTGTGCGCCATTGTACTTCAGACATGTACTTGCTCGTGTTCACGATTGTACCTGCTCGTGTGCGCGTTTGTACCTGCGTGATCGTACTTGTACTCGTTCGTGTTCAATCACTTGTGTTGTGCGTGATCAGATTTCGCCAGCGCACGATCGTACCTGCTCGTGCGTGATCACTCGTGTACGCAATTCGCAGGTTGTATGTAACTGTATTCGTTTGTATATGTAATCGTATTTGTGCTTTATACACAATCACCGCAGATCGTATGTAACTGTACTCGTGTGATGTACCTATCTGTACTCGAGCTAAGTGTCGAACGCGCCTAAAAACAACATGCATACGGTGTTGTGCGCAAGTTATTGTACATGTACTTGACTGCTCAATGATTTGGCTTTGCACGACAGAGAGCATTCTCGCGATGGGCACAGGCATGCAGCTGTACTCGAGTCACGCGGCCGGCGGCCCGCGCTGTACTCCCTCGGCTCGCACATGCGTGCTTGCCTACGCATCTGGCCAGTCGCCGCGCGCGGGCGCGCTGTACTTCCTCCCATGCGCATTGAGCCGCGCCATCGCGCGTTTGTATCCTGGGTTTGACACGTGTTGACATCTCAGCTGATGCGCGGTGGACGTTTTCCCTTTGAGAAGGTTGGTCTTTTTCTAGTGGTACCCCATCTTCACTTGTCCGACGCAAACGAGTAGAGGCCCGTTCATTTTGTTCCGCGTGGCTCGGAATACCCATCTCATTGGCCTGACGTAAACATAACACGAGTGCAGACTGACCCATGCCAGGCCCAAGTTTAGGCTTGGAATGCTTATGCACCGACGGACGTGGTGTGGACCGCCCGCTTGTCCTCCCATTTCCGTCTAGAGGCTTTTCACCAACTTTGCGTTTTCCGGGCTTGCGAGTGCTAACGGGGCGGCGCTGGTATTTTGCATCAATGTGCAACTTCGTTTTCTGCGGCAGCATCAGCAGCACGCGCTCTTCGAGACCAACGCCGGCATCGATTGTGGCTGGGTTCCCTGCCTTTTAAGGCAAGCAGCCGCACTAGAGTGTCTACAACCTCGCTCGCCATCGCCATTTGAGCCAAAACCTGCCTCCCAGAGCGTCCGTAGCAATAGCAAGATGGACCACCATGGGCAAGTCGTGGCCCTTCTGGAAGACAAAGAACAACAATAACCAAGTCCTTTATATTTTAATTTTTCCTATGTAAATTAAGTTAATAATATATAAAAATTTATAAAAAAATAGGTCTTACTTAAATGAAAGCATGCTTGTGATCTCTGCAACACAAGACAGTTAGAAACAAGAGATCATCTCTTTTTTCCATTGCCCTTTTGCTCAAGCCTGCTTGCAATATCTGTTGGATAATTAGGCACAATTTTCATGATTAATTCCAGAATATAAAACATGATGACAGCAACTACTAACATGTGAAACTCGAACATACTAGATGCATTAATCAACATGAGTAGCAGCAACGCAAACGGTAAAGCATCCATCGCTAAACAGATCGAGATATGTCGCACGTACCGATCTAGTGGAGGTAGCGGTGGAGGTGTAGCAGATGATGTCGCAACAGTAACGTTGTTGATGACAACGTTGTTGACGACAGGGACGACGGGTCGAAGTAGACGGCGTTGAAGACGACGGAAGGCAAGACCGCCGACTTGGACGAAGGACCGTGATGAAGAACTTGAGCAGCTCACGCAGAGCGCTTCCCAAAACCCACTGGCCCTCTCTCCGACACAGATCGCAAGGACGAGCTTCCCGAGACCTGCTCTCCATTCGCCGATGCACGTCGCGCGCGGGATGGAGTAGGCTACGATGGCGGCGCAAGCAGAGAGGTGGAAACCCTAACTCATGTATTCGGTATGTTTCTCGTGTGCCGGCAGGAGATTATATAGGCTCGGGAAACCCTAGGCAACGTCGCACGAACGTTTCGAGTCGGTTACAGATAGCCCACGATCCGGGAGCGACCCGAACCGAGTAACTGTGACGCGTCCATCTAGAACTCTGTTCGTTTTCCTGAGCTGCAAAAAGTAAGGAAAGTCTCGGCTCGAGGCTCAATCCACTCACCACGAGCGCGGCGCGCGTCAGACGTGTCGAGACGAGCGAGCCGAGGAGGAGGAGGAGCGCGCGTGTAGCACTCCTATTCTCACTCACTTACTAGTGGTGAAACAACCCACCTTATAAGGTGGTCTAACTTCCTCCCAACTTTCCATGTGGGACTAAACTTCCCACCTCTTGCCATCACTAGTGAGCTGCCACCAACTTGCGCTCAAACTCACAAGGCTGCCACTATGTGGGCTTTGAGATTTATAGGGAAAACTGAAATCTAATTTGGGCCACTAAAAGGCCCAATATTTCAACAATCCCCTACCAGATCTCAAATCCCCATTTAGAGATTTACCAATACTCGCTGCTTGTTTATATACCAGTATTCAGCGGAGACCGTTAAGTTGAACTTCCGCCTAGAACCTTAAGCTACATCCATTCACACTTGAACAATGGACTAAGCCTTGAATTGCAAGTTTTGCGTGAACTGGTTTCAATAAAAGTCATAACCAGTACATGGCTGCCAGTAGCCTACCCCCGCGGGTGAAGCATATGCGTCATACTTCATGGTCTCTTCATGAGTTTACTGAGATCACCCAAATCTCATAGATTGCGATTTAACAATCGGACTCATATAGGTGTGTTATTTCAAGAATGCTCTGTAGGACATCATTGCTAAAATAGCCAACATAAACACATTAAGGCTTGTCCAACCTGCCTTACAGCAATTGAGAGTTGTGCATCTTCACATAGAGAGGGTTACATAATACTCTCCTCAATTAAACCACTAGTTTGTTCTTCCCGTCCTAATTCACGGGATCTCCGATCACAAAGGTTGGGTTACCACTATGGTGTAACATCAACGGGTCTCAAACCCATCTCCCTCGATGCACTTTCTATCACATTACGTGATAGTCCCTTTGTAAAGGGATCTGCCAGGTTTTTGTCTGTTGGATATATGTAACAGTTATTACTCCGAGTTTCGCAATTTCCTGACAGACTTCAAACGTCTCTGACGTGTCTTGATGACTTCGTTATCCTTAGAATTGTTCACTTTGACAATTACGCTTGATTGTCACAATTCAAAAGGATTGCCGAACAGGTTTTTCAACCACAAAGTCCATCAAGAGCTCACGCAACCATTCTCGATTCAACAAAGGTTGTGTCTAAAGCAAGTAAGTTCTGCTTCCATAGTTGACTCGTCAATATGGTTTGCTTGCAAGATCTCCATGACACTGCGCCACCTCCAAAGGTAAATACATACCCACGTGTGGCGTACAGATCAGCTACATCTGAGATCCAATTCGAATCACTATATCCTTCAAGCACAGCTGGGTGCCCTGAATAGTGAATCCCATAACTCATTGTACCACATAGGTAGCGCATGACCCTATCAAGTGCATGCCAATGATCGGTACCCGGGTTTGACATGAACCTACTCAACTTGCTAACAGCAAAAGAGATGTCGGGTCTAGTCGCGCTCGCTAAGTACATGAGTGAGCCAACGATCTAAGAATATCTCAATTGATCTATGGCGATTCTCCGGTTCTTGCGTAATGTCACACTGGGATCATAAGGTGTTGAAGAAGACTTGCTATCAATATAGCCGAACCGGCTCAAGATCTTCTCAACATAATGGGATTGCGTTAGAGTAATCCCACTCTCGTTCTTAATCAGCTTGATGTTCAGAATCACATCAGCTTCTCCCAGATCTTTCATATCAAAACTCTTTGACAAGAAAGACTTGACCTCGTGTATTACTTTCATGTTTGTACCAAAGATCGGAATATCATCCACATACAAACATAATATAACACCTTCGCCCCACCATGGCGATAGTAAACGCACTTGTCGGCCTCATTGACAACAAAGCCTCAAGGTTAAAGTTCTGTCAAACTTCTCATGCCATTGCTTAGGTGCTTGTTTTAGGCCATATAAAGATTTTAGCAACTTGCACACCTTTCTTTCTTCACCTTTTACTACAAACCCATCAAGGTTGATCCATATAGATTTCCTCTTCCAACTCTCCATTAAGAAAAGCTGTATTTACGTCCATTTGATGAACGATAAGACCATAGGAGTCGTGGATAGTAGTACTCGAATGGTGGTAAGTCTAGCGACAGTGAATAGGTGTCGAAGAATCTTCGCCTCTCCGTGTGTAGCCTTCGCTACAAGTCGCGCCTTGTACTTCTCAATAGTACCATCAGGTCTTAGCTTCTTCTTGAACACCCATTTTCAGCCCACATGCTTGCATCCATGGGGTCGTTCTGATAGCTCCCAAGTTCTATTAGAAAGAATCGAGTCCATCTCATTATGGATGTTTCTTTCCAGTCATCCGCATCCGGAGATGCATATGCCTCCGCAATGGACGTGGGAGTATCATCCACAAGGTACACAATGAAATCATCACCAAAGGATTTTTCAATCCTTCGTCTCTTGCTCCGTTTAGGAGCTTCATTGTCATCCTTCTCAATAACAATCTCATGTGATTGTTCAAAATACTCATTAGATGTACTAGATTCAGAAACTATCTCAGTAGAAATTCTAGCAATGCTATGCATATCTTTCATAGGAAACATATTCTCAAAGAATGTTGCATCACGAGATTCCATAATAGTGTCAACATGCATATCAGGTACTTCAGATTGAACTACTAAAAATCTATAGCCTACACTCCGCGGAGCATAACCTAGAAAGATACAATCCACTGTCTTTGGTCCGAGTTTGCGCTTCTTAGTAATTGGAATATTGACTTTTGCCAAACATCCCCATGTGCGCAAATATGGTTTTAGTGATGGTTTTCTCTTATTCTTGTTAGGAACTATATTCAGGACATGACATGTAGTCAACAAAGCCTCCCCCACCATGCCTTTGATAAACCAGCAGTGGCTAACATGGAATTCACCAAGTCAGCGTGCGGTTTTTCTCTCGGCAACCCCGTTTGATTGGGGCGAATAGGGAGGCGTCCTCTCATGAATAATACCATGTTCCTCACAGAATTCATCAAAGATTTTAGGAAAATATTCACCACCATCAACCTAAGACGCTTGATCTTTCTCTCTAGTTGATTTTCAACTTCGGCCTTATAAATTTTAAAGTAGTCTAAAGCTTCATCTTTAGTTCGCAACAAATAAACATAGCAAAATCTAGTCGCATCATCAATCAATGTCATGAAATATCTCTTTCCACCTTTTGTCAACACACCATTCATCTCGCATAGATGAATGTATGAGTTCTAGAGGTGCCAAGTTTCTCTCCTCGCCGCCTTGTGAGGCTTCCGAGGTTGCTTTGATTGCACACAACTATGGCACTTAGAACCTTTGGCAATGGTGAAATTCGGAATTAAACTTAAACTGGATAGCCGAGACATTAAACCAAAATTAATGTGACATAAACGAGAATGCCAAACATTGACATTGCCACAAATATGGTTCACAGACTTATTACTGAAATCAGAAAGCGAAAAGCGGAACAAGCCTCCGCACTCATAGCCTTTACCAATAAATTGTCCAAACTTAGAAACAACTACTTTATTCGACTCTAAAACAACCTTAAACCCATCTCTACATAGAAGGGAGCCGCTAACGAGATTCTTGTTCATAGTAGGGACATGCTGCACGTTCCTCAGCTGCACGATCTTCCCAAGTGAACTTCAGATCTACCGTGCCAACACCACGAACAAAGCATGTGACCCATTCCCCATCAAGACGGAAGAATCCCACATGGTAAGAAGTGAACATGGATATGTCAGCACACACATGAACATTAGCACCGTATCAATCCACCAACATGGAGATTGAAATACCGAAAGAACAGTAAAGAGATTACCGTACCCATCAGCATTGCTAGCGGTCACCGTGTTGACTTGCTCGCCTTTTCTTGCGGTCTGCCCTCTCTGGACAGTCCTTAGAAAAGCAGCTCAGATCTGCTTTGTTTATCATCTTCTTCTTCTTGAAGGTTGTAGTCTTCATAGGCTTATTGAAGGAGGGCTTGTTATTCCCTTTGTTCTTGCGTAGGGTTTCTTCCGCACCATGTTGGCGCTAGATCGACCTCTTCCTTTCTCAGTATCCTTAGCCCGAGCTTTCTCTCAACATCAAGAGACGCTATCAGGTTTTCAACTGATATCTCCTGTCTCTTGTGTTTGAGAGTTGTGGCAAAGTTCCTCCATGAAGGGGGCAACTTAGCAATAATGCATCCAGCCACAAACTTGTCGTAAGGCACACTTAAGGAGTTCAAGCTCTTTCGCAATGCATCGTATCTCATGAGCTTGTTCGACTACGAACGGTTGTTCACCATCCCGATGTCATGGAATGATGTGCCAATTCATCGCTCGCATCGGTTGCACCGAATTTAGCATTCAATGCATCCCAGATCTTTACTGTTATGTGCATGTACACATCACACAGACGATCAGCAAGAATACTCATAACGCATCCGACGAAGAGAGTATTGTTTTCCTTGAATTTGTTCTGATCTTGGTCAGATATAGTTCCTTCAGGTAAACCATTACTAACTTCGAACACTTTCAGATGAGTAAGCCAGAGCGTGGCCTTAACCTGCCACCTCTTAAAGTGCACACCGGCAAACTTATCCGGCCTTAGTGCATCAAAAAACCAGCCATTGTTAACTCAGGAAATTGCCTACAATTAGGTTTTTGGAATGTTGGATAATTAGGCACAATTTCCATTATTAATTCCAGAATATAAAACATGATGACAGCAACTACTAACATGTGAAACTAACATACTAGATGCATTAATCAACATGAGTAGCAGCAACGCAAACGGAAAGCATCCACCGCTAAACAGATCGAGATATGTGCACGTACCGATCTGGTGGAGGTAGCGGTGGTGTAGCATGATGTCGCAATAGTAACATTGTTGATGACTTGTTGGGACGGGACGACGGGTCGAAGTAGACGGTGTTGAAGACGACGAAAGGCATCACCGCCCGACTTGGACGGAAGGCGACCGTGATGAAGAACTTGAGGGGCCGCGCGAGCTCCAAAACCCACCCGCCTCTCCCGTACAGATCGCAAGGACGAGCGGTTCCGGAGACGTCCGTTTCCCCGCCGATGCACGTCGGCTGGGATGGAGTAGGCTACGATGGCGGCTGCTAAGAGAGAGGTGGAAACCCTAACTCGTGTATTCGGTATGTTCGCGGTAGCCGGCAAGAGATTATATAGGCTCGGGAAACCCTAGGCAATGTGCACGCCCCGTCGCACGAACGTTTCGAGCCGGTTACAGATAGCCCACGATCCGGAGCGACCCGAACCGACTAACCGTGACGCGTCCGTCTAGAACTCGTTCGTTTCAGCTGTAAAAGTAAGGAAAGTTCGGCTCGAGGCTCAATCCACTCACCACAGCGCGCGCCGTGACGTGTCGAGGAGGAGGAGGAGCGCCACAGAAGACTCTTATTCTCACTCACTTACTAGGAAACAACCCACCTTATAAGGTGGCCTAACTTCCTCCCAACTTTCCATGTAGACTAAACTTCCACTTCTCGCCACTCACTAGTGAGCTGCCACCAACTTGGGCTCAAACTCAAAGGCTGCACATGTGGGCTTTGAGATTTATAGGGAAAACTGAAATCTAATTTGGGCCACTAAAAGTGGGCCCAATATTTCAACAATATCTCTGTCCATATTTTTTCGATAAAGAATGATTTATTAATCTATGTCCATATATCATCACCTCCGAAGATCGAACACACTTGGGTTGTATCTCTAATTTGAAACACCATATTCAGAAGTCATACTTCGTGGAGTTGATAACTTTGAGAGCTTGGCCTATATGGATGACAAGGAATGTTAAGATTCTCAGAGGAGTTCGGCCACATATATAGCTTATCTTCAGGTTGGGTGGATAGTTTCATTTGAATTCCTTTGTAGCTTACATTAGCTTAGGTTTACTTTCTGTACAAATGTTCTCTATGGAAGCAGAGTCCGACTGTTTTCCAAAAAAAGAAAAAAAACGGCTTCAATCGTTCTTACACCAGTTTCAGTCGGTACAGAAAATAATACACAGAGCATACAGGACGTTGGTTCGTGTCGGCAGACTGTCCAAGTGTCCAGTGATCAGTTACAGGAGCAACTCACTCGCGTCGATGCAGCCAGAAACCTTGGACAAGACGATGCTTTCAGTACGTGTATGTTGCGCCTGCCGCTAGCTCCGTGCGGACTAACTCTCCGTTACGTGGCACTGTTCTCTTCTAGGTTTCTCTGGCTCACTGGTTACCATCCGGACACAGGAGCACGAGCATCTTTTCTAACATTTCCAGAAGAAAAGAAAGGCGCATACTCTCCCGTGGCATTTCCTGGGACGGAGATGCTTCGAGAGGTGGAATGGCATTTGAATTTCCTAAAGCGCACGATCGATCGAGATCGAATAAGTGCAGGCATTTGTTCAGTACAATCTCACCCTTAAGGCATTTAAATTTCCCAAAGCGCATGACCGATCGAGATCGAATACGTGCAGGCATTTGTTCAGTACAATCTCACCGTTAAACTCACAGCAAACTCAAACATAAGAACGAATAAGATCACTTAATACCCTTCGTTATTAATATTAAACAAGTATACGTAGCTTTGTACAGAAGCCGTACAAAACCCACTATTCAGCTTTCAAAAAAATATCCGTATAACCCAACTAAATTGTACGAACATGTTGCATATCTATGGATACGAGTATGCACGTATGCTGGCTCATCCTCGGCGACTCTTCCACCCGGCGGCGGTCGTGATCAGCGGGTAGGAGGGATGACACGACGGTGTTGGCCGACCACGAGGAACTGCAAGGCGACGCTCGACGACACGAGCCACGACAATGCTTAGTAGGTGTGTGCCTAAAGGGTTGGCTGCGGCGTTTAGGCTGCGATGAACTGTGGGACAGTCCGAGGTTGGCAATGAGACTAGCCGGACCGTCTTACACCCTTTTTTTTATAGTATTGTTGGACACACGCCAGCCTATCTTGCGGAGCCCGCATCAGACCGTCTTAGGGCATGGACAATGGTAGAGAAGGCATGCCTTCTCTTACCCTGCCACATCAGCTAGAGAAGGCATTAGATATAAGTCATACAATGTATTATCTCTTAAAGCCATCTCTAGCAATTAATAGTAATAATTAAATTTTGATAGGACATTTGTTGCTAAGGGAAGACATATGTGATACAATGTAGAAAATAGTCTTCTTTTATTTTCTAAGAGATGATCCCTTAGCTAAGGGAAAACAACCTTCTATCTCTCAATTCTCTCTCCTCCAACTAAGCAAAAAACTGACGTGGAATCTCTAAGGGAAGGCTAACATCACCCCACGTGTCCTTACTGTGGCAGTCCCGAGGTGTGCCGCCAACAATTGTGATTGCGAAGTTAGCCATACAACGACAATCCGCGACGACATGTGCGTGAGATGGATCGGGATTGTACCGCTCATGTGCAACACATGTTGAACTGAAGCAAGCCCTCATAAGTGCAAACTTGGTTTATTTTTGCAGCGAGATCATTTTAGAGCATCTCCAGCCGCGTCCTCTAAAGCGTTTCCAAAACGCGTCGGACCGAGCGTTTAGGGGACGTGTTTTCTTCGTGCCGCGTTTGGGGACGTTGCTTCCCAGCCGTGTCCCCCAAACACCGCCCCCAAATATAAATTCAAATAGTTCACATTTAAAAGAGATCGTTTTCGGCGAAGTTGTTGCGATCGAAGTAGCCGCGATCGAAGTACTGGACGCGCGATCATATTACAGACCGGTGGTGCAATCTAAACATAAATTAGAAGAAGGGGTTCGACGAGGCTGACGACACATCCTGAGTCGACGTTGGCCCGTCGATCACGACGAACCTCGTCGTGCTCTGCCCGGTGTGCCTGCTCCGTCGCAGAGCCAAGGCCGACGCTGATGCAGATGTCGATGCCGCTGACGCAGGTGTACTAGCGGACGCTGTCGCAACGCGCCTGCTGGTGTTGGCTCTTGTCCAGGTGGCGCTGTCACCCACGCCACGCCATTTGGTTTCGTGTCGTCAGGACTGCGTCTGTAGAAATTGTGTCCCCGATACGTTCAACGATTCTATAATTTATGATGTTCCATGCTTGTTTTATGACAATACCTACATGTTTTGCTCACACTTTATAATGTTTTTATGCGTTTTGGAACTAACCTATTAACAAGATGCCACAAAGCGCCTCGTTTTTGTTTTTGGTTCCAAAGGCTGTTCGGGCAATATTCTCAAATTGGACGAAATCAACGCCAAACATCATATTTTTCCCGGAACCGGAACACCGAAGGGGAGTCGGAGGAGAGCCAGGGGGCCACCACACATGTGGGCGGCGCGGTTCAGGCCTGGCCGCGCCCCTAGTGTGGGGCCACCCCGTCAGCCCTCCCGCGCGCCTCTTCGCCTATTTAAGCCCTTTCGACCTAAAAACGCAGCGATTGACGAAACTCCGCAAAGACTCAGGGCGCCGCCATCACAACCCACCCGGGGGACAAGTCTCTCGTTCCAAGACTCGCCGGACGGGAAGTGCCCCGAAGCCATGTCCATCGACGCCACCGCCTCCATCATGCTCCGTGAGTAGTTCCCCCATGGACTACGGGTTCTAGCTGTAGCTAGTTGGTATACTCTCCCCATGTACTTCAATACAATGATCTCATGAGCTGCCTTACATGATTGAGATTCATCCATGTAATCGGTGTTGTGTTTGTTGGGATCCGATGGATTGTTACGTTATGATTGTCTATCTACAAAGTTTGTGAAGTTATTGTTGCTGCAATCTTGTTGTGTTTAATGCTTGTCACTAGGGCCGAGTGGCATGATCTTAGATTTAAGCTCTATACTTATTGCTTAGATTGTATCTACAAGTTGTATGCACATGTCTATGTCTGAACCAAAGGCCCCAAAGTGACAGAAATTGGGACAACTGGAGGGGAATGCTTAGATATGAGGATCACATGTTTTCACCGAGTGTTAATGCTTTGCTCCGTGCTCTATTAAAAGGAGTACCTTAATTTCCAATAGATTCCCTAGAGGCCCGGCCGGCTGGTAGGACAAAAGATGTTGTACAAGTTTCTCATTGCGAGCACGTATGACTATATAGAAAACATGCCTACATGATTAATAGACTTGATATTCTGTCTTAATGCTATTTCAATCCTATCAATTGCCCAACTGTAATTTGTTCACCCAACACTTGTTATTGGAGAGTTGCCACTAGTGTACGTAGATAGCTGGGAACCCCGGTCCATCTCGCATCATCATATACTCGTTCTACATGTCATTGGAAGTAGTATCAACTATTTTCTCGGTGCCATTGCTCTCATATTATCACATCGCGCTGTGTGGTTATCACATTACTGCTCTCATATTACCGCTGCTTTCACATCACCCTTGTTACTAGTGCTTTTGTGCAGCTGAATTGACAACTCAGTTAAGGCTTATAAGTATTCTTTACCTCCCCTTGTGTCGAATCAATAAATTTGGGTTTTACTTCCGAAGACTGCGATCCCCTATACTTGTGGATCATCAAGACTATTTTCTGGCGCCGTTGCCGGGAGGCATAGCTCTACTCATAAGTTCACCGGGGAGTACACTCTACCTCTCTCTCTGTTTTATTTTATTTTGTTTTGCTTAGTTTACTTTTTTCTAGTTTATTTATGCTTAGTTTATTTCTGTCTAGTACTATTTTGCTTAGTTTACTTTTGTCTAGTTTGTTTTTGTCTTGTTTTATTTTCCCTATATACCCGAAAATCCATAAAAATTTAAAAAACCTAAAAATTAAAAACTGCTATTATGGGAGAACCTACAACCTATTTGGAGCTCATAGAATATTATAATAATTATAGAGAATCAAGAACGGGAAAGGTTATGAGTGCTGTGATAGAAAAATTGAATAGAATTGCTAAAATCTTGCTTAAACGCCATGATATAAACTGTTGCTCTAAACATGATACTAAACATCTTAAATTTCAATGTGGCTTTAGTGAGGAATTTTTAATTAAGAACTATAATCGGAATAGCTATATTCATTTTGGGTTCGAAGAGGTAGCACAATTTGTCATATTTATGGGAGCCTCTGAGATCGAATCCTTCATATCTAAGAATTATGAAACTTGTGTTGTTTGTAAGGACCTTAAAGATTATGTCTCTTCTATCCTTAATTTTTGCATAGAAAGTTACAGCGATAATCCTTATATCATTGATTATAAAGAGAGACTCATTAATGCACAAGAATGCACTCACAATTTGCGGGAACCAGAGGAAGAAGAAATTGATGAACCTGAAAGCTCATTGGATGAAAAAGAGGAGGAAATTGATGAACCTGAAAGCTCATTGGATGAAAAAGAAGAGGAGAGTGATGAACAAAAGGAGGAAGAATGGATTAGCTACCCATGCCAACCTTCTAATGAGAGTAACTCTTTATCTCTTACACTATTTGATTGTCCCCATGCTTACCGAAGAGGATGAATGTTATGTTCCTGTGGATTCTCTTAAAATATTCCCTATGAGTAAAACTTGTGAGAATAATTATGCTACTGTTATTCATGATAATCCATGCTACTTTGATAAATCTTATGATAATGCTTTGTTTGTGCCTAATGTCAAAATGCATGGTACTAAAGAGTTTTGCTTAGCAAATGTTTATGATAAATCTCTAGATGATGGTCCTATGTTACTTGATACTATTAATTGTACTACTAATACAAATGGGATTGGAGAGTTCTTGACTTTATCTATGAGTCCCATATCTTTTGAGATTGATCAATCATCTTGTTATATTATTGATAAAAGTGGGTTTGAAAGTTTTAATCCTATTATTTTTGAGCTTGATAAAAATTATGTGTTTGTGAATCATGAAAAGCATGCTTTATGTGATAGTTATGTTGTTGAGTTTATCCATGAAGCTACTGAAAATTATTATGAGAGAGGAAAATATGGTTGTAGAAATTTGCATGGTACTAAAACACCTCTCTATATGCTGAAAATTTTGAAGTTACTCTTGTTTTATCTTCTTATGCTTGTCACTTTGTTCTTCATGAATTTATTTGTGTACAAGATTCTTATGCATAGGAAGTGGGTTAGACTTAAATGTGTTTTGAATTTGCTTTTTGATACTCTCTTTGGTTTCAACTCTCACCTTATGTGAGCATCATTAAAATTGCTGAGCCCATCTTAATGGCTATAAAGAAAGCCCTTCTGGGAGATAACCCATGTATTTATTTTGCTACTGTTTTGTTGTGTCTTGGAAGTTGTTACTACTGTAGCAACCTCTCCTTATCTTTATTTTATTGCATTGTTGTGCCAAGTGAAGTCTCTAATAGAAGGTTGATACTAGATTTGGATTTCTGCGCAGAAACAGATTTCTATCTGTCACTAATCTGGGCAGTGCCTCTGTAGGTAACTCAGAAAATCTGCCAATTTACGTGCGCGTTCCTCAGATATGTACGCAACTTTCATTAGTTTTGAGTTTTCTGATTTGAGCAACGGAAGTACCATTTAAAAATTCGTGTTTACTGGCTGTTCTGTTTTGACAGATTCTGTCTCTGTTTTTTTGCATTGTCTCTTGTGGACTTTAAGTGAGGCTTTCTAGATGTGGAGAGCTGTAGCTAATGTTTTATTGAGTTCTTGCAATGTTTCACTACAGGGCCAAGGTGTATTAAAGTTTTTTTGAGTACTAACCCTCTAATGAAGTTTATGAGAAGTTTGGTGTGAAGGAAGTTTTCAAGGGTCAAGAGAGGAGGATGATATATGATCAAGAAGAGTGAAAAGTCTAAGCTTGGGGATGCCCCTGGTTCATCCCTGCATATTTCAAGGAGACTCAAGCTGTCTAAGCTTGGGGATGCCCAAGGCATCCCCTTCTTCATCAACTTATCAGGTTTCTTCTATTGAAACTATATTTTTATTCGGTCACATCATATGTGCTTTACTTGGAGCGTCTGTGTGTTTTTATTTTTATTTTTGTTTGAATAAGATCGGATCCTAGCAATCCTTGTTTGGGAGAGACACACGCTCCGCTTTTTCATATGAACACTTGTTCTTCGTTTTACTTTTAATGTGCAATGATAAAAGTTGGAAGCTACAATACTTATGGTTATTTGGTTGGAAACAGAAAATGCCTCATAATGTCTTGGATAATTTGACACTTGGCAATTGTTTTGAGCTCTCAAGTAGATCATGATTAAGTTTTTTCATGTAGTTTAAACCTATTAGTGGAGAAATACCGTAGAACTTGTTGAAATTGGTTTGCATGATTGGTCTCTCTAAGGTCTAGATATTTTCTGGTAAAAGTGTTTGAGCAACAAGGAAGACAGTGTAGAGTCTTATAATGCTTGCAATAAATTCTTATGTAAGTTTTGCTGTACCGGTTCATACTTGTGTTTGCTTTAAACAACCCTGCTAGCCAAAGCCTTGTACTGAGAGGAAATGCTTCTCGTGCATCCAACACCTTGAGCCAAAACCCATGCCATTTGTGTCCACCATATCTACCTACTATGTGGTATTTCCTGCCATTCCAAGTAAATACTTCATGTGCTACCTTTAAACAATTCAAAAGCTATTATCTCTTATTTGTGTCAATGTTTTATAGCTCATGAGGAAGTATGTGGTGTTTTATCTTTCGATCTTGTCATTTACTTTTACAATGGACTAGTGGCTTCATCCGCTTATCCAATAATTTTGCAAAAAGAGCTGGCAATGGGGTTCCCATCCCCAATTAATTAACTTTCATTAATAATTCTCTTCACATGTTTTGCCCCGATCTATCGCAAGCAACTTAATTTTGCAAATATACACTCCTCCATGGTATGTGAATGTTGGAAGGCACCCGAGGATCCGGTTAGCCATGGCTTGTGTAAGAAAAAGGTTGGGGGAGTGTCAACTAATAAATAAAACTAAAGTACATGTGTAAACAAAAGAGAAGAGGGATGATCTACCTTGCTGGTAGAGATAATCCTTCATGGGAGCCGCTTGAAAGTCTGGTTGATAAGGTAGTTAGAGTACCCATTACCATTCGTTGACAACAACAAACACCTCTCAAAATTTTACTTTTATGCTCTCTATATGATTTCAAAATTTGAAAAGCTCTAGCACATGATTTTATCCCTGCTTCCCTCTGCGAAGGGCCTTTCTTCTACTTTTATGTTGAGTCAGTTTACCTACTTCCTTCCATCTTAGAAGCAAACACTTGTGTCAACCGTGCATTGATTCTTACACTTGTTTATTTGCATTCATCATATTATTTTGTGTTGACAATTATCCATGAGATATGCATGTTGAAAGTTGAAAGCAACCGCTGAAACTTATATCTTCCTTTGTGTTGCTTCGATGCCTTTACTTTGAATTTATTGCTTTATGAGTTAACTCTTATGCAAGACTTTGATGCTTGTCTTGAAAGTACTATTCATGAAAAGTTTTGCTATATGTTATCTATTTGTTAGCAACTATAGATCATTGCCTTGAGTCACTTCGTTCATCTCATATGCTTTGCAATGGTATGATTAAGATTATGTTGGTAGCATGTCACTTCAGAAATTATTCTTTTATCGTTACCTACTCGAGACTAGCAGGAACTAAGCTTGATGCTGATACGCCCAACGTATCCATAATTTCTGATGTTCCATCTTGTTTTATGACAATACCTACATGTTTTGCTCACACTTTATAATGTTTTATGCGTTTCTCCGGAACTAACCTATTAACAAGATGCCACGGTGCAGTTCTGTTTTGTTTTTGGTTCCAGAAAGGCTGTTCTGGCAATATTCTCGAATTGGACGAAATCAACGCCAAACATCCTATTTTTCCCGGAGCATCCAGAACACCGATGGGAGTCGGAGGAGAGCTGTGGGCCACCACACATGTGGCGGCGCGGCCCCGGCCTGGCCGCGCCGGCCTAGTGTGGGGCCACCTGCGCGCCGCCTCTTCGCCTATTTAAGCCCTTCGACCTAAAAACGCAGTGATTGACGAAACTCCAAAGACTCCAGGCGCCGCCATCGCAAACTTCAATTCGGGGACAAGTCTCTGCTCCACCCGCCGGACGGAAGTGCCATCTCCATCGACGCCACCGCTTCCATCATGCTCCGTGAGTAGTTCCCCTGGACTACGGGTTCTAGCCGTAGCTAGTTGGTATACTCTCCCCATGTACTTCAATACAATGATCTCATGAGCTGCCTTACATGATTGAGATTATCTGATGTAATCGGTGTTGTGTTTGTTGGGATCCGATGGATTGTTACGTTATGATTGTCTATCTACAAAGTTTGTGAAGTTATTGTTGCCGCAATCTTGTTGTGTTTAATGCTTGTCACTAGGGCCCGAGTGGCATGATCTTAGATTTAAGCTCTATACTTATTGCTTAGATTGTATCTACAAGTTGTATGCACATGTCTATGTCTGGAACCAAAGGCCCCAAAGTGACAGAAATTGGGACAACTGGAGGGGAAGGCTTAGATATGAGGATCACATGTTTTCACGGAGTGTTAATGCTTTGCTCCGTGCTCTATTAAAAGGAGTACCTTAATTTCCAGTAGATTCCCTTAGGCCTGCTTACCACCCTAGGACAAAAAGATGTTGTAGAAGTTTCTCATTGCGAGCACGTATGACTATATATGGAAAACATGCCTACATGATTAATAGACTTGATATTCTGTCTTAATGCTATTTCAATCCTATCAATTGCCCAACTGTAATTTGTTCACCCAACACTTGTTATTGGAGAGTTGCCACTAGTGTAGATAGCTGGGAACCCCGGTCCATCTCACATCATCATATACTCGTTTCTACATGTCATTGAAGTAGTATCAACTATTTTCTGGTGCCATTGCTCTCATATTACTCCTACTGTTTGTGTTACTACATTCTCTCATATTACTGCTGCTTTTACATCACCCTTGTTACTAGTGCTTTTCCAGTGCAGCTGACAACTCAGTTGTTAAGGCTTATAAGTATTCTTTACCTCCTTGTGTCGAATCAATAAATTTGGGTTTTACTTCCCTCGAAGACTGTTGCGATCCCCTATACTTGTGGGTCATCACCGCCCGCGTCCGGGGAGACATCCCAGCTGTCAACGTGGTCAGCAGGGACATGTCCTCCTTGCGTTTCTTGAGCTCCATCTTCTCCTCTTGCCTCATGAGCAGCGCCGCCCACCTTTCGTCGGCCCTTTTGTCGCGGGAGTGTAGGATCGAGGAGACCTCGGCGAGGAACTGTGTGATTGACGCCTGCGTCTTCTCGGTCGCCGCTACATCGGCCAAGGTGGCCTTGGCAGCCTTGTTGCTGAAAGGGCGTCCTGCCGATGTTGCGAGCGGCGCACCTATATCAATGGCATCTTTCCCCTTCGACAACGAAAGACGCGGCTGATAACCCACAAGTATAGGGATCGCAACAGTCTTCGAGGGAAGTTAAACCCAAATTTATTGATTCGACACAAGGGGAGGTAAAGAATACTTATAAGCCTTAACAACTGAGTTGTCAATTCAGCTGCACTGAAAAACACTAGTAACAGGGTGATGTGAAAGTAGCAGAAGATGAGAGCGTAGGTAATAACACAGCAGCAGTAATAGCAATATGAGAGCAATGGTACCAGAAAAATAGTTGACATGTAGAACGAGTATATGATGATGAAAGATGGACCGGGTTCCTAGCTATCTACACTAGTGGCAACTCTCCAATAACAAGTGTTGGGTGAACAAATTACTTGGGCAATTGATAGGATTGATAAGGCATTAAGAAAGAACATCAATTCATTAATCATGTAGGCATGTTTTCCATATTTAGTCGTACGTGCTCGCAATGAGAAACTTGCACAACATCTATTGTCCTACCAGCCGGTGGCAGCCGGGCCTCAAGGGAATCTACTGGATATTAAGGTACTCCTTTTAATAGAGCACCGGAGCAAAGCATTAACACTCCGTGAAAACATGTGTCCCTCACATCACCGCCATTCCTCCGGTCTTTCGCCACGGCCTTTGGTTCCGGACAGTGACATGTGCATACAACTTGTAGATACAATCTAAGCAATAATTATAAAGCTCAAATCTAAGATCATGCCACCCGGGCCCTAGTGACAAGCATTAAGCATAACAAGATTGCAGCAACAATAACTTCACAAACTTTATAGATAGACTAATCATAATGTATCATCCATCGGATCCCAACAAACACAACACCGATTACATCAGATGAATCTCATGTAAGGCAGCTCATGAGATCATTGTATTGAAGTACATGGGGAGAGAATACCAACTAGCTACAGCTAGAACCCGTAGTCCATGGGGGAACTACTCACGGAGCATGATGGAGGCGATGGCGTTGATGGAGATGGCTTCCGGGGCACTTCCCCGTCCCGGCAGGGTGCCGGACAGAGACTTCTGTCCCCCGAATTGGAGTTTCGCGATGGTGGCGGCGCTGGAGTCTTTCTGGAGTTTCGTCAAGAGGTACGGTGTTTTTAGGTCGAAAGGGGTTAAATAGGCGAAGAGGCGGCGTCGAGGGGCACCAGGGCGCCTCCTCAGGCCGGCGCGGCCAGGCCCGCCCGCGGCCTTGTGGTGTCGGGGCCCGGGCCTCCTCTCCGTCTCCTTCGGTGTTCTGAGCCTCCCGGGAAAATAAGATCTTTGGCGTTGATCGTCCAATTCCGAGAATATTGCCCGAACAGCCTTTCTGGAACCAAAAACAGCAAACAGGAACTGCATCGTGGCATCTTGTTAATAGGTTAGTTCCGGAAAACGCATAAACATCATAAAGTGCAAGCAAAACATGTAAGTATTGTCATAAAACAAGCATGGAACGACAGAAATTATGGATACGTCGGGACGTATCAGCATCCCCAAGTTCCTCGTCCAGGTAAACGATAAAAAGAATAATTTCTGTAGTGACATGCTACTTACATATCCTTGATCATACTATTACAAAGCATATGAAATGAATGAAGTGACTCAAGGCAATGATCTATAGTTGCTAACAAATAGATAACATATAGCAAAACTTTTCATGAAGAGTACTTTCAAGACAAGTATCAAAAGTTTTGCACAAGAGTTAACTCATAAAGCAATAAGTTCAAAGTAAAGGCATCGAAGCAACACAAGGGAAGATATAAGTTTCAGCGTTGCTTTCAACTTGTAACATGCATATCTCATGGATAATTGTCAACACCAAGTAATATGATGAATGCAAATAAGCAAGTATGTAAGAATCAATGCACAGTTGACACAAGTGTTTGCTTCTAAGATGGAAGGAAGTAGGTAAACCGACTCAACATAAAGTAAAAGAATGGCCCTTCAAAGAGGAAAGCATCGATTGCTATATTTGTGCTAGAGCTTTGGTTTTGAAAACATAAAGAGAGCATAAAAGTAAAGTTTTGAGAGGTGTTTGTTGTTGTCAACGAATGGTAGTGGGCACTCTAACCCCCTTGCTAGACAAACCTTCAAGAGCGGCTCCCATGAATTATTTTTATTTTTGGGTGGCACTCCTTCCAACCTTTCTTTCACAAACCATGGCTAACCGAATCCTGGGCCGCCAACAATCTCATACCATGAAGGAGTGCCCTTTTATTTTAGTTTTATTATGATGACACTCCTCCCCACCTTTGCTTACACAAGCCATGGCTAACCGAATCCTCGGGTGCCGTCCAACAATCACAAACCATGGAGGAGTGTCTATTTTTGTTAATTAATTTGGGACTGGGAATCCCATTGCCAGCTCTTTTTGCAAAATTATTGGATAAGCGGATGAAGCCACTAGTCCATTGGTGAAAGTTGCCCAACAAGATTGAAAGATAAACACCACATACTTCCTCATGAGCTATTAAACATTGACACAAATCAGAGGTAATAAATTTTGAATTGTTTAAAGGTAGCACTCAAGCAATTTACTTTGAAATGGCAGAAAATACCACATAGTAGGTAGATATGGTGGACACAAATGGCATAGTGGTTGGCTCAAGGATTTTGGATGCATGAGAAGTATTCCCTCTCGATACAAGGCTTAGGCTAGCAAGGTTATTTGAAGCAAACACAAGTATGAACCGGCACAGCAAAACTTACATAAGAACATATTGCAAGCATTATAATACTCTACACTGTCTTCCTTGTTGCTCAAACACTTTTACCAGAAAATATCTAGACCTTAAGAGAGATCAATTATGCAAACCAATTTTAACAAGCTCTACGGTAGTTCTCCACTAATAGGTTTAAACTACATGCAAAAACTTATGATCTACTTGAGAGCTCAAAACAATTGCCAAGTATCAAATTATCCAAGACATATGAGGCATTTTCTTTTCCCAACCAAATAAAGATAAATATTGTAGCTTCCAACTTTATTCATTGAACATTAAAAGTAAAACGAAGAACAAGTGTTCATATGAAAAAGCGGAGCGTGTCTCTCTCCCAAACATGGATTGCTAGGATCCGAATTTATTCAAACATAAACAAAACGAAAAATAAACACACAGACGCTCCAAGTAAAGCACATATGATGTGACTGAATAAAAATATAGTTTCAGGGGAGGAACCTGATAAGTTGATGAAGAAGGGGATGCCTTGGGCATCCCCAAGCTTAGACGCTTGAGTCTTCTTGAAATATGCAGGGATGAACCACGGGGCATCCCCAAGCTTAGAATTTTCACTCTTCTTGATCATATATCATCCTCCTCTCTTGACCCTTGAAAACTTCCTTCACAACAAACTTCTCATAAACTTTATTAGAGGGGTTAGTACTCAAAAAATTTGAATCCACCTTGGTCCTGTAGTGGCACATTGCAAGAACTCAATAAAACATTAGCTACAGCTCTCTATGTCTAGAAAAGCTCGCTTAAAGTCCACAAGAGACAATGCAAAAAAACAGAGACAGAATCTGCCAAAACAGAACAGCCAGTAAAGACGAATTTTAATAAAATACTTCCGTTGCTCAAATCAGAAAACTCAAAACTAATGAAAGTTGCGTACATATCTGAGGAACACGCACGTAAATTGGCATATTTTTCTGATTTTTCTACAGAGAAAACAGCCCAGATTCGTGACAGATAGAAATCTGTTTCTGCGCAGAAATCCAAATCTAGCATCAACCTTCGATTAGAGGCTTCACTTGGTACAACAAAACACAAAACTAAGATAAGGAGAGGTTGCTACAGTAGTAAACAACTTCCAAGACACAAATATAAAACAAAGTACTGTAGCAAAATAACACATGGGTTATCTCCCAAGAAGTTCTTTTCTTTATAGCCATTAAGATGGGCTCAGCAGTTTAATGATGCACTCGCAAGAAATAGTATTTGAAGCAAAAGAGAGCATCAAAAAGCAAATTCAAAACACATTTAAGTCTAACCCACTTCCTATGCATAGGAATCTTGTACACAAATAAATTCATGAAGAACAAAGTGATAAGCATAAGAAGATAAAACAAGAGTAACTTCAAAATTTTAAGCATATAGAGAGGTGTTTTAGCACCATGAAAATTTCTACTACCATATTTTCCTCTCTCATAATAATTTTCAGTAGCTTCATGAATAAACTCAATAATATAACTATCACATGCAGCATACTTTTCATGATTTCCACACACATAATTTTTATCAAGTTCAAGAATAGTGGAATTAAAACTTTCAAACTTACTTTTATTAATATTATAACAAGGTAGGTGATCAATCTCAATAGATATGGGACTCATAGAATAAGTCAAGAACTCTCCAATCCCATTTTCATTAGTAGTACAATTAATATTATCAAGTAACATAGGACCATCATCTAGAGCTTTATCATAAACATTTGCCAAGCAAAATTCTTTAGTACCATGCATTTCGACATCAGGCACAAACAAAGCATTATCATAAGATTTATCAAAGTAGCATGGATTATCATAAATAACAGTAGCATAATCATTCTCACAAGTATTACTCATAGGTACTATTTCAAGAGAATCCACAGGAACATAACATTCAACCTCTTCCGGTAAGCATGGAGGACAATCAAATAGTGTAAGAGATAAAGAGTTACTCTCATTAGAAGGTTGACATGGGTAGCTAATCCATTCTTCCTCCTTTTGTTCGTCGCTCTCTTCCTCTTTTTCATCCAATGAGCTTTCAGGTTCATCAATTTCTTCTTCCACCGGTTCCGCAAATTGTGAGTGCATTCTTGTGCATTAATGTGTCTCTCTTTATAATCAAGGATATAAGGATTCCTACTGTAGCATTCTATGCAAGAATTAAGGATAGTAGAGACATAATCTTTAAGGCCCTTACAAACAACACAAGTTTCATAATTCTCAACCATGAAGGATTCTATCTCGGAGGCTCCCATAAATAAGACAAATTGTTCTACCTCTTCGAACCCATAATGAATATAGCAATTCCGATTATAGTTCTTAATTAAAAATTCCTCACTAAAGCCACATTGAAATTTAAGATGTTTAGTATCCTGTTGAGAGCAACAGTTTATATTATGGCGTTCAAGCAAGATTTCAGCAATTGTATTCAATTTTTCTATCATAGCACTCATTATTTTACCAGTTCTTGATTCTCTATAATTATTATAACATTCTATAAGCTCCAAGTAGGTTATAGGTTCTCCCATAACAGCAGTTTTTAATTTTTAGGTTTTTCAAATTTTTATGGATTTTTGGGTATATAGGAAAAGTAAAACAAGACAAAAAGAAACTAAGCAAAAGTAAACTACAGAATAATACTAGACAGAAATAAACTAAGCACAAATAAACTAGATAAAAGTAAACTAAGCAAAACAAAATAAAATAAAACAGAGAGAGAGGTGGAGTGTACTCCCAGTGAACTTATGAGTAGAGCTATGCTCTCCCCGGCAACGCGCAAAATAGTCTTGATGACCCACAAGTATAGGGGATCGCAACAGTTTTCGAGGGAAGTAAAACCAAATTTATTGATTCGACACAAGGGGAGGTAAAGAATACTTATAAGCCTTAACAACCGAGTTGTCAATTCAATGCACTGAAAAGCACTAGTAACAGGTGATGTGAAAGTAGCAGTAATATGAGAGCAGTAGTAACAATAACACAGCAGCAGGAATAGCAATATGAGAGCAATGGTACCAGAAAATAGTTGACATGTAGAACGAGTATATGATGATGAAAGATGGACCGGGGTTCCCAGCTATCTACACTAGTGGCAACTCTCCAATAACAAGTGTTGGGTGAACAAATTACAGTTGGGCAATTGATAGGATTGATAAGGCATTAAGAAAGAACATCAATTCATTAATCATGTAGGCATGTTTTCCATATTTAGTCGTACGTGCTCGCAATGAGAAACTTGCACAACATCTATTGTCCTACCAGCCCACAGGGGCCTCAAGGGAATCTACTGGATATTAAGGTACTCCTTTTAATAGAGCACCTGAGCAAAGCATTAACACCCGTGAAAACATGTGTCCCTCACATCACCGCCATCCCTCCGGTTGTCCCGATTTCCACTTGGGGCCTTTGGTTCCGGACAGTGACATGTGCATACAACTTGTAGATACAATCTAAGCAATAATTATAGAGCTCAAATCTAAGATCATGCCACTCGGGCCCTAGTGACAAGCATTAAGCATAACAAGATTGCAGCAACAATAACTTCACAAACTTTATAGATAGACTAATCATAATGTATCATCCATCGATCCCAACAAACACAACACCGATTACAACAGATGGATCTCAATCATGTAAGGCAGCTCATGAGATCATTGTATTGAAGTACATGCGGGAGAGAATACCAACTAGCTACAGCTAGAACCCGTAGTCCATGGGGGAACTACTCACGAGCATGATGGAGGCGATGGCGTTGATGGAGATGGCTTCCGGGGCACTTCCCCGTCCCGAGGTGCCGGACAGAGACTTCTGTCCCCGAATTGAGTTTCGCGATGCGCTCGGAGTCTTTCTGGAGTTTCGTCAAGTGGTACGGTGTTTTTAGGTCGAAAGGGGTTAAATAGGCGAAGCGGCGCAAGGGCACTGGGGCGCCACACTTAGGCCGGCGCGGCAGGGTCTGCCCGCGCCGCCATGTGGTGTGGTGGCCCCCTGGCCCTCTCCGACTCTTCGTGTTCGGAGCCTTCCGGGAAAAATAGGAGGTTTGGCGTTGATTTCGTCCAATTCCGAGAATATTGCCCGAACAGCCTTTCTGGAACCAAAACAGCAAAAACAGGAACTGGCACCGTGGCATCTCGTTAATAGGTTAGTTCAAAAACGCATAAAAACATCATAAAGTGCAAGCAAAACATGTAAGTATTGTCATAAAACAAGCATGGAACGACATAAATTATGGATACGTCGGGGACGTATCAGCGGCAACCGCCATTTCTCATTTGTTTTGAGCTTGATATAGCAATACATCAGCGCGGAAGACTTAAACCCTTCCGAGTTCTTCTAGTACATCGCCATGGCGCGATCGAACTAATCAAAGGAAACACAATCAGGTCGTGGTTAAAAACTAGGTGCTAAAACTTTTCGTAGAAAGAGGCGTACCACATCGCTGACGTTCGTGCCACTGACGCCTCTGGTGTCGACCTCGTTATGGTACCCATGGAACATGTTCACCGACGCCTGGATGATGGCCCAGCACGTCGACATTGCCTTTTGGCTTCTCTTTATTGACACTTTGCGATAATCCTTGTTGACTAGTTTGCGCTCATCGAACTCCGCTTGATCCTCGCCCAATACTTCCCGTATTTTTGGTTGGCGCCAATGATGGAGTCATGGCTCACCGTCGACCAAGACTCGCAGAGACATTCATCTTCCAGAACCGTCGACTTGGGGCCTCGTGTGCCCGAGACCGCCTTCTTCTTCTTCCTCTTCTTCCTCACGCCGGTCGCGTCAACCTCCACGAGATCCTCTGCATCCTCCGCGGTACCCTCTTCCTTGTCGTCCTCTTTGTCGCCGCCCTCTTCGTCCTCGTCGTCGTCATCCCCCACCCTCTCCTCGTCCCTCCTCCTCCTCCTCCGCACCACCGGCGCCCTCGAATTCGAGCGGACCCTTGCGGCCAGTGAACAGGGAGCCGTCCGCACCGGGGCCTGGCTCGCGCTGGGGCGCTTGGTCGTACGCCGGGGAGTAGAACACGGTGTTGGGGTTGAAGCCGCCATGTGGCAACGCGTCCTCGTACCGCAGCGACAAGTTCGGTGTCACGCACCCGGGAGTGGCATAGGGGTCGTCGTTGAAGAAGCCGGATGTCGACGGCGACACCACTCCCGGAATGTACGCTGGCCCCGACGTACTCCATTGGCTCACGTTGGTGGCCGCGATACACGCGGCCAGCGCCTGCTGGTGCGCACGCGCCGCCACCGACTTCTTCTCCGGCGGCACCACCCGTCGTCCCTCCGCTCCACCGTCGACAGCTTGCGTCGCAGGCAGTCTTGGTCCCACCTTTCGCCGATCCAGCCTTCCGGCTTCTTTTTCGCAGTCGGCGCCTTCCGCGGCTTCGCGAAGGGCACCTTCGGCCGTTTCATCTCATTTCCTGGCAGCTTGGTGGCCGCTTTTTTGGCCATTATTTTGTGGCCTGTCGGCGGTGCCATGGATGGGAGAGGGTAGCGGCGGCGGGAGGTACAGAATAGCGACGGCGGGAGGGAGATATGAATCGGCGGGATAGGCGGTGAAACTTGTTGAGACGGCAGAAATGTGCGGCGGGAGTGGCGCGATATGGCGGGAGAGGGGGTCGAATTTTTTATGTCTCGCTGACGCGTCGAGCCCGCGTCTCCTCGCCTCGCTTTCTGTTGTGTCCGGCGCGTCCGGAGCGTTCCCTGTGGAGCGGGGGCAGGCTTGGTGCGCCGAACACCGTATTGAATCGCGCCGGACGGAAGGAGGCTTTAAGGCGCGCGGGTAGGAACGAAATTTTGTCTAACCCACCCCAAATTTATTTAGGATGCTTTGAAGGAGGCGGCTGGAGATGGTCTTACGACTGAGCCCAGCCCAGCCCATTTGGCAAACCGCCTCGGCGTCACTGACTGACACGAGGAGGAACCGGCACGCAGGGAGGAGAGGCTTCCCCTCTCGGTCGGGAGGAGTCACTCACGCCGTCGGCACCTCCCCAAAAGCGAAACCATATCCGAGTTCCATGTGGCCGCGCCCAATCGCCATCCGCCACGTACCATATCCCGGATACCCTCTCCAAAACCTCTCCCTCCACACCGCACCGGAGCCTCCCCCCTCCTCCGCTCTTCCCCAAGCAACGCCAGCGAGCGAGGCACCCTCTCCGCCCGCTCCCCTTCCAGCCACCCCGGAATCCCACAACCTGCGCCGCCGCGGCGAGGGGCAATGGAGTTCACCGGCGCGACTATCTCGGCGCCGTTCGGCTGCCGGGCCTTGCGCGGCGGCGGGCCGCTGCGGACGCCCGGCTGGGGCGCCGATGGCAGGAGGCGGCGGGTCAGTTCGGGGCCCGGGGCGGAGCAGTCCAGGAGCTGGAAGGTGAGCTGCGTGGCGACGGAGAAGCCCGATGAGAAGGCTGCGGCGGCGGCGGGGCTGGCGGTGGACTTCGCCGACGAGGAGGACTACGTCAAGGGCGGCGGCGGCGAGCTGCTCTACGTGCGAATGCAGGCCACCAAGGCCATGGACAGCCAGTCCAAGATTGCCTCCAAGGTACCGTCTATCCTTTTTCGGTACAACCAGTATCTTGTTCTTTGTTTTCTTCCCATTGATAATTGCTCATGTGCGCGCATGTTTCGATGATCTTCAGTATAATAACAGATTCTTTCCCCAATTAGCGTTGCACCAACTTCCGGATTAATCGGTATAAAATATGTCCGTTTTCAAAGCATTCCATGAACAGTTGAACACCACACTCGCATAATTTTCAAAGATACTGAAATTCGTTCTGAAATCAACTGAACGTATTTGCCTGTGCAATCAATCTCACTCTGAACGCAGCGTCTAATCTGTATACTGTTCTAGAACGCAAGTGGAGTTCAAATGCACGCCATACTGGGGCTGCTACCACGGCACCCATCACGGTGTTCCTGATATTGATAAATCAAAGCAGGAATTGTCTTGGGTTGCCCATGCTGTGTCATAGAAGTTCCTGCCTTCCTGGCAAAGCCAAGACTACAAAATGTCATTTGACGTGTGATCATTAATTGCACTTTAGGAAAATGAGAATCCGTGCCACAGTGATGTTGAATTTGTTGGACCAGATGATCCTCTCGAGGCATCATAATGTCCATTTCATCCCAGTGTCACACCTTTGACTTGCTTTCGTTCGGTAGGTCCAAATGGAGTATTTGGGACATGCATTTCCCCCAATTTCATACTACCTCCGTTTCAAGGAATAAGGCGCACACGTATTCCAAGACGAACTTTGACCATAAAAATTGAGCAACAAAATCTTAATTATATTATATGCAATTAACACCGTTGAATTCGTATTGAAAAACACTTTCTAATGATGCAAATTTCTTACAAATAATCTTTATATATTTAAAGTAATTTTTGGTCAAACGAAAAGCTCGTAAAACGAGGACGCCTTATTCCTTGAAACGGAGGTAGTACTAGTACTATTTTTCTGTGACACTATCCTCGGGCTGTTTGGCAAGAACGAACCAGGAATTTGTTCAAGCTACTGGATTCTCTTTGATTTATGGGAAAAGTGGATAAAAAAGCGTAGGAATAGGAAATTGGTGGAGCTAACTAGGAAGTCAAGTCCGGGAGTAATGCTTAAACCTTTTAAGTAATAAAGCACCCTTTATCGAAAAAAAAAAACTAGAAAATCAAGAGGCACAACTTTTTGAGTAACAAGCAAAGGGACAACTATAAGAATGGAAGACCTTACGATTAGAGAGGGCCAAAGTTGGGATTAACATATAGTATGGGTAGATGGTTTGCACATTTTACTCGATTCGTTCGATTCAAAGAGTGGAAGAAAAACAGCGGAATATTTCCTTTGATCTCAGTTTCAAGGGAAAAGCAGGAATTTTACGATCTACTTGCACCTCAGTCTAAAGTTCATATGCACAGAGACAAGGGTTCTTTGTGTTCTAATTTTACTTTGGCGGTAGTTTGACTGTGCTTATTAGAATTACTGCAAATCAAACGCCAAAGTCTGCTAAAGACTTGTACTTTTCAGTACTCTATTTTGCACATGCATTCCTATATTACTTTTTCTAATACTACGTTTTAAAATTCCTGTGAGTTGAAGAAGCCTTAAGCTCACTGTGCCAACTTTAACTGACGTTCTTGTATCATAAATATATGCACTTTATAGTAAGAATGTTTCGTTCCTTTTTCTACTGAAACCTGTTCATTTTATTTTTCTTGAAGGATTGATTTATTGGGTTCAAGCGAGACTAATTTGTGTGTTGTGGTATTCTTCGACTAGTTGATTTGGTGTTTTGAATCTTTGTTTGCAGCTGTCGCCTATAGCTTCTGAAACTTCAGTACTTGATTTGGTTATCATTGGTTGTGGTCCTGCTGGTCTATCTCTGGCTGCAGAATCGGCAAAGAAAGGACTCAGTGTCGGCCTCATTGGCCCTGATCTTCCATTCACAAACAACTATGGTGTATGGGAGGACGAATTCAAAGGTAGCACATTATTTGCCGCCTGTTTGGATAACATCTTCACCAGGATGATATATGTTTCTCTTATTTCTTTTAGATCTCGGTCTGGAGAGCTGCATTGAGCATGTCTGGAAGGATACTGTTGTGTACCTAGACCGTAACAAGCCAATAATGATTGGCCGAGCATATGGACGGGTGCAGCGAGACTTGCTGCATGAGGAGTTGCTAAGAAGGTACATTCTCCCGTAACAACATTGGAATTCAGAAGCATCAGGCAGCATGGTATAACATGTTTCTTGATTGGTAACAATAATTCAGTAATTGCCAGATGCCATGAAGCTGGTGTTACATACCTCAACTCGAAGGTGGAACAGATAATAGAATCTCCAGATGGTCATCGAATAGTATATTGTGAGCCGGACCAGAAGATACTTTGCAGACTTGCCATTGTTGCATCTGGAGCAGCATCTGGTAAGCTACTAGAGTATGAGGTTGGAGGACCGCGTGTTTGTGTTCAGACTGCATATGGTGTAGAAGTTGAGGTACATTACTAGGCCTTCGCAAAGTGCTCGTTCTGATTCATGGTTTGTATCATGATTTAGAGATTACACTTCATTGATGTCTTTTTTAAGTTGGAATTTTCAGATGTTGTTTGTGTACTAGCTCAGTTTCTTAGAATGATTTCAAAATTTCAGGTTGAACATTATCCGTACGATCCCAGCTTAATGGTTTTCATGGACTACAGAGATTGTTTCAAAGAGAAATTCTCCAATCCCGAGGAAGAAAATCCAACGTTTCTCTATGCCATGGCCATGTCTTCCACACGAATTTTCTTCGAGGTTTATATGAAAAACTTAGCACTGTGTTTCTGTAATGGACATGCTTCCATACTTATAGGTTACTGACTAAAGTAATTTATCGCAGGAAACATGCTTAGCTTCAAAAGATGCAATGCCGTTTGATCTCCTTAAGAAGAGGTTGATGTATCGGCTGGATGCGATGGGAGTTCGTATCCTAAAAGTATATGAGGAGGTAACTAGTTATGGGTTGATATTCATATTGATTTTTCTTGCATATGTGTGCTTGAATAATGGTTGGAATGATGAATCTTAATTCCAGGAGTGGTCCTATATTCCTGTTGGTGGATCCTTACCTAACACAGACCAGAAAAATCTTGCATTTGGTGCTGCAGCTAGTATGGTCCATCCTGCAACTGGTACATACAAATCCTCAGTTTGAACTCGCCATTGCTTGTAATTGACATGGATACTAACGATATTGTAGAAAATTCTTAGGATACTCGGTGGTCAGATCTTTGTCTGAAGCACCAAGATATGCTTCTGTCATATCTGATATCTTACGAAATCGTGTCCATTCTGAACAATATTTGCCTGGAAGTTCTCAAGGCCCCAGTCCATCAATGCTCGGTACAGATTTCTTCCTTTGTTTAATGAATTCAACAGATAGAATTAAATCACTTCAAGATGAGCACATTTATGTTCTGCGAAATAGGAGAAATGAGCACAACTGTCTGCTGCTAAACGTTGTCTGATATTTCAGCATGGGGAACGCTGTGGCCTCCAGAACGGAAGCGTCAACGCTCATTCTTCCTCTTCGGATTGGCCTTGATAATACAACTGGATAACGAAGGCATCCAAACATTCTTCGAAACATTTTTCCGGTTGCCCAAATGGTAATTATTCTTGTTCGTTGCTTTTATTGCTCGTTCTCAAGTAAAATTTATCCTTCCAGCATTTTCACATCCCGTTTAATTTCTGCAATCAGGATGTGGCGAGGATTCCTTGGCTCGACACTTTCATCAGTGGATCTCATGCTCTTTGCGCTCTACATGTTTGCAATTGCGCCTAATAAGTTGCGAATGAACCTCGTCAGCCACCTCCTCTCTGACCCGACTGGATCTGCGATGATCAGGACCTACCTGACCTTGTAAAAGCATTCCGCATCTGCAAGAATTCTAGGAAGTGTACAGTTTTGTAGTTGTACATACCATAGTTAGAAGAGGAGCTGGACGTCACTTGGCATGCTACAACAGCAATATCGTTTGTTGGCTATGGCAGTCGAGTAGATCTCTGTAGTGGAGTAAAGTATGGATCATGTATAGTTGAACTGGCCATTTTTAGGTCTTGTCTCCCGTTTCCAGGTTCGCTCCTCCCTGGTTTTCTCCATGCTTAAATTTAGATTTGCTCTGTGGTCAAGGTTCTTCAGGAGGGAAAAGTGGGAGCGTAATGGATGCAAGAATAGGATGAGGCTAGACTATTCTTTGTTCCGTCGTTACGCCATTTTGCTGCATGCGGGTAGCAAGGGGAATGAGAGCAGGCCAGGAGATCTTTGTGGCAAGGAAGGAAGGGAGCAGGAGGAAGAGGAGAAGGGACGCATCCGTCGCTCCCTCAACCTCTCTGCATCTCCTCCTCTTCGTGGCCGTTTTCTGACTAATTTGAACATCCATTGCACGAATCAACTGGTCGGAGAATCGCCGGCGTCCATCCCCGGTCAAGGAGAACGAGTGCTTGATCACCGGCCGGACTATTACAGGACACGATGCTGCATGGCAGCCCGGTCAGCCCCGATGAGCACCGGCTCACCTCGCCGCCGAGTCTGCACCAGCCGGCGTCGACCATCATCGTTGCCATCGACCGGGACCGGAACAGCCAACTGGCCATGAAATGGGTCGTCGACCACCTCCTCTCCGGCGCCTCCCACATCATTATCCTCCACGTCGCCGCCCACCATCCTGCAGCCAACCGTACGTAACTTTTGGCTACATCGATTGTTCTCCCATAAAGTGCAAGAACTGATGATGTAGAGTCGTTGCTGCGTAGATGGATTTGCCATGGCTGAGACGACACAGGACGCGCTGGAGGCTGAAATGAAGGAGATCTTTGTCCCATTCAGAGGATTCTGCTCCAGGAATGGGGTAATTCCATTCGATGCTCTTGTGATTGATCAAGAGGGGGCGGAAATATTAACACTGGATGAACCTGCAGGTGCAAGAATCGGAGGTGATACTGGAAGAGGCAGACGTTTCCAAGGCCATCATAGACTACATCACTGCGAACAAGATCCAGAGCATCGCGCTCGGCGCATCCAACCGGAACGCGTTCACCAAGAAATGGAAGAACCCCGACGTGCCGTCCAGCTTGATGAAGGGCGCGCCGGACTACTGTAACATCTACGTTGTCGCCAAGGGCAAGCCCGTCAACGTCAGGCTCGCCAAGTGCGGCGTGCCGGCCGACGACAGCGACTTTGCCGTCGGGACCTACTCCAGGAGGAGCTCCAGGGGGCAGCTGCCGCCGGTGATGCCAGAGTCAGTCTCCTGCAGCAGGCGCTCCGTCGACAGGAACTTCGGGCCCGAGCTCACCACGCGGCCGCCGTTCCGTGAGCGTTCGCTGCCGGCGTCGGCGACCAAACCCTACCATCTGTCGGGAAGGATCGACAGCACCGACGGGTCCTACCGCAACAGTCTGCGGATCAATTCCCACGACCCCTCCAACTCTAGTGTCGACCCCGACTTTGGACAGGCGGTGCATTTCTCCTCCATGGACTTTGGGGAGAATATCGACGCGCTCTCCCTCAGTCCCCGGGATTCCGGCTCACCTCTATCCACCGTGAGTTCCTTCATGATGAATAAACATGCTTGAATCCTTCCTGCTTGCCATTTTCCAATTGCTTACGTACGTACCATTCGTACGTGCAGGCCCAGCGCGAGGTGGAGGCGGAGATGAGGCGGCTGAAGCTGGAGTTGAAGCAGACGATGGACATGTACAACGCCGCGTGCAAGGAAGCTATCAACGCGAAGCAGAGGGCCAAGGAGATGCACCTGCTCAAGATGGAGGAGGCACGGCGGCTGGAGGAGTCCCGGCAGGCGGAGGAGGCCGCATTGGCACTGGCCGAGATGGAGAAGGTCAAGTGCCGAGCCGCCATGGAGGCTGCCGAGGCGGCGCAGCGTCTGGCCGACCTGGAGGCGCAGCGTCGCCGCAACGCCGAGGTGCGCGCGCGCAGAGAGGCCGACGAGAAGGTGCGCGCTCTGGACGCCATCGCAAGCCATGACATCCGCTACCGCAAGTACAGCATCGATGAAATCGAGCTGGCCACCGAGAGCTTCTCCGAGAGCCTCAAGATCGGCGAGGGCGGCTACGGCCCCGTGTACAGCGCCAGCCTCGACCACACGCCAGTGGCCATCAAGGTTCTCCGCCCGGACGCCCAGCAAGGTCGGAAGCAGTTCCACCAGGAGGTGGAGGTGCTCAGCTGCATCCGCCACCCCAACATGGTGCTACTCCTCGGCGCCTGCCCGGAGTACGGGTGCCTCGTCTACGAGTACATGGAGAACGGAAGCCTCGAGGACCGTCTGTTCCGGCGCGGTGGCACGCCGACGCTCCCGTGGAGCCAGAGGTTCCGGATCTCGGCTGAGATCGCCACGGCGCTGCTGTTCCTTCACCAGACCAGGCCGGAGCCGCTGGTGCACCGGGACCTCAAGCCGGCCAACATCCTGCTGGACCGTAACTACGTGAGCAAGATCAGCGACGTCGGGCTGGCCCGCCTCGTGCCGCCGGCAGTGGCAGACAGCGTGACGCAGTACCGGCTGACGGCGACCGCGGGCACCTTCTGCTACATCGACCCGGAGTACCAGCAGACGGGCAAACTAGGCGTGAAGTCAGACATCTACTCCCTCGGCGTGCTGCTGCTGCAGGTGGTCACCGCGCGGCCGCCCATGGGTCTCACGCACCACGTCGAGAAGGCCATCGAGGCCGACACCTTCGCCCAGATGCTCGACATCACCGTCAAGGACTGGCCCGTCGAGGATGCGCTCGGGTTCGCCAAGCTCGCGCTCAAGTGCACGGAAATGCGGAGGAGGGACCGACCGGACCTCGGCACCGTCATCCTGCCGGAGCTCAACCGGCTCAGGAACCTCGGCATCGCCTACGACCAGGCGCGGGTTGCTAGCGGCGACAGCAGCTCGCACGGGCAGGAGAGGACCAATGTCAGCTCACCGACGGTTGAAGGAGCGTGTGCGTGGAGAACGGCAGAGAGTTAGCGTTTGGCGCACGCAGGGTTAATTTTATGTAACTCCGTGTCAGATAGAGAGTGAGCTTATGAGGGGAGAGGGACAATGTGGTTGTCCTCGTTCTTTTTTGGGTTATAAAGATTCTTAATTGCCTTGATGTATGTAGTTTCTCGCATGCTTAACATTGACACGTTTGTAGTGCGGGTTCGTGATTACCTTGGGGGAGCCATTAGGAATCAAAAACCTGCTTTGATCCCCAAATGATGATTAGACAGAATTTTACATCTATTAGGCGCCAATTAGATCTTGAAGGCAACATTTGGGTCACGAGGCACAATCTGAAGGCAACCAGGGATAACAAGGGACAACATCAACACTAATATGAACCATATTTCAAAGGGACAAATGCAACATTTGGAGATACAACAACAAAGGCAACAATTTTTTCCCTCTAATGTAGCTACAAACTTTTAAAAAGAAAGCCCACAAATTAACCGAATGGATCTCTATTGGCATTAAAAGACCAATAGGATTCTAAACCGCTGCTTAAATTAATCAACGCTTAATTAAATAACTTAATCTCGCATGTATAATCTAAGTAATAATCCAACCCTATTTATACTTGGCAGTGTTAAATTTAAAGCCAACCGGGGTAAAAATGAACCAGCCCATCTCATCCACAAGGAGGGCACCTATAGATACATACTCCGGCCATTCCTTAATTCTTATCGTGGTTTTAGTTCAACATGACAAAATTATGGAACATAGGGAGTAGTTACTTGCACCAAAAGGACCCGCATGGAAGCACCACACACAACACATGCATTTATTTGTGGGTCAAGCCACAAACAACATCATCGGCGTTACAAAACCAGCAACACCACCACAGCAACCAACTTCGGACCACAACAACACTGTTGTTGATCACATCAAGAAAATTTAGAATACCAAGAACATGATGAATTGCATCTAGAACAACCGTGAAGAAGGTACAACTCATCGTGAAGGGATGCATTGAGGAGAGGACAATGTAGCAGCAGAGGAAGAAGAGGTTGATCATCGGCACGTTCAAAAGGAAAGGCGGAGCCATGGAGAGAACAAGGATATGCGCGTCGAGGAGTTGTCACGTGAATTCATGATAATCAATAGGACTGTTTGGCTTGGTGGTATGAATATATTCATCATTGTCATAGATCTAAAAGTAGAGGCTATTATTCTTAAATTGGATTTTGAAAGGAATTTGACAAAGTGGATCATTAATTCATCCTCTCAGTTCTACAACATAAAGGATTTGGTCCTAGGTAGTGTCTTTCGATATAGCAGATTTTAATCTGCACCACTTCTTCAATTCTGTTGAATGGAGTGTCTCAATCTATATTTAAGTGCAGAAGTGGAGTCAGACAGAGTGATCCTTACCCCTCTACCTTTTGTATTGGCAGCTGATGTTCTACAAACACTTGCCAATGATGCCATGAGCCAAGAAAATATTAATAGGCATATCCCTCCGTTGTGCTCCACCGCATTTCCTATTGAGCAGCATGGTGATGACACTCTTGTCTTCATGCAAACAAATGAGCTAGATGGAATTTGGTGTACCACCATAAAGATCAAGGAGGGCTTGGGATTCATGACCTAAAGGTCAAGAATAGAGCCTTCCTAGGTAAATACCTTATTTAAGCTTCTTACCGAAGGTGAGGTGTGGCAAACACTCCTTAGGAGAAAGTACATAGGCTCATGTGCATTGTCTAAGGTCTATTGGAAACAAGCTGACTCACATTTTTGGGCTGGCTTAACGGCGACAAATAAATTTCTTTTCCCATATGGTTCATTCTCTATCAAGGATGACTCGAAAATTAGGATGTGGGAGTATAAATGGCTAGGTAACGCCACACTTTGAGAATAGTATCTAAATTTTTACAACATTGTACGTCACAAAAGCGACACTCAATAAGTTGTTGGAAACTTCCCCGACAAATGTGGCGTTCAAAAGAGACCTCATCGGTCCTAGATTAGCAGCTTGGAATGATTTGCTATAGCGTTTAGCCTTGGTACATTTGACACAAGGGACATGCCAGTGAAGTTTTCTTGAAAATGGTAAATTCTCACTGGACTCCATGCATAAAGCGTTAACCCTGCCAGATGCGTCGGTGGATAATAATTAAAAAATATGTAAGATGAATATACCGATAAAAATAAAGTGTTTGTGTGATATCTTAGTCACGGTGTAATCTTGACTACAGATAACCTTGCAAAACGCAATTTGCGTGGAGGTAAAAAAAGTGCGTCTTCTGCCATCAGGACAAGACTATCAAACACTTGTTATTTGAATGCAAATTTTCTAGATCTATACAGTCAGTCATCTATATAGGTTCTACCTTATACCCACCATGCAGCGTCACAAATATTTGACAATTGGCTAAATGGTCTGGATCATAGGTTTAAACTACTTATTATGGTGGGAGCACTTGCCGTCATTTGGTCGCTATGGCTATGTAGAAATGAGAAGGTCTTTAGTGATAACAACTCTTCTCTCATGCAGGTTATCTACTGGTACACAGTATAGTCCGTTCATTGTCATCTCTACACAGTGTGGAGCATCACGACCTTTTTATGGAGGTGTCTACACGATTGAAAGACACGGCGAGGGATATTTGTATCCAACATGGATGGCAGCATAATCTACGGATTAGCCCTCCATCTCCTTAGGCGTGTTTGGAGTTTTGGATGATACTTGTATTGCACCTTTTATATTTTTACGATTGATACATTTGGATTTGAGAGGTTGTGTGCATCCTAGCTATGCAGAGGCCGGGTGTAATGCTTAAACCTTTTAAGTAGTAAAGCACCTATTATAAGAAAAATACAAACCGATGAGAAACAGATCACAAACTTAAAAGAATTACTATTTACATTGGGAGTTGTGTCACGGCCGAGAATCAATTCTGCTCAGTCTAATCTCATTCCTATTAACATTCCAAATGATAGTTTGCCTCTTTTCACTCGAACATTGCAATGTCAACTGGGAAATATGCATTTTACATATGTTGGTTTGCCACTAAGCATAACCAAGCCAAGGTATGTTCATATGAGATTGTGATCCTGTTCTATGTACCTAAATTACGGTAGTAAGTTGAGGCTTGTCAACTTTGTAATATCCTTGCTGCCTATCTTTTGTTTCAGTACTCTGAAGATTTACCAATGAGTTCTACATGACTGTGATAAGACATTGTCTCTGGAGGGATAACGATTTGACTAAGAAAATCCCACCATCCGCATGCGACCTAGTTTGTAGACCTTAAGCTAAGAAAGACAAGCAACTATGTGATAGCAAGATATATAACTTCAAGCACGAAGTCTATCACAAAGTAAAATACATAAATTAAAGATCTCGTGAATAGAAATAACTGAGGCATGTGGAGACGATGATGTATCCTGAAGTTCACACTCTTGCGAGTGCTACTCTCCCTTGGAGTGGTGTGGAGGCCAAAGCACCCCAAACGCCAAGAAGGCCTCAACGTATTCTCCTCGAGACTTTCCATCAAAAAGGAAGTCCTCCATCCACTATGGAACCTTGAGGGTGGTCATTGAACCTTTATAAGATTGGGTCAATCTTCACAACTTAATTGGAGGCTCCCGAGAAATCGCCATGAAGACCTTACGCTTGAGAATATCCACAACTCAGTCTGGTTCTCCTCTCTCTTTTCCCTCAAATCGGAACAAGAATCATGGAGGGAATAGGTAGAAAGAAAGATTAGGAAGGTCAACAATGGAGGCCAAAACTTGCTATATAGGTTGAGGACCATAGGGTTAGATGGCCCCTTAAGTAGGTCCCCCGAAAACAAACCGTTGGAGCCAAAAAAAAAACCAACCATCCCGGTAGTAATGGACTTTTTTTCCCGGTACTGCTGCAGTCCCGGGGTGATCCCGGGCACCCAAACGCACCCTTTTCAGGTATTTCCGATAACAAAACCAGTATCGGGTCTAGTACTGCTGGACCACCAGACCCCCGGTACTACCAGGCCCAAACCCTACTACTGCTACTACCTGAGAGACTACACGAAAATGGCAACAACTTTTGCATCCAAACTCTGATTTCAATGATCTTGGACTTACTGGAATTAGAACAAAGAGATCTAAAAGATCATGTAGAACAATCATAGTCCATCAGGGGATAACAAAACCAAAATGGTGAAAGGTTTGATCTATCTATAAAAGAAAACCGGTAAAAACCTCCAATATTGAAAATACAATAGATAATGCATATGAAATCCATTTTCGATAAACTTGAGCTTGTCATTGAGATAAAAAGAATATATAAATCCTCGGATGGATGAGAACCAAATAAGAACTATCGACGTCATGGGACTCATGGTCCGCACGACTACGCCGCGGCACGCGCGGGATCCATCTCACGGTCTCTCAAATGCTTCCATGGCAAGCCACCCAAGTATGACTCGTGGTAAAAGTTGTCTAACCGTGTTGATATTTACCTTGTAACGTAGGACACCCAGTGGAGAACAAACACTCTCAGACAAAGGTGAGTCTGGACGAGCAGACAGGACACGGAGAACAAGACAAGCCGAGCAGGGAGCCGCCCATGGCCTCCTCCCGGGAGCATCCCATGGGGAGAGACTAAGGGCACAAAAGCGGAGCAACCGAGCCAATGTGTGGCTCGGGTAGCCTCGAGAAGGACTCCTCTCCTTGGCTAGGCGAGGCCAGGGAGTAGGGGACAACTAGGATCGATGGGACGCGTCAAGACTTGTGTGGGGAATAGGCGAGGCGCCTGCACCCCTACACGCCATCATGGCGCAGACCGACAGAGGCCTGCGCCGCGGACAGGAGTGACAACTCGTTTCCGCCATGTCACGAGCGTCATCACCGCGTCCTCCCGGCCGTGGCACCACCCACCTGCTCGTCGCCCGCGTCGCTCCATCCGATTGAGCCTAGGAACGCTCTTGGGCGGTGCTCGGCCGAGCCGTTGAGACCACCTCCGGATCATGTGTGCTTTGAGTATGTTCTTGCTCCGCTTGGGAATGATCCTAAGGTGGCGTTGAGGCTGAAACGCCTTCGTGCCCACTAACCAACAAGAAATGGAGGTGTGCTCATCCCCGGTGTCCGCATAGGTGAGACGCGACAAGAACCAAGAAAAATGATGCCAAGAATGCAAAGTTTTGAGCTCTCTCCAAACAATACGATCAATTTACTCACTCGAGATCCCTCTTGATAGTACATATAACTATCATATAAACCGGTCTCCCAAATACACCAGGAGACCAGTAAGAAAGAAACCCAATCAAGAAGAAACCTTAACCTTGTAGATTCCTCTTGAGCTAGATAATTAAGATCTTCACCACTTCAATTTGGAACATCTTTGTTCGTTGTGATTGTTTTGTGAAGTCTTGGGAATTTCTCCCCCATATACTATGGGAGAGGCTCTTCTTAAGCGCATGTCACATATCCATGATCCCCTTTTGGATAACAAGCTTCAATCATATGATCCCTTCGATATGGCTCATCTTGAACTTGCACTTCATTTCTTTTAGCTTGATAGTGTTGATGTCTTGAATATACACTTGAGAGCTCACTCCATCTTATTCTTCAATACATACTTGACGCTTGATCTTCTTCATTTGATTCTTGTTGCAACCTTTAATCCAAAATATGGTTCAATCATTGTCTATGGACAAATCATATAATTGGAACTCAATGCATACTTTAGTCCATATGGATTGTCATCAATTATTAAAACCACATATGGGCACCTTGCACTTTTAGTCCCCGCCATTTTGGTAATTAATGATAATCTCTTTGAGAGGGTTTGTATAAGGAATTTATAGAACAAAACCAGATAAATATGTCATTTGAATGAACTTGAATTTCATTGCATATATTGCCAATCAAATGCTAGTGGAGTTCCCTATAAATATGGATCCAAGCAAAGTAACAATATGCAAAGCATGAAATAAAATTGCTTAAGCACAATCCAAAACATAAAAAATTCCCATAAAACCTCCAAACTTCTCCCCCATTGACATCCATTGCCAAACTAGGCAGATAAATTTAGAAGGCCAATACAGTTTTATTTACTCCTGTTATCACCGGATTTTGGCCAAATCAGGGGATGGGCCGTAAGCGAAGATGGGCTTGAAAGATATACACGTGGAGCATCTTTGAAGCGGCCTTGCACGAAGAGTTTGGGCTTAATTGCCCGTGTATCTGTAATATAGTAGATCGTATCTTAGTTTAGATTAAAAGATAGAGTTTCACTCGTGCACGGTTAGGTGCACGTCCAGATTAGAAAGTCCCTTGGACTATAAATATGTATCTAGGGTTATCGGAAAAGGAGGACAATCACGTTCACAACAAACACAAATCAGGCGCATCGCCACCCCTTCTTTCGAGGGTTTCTCCGGTAAGCACTATGCTGCCTAGATCGCATCTTGCGATCTAGGCAGACAACGTTTATTCGCACCTTGTGTTGCTCGTGCTGAAGCGTTGTTGATGGCGAGTAGCACTATTTATCGTAGATGTTTTGGGGCTTGCATAGATGCTTTTCTTACGCATATCTGCTTAGTTATGCCGTCCCTCAATATCTAGCAGCCCTTACACCTATCCAAGTGTAAGGGCAGCATCTTGCTTGTTCATTACTTAGTAGATCCGATCTGTTATAGTTGCTCCTTGTTCTTCAAGGATTAGTTTAATATCCGTATGGTTAGGCCTTGTAGACGGGTTGAACGAATGCGTTAGGTGTGGTTTGTTAGTCCTAAGAGGGATGTTCCGGGAATTAACTTAATGTTGGTTTTTAGGCCTCTTTTAGGGTTAGTTTTCCATTATCTTTCGTGTCTATTAGGCTCAACTACGCGTAGGATGTTCCGATCATACGGTGAAAACCCTAAACTGTCGTAGATTGGCTTAGCTTTGTTATGATCAAGCAGATCCCCATGTCATTGAAAATCCAACACGAACCATGGGGATCGGCTCTTTGAGCCGATCCGTAGGGGCAACCCGAGAGCCGATAGGGCTCGATTTAATGTTTACGTGTCTGCCATGCAGGGAACTAATCGAAGCAATCCAACACCTTCCGGCCAGGTATAGGTCGTGGCACGCCTTGCAGCCGCCGTGGTGTGCCGGAGCATTTGCGGGACGACGTCGAGGGACCAGGGCCCGCCGCCTTGAAGCCTCCGCTCTTCTGTTGCTTAACCACCGCCGCCGTGGGTTTTGGCAAAACACATTTCGGCACGCCGTGGGACATCGGGACAATCTTCCGCAGCAACCACGTCGACATCCGCGTCTCGATGGCGGAACCAGTCAAGTATGAAGATCTGCCTCCGAGCATAAGAAGAGATATGATGAACTCAAGGCAATCTTGGAAGCCGATCTCATCGGCGCTTTTGAGAAAACCCGTTCGCACGGGATCAAGTTCAGGGTTCCAACCCGAAGGCGCGCTAGATGGACTAGATCTATCTCTCCCTTCGGACGAACGTACCAGAGCCCTGCGACAGGAAGTCAACTATGCCGTTGCTCACTCTCTTCATCGGCATGCCGAGAGCTTGGTGAATACTCTGGAGCGTGTCGCGCTCAATGTGGTGCAAGAAGTCACGAAGCACAAGTACTCTCCGTCAGGTCCTGCTCTAGGAACTCATCAAGGAGAGATACCGCTCTATACAAGGCCACCACCGCAACACACGTTTGCAGCTCCACAACAACGAGGTTCACCAGCGTACGTCGTCTACAAGGTTGGAGGTGATCCAGGACTACCAATTCCTGTATGATCCGCCCAAGGAAATTCCACATGGATACGTGTGCACATACGTGCCGGACCGCAACAACGGATGACCGAGGTTACAAAGGAATGACCGCCACGACAGAGGAGTCGCCGGAGCAGGAAGCGCTTCGAGCGATATGAGAAACAAAGTGGCTAACTAAATATGCCACCAATACAAGTCATGAACGATCAACTTCTGCAGCTCCTACGGTGGATGGGATCACCGCAATCATGAGAGACCAGTTCGGCATCCTGCCGAAGAAGAGAATGATCGGCTATTCCAAGCCGTATCCCAACGACTACGACCTGATCCCGCTGCCACCTAAGTATCGGCTCCCGACTTCACAAAATTTAGTGGATCGAAGGAACCAGCTCGATCGAGCACGTGAGCCGATACGCTGGGCATGGTCTCGCTTCACCGAGCTACGTGTGAGGTTCTTCTCAGCCTCTCACAGGTCCAGCCTTTGGGTGGTACACCTCGTGCTACCAGACTCGGTCCGGACGTGGAAGCTGGAAGAGGCCCATGTACAATACCATTCAGAAACTACGGAAGCTAGCCTTGCCGATCTGACCCAAGTTCGGCAGAGACGAGAGAGACGGTATCCAGTACATCCAAAGGTTCAGACCGTCAGGAACCGATGTTATTCGGTTCGCCTATCTCGAGAAGGAAGCAGTGAGCTGGCGTAGCAGGATTATCGTAGAGATGTGACCTTCCAGCAGAGTACAATTCACGCACATGGTTCAGAAGTTGACAAATATGAACAGCGCCATCCGTAATTGTACCAAGACAAGTACAAGCGCGCCGATCGAGACAGACGAAAATGAAGATTCTGGAGATCAGGAGGTCGCTGAGCTGAGTGGACTCGGGGGCAAAACCCGTGTCCTGCAAGTGGGTGAAGCAACCAGGGCCTGTGAAGGGGTTTGACTTCGATTTGAGCAAAACGGAGCAAATTTTTGATTTGTCGCTGAAGGAGAAACAACTCAAGTTACCCGAAGGCCACAAAATCCCCACGCCACAAGAGATGAACGGCAGGCATACTGCAAATGGCATCACACGTTCACCCATACCACCAACGACTGCAAGTCCTGCGCGGACAGATTCGGATGGCAATAGAACAAGGCCGATTACTCTTCGGTCGGTTTGCCATGAGAGTTGACACGCAACCGTTCCTGAGGTCAACATGGTCGATCTCGCCATTGCATAGGACGCGAGCCAGTTTTCTCGTTTGGTATCAATATGGCAGGGCTTGCAGATCGCCATGGCGAGGATAATCCCGAGAGCAGTCGCTCCCGCGGCAAAGGTGAAGAGGAGGCCGATCCTCACGATCGGCCCCAAACGATGAAAAGTGGTGAATCCTCAAGCTTTACGATGGAAAAGGATGCCGATTCTAGCGATCGGCTAAAGCCAACCTCAACATGCCTTCGCCGGTGCGCGACATGGATTTAGCAGGCGACGGAAAGCTGGGGTATGGGTTTACATCGGCTGATGAATTGGAAGAGATTGACATTGGCCTCTGGGATAAGCCACGACCAACATTTGTCAGCAAAAAGTTGGATCCGCAGGAAGAGCCGCTGATAGCCCCGTTGAAGGAATACCCAGATTGTTTCGCATGGGATTATACGAAATGCCTGGGTTAGACAGAGCATTATCGAGCATCGCTCCTCTCGAAGAAAGGATTTCGGCCGTTCCAACACGCGCCCACAAATGAAGGCCGAAATCTTGGTGGAAGTCAAGAAAGAGATCCAAGATGTTAGACGCCGGTTCATCAGGCCATGCAGTACGCTGAATGGATTTCCAATGTCGTACTGTGGAGAAAAGGATGGCCGGGGCGCGTCGCCATAGATTTTCGGAATCTCAACAGTGCCACCCCAAAGGACGAGTACCCAATGCCGGTAGCAGAGACTTTGATCAATGCAGCGGCTGGTCATAAAGTTTTAAGCTTCATGGATGGTAATGCCGGCTACAACCAAATCTTTATGGCTCCGGAAGATATAAACAAGACTGCGTTCAGAGTGCAAGGCTCGGTGGGCTTGTTTGAATACGTAGTCATGACGTTTGGACTGAAGAATGCCGCAACATACCAAAGGGCCATGAATTACATCTTTCACGATTTGATCGGCAAATTGGTCGAGATTTACATCGATGACGTGGTGGTTAAGTCTGTTTCGGGACGGGCACTTGGGAGATTTACGGCACGTCCTCGACCGAACTAGGAAGTTCGGACTAAGAATGAATCCAAAAGTGTGCCTTTGGTGTGACGGCCGGTCAGTTCTTGGGTTTCCTGGTCCATGAGCGTGGGATTGAGATCGGCCTGAAAAGTCAAGAGGCAGTGCGGACAATGAAGACACCCACCACGAAGAAGGAGCTCCAGTGTCTCATTGGCAAAATCAATTTCGTCAGAAGGTTTATCTCTAACCTGTCAGGACGAATCGAGCCATTCATGGGACTGGTCAAAATTAAGTCTGACGAGGAGTTTCGCTGGGGGCAGAGCAACAGAAAGCATTTGACGATATCAAGGAATACTTGACGAAGCCGCCCGTGTTGGTTCCACCATAGCAAAACAGACCCTTCTACATTTATCTCAGAGCCGACACCTCTATCGCGGCTGGTGGTGCAGGTTTATGATGGTCTGGAAAAGTGGTTTTCTACCTCAGCAGATGTAGATGCGGAAACAAGGTACCTCGAGATCGAGAAGTTGTGCCTTGCCTGTTCTTTACCTGCACCAAGATTCAGCACATCTTCAAGGCAGAAATCATCGTCATCCGCAAATCGGATGTCATCAAGCACATGCTGTCGGCTCCTGTATTGAAAGGCCGACTCGGAAATGGATGTTTGCTCTATCGAAATTTGATATCCGGTATCAACCTGCGAAAGCAGTCAAGGAACAAGCACTGGCTGATCTTATTGTTGAGCGAATAAACACGGACGTAGCGGCGCTATCCGTGCGTGCATGGACCATGTTCTTCGATGGATCGGTCTGTGAAGATGGCTGTGGCATCGGCATGCTACTCGTGTCGCCTCGGAGGGCAACATACTCCTTCTCCATCAGGTTATCTACACCTTGCACTAACAATGTTGCTGAATATAAAGCGATATGCAAGGGAATGGAGTTGCTATTGGACGCCGGAGCGGAGGCAGTGGAGATCTTTGGGGATTCCAAATTGGTGATTTCTCAACTCACGGAGGAGTACAAGTGTGAAAGTGAGTCACTTTTCCCATTATGGATGCAATGCCGTGAGCTGATGGCCCAGTTCAGGTATATCAACTTCCATTGGATCCCAAGGACGCAAAATACCGAGGCAAACGACCTTGCACAGACGGCGTCAGGATACAAAGACGTGGTTGAGGAAGCCGATTTTCAGGTGCAACTTATGGAGCCCGATGATTGGAGAGCCGATATCTTCAATTACTTAAAGGATCCGGCTCGGGGGGCACCTAAACGGATAAGATACAGGGCCATGAAGTACGTCCTGATTGGGGATGACATGTTCTACAGGACCTTGGAAGGGTTACTTCTCAAGTGTTTGGGGCCAGCCGAGTCCAATCGGCTCTTGCATGAGGTACATGAAGGTGCTTGTGGAACTCACCAATCGGCTCATAAGATGAAGTGGTTGATCAGGCGATCGGGATTTTACTGGCCCACTATGCTTGAAGATTGTTTCCAATACTATAAAGGGTGTCAGGCATGTCAGAGATTTGGGAGCATTCAGATGGTGCCTCATCAGCAATGAATCCTATCATCAAGCCGTGGCCATTCCGAGGATGGGGCATGGATATGATTGGCAAGATACATCCTCCTTCGAGCAAAGGTCATGTATGGGTTCTGGCCATTACAGATTATTTCACCAAATGGGTAGAGGCCGTCCCTATGAAGGCAGTGAACGCGTCAGACGTTGTCGATTTTGTGAAGGAGCATGTCATCCATAGATTCGGAATTCCCCAGACTATCACGACCGATGGAGGTTCGGTTTTCGTGTCAAAGGAGTTTAGGAAATTCTGTGATGATATGGGAATCAAGTCGATCCGATCGTCGCCATACTACGCTCAAGCAAATGGACAGGCTGAAGCGTCCAACAAAAGTTTGATCAAGCTGATTAAGAGAAAGATCGACGAGAATCCTAGGCGTTGGCACGAGATATTGTCAGAAGCTTTGTGGGATTATCGCATGTCGTGTCATGGAGCAATAAAAACCTCGCCATACCATCTGGTCTACGGACAAGAAGCCGTGTTACCTTGGGAAATCCAGGCCGGGTCGAGAAGGGTTACATTTCAGAATGATCTAACTACTGAAGAATATGCAGCCCTGATGAGCGACAGTATTGAGGATGCAACGGAACTTAGACTTTGGTCACTTGAGAAGATCAAGGAGAATAAAGCCAAGGTGGCTCGGGCATATAATAAGAAATTGAAGCCAAAGGAGTTCCAGGTGGGTGATCTGGTATGGGAAGCTGTATTGCCGTTGGGGACTAAGGATAAAATGTATGGAAAATGGTCTCCAAATTGGCACGGCCCGTACAAAGTCGACCAAGTTTTAAAGGGCAATGCATATATGCTCGAGCAGTTGGATGGTTCGAAGGCTGTCAATGGCCAGCATCTCAAGAAGTACTTCCCAAGCATGTGGGATGATGAGCAGTAAGAGATGGAGGCCGATACACGAAATCGGCCAGTAGAAAATTTTTTGAAACAGCCGATGCACAGATCGTCTTTAGAATAAAACAGCCGATGCGCAGTCATCGACTTTAGAGGAATCAAGCACCATGGTCAGGTTTCAAGTTATCGTCTAAGTCTGAAGATTGCTTACCTGAACTGGCCTGGTTGTTTATCAGATTGGCGTTATCGGCGTCTGGTAGTGAAAAGCCGATACGATGTTATCGGCTCTTGGGGCGTTGACCACCTTTGAAATTGGATGATTGGAAGTTCAATTGGAGGAACATTTTCATTAATTCAAAGGGGATTTTACAGCGAAGAGCTAATTGCTCTCAAAAGGGTCATCTGAGTGCCTAATGCACTGCTACTAACCCTATACTACTCCCTAATCTAAGGGCCGTCACTGCCCTCGTTGTCGCCGTCGTCAGCGCTGCTCCCGGCGGGCTCTTCGTCGCTGCTGATGAAGCCGCCAGTAGCATCTTCATCCTCCTCCTCGTCGTCATCGTCATCTGACCAAGCCGGAGCGGAGGCAGTGGAGATCTTTGGGGATTCCAAATTGGCCGGTGGGTACCCGGTGTCGGAGGAGTCTTCTTCTTCAGATTCCTCCGCTTCTTCTTCCTCTTCGTCGGAGGAAGGATCCATCTCCCAGAGAGGAGGTCGCCTCGCACGCCGCTTCCAGCCTCCCCGTCGACGAGGAACCGGTCTCTTCCCCGACGGTGCGGTTTCACGGCTCCGACTCGATGGAAGTCCCATTCTCTCGCCCCTGTCAGCGCGAGAGCATCGTAGATGGCCATCCGATTGACCTCCGGCTCTACTTCACTCGAGGAAGAGGATTGGGAGGAGGAAGAGGAAGACATGGCTACAGAGGAAGAGGGTTTTTTGGCTGACGGCTGGTTTGGAGCAAGGGGATGAGGAGGTAAACTGTTCGATGCGGTTAAATAAAAGGAGATATATTGGAGATTCAATGCTCGAACAGTTTCCGAGGATGTGGTGCCAAAACTGTCAGAATCGTGCAGAGAAGTTGAGAAGGCAAGGCGTCATGATGAAGAATACTGCGACGGTTCTGCTCGCCACGACATGACCCCTCGAAGGAAAAACAGAATGGTTTTGAAATTATCATTACCAAAACCAGGGGGGCATGTGTTATCACCGAATTTTGGCCAAATCAGGGGATGGGCCGTAAGCGAAGATGGGCTTGAAAGATATACACGTGGAGCATCTTTGAAGCGGCCTTGCACGAAGAGTTTGGGCGTAATTGCCCGTGTATCTGTAATATAGTAGATCGTATCTTAGTTTAGATTAAAAGATAGAGTTTAACTCGTGCACGGTTAGGTGCACGCCCGAATTAGAAAGTCCCTTGGACTATAAATATGTATCTAGGTTATCGGAAAAGGAGGACAATCACGTTCACAACAAACACAAATCAGGCGCATCGCCACCCCTTCTTTCGAGGGTTTCTCCCGGGTAAGCATCATGCTGCCTAGATCGCATCTTGCGATCTAGGCAGCACAACGTTTATTCGTTTACCTTGTGTTGCTCGTGCTGAAGCGTTGTTGATGGCGAGTAGCACTATTTATCGTAGATGTTTTGGGGCTTGCATAGATGCTTTTCTTACGCATATTGATGGCGTGTAACTCACACGTTCGTTGGGAACCCCAAGAGGAAGGTATGATGCGCACAGTAGCAAGTTTTCCCTCAGAAAGAAACCAAGGTTTAATCGAACCAAGGGGAGCCAAGAAGCACGTTGAAGGTTGATGGTCGCGAAATGTGATGCGGCGCAACACCAGGGATTCCGGCGCCAACGCGAACCCGCACAACACAATCCAAGTACTTTGTCCCAACGAACACTGAGGTTGTCAATCTCACCGGCTTGCTGTAACAAAGGATTAAACGTATCGAGCGGAAAATGTTTGCAAAGAAAACGGTAAAACAAGTAGATTGTATGCTATGTAAAGAATAGGACCGGGTCCACAGTTCACTAGAGGTGTCTCTCCCATAAGATAAAGCATGTTGGGTGAACAAATTACATGTGCAATTGACAAATAGAGAAAGGCATAACAATGCATATACATGATATGATAAATATAGTGAGATTTAATTGGGCATTACGACAAAGTACATAGACCGCCATCCAACTGCATCTATGCCTAAAAAGTCCACCTTCAGGTTATCATCCGAACCTCATTCAGTATTAAGTTGCTAAGCAACAGACAATTGCATTAAGTATGGTGCGTAATGTAATCAACAACTACATCCTTAGACATAGCATCAATGTTTTATCCCTAGTGGCAACAAGACATCCACAACCTTAGAACTTTCTCACTGTCCCAGATTTAATGGAGGAATGAACCCACTATCGAGCATAAATACTCCTCTTGGAGTTAAGAGTAAAAACTTGGCCGAGCCTCTACTAATAACGGAGAGCATGCAAGATCATAAACAACACATAAACAATAGATTGATAATCACCATAATCATAGTACTCTCTATCCATCGGATCCCGACAAACACAACATATAGAATTACGTATAGATGATCTTGATCATGTTAGGCAGCTCACAAGATCCAACAATGAAGCACAACAAGGAGAAGACGACCATCTAGCTATGCTATGGACCCATGGTCCAGGGTGAACTACTCACTCATCACTCCGAGGCGATCATGGCGGTGTAGAGTCCTCCGGGAGATGAATCCCCTCCCCAGGGTGCCGGAGGCGATCTCCTGAATCCCCGAGATGGGATTCGCGGCGGCGGCGTCGGGAAGGTTTTCCGTATCGTGGCTCTGCACTGGGGGTTTCGCGACGGAGGCTTTAAGTAGGCGGAGGGTCAACGCGAGCCACACGAGGGCCCAGGGGGCGCGCCAAGGCCCGGCCGCGCCGCCCTATCTCCTGGCCGCCTCGTGGCCCCACTTCGTTATCTCTTCGGTCTGGAAGCTTCGTGCAAAAATAGGACCCTGGGCGAAAGTTTCGTCCAATTCCGAGAATATTTCTTTACTAGGATTTCTGAAACCAAAAACAGCAGAAAACAGAACGGCTCTTCGGCATCTTGTTAATAGGTTAGTTCCAAAAATGCATAAATATGACATATAATGTGCATAAAACATGTAGGTATCATCAATAAAGTAGCATGGAACATAAGAAATTATCGATACGTTGGAGACGTATCGCATCCCCAAGCTTAGTTCTGCTCGTCCCGAGCAGGTAAAACGATAACAAAGATAATTTCTGAAGTGACATGCCATCATAATCTTGATCATACTATTTGTAAACATATGTAATGAATGCAGCGATCAAAACAAAGGTAATGACATGAGTAAACAAGAATCATATGACAAAGACTTTTCATGAATAGTACTTCAAGACAAGCATCAATAAGTCTTGCATAAGAGTTAACTCATAAAGCAATAAATCAAAGTAAAGGTGTTGAAGCAACACAATGGAAGATTAAGTTTCAGCGGTTGCTCTCAACTTATAACATGTATATCTCATGGATATTGTCAACATAAAGTAATATAACAAGTGCAATATGCAAGTATGTAGGAATCAATGCACAGTTCACACAAGTGTTTGCTTCTTAAGGTGGAAGGAGATAGGTAAACCGACTCAACAATAAAAGTAAAAGAATGGTCCTTCAAAAGGAAAGCATCGATTGCTGTATTTGTGCTAGAGCTTTTATTTTGAAAACATGAAACAATTTTGTCAACGGTAGTAATAAAGCATATGAGTTATGTAAATTATATCTTACAAGTTGCAAGCCTCATGCATAGTATACTAATAGTGCCCGCACTTGTCCTACTTAGCTTGGACTACCGGATCTTTGCATGCCATGTTTCAACCAAGTGTCACAAAGGGTACCTCCATGCCGCCTGTACAAAGGTCTAAGGAGAATGCTCGCATTTCGGATTTCGCTTTTGATTATTCTCAACTTAGACATCCATACCGGGACAACATGACAACAGATAATGGACTCTTCTTAAATGCATAAGCATGTAGCAACAATTATTATTCTCATATGAGATTGAGGATATATGTCCAAAACTGAAACTTCAACCATGATTCATGGCTTTAGTTAGCGGCCCAATGTTCTTCTCTAACAATTTTGCATGCTCCAACCACTAAAATGATAGATCCTTCAGACAAGACGGACATGCATAGCAACTCACATGATATTCAACAATAGTTGATGGCGTTCCCTAGAAGCATGGTTATCGCACAACAAGCAACTTAATAAAAGATAAAGTGCATAAGTACATATTCATACTACGATAGTTTTTAAGGCTATTTTGTCCCATGAGCTATATATTGCAAAGGTGAATGATGGAATTTTAAAGGTAGCACTCAAGCAATTTACTTTGGAATGGCGGAGAAATACCATGTAGTAGGTAGGTATGGTGGACACGAATGGCATAGTAGTTGGCTCAAGGATTTTGGATGCATGAGAAGTATTCCCTCTCGATACAAGGTTTAGGCTAGCAAGGTTATTTGAAGCAAACTCAAGGATGAACAGGTGCAGCAAAAACTCACATAAAAGACATATTGTAAACATTATAAGACCCTACACCGTCTTCCTTGTTGTTCAAAACTCAATACTAGATATTATCTAGACCTTAGAGAGACCAAATATGCAAATCAAATTTTAGCAAGCTCTATGTATTTCTTCATTAATAGGTGCAAAGCATATGATGCAAGAGCTTAAACATGAGCACAACGATTGCCAAGTATCACATTATCCAAGACATTTTAGAATTACTACATGTAGCATTTTCCAATTCCAACCATATAACAATTTAACGAAGAAGAAACTTCGCTTGAACATTATGAGTAAAGCCTAAGGACACATGTGTCCATATGCAACAGCGGAGCATGTCTCTCTCCCACAAAGTGAATGCTAGGATCCATTTTATTCAAACAAAAAAAAAAACAAAAACAAACCGACGCTCCAAGCAAAGAACACAAGATGTGACTGAATAAAAATATAGTTTCAGGGGAGGAACCTGATGATGTTGTCGATGAAGAAGGGGATGCCTTGGGCATCCCCAAGCTTAGACGCTTGAGTCTTCTTAAAATATGCAGGGGTGAACCACGGTGGCATCCCCAAGCTTAGAGCTTTCACTCCTCTTGATCATAGTATATCATTCTCCTCTCTTGACCCTTGAAAACTTCCTTCACACCAAACTTCAAGCAAACTCATTAGAGGGTTAGTGCACAATTAATAATTCCCACATTCAGAGGTGACACAATCATTATTTTCACTTCTGGACATTGCATAATGCTACTGGACATTAATGGATCAAAGAAATAAATCCAACATAGCAAAAGAGGCAATGCGAAATAAAAGGCAGAATCTGTCAAAAACAGAACAGTCCGTAAAGACGAATTTAAAGATGGCACCAGACTTGCTCAAATGGAAAAACTCAAAACTAATGAAAGTTGCGTACATATCTGAGGATCACGGCAGATTTTTTCGAATTTTCTACAGAGAACTGTGCCCAGATTCGTGACAGACAGCAATGCTGTTTCTGCGCAGCAATCCCAAATATAACATCAACTTTGACATAGAAACTTTACTTGGCACAAAAACATGATAAGGAGAGGTTGCTACAGTAGTAAACAACTTCCAAGACTCAACAAAACAAAAAATTGCTGTAGGTAAAAACATGGGTTGTCTCCCATAAGCGCTTTTCTTAACGCCTTTCAGCTAGGCGCAGAAAGTGCAAATCAAGTAACATCGAGAGTAGAAGCATCAACATTATTACCAGGGGTGTTGGGAGTTTTCTCAACTAAGCATAGTATGTTTGATATATAAGTTTTAGCGTCTCCCTTTTCATTAGTCTTGGGCTTGCTACTCTCATCGAACAAATTTTCAGGAACAAGCCAAGCATAGTTATTTTCTAATGCATCATTCATAGCTAGGAGTTTACATGGTATTGGTGCTTTGATTTCCCCACCATCATTAATATTATTAGTGTACCTTATTCTATCCATGTCCATTTTTTCAAGGAGACCAATAAAATTGGTATGAGAACCTAGCATATTAAATTTAGCAAAAACCTTTCTAGCTTCTCTTGCTAGACCACCAAATTCTCTAAGAAGAGTTTCTAGAACAAAATCTTTCTTTTCCCCTTCTTCCATATCACCAAGTGTAAGAAACATGTGTTGGATTATAGGATTGAGATTAACAAATTTAGTTTCCAACATGCTAACTAAAGCAGCAGCAGCAATTTCATAGGTAGGAGCAAGTTCTACCAAGTGTCTATCTTCAAAATCTTCAGTAATACTAACATGATTGAAAAATTCTTCTATATTATTTCTCCCAACTATGGACCCACGTCCTACCGGTATGTCTTTTGTGGTGAAATTAAAAGGAAACATGATGCAATAAGCAAAAAGTAAACAAGGCGAATAAAGTAAAGACAAGTAACTAATTTTTTTGTGTTTTTGATATAGAGAGCAAGACAGTAAATAAAGTAAAACTAGCAACTAATTTTTTTGTGTTTTGTTTAGGTGCAGCAAACAAAGTAGTAAATAAAATAAAGCAAGACAAAACAAAGTAAAGAGATTGAGAAGTGAGACTCCCTTGCAGCGTGTCTTGATTCTGCAACGGCGCTAAAAGAGCTTGATGGCGTGTAACTCACACGTTCGTTGGGAACCCCAAGAGGAAGGTATGATGCGCACGTAGCAAGTTTTCCCTCATAAAGAAACCAAGGTTTAATCGAACCAGTAGGAGCCAAGAAGCACGTTGAAGGTTGATGGTCGGAATGTGTGCGCGCAACACCAGGGATTCCGCCAACGCGGAACCTGCACAACACAACCCAAGTACTTTGTCCCAACGAAACATGAGGTTGTCAATCTCACCGGCTTGCTGTAACAAAGGATTAAACGTATCGAGTGGAAAATGTTTGCAAAGAAAACAGTAAAACAAGTAGATTGTATGTAAAGAATAGACCGGGTCCACAGTTCACTAGAGGTGTCTCTCCATAAGATAAAGCATGTTGGGTGAACAAATTACAATCGGGCAATTGACAAATAGAGAAAGGCATAACAATGCATATACATGATATGATAAATACAGTGAGATTTAATTGGGCATTACGACAAAGTACATAGACCGCCATCCAACTGCATCTATGCCTAAAAGTCCACCTTCAGGTTATCATCCGAACCCCATTCAGTATTAAGTTGCTAAGCAACAGACAATTGCATTAAGTATGGTGCGTAATGTAATCAACAACTACATCCTTAGACATAGCATCAATGTTTTATCCCTAGTGGCAACAACACATCCACAACCTTAGAACTTTCTCACTGTCCCAGATTTAATGGAGGCATGAACCCACTATCGAGCATAAATACTCCCTCTTGGAGTTAAGAGTAAAAACTTGGCCAGAGCCTCTACTAATAACGGAGAGCATGCAAGATCATAAACAACACATAAACAATAGATTGATAATCACCATAATCATAGTACTCTCTATCCATCGGATCCCGACAAACACAACATATAGAATTACAGATAGATGATCTTGATCATGTTAGGCAGCTCACAAGATCCAACAATGAAGCACAACAAGGAGAAGACGACCATCTAGCTACTGCTATGGACCCATGGTCCAGTGGTGAACTACTCACTCATCACTCCGGAGGCGATCATGGCGGTGTAGAGTCCTCCGGAGATGAATCCCCTCTCCGGCAGGGTGCCGGAGGCGATCTCCGAATCCCCCGAGATGGGATCGGCGGCGGCGTCTCGGAAGGTTTTCCGTATCGTGGCTCGGCATCGGGGTTTCGCGACGGAGGCTTTAAGTAGGCGGAGGGTCAACGCGAGGGGCCACACGAGGGCCCAGGGGTAGGTCGGCGCAAGGCCCGGGCCGCGCCGCCCTATCTCCCGGCCGCCTCGTGGCCCCACTTCTATCTCTTCGGTCTGAAGCTTCGTGCAAAAATAGGACCCCGGGCGAAAGTTTCGTCCAATTCCGAATATTTCTTTACTAGGATTTCTGAAACCAAAAACAGCAGAAAACAGCAATGGCTCTTCGCATCTTGTTAATAGGTTAGTCTTGGAAAAATAAATATGACATATAATGTGCATAAAACATGTAGGTATCATCAATAAAGTAGCATGGAACATAAGAAATTATCGATACGTTGGAGACGTATCACATATCTGCTTAGCTATGTCGTCCCTCAATATCTAGCTGCCCTTACCTATCCAGGTGTAAGGGCAGCATCGTTACTTAGTAGATCCGATCTGTTATAGTTGCTCCTTGTTCTTCAAGGATTAGTTTAATATCCGTATGGTTAGGCCTTGCAAACGGGTTGAACGATCCGATAGTGCGTTAGGTGTGGTTTGTTAGTCCTAAGAGGGATGTTTCGGGAATTAACTTAATGTTGGTTTTTAGGCCTCTTTAGGGTTAGTTTTCCATTATCTTTCGTGTCTATTAGGCTCAACTACGCGTAGGATGTTCCGATCATACGGTGAAAACCCTAAACTGTCGTAGATTGGCTTAGCTTTGTTATGATCAAGCAGGATCCCCATGTCATTGAAAATCCAACACGAACCATGGGGCGATCGGCTCTTTGAGCCGATCCGCAGCAAACCCGAGAGCCGATAGGGCTCGTATTTAATGTTTACGTGTCTGCCATGCAGGGAACTAATCGAAGCAATCCAACACCTTCCCGGCCAGGTATAGGTCAGGTGGCACGCTGCAGCCGCTGTGTCGTGCCGGAGCATTTGCGGGACGTCGAGGGACCAGGGCCCGCTGCCGCCTTGGAAGCCTCCCGGCTCTTCGTGTTGCTTAACCACTGCTCGCCGGTGGGTTTTGGCAGGCAACAACTCCATAAGGTGTGCATTTCTCACAGTATGAGTAAAATCATATGCACGTATCCAATGATGAATACTCGGAAATCAAATTATATTGAGTATCAAATATTGCAAAAATATAATGCAGTAAAAGTACTTGAACAAAAGAAGCAAGAAATCAATCAAATGAACCAATAAACCAAATGAAAGATAGGTATTATGATATGATCAAGAAGAGTTCTCTAAATAATATGAGGAACCTCCCCAAGGTTTGTGCAAAAATAGAAAATTTGCATTGTATTATAAGGTGCACAAACATGAAATTATTACTCCCAAAATATATTTCAAAACAAAAGATACTTGATACGTGCATTTTACATCATCAATATTGTTACATATATGATTAGTTTTCATTGATATTGGCCATCATACATCATTATTTATGCATTTTTAGTTGATTTCCAGGACTTTGCTACAAAGCCCCCTGATACGTCTCCAACGTATCGATAATTTCTTATGTTCCATGCTACATTATTGATGATATCTACATGTTTTACACACATTATATGTCGTATTTACGCATTTTCTCGGAACTAACCTATTAACAAGATGCCGAAGAGCCGCTGCTGTTTTCTGCTGTTTTTGGTTTCAGAAATCCTAGTAAGAAATCTCGGAATTGGACGAAATCAACGCCCAGGTTCCTATTTTGCCCGGAAGCATCCAGAACACCGAGAGCCGTCAGAGAGGGGCCACGTGGGGCCCACACATGGTGGCGGCGCGGCCCAGGCCCCGCCGCGCCGCCCTAGTGTCCGGCCCCACCAGACCCTCCGAGGCTGCCCTTTACTTAAAGCCTCCGTCGCGAAACCCCCAGCAGAGAGCCACGATACGGAAAACCTTCCAGAGCGCGCCGCCGCGAATCCCATCTCGGGGATTCAGGAGATCGCCTCCACCCCTGCCGGAGGGGATTCATCTCCCGAGGACTCTTCATCGCCATGATCACCTCCGGAGTGATGAGTGAGTAGTTCACCCCTGGACTATGGGTCCATAGCAGTAGCTAGATGGTCGTCTTCTCCTAATTGTGCTTCATTGTTGGATCTTGTGAGCTGCCTAACATGATCAAGATCATCTATCTGTAATACTATATGTTGTGTTTGTCGGGATCCGATGGATAGAGAATACTATGTTATGCTGATTATCAATCTATTACTTATGTGTTGTTTATGATCTTGCATGCTCTCCGTTACTAGTAGAGGCTCTGGCCAAGTTTTTACTCTTAACTCCAAGAGGGAGTATTTATGCTCGATAGTGGGTTCATGCCTTCATTGACACCTGGGACAGTGACAGAAAGTTCTAAGGTTGTGATGTGCTGTTGCCACTAGGGATAAAACATTGATTCTATGTCTAAGGATGTAGTTGTCGATTACATTACGCACCATACTTAATGCAATTGTCTGTTGCTTTGCAACTTAATACTGAATGGGGTTCGGATGATAACCTGAAGGTGGACTTTTTAGGCATAGATGCAGTTGGATGGCGGTCTATGTACTTTGTCGTAATGCCCAATTAAATCTCACTATGTTTATCATATCATGTATATGCATTGTTATGCCCTTCTCTATTTTGTCAATTGCCCGACTGTAATTTGTTCACCCAACATGCTTTTATCTTATGGGAGAGACACCTCTAGTGAACTGTGGACCCCGGTCCTATTCTTTACATCGCATACAATCTACTGCAATACTTGTTTTACTGTTTTCTTGCAAACAATCATCTTCCACACAATACGGTTAATCCTTTGTTACAGCAAGCCGGTGAGATTGACAACCTCACTGTTCGTTGGGGCAAAGTACTTTGGTTGTGTTGTGCAGGTTCCACGTTGGCGCCGAATCCCTGGTGTTGCGTCGCACTACATTTCGCCACCATCAACCTTCAACGTGCTTCTTGGCTCCTACTGGTTCGATAAACCTTGGTTTCATACTGAGGGAAACTTGCTTCTATACGCATCATACCTTCCACTTGGGGTTCCCAACGGACGTGTGCATCTACGCGTATCACCCCCCATCACTGGTATTTAATTTCTAGGCAAAAAAACCTCCTTTTTCGTATTTTGTTGTTTCAGAGACCTTCTGGACACCTAAAAATCGAAGGAAAAAAACATGATCGGGTTTTCACCTCGAGAAGGACCGTGAGCCAAAGAAGCAAGCGAGGGGGGCACAAGGGATGAAAGAGACCAGGTTTCACCCTCGAGCGTCGCCTCGGCCCCCCCCCCTTTATATCGACGCCTCCATTTCACACAAAAACATAAGCCATATTTTCCCGAGATTTATTGAGGCGGCGACGGAGTACTCTGGGAGAGGGCATATCCTACCGCACCGGTGCCTTGGGTGAAGGGGAATCAACGTTATCATCATCACCACTCCTCCTTGACGTAGTGGGAGGCATCTCCATCAACATCTCCATCAGCACCATCGTCTCCACCATCTGCATCTACAAGATCGACTTCATCCCCTTCATAGTTTGTGTTCGATTGAACCCCGTGAAAGTATAGAGATGGTAAACCTAGAGGGGGGGTGAATAGGTTTCTACAAATTTTAATTCTTTCTTTGCAATATTAGGCTTTGCGGAATATAAAGGTGAGCCTAATGCAAACTAGGTGAAGCAACCTATATGAGGATACAACTAACTCGAGCACGAAGGCTCTCACAGGCAGTTAAATCACAAGTAAGGAGTTCGGTTAGAGATAACCGATAGCACGCGGAGACGAGGATGTATTCCCGTGTTCCCTTGCTTTGCAACAAGGTACGTCACGTTTGGAGGAGTGGAGGTCCCACGAAGGATTCCCCGCGCCACGAAGGCTCACCCTATTCTCCGGAGCCTATCCCACGAAGGAATAGCTCTCTCACTTGTGGTAGACTTTGAGGTAGCCTCCAAACCTTCACAATCTTGCCCGGAGCAGATCCACAGCCCGGATGCTTCCGGACTCCTCTTGCCCACCTAGGGTTTCCAAGGAACCCTAGGAAGCAAGCTTCTTGATGAATACAAGGGGGAATAAGATTTGGCTTGGTAGAACGGTAGATCGGGTCCTCCTCTATCGTTTCCCCGGAGGGATTTGAGTTTGGGTGGAGGAGGAGAGAGATCTGAGGCTTTTGGTGTTTCTAACAATGGAGCATGGAAGAAGGAGCTCAAGAACAGCTTGTAGTGTAGTGCCTAACTGTTCAGAGGTAGAAGAAGGCCTATTTATAGTGTACTTCGAAATATGGCCGTTGGTCACTTGCCACATCAGCAGATTCCTCGAGGAGCCCGGTCGACCGGACTGGCGCCGGACAGGCCGGTCCACAGCCCGGTCCGACCGGGCCACTGACCGGACCGGCCGGTTTCCAACCGGAGCTGGGACCGGGTCTTGACCGGGCAGGCGCCATTCTTTACTGGATAGTGCCCGGATGGCACAGGCGCAAGCGCCGGTTGCCGACCGGACGCCCGGTCTGGAGCCCGGTCCGACCGGGCCAGGAACCGGAGCAGCCGGATCCAACCGGGCTGGTGACCGGACACGACCGGGCCACTCTTCATTCTTTACTGGATCTCGTCCGGATGGCACCGGTCCTGGGTCCGGTTGGTGACCGGTCGTCCGGCGCCAGGGCCGGTCCGACCGGATCTGGGACCGGCCAGACTCTGCAAACCTTGCTGATTCTTCATCGAATTGGGGGTCTCCCGTTGCCTTCTTGTTCCATCGATACACCATTATACCTCTTTGGCTAATACCTGTGAATTATCTTGTAGGCATGTATTAGTCCAAATACTCTAGCACGGTGTCATAGTTACCAAAATAATGGATAAGGGTAAAATACCCTTACAATCTCCCCCTTTTGGTATACGATGACAACCCGAGCTAGAGTCACATATAGATATTATGATAAGCTCTAAACCTTGATTCCATATAAGATATTACGACAGCTCCCCCATAATGTGTGCACTTGGAGAATTTGCGTTTGAATGCAAAGTGCACCATTTGTGGAATATGAGAAGCTCCCCCAATATCTTTAGGAAACAAGCATGGTATGGACAAGTATATCAAGATATATAAGCATAAAGCATGAAGCATGATTATCCTAACATAGAGTAGCACACATAATAGTCGTCCATACATATCCATACATGAATTATTCAAAGTAGCAAATGGTTCTTGAGAAATCAAAGCAAATACGCACAAGCCATATAAAATCCAAATAAAGCAACTCCCATGGCTTGTGACAATCAAAGAACCCCGTGATTCTAGACTCTACTCTCTTCTCCCCCTTTGGCATCGGAACACCAAAAAGGCGAAGAAAAGAGGAGAGATGCTAGCGTCCCATCAATAGAACTCGTGCCCCGCGGATGGAGAGCTGCCATCACCATCCTCATCGTCGGCTTCTTCATCATCATCCTCACCATTGTCATCCTCATCATCTTCATCCTCTTCATCATCAGCATCAGCAGTAGGTGCACGGGCAGGTCTAGGAGGGGGAGCACCAAAGTACAAGGAGGGATCAAAGTTCTGGAACATCTCATCAGAGAGGAGAGGCATCTCCCAGTTTGGTGCATGGACAGGCTCCAACTCAGCGCCAGGAGGAGGAACAGGTGCATTCCTAGAAGCCATGAACTCATTTTGGCGCCGCCTCGTCTCTTGGTTCAAAGAAAGACTTTGATGTGCAACATCATTGGTGTTCTTGCACATCTGCCATAGGCTAGAGAAGAACCGTGAGACACCATGCTGTGGGCGCCTAGAGTGGCTGGAGCTAGCATGGTCATGGCGTTCCTTGGACCGGCGCTCAGAAGGCCTCATGGCAGCGACTTCCGGTCTATCACCTTGGGCAGGTACCCTGAAGGCTGCCATCCTGACCCGTTCACCTTGCGTATTGAGAGGTGCTGGCACAACCCTGTTGATGAGCAGCTGAACATACTGGGCAAGATTAGGAGTCAATCGTTCACGAACACAGCGCCGTAGCTCACAGTAGATGAGATCACAGCCGTCAATAGTTTGCTGATGCTCAGGATGGCAATAGTACATCAAGTTCAGATGGTATGCACGAACTTCACTTGTGTCGCCAATCTTGCTAATGAGACTCTCTCGGAATAGCTTGGCAATGATAAGGTATGAGTAGTACATGCCAGAGATGGTGGGAGGTCCAGATGTGGGATTTGGAGGATAGCAAAAGGCAATGTCCCCTCTGGTGAATGTCTGCTGAGAATAGATCTTGAAACCACGAGCACGGCCTCCACCAAACCCCAAGGCTTCACAGAGATCAAGATAGTTGCAAGTGTATTTCTGTTTGCCAGTCATCCAAGTCATAGTCCTAGCTGCATCATCATGGAAAAAGACTGTGCAATGAAACTGTCTCACCAAGATTGGACAGTAGCATCCATCAGAAGGTGTCAAACACATGAGGTCATACAACCCCATCCGCCTCAAGGTCTCAACCACAAAGCGAAACTTGGTGGTTTCATACATTCCAATGACATCCTTGATGGCCTTGGGCATAACAATGGTGCCAGACTTCATATGCTCTTGGGAGTTATAGTAGTCGTTCCACATGACTTCCTGTGTCTTGGTCCAGAAAAACTTATCTCCCCCTTGGTAGGTAGGTGCCTCATACTGATAGGGGTTGGACTCTCTGAGTCTTCTCCATGCCCCAACTTGCACATCACCAACATGGTACTCTGGCAATACCTCATCACCGTCTTGTGCTACATGTTTATCTTTCCTTTTATTTCCAGATGTCTTGTTGCGTCCCCTAGCTGAGCTGCCACCAGTGGTCGGAGCTGCACGGCCACTTGCAAGCCTTCCTCTCTTGGCGGTAGTGCCACGATCCTCACCGCTCCAACTTCCTGTGAATCAGCAAAATAGAACAAGAGGGAGCAGGGGGGATAAGTGTACATGTCATCAGTATATATGAGGAAGCCAAAAGCATAGCCTATATCCAAGTGTCTCGACGAAGTTATGCGAAAAAGCTGGGCTGGCCGGCGCAGGGGCCGGTCAGACCGGACGGTGGACCGGACCAGCCGGTTGTTCATCCGGTTTGACCGGACCGACGCCGGACCGGGAGGGCGGTCGACCGGGCTGTAAGCCGGGTTATGCTGAGGTGTGATGTTTGCCCAGAAATTCGACACAAAATCATGCAAAAACTCACAAACTTGAACATAGACTATACTAGGAGAGTGAACAATGTGCATAGGCATGTGAGACACTCTAGGTGGCATGAGGACTTACTAACCCTAACCCTAACCCTAATTTTTCTCAAAGTTCCTCAAAATGTGGCAATGGGAGAGGAAAAGTAAGAGGGAGAGGGGTAGGGAGAAGGAGTTACCCGAAGACATTGTCCTCTTTGCCCAAGTGAGCAGGAGGAACACGTGAACAAGAGGTTGAGGACCAAATCCCCAAGATCTCCCAAAATAGCTTGGGAGGAGCCAAATCCTTTGGTGAAGAGGCTTGAGGGATCCCGATCTATGGTGGAGTGAAGTTTGGGGAGAAACTAGTGGGGGGAAGGGCCTAGGACGTGGTGGAGCTTGTGGGGGCGGCGGCCATGGTGTGTTTGGAGGTTGGGGGATAATGAGGAAGAAGCCCCCAAGGGGTATCCTTCTTCAAAACATAACAGCCGCCCGGCCGGTCGAGCGTCCGGTCGACCGGACCTGGCGCTGGCCGATCCGGCCAGGGTCCGGTAAGGGCAGACTGCCCACTTTGTATCGTTTTGCCTCGTTTTGCCCCTATTCTTTGTGTAAGTGTGTATGAATGCTCATATGATGATGACATGTACATATAGATAGATAGAGGATGATAAGATGAGCATAGACATGGGGTTGGAAACACAAAATTCTCTAGGCATACCCATTGGAGTGAAAATCCAAACAAGATGTAAATAGCAACAATGGGCATGATTCGAAGTATAAATCAAGAGTCATAAGTCATTTTTGAAGTGATTTTTGCAATAAGATCATTTAGCCTTGTATAGTCAAATCAAGTTGCAATTTGAGACTAAATGAGGGGCGGGGGATTACTCCCCCTATGTGAAAGCGCAAATGTCATGTGACCTCGAAGAGACGTGCTTGGGTCCATATAATGACATTGGGTCTATTTATGTTGCACACATGGGTATGCATCATACCAAGACATGGTAAGATGACTATCCCCATATGTGCTATGCCTCTAAGCTAGATAGTTAGATAAATGCAAGAATATAGTGCAAGAAGTTGATTCAATCCAAGTTTTTAGGATCAAGAATACCAAGTTCTCCTCTCAAGTTTACAAACCGGGCTTCATCCAAAGGCTTAGTGAAAATATCCGCCAATTGGTAGGTTGTTCCCACATGAGTGAGATCAATATCCTTATTGGCAACATGATCACGTAGGAAGTGATGGCGAATGTCAATATGTTTGGTGCGACAATGTTGAACCGGGTTATTGGCGATCTTTATTGCACTTTCATTGTCACATAGAAGAGGCACCGTACCAAGAGACACACCATAGTCTTTCAAGGTTTGCTTCATCCATAACAATTGAGTGCAACAAGATGCCGCGGATATATATTCGGCTTCGGCGGTGGATAAAGCGGTGGAGTTTTGTTTCTTGGATGACCAACTCACCAATGACCGGCCAATAAATTGGCAAGCCCCGGAGGTAGACTTCCGGTCAACCTTATCACCGGCCCAATCGGAGTCCGAGTAGCCAATGAGTTCAAAGGTTGACCCCTTTGGATACCATAGCCCGAGAGTAGGAGTGAGAACAAGGTATCTTAGAATCCGTTTGACCGCCATCAAATGGCTCTCCTTAGGAGCGGATTGAAAACGAGCACACATCCCTACACTTAGCATGATATCCGGCCTAGAGGCACAAAGGTAGAGCAAGGATCCTATCATGGAACGGTATACCTTTATGTCCACATCCTTCTCACCGTCACATGAGCCAAGTTGCCCCTTTACGGGCATGGGTGTCTTCATTGGGCTTGCATTGGTCATGTTGAACTTCTTGAGCATGTCCTTCACATACTTTTCTTGAGAGATGAAGGTGCCTTTTGCAAGTTGCCTCACTTGGAAGCCGAGGAAGAACTTCAACTCCCCCATCATGGACATCTCAAATTTCCTAGTCATCAATTGCTCAAAAGCTTTGTTATGATTGGGGTTAGTTCCACCAAATATAATATCATCAACATATATTTGACATATAAACAAGCCACCCCCTTTAACCCGCTTGGTGAAAAGGGTGGAATCGACCGTACCCATGCAAAACCCATCTTGTAGTAGAAAATCCCTAAGGAACTCATACCAAGCACGTGGAGCTTGCTTGAGACCGTAGAGTGCCTTATGGAGTAAATACACATGGTTGGGTCGGCATGGGTCTTCGAAACCCGGGGGTTGAGCTACATATGCGGTTTCTTTTAGAGGACCATTCAAAAATGCACTTTTCACATCCATTTGGTATAGTTTGAAATTGTGGAAAGATGCAAATGCAAGCAAAAGACGAATAGCTTCAAGACGGGCTACCGGCGCAAAGGTATCCTCAAAGTCCATACCTTCTATTTGGGCAAACCCTTGCGCCACTAACCTTGCTTTATTTCTAATGACAATGCCATCCTCATCTTGCTTGTTCTTGAACACCCATTTGGTCCCAATGACATTGATGCGATGATCCTTGGGTCTCTCAACTAGAGACCATACTTCATTGCGGGTGAAACACTCCAATTCTTCTTGCATGGCAATGACCCAATCCGGATCAACCAAGGCTTCATGTACCTTGAGTGGCTCAAAACTAGAAACAAACGCATGATGTTGACAATAAGTCATAAGTAATGCATGGTGTCTACGAGTTACCACTCCTTTTGAGATGCTACCGAGGACAAGATCCACTTTCATGTCACTTGCCCTTGTAGCCGCCTTGATCTTCCGAATGGTTCCTTCATGATCAATGAATTCATCTCTTGCTAATACTTGATCATGAGGGACAACTTGAGCTTGAACATGAGTTGAAGATGTTTCTTGATCATCATCATGATCTTGCTCAGTGGGTTGAGGGCTTTCTTCTTGTTCTTCGGGATGTGGCTCATCTTGAGTGGAGGATACATCTTGGGTTGCACTTGATGGTTCAACTTGAGTTGAGCTAGGCTCAACTTGAGGTGAGCTTGATACTTCTATTCCATCACCTTGATCATCACTATGTACTTCCATGGGCCGGATGTGTCCAATGCCCATATGCTTGATGGCACTAGATGGATCATCATCATTACCTGCAACACATGGAACAACTTGCTCCACTTGGGAGCCATTATCCTCCAAGAACACCACGTCACAAGATACTTCAATAGTCCCAGTGGACCGGTTGTAGTATCTATAGGCGTGAGAGTTCTCCGCATATCCAACAAAAATGCCCTCTATAGTTCTAGTTTCAAATTTACCAAGCTTCCCTTTATTGTTCTTAACAAGACATTTGCATCCAAAGACACGAATGTACGTGACATTAGGCTTGTTACCTGTGAGAAGCTCATATGGAGTTTTGTTGTGGAGGGGGCGGAGGAAGAGCCGGTTGGAGTAGTGGACAGCTGTAGAGATGGCTTCTCCCCAAAAGTTGTGGGGTGAGTTGAATTCACTCAACATGGTTCTTGCCATCTCAATGATAGTCCGGTTCTTCCTTTCAACAACACCATTTTGTTGAGGGGTATATGGAGCTGAAAACTCATGCTTGATGCCCTCATCATCAACAAACTCTTGCATAGTGTAGTTCTTGAACTCGGTACCATTGTCGGTCCTAATCGCCTTGATCTCGGATTCATATGTACGTTGAGCTTTCTTGGCGAAGGTGATGAACTCCCTATGGGTCTCATCCTTAGACTTAAGGAGAAAGACCCAAGAGTATCTTGAGTAATCATAAACAATGACAAGTCCATACTTGCTCCCACCAAGAGTATCATAATGTGATGGCCCAAAGAGATCCAAATGAAGGAGCTCCAAAGGCCTAGATGTGGTGACGATACTCTTGATAGGATGTTTCTTCTTGAGTTGTTTTCCCGCTACACATGCACTGCATACACGATCTTTCTCAAAAGAAATGCCGGTTAGTCCAACAATGTGCTCACCCTTTAGGAGTTGTTTAAGATTCCTCATGTTAACATGACCAAGGCGGCGATGCCACAACCAACCTTCGTCATGCTTGGCCGCCATTAGACATGTGGAGGGAGATGGGCTCTCTTTCGAGAGGTCAACCACGTAAAGGTTGTTCTCCACATATCCAACAAGGACCAATTTGAGATTGTCACTCCTAAAGACTTGCACATAATACTTAGTAAAATATGAATTGTAACCGGCATCGGCAAGATGATATATAGAAAGCAAGTTATAACCAAGGTGTTCAACAAGCATGACCGTCTCAAGGCACAAGTCCTTAGAGATTGCCACCTTGCCATACCCAAGTACCTTTCCCTTTGAGTTGTCACCAAAGGTAATGCTTGACTTCTTGTTAATATCTTCAATGAATTGGTCAAGCACACCTCTTCCTCCGGTCATATGATTGGTGCATCCACTATCAAACACCCATTTTGGACCACCGGAGGAATACCCCTACAAAATCAAGTAGAGGATTTAGGAACCCATTGATTAATGGGTTCCCTAGTCATGGCAACAAGATCTTTTGGTACCCAAATCGAGTACCCTCTATAAGCATAGCCATTACGAGGACCAACATAGTTAGCATAAACATCACCATAATAATCAACAAATAAAGCATAGTGATTGTTTGGCCCCGTGCGGTCACCACTAGTGGCTTTGCCCTTTGGGGCTTTGCCAACATTAGTGACCTTCTTGTTCTTTTCTTGAGCGGGCTTCTCTTTCTTGTAGTTGTTCTTCTTGTAGGGCTTGGGAACATACCCAAGACCATACTTTTGATTGTTTGACCTTTGCTTACTCAAAAGGTCATCCAATCCCATCTTACTCTTGGTTGTGGTGAACTTGGCAAGTTCTTTCTTCAACCTAACATTTTCCTCAAGAGTAGTTGCTTGCTCACAAGCCGATTCATTAGGATAATAGTTGAGACCATATTTGGTTACCAAAGATTCAAGATATGTATTGGTCTCAACATGCAAAGATAGTTCCTCTTGTAAACGAACATGTTCCGCAACAAGCTTAGCATGCTCACTAGTAAAGGTGGTGGAGGAACTAGCAACATTTTTATCAACAATAGAATCATTCATTGATTCAAGAGCTTTAGAGTAGGATTCTTGGAGTAGGTCATGGTTCTTTCCAAGTTTCTTGAGCTCATCCTTGACAAGCTTGTTAGCTCTTTCAAGGTGGTCAAGATCCCTAGTGAGAGAAGCATGAGCAACTTCAAGTTCCTCCTTTGATGCATTAAGCTCTTGGGTCAATGATTGAGCCCTTTCAATAGTTTCAAGATCCTTAACTTTATCTAGTTCATAAGTTTCAATTTGTTGCTTAAGACCTTGAGATATGCACCTTTCGGTTTTTAGCTCTTGTCTTAGGAGATTGAATCTCCTTTCCTTATCATTCAAATGATATTCTAATTCCTCAATGGACTCATCCTTTTCTTTGAGAGAGTCCATCAAGAAATCAAATTTGACAAGAGCTTCACCACGAAGGGTGCATCTAACATTGTAAAGTTCCTTAAGCACAGTTAATTCATCTTGATTTTCAGCTTCATTGTCAAGGACACTAGACAAAGAAGGTGGGGGTTCCATTACCTTGGTTTCTCTTGCCATAAGACAAGAGCCAATGGTTGTAGATGAGGAAGAGTCGTCGGAGTCATCATCTTGAGTTATTCTTGCCATAAAGGAAGAACCAACATCATTCTCCGTGGAGTAATCCTTGGAGTAGTCATATGTGAAGAGTGACCCGGGCTTAGAGAAAGCCAAGCCGGCCACTCCGGCCTCCTTCTCCTCATCTTCCTCTTCTTCATCGGACAAGTACTCGGCCCCAACAAATGCTCTTCCCTTGTTCCTCTTGTATCGGTCATTGATTGGGTTTGGCTTCAATCTTGGCTTGACCCCTTTGATGAACTTTGGCTTGTCTACCCTTTTCTCATAAGGGCACTCATTTGCAAAGTGGCTCTCTTCATCACAATTGTAGCAAGTTCTCTTCTTCTTCTTGTCATTGAGGAGCATTGGCAACTTTCCCTTGTACTTCTTAGCAAAGAAGGCAAAGTCGGTAGCGATGTCACTAGTTGAGGTCATCTCCTCATCTTCCTCAATTTCATATCCTTCTTCTCCTCCATGGTCAGCTCTAGCCTTGAGAGCAAGATTGTGTGACGCTTCATGGTTGTGTGAGGCTTCATCAACACGGTTCATTGCCATGAGCATTTTTCCTGCCTTGGCCATGTTTTCATTGGCGGCCACATAGGAGACTAGATCATCGGAGTTCAGATCGGCACTCTTGGTCATGATTTGCAAGTTGAGTGCAAGGTTGGTATCTTCTTGCTTGACAGCAATCATTGCAATGACCTTGGACTTTATGAATCCTTCATTCATCTCAAAGCCGTCATCATACTTCTCAGCACCAAGTCCCTTGATCCTTACTCTAAGAGCACCAAGCCTTGCATAGGCATCGGCTATGGATTCTCCTTCTCGAATCATGAACCGGTGAGCTTCTTGCTTTGCGGTCTCATAAAGAGATGATTGGATCAAATCGGTTCCCTCTTGGAGTACTACGATTCGATCCCACAACTCTTTAGCGGAGGCGATGTCATTGACTTGATCAAGGAGCTTGCGATTGATGCCACTTCTAATCTTGTCACGTGCGGAGGCATTGAGTTGACGGTTGTAGAACTCGGTGGAGGTCAACCGAACGGGATCTTGTGGCTCCCGGTATCCATGAAGAATGATCTCCCATAGCTCCACACTGCAGCTGCGAATATGAGATTCCATAGAGGATTTCCAATGTGGAAAGTGAGTTCCATCAAAATGGGGAACGGTCCCACTATGGTTTATATGAGGCATGGGTGAAGTGTTTCTAGGATAGTCATGGTTAACTTCATGGAAGGATTCCTTAGAGCCCGAAGCCCCACTAGGAGCTCCTCCAGTAGTTAGGTTCTTAAGCATGACAGACATTTCTGCCATTTGGCTTTGTAGTTCATCCTCCTTTTTCTTCTTCTCGGCATCATATGCCAAGAGTCTAGATTTCATTTCTTTAACCGAAAGGTTAGAGTCATCATCTAGACCCTCGAATAGTTTTTCCATCTCACTCTTAAGGCGGTGAAGCCCTTAAAAAGAGTCCAGGCTCTGATACCAATTGAAAGTATAGAGATGGTAAACCTAGAGGGGGGTGAATAGGTTTCTACAGATTTTAATTCTTTCTTTGCAATATTAGGCTTTGCGGAATATAAAGGTGAGCCTAATGCAAACTAGGTGAAGCAACCTATATGAGGATACAACTAACTTGAGCACGAAGGCTCTCACAGGCAGTTAAATCACAAGTAAGGAGTTCGGTTAGAGATAACCGATAGCACGCGGAGACGAGGATGTATTCCCGTGTTCCCTTGCTTTGCAACAAGGTACGTCACGTTTGGAGGAGTGGAGGTCCCACGAAGGATTCCCCGCGCCACGAAGGCTCACCCTATTCTCCGGAGCCTATCCCACGAAGGAATAGCTCTCTCACTTGTGGTAGACTTTGAGGTAGCCTCCAAACCTTCACAATCTTGCCCGGAGCAGATCCACAGCCCGATGCTTCCGGACTCCTTCTTGCCCACCTAGGGTTTCCAAGGAACCCTAGGAAGCAAGCTTCTTGATGAATACAAGGGGGAATAAGATTTGGCTTGGTAGAACGGTAGATCGGGTCCTCCTCTATCGTTTCCCCGGAGGGATTTGAGTTTGGGTGGAGGAGGAGAGAGATCTGAGGCTTTTGGTGTTTCTAACAATGGAGCATGGAAGAAGGAGCTCAAGAACAGCTTGTAGTGTAGTGCCTAACTGTTCAGAGGTAGAAGAAGGCCTATTTATAGTGTACTTCGAAATATGGCCGTTGGTCACTTGCCACATCAGCAGATTCCTCGAGGAGCCCGGTCGACCGGACTGGCGCCGGACAGGCCGGTCCACAGCCCGGTCCGACCGGCCACCGACCGGACCGGCCGGTTTCCAACCGGAGCTGGGACCGGGTCTTGACCGGCAGGCGCCATTCTTTACTGGATAGTGCCCGATGGCACAAAGCGCCGGTGCCGACCGGACGCCCGGTCTGGAGCCCGGTCCGACCGGCCAGAACCGGAGGGGATCCAACCCTGGCGACCGGACACCGACCGCCACTCTTCATTCTTTACTGGATCTCGTCCGGATGGCACCGGTCCTGGGTCCGGTTGGTGACCGTCGTCCGGCGCCAGGGCCGGTCCGACCGGATCTGGGACCGGCCTCTAAACCTTGCTGATTCTTCATCGAATTGGGGGTCTCCCGTTGCCTTCTTGTTCCATCGATACACCATTATACCTCTTTGGCTAATACCTGTGAATTATCTTGTAGGCATGTATTAGTCCAAATACTCTAGCACGGTGTCATAGTTACCAAAATAATGGATAAGGGTAAAATACCCTTACACCCCGGATATTGTTTTAAGGGCTAGTTGCATGTTTGTGATTGGTACTTTGTCTTTATTTGGGGTAGATATTATATATTTAGATTGTGTTGTAACCATTATGCCTTTGGTCCATATCATGGTTGACACGTGTGAGTAGTTCCACACGTTCCTGAGGGTATATGATGATCTGGCTATGATTCTATACGATGTGCAATGAGTATTTGGTCAAGTTTTTATCTTTTATGTTGTTCTGTGATGGTTTTATGCGAACTTTGACTACATGTTACTTCACATATATGGTCTCATAGGGCTACACTTCAATGTAATGAATGAGTGTTGGAAGGGACGGAATGACAGATACCATTTTCCAATACTTTGAGTTGCATTAGAGGGGTTTATGTCGGGGACCAATGAACTAATTTATATGTGGGACATTTATGTCTTAATGATTCCTATACTTGCACTTGAGAATGACTCTAGGACCCATCATAAGAGCATCTCTAGTGGAAGGTGCAAATTTGGACGTGTATATCTCTATATACACGTCCATATACACATTGCTAAATTTAACACCTCCCAGTTTTTCAGTGGAACGTGTATCAGGACGTGTAAATCAGGACGTGTATATTCCAACGGCTATATTTTCAAACGGCTATATATTCCAACGGCTATATTTTCAACGGCCATATTTCTGGACTATCAATGCTGCGTTGATGGTATTGCTTGATGTTGAGTTGATGGGGTTGCTTGCTCTCCAATTGAACTATCAGGTTGTGTTTGTGAGTAACCAAAACCAATTGTGTCCAAAAAACTTTGATCACCATCCATCTGCAAGCAATCAACAAAAACACACAACCAACAACAAATTAGTAATCAGAGAGTTCTTGTACACATCAGGTTGTACATCAGTACTAAATCTGTAGCAAAACACTATCAAATCACAACTATTTTAGCCCCAGACCACAATCATGCATCAAATTGACATGGAGAAGCCCCAAATTGACATGGACATATACCAAATCGACATGCCGGTCTCCCCACTGTCCATGGCCGCCACCCTCCAGGCCGCACCCGCCGCCTTTCCCTTCTCCAGGGCGAGCGCCGCCGCCTCCAGGCCGCACCCGCCGCCGCCTTCCCTTTCTCCAGGGCGAGCGCCGCCGCCCTCCAGGCCGCACCCGCCGCAGCCCCCCAGCGCATCTCCCGGTGCCCGCCGCAGCACCCCAGCCCATCTCTCCTCACCCGCCGCAGCACGCCAGGCCCACTCTACGCGCCCTCCCATCTCCATGGCGCGCGCCGCCGCCGCATCTGGCGAGACATGCGGCCGCCGCATCTGGAGATGGGGGCCGGCCGCCGCGCGACTCCCCACGTCTCCCCTGACCTCTACTCAACATGCAGGAATAAAAAAAGGGGCGAGAGAGAGAGCTTACCGGAGGGGAGTGGCCGCCGGCGAGCTTCGATGGCTCCGGACGGAGGCGGGATGCGAGCGGGAGCAGAGCTGGGGAGAAGAGGTTCCGTTTTCACGAGTGTGGCTCGGGCGTGTTTACTTCCACGATGGGTACTGTCGTGGATGGACGTGTAAAGCTTCCACGACCGTATACACGATCCACTGGAGACTGATTTTGGGCCAGAAACGTGTAAACGGGCTTTACACGTCCATATACACCATCCACTAGAGATGCTCTAAGGGGTGCATTTTCTCATATCTATGGTTGCACCTAATTTAGACTTCGCCCCTAATGGAATGAAACTTGACAAAATATTTACCATGTTGTGTAGAACTCTAATGCTAGTAAACCCATGCCGCCCTCGGAAACACTTGTCACATATAAGCACACACACTTGAGCTTGTCCTCTTGCTGCATAGAGGATTAGGCTTTCTCTCATTGAGAGCATTCACATATTGCTATTTACTTTCCGCACTTTATTTTATTGCAAACTATATACCCAAAACACCAAAATTACTGCATTATTATTATTGTTTACTTGTTAAAATCACTAACTAATACCTTCAGCTCCTCATGGGTTCGACAACCTTTCTTATTGAAAAGTACTACAATTGGTCTCCTGCACTAGGGAGCCATAAGATACCAAGTGAAATAAACGATTATGATCACAAAAAATAGTGCTTAAATAAAATGGGAAGCTCCCCAAGATATGTGCACAAATTAGAATGTTGCATGTGAATACAATGTGCATAACATGGAATCATCACTCCCTCTTTACCATTTAAACACAAACATTTGCAAGAGATCATAGATAATAAATTAAGCTTAACACTTCATCAAACAAATGGTTGAGCAATAAGTAAGAGACAATATATTAAAAGGCTCAACCAAAGAGATGTGTGAGAGGCATGGCAAAGCATATTATAAGACTAATACAAGGATGAGAGTCGAGCATCAACATAGTCTTCAATTAATGATATTGCTCAGCATGACCACCCAACACACAAGAATCAAAGAAGATATCAAATAAGAGATACCATATCTCATGTGTATAAGTTTCTAAGTGGACAACATCACAAAGATATTTATCCACAAAGAAATATCTACACACTAAATAGGTACTAAATAATATAACATGATATCCAAAACAAAGTCATGTAATATACCAATAAGATTTTTTTCTTTGAAGCATGGTCAAAAGCTCAATCTTATCTTATTGTATATTGATCAACTTCAACCACAAAACACATCAAAAATATCAAAAAGGGAAAGAAGATAGTTGGGATGCTTTGACAAAGGAAACATGTACCACGAAGAAAGAATACCAAAAGAAAGAACTCGATTTGAACTTTTATCAATATTGCACATGTGAGAAAATTTAAGAATTCATATACAATAAAATTGCTAGATAGACATATTTGGGATTGGTGAATCATGAATGTGATTTTATATACTCCCCATAATATGTAATCATCTCAATTACTCACATTTGCAATAAAGGGGTTTTATTAAGACCTTTGCAAGAAGCACAACATTTGCAAAAAAAATCCATGCTAATATACAACCACAAGGGGTTGGATGCAAGAAAATAATGCATGAAGTAGATACTTGTTACCGAGATGACATTGGTATGATGTACTAGATAAGACTTTGTCAATCATCATAGCTTATCTTCAAATTGTTGGAGATAGTGACCTAGAGGCAAATAATAAAGAGTACTATATCTCAAAAGTTCATAATGAGTTTTATGACATACTATAACTGTATTAATAACATTGATACAAGTGTGGTATGTAAACAAACCAAGGTCCCTAGTAAGTCTATGTGCCAACTATTTCATTGGACAACAGATGATCGAGGTTTCCCGATCATGGGAATTTATGTCAATCGGCAATGGATCATATCATTCGTTCAATGATATGATAGACATACCCAATATAAGTATTGCAACGTGATGAAGTCACTAATCTCATCGTTGAGATAATTATGAAAGTGTATTAACCTAATCCTTAGACCGTGAGATCATATCTAATCACTATCACCGGAGGCTTACTTGATTGCATCAAGTGTCACACTGTAACTGGGTGATCATAAAGTTGTGTGTTGGGTATTTCTGAAGGGATAGGTTGAGGCGTATGTATTGAGATCGGGATTTGTTCATCCACGTGGCAGAAAGATACTCTAGGCCCACTTGGTGAGATTACGCCCATAAAGCTGCACAGCGTATGACTAGGTCATGGGGATAGAATCACACGGGAACGAGTTGAATAGCCTCATCGGTATCGAGATAGAACTAGGTATGGTGATACAAATGATCAGAACTCGGACAATTGTCGGCATCGAAGTAACAAAGAGAATAGGACTCAACGTTTATGGTTCAACGACTTGTATATTCATGGAATGCACAGGGGTCATTATGGGCATCCGGTCCCGCTAATGACTGATGTCTACGGGTGCTTCTATTCTTGTAGACAGTGTTGGGCCTCCAAGAGCAGAGGTTTGTAGAACAGCAGCAAGTTTCCCTTAAGTGGATCACCCAAGGTTTATCGAACTCAGGGAGGAAGAGGTCAAAGATATCCCTCTCATGCAACCCTGCAACCACAAAGCAAGAAGTCTCTTGTGTCCCCAACACACCTAATAGGTGCACTAGTTCAAGAGATAGTGAAATACAAGTGGTATGAATGAATATGAGCAGTAGTACGGCACCAGAAAATAGCTTGCTGGCGTGCAGTTGATGGTAGTAATATTGTAGGAGTAAACAAGCAGTAGTAACGCAGCAGTAGTAACGCAGTAAAACAGTAAACAAGCAGCGATAGCAGTATTTAGGAACAAGGCCTAGGGATTAGACTTTCACTAGTGGACACTCTCAACATTGATCACATAACAGAATAGATAAATGCATACTCTACACTCTCTTTTGGATGATGAACACATTGCGTAGGATTACACGAACCCTCAATGCCGGAGTTAACAAGCTCCACAATTAAATGTTCATATTTAAATAACCTTAGAGTGCAAGAAAGATCGACACGACTAAACCAAGTACTAACTTAGCATGCACACTGTCACCTTCACGCCATGTAGGAGGAATAGATCACATCAATACCATCATAGCAATAGTTAACTTCATAATCTACAAGAGATCATAATCATAGCCTACGCCAAGTACTAACACGAGTGCACACACTGTCACCATTACACCGTGCAGGAGGAATAAAACTACTTTAATAACATCACTAGAGTAGCACATAGATAAATTGTGATACAAAACACATTGCAATCATAAAGAGATATAAATAAGCACTTCACTATGCCATTCATAACAGTGAATAAGTATTATGTGAAATATAGCCTAAGAGACCCACACGGTGCACACACTGTCACCTTTACACACGTGGGACAAGGAGTCTCCGGAGATCACATAAGTAAAATTCACTTGACTAGCACAATGACATCTAGATTACAAGCATCATCATATGAATCTCAATCATGTAAGGCAGCTCATGAGATTATTGTATTGAAGTATATAGGAGAGAGATGAACCACATAGCTACCGGTACAGCCCCGAGCCTCGATGGAGAACTACTCCTCCTCATGGGAGCAGCAGCGTGATGAAGATGGCGGTGGAGATGGCAGCGGTGTCGATGGAGAAGCCTTCCGGGGCACTTCCCCCTCCGGCAGGTGCCGGAACAGAGACTCTGTCCCCGCATCTTGGCTTCGCGATGGCGGCCGCCTCGGAAGGTTTCGTGGGTTTCGTCCAACGTAATAGGGTTTTCGACGAGGCTTTAAATAGGCGAAGGGCAGCCTCGGAGGGCTGGGGCCACCACACCATAGGGCGCGCGGCCTCCTCCGGCCGCGTGTGGGTGGGGCCCCCTTCCTCCGGCGCTCTCGAGTGTTCCGGATGGTTCCGGAAAAATAGGAACCTCGGCGTTGATTTCGTCCGATTCCGAGAATATTTCGTTACTAGGATTTCTGAAACCAAAAACAAGAAAACAGAACTGGCACTTCATCTTGTTAATAGGTTAGTTCCAGAAAATGCACAATAATGACATAAAGTGTGCATAAAACATGTAGATATCATCAATAATGTAGCATGGAACATAAGAAATTATCGATACGTTGGAGACGTATCAGCATCCCCAAGCTTAGTTCTGCTCGTCCCGAGCAGGTAAAACGATAACAAAGATAATTTCTGAAGTGACATGCCATCATAATCTTGATCATACTATTGTAAACATATGTAATGAATGCAACGATCAAAAACAATGGTAATGACGTGAGTTAAACAAATGAATCATAAAGCAAAGACTTTTCATGAATAGTACTTCAAGACAAGCATCAATAAGTCTTGCATAAGAGTTAACTCATAAAGCAATAAATCAAAGTAAAGGTGTTGAAGCAACACAAAGAAAGATTAAGTTTCAGCGGTTGCTTTCAAGTTATAACATGTATATCTCATGGATAGTTGTCAATGCAAAGTAATATAATAAGTGCAATATGCAAGTATGTAGGAATCAATGCACAGTTCACACAAGTGTTTGCTTCTTGAGGTGGAGAGAGATAGGTGAACTGACTCAACATAAAAGTAAAAGAAAGGTCCTTCAAAGAGGAAAGCATCGATTGCTATATTTGTGCTAGAGCTTTTATTTTGAAAACATAAAGAGAGCATAAAAATAAAGTTTGGAGAGGTGTTTGTTGTTGTCAACGAATGGTAAGCACTACCCCTTGCCAGACAAACCTTCAAAGAGCGGCTCCCATTTTATTTTATTTTTGAGTGGCACTCCTTCCAACCTTGCTTTCACAAACCATGGCTAACCGAATCCTCGGGCCTGCCAACGATCTCATACCATGAAGGAGTGCCTTTTTATTTTAGTTTTATTATGATGACACTCCTCCCCACCTTTGCTTTCTCAAGCCATGGCTAACCGAATCCTTCGGTGCCGTCCAACAATCACATACCATGGAGGAGTGTCTATTTTTGTTAATTAATTTGGGACTGGGAATCCCATTGCCAGCTCTTTTTGCAAAATTATTGGATAAGCGGATGAAGCCACTAGTCCATTGGTGAAAGTTGCCCAACAAGATTGAAAGATAAACACCACATACTTCCTCATGAGCTATAAAACATTGACACAAATAAGAGGTAATAACTTTTGAATTGTTTAAAGGTAGCACTCAAGCAATTTACTTTGGAATGGCGGAGAAATACCATGTAGTAGGTAGGTATGGTGGACACAAATGGCATAGTGGTTGGCTCAAAGATTTTGGATGCATGAGAAGTATTCCCTCTCGATACAAGGTTTAGGCTAGCAAGGTTATTTGAAGCAAACTCAAGGATGAACCGGTGCAGCAAAACTCACATAAAAGACATATTGTAAACATTATAAGACTCTACACCGTCTTCCTTGTTGTTCAAAACTCAATACTAGAATTATCTAGACCTTAGAGAGACCAAATATGCAAATCAAATTTTAGCAAGCTCTATGTATTTCTTCATTAATGGGTGCAAAGTATATGATGCAAGAGCTAAAACATGAGCACAACAATTGCCAAGTATCACATTATCCAAGACATTTTACCAATTACTACATGTAGCATTTTCTGTTTCCAACCATATAACAATTAACGAAGCAGTTTCAACCTTCGCCATGAAAATTAAAAGCTAAGAACACATGTGTTCATATGAACCAGCGGAGCGTGTCTCTCTCCCACACAAGGATGAACTTATTCAAACAAAACAAAAATAAAAACAAACAGATGCTCCAAGTAAAGTACATAAGATGTGACCGAATAAAAATATAGTTTCAAGAGAAGGAACCTGATACTTTGTCGATGAAGAAGGGGATGCCTTGGGCATCCCCAAGCTTAGACGCTGAGTCTTCTTGAAATATGCAGGGATGAACCACGGGGCATCCCCAAGCTTAGAGCTTTCACTCCTCTTGATCATAGTATATCATACTCCTCTCTTGACCCTTGAAAACTTCCTTCACACCAAACTTCAAGCAAACTCATTAGAGGGTTAGTGCATAATCAAAAATTCACATGTTCAGAGGTGACACAATCATTCTTAACACTTCTGGACATTGCACAAAACTTCTGAAAGTTAATGGAACAAAGAAACTCATTCAACTTAACAAAAGCGGCAATGCGAAATAAAAGGCAGAATCTGTCAAAAACAGAACAGTCCGTAAAGACGAATTTTAAAATGGCACCATACTTGCTCAAATGGAAAAACTCAAAACTAATGAAAGTTGCGTACATATCTGAGGATCACGCTCTTAAATTGGCAGATATTTTCGAATTTTCTACAGAGACTTGTGCCAGAATTCGTGACAGACAGCAATGCTGTTTCTGCGCAGCGATCCCAAATATAACATCAACTTTAACATAGAAACTTTACTTGGCACAAAAACATGATAAGGAGAGGTTGCTACAGTAGTAAACAACTTCCAAGACTCAACAAAACAAAAATTGCTGTAGTAAAATAAACACATGGGTTATCTCCCAAGAAGTTCTTTCTTTATAGCCATTAAGATGGGCTCAGCAGTTTTAATGATGCACTCGCAAGAAATAGAAGTTGAAGCAAAAGAGAGCATCAAGAGGCAAATTCAAAACACATTTAAGTCTAACATGCTTCCTATGCATAGGAATCTTGTAAATAAACAAGTTCATGAAGAGCAAAGTAACAAGCATAGGAAGATAAAACAAGTGTAGCTTCAAAAATTTCAGCACATAGAGAGGTGTTTTAGTAACATGAAATTTTTTACAACCATATTTTCCTCTCTCATAATAACTTTCAGTAGCAACATGAGCAAACTCAACAATATAACTATCACATAAAGCATTCTTATCATGAGTCTCATGCATAAAATAATTACTACTCCCAACATAAGCATAGTCATTCTTATTAATTGTAGTGGGAGCAAATTCAACAAAGTAGCTATCAAATATAGGAGGTATATTGTAATCATAATCAAATTTATCCTCCATAACAGGTGGTAACAAAAGACTACTATCATTATAATCATCATAAATGGGAGGCAAAGTATCATCAAAGTAAATTTTCTCCTCAATGCTTGGGGGACTAAAAATATCATGCTCATCAAAGCCAGCTTCCCCAAGCTTAGAATTTTCCATAGCATTAGCAACAATAGTGTTCAAAGCATTCATATTAATATGTTCCATGGGTTTTTTAATTTTCGCATCAAACCATCCATGTCTTAAATCAGGAAATAGAATAAGAAGGTCATTGTTGTCCATTATGCCTAACTAGTGTAAACAAGAAACCAAATGTCGCGATTGCAGAGTCTAAAGGAAATAGCTTCGAGTACTTACAACGGCGCCGTAAAATAGCTTAGTAGCCGAGATCCGGAGTGTGAGTACCTTTTACCTTTCCTCCAACGGCGCCAAAATAGCTTGATGTCTACGGGTGCTTCTATTCTTGTAGATGTTGGGCCTCCAAGAGCAGAGGTTTGTAGAAGCAGCAAGTTTCCCAAGTGGATCACCCAAGGTTTATCGAACTCAGGGAGGAAGAGGTCAAAGATATCCCTCTCATGCAACCCCGCAACCACAAAGCAAGAAGTCTCTTGTGTCCCCAACACACCTAATAGGTGCACTAGTTCGGCGAAGAGATAGTGAAATACAAGTGGTATGAATGAATATGAGCAGTAGTACGGCGCCAGAAAATAGCTTATGGCGTGCTTGATGGTAGTAATATTGTAGGAGTAAACAAGCAGTAGTAATAAGTAACGCAAAGAAACAAGAAGCAAAGATAGCGTATTTAGGAACAAGGCCTAGGGATTAGACTTTCACTAGTGAACACTCTCAACATTGATCACATAACAGAATAGATAAATGCATACTCTACACTCTCTTGTTGGATGATGAACACATTGCGTAGGATTACACGAACCCTCAATGCCGGAGTTAACAAGCTCCACAATTAAATGTTCATATTTAAATAACCTTAGAGTGCAAGAAAGATCGACACGACTAAACCAAGTACTAACTTAGCATGCACACTGTCACCTTCACGCCATGTAGGAGGAATAGATCACATCAATACCATCATAGCAATAGTTAACTTCATAATCTACAAGAGATCATAATCATAGCCTACGCCAAGTACTAACACGAGTGCACACACTGTCACCATTACACCGTGCAGGAGGAATAAAACTACTTTAATAACATCACTAGAGTAGCACATAGATAAATTGTGATACAAAACACATTGCAATCATAAAGAGATATAAATAAGCACTTCACTATGCCATTCATAACAGTGAATAAGTATTCTGTGAAATATAGCCTAAGAGACCCACACGGTGCACACACTGTCACCTTTACACACGTGGGACAAGGAGTCTCCGGAGATCACATAAGTAAAATTCACTTGACTAGCACAATGACATCTAGATTACAAGCATCATCATATGAATCTCAATCATGTAAGGCAGCTCATGAGATTATTGTATTGAAGTACATAGGAGAGAGATGAACCACATAGCTACCGGTACAGCCCCGAGCCTCGATGGAGAACTACTCCTCCTCATGGGAGCAGCAGCGGTGATGAAGATGGCGGTGGAGATGGCAGCGGTGTCGATGGAGAAGCCTTCCGGGGCACTTCCCCGCTCCGACAGGTGCCGGAACAGACTCCTGTCCCCCAGATCTTGGCTTCGCGATGGCGGCGCTCTGGAAGGTTTCTGTGGGTTTCGTCCAACGTAATAGGGTTTCGCGACGGAGGCTTTAAATAGGCTAAGGGCAGCCTCGGGGGCCTGGGGCCACCACACCATAGGGCGGCGCGCCCCCCCTCGCCGCGCCAGTGTGGGTGGGGCCCCGTGGCTTCCTCCGCGCTCTCGGTGTTTTGGATGGTTCCGGGAAAATAGGAACTGGGCGTTGATTTCGTCCGATTCCGAGAATATTTCGTTACTAGGATTTCTGAAACCAAAAACAGCAGAAAACAGAACTGGCACTTCGGCATCTTGTTAATAGGTTAGTTCCAGAAAATGCACAATAATGACATAAAGTGTGCATAAAACATGTAGATATCATCAATAATGTAGCATGGAACATAAGAAATTATCGATACGTTGGAGACGTATCAATGACCATTGATCGAAGAGGCGTCTCGATCATATATGTAGTATTCCCGAATCATAGGGTAACACTTAAGGTTTCGGTAATGCCTAGGGATGCTTCTGGATATCATTAAATAACACTGGAGAATAAAGAAGAGAGAACTGGAAGGGTTCCGGGAGAATCCGTGGGATGTTCGGAGTGATTTGAGAGGTGTCTCGGTGATGCATGTAAAATGCATACATGAACTTTGTACTTTATTAACATGAATTACCACATATTTGCAACATATATGATGATAATACAATGTTTTACATTGATTTATGGGGATTTACCAATGATCCCCTTTATTTGGTTTATAACTCTATAGAATAGGAAAACCTTGTTTTGTGTATTTTTTTTACTTTCAGAGACCTAGCTATACGGAGTCAAACTGAGCTAGGATTTCGGGGACGTCATTTTTTCACCAGAAGAAGTAAGATGGGCTTTTGGAGCAGACCTGGAGAGGCCCGAGGGTCAAAAGAGGAGAGGTGGCTCGCCCACCTTGCTAGGGCGTGCCACCCCCTCTTTCAGCCATCAATCGCCCAATTCGCTTGATTCTTTTGCGAACCGAAGTATTTTGACCTAAAAAACACTATATATATGACCCCCAAGAGTCCTCTGGAGGAGAGCCGTAGAAACATAGAAACACGAAAACGGAGGCTGCAACAGAGAATATTTGAGGGGAAAATCCGCCGGTGCCGCTGCCGAAGGGATCTCCACCTTCTCCAACATCTTCATCATCATCACCATAATCAAGGGGGAGTATTCCACCTCTGGACTACGGGTTTGTGGCAGTAGCTTGATCTATTTCTGTCATGTTCTTCATAGTTCTTAGTCCCATATGAGATGCTCAACATGATTATGGTCATATATGTAATACCTATGTGGTGGATCATTATTCTATGATATTGTGCTATGAGATTTGACTCTACTTTATGTAAGATGTATTGATAGATGCATATTATGTACCTCGTTCTCAAGTATTGGCACTGATCCAACTTGTATGCAAGAACATGTGTGGGTGATGTGTGTTAGATGGAATAGCATGGTTTTAGTGATTGGATAGTGACAACAAATTCATGATCTATTGTGGCTTTTCCTTTTATTTTGCTATCTCACTAGGGATAAAGTGAATGCATGTGCTATGTTCGTCACGTGACAAAAGTGATGATCTTGTTTGTTTAAGGTAGCATATTTGATATTCAAACATCATGTCAAAGTACTTATGGATATACTCTGTTAATTCTTAATACAAGATTGCATGGAGTTTTTCTTGTCTTGTGGAGTATAAGAGAGATGTGTTGCATCATCTCTATGTTAGGACGTGATGCCCATATGAATGCGTATCTTACACATGTTGAAGTTATATTCTTTATATCTCATTGATGAATTGTTATTGTCCACTACAACTTAAAAGAGAGAATAGTCAAGTGAACCCATGAACCCCGGTCCAATTTTAATCATAAGAAATACCTTCCCATTGCATTTATATTAATTTTGATTTGCAACACTATTTTAGTCTGAAAATAAAAAAGTATTTATTTATATTATTTGCACTCAAAATCCCAAAACAAACAAACATTTACTGCTTTTACTTAGTTTACTTTACTTGTTTAGTTTACTTTACTCTAGTTATTGCTTTATTTTACTTTTACTTACACGAAACCTTGTGCTTGACAACCACACGGTGGAGTTGGAGACACAAGGCTATATTTTATTTTGCAGGATTGCTAGAAGAAGAAAGGGAGAGATAACTCTTTACTCCATTCCCCGAGCGTTCGATATAACCCTCGAGTCACCTTTGTGGGGAAAATTCTCTGCTCACACAACACTTTACTTGGAGTCCCAACGTCATCAAGACTATTTTCTGGCGCCATTGCCGGTGAGATAATCAAGACACTCCGTCAACGAAATTCCTCAACAAGCGCCATCACTCAGTTCGTTGGGAATTAAATAATATGTATTTAAGTGAATTAACATTGAAATATATGATTTGTTTAATAAAATAAGGCAGCCCACCTTAATTGGGCCCCTCTCGAATGGGGAGCCCATTAAGGGTGTCGGCAGCCACCCGTGAGCCAAGAGGAGGGGTCGGCTAGGGATAGGGTTCGGGTGTCCATGTGGGGCCCACCCCAGCTGCCACCTCTCTCACCTCCTGCTTTGCCTCTGACCTCCCCTTCCCTCCCCTCCCCTCCCTCCAAGTGCCTCCATCTCTCTCGTTTTCTCTCTTGCGTTCGGTTCCAGTCGTGCTTGTCTTCCGATCCAGAAGATCTACTTTTACAATCTCGGCTTTATCAGAGGTCCGGGAGTCATCACCGAACATTGTACGTGTGTGAGACCATGGAGGTGCTGCCATTTGTGCCGCCTGTCGTCGTACGAGGATCATCACGACCTTGAGGTCGGCAACGAGTATGACTACATCATCCACGTTCTAGCAGAACGTTAACCTCTTTCGGTCTACAAGGGTACGCTGCCGTCTCTCTCCGTTACAACATTACTCCTAGATAGATCATGGGCAATCGGTGTATGCAACAAGTTAGAATTTTTTGTTTTCTGCTACGAACCCCAACACAAATATCATTTAGTCACCACTTCTTTCTTATGGGTGAGACAAGCATCCAATCTATCTCCATGGACCTAGAACAAATTTCAAGTACAAGATGGTGCCCAAACTAATTGGGTCCGATGTAGTTAGATAAACTAAAACACACATGAAAAACTTCACATAAATATGTGCATATAGATATAAAATGGAATTTCATGCACATCTTAGCCGATTTACGATTTGTTAGAGTTTACCCTATATATTGGAACAAAGAAAGTAAATCATGCCATAAGATATACATATAGAAATATGCATGCACGGGACTTTCAAAAACCAAAGGAATATACAATTCGGACAAAACACTAAGTAAACCAAGAAGGCACAAGTAAGTGTGACACAACAAAGGTTTTCCAAATTATATCAAAAAGTCAAACTAACACGATATTGATTCCCAACTTCAACAAATAAAAAGCTCAAAAACCAACGAGCAAAATGGATACACAAAACACACATGCTCAAAGACTTATCTCATTCTAAGAAGTTAAAACAAATATCAAGGAATGATATAAACAACTCCCAAAGAGAGCAAGGTTCGAACACATAAACCAAACCTTCCACACTTTTCATGATGGCACAAAGTGCCAAAAATAAAAGGTTTGTCTTCCAAACACAAACGCTTGAAAAAAAATATGTTATGATAAGATCATCAAGAGAGTTATCTAGCAAATAAAGGAGAGCTCCCCCGAGATTAGTGCATTATTTAGTATTTTCATTTTGAATACAAAATGCACACAACAAGGATAATCACTCTACTTATATATAATAAAACACGAGAAAGTTAAGAAAATAAAAGGATCCATAAAAGGCAAGGAAGACACATGGGAGTCAGAAGCAAAACAATTTGATGGCAAGAAATAAGGCAATTAAAAGTAAAGGCCAATATAAATATGATCAAGAAATATCTACCTCATAAAATATTACCAATTGTCCATTGACGGGAAGTATTAGGGAATATTTCCCGGTCGTAGTTTTACTATGTCCAAGATCATCTTCACAAAAAAACATATGATAAAAGATAGCAAATAATAACCAGGCTTCAAAAGATTGTCTTGATAATCTCAAATAGCTAAAGAATCATGGACAACAATGATTACAATAACATTGAGAAAATGGTTTTCAAACTTAGGTGTAGAAGTCTACATTTTAGGAAAACCTTACCAAGAGAATATCCCACAAACAAGATCCACAAAGATATTAGCAAAATAAACCATTTTAGCAAATTGGAACTTGTTTGAGAAAACATGCCACGTAAGAACAAGATATTTACAATATCAATTCTATGTGACACAACCTCAAGTATACGTATTTTAATGGCTTGTAGTATGCACAAAGTATATTACTCCCCCATAATGTGATAAATCATTTATTCTCTCAAGAGGAAAATAAGATCGAACTAGAGATAATTAATGGACATTAGAATTTAAATTTATCATCACGATGACATACCACATAGAGACTAGATAATCTCGCAATATCAATTCTAATTGGTATTCCTCATGTACACACATATTTATGATTGTGAAATTCACAAAGTCATATCACCCCCCCCCCCCAAATGGGATAGTCCATTAATCTCTCACAAGAAACAATTAAGATACCAATAAGATGCAATATTGGGTCAAATACAAATACATGGAGTGCAGCCCAATTTACATAGATTTAATTTCGCAAGATAAAGCAAGTAGGTGGCACACCATATACAAACATATGCAAGGTACAAAACCAACAAATGTAAAGGGGCAAGTAACTTTCAATGTAAGTAGGTTGAGTACATGTTACCACAAGGAGAAATATTGGATATATGATAGAAACAAGATAATCCAAATGGCTTGACTTGGGACAATGTGAATGAGGATGATCCCTTAATTCTCCATGAGATAGCCAGGTCTCCAATGCCCTCTGACAACACCTATTGATCAAGTTTTAGCTTGTTGGTCCCCAACCAAGTTGGGTCGTAAAAAGTTAGTTATGATAGGCTTGGAGATCCAAATGGTTCTTTTTCGAAACCAGTTTGAGCACCAACATATTTTGCAAACACATTGTCAACCTCATCCTTACAAAGAGAATAAACATCATCAATTATGATAGGATTGGATGAGGTGTCGATAGTGCATGTAGAGGAGATGTGGCCCTTATCATAGCATACGTAGCAAGTTCTTCTCTTCTCCTTCTTCCAACTTGATTTGTCCATAATGGGAGCATTAGATTGAATCTTCTTGGGAAGAGGTATTTTTCAACCTGAGATGGAACTTGAGATTACACTAGAGGCCGCTTCCCTTCTTATTTCTCACTTAGAGGCTTGTTCTTCAATAGGCAAGATCTAACAACATGCCCTTAAATTTTGCACTTGAAGCAAGTAATCTTGGCCGGACCAGTGACTTGTCCTTGTCCCTTCTTCTTGTTAATATTGGATTATTCTTGTTGTTGGAGATAAATCCAAGTCCACTCTTGTCATTAGTTTATTGTTGTACACTCAACATATTGTCAAGTTTGGACTTCCCTTCATGACTCTTTACCAAGTCTTTCTTCAAGGAAGTAACTTGGGCCTTGAGCTATTTGATTTCCTCTGCATTGTCAGTAACCTTACAAGTACTAGAGGAAGTATAAACTTCATTGTTAGAGAAACAAGACAAAGAGGATAACTCACATAAGATATAGGAATAGTATGAGTGGATGAATTACTACGACTAGCACACGGAAATATATCATTTTGAGAAGTAGTGTTAGTGTTCACATGAGGCTCACAAGATGTTACTTTTGACATACCAACCTCGCGAGCTAACTTTAGCCTATCATGGGAGACTAAAATATCTTCATGGGATCTAGAAATCTTTCCATGGATTTCTTCCAATTTCCCATAATTGCTAGATAGAAATTCAAGTTGATCCCTTAGCTCAACATTCTCCTTCAAAATAGATGCTTCAAAAGTAGAGTTAGTAGAAAAAGCATCATCATCAACATTGGAAGGTGACTTAGCATGATATTTTAGATATGAGGCATACATTTTTTGTGTGCAACTTGGTGAGTTTAGCATGCGCAACTACAAGCTCATCCTTTTTTATTTTGCAACCATTAGCCACTACACAAGCTCTATCATAGGATTCCTTTACTTTAGACAATTCTAGAGCATAAGTCTCCTCAAGAGGCTCCTTGGTGTCTATCTATTCATTAATATATTTTCTTAGAGAAGGAAAGACTTTGAAGCTTCTCAATGGTGTTCTCTTGCTCCTCGTCTTGAGCTTGCAATTGATCAATAATTTTCTTGCTCTCAATAGAAAAAGTCAAGATTTCGACAAAGTTAGAGCAAACAATTTTATTCTTACAAAGAACACGAAAGACAATCTCACCCTTCTCATGTAAAGAGGTGATATCATCTTCTTCATAATCCTTGCCATCATCACCCTAAGAAGTATTAGGTTCCACGGTAATATATATCGTGGAAGCCTTAGCCACAAGTTATATATGGGAACCAAGAGATGATGATGAAGATTTACTTGAGGCTCCATTCAAGATATTGTCTTCGCCGATGGAATCTTAGGTTTCTTCTACATTGTTAGACACACAACAACGACTAGAGGAAATAGAAGCATTTTTATCATGCCAACAAGACAAAGCAAGCATATCATGTTCTAGTATATAAACAAGCAAGATATAAAGCTTTGAAGTGAGATAGATATGAGGGATCAACAAAAGTAAGCTCATTATTAACATTGCCATGTTCATCACCACTCACCTTAGCATTACCTTTTGTGTTGCAACACGTTGGTGGAGTGGATGAAAGTTCATCATGGCCGTAAGTGGATACCAAAGCTATAGAAGTTCATCACGTTGCTCTAACACAATGTAAAAAATATTTGTAAAAGGGATTTCTATTTTCGTGCCCTCGGGTCCTTAGTTGTGCTCAGTTTTCCCCAGCTCCTTAGTTTTTCCTCAGTTTTACCCAAGCCTTTGTCTGAAACCATCACACGTGATGTAACGGCCGGTTGCCCGACGGTTGACCGTTATCTTCTGACTAGTGGGGCCACGTAGATCCCGCAAAGACACGTCGACCATCCATCTTTGTTTGACCGTAAGCATCGCTGTATCCCTGACCAAAACGCGAACGAGTGGGGCTTCGGTATATCGAATGACAAGTGGGCCATGACGCTGATACAAGGGGCAATACATGGGTAGGATTATATTTTTAAACGGAGCTTACAGTGATGGCACGGAGGAGGTGGCATGCGGGGTGCCGAGATGAGATCGACGTCTACAAAGAACTGCATGAGGCGAGACCAGACGCATTAGATAGATATGAACTAGACGCGTTTAACCATGCAAAGAAGAGAAGAAATGGTCGATGACATCGACGACTACCTCAAAACTTTGACTGACCGTGTCGGACACGAACGCGAGCAATGTAGAGAAAACTAGTGTCTCTCCTTTCTGGCGTGTATAGGTGGGTGTTAGGACAGTGTGGTGGCGAAGGGAAAGACCTCGCGGTGGTCCGTGGCGTCCAGCATAGCGGGGCGGCGTGGCCGTGCCCACAGCGGCGTGCATGCATGTGGGCATCGCATGTACGTTCGGCATTGGCCTCGGCGGTATCTCTGGTGTGTCAGTGATCGAACGAGGGGACGAGATTGAGGGTGCATCCCGACGTTGACCTAGAAGTGGCGGCGAGCATAGCCGTTCTGACCATGACGATATCGGCATTGGCATCGTTTGGAGGCTTTGGTGCTCGAATCAAGGTGGGATTTGTTTCTTGTAGGACAAAATGAATTTGAAACAAGTTTCATGTTGAAGGTTAGGTAACGTTGAAGGTTAGGTAACGAAAGTTTGTAACTATCCCAAAATTATACTAGCGCCATGGTGAGGTTCTTTTTGATAGAGGTATACGGTTGGGCAAAAAAATTTGACACTTTTTAGATAGGGTTCCTTGTTGTTACACGTATGGCATCATGTATGGAAAATTTGGGGTCATTTGGAGATGTTCGAAAAAATCACTTTGCTTAAGCGCATGCCGTTTCGTCTCGCTGAAACCAGCTTTTCTAACAAGGTGATTTTTTCTACCTTCTCTAAATAACCTCAAATTTCATACAGCTGATCTTCTATACATAGATAGATAGATTGTTTCGTTTTTACATTTTTCGAACTTTTTATTTCCCTTTATAATACCCAATTGATTTTCAGGTCAAAACCTCAAAAAACAGCATCATGTATGGCATCATTTTCACCCTAAATTTCAAATTTTGTGAAACTTTCCCTTTTAGATATTCCTTGTTGTTATAGGTATGGAATCATGTATGCCAAACTTGGTTAGGTCTCACTGAAACCAGCTTTTGTAACAAATTAGGTTTTTTCTACCTTCTCTAAATGACCTCAAAAATCATACGTGATAGGTTTATCATTCTATACAAAGATAGGTAATGGCTACAAGAAATCGGTGATGGTTTATCATTTTTTGCGTGAAAAGTAATGGCTACAAGAGATCGGTGATGGTTTATCATTTTTTGCGTGAAAAGTAATGGCTACAAGAAATCGGTGATGGTTTATCATTTTTTGCGTGAAAATTAATGGTTACAGCAAATCGGTGATGGTTTATTATTTTTGCGTGAAAAGTAATGGCTACAACAACTCGGTGATGGTTTATCATTTTTTGCGTGAAAATTAATGGCTACAACAAATCAGTGATGGTTTATCATTTTTTGCGTGAAAAGTAATGGCTACACCAAAGGGAATCGGTGATGGTTTATCATTTTTTTGCGTGAAAAGTAATGGCTACAACAAATCGGTGATGGTTTATCATTTTTTTGCGTGAAAAGTAATGGCTACAACAAATCGGTGATGGTTTATCATTTTTTGCGTGAAAAGTAATGCCTAAAAGAGTTTATAATTTTAGAGCATGAAAAATAATACAGAAAACCGCCCTTTAGCATACTTAGAGGGTGGAAGCTAACCGCCGACAGAGAGAGAGAGAGAGAGGGGTTATCCTGCCCGTTCCCTAGATCATACGATCAACGGTCGGCGGGCACGATCCGTGTGACATGGGCTAGACCAATCAGGGCAATGTTGCACGTCTGCGAGAATTTGTGAAGAGAGGGCAAAACTGAGTAGTATCAAGAAACCAAGGGCACCTGAGTAGTAAACAGACTAAGGGATTCAAATTTGAGATTTAAAAAATGGAAAATGCGTGGTTTGTACAATGAAACCCATCTTGGCCTACCTCAAACTATTGTAATACAAATATACATTAGTGTGAGAATTGTGGCCTCATTTAGACAAAGTATGTTTTGGGGAAAGCTGTTTTGGGAAGGGCTTATTGTGGAAAACCATGCACCTTCATAGCTACTAGGTGATTTGAGAAGTGGCAATTTGTGGTAAAACTTGATTTATCTATGATTTATCTATGATTTGAGAAGTGGCAATTTGTGGTAAAGACTCCATGAATAAGTGCCACTCTTTTTTGGATTTTTTTGCACATTAAGGCCCAGTTCTTTTGGCGGCTTCTCGGAGAAGCTGCCCTCCCCCCAGCTTCCTGGGGAAGCCGGTTCTAAAATTTTCCGAGGCTTCTGGAATAGCTAAGGCTAAACTAATTTGGAAGCCTCACAAAATTTTGTCACCGGCTTCCCCAGGAAGCTGGGGGGAGGGCAGCTTCTCGGAGAAGCCGCCAAAAGAACTGGGCCTAAATGACTCATTTAACTAGTTAATCCCATTTGTTGACTCTCTGTTGACCAGCCACTTGAGGGTAAAACTGAGTATATTGCACTAGCCAGTATTAGCACTCAAGGGGAAAACTGAGCACACAAAAATGCTAGTATAAGACTCGAGGGTATACCTGAGTATATCTAAATTTCCAGGGTTAGATTCGAGGACACGTGCAATTGTTGACGCGTAGACGCGGGTCGCGGTGGAGAAGTCGAGACGTGCAATCGTGGACGCGTGTCGCGTGCGAAGTCCAAGACGTGTGCAAATGTGAAGGTAGGACGCGGGTTACCACCCTCCCTTTATTAAATGGCAGAACTCATCGTTGAAACATATATAAGTCAGTTGATAGTATATTTGGTTGACCAACCACTGTTCATTTTAACCCTGCGCCACTGAGCCATATTTTTAGAGAGGAAATAAAAAGAGAAAAAGCAAAAAAGAGAAGAAAAGAAAGAAAAAGATTCAGAGAAAAAAGTGAGAGAGAGTTAGGAGGATGTTCGTCGTCTGTTGTTCATGTTGTCCCGATATGGATGGCCTATAGTAGAGATATCTATCTCCTTTGGTCCTTTGTGCGGAATGGAGGTACCTTATTGCGATACTTGTAAGAGAAGAGCAATGAGACACTAACAAAAGCCATGCCTAATCGTGGTGAAAGTTTTAGCAAAGAGCATCCTCAAATTAGAAGAGTGAAAAATGAGAGATTGTAAAAAGAAAGAAAAAGTGAGGAAATAAGGAGAGAAAGGGCTAAAACTAAGAGGTGCCGCTGACTTGCACTCATAAGCTAAAAAGGGATGCAACCCTTCCACTCATAAGGTGTTAGAGCTAATAAGCAAACACCTAACTTGCCATTCCACCACGGTCAACCAAAAATTCTAGCTTCTTACTCATATATGAGTCCTCTATGAGAGTTTGAATGTTAAAGGACTAGAAGGGTATGACATCCTCCCATTATTTGGTTTTGCAATGCAGGTATGATGAAATTACTAGTCAACTGTTGAGTGAAACGAAAGGTCTCAACAACCTTGTTCATGATTCAATCGAATGCGATGCTAGAACTTTACTTTCTACTACTACCAATTAATCTTGTCCAAATAGTATTGCCATATAATACCTCTCTTACACCATGCATAGATAGAGGAACATGAATATAGTGCATATTTAGTAGCATTGTGTCATTCATTTGTGAAGCTATGTATCGAATACTTGCCATGTTAAATTGTTTATGCATGCATAGAGCAAAGTTCTTGTCAAATTCTTTTATCGCTTATACACTGCGTTTGAGTTGTTTGAGGACAAACAACGAGCTAAGCTTGGGGGAGTTGATACATCCCAAATGTATCTACTTTTCCAAGAACTTTGCTCAATGAATTACTCCGGAATCCCACCATATTTGGATAAAAACTACTGAATCTGATGTTGTTTTTAGCAAAGTCTCATTTTTGTCAAGTTTTCGCAGGAAATAAAATCAGACAAAAAATACCACGGAAGGTTTTCACCAAAACTAAGCATCTGGAGCTTTGGATCACGAGAGGGGAGCCACGAGACTCGTATGAGCCTAGGTGGCGCGGCCCAACTTCTTGGCCATGCCACCCAAGGCCGTTCGACCCTCGATCGTCGTCTCGCCTCCCCCTTCGTGTGGTGCCTTATATACCCTAAAAACTTACGCCCCCAAAAGGACATGACGTATCGCGAAACAGAGTGCCGCCGAGACCACGGTCTTCGTTTCAGGGGCCAGATTGATCCTGCTCTCCACCCCGGAGAGAGGGATTTCGAGGGCTTCTTCATCATCACCGTCACTGACGTCATCACCAATCATCATGTGCTCACTCCCCATCACCATGAGTGAGTAATTCTCTGTAGTTTTAGAGGTGGATGGGTTTAGGATGAGATTGGTCATGTAATCCTCCGCATATGTCGAGATTGGTCTTGTATGAGTGTTGGTACACCTTTGCTATGTTTAATTCTTGTTACTAGGGCCCGAGTAACTTGATTTTAGTACTGAACTTATATTTCTTTATCACATATACGAGGATGGAATTTATCTGCGAGGTGTATCGCTTGTTATTATGTTGATCCTGCGAATCCCCAGGTGACAGGTGGGGAAAAACAAAGGTGAGATGTTGTAATTTCGAGGGTTATGTGTGTTCATGGATCTTAATGCTTTGTTCCGGTCTATTCGGAAGGGTAGACCTTAATTTCTTGTAGTTCCAAGTTGGCCCCGGTGAAATGGGCAAGGTGGACAATAGATGTTATGCAAATTCTCTTAGTTAGTGTTGATAACTATATTTGGAGCACACACCTACACACAACTGAATTAGAGATGAGTGCTATGTTAGTTGGATTACATTACATGATCAATATCATCCATATTGATGGGTTCGTTGCATGGAAAACAAAAAATTTCCTACCGCGAATAAGAACAAAACCAAGATCCAATCTAGCAAGAGGCAAGATCTAATCTATCAAGATCGAAGCAACGAGATGTATGTGAGACTAACCCTCGAAGATTCCAAAGACTACGAGATTAGATCTCGTTGTTGATGTAGTCGATCATCCAGTGCTGCAATCCGGAAGCACTTCCATACTCGGTCGTGCATACGGTGTCGATGAAGCCCGTCCTCTCCCCGTTCCAGCAGGCAGCGGAGGTGTGGTAGATCCCCTCAGAATCCCAGCAGCACGGCGGCGTGGTGGTGGTGGTGGAGGAGAAAAGCTGCAGGGCTTCGCCAAGCCGGTACATCACTATGGAGGAGAGAGGGGCGGCCAGAGCTAGGTCTAAAGGGGTGAACGCCCCTGCCCCCTCCCCTCTTTATATAGGGGGGAGGTCGGTTTGGGTGGCCCCCAATTCCCCAAACCCATCTAGGGCCGGCGGCCAAAGGGGGGAGGGCGAATTCTTCCCCCCAAGTTGATCCCCCTAGGGTTTTGGGGAAACCCTAAGGGTGGCCGGCCTGGGCCTTGAGGGGCATGTGCCCCTAGCCCATTAGGCTAGGGTGCATCCCCTCGGCCCATGCTAGGCCTCCTAGGGTCGTGGGCCCACTGGTGGGACCCCCAGAACCTTCTAGAACCTTCCCGGCCTTTCACCATCCCGAACTTTTCCGAAACCTAGAAATCAACTTTCCTTATATGAATCTTATTCTTCGGACCATTCCGGATCTCCTCGTGATGTCCTGGATCCCATCCGAGACTCCGAACAAACTTCGGACTCCATCTCATATTCTTAATCTACTTATGCGACATCGAACCTTAAGCGCGTCACCCTACGGTTCGTGAACTATGCAGACATGGTCGAGACTCCTCTCCGACCAATAACCAATAGCGGGATCCGAGATCCATAATGGCTCCCACACATTCAACGATAACTTAGTGATCTTGAACCATTTACATACGATACCGATTCCCTTTGTCACGCGATACTTTACTTGTCCGAGGTTCGATCATCGGTATCTCCATACCTTGTTCAACCTCGTTACCGACAAGTACTCTTTACTCGTACCGTGGTATGTCATCTCTTGTGACCCAGTCACATGCTTGCAAGCTAATTAGACGACATTCCACCGAGAGGGCCCAGTATATCTATCCGTCATCGGGATGGACAAATCCCACTGTTGATCCATATGCCTCAACTCATACTTTCCTAATACTTAATCCCATCTTTATAACCACCCATTTACGCAATGGCGTTTGATGTAATCAAAGTACCCTTCCGGTGTAAGTGATTTACTTGATCTCATGGTCGAAGGACTAGGTAACTATGTATCGAAAGCTTATAGCAAGTTGAACTTAATGACTTGATCTCATGCTACGCTTATTTGGGTGTATGTCTATTATATCATTAACCCAATGACATAACCTTGTTATTAACAACATGCGATGTTCATGATCACGAAACCATGATCATCTATTAATCAACAAGCTAGTTATACAAGAGGCTTACTAGGGACTCCTTGTTGTTTACATAACACACATGTATCAATGTTTCGGTTAATACAATTATAGCATGGGATGTAAATATTTATCATAAACACTAAAATATAACAATAATTAATTTATTATTGCCTCTTGGGCATATCTCCAACAGCCTCCCACTTGCACTAGAGTCAATAATCTAGTTTACATTTGTAAAGATATAACACCTTGGCCTTCTGGTGCTTATCATGTTTTGCTCACGGGAGAGGTTTTAGTCAACGGATCTGACACGCTCAGAAACGTATGTATTTTGCAATTCATTTGCGTCTCAATGCATCACTTATTTTCCAAATGATTTGGCATTAATTGTATATGCTTAGTCCGCTGGTGGAACCTTAATTCCGTGGTCTGAAGTAAGTCACTAATATTGTCACATAAAATATAGCTTCAAAGTTCTGACACTATCAGAACTACACCAAGTTCTCAAAGAACTCCTCGACTTAAACATCCTCAGTCATTGTCAAAACAATGACATACTCTGCCTTCGTTTGTAGAATCCGTCACACTATTTAGAACTCATCTAAATTTAGCATAGACTTCTTCTAGCTCATTGTGCTACCTTTTAAACAACACTTAGCCTAATTGAGATTGAAAATTTATTTTTATATGTGATCAAACTAATATCGGTGCAACACCTTACAGCGATTTGTTTGTCATTACCCCATACAAAAACTATCTATATATATATATATATATATATATATATATATCCTTGGTTCTTCTAAAGCACTCAGGGATATTCTTACTGTTGTCCAATGATCATTACATGAATCATTCTGGTATATGCTCGTAACACTTTAGAGCACAGGACATATGACTTTGTACATATTATTCGTGATCTAAAATCACTCATGTGTTTTTACTCATTGAGTGTCAAATACACTCAAGTCTTGTTAAACCTTCACATGGAAAAGAACACCTTCGTAATATTTTTTATATTGAACTACTTCAATATCCATTCTATGAACTTTGACTTAAACTTATTATGTGTTTCAATCTATCTTCATAGATATTGGCACTAAATATGTTTCAGTCCATATCCTTTCATTGAAGTTAATTCTCAATGAAACCTTTTAATCACATCAAGTATATAATTACATTATTTATAATCAATGATATGTCATCCACATATAATATTATAACTATGTCTCAGCGCTCCCACTTAATTTCTTGCAAATGCAAGCATCTTCATCGTTTCTGATGAAATCAAAAACACTTTGACTATTTCATCCGGTGAAGATTCCAACTCCGCGATACTCACTTCATCCAATTGAAGTTTGTATACCTATCTAGTATTCCACGGACCAGCAAAACTCTTGGTTTGTATCTAGTATACATCCTTCATACACACTGCTGGTAAGGAATGTATTTCTGCCATCCTACTATCATATCTCATAAAAGAAATATGTAACGATTACTAGAATAATCCACATAGACTATAAGCATCGCTACGAAAGATCTAATCTTATCGTAGTCAACTCTTTGAACTTTGTCATAAACAACTTTTCGACAAGTCGAGCTTCTTCAAGGATATTCCATACAAGTCCATCAATTTTATAGATCCATTTACTTCAAAAAGTATTCACCTATCTTCGATTTCATGGCGCATAGCCATTTAACGGAGTCAGGACCCATCATAACTTCTTTGTATGTAGTTGGTTTATCATTGTTCAAAATCAATCCTTTGTCCACAAATCATTTATTTGATCACAAAGTAAACCACCTCTACAAGGTTCAATAGGTACTTTGATCTCCATGACTATAACGCTTTGTAGACATGGGAGCCATGATCATCGTGGCCGCTTACGGAACCATTTCCGATGATGCGCTACTCTGATCATCATGCATGCTCAGGTTCATGAACCTTATCAAGTTCCATTGTCCTCCCACTCAAATACTTCGCTAGAAAACAATTTCTTGGAAATAAGCAAGTAACATTAACAAACACTTTTGTCTTTTACTTCATAGTGGAAAGAATTCCCAATTTGATTCTCTGGGATAACCAACAAAGATATTCATCTGATTTTGGTTGTAAACTCATTTACTTATGCTACGCATACCAAAAATTTAAGAAAAGACTATTAGGGTGTATACCCATGCCATAACTCATATGTTGTCATTTCAACGGATTATGATGGCGCTCTATTTAGTGTAAAAGCGGTAGTCTCTAAAGCATAATCCACAAAAATATAATGGCGTTATTTTATTTTATCTCATCATTAATCCAACAGGTTTGGATACGTCTCTGATACTCCATCATCACTATGATACTTCAAGAAACGTGAGGTTGTAGAACAATTTCATAACTCTCTTAGATGTTCGCTAAAACTCGTAATTCAAATATTTCCACCATTATCCAATCATAGATATTTGACTTTTCTATTACGATGATTTCCACTTCATGCTGAAATTTATTTGAATCCATTAAAATGTTTCAAACTTCTTCTTTATCGAATAAATATATCCACATATATATACTCAATTCATTGTTGGAAGTTTTCATGAAGTAGAAGAATCTCCCACGCACAACTATTCCCAGTGAAACACATACATCATCATGTATGTTTCCATTAAGTTAGTTGCCCGTTCAACTTTTGTCCTATGAACGGTATTTCAGTCATTTTCTTTAGAAGAGATTTGCAAGCGCCAAACGATTCAGAAATCAAATGACTCCAAAATCCATTTGCATGGAGTTCCTTCATGCGTCCTTTCTAACATGACCTAAATGGCGGTTCCACTTATAAGTGGAATTCACATCATTTGCCTTATGACATTTTAGCGTCAGTGTTATGCATGTGTGCTTCACCATAAAGATTTATAATAACTTATCCATCATACATGGAATGCTGTTACAATTTGAACAACTCATTGTTTTCATTTAACCAGAACAAAACAACAATTATAAAGTTCTTTATTATAAATCTGAATGGCTAGACAGAATGCCAACGACGAACATAATAACACTTTATTTTTGTTCCAGACGTGCATTCCTATCATATTCCTTTTCAGTCACTTAGGCCTCTAGCTGTGCATTCGGTTAAATCGGTTAAGTCGGTTCAGTAAATACGGTCATTCGGTAAATACGGTTTTAATACTTCGGTAAATACGGTTTTGTACGAGGATACGGTTCGGTTTCGGTAATAACCAATAAAGTTCGGTTAGGTTTCGGTAATAACCAAATTAACCAAAGTTGACGCGAATTTTTAAATAACAGACAACCTTTTGCATGAATTTTCTAAAAAGCTAACAACCAAACCAAAATGTATTCTCCAAGTGTAAATTTTAGCATCACCCTATCGTATCTGCTGTGGACTATGTAGAAGAAGTTGCGTCATGGCTGCCATCACCAGTATCAAAGTGTGCCATGGGCCATGGCTGCAGTAAAAGGAAAAGGAAATAGCTTGACATTTCATTTACTGTAAAGAATATCTTTACAAAATATGGGAAAGAAGGGTGTGTTTGGTATCAAATATTAACACAAATATCCCTACCGAGGAGAGCAACGCGCAAAGAAATTAGCTTGTAACTACTAGTGTACGTGGATTAATTCCTCACCTAAGCAACGCAACCAAGGATCTAATTTTGCTCGTGTGATCTGTAGCTCTAACAAGCCTAGCTGAATCTAGCCTAGCAAGACAAATCGGGCAATGGAATCAAACAAACGGCTAGAGGTCGCCGGAGAGCCATGAAGGGGATGGAGCGGCAGATCCTGAGGCTGGGCGTCGCCGGACTGTCGGAGAGGTGAGAGCCGGATGGTGCTCCACCGGCACCCAGCTAGGATTCGCGTTCGCGGCCGCCGCCGTGCGAGAGACGAGGTCACGATGGGGCCTGTGCCGCTGTGGCTTTGCGTGTTGGTCTGTTGGATCAGAGATTCAGAGCAGTCACTAGTTATGATGGGCCTAGGCGTTTGGAAAACTTGGGCTGGGCTAGGCGTTTCGGTTAGTTTCGGTAAAAACTACAGTTTTTCGGTTTTTAACTGAAATAACCGAAATTCTTATGGTTAGCAATTTTGGTAACTTAAACCTAACTGAAAAACTGAAAAAACTGAATTTTGGTTACAGTTAGGTTTTTTACGGTTCGGTTTTCAGTTTCGGTTCGGTTTTGTGCAGCCGGACTTAGGCCATTGTATTCTTGTATTGAGTTGTTTTGTATGACACCTCATACCAACCAATATGGTACAAATACCCAAGAATTTCTTTGTGTGACCAAAACAAGGAATACAATCATAACATGTATATCATCTATATACACCTGAGCTATTACTTTCTAGTCTTTTCTTTCTTTCTGCCAAAAAACTTTTGTAGTTTCTCTTTTAGCTTTTCTCATTCTCAGAAAACACTTCACCTTCAATAACTTCTAGGTCCATTGGTCAAATACCAATAACCTTGAGGTTCTTACTTTGAAGTTGATCATCACATGACAAGTGTTCCAGATTTCACTATTAGTAACCTTTTAATGTGATGAACAATTTCACTCATAATTTGTATTCATCAAATCATGACGACTTTCCGAGACCATGTTTGTACATGCTAGGCTCGTAAAGTTTAACCTTAGTACTCGTATGTGAAAAAACTGGCTTGCACCCGTTGTATGCACACGTAGAATCTATAACACATGATCATCACGTGATGCTTCGAAAAGACGAGTCTTAGCAACGGTGCATACTAAGGACAATCACTTCATGGATGTGCGAATATCATTAGTGCCCAACTAGTTGGAGGATTGGGACGCCTGGCGTCTTCAACCTTCGTACATTCCCATAAAACTTATGAGTTTATGTAGTCTCACTAGATTATATTCTATCATCTTGCAATAAGGTCTTAGATATCACATATATCTCATACCTTGCTTATTTCTGAAAACAAAATTTCCAGCTCCTTACTTTTCAAACGGATTTGAACTTCAAGTTTCACGGAGACAAGACGATTTGGTACTAATTGAAACCATTGCTCTTTGAATCATCAATGTGAGGTTTACTAAAAGTTTGCATTAGGGCTTAATCATATCTTGATTATTTAACAATACGGTACCAGTCCGTAAAGTTACTTGTCAGACTTAACAGTATTTCTATCTCAATTACAAGACTAGTGCATGGTAGATAACGGATGCCAATTCTACAAATTTAATTCAAAATACTATTCAGACTATGTTCATGATAATTAGTTCATGTTTTAATCTAATTACTAATAAACTCCCACTTAACTCAACATCCCTCATAGTTGTTTAATGGTACACGATCCATATCCACTACACCAAAACCGATCATCACGTGAGATGATGTAGCTTCAATGGTGAACATCAACATGTTGATCATATCATCCATATGACTCGTGTTCAACCTTTCGGTTTCATGTGTTCCGAGGCCATGTCTGTACATGCTAGGCTCGTCAAGCAAACCCAAGTATTTCCGCGTGTGCAACATGGCTTGCACCCGTTGTATGTGAACGTATAATCTATCACATCACTTTATTATCTTGATATTAATGTGAGGGATCATCTTATAATGCTACCGTCGCGATCTAAGTAAGATAAGATGCATAAAGGATTAACATCTCATGCAATTCATAATATGTGATATGATATGGCCTTTCTTCTTGTGCTTTTGATCTCCATCTCCAAAGCACACGAGCATGATCTCCATCATCACCAGCATTGCACCAAGGTCCATGGCGCCGCTTCATGGTTGTCCATCACTTATAGCTACTATAACAACTACTTGAAATAAAGCTATTACATGATGAATAGACACGCAGGTCTTAACAAATTTAAAGACAACCATTAGGCTCCTGCCGGTTGCCATAATACAATAATGAACATCTCATACATCAAATATAATCATCATCACATCATGGTCATATCACATCACCAAACCTTGTAAAAACAAGTTAGACGCCTCTAATTTGGTTTGCATATTTTACATGGTTTAGGGTTTTCGAGTAAGATCCAATCTACCTACGAACATGAACCACAACGGTGATACTAGTGTTGTCGATAGAAATAGTAAATTGAATCTTAACTATGGTGAGAGAGACAGACACCCACAAAGCCACTTATGCAATACAAGTTGCATGTCAAGCGTGAAGCAAGTCTCATGAGACGTGGTCATGTAAAGTTAGCCCGGGCCGCTTCATCCCACCATCTCGCAAGATCAAAGTACACATAACTAAAGACAACAAAAGCATCAACGCCCACAAAACCATTGTGTTCTACTCGTGCAACGGATCTATGCATAGACACGGCTCAGATACCACTGATGGGTTCGTTGCATGGAAAACAAAAAATTTCCTACCGCGAATAAGAACAAAACCAAGATCCAATCTAGGAAGAGGCAAGATCTAATCTATCAAGATCGAAGCAACGATATGTATGTGAGACTAACCCTCGAAGATTCCAAGCCTACAAGATTAGATCTCGTTGTTGATGTAGTAGATCATCCAGTGCTGCAATCCGGCAGCACTTCCGTAATCGGTCGTGCATACGGTGTCGATGAAGCCCGTCCTCTCCCCGTTCCAGCGGGCAGCAGAGGTGTGGTAGATCCCCTCGGAATCCCAGCAGCACGGCGGCGTGGTGGTGGTGGTGGAGGAGAAAAGTGTGGCTTCGCCAAGCCGGTACATCACTATGGAGGAGAGGGGGCGGCCAGAGCTAGGTCTAAAGGGTGAACGCCCCCTGCCCCCTCCCCTCTTTATATAGGGGAGGTCGGTTTGGGTGGCCCCCCAATGCCCCAAACCCATCTAGGGCCGGCGGCCAAAGGGAGGGGAATTCTTCCCCCCCCAAGTTGATCCCCCCTAGGGTTTTGGGGAAAACCCTAAGGATGGCCGGCCTGGGCCTTGAGGGGCATGTGCCCCTAGCCCATTAGGCTAGGGTGCATCCCTCGGCCCATGCTAGGCCTCCTAAGGTCGTGGGCCCACGGTGGGACCCCGAACCTTCTAGAACCTTCCCGGTCTTTCACCGGAAAATCCCGAACATTTCTGAAACCTAGAAATCAACTTTACTTATATGAATCTTATTCTCCGACCATTCCGGACCTCCTCGTGATGTCCTGGATCCCATCCGAGACTCCGAACAAACTTCGGACTCCATCTCATATTCCGAATCTACTTATGCGACATCGAACCTTAAGCGCGTCACCCTACGGTTAGTGAACTATGCAAACATGGTCGAGACTCCTCTCCAACCAATAACCAATAGCGGGATCTGGAGATCCATAATGGCTCCCACACATTCAACGATAACTTAGTGATCGATTGAACCATTTACATACGATACCGATTCCCTTTGTCACGCGATATTTTACTTGTCCGAGGTTCGATCATCGGTATCTCCATACCTTGTTCAACCTCGTTACCGAAAGTACTTTTACTCCCACGTGGTATGTCATCTCTTGTGACATCACATGCTTGCAAGCTAATTAGACGACATTCCACCGAGAGGGCCCAGAGTATATCTATCCGTCATCGGGATGGACAAATCCCACTGTTGATCCATATGCGTCAACTCATACTTTCCGATTACCTAATCCCATCTTTATAACCACCCGTTTACGCAATGGCGTTTGATGTAATCAAAGTACCCTTCCGGTGTAAGTGATTTACATGATCTCATGGTCGAAGGACTAGGTAAATATGTATCGAAAGCTTATAGCAAGTTGAACTTAATGACTTGATCTCATGCTACGCTTATTTGGGTGTATGTCCATTATATCATTAACCCAATGACATAACCTTGTTATTAACAACATGCAATGTTCATGATCACGAAACCATGATCATCTATTAATCAACAAGCTAGTTATACAAGAGGCTTACTAGGGACTCCTTGTTGTTTACATAACACACATGTATCAATGTTTCGGTTAATACAATTATAGCATGGGATGTAAATATTTATCATGAACACTAAGATATAACAATAAATAATTTATTATTGCCTCTTGGGCATATCTCCAACACATATATCACCCCGTTGCTGCCTCATGCCTAAGTTTTTAGCCACTGCAAGTTTCACATTACTACTTCCAGTGAAAACTGGAAATCTGGTGCTTTTATTTACTGTTTTCTTTTACTGCTTTGAATCAACTGCTATAAAATCTCCACTTGTTTTGTGAGTTTATTGATATACAGGTGTGGTTGAGAGTGACGTCTCGATTGCTAAAGTCTTATTCGTATTCTTGTGTTCTCCTTGAGTCAAACTATAAATTTGGGTAATACTTCCCATTAAAGATTTCAGCGATCCCATATACTTGTGGGTATCAATGATGTTAGGTTCATGCTATGAACTCAAAGCATCTTACCGGAAATCCAGATCTTCATCTCTAAAGAGGAATGCATGACCGAACAAAAAGGTCAAGGTGACAAAATCTTCTATTCTTTCTAAATTAATGGCATGTTTAAGAATATTAGAGGTCTTCGAGACTTTGCTAAACACTTACACATTGCGGAATGTATCCAGGAACATAGTTTATATTTTGTTCCTATTTCTGAGATAGGCAAATGGAACTACTCAAATAGTCTTCTAAATCGCCTTTCAGGCGGGGAATACTTTGTTTGGGTATCCCGACCGCCTCGTGGGCGTTCTGATGGTCTCTTAGTCGGTATCAGATCCTCAACAATGGAAATATTAGATACTTCGGTGGTGATTTTCACATAAAAATCACATCCGGAATAAATATGACAATTTTATTTGAAGTTTGGTTGTCGTATACGGAGCTGCTCAGGATGCTTTCAAACCTGCCTTCCTTCGAGAGATGGTTAATCTAGCAAAAGAAAACCCGTACCCTAACATCATAAGAGGGGATTTTAATTTTCTTAGATATCCACACGAGAAGAGCAAGGGTAAGTTCGACAACCATTGCATTTTTTATTCAATGTTGTCACCGACAGTTTGGATTTAAGGAAGATCTTAATGGTTGGGATATAGTTTACCTTGGATAATAGTCTTTCGGAGTATACTTAAGAGAAATTAGATCGCGTATTAATGGACTCGGAATTGGAATAAAAATTTGATGTGTTCTCTCTATGGGTTCTACCTCCGATCGAGGCTCTGTCGGATCATGCTCCTATAGTATTGACCACTGGAACTCCAGCACCCAGCGTAGACGCCAGTTCAAATTTGAACTAGGATGGTTACATAGGGATGGATTCTCATATATGGTCAAAAATGTATGGGAGAAGCATGTCGTAGGTCAGACCCCCATCCAAAGGTGGAATAACAAACTGCGCTCTATGCGGAGATTCCTTAGCGGGTAGGCGTGACACATGACTGGGGTGCTCAAACAAGAGAAACTCTTCCTATCATCGAATATTGATGATTTATAGGCAATCGCGGAAGTGAGACCGCTCACTACGTGAGAAATTGATCTTAAAAGTCAATATAATGCAAACTTAGTCGGTCTTGCTGCGTGAGGAGAAACTCAAATGGTAGCAGCAATCTAAAGCTCAGTTCCCGCTGGAAGGAGATTCGGATACGAGATACTTTCATAGTGTCCCCAATGGTAGGCACAGGAAGAAACTCATTCATTTTCTTGTTTAGGAGGAGGGCACAATCGAGGGTCATGAGCAGCTCAAGTCGTATATTACGTCTTACTACAAAGCACGTCTTACTACAAAGGACTATTCGAAGCCTCAGAGGAATCCACTCTATCCTTGGATGAATCCAGGATTGATGATATTCCTCAAGTGTCCCTTACAGCTTATTATTCAGAAGAGGAAGGTAAGAAAGTTGTTTTTCATATGGGGCATAATAAGGCACCTGGTCCTGATGATTTTCCTGCGGATTTTTTTCAGAACTTCTGGGACACTATTAAGACTGATTTATTGGATCTGTTCGGACAACTGCATGCCGGACAGCTTGAGATTTTCCGCATCAATTTTGAGGAGATTATTCTACTACCAAAAATTAATGATGCGGATAGGATTCAACAGTATAGGCCAATATGTCTTCTTAATGTTTGATTTAACATTTTCATTAAAGTAGAAACTATTCTACTCAATTCGGTGGCTGATCACGTGGTGCGAACCACTCAGACTAATTTCATGCAAGGCAAATATATCCTAGACGGTGTAGTAACCTTGCATGAAACAATCCATGAGTTGCATCGTAAAAATTTGAATGAGGTAGTCCTCAAAATCGACTTTGAAAAATCCTATGATAAGGTCAAATGGTCTTTTCTGCAACAAACTCTCAGAATAAAAAGCTTCTCTGAAGAGTGGTGCGCATTAATTAATAACTTTGGTTTTAGAGGAAGTGTTGCCATTAAGGTCAATAATGAAGTTGATAGATATTTCGAGACAAAAAAGGTGTTGAGGCAAGGTGATCCCCTATCTCCAATGTTATTTACATTGTGACATATATGCTAGCCATTATTACTGAGCATGCTAAAATTGATGGTTAAATTGAAGGAGTGGTCTCCCACTTAGTTGATGGTGGAGTGTCTATCCTTCAATACGCCGACGACACAATCCTCTTTATGGAACATGACCTGGAAAAGGCGCAAAATCTGCAATTAATATTATCAGCGTTCGAGCAATTATCGGGTCTTAAGATAAATTTCCATAAGAGTGAATTGTTTTGTTTTGGCGAGGCCCAAGACAACGCTAACCTATATGCCAAACCTTTCGGGTGTGGGCTGGGCGGCTTCCCAATCAGTTGTTTGGGCATTCCGATTCACCATCGGAGGCGCACGCTTGCTGAATGGAAAATCGTCGAGGAAAGATTGCAGAAACTCCTTAGTAGTTGGAAATAAAACTTACTATCTCTAGGTGAAAGGTTAGTTCTCATAAATTCAGTACTCATAAATATGGTACTGTATATGATCTCCTTCTTCCAACTGCCTAAAGGAGTTTTGCATAGATTGGATTATTTCTGCTCAAGATTCTTCTGACAGGGAGATAGTGAAAAGAAGAAATGCAGGTTGACAAAATGGAATGTTATTTGTCGTCCGAGAGATCAAGGTGGACTGGGTGTCCATGATCTCGAAGTTAAAAAAATAGAGCCTTGCTTGGGAAATGGCTGTCTAGGTTGTTAATTAAGGAAAGTGTTTGGCAAAATCTATTGTGGAAAAAGTATGTTGGCTCAAAAGCGATTTCTCAGATTATATGGAAATCTGGTGATTCTCATTTTCGGGATGCCATTATGAAAATAAAATGAATTAGTGCTAGGAGGAACTAGACACTAAATGATACAGTAGAAGCGGGACCTCGGTGTGAGAATTCCAGAAATTCGCTCCTGACAGGATTTGAACTTTGATCGTTGGGGTGCACCACTGCGACCCCAACCACAACTAAAAAACATTTTTCCCAATATAGTTCTTTCTCCATGAGGGATGGGTCAGAGATAAGGTTGTGTGAGAATAAATGGTTATGAGCGACCACTTTTCGAGAACAATATCCAACTTCGTATAATATTGTACGGCATAAAGGTGATACCTTAGCAAAGGTGATGGAAACATCCCCAGCGATTATGATGTTTAGGCATGATCTCATTGGACCCTGGTTGGCATCTTGGAATGAATTGCTTCAGCAGTTAGCTTTAGTCTAGCTCATATAGGGGTACGATGAATTCCGCTGGGGACTTATCAAGAATGGTGTTTTCTCGGTAAGCTCCATGTATGAAGCGTTACTAGAACCCGTCCAACCGGTACTTAATAATAAATTTATTTGGAAGATGAAGATACCATTGAAAACTAAGGTTTATGCATGGTATCTCAGGCGCGGTGTTATTCTTACTAAAGATAAGCTTGCCAAACGCAGGTGCCATGGATGTACGAAATGCGTTTTTTCTTTTCACGAAGACGAGATAATAAAACACCTTTTCTTCCGGTGTCGATTTGCTAAGTCTATATGGTGAATCATTCGGATAGGTTCTACCTTATATCCGCCACGAAGCATTGCAAATATTCGGATAGGTTCTAGGTTCAAGTTACTTATTAGGGTGGGAGCGATTGCCGTCTTATGGTTGATATGCTTATGTAGGAATGACAAGATTTTTAATGACAATTGAGTGATTGCCGTCTTATGGTCGATATGCTTATGTAGGAATGACAAGATTTTTAATGATAATTTCTTTTCTCTTATGCATGTCATCTACCAGACTACCACTTTGCTCCGTTCATGGTCGTCGCTTCATCGCACGGTGAATTGCGACCTCTTTACAGATATGGCGAATGATTGTACTACCCAACATGGGTGACTGCATAATCGTAAGATAGTACCCCCTCATGTCTAGTTTAACTATTCATTGTGTACCCTTTGTGTCTGATTTCTTTGTGTTTGCGTTTTACTTTGAACCTCTTGGACAACTGTGTGCATCTTAGTTATACAGAGGTTGTAAATAGTGCTTAAATTTTTAAAATAATAAAGCGCTCTTTATCCCAAAAAAATCGATGGTACAATGTGGTAGGATAAGTTACAAAAAGGCTCAATATACTTGTTCACTACCAGCCAATTTATGGGTGCTGTCTACAAAGATTAGCAGTGACGTACCTCAGAAAGGATTAGGTGAGAGATTCACGATCTCTCTTTTTTAGCTTCGCTTGCATCTTATTGAACTTCTCCTTTCCTTTCTCCAGAAGAGGATCGACCACTACATAGTCATTTGGATCATCCTTTCTAGTCATACCATCCTGTAAAGATAAAATTGCTTCATGAATCAATATCCCTTGGGTGTATGTGACTATGTGTGCACAAGAAAATAACGCGGGGAGGATGCCAGCCTACCTTTGAAGTTTCGAAAGTGAGACGATAGGTGTGCCACTCTTTGTCGCCCTCGCCATCTTCTGCCTTTGTTTCTGTATTAGTAGCCTTATTACTAAGAAATGAAGCCTTGAACTTCTGTAACCTTGCTAGTCTAACAGAAAAAAAAACAATGTTTAAGAAACATTTAGGCGCTCATCTTTAAATGCAGAAATTGGCAGGTGGCACGGAGGAATATGAATATGTGTGATCCATCTTGTAGTGGCACGGAGGAACGTGGTCATGATAAAGCAGAAAAATAGTACCTCCTCTTCACGGCCTTGGAGTCTGCGTTTTCTCTGTTTCTTCAAATGTTTTTCTTGTTCAGCTGGATTTAGCAGTTGCAAATTAACATCTCCTCTGGACATCCTTTCAGTATTGGCTTAAGAGCTAATACCTCTGTTCTTCAAAGATAGTTTCCGTGATTTCGATGACTGGTGATCATCTTCTTCTTCTTCATCATCACCATCACTCATGTGGACATTATCTGCATACTGTTAATAACTTCAGAATAAGGTTTTGGATTAGATAGCTAAACAGTACGCTAATGTTTCAGATGCATGCACGCAAGACTCTTCTTCCAGTATCATAAGATATAAGTCTAGATTACCATAAGTCATATTTAATGCATGGTACCCCTGCTACAGACAAAATTATGATTGCGCAATCTGCATAACCAAACTATTTATCAAAATGTCAAGGTAATGAAGAATGACTGGCATAACTCATTGCCATTCAGAATGGTGATGTCCCTGCGTAACTAGGTGCTAATTACTCCCTCCATCCCCTAAGATAAGATGTTTTGCCACCTGGTAACTCATGAACACTTGTCAGTGGTGTGAGTGAGACACTTATCAATTAAGTTTTCAGAAAATGATCACTTGGTATTAGACAAGTAAATAGATCAGGACTACAAGGATACATAGGAATACTGCAGGTTGTTGCTCAAAAGAAAGGACGATCCAGTCGTTTAAGACATCATAACAACAACCTAAATGTTTGAACTAAATGACAGGTGTATCGTTACTAATAGATATATATGCAAAAGACTACGGGATGAGATTGTTGGAAATTTCTGAATAGGTGTATATGTTTGCGTTTGATGCTAGACAGTAACCAAGCTCGGTTCATTGTTATGTTTAGAGATTGTGACAGATACGATGTTTGTAATTCTGAGGTCGTGTTTGTTTCTGTTTCTTTGATGATGATATCGGGCATGTTTTCAGTTGTCTTCTTCACTTTTTAACTTGTTCTCAAGCTGTAATCTCATCTCAAATCGTTCGTTTTCTTCTGATATCTGCAGTTATATACTTATACTCTGGCTTTTCATGCTGCCGGTACACGTTCAAACGGACAAAATGGTTTACGCGTGAAGTGATAGCAATGCATTGTGACGCTAATGTATGAGGACTGATGAGACGCCGACGCCCAGAATAGCAAAACCAAAACTAGCACCGGCCGGCACGCAGCACTTGCAGGCTCACCATCACTCATCCGAGCTACCTCTTCTCTCTCGTCTCCATCTCGCTGAGAAGCATGGTTAGCTGCAGTGCAAGGGGAAGTTGCGCGGAAGGCTCCGGCAACAAAACCATGACGACAAGAGCTTCTAATTCCAGTTGCAAGTTTGAAAATTGCTTACCCGATCAGTGCAAGGACTTCACATTTTGCTGCGAAGTCGGTGCCTCCTGTCGATCATCGTAAGTAGCAACCAGGTACCAAGCTCAGTCTGAGGCTGAGCTTTCATTAAATCGGCTTCTCCCCTCTCATGTTCTCTGCTCCCATCACGACACCACACACCAAGTACCAACGCAACGCAACGCAACGCCCGCGGCTGGGCAAAAACCCGCAATGGCGACCTCGTCGCTTTCCTGCTCCTCCTCCCTCGTCTTGATCCTCCTCCTCGTCGCCGTCACGCCGGTCCCGGGCGCCTCCGAGCGACGCCTGCCCATCACGACCACTGTGACCGAGTGCTACCGAGCGACCAACGCCACCAACAGCACCGCGTTCAGCGCCGACGTGCTCTCGCTCCTCGCCGCACTCCCCGCCGCCGCCGAGCCCACGGGCTTCGCCACCCTGCGCTCCGGCCACGCGTTCGCGCGGGGCCTCTGCTTCGACTACGCCGCGCCGTCCGTGTGCCACCGGTGCCTGTCCCTGGCGGCCAAGAACCTCAACCTCACCTCGGGCTGCGGCGCCAACAGCCACAGAGCCGGCATCTGGAGCGACGGCTGCTTCCTCTCCTACGCGGACAACAATGCCACCACGGCCAGCGAGGACGCCCTGCGCCCGCGCGTCATCTCCGGCGCCGACCCGCTCGGCGGCAGCGCCTCCTACTCCGAGCTGCAGCGCCTCGCCTCCGTCGCGCAGCTCTTGGCGCTGAGCGCGGCCGTCAACGACAGCATGCTGGCCACCGTGAACGCGACCGCCGTGTCGTGGGACTACGCGGCTAGGAGCACGACGCGAGTTCTGGCGCAGTGCGCGAGGGACCGCACGGCGGCGGAGTGCGACCGGTGCCTCGACTACTCGGCGCTGGTGGCCGCAAGCTGCTGCTGGGGACTCGACCCTTGGCGTGACGGCGTGGCGGCCGCCGTCCTTGGATTCAACTGCTACCTCCGCTTCGAGGTCTCCACCGAACGGGTGCCCCTGCGACAGAGGATCGGTGAGCAAGTCCCACTCCCTCTCGTCTTCTTCATCACGTAACCAGTTGAGCTGCAAATTTTCTGGTTCCATTAGTTTGAGCTGACAGTGGATACACAATGCACGTAGGAATGGTGGTGAACAATTATCCTTTCACAACCACGGTGTTGTTCGCAGTCATCGTGCTTCTGGTTATGTGGGGTTTGGCCATACTGATTCGGATGATTAAGACTTGCTGGATGAAGAGAAAGATCAGGGCCGTCAACAACAGGAATGCAGCAGCAGCATCAGGTAAACCTTCTCTGATCTAGGCCAAGCGACGGCTTTTGTTTCAACAAAATGCATACATATGTATGACTATCTATATTTTGATCGACTTATTTCCACATAGCATAAGAAAAATATTTCCACAATACGTTTTCTCAATGAACTATGCTGCATATTTGTTTTTTTTTTAGATTTGCTGCATATTTGTTGGATAGAGAAAAAAAATGTGTTTGTCTTACGAAGCTTTACTATGATGCATGTGTTTTTTTTAAGAGAGGAAGTGAAATGGGGAATGATTGTACTACGGCCTCTGCATGAATCAATTTACACAGCAAAATTATGATGCAAACTTGTTTTAGGATCAGACTACGATTTTGTTTCAAGAAAATGCATATGTATGACTGTGCCTATTGTTCGATCTTAGCTCTTTGTACGACTTGTTTCCACATGATAATTGTTAAGTAAAACTTGTCTAGATTCATTGAACCATAAGTATTTAGGACCGGGGGTATAATATATATTTCATAAAAAAAAATCTTATCCGAATGATATATACTCCGTATTTGTTAGAAAAAACGAATTAGTGAGTAAAAAAGTAATAACCGTTTATATTTTCCCATTCCTATATTGCATATGTTTTTTAGAGAAAGAGGAGATACCACCTACGGCCCTCTTTCATGAATCTGATGCACAGAAACAAATAATGTTGGAAACGATCTCAAGGATAAAACTACGACTCCTAGAGTTGAAGTGATGTTTTTAACTTGCAAAAAGTGGAAGATGAAGATGGTTGACTTGAAAAATCATGTTTTAATCAAAATTTGCTTAAATTATTGTGTGTAAACGATTTTGCAGTTAATTGTTGTCAGACAAACGTTGTAAAAGAGACATAACATTCTTTGATAGTCCATTGTTTAGTACTGTATGATCATTTGGCAACCGTTGCTTACAGATAATTTTAATCTGCTACATCTCGTCTCTATGCAGCATCGGTGGCAGCACCTCCGGCTCGGGTGGAGTTTGCGCACGTCCACAGGGCTCAAGCTAGCTAGGATGGTGATCTGGGCAAGGATGGAGGATCTAGCTAAGCGATCTGCAGCGACGAAGCGCGTACTCCTACAAGCCCAGGACAAGGATCATCTCGTTTCTCTTAACCGTTTGTTGTTAAGCACTTAAGCAGGCGTACTAATTAGCCCACCGTTGATGTGAACCTAGAAGTAACAATCCAGAAACACGACTGTTGTTTTTCTTCCTGTGTTTGATGAGTCTCCCCTACTCTTCGCTAAGGAGGTAAAGGTTGCCGTAGTCGGGCACCGCAAGCAATGCCGTGGTGGCCTTCATCCGCTGTAGCGAGGATATCACGTTGCCAACGAAGCACCGCCACGAGCCAAGGCTTTGGGACGGGGACGCACCTACAGACTCCAGTACAGGCACGTCAGAAAGTAGACACACCAGCATCTGCCGAGCATCATCAACTACACGTACCAGTCAGTTCGACTTTGAGCATGTCGCGGTTATCAACGGTCTACCTTGGGCTGGGGATCGTAGCGGCAGTGGCAACTGCTGCTGCATGCGGATGCAGACATACCGATGGATTCCAAGACAAGTTGAGTGCAGCCAATCCAATCCATTAGGGTTTCTGATAGTGAGATTCCTCTAGTCACACAACACCAAAAGTCCGCGTTCTTCATCCAGCAACGACCGGCACGCACTGACGCACCCAGCTGAACAAATAAGGATATGTTGTTAAGAGTACAAACGTACATGATGGTTGATGGATCTCAGATGTTACAGGAACCTTTCTTTCGCAGAGAGTAAACAAATGTGTACTACAATTGCTATTTACACTTTCGTTGACCATGGTACAATTACAAATGCTCCAAATGTGATCACTAACATCCCGAACCTGCATCTGTTATGCTCAGCTTCCAACTGCAACCCAACACCAAAACTGCAGCAGCGGAATTGTGTTGTAGACGGGTTTACATTTTTGTAGCGGAACTGTGTCTGAGGGCAATAGAAGAGTATTTATTAGTTTTTTTCGGGGAGGACATGTATTATTTAACAAGGGACTAGAAATTCACAAGGATTGAGATATGACCAAGAGAGGTGCATTGAGATATGAGACACGATGAATTATATATCAAATGGTACAATGTGGTAGGATAAGCTACACAAAAGGCCCAACATACTTGTTCACTACCAGCCAGTTTATGGGTGGTCTCTACAAAGATTAGCAGTGACGCACCTCAGAAAGGATTAGGTGAGAGATCTGCCAGCCCATTCACGATCTCTCTTTTTTAGCTTCGCTTGCATCTTATTGAACTTCTGCTTTCCTTTCTCCAGAAGAGGATCGACCACTACATAGTCATTTGGATCATCCTTCCTACTCATACCATCCTGTAAAGACAAAATTACTTCATGCATCTATTTCCCTTGGGTGTATGTGTGCACAAGAAAATAAAGCGGGGAGGATGCCAGCCAACCTTTGAAGTTTCGAAAGTGAGACGATTGGCATGCCACTCTTTGTAGCCCTCATCATCATCTGCCTTTGTTTCCGTATTAGCAGGCTTATTACTAAGAAAGGAAGCCTTGAACTTCTGTAATCTTGCTAAAGTCTAACAGAAAAAAAAAACAATGTTTAAGAAACATTTAGGCGCTCATCTTGAAATACAAACATTTGCAGGTATAAGAGACGCAACTGGAATATTAATATGTGATCCATCTTGTAATGGCATGGAGGAACATGGTCATGAGAAAGCAGAAAAATAGTACCTCCTCTTCACGGCCTTGGAGACTGCGTTTTCTCTGTTTCTTCAAATGTTTCTCTTGTTCAGCTGGATTTAGCAGTTGCAAATTAACATCTCCCCTGGACATCCTTTCAGTATTGGCTTCAGAGCCAATACCTTTTTTCTTCAAGAATAGTTTCCGTGATTTTGATGACTGGTGATCATCATCTTCATCATCATCATCATCATCATCATCATCATCATCATCACTCCTGTGGACATTATCTACATATTGTTAGTAACTTCAGAGGCTTAGATTATCTAAACAGTACCGTTAAATGTTCAAAAGTGTTTCAGACACGCACACACACGCACACGCACACACACACACACACACACACGGCTCTTCTTCCAGTATCATACTCCCTCCGTTCCATTCTATACTGCCTATAGTTTTTTGGCACGGAAATTAGCACAAGAGTGTTCTTTACACAAGACCCCCTAGATTAATGATTTGAGATCAGAGTAAAATGAGAGAAATTGGTAACTTCCTAAATTAACATAACAAATCCCACAAATCTCTCTGGTTGACTCTCCATATATGTGCAGCCAGGTTATATTAAGGAAATAAAAACATTGCTTCCCAAATCTAAGGAATCGTTGGGGTCATGCATTAGGAATCTCAATTAATTTTTTCCTTTTTGTTTGGATTTTTTTCACGCATGTAGAGGGGGTAATTGAAAAAGAGCCAAGCTACAACCTTATATGAATTCTGAAACAAATGCCAAAAATCTATAGGCATTATAGAAAGGAACGGAGGGAGTATGATATAAGTCTAGATTACCAAAAATTATATTTTATGCATGGCACCCCTGCTACCAACAAGAATTATGATTGCACAAGCTGCAGAACCAAGCTACTTATTAAAATGTCAAGGTAATGAAAATTAAAGATATTGTTTTCAGTAAGATTATGTTACCAGATTACAAAGACTCGCATAATTCATTGCCATTCAGAATGGTGATGTCCCTGAGTAACTTGGTGCTAATTACTCCATCCCCTAATATAAGATGTTATTACAACCTGCAAACTCATGTAGTGGTTGTAATAACATCTTATATTATGGGACAGCGGGAGTATCAAATATGAATACTTTTCAGTAACGGCAGACCTACGTTGGGGCAAAACCAGGCCGTGGCCCACCCAGCCCAACATATTTTAGCCTATATACTTGTGAAATTTAGCCCAATAAATAGCTCATTTTACCCATCTTCAGTGTATTAGCCCGTCCAACTTTTTGGGCCTAGTTCCGCCGCTGCTTGTCAGTGGTGAGACACTTATCAATTATGTTTTCAGAAAATGATCACTTGGTATTGGACAAGTAAAGAGATCAGGACTACAAGGATACATAGGAATACTACAGGTTGTTGTTCAAAAGAAAGGACGATCCAGTCGTTCAAGACATCATAACGACAACCTAAATGTTTGAACTAAACAACAGGTCTATCGTTCCTAATAGATATATGCAAAAGACAGTTACAGTACATAGGGGAACAGGAACATATAAATAAGGTAGAGAGAATCACAGAACCTGCGAGCTGGTAATTCTTTATCCTTCCGATGAGATTTATCTGTGCCGAAGAGAGTGAAATAAATTGCTCAGTTTTCAAACTTGTGTAGCAGCAGGAAATTACGTAATCCTGACTCTCATTAAGTCGATCATGGTACAGTACATTGCTGGACAGAAGTATTCCAGATATGGAGAATGACTGTCTTAATAAAAAGTTCAGAAACTGGAGCAGTAAGTTACCTTTCTTGGATTTTTCACTAGGTCGTGTATCCCCAAGCTCCCTACGTTTTTTTAGAATTCGTGAACGCATCCTGTTGTCAAAATCCTCCTCGTTCTCGTCTTCAGGAGAATCATCATTTTCTGAATCATGCTCTGGCTCTCTGGAGTCAGTTTTCTTCGAGATTAAAGCCTCCCTGATAGATAGAACAGTTTCATTTTTCTTCTCCTCCTCCTTGGACTGTATGGTTGCAACAAACACAATGGTGTCAAAATTTCACACGATCTTTAAGTATTTGATATTAAACTAGCACCTAATATACAAAACCTGACCAGATTCCAAGATGCAACTCATTCCGAGGTTTGCAGTGTGTAATGGGAAAACTGCAATCCCTCTGATCCACAATAAGTGTTGTGGTTTTAGTTCAAACTTACTTATTATGGATCAGAGGGAGTAATTAACTCGCAGGGATGATAAATAAAAGACAAACCACATAGAAAATGAGTCCAACAAAGCACTCTGTAACAACGTGCTCCTTAGGTAGTTAGTCTGTTAAATGGAGAATGCTAGAAAAAATTAAGAAAATGATCCATTTTGTGACTGTCCTTCTGTAAAATGCTGGTTCTAAACCAGGGAGTAAGCATAATCTACACAGGTACAGCTCAAAAAGATAAGTTTGACAAAGTAGAAAAGATGGTAACACCAATTCCTGGTGTCTGATGGTATGCACACTAACATGGCCAAATGCTACAGAGTATAGAATGCATGTATGCCAGTTAAATAAGGTCTCACCCTGATTCTGTTATTGGGATATGTTTGCTACCAAATGACTGGTTAACGTCTAACAGATTTCATCGACGAGAAGTGACAAAAGGTATAATACTTACCAGTTGTTCAACCTGTGGTTCCACTTTAAGAAAACGGGGATCGTCCAACACGTCATGGATACTTTTTATTTTGTCCTTCACAAAGGAAGCTGCCTCATTATCCTCCTCTTCTACTTCATCTCCAAACGAAAGCACATTAAGTTGCCTATAGAACGAATGGACATGTCAAAACAAACCCAACATCATTATCCTGTCTTGTCAAGGACAGTAGGTTGCAAGATGGAGAGGACATACTTAACAGCTTTCTTTTTTGGTTTACCCTCAGCATCAGCTTTGGCAGCAGGCTGAATCTTCTTAATTTGCCTTGGGACTATATCATCAAATGGGTTCCAGAGTACCTAATAGAAGCAGAAATACATGTAGCTAGTCAATAGATAATTAGGCTTTACCAGAAGAAACCGAAAGATCATAAACACGAGGGGAAAAGCTACCTCCACCGAAAGAATTTTCTGTGGGTACACGGGTCGATCATCTTTATCGGTCTCAATATCAGCCAAGGCCAGAAGGTTGAAGACAGAATCCCCAGTGACCTGAACGCAGACGAACCCACAAAGTCAGCCATAATCACCACCAGCGAAACAAAATGTGCTACACCAAAGACCTACACAATGGCACTCAAGCTAGACAGAGTACCTTCCCGAAAATAGTATTCTTCTTATCAAGCCAATCGCAGCGGTCGAGGGTAATAAAGAACTGGCTTCCGTTCGAATGAGGCGTGCCAGCATTGGCGCACGCCAATAAACCCCTGTGGTTAAACCTCAGGCGCGAGTGGAACTCATCAGAAAACGGGGCTCCATAGATGCTCTCACCACCTGAAAATTGATATCAGACAAATCGTCTGGTTCAATTCAGAGCACCACAAAACCACCAGTCGCACTTATGGCTCAAACAATAGTTAAGCAGGCACAATTTTTCTAAATTTGAGTCAGTAATCAGTAACTTGAACCAACATCCACGATTCATTTCGGTAAAGACCGACAGTAAAATCTGGAATAAGAAACCCTAGATAAGTCTGATTAGGGTTTGGGATCTCACCTGTGCCGGAGCCTGTGGGGTCACCGCCCTGGATGAGGAAGGACTTGATGACCCGGTGGAAGAGGGTGTCGTCGTAGTAGCCCTCCAGGCATAGCTGCACGAAGTTGCGCGTGGCCTTGGGAGCCTCCTTCGCCCACAGCTCAATGTCAATTGGGCCGGCCGTTGTCTGCACCACCACCTTCCCCTTCGTCGGAGGCTCCAGCACGTACACGGAAGACATCTTGACGGCCTCCTCTTCCTCGCCGGCCGCCGCTCAACTCTGGAACTCCGGCAGGTCGGCCTGTCCCGTTGATTGTTGGTTCCGGTGGTCCGGTTCGTACGGGCGCTGTGGATTCCAGAACCGCCTCCACCAGATCTACAATTCCACGAAAACGTAGTTCAGCTATACGTTTTCTTCACACGGAAACGTACTTTTGGTGCTTCAAAGCATCTGCCTTCCACAATATTTTAAACCTAAATTTGATCCGCACAACAAGAGACATGGAAGAAAAAATTGTTGATGAAACTTGAAAACTGCAACTACATTTGAGTTAGATTTTTCTTTGGGTCGATCGATATCATTTGCATTTGAAATTTTGTTATATATTTTTTGACAAAGAATATATATATATATATATATATATATATATATATATATATTTATAGAGTGAAGATACCAATTACACGGAGTGTAGAAACACAGTGCACTAATGGTAATACGGATGTACAACCAAAAAAAATAAATTTACAGGAAATAAAAAGTGTTGCTACATTGATCTATTCCTTGTAAGAACGGGCCAAACACCACTAAGATAGTATGAGAAATCCATCTTCTCCAAAAACGACGACTCAAAGAAGAAAACAGTGCACAAGCATCATCGTTAACCTTATCATAGATCATAGGTTTTCACCCTCGAGAAAGTCCGCACTTACAAAAAAGTGTCTTCAACAAGGTCATTCCATGCACAACCAATTAAAACCAGGCCTTAGATTTTCACCCTCAAAGTTTAGACTCTGAACTTCTCATGTATTGTCTCCCCCACTTGTCGATGTCGCTACTTAAGTTATATATCACAAAGCCAATTCCTCATTGCCATCAAGACTCGAACCAACATTACTAGTCCTCAGATCCGGCTTCCATGTCATTCTCTACGATGACAAGAGACTGCAGAACTTCGCATTGCTTCCTCTGAAATCAAATGGTAAGAAAAAACACAGTTGCGTGCGACCAAATCCCATTCGATCCGGCAATCTCCAGGCATAAGGCGCACTAGGGAGTTCATCGTCGAAGCATTCAGGGACTCGACACTCCGGGCATATCAATGAGGGCATGCACCAGGCAGAAAACCATCTTGGCACGAGAAGAAACGCTAGGACACCTCCTTGATTCGCAAGACCCGCAGGCCCCCACGCCGCTGGTCATATCCCTGCAGGACCAGCCAAGGATAAGGCAGCCTAACCCTCAGGCCCAGATCGGAGCCCTCGAGCCCATATCAGAGCCCGGTAGCCTAGATCGGCCACCATGCCTCCCGAAGGCTGCACCGGTGATGCACCACCCTCTCCCCTTCGCCACCCTGCCGGAGAAACTCAGGCGCCGGCCGATCCGGTAGCAGTGCCTTACGCCCCCTAACTAACGCCTCACCTCCTCCCGTGATACGCCGCCATGGATCACCTCTCGCCTACCGTCTTCGACAAGATGGGCATCGACGCCGACGACAGCAACAACGACGGGTATAGGGAAGAGATTGGAGGGGGCTAGTAGGGTCGGAGGGAGGAGCCTCCAAAACCGCTCATGAGGGAAACGGCTAGGAGGGGCTAGTTTGCTCCTGAATAGTACCTTGATTTTTCTTAGTGACCTAAATGGATGTCTTAGATTTGTCTAAATCTTGATGTATCTCGACATTTGGCATTTATTTATGTATGGAGGGAGTACGTGACATCCTACAAATCTGTAATTTGTTTTTTTTTATCTTCGGCAATAAGAATAAACTAGTAAAACAAGAAATGATGCGCACGATACAATAAAAAATGGCATACAAGTAAACACTCAAATCGAACAATCGAGCAACACAATCTTAACATGAAGGAGTTGTTGATGTTCAGTATACACGACTCCCTCCTATCATGTCAGTTGTTGGCACATCGAAGTGTAATTCACAAGCTAATAGAATGTTGTGCGCGAAAAAATGCAATGTGGATATGAGAAAACAATCGGTCAAAATTGCTCCAGTCAAAAACTACTTAGAAGAAATTTGTTCTCACAAATACGATTTTGGCAAGGAAAGAAATGAAATCGAATTTTACAACAAAATACATGTGGTGAATCGTTTGACAAAAATGGTGAAGCATGGTACATTCGCAAGCCTACCATGAGGGCGGAAGAAGACACGACGACGACGAGTAATAGCCATGTAGACTGAAGTGTAGCAATATCATAGTGTAGCAATGCAATTCATAGTACATGGAGCTAGAGAGACTCCATAGAAGAAGAAAAAAGTCCAAGCATTGGAATCCAACAAAAGCATTTGTTAGCTACTTCTCTGCACTTCATACGGAATTTTGTGTTCTGCGTAGGATTTTGTTTGATCTCAGTCAAACTTGGGCCTCCTCCTATGGCTATGGTATTCGTTTCTTAATTAAAGATCCAAGCCGTGCCACGTGAGCTTAGTTAGCCTGGGTTATCTGTTTCATCTTCGTGGTCACTATCCACGCAACATATAATCAGGATTCGCTGTCTACATCAGAACAGCAATTGCGCCTTCAGCTTCTGCTATGTTGATTAGGACGCTAACTACCCTGGTCAAGCTGGGACAATAACTCGTCATTTCCGGCCTAGGCCACTACGCCTTTGCGTCACCGTGGCGCCAGGGTGACGAAGGCACCAAACCGCGTTGCCGCAAATCTGCAAATTTGGGGTTTGCTGTGAGGTCAGAGGTACGGGCGGGAAGACGACGGCGACGGGATATGGGCAGCAAATGATGGACGCCAGACAATACGTGGTTTTCAGCAATCTAAAAGGCGTGTTTCACGTTGGCAAACCGGGAAAAGTATTCGATGGTTCTTGATTCTGGGTAATCCAAAGAAAAGGCTTTCCCATTCTTATTGTCGTTTTGAAAGTTTCTATTCCTATGTTGAACCGTTTGCTACCCAGGGAGTTAATCTTAATCGTGTTCGGGTGTATTTGGCATCTGCAGTTTTCGGCTCCGCTTGGTTCACCGGACATTAGGCAAAATGGGTGTAAATATTCTGGGCTGTAATTTTTGCCATACTTAACACTTAGTTCACCTATTTTTAGTCGGTCGGATTTTTTATCCAGCGAGACAAGCGGGGCCTTAGGCTGGTCATAGTGGTAAGTATCATGGAGTAGTATCATAATCATGATATATTTATTATTTTTTAGAATCTCAATGCAAATTTGTGTACAAGATTTGTTTAGCATTAACTTTTCTCATTGTTTACGCTATGATACGGTATCTATCTATGTTAATCTAATCTCCTCTCTCCTCTTAATTAGCTGCCACATCAGCATTTTTGTGAAATCAATGGCTAGCCTTAGCAAGTGAAACTTACGGAAATAGCTAGCGGAACCTGGGTCTATGTGGACCCGATTTTCCAAGTATCGCAAAATGCTACTTCAAAGTTTCAGATAAAAATGAAACAACTTTTTACAGTACATATTACAATGATACTTACTCGTACAAAATTTCAGAAAAATTATGATTATATGTGGCCTATACCAAAGTGAAAAAATGTTCAAGTAGTGATTAGATTTCTAATGTTAAAAAAAACAAGAATTCCCGTTTTCTCTCTTTGTGTAGGCCACATAAGGTCGTATTTTTCCTTAAAAGTTTGCACGAGTACGTATTAATGTAATATGTACATGAGTGAAATACCTTATTTTTCTATAACTTTGAACTAGCATTTTTTTTTCAATTCAAAAAAAATGGACCTACACCCGATTCTGGATATATGACACTTGCTTGTATTCCCAGTTCATATTCAATAAAGAAATGGGTATTGCAGTTTGACTTGGAAAAAAAGATGCATATTTGCATTATAGTACTTTTGTTAAAAATAAGTACGAGAGACAAGATTTGCCACTATATTATTACACACAAAAATTTACAAACACGAAAGAAGATTTTGGTTTGATGAAGAGTAATATATTAATATCCGATAATACCAATTGCACTAAGCCTCTGAAAGAACCTGATTTAAAAAGCAAATCAAGATATTAAAGATACATATAACCAAAATATTAAAATAAAAAAGGAAAAGGGAAAATGATGATGCAAACCGATTAGTGACTCCGAGACAGTTTTCGTAAATTCCATTTTAAAGCTGAATTAGACCCTGGATCGGCTCTCATGATGGTGGAATTAGAGTTAAGTTAGGATCAAAGTTTTTAGTTTCCTATTGTAAAGGCATTAAATTCCCGTGTTTTAAGGATCACGTGAGAGGCCTCGAGGGCATAGGAAAAGCAAAGGAATCGTAAAAAACATAATCATAATTTAAAGGTCTTGGCCCCTTCCTTTGCAAACAGGAATTTACAAAGATCCAATTGAATTGTGAAATTTCTTCGTTTTTTTTCTCCTTACATACTAATGCTTCCTCTGTTTGTAAGAAAGTTTCGCAACTTTTTCTATGAACAGATAAATCTATAGCTAGAACATGTTTATATACATCCCTATCTACATAATGTTGGGAAGCTTTTTTAAAAAGGATGAAGTATAAAACATAATACCCTTATTTTATATTTGCTTCACAGGAAAAAGTTTCCATTCATACATCTTCCCTTTATTTTTTTCTTTGAGACAAAGGGACCATCAACCTCGTAGAACCAGTAAAGCATTCACGCACGGATCATATGTTTTCTCAACCTGATAGTTGGTAGATGGAGAAAGGACGGAGTCAACGTGCCTTTCTTTTTCTGGTAGACTGGAACGGGCTCTTCATCGTGCTATATTCGGCGTGTATATATTCTTCGTTGATCAACCTGCTGTACAGAAAAAAAGAGACCAGCTGTCTCAGTGGCTTTCCTTTTGTGGCGCGTTCCTACTGACTTTTCCACGGGGTCGTCACTCACGAATCTCAGTCTCAGAAAATTGAACATGTGCGCGGTGCGCTCGGTTCGACCAATGAAATCTTATGTGAATGTGAATGTGAACGTATGTCTATACATTTTCTTTTAGACACTAGGAGAAGATCTTCCGACCGCGCATGTTCATACTCGATTCAAGCTTTTAAGTTTTAACTTTCTGTCTCCCTCTAGGCTACCACACGATAGCATCGTTCATACAATAAATAAACAAAAAACAAGTGCTCCTCAGTTTGATAATATACTTTGTCTATAAATTGATGTCGGTCCCGGACAGCTCTCACCTCGCTACAGTACTTGGCCACCACCTCCCTCTCCGCCGGGCAGATCCGAAGCCACTCCGTCGGAATAGCCGGTCGGAGGCGGTGGAGGTGAAGCGCCGGAGTAGTTCTAGGTTAGATCTGTAGTTTTTTTAGTTGTTTGTGGCTGTTTGCCACCGTTCTGGGCGGATGTCCCGTAGAGGAGGCGGTGGTCGGGATCCTCTCCGCCGGATCTTGACCAAGCTAGGGCTGCTGCTGGCTCTCTCTCTTCTCCGGTGGTCGGAGGGAGAGACGGCAAGGAGCGGCGCCGTCTTCTGCAATAAATCGGCGGCGACAGGTTCTTCCCTCTACCTCGGCATCGACGTTGGAGTTCCCCTGGCCGGCCGTGGAGGCGAGGTGGGGTTCCCCTTCGAAGTTGCAAGGCGTGTCTGTGTTTCTCTCCTGGCCGGCCATGGTGGCGAGGAGGAGTGGAAGCTCGGCTTGCCGCTTTTGAATAGAGATAGAGATCCCTGTCATCTCTGTCGATGCGGCCGGCGATGGGTGACTGCAAAGCTTCGGTTGCGCCTTCCTTGCCATGGTGGCGAGAAGGGTGACCGTGGCGAGGCGGTCCCTTGGCGTCTTCATCGACCCTTGCCTGAAGGGTGCTACGGAGTCTCTGCGCAAGAGCTCCATCGAGCGAATCACGTGGTGCCTCTCAACGACGCCACGATCTTCGGCCGGAATAGCGGCCCATCTTCAACCTCCATGATGGAGGCCCCTCTGTGCTTGATCTGCCGGAGCTCGTCGCCTCTCCACCGACAAGTGGTTCGTCCCCGGAGGAGGAGAAGCGGCCGGGGGATCAGCAGCGTCGCCGGAAGCATGCTATCGGGCATATCGGCATCGGATCTCGACGGCAACGTCTCGAGGTCGCCGGCGAATGGTGGTGGTGACGCCCAGGGACCCGATTGCTTTTTCGATTTTTGTCTCAGGGTGTTTTCTGTAATTTGGGAGGGCCTTTCTTCAAATTTAGGTTTTTCGGTGCAAGAGATGCCTGAGGACTTCCCTGTAAATTTGTACCCACCACGTGTGATGGAATGAAAGCTCCTGGGCCTTCTAGGCCAAAAAAAAAAAAAAAAAAAAAAAAATGATGTCTGAAATTTGTCTAAATTCAGATGTATCTAGACACTAAATAGCATCTATATATCCGGATTTAGCTAAACCTTAGATGACTATTTATAGATGGAGGTAGTATGTTATCACAGGGGTAATATATTCGGGAAACCATCGGGAGGGAGAGACCTGGTGCCTTAAGCCTTGACCAAAAAACAGAAGAAAAAAATTACGCCTTATGCCCTGATAAGGAGGGAGTATTATCCTATATTACGGGACGGAAGGAATATTACCTATTCAAAGCCATCTCTACCTATTCCGGAGAAACCGCTTTTGCCATGTTATATATCTTAAATTGTTGGGGGGAAAAGGAAAAATAGTTACCACAAAGGTCGATCTTTCTTACGTGGAATAGCTTGCATTAACACATGTAATCTTTGTAAGACGTTGAATGGAATTTTTTTATTGGTTTAGCACCCCTTTGTTTTGGCTTTGCTTCACTTCCCAGTCTCATTTCGTTAGGTCTTTAGTCTTCTTATATGGTTATATTTTATTAATAAGTACTGATATATATTTTCACTTTGGTAAGAGGATTACTCAAAAGTTAAATGCTTAGTGGCTCGAGAATTTTTTTTGTCTCTCCAAAAGGAGGAATTGGCTCTAGCTAAAAATGCTCAGTGGCTCAAAATACGTAGTATTATCTCGCTTAATTTTGTCTCCTCTGAAGAGTTACCAAGGACCATTTACTTGGATCATTTTGTAGTTCATGTTCAAGTGTGGTCTTTCTGGGAGCTAGTCTTGAGAAGTAATTTGTGTTTTGCTCTCTTGGATTTTCTCGAGTCTAGACCGCCTCAAGTTATGTCAAAACATATAATGATCCCCATCGGTTTATGATGTATGTGTAACCTAGACACATGATAGCGGTAGATGCTTTGGGATTTATGCGGCTACGAAATTGGGAAACACGATACACACACAATTACGGCCAGATTGCAAGTTTGAAAAAGAAAGGGTCCCAAAAATACAAAACAATCTGAAAATTAAGATATTGAATAGAACACAAGACAAATACATAAAAAGGTGTCTCCCTCCAAGAGAGGGAAACAAATACATTAAAACGCATCAGGTGTACCACCTCTGATTTCTTTTAATTAACATGCAATTTAGTACATTCATGTTTGATTCAATTACTTAAGATCGAAGGAGTAGAAAAACATGTGAGTACTCCATCCGTATTTAAATAGGTGTATGTAGAACTTGTTTTAAGTCAAATTTTATTAATTGTTCTTAACTTTAATCAACTTTTAAAGAAAAATAATACTACGTAGCATTTATAACAGTAAATTAATATGCATTGGTGGAGGAGGATCCGTACATGGGTGTACAAATGTACACCCGTTATTTTTGGCAAAAGTTTGTATATATGTTTGTGTCTAGTTCACATGTAAATCAATAAACATTGAGTGAATTAGGAGATATATGAGTAAAACTTTGACTTTTAGTCTGCTATGTACACCTATTATTCATACGCCGACTCCCCCACCGTTAATATGGCTAGACTCATGTTGATATATACTATCACCGTCTAAAAATATGTGTCACTTTTGTTTAGATACGAATATCCGTATCTAAACAGAAGTGAGACATCTATTTTTAGACGGAGGGAGTAGTAGTTTGATCTCACACGCGTTGCTATTTTTGCGTATATATTTGATTAAGTTTTAAAATGTTTGACTTTCAGAAAACAAAAGCATACACGTATTCACGGTTGGAAGGAGTAGGCTGGAATTTTATAAAATCATCCATCCGAAAAGGCAGCAATCCAAGGAGGCCCTTTCCGTGCGGAAATGTTTTTGAAAGCATCGACGTGGTTGATGGGCCCTGCCCTGCCCTGCGGTGTGCAGCTACGGCACGTCAGTCGAGGCGGTGCCGCCTCCGTCGCAGAGCTGCAGGGGACGTAGTAGTAGTACGGTACGCTCCGGCCTTCCGCGGACGTCAGCGCAACGCAAACGGTCAGTCAGGCGGCACGGCACGGCACGCAGCATGTGGAGGAAAGGACGGGACGCCGCCGCGGTTCCTGGAACGCCGTGGCTGCCCTTCCGTGCCGCTCGATCTCACCGCACTAGCCAATGCCCGGCTGCCTAGTAGGAGTATTCGTCTGTAGCAGAGCACGAGGAACTTGCCAGTTTAGTTTGTACTGTACGTACGTACAGTATACACAAGCAGGCGAGGGTGGCGCGCCAACATGTCATGTCATTGACCACGTTCGTCCCCGTTGGTCCATTTTGATAAAACTGGTCTTTGGCAAACTATTGTTGATACAATTTCACAAAACTGTTCCTTCTAGGTCTACATGGTAGCGTGCGGAGTTGTGGGGCGTCGTGGAACCATAGTTTTAAAAATGGAACCGACGAGTGAACCGGTGGGGTGACTGGCTTAGTGGTCCTCCGGTTCAATTGCTGGCTTAACCGGTTCAAGATTTACAAAACCCCGCCAAGTATAGTAAATAAGTGTGTTTATTTTCAAAAATATTAGCCTTAAAGCCTATATTAAGTATTTAATTCAGTATAATATCGCAAAAGATGTTTAGGCGGGGCAGTGTTGGTCTTTAGGTGGGCAGTTTGCAACGTTATTGTAGGTCGTAAGTTCAAATCGGACAGGGTGCTAGTTCCATTTTTTTTCATCGGACCGTTGATCAGGTTCGATTTTTGAAACTATGTGTGGAACTGCCAACGTGGCACATGGGGCCCATCGACGGAAATGGTAGCACCGTTGTTCATAGCGATATGCTCATTGAGGTTTTAGAAAAATATATTAGGCTTGCATTGACTAAAATTTCTAAGTCAAAGGGGTTAGCCCGCCATACGTACCCTCTAAAGCATAAACTTCAAAATCTTGTAACTTTTTCCCTCTCGGTCACAAATTAAACTACTTTCCAATGCAATTGGGCCCATTATGATTGTACAAATAGGTAATATTCCATGAGTTACTTTCTTATCTTAGAAGTCGTTTGGAAGCCAGGCTTTCATTTCGTTTGTAGCATTTTGAAATGAATACATGTATTCATTTCATTTACATTGTAATTTTAGAAATGGACACTTGTTTGGTTGCCACAAGAATTGCAAATGACAGCAGAATTCAATATTGAATTTGTAAATAGCTTCCATAGAGAAATGCAAATGACAGGTCTCAGTTCGGAATCGTGTTTACCCATGGCATCATTTTGCTGGATTTCCTAAATGAAATGACGGCCCAATTCTGTGGCAACCAAACAGGCCACCTATGGAATTTCAAAATAAATTCCAGAATTCCAGACCCAAATGATGGATACCAAACGACTTCTTAGTTTATTTGACCATGGAAAACCAACATAAGCAACAATACAAACAACATAAGTTTGCATACGTGCATATATAAATGCATCCTTTGTCTTGATAGCCACAAAAATAAGTTTTTTTGGAATGCTATTTGATTTCTATTTTGCTAATATATGTTTGATGCAAAAAAGAAGATTCATGTATTAGGAAGAAGTTGTGAAAGTATTAGTTTAAATCGTGATCAAGATCTAGGTGATTTCTTCTTCTTCCAACGTGTTGTTCTCATCCAGTCCTTTATTTTTAATTTTCTAGTTGGTTGGCCTAGCTATGAGGAGTTGCATGTCCAGGAAATACCAGAGGAGAAAGAAGCTATAGTAAACAAAGAATTACTAAGAGGAATGCCAAAGTTTCATATTAGCCTCTTGTTTTTCATAATACTTAAATCATAGTAACCTCGCTCTCTAAATTATGTCGTAGTATACTCCAACAGTTTGTGAACTTGTAGATCCATATGCTTTTTATGGGATTATGAGATCAGCTATAAATTTGTGCTATTTAATTATATAAAGCGAACACAATGTTGCAGTTGTAATCTTTGGTGAAGCATCAACCATCCAAGATCTCTATTATGTAAATTTTACATTTTGAATTTTGGGCATTGAATCGTTTAGATTATAGCAATTAAATGTGTTCATATATTACTATCCCCAGTGAATGAACAATTATGGATAATAAGTATGTTTATGGTCGATTTGTTTGCATTCTTTCGATGCTCATGGGTGTGCCTCCATTTATTTCGACTTAACTTTGAATGTATGAAGTAATTTTTATAAAACCAAACCAACTTTTTATTTTATTCTGGAAAAGAGGGAGTACTCCATCCTAACTAAATAGGTTGCACATATTCCTTCTGTCCACAAATAATTTTTAGGTTCACATGGGAGAACACTTCCCCGGTTCCCTTTCCATAGAATGAGACCATAATGTCGCAGACAGATTCAGAGTTTTAAATTAAACTACAATACTGAATTTCAAACCACATTACAAAAGATCTATAGTAGTAAATTTATTAAGAAGAAGCCCAAAGTTTCATATAAGCATCTTGCTTTTCATAATAAATCATCATAACTTCTCTTTCTAATTTATATTTTAGTTTACCCACCCAATCGGTTTGTCTACTTGTATCTCCCTTTTTATGGGATTATGAGATCAGCCGTAAAACTATGTTGTTTATATGAGTGAACAAAATGTTGTAGTTTAATCTTCGATGAACTATTACCACCTAAGATCATAATTATTTAGGAGTGAACTTTACAATTTGATTTTTGGACATTGAATGTTCTCTATTATAGCAACTGGAAGCGGTCCTATATTACTACCCTAAGAAATGAGCAATCATGGATAAGAGGTATGTTTATGATTGATTTTTTTGCATTTTGTTACTGCTCGTGGGTATGCCCCCATTTACTTAGACTTAACTTTAAAAGTATGAACTAACTTCTATAAAACCAAACCCATTTTTATTGTATTCTGCAAAGGAGGTAGCACCCCGTCCTGCCTAAAATAGGTTGCATTTACTCCCTCTATCCACAGAAGAATGTCTCTACTTTGTCAAAATGTGCATATATCTACACACTAAAACCCGTCTAGATACATGCATATTTTAACAAAGTTGATACATCCTTTTGTGAACAGAAGGAGTATAAATTTTGTGAAAGTTTAACCATGTATATTGATAAAGTTATGAATATATACTATGTCAAATTATCTTATTAGAATTATTGTTTAAACAGTAGGGGTTTCTCCAATTCCATTAACATGCAAGCAGAGTACAACATCAAGGTTCCAACTTATATAAAAAAGGACACATCAAGATCGCAACTGAAAAAGATAAAACTCTATTACCTAAGCATCAACAAAGCTAAACATCATCTCTAGGTAATCCTCATTAGTTCACCATGAGTATTCTCCACGAGCAACAAGTTACGATCCAGCAAGTTTGAATGAACATTCGCACAAAGCACCCACGACCTCCTGATGCAAGTACACACAGTACTCCAAACCACCTATGTGTCGAGCCAGCTTTTTCCCTGAAAACAAAGTTCATTCCTTAGAGACCACATAGACCGAAGCACATCAGAACAAAATAGGTTCAGCACGACATATTTTTTTGTTACTAACCAACTGATTCAAAATCAGAACCAATCTGAACACCAAAGATACCAAAATTTTCGTCCCATATTCAGGATGGCACAAAGCACTTTAAAAATTGGTGATCAATATGGTTTGTGGTTCAAAGCAGAACAAATTAGAATGATCGTCAACATGGCGCCTTTTGTGAAGATTGTCCCTGGTTAGCGTTTTATTGTTCGTCAACAACCATAAGATGACATGTATTCTAGGAGGCACGCTCATGCCCCAATCGACAGGAGTATGAACAGGAACAATTCTCCCCTTGTTGACCACAATATAAAAGGATTTGACTGAATACTCCTCAGAAAAAGGATGAAACATTCAAATGGTAGAATCATCCTCACTAGTTAACGAAATAGAAGACACCAAATTCACTACGCCCGATCATATATTGTACAAAGCTTGTAAATTAGTTATGCGAAAAGATATTTTTAAATCAGACCCATCCCACACACTAGCAATAGTGCAGTGATGTTCATTAGCAATAACATAGAGATCATAAAAAAAGTGTCGACGTTTTATCCAAATTTAGATCTATCTATACAAAAAAAATGTCTAAATACATCGAAATTTAAATAAAATTTTGACATACTTTTATGGATAGAGGTAGTATATGTTTGCAAAGTTTGATTTGCGTGAAAAAATTATGGGCAGAACGTAACATGGGAGCATGGCAGTATACTGGAGCAGGCTCGGGTGGCGCGCCGACATGTCACCTCATTGACCACGCTCGTCCCCATTCCCCACCGCGAGCATTGCAGCGCCGCGCCGTGCCGAGGAGAGGTCAGTCCAGTCCACGCGGTGTCGTGCGGATCCAGCCTATCCCCCACGCCGCGACCTGCGAAACCGCGTACCCCGCGGCACGCATCTCACCGGCTCGCTGTCTGCCTGCTGTGGGCGCCCACCCCCTCCCATACCGCGTCCTCGCCCCGCGCCACCTTCCTGGTTCCTGCTTCCTCTTTCGCCCCAGCAGCAGGCCATGGCCGGTCTCGCTTTCTTCCTTGTCCAAAAAGCAACTCCTCCGCGTTCACACCTCGCCATCAGCCTGGTCGCCTCAAATCAAATGGATCGTATTTATACCTGTTCCCCATTTCACACCAAGTCAGAACTCTTCATCGCCTCCAACCACAACTCATCGGACACCCACCTCGCTAGCTTCTCCCGTTTCGTTTCCTCTTCGCTGACGCGCACCCACCACCGAGCGTTACCAGCTACCGTGCGTGCGGTATATGAGATCCCCATCCACCGCCCGCCCCACCACCGGACTAGGTGGACCAGCTACCGACGACGACTTCGCCTTCTACTACTCCTTCTTCCAGGACGCCGCCGCCGCCTCCCCCTCCCCGCTCGCGCTCGACCAGACCCTCGCCGCCGCCATGCCTAACACCCGCCGCAGGAAGCGCGACGACGCCGCCGCCGGTGCGCCCAACAACCAGGACGACGGGCCGGAAAGGAAGCGCTCCATCGCCAAGATAATCACCTCCCTCGCCGCGCTCGACGCCGAGGGCCACGCCGACAGCGCGGACGCGTCCCGCCGCGAGCTCGCGCTGCTCGAGTCCAACGCCGACAGCAAGTCGCAGGCAATGATGGACTACTACGCCAAAATCGAGGGCAGCTTCGACGCCGACGCCGACTCCGAGGCCGCCGCCCGCTCGCGCCTCTCCGCCTCCGCCGCAGCCTCCGCCGTCGCCGCCGTCGAGGAGTTCTCCGCCGCCGCCGCGGCCACAAACACCAACACAACCGCGTCCGCCTCGCCGCCGCGGGCGGGGCACCACCAGCGGCGCCTCTGGGTCAAGGACCGGTCGCAAGCCTGGTGGGACCGCTGCAACAGCCCGGACTTCCCCGAGGCCGAATTCCGCCGCGCCTTCCGGATGGGGCGGGAGACCTTCGACATGATCTGCGAGGCCCTCGGCGCGGCCGTCGCCAAGGAGGACACCATGCTGCGCGCCGCCATCCCCGTCCGCCAGCGCGTGGCCGTCTGCATCTGGCGCCTGGCCACGGGCGAGCCGCTGCGGCTCGTCTCCAAGCGCTTCGGGCTCGGCATCTCCACCTGCCACAAGCTGGTCCTCGAGGTCTGCGGCGCCATCAAGTCCGTCCTCATGCCGCGCTTCCTGCAGTGGCCCGACGAGGCCGCCGCCGGCACCTTCAAGGACGGATTCGAGCGCTCCTTCGGGGTCCCCGGCGTCATCGGGGCCATGTACACCACCCACATCCCCATCATCGCGCCCAAGATCTCCGTCGCGGCCTACTTCAACCGCCGCCACACGGAGCGCAACCAGAAGACCTCCTACTCCATCACGCTGCAGGGCGTGGTCGGCCCCGACCGCGCCTTCACCGACGTCTGCATCGGCTGGCCGGGCTCCATGCCCGACGACCAGGTGCTCGAGAAGTCCATGCTGCACCAGCGCGCCGCGGCGGGGATGATGCACGACGCATGCCTCGTCGGCGGCGCCAGCTACCCGCTCAACGACTGGGTGCTCGTGCCCTACACGCACCAGAACCTCACCTGGACGCAGCACGCTTTCAACGAGAAGGTCGGCGACATCCGCAACGTCGCCGTCGACGCATTCGCGCGCCTCAAGACGCGCTGGGCCTGCCTCCAGAAGCGCACCGAGGTCAAGCTGCAGGACCTCCCCGTCGTCCTCGGCGCATGCTGCGTCCTCCACAACATCTGCGAGATGCGCCGGGAGGAGCTCGAGCCGGAGACGCCCTTCCCCCTCGTCGACGACGACACCACGCCGGAGAACCCCGTGCGCTCTGAGACCGCCAAGCAGGCCAGGGACAGCATCGCCCACAACCTCCTGCACCGTGGCTTCGCAGGCACCACATTCTTCTGACGGATCACAGCACAGACATCTTCGGTTTTCTCCCGTACAAATGAATTGAATTAAATTAAACAACTACTTAGCGAAATCTCATTCTTTTAGCTATAGGATAGAAACATTTTGGTAGGATTGCTGCACGACGTTCAGAGGAATGTCATGTAAACATCCTGTGATAAAATTGGGCAGGAACTGTTGGTTTAATCTTTGAAGATATATACATTTCAATTTACACACGAGAATATACAAATATTGAATTGTTTTATTGAAGAACATTGCCGGCTCGTTCAACCCTTCTGCACTGTGCTGCGTGTCGTTCTCTGTTACCGACGTGAGCTTGCACTCATCTATTGTTACTGTACTTGATTGCCTGCGATCTGCAACTGTTTGAGTGTACGCCTTGTCTCTCAAATCAAATGAACGATCCCGTCATCTCTAGAAACATCATTCGACGCTCTTTGGGACAATCTGTTGGAGCGATGCCGGTCCACTAGCTCCTCTCAGTCTTTGCTTAAACATTTAGCTCGATGCGTCGATTCTGCATGATTTAACCTTATCAAGATGGTGTAATCCTAGCAGGTTCGTGCCTTCAGATTTCCTTGTTTCAACAAAGTGCATTCGATGGTTTGTACTGCCACCGACGAGGAAAGGGAAAAGTTCAGGCAACCCCGCCATTCTTCTTCCAGGCAAACAAAGTTTGGTGGGCCTGGCTCACTGGTTGGCAGCCCGTGCGAGCATATTGACGGTCTTTCATCTTTTTTGCATATAAGCCCGGCCTATCGCTTTTAAAAGGCCTGTATGCATTACTGGATTCCCTATATCCATCATGCAGGCCATGTTTGCAGATCCAATGGGAACAAATTCATGAAAATAATATATTTTTGTTGGGTACCACTAGCTAAAGAGTAAAGACCGATCTTTGTAAAGGAGAGGGTCATCCCACGCGTCATACTACGGATCGACGCGTGTCAGTCCGGGTGAAGCGAGTAGTCCGCCCCGCGAGCGAGTCAGCCTGTCGCGATGAGTACGTCCCCACAAGAGCGAGTACACCCCACGCGAGTACGGCTCGGGAAGGACTCATCGACCCTGCACGCCTACGGGTTCGGGAGTGAGTGCGCGACTACACCCCGCATACATGTCTGAGTACACATGCAGCCATTTGCTAGCTCCAAGCCTAGTAAAAAACATGCATGTATCGATTGGTATAATCAAACTACACCTCGCTCAAAACCCAAGTATAATTACATATTGTATATGGATACAATTATATACAAGACACGAGTATGGTTACGGATAACACCGAGTACAATTACGAAAGAAACACGAGCAAGTACATGTACAGAAGTGCAATCGCGCACACAAGCAAGTTTAGGTACAGAAGTACAGTGGCTTGGGGGAGGCATCTCCATCAGCACCATCATCACCATCATCTCCATCTACGAGATCGACTTCATTCCCCTCGTAGTTTGTGTTGAATTGAACCCCGGATATCGTTTTAGAACTATTTGCATGTTATTGATTGGTACTTTATCTTTATTTGATGGAGATATTATGTATTCAAATTATGTTGTAATCATTGTGCATGTGGTCCATAGCAGTAGCTAGATGGTTGTCTTCTCCTCATTATGCATCATGTTTAGATCTTGTGAGCTGCCTATCATGATCAATATCATCTTTATGTAATGCTACATGTTGTGTTTGCTGGGATCCGATGAATATTGAATACTATGGTTGAGTTGATTATAGACATGTTTATATGTTATTTGTGATCTTGCATGCTCTCCGTTGCTAGTAGATGCTCTGGCCAAGTATGTGCTTGTGACTCCAAGAGGAGTATTTATGCTCGATAGTGGGTTCATGCCTCTAGTAATCTGGGAGAGTGACAGTAACTCCTAAGGTTGTAGATGTGTTGTTCCTACTAGGGAGAAAACAACAATGCTTTATCCAAGGATAATTATATTGTTTACTTTACACACTTTACATAATGCAATAATTCGTTGCTTGCAACTTAATACTCAAAGTTGTTTGGATGATATCCTGAGGGTGAATTTATAGTCATAGATGCAGTTGGATTACGGTCTATGAATCTTGTTGTAATACCCAAATGAATCTCATAGTAATCATCTTGTCATGTATGGTCTTTATTCTGTCAATTGCCTAGCTGTAATTTGTTTACCCAGCATGTTATTTATCTTTATGGAGAGACACCTCTAGTGAACTGTGGACCCCAATCCTTTCTTTTACACTGATAAATCCATCTACTGCAAATACCTGTTCTGTTTACTTACTGCAAGCACTGTTCTCTTTATTTCACTGGAACAAACATCTCTTTCCACACTATATGTCTAATCCTTTGTTTTCAGCTAAATCAGTGAGATTTACAACCTCACTGTAAGTTGGGGAAAAATATTTTGGTTGTGTTGTGTGCAGGTTTCACGTTGTTGCTGACACCGGTAATGCGCCCTACCAAATTCAGGCAGCAACATCTTCAGAAGAGATTTCTTTCTCCTACTAGTCGATTAAACCTTGGTTTCTTGTTGAGGAAAAATTTGCTGTTGTGCTCATCATACCTTTCTCTTGGGGTTTTCCAACTGCGTGCTCTTCACAACATCACCCTACGGTTCGAGAATTACACAGAAATTATCGAGACATCTCTCCAATCAATGATCACTAGGGTGTTTTGGAGAACAATTGCAATCCCTATGCATTCTACGAAGATGTGATCACGGTTTGAACCACTATGTTGTGTCCCATTCCCTTTTGTTGCTTTTGTACCAACACTTGTCCGAGACTTGATCATCGGTATAATAATACCTAGTCCGGTCTCTTTACCAACAAGGAAATTCAACTCGTTTCGTTCGATACCATCCTCATGACCAAGTCATGTGTTGCAACTTGGACGTAATCTCACCGAGTGGGCCCATAGTATTTTCTATCACGCGGATGAATAAATCTCGCTCTCGACTCGTAGCCTCAACCCATCTCATTGGATACTCAACTACACCTTTATGATTACCATGTTATGGTGTGATGGTTGATACAGTCAAACCGCGCGGCCTCCGGTGATAATGATTAGATATGATCTCACGGTCTAAGGATTAGGTTACTACGCTTTCATAACCATCTTAACGTTGAACTTGATGTGACTTTGATCGCATTACAATGCTTATATTTAGGAATATCCATCATATCATTCATTTAATGATATGACTCCATTGTCAATGACTTGTGTGTCCATGATCAGGAAACCTCGATCGTCGATTGACCTCAATGAACTAATTTATGAATGTTCACTAGGACCCTGTTTTTTTTACAATACAACACATGTATCAATGTTTCTGATTAATACAGTTATAACATGGCACGAAACTATTATGAAATATTGATATATAATAATAAACACTATCTATTATTTGCCTCTAGGGCATTATATCCAACAGAGACCACTTCTAAGAAATTTCCTGGAACAACAGCGCCACTGGCCGCGTGCGGAGAAAGTTGGCTCTCTTCGTGAAGATCGCCCTTTTTCTAGAGATTTCAAATCTTGTTATGTCTAAAATCGGAAGATTCATGCATGTTTGATTCAAAGAATTTCAAAAGTACAAAAATAGGAATAACGCACGAATAGTGTATCGTGGCATGTTAAATCTTGCATGAATCAAAATTGCAGGAATTATTTTTTCCAACCGGGGCTTCCTCCCATTTTCATTACATTCATAACGGAAATACAAGATTCATTTTTGATAATTCAGCGAAAGGAAACAAACAAAAAAGGAAAAGAACAACTAACAGGAAACAAAGGCGGTAGGAAACCCATAGCTTGATCACGACATCGATAACCAAGCTACGGGGACATAAATCTACCGCACACTACACGATACAAAAAGTAATCAGTAGACAACTCATTACAACCAAAGAACATACATATGAGCTACCCCAGGTCGGCACAACTTAAAAAAACACTAGAGCTCTGAATACATCTTTCAGGATCCACCATTTGTGATCGTCAGCACGCCTAGGCTTGAAGTAGGAGTTGGTGGAGCCAAAGGCACCTCAAACTGGAGAGCAGACACTTGCTATAAGATCTGATCATCTCCCTTCTCCTGTCACCATCTTCAGTCCCATATAGTCCTGCCCATAAATGGAAGAAACAACAAATCATATCAATTGTTACCACAGGGGAGGGAACAACAACATGCTCAAAGGTATTTTTATTCCTCGCATGCCAAATACCCCAATAAATATCGTAACAACTAGAAAAAACCAAAAAAAAAAGTTGACATAAACCAAAAAAATTGTGAATGGAAGAAGGGATTTGTCATATATGGGTAGGGCCCATGCCACCACTGGGGTATGCGGCGCTGTGTATACGCTAGACCTGGTCGGTGTGTAGGTTTCGCCTCCCCCATCGTGCGGTAAGAATCATGCTGTAGAAGGACCTATCGAGGCCCATTGACGGGCCGCGAAAGATCACTCGTGCCATCGTGCGAGTAGCAATTATCCCGGACCAACCAATTCCCTCACCTGGCCGGCTTCCAATAATTTCGGCTGAAATGAACGCAATGTTATTGGCTCCTTATACTTCTTTGGAGATGTTCCAGATGTTTCCCACAAAGGCGCCGGGACCTAACGGATTTCCCGCGCATTTTTTCCAGCGTAATTGGGACATTTGTGGAGGAGATATTTTAGCTGCAGTGATCCGTATAATTAAAGGGGAGGAGAGTGCCGAGCTGATCAACAAAACGATCCCTGTGTTAATCCCTAAGGTTCATAATCCAAGTCTACTCTCCCAATTTCGACCGATTAGTCTATGTAATGTCTTATATAGAATTTCCTCTAAAACCATAGCTAATCGGTTGAAGAGCATTTTGCCAGAAATTATTTCAGAGGAGCAATCCGCTTTTGTCTCAGGGCGTTTAATTATGGACAATATTATTGCAGCCTACGAGTGCCTACATTTTATGAAGAGGAACAAAGCCAAAAAGCACAGGTCGTGTGCCCTGAAACTTGACATGATGAAAGCCTATGATCGTGTGAAGTGGGATTATTTGAAGGCAATTATGCTCAAAATTGGCTTTGCACCTGCATGGACGGATATTATTATGGGGATGATTTCCTCTGTTTCGTTTTCTGTTCTGTTTAATGGTACTAAATTGGAAGAGTTCAAACCATCTCGTGGAATAAGACAAGGGGATCCTATTTCACCATACCTTTTCTTGATTGCAGCAGAGGGCCTTTCGTGCCTCCTAAATCATAGAAGTAACCAGAGTGGAATTGAAGTGGCTTCATCGGCACCGTCGGTGAACCATCTTCTTTTTGCAGATGACAGCCTGCTGTTTTTTAAAGCAAATGGTGAGGGTGCAAATGAAATCTCGGAGTCTTTGGATTTATATTGTAAAGCCTCTGGACAAAGGATAAATTTGGACAAGTCATCTATATTCTTCAGCAAGGGATGCCCAAATTTAGTCCGGCAAGAAGTGAAAGGCATACTGAATGTGCCTAATGAAGCCTTAGCGAGAAGTATTTGGGAATGCCTACGGATGTAGGTAAATCAAAAAATGGAGCCTTCAAATATTTGAAAGACCGAGTGTGGAGTAAAGTGCAAGGATGGATGGAGATGATACTTTCAGCGGGAGGAAAGGAAGTACTCATTAAAGCTGTGGCACAAGCTATCCCTATTTATTCAATGGCATGTTTTAAGCTCCCCCGTGGTTTATGCCAACATATTGATGCCTTAATCAGGAAGTTTTGGTGGGGAAGTAAGGCAGGAGAGCGTAAAACTGCGTGGGTCTCGTGGGAGGAAATGACGAAGCCAAAATACATGGGTGGTTTAGGATTCCGAGATACTGAATTATTTAACCTTGCACTTTTAGCACGCCAAGCCTGGCGGATTCTTCAAGCGCTGACTTCCCTTAGTGCTAGGATCGTCAAGGCTATGTATTTTCCTAATGTTGATTTCCTGGATGCCGAACTTGGGACTCATCCGTCACAGATATGGCGTGCTATTATGGAAGGAAAGGAGTCACTCTCGCCTGGTTTGATCCGACGGATCGGTGATGGGAGAACAACAAAAATATGGACTCAAAATTGGTTACCGAGAGATGAGATGATGAGACCAATAGCTTGTCGGGTTACTGATCCACCACAGTTGGTAAGTGAACTTATTGATGCAACCTCCGCATCATGGGACAAAGAGAAAGTCCAGCAATGTTTTGTCAGAGTGGACAACGATATAATTTTTGGTATGCCTCTTTGTACTCGACCAGTGAGCGATTTCTGGGCATGGAATTTTGACAAGCGAGGTATTTTTACGGTAAAATCTGCTTACCGGTTGCTTGTGGAGATAAAGAAAAGGGGAGAAGCATGGCTAGATGGACGTTCATCTTCCTCAAATGATAATGCAGATTCTAAAAGCTGGACACGTATGTGGAAGGTAAATGTTCCCTCAAAAATCAAAGTGTTTTTATGGAGTCTGGCTAAGCAATCGCGCCCCACATATGATCTTTTGCATCACAGAAACATGTCCAACACAAGCTCATGCTCAATATGTGGAAGGATAGACTCTTGGCGTCATTCCCTTATTGAATGCCCTATGTCACGATGTGTATGGGCTTTATCTGATGAAGAGACTTTTGAGCATATGTGTGCAACTTCTGAACCTAGTGCAAAGTGCTGGATTTTTTCTATGATGGAGACCTTGTCTACGGATGAGAGTTTGTTAAGGTTCTTGTTACTTTATGGGCGATTTGGACCGCACGCAGAAAGGCCATTCATGAGGGGGAGTTTCAAAGCCCATTGTCCACACATTATTTTGTCCGCAGGTTCCTGGATGATCTCTCTTTGATGCCGAAACCAGTTCTTAATTCTATTGCTCTAGTTCAACATGTACCTGCGCGTAGATGGATACCACCTTCCGAAAACCAAATCAAGGCTAATGTTGATGGAGCAGTTTCAAGGAACAATACTGTTGGAGCTGTTGCTGTTATCTATCGGGATAGTAATGGTTTATATGTTGGATCTTCGGCAATCGTTTTCCCGGGTATGACGGATCCTGCGACTCTCGAAGCGCTGGCTTGTCGTGAGGCGCTGGCTCTGGCGGCAGATCTCTTGCTTAGCCGAGTTGTTGTTGCTAGTGATTGTAAGCAAGTTGTTACTGACATAGCTGATGGCATGGGAGGGAAGTATGCACCAATTATGAGAGAGATTTCAATGCTCAGCTCCGATTTTGAAGAGGTTGTGTTCAAGTTTGAAAGTAGAAAATCAAATGTTGAAGCTCACAATTTAGCTTGTTTTGCTTTATCGTTAGGACAGGGGCGTCACCTGTGGCTTCTTGAACCCCATGATACCGTTTTAATACCTGTAACTTTGAACGTTGATCAATAAAGCGTGGAAGTTATTCTATAAAAAAAAACCAATTCCCTCACCTAGCCGGCTTCCAATAATGCGGCATCGGGTCGGGTTCCGTGGATTTCATGCGGACGTTTTCGTGCAGGCATATCTTCTGGCAGCAAAACACCCTGCCGGCGGTCGCTACATCAGTTGGCAGCTGGCCCGCTGTTTCGACCAGGTCTATCAGTGGAAAGGGATGTCACTTTAGCCAGGTAGCAAAAGTTCATAAAAAATCTGTCCGGAAAAACTGCTAAAGAGGTGGTAAAAAACCAGAAAAGCAGATAAACTGGGAAAAGCGTGGGTCACAGAAGAAAACTGACTACACCTGCTGTTAAATGGGCTGGCTCAACGTGGTAGCCCGCTGAGCGGAGTGGAATGTGTCCCGCATCGGGCGGCAGATAAGAATTGCGTTGCTGAATCTCTACTACTTAAAAAGACTAAAGTGGTTCCTTATTCTGCCAACCTCCCAATACGTCAAACGTTTTCGTCGCCACCTCGTCCGCACGCGCCTACCTGGGCCGCGACAGCATGGGCCATCGTCAGACCGTCCGTTGTTCGTTTCGTCGCGCGTCGCTCCTAATCCCCTCACCTCTCCCTCCACCTTGCACGCATATGCTTCCACCTTCCTCACGCGTGGCCGCCGCCGGCCTCTCAAACTGCACAAATAGAATGATTGTCCCTTGGCCACCGCAACTCCGTCGGAGACGGCACTCCCCATGGCAGACGGCTCCTCGCAGGAATACATGGCCGCCACCGCCGCTTTGCCGGAGACGGCGTTCAGATCTAGCTTTTTTGAGGGATAACTTAATTTCTCGTGTGCTCTGTTTCTATATCGATCCAATCGAGTCTTTCGTGATCCGGTTAAGTCTTCGACCGAGCAAGCCGGATGGGGAGAAAGCGCACAGATGCCTCTTTGGCAGCGCCACTCGACGCCCGCAAGCGCCGCCGGCCGGAGCAGGCAAGCGGCGGTTGGGCATCTCTTGCCACCGATCGTCACCGGCCGACTCCTCGACGAGTCAACGATAGCGACATCGCGGGCTACATCTTCTTCCACTCCGTCTGCTCGGCCTGACGTCCCTGCACGCCCCCTCCCGCCTGGAGACATCAGGCCAGATCGATCGATCCCGATGTACGATGCACGTAGGCAGGCTACAGGTAGGTGTGCTGCTCGGCAGGCAGCGTCTCCTCCAATTAGGCCGGCGTCGCTCAGCGCCCCAACCCGCAGGAATCAGCCATTCAGGTCGCCAGTCCCATCTTCTCTAGGTACGCTCGTGGTCGCTGCCTTGTAATTTTCGGTAGAATCAACTCATCCAGCCGGTATTTCCTAAATTGTTCTCTATTCTTTGGCGAAAATTGTTGCTACCGATCTTTTAGATGAAAGTACGAAACCAAAAGAAAGTTCTTGCTAGAGTTTATGCTTGATAATTTATATACTGCCTCTGTTCACTAAGAAAGGATGTCGCATTTTTGACTAAATTCCGACGTATCTAGACACTCTTAGTGCATAACTACATCCAAATGTAGACAAATCTTGGACATCTTTTTATGGACGGAGGGACTATGGTGTATCATTTTATTTTTCAAAATTTGAAGTCCCATATAAAAAAATTATTTTTTCAAACGAGCAGATATAATGGATAGATTTCTCAAAAAAAAAAACATAAGATGTCTGAGAGGAGCTGAATTAGAAAGAGGAGATTCAGAATCCTTGAGTACTATATTTTCTGTCATTCTACTACTTTCCACTTAAAATCAAGTGCATTTGATGATTTACTTTAGAATTTGAAAATGGAAGATATATTTTCAAAGTAGCGGGCTCATCAATATTGTAGGCCTTTTGATTTTTAAATACCAGTTTTTTTTGTATGTTCTTCAAGTATGCAATATTATATATGTTGTAAGCTATAAATCTTATTTATATATAGTAGATTGTTGCTCATTTTTTTGTTATACTTAGTTGTGCATCAGGGTCACTCGAGCTCCAGCTCTGCCCCTGACCGCACACACACTTTCTTTGATATTAGGCAGAGATACGCAGAATACAGACAACTCATTTTCTGGTATTCATGCCTGCTGGTGGTCTGCTTGACATATCTTAATCACTAGAAACTAACGAGGTATTCTTTTAAAGCTCATTCTCAACTATACTAAATGATATATGGCTGTAGTATTCTCTCAGACTATTAATTTTCTTTTCATTACATTGTTTCTTAAATTTGTTTCAAATTTGGACTAAGTGTATTGGGCTGCTGTTTCAATTAGGGAATCACTGTACATATGCCCACATTAATAAATGTATGTCATGTGTACTCTTAGTTGTCCCATATGTTGTCTATCTACTACAATGCATTTGGTACTGTCAGGTAATGAATTAGTAAAAGCCTTAGGTGGCATTGTTGTGCAAAACTGCAGTAATCCAACCCAACAAAAAAGTTTTGAGTGCGTCCTCTGAACTTCTTTTAATCAAGATCTGTCGTGCAGCTGAACAAGAAGGCGCTGATGGAGAAGCCAATCATGACCCCACGGAGGAGCTAAGCCGCAGAAGATCTACATGTCTGAAGCCAGTTGTAGGTTTATTATGTTGCCCTTCCGAACTAAGGCTCCCAGCTTCACGTGCCCTGCACTGTCAGAGCTAGAATTTCTATAAACGATTCTCATATTACTTTGCATAGAAAGCATTAGCATGGATGAGACGCTAATCATACCTACATTATTGTTATCTTGGCAACCAGTGGAATGGTGGCAGATCGCAACTATGATGAGTTCATCAGCGTTGAGCCCTTGTAGAGGTTGGTCGTTGTTTTGGTGCCTATTGATGTTTCTATAGTCAACTTTTGTATTTCTTCAGGTGGACTGCACATAGTAGTACTACATGATATTTAACAGGAATAAACATGTACATATGCTTGATCATAAATAAAGATGACTACAGTGCATAACCTGCATATTTACATTGAAATATATAATGTGTTTTTGTTTTACTGATTTTCATAATATGGTATTTCATTTTATTACTTGTTGCTGTTGATAAGCAAATATTGTAGAGTGTACGGAGAATGCGATCTCGATTGTGCTTACTGCATTTTTTCTACCTTTAGGCCTTTGGTACTGTCAGGTAATGAATTAGTAAAGGCCTTAGGTGGCATTGTTGTGCAAAAATGCAGTAATCCAAAAAAAAAATTTAAGTGTGTCCTATGAACTTCTTTTAATCAAGATCTGTCATGCAGCTCAGGAGAATCCCGACGGAGAACAAGAAGGCGCTGATGGAGAAGCCAATCATGACCCCACGGAGGAGCTAACCCGCAGAAGATCTACATGTCTGAAGCCAGTTGTAGGTTTGTTATGCTGCTCTTCCGAACTAGGGCGACCAGCTTCACGTTGGCCATCACCACACATCTGTTTGTTGGCTTGGTTGTAGTAATTATTGGTCAAAAGTTTTTCAATTGACTAATATATCTTTTTTTGTGTAAAGCAGGATGTTTCCAAAATGATAACTTCCGGATGGAACGACATTTCCGATGAGATATCTAGCAGATCAAAGTCCAACAATATTTCTGCCAAACCAAAAGTAGAGACTAAGGTTGATTTCTCCTCGGTTCATCTAGATAATGGCACCTAAAAAAGAGGTAAGAAATGCAGGATCAGACAATGCATTCTGCTAATTTAATTTGGTTTAGTACGCGCTTCAATCATTATTCTTTGCAGGTTTTGGCAAAGTTCACTGGTGACCAGCAAATACACGCAGAGAATGCAAACGGTACATGTGTTTCTGATGCTTAGCTCATATTGCTTCTTATGATGTTTCTGATCTGAGTACTCCTGGTCTTTTGTAGATTAACAAGCTTCTGAATAAAATGAATGTTATCCATGCATCCTATACCAACAATATTTCTCTAAACGGAGTTCGAGAAGGAGCAAATCGAATTCACCTTCAGAAGTGTTCAAATTTGAAGGAGAAAAAAATCAGAGGAAGGAGAAGAAAGTGAAAAGAACAATTACCAAGGAAGAGATGGTTAAGAAATCCTTTTAAAGTTGTCAGGAGAAAGCCATTCTTAGCAATGTAATCAAATTTTCAGCTGTGGCATTCTGTCGAGAATCATTCTCTGCATTGCAGACTTGCAGTACTAATGTTTATCTTTTCTCCTGTCTCTAGCATGATGCCGGAGACCCCTTGTGGCGGCGGTCGGCGACATCCCGAGCCTGTGGCCCCATTTCCCCCAGCTGTACCAACAGTCGAACGGACGCCACAAATGCTTCTCCTGTGCGGCTCCAGTCACAGAAGGTAACTTTTGATAATAACATGTGATACTAATGTGGCCTTTTCACGCCTTTGGCTGGGAGAACCTTTGGTATAACGTTTGGTGGATGTTACTGACGGATGAGTTGTTAGTCGAGGATGGGACACATAATTTTGAGCAAAGATGCTTTGAGGTGTGTATACATATCACACATGCATCCCTCTCAAATATTCTATTTTAATCTCATGCCATATCTTTGTGCATCATTTTAATCCTACTTGATATGATGGTGTTTTCAAGAATAGATTATTCATGTTGTTCCTTATCTCATTCGACATATTTGGGAGACAAACATGCATAACTTTATACTTCTTGCCTTCCTACAAATAAAGTACCCTCGCTTTGCCTAGAATCCCCCCTTGTAACTTCTTCTTTTCTAACTACATCAAAGATTTCAGTTGTATGTCAGCACATTATGCAAATCACTAATACATGTGTTCCTCTCATTTCTCAGGCATGTTTGTTTCAGATTATGCACAAGTACAACAATGGTACACCACGCGAATTAAAGTGAATCAGATGGGAGTTCTTATTTACCCTGCCATCCTAGCTGATTATGTGGACTTTATAAGGATTTTTTGCAGTGTACTTATTTTAACTTTACGTCTAAGATTATTCGTAAATCATCTTCGAATAAAATGTACCCAATGATGTTTTTATCATAATAAAGCTTTATTAATTTAAATGTTGCAAGTTTATAATAATAATATAAACTATTTTTCTATTGTTGAATGCTGTGGGACGAAGAGTTTAGGCGTGCACCTGCAGTACTGATTCATAAGTGTGTTGTGTAAACTCTAACATCTCTCTAGGGGTGTTTGCTGATGGTTGATGTTTATATTTTAACTATTTTTTATTTCTTTATTTATTTTTTTACCTGTGGCAAGGCACGGGCATTTTATACTAGAGAAATAGAGAAAACCATGACAGTTGAATATTATATTTTATTTAAGGGGAAAGCAGTACCTTGTCAATGAATGTCTCTTTGCTGAAGGTAAGGACGCCGAGGCTGAATTGCGCGGCCAGAATCGGAGTGAGGGACCATGAACAGCCAGATCCATGGTCTCGGACGGAGGATGGCCACGACGACGATGGTGCGTCGCCGGTGTCTGACGATGAACCTACTAGGTGTGGTCTCCGAAGGCTGCAGAACTGCGGCAGTTCTCGCACCGGTGACGGGGAGGCAGGGGAGGTACTGGTCTTTGCTCGGTCTTTCTCGAGAGAGTGGTGGAGCTCGATAAAGTGGGTGAGCTCGAGAGAGTGAGGAGGTGTCGGCTTTACATCGTTTGTGAATATCAAAGTGTTGTTCGAACTAATCAGAAAAGAAGTATTTCCTTTAGTTATACCTATGTTTGTAGCACCCAATGTTTTGTGAGACAATAATACATCCAAAAGGTGAGGTTGTTGAGTTGACAGTTATGACATCCCAGAACACATGTGTGGGACTTACTGCGGAAGATTAACAAGAAGACCTAGAATTTAGAACCTTATAGATGCACAACAATGGTGTATTGTTATTGCGATCGGTATTATCATGTTGTAGTACATTATGCACTCACTGATTTGTTTTGAATTTCATAGTGAGTTATAAATTATATATCTGCACAGGAAAATAAAATTTGAAGACCCGTGGCAACGCACGGGCATTTGTACTAGTGATTTAAGAAGGCCCGTTACAAAGTTCGACGGGTCGTGCGAGCAGCAATCGGGCCGGATCAACAATCAACATGGTGCTCTCACCCGGCCGGCTGCCAATAATGGCAGCATCGGGTCGCGTTTTCCCGCAGGCATATCTTCACGCAGTATAGCACCCGCCCGCTGGTTACTGTCTCAATTGACAGCGGGCCCGGCGTCTCGACCAACTCTGTCAGTGTCAGTGAGCTGATTTAGCCCTGTTTCAAAAGCATTTCCTTCCTCCAAGTCCCACGGCAGCATGAGCGAGGTGTATTCGATTTCGCGTCAGCTCTGGGCCCAGCATGAGAGAGGCGCGGCGTGGATGGACGATCGATACGGTGTTCGCTGTTCGGCTGGCCCACGTTACGAGGAGTAGTATTTTTTTCCCGCGCGCGGGAATCGCGGTGTTACCATTTTACCGCGCCTGCGCCTGTGCGTGTGGGCAGCAGCGCGCGTGTGGCATTGCAGGCCGGCCGTCACGTCGTCGCCAGCTGCGTGCACCACGTGGCGGCAGGCAGGAACAGCTGGTGCCATTTTCCGCGATTTCTTTTCCGCTCTTTTTCGGCAGGACAGGGACCTTTGTAAAAGATGTTCTCGCGCCTCACGCAATACACGTCTCCCCGGTCCAACAGAAACGGCCTTCCTTTTCTCGCCGCGTCTGTGGCGGACGTGTCGCCCGGACGATAAAAAATATCTGGCCTCATCAAAAAAAGAAAAAGAAAAACGAGTAGAGTAGAGTAGTACGAGCGGCCTCCACGCAACAAATGGAAACGCTTGTAGGATTGGCCGTCTGCTCCGACGACAGCGTCCATCTCCAGCGGGGGACACATGTCTGAGCGCGCGGCATTATTGCTGGGCGATGCCCAGAAGCTCCCTGCCGAGCCCCCAACCGTACAGCGCCAGCAGGGCACATGTAGGGCTGGGACTAGGAGGAGTACTAGTTCCACTGTGCACACCCCGATGGCGATGATGACTCATCCCTCGCGGGGAGGACCCCACCCGTAGAGCGACTGGACACGCGTCCCGCGGCTGGGCGCTGGTGGAGGCCGTGCAGGCGATCCGGCGATCCGCGTGTCCCGTGCCACTGCCCCCTCGACACCTGTCCCGGAGGTGCACGTAGCTTTCCCCTCCCACGCCTTCACCTTCACGGCGTCACCACCCCTCCTTTGCTTTTACTGCCAAGCTCCTCCAAACTGCTGCTGCTGCTGCTACCACGCCGCTCTGTCTCTCTCCCCCTCCATCTCTTTCCCTCCTCGCCCGCCCGCCCGCGTGTGGTGTGCGTCGCTCGCTCCCGGCGCCGCTGCTGCCACACCGCTGCCTTCCTTGCGAGCAAGGGCACCGCCCGTGAGCGCTGATTCGGAGCTCCGGATCCATCCGCGGGCGCGGACCGCCTTTGTTTATAGGGCGGGCGGTGCTGGTGGAGCCCCTGCTGGGAGCGCCCTCGGGATTCGGCCTGGATCGGCGCAGATCTGGACGCACATGAGGCGCCGCCGCCGCCGGGTCAGCAGAAGGGGATGCGGAGCCACAGGTAGGGGGAGCGGCGCCACCGATGGGGTGCTGGGCTGGTGAGGGCGCTGATTCTGGACCCCGCCATGGAGGATGTCGCGCTGCCCGCGCCGCCCGCGCCCGTGTTTAGCACCGCCACGGCGGGCCTCACGCTAATCGCCGCCGCCGCCGCGGAGCCGATTGTGGCCGTGGTGGCGGGGGCCATGGAGATGGAGATGGAGATGGAGGGGGGGCCAATCGCCACGCCACTGCCGCCGGTCAGGACGACCACGCCGGCGGCGGCGATGGAGGAGAACGGGCTGCCAGCGGAAGAGGACGCGGCGGGGAGCCCGTGCTCGGTGAACAGCGACTGCAGCAGCGTCGCCAGCGCGGATTTCGAGGGGGTGGGGCTGGGGTTCTTCGGCTCTGGAGTGGAGGGGGGCGCGGTGGTGTTCGAGGACTCGGCGGCCTCCGCGGCCACCGTAGAGGCGGAGGCCAGGGTCGCGGCGGGGGGGAGGAGCGTCTTCGCGGTCGAGTGCGTTCCGCTCTGGGGGTACACGTCTATCTGCGGCCGCCGCCCGGAGATGGAGGACGCCGTCGTCGCCGTGCCGCGATTCTTCGGATTGCCGCTCTGGATGCTCACGGGGAGCAATATGGTCGATGGACTCGATCCCATCTCCTTCCGCCTCCCCGCGCACTTTTTCGGTGTGTATGATGGCCACGGCGGCGCGCAGGTAACTACCCCCACCATTAATAACAGCACTACTATACTTTTGGTTTCTCTAGTGAAAACTCTGCGCTCGAATCAAACAATTTCGGATAGTAGGCAACTTAGTTGGGCTCTGCTTCATGCTCGCGCAGGTAGCTGATTACTGCCGGGATCGCCTCCACGCAGCGCTGGTGGAGGAGCTGAGCAGGATAGAGGAGTCCGTGTCTGGTGCCAACTTGGGGGCCGTGGAGTTCAAGAAGCAGTGGGAGAAGGCGTTCGTCGATTGCTTCACTAGGGTGGATGATGAGGTCGCTGGTAAAGCAAGCAGCGGAGGAGGGGGAGACGCGGGCACGAGCAATGCCGCTGCAGCGACAGATCCTGTGGCACCTGAGACCGTGGGCACAACGGCGGTGGTCTCTGTCATCTGCTCCTCCCACATCATCGTCTCCAACTGTGGAGACTCGAGGGCAGTGCTCTGCCGTGGCAAGCAGCCAGTGCCGCTGTCAGTGGATCACAAAGTAAGCTCCCATGCTTCCTGAGGATTTCTGTTATTTTCGGTGTTGCCTTGGTTCACCTGTTAATTAAATGTTGACTGCATTTGCTTGCTTCTTTCGGTTTCAGCCTAACAGAGAGGATGAGTATGCAAGGATTGAGGCAGCGGGTGGCAAGGTCATACAGTGGAATGGCTATCGAGTTTTCGGTGTGCTTGCCATGTCGCGGTCAATTGGTATGCTTGCTATTCCTCTCAGGAACATCTCTTCAGCTCGACATATGAAAACCACCACTGATTACTGTTGGCATGATTCAGTGATAGGCTCGATAAGTAATCACAACCCACACAAAAAAACACTACTGTTTGGCGTGGAATTATCCGTCAATTCCTGTTAAGGCAGGGATATTCTGATTTAGTTGCTAATCGAATGGTAAAATGCCTTTTGTTTCTAGTATTGGTGGTAAAGCAATATCCAGTTTTCATTAATGTTGATCTTTGTTATATGCTGATGCTGTGCAATTTTATATGCTTAAAATGGTCCTGCTCTGCGATAGTGAAATAAGACATGCGAATACTTCCATGGAAACCTGTGAATACTGCCTAGTTCACTTTCCTTCTTTTGCGCCAACAATACTGGCAGAATTAGTTCACAAAAATGAGTAATGGGTTCCATAGGTTGAGTTGGAACCATACTTGAACAACCTTGCTTGGGGAGATGACGGAGTCTGTTTAGAATTTACTAGCTGCATAGGTTGTTGCAATCTAAGTCATAAAGCCTTGACGATGTAATTATCTCCTGCAAAATCCCAATACACAAAGTTGCTTATCCTAAAAAGGTTCTGATTCTTGCTCCACTTATTTTGTTCCTTCCTGATTCATGCTTCCATTGGTCAAGAAGGATCCAGACCGCCTTTTCCATATTTTGTAATATTATAGCGCTAGATAATTGAGAAATATGCATATCCTGGTATGTTATAAGACTATTATTTTGGGCAAATATTTCAAAGCATCTGTCTATTAAAATTCTCCTGATATTTAGACGTCTTGCCCCTAGTAGAGCGTTCTTACTGTTTTAGTTTGGTCGCGTAGATGTTCAAAGTGTGAAGTGCCTTCTCTGCATGATCTAAATCTCATATTGACGCTAAAACTGTTGGCAGTCTGCTTCAAGGTGGTTTTGATAGATTCATTTCCCCCCTTCTGTTTGAAACCTGAGTTTGATCCTGCCCCCCTTTGAGCCGATGTATATAATTTGTTCACATAGTTAAGTTCTTACAAGAGGGCAGTGCAAATTCTTCATTATATTTTTATTTCTTCTTTTGTCTGTTTTGAAACACACTGCTGCCATTGCACAACAATACTAAATGGTAATATATCCTGTGAGATGTTTAATTTGGTGTGCAGTATTTGACGTTCAGCTGTTAACAGCTGAAACAGTAAGCTGTTAAACCCAGCAACTACTTGTGTTTCGACCCCAAGACACAAGCCTTTTTTCTAGTACTTCCTACACATAGCTTGAACTGTGGTTATTTATCACAGTATATAGTTTTAGGGTGATGATATGGTAGTGTTGTGTTTCTTCTTCTATTGCGTCACACAATGAACACATGGTACTGTTGTACTAGATCCCTTTTAGCTGGTTTTGTATAAATATAGTTAGTAGCTTGTCATGTAGTATGTCGGTGGGGTAATTGTGTGAATACTCAGCAGTCAGCAGGTATTGCTTATCTGTAGTATCTGAAACCTGAAATTGGTTGTGCATCTACATCGTGTACTGATCTTACAACTTTTTTTTTTGCTACTTCAAGACTCCCATTCTGTATGGAAGTCCTTTTAATTCTTGACATTTGCAAAATCAGGAACTACTTTGACTCAATTCCTTGTATTGATGTACTACGTATTTGTATTCTGGCGATCCTAATTCCATATTTGGAATAAACCGATTAATCTGCATCAGTCTCTGGTCACATCAAGTCTTGCTACAGTTATCTTGTGTTAGCATGAAGGTTTGATCACGGCGCGTAATAATGGTTGTGAATGCCTAACTAGACTACGCTATGGCAGGAAATTAAACATCTGTCAACTAGATCTACTTAAACCTAGATTCAGTAAAAGATTCAATACATAAGATAACTGATGTTGTATGACCTTTATCTAGGAAAATATTGTGTGTGTTCGTACCATAGGACAAACCCACAGTTGAGTTTTAAGTAATATGTGAGACAAACCCACAGTTGAGTTTTAAGTAATATGTGACAATTTGTACTTCTGTCATCTATCATTAGTAGTTCTGCTGCATGCCGGTTGATTAGCTTTTGCTATTCTTGTAAATATTATGCGCGTGACTGCATTGTAGTCTGTGAGTTGTATAGTACTACCAGTAAAACATCTCTTGTTTTGATGTATATCTGTTGACTGCTGTTCTACTTATTCAGTTACAATAGGCTTAGCTGAGTACACCTGTGACTGCTAAATATGTACAGCTGCTTGCGTTAATTACTCGTGTTCTTTTGTTACCTTGAGCTAGATGTATATTTCATAAATCTCCTGGATGAATCTGCAGACTCACTTATTGAGCTACACGAAAGTGTGTATGTCTAGTAGCCTTTCTCTGTCAGTTTGCTTTTGCAGTTAGTGTGCTTTCTTGTCATTGTGTATGCAGTAATTGTGAGATGGCATTTTTCGCGAGTTACTGTTGCACGTTCATGTATTGACTACATTCACTGCTTAATCTGTTTGTATGGTAGATTCCTACTTTTGTTGCATAGTTTGTTATTATCTTCCTAATTATCCAAGCTGCACAAACAAGTTGTGGCCTGATGTTTCTATACCTATTACAGGTGACAGATATCTGAAGCCATGGATAATTCCTGTCCCTGAGGTCACAATTGTTCCTCGAGCTAAGGATGACGAGTGCCTTGTCCTTGCCAGCGATGGCCTCTGGGATGTATTGTCGAATGAAGAGGTATGCGACGTTGCTCGAAAACGGATACTCTTATGGCATAAGAAAAACGGTGGAAGCTCATCGTCTGCTCAACGTAGCGGTGACTCCCCAGACCCAGCCGCCCAAGCAGCTGCTGACTGCTTGTCGAAGCTTGCTCTCCAGAAGGGGAGCAAGGACAACATCTCTGTTATTGTGGTTGACCTCAAGGCACAGAGGAAGTTCAAGAGCAAAACTTAAATCAACTGCTTGATGGACAACCTTAATGACAAATTCCTAGGAATCTATATAGATTTGGAGAATCCAAATTCAATCAGTTTAGTCCGTTGCCTTAGTACATTACGTAGCCCAGTTCGTTCTTTTCTTCCTTTTCCATCATTTGGGCTGTCAAGGGCTGTATTCATGTATACAGTACAGATTACGAAAATCCTCGTCAGGGTTTATGTTTCCTGATGGCGGGGGTGATCCTGTTTTCTGCTCTTCTTCCTTTGTTGCCCCTTATTCTTTTTGTTAAGCTGGGCCATCATGTATCTGGAAATGTATATTTGAGCCTGTAGGGTACGAAAGGAACAAGTGGTATAAAGTATTCTGTACTGCCCTTGCTGACTTTATGAAATCCAGGTGCCAAGTCTTCCAGTTGTACTGCGTGTTTGTAGGCGAATTTTTATGTGGGATTGCTCATACACGGAGTATGACAGCTCTATGTTACGCTGTGCCCCACACATATGCTTGAACCACTAAGCTTTTGAACTCTGATTATGCGGGAACTTTCACATCATCAAATTTCTAGAGCTACTAATTAGTAACCTGCCAACAGGTTGCTCCTCCGGCCGGCTTGGGAGAGATTCTAGCAGCGCCAGCTCAGGATGGGATTGGGCCGGGTCGACCCGGCGGGTCGCTGACCCGACCCAAAATTTCAGGGCCATTGGGTCACGTGGGTCGGCCCTAAATAAAATTTGGGCCAATGGGGCCGGCATCGTTTGACCCGTCGGGCCAGCCGGGTCGACCCAAATCGTAGCTACATTAGGCACTAATTCTGCCCGAATCGGTGTCCCCAACCTGTTCACAGTGCGTGGCGTGTCTGTGACGGCTCCTTACATGGCTCGCGTGCTGAACTAACTGAAGCAATGTCAAGACTAATGGGTGACCTCGTTTAAGGGTGGCACTGAAAATCTGCAACTGCCAAAAATGAATGCTAGTTAAACTGAAACTGTGACGAGTCCTTAGTCTTTCCGTTGACAAAAATTCTTGCAGTCTTGCAGATGACGAGACCCATACTAAATCATTTGCGGGAGAATTGATGGACTGATGGTCAGTTTGGTCATGTACTTGTTTTGAACATACGTGATGTAATTTATATACTCTAACGTATAGCTGAAATAGTTACTACCTACATAAAGATCGAAAGGTCACTCTTTTTGGGCGAATCAAGAGCATTTTTGTTGTTTATTGTCAATATTGCCGAATGTTTTCGGTGTAAGCTCGACCAAAAAATTGTATTAAAGTTAGAATTTGGGTCGGCCCCAGATACCCAACGGGCCAGCAGGGCCACTGAGATATTTTAATTGGGTCGGCCCATGGCCCCTCAAATTGGCCTTGAGGCCATAGGGGCCAGGGCCAAGGCCGGGGCCGGGTCGGCCCGTTCCCATCCTGAGCGCCAGCCCTCCTCTTGCCACCGCTCGGCAGCACCTCTCCCCTAGCCCTCCTCTTGCTGCCATGGGAGAGCGCCCCTCCCCTAGCCCTCCTCTTGCTGCCATGGGAGAGCGCAGCTAGGAGAAACCGCACTGTGATGACATCGGTGGGGTTTTTTTTTAATAAAGGATGCTTTATTACCTTGAGAAGCAATTACGTTCAGCCTATGCATAACCAGGATGCACACAACCATTTAAGTGTCTCAAGTCGAAAGGATGAGAAAAAAAACTAGGCGAAATACATGTTGAAGCATGAATGATATAACGCCTAAGGTGAGGGTGGGGCTTCAATCCGTAGACTATGCTGCCACCCATGTAGGGAAAAAGTATCCTTTGCCGTAGCCTCCAACCGTGTACAGACCTCCGTAAATAGGTCTCGGTTCTCCACTCTCTGAAGAGATAACCACAAACGGAGAATACCTGTACATCTGTAGATGACCTGCAACAAAGAATAATTTTTATCGTTAAAAATCTTGTCATTTCTAGTTAGCCAAAGTGCCCAGATAACTGCTAGCGCCCCACCCTAAGAAGCAACTTGAACCTTGAATCGATACCAGAAGCCAATTGCCAAAGACATTGGCCACACTAGTCGGAGGATACAAGGTAGACGGTACTTGGATGACTGGCCATATAGATCTCGCAAATTGGCACTAGAAAAATAGGTGTTTAATGGTTTCATCATGATGGCAGAAAACACACCGTGTACTTCTGTGACGATTCCTCTTAACAAGATTGTCTTTGGTGAGAATAACTCCTCGATGAAGATACCATCCAATTGTTTTAATTTTTAGTGGTATCTTCATCTTCCAATTTTTTTTTATTATCAACTGGTATATTAGAATGAAGGATCACATTGTATAATGATTTGACCAAGAAAGTGCCATCTACGTGAAGATTCCATCTAAATTCGTCCGGTTCAGGCGATAGGTGAATATCCCCAGCCGGTGAATTAGGGCATTCCATGCCAGTAGCCTTTGTCCAAGCAAAACCCGTCTGAACGTCACATTCGGGGGTGAGGCGGCCATTACTGTGGCAATGGTATCACCTTTGCGACAAACAATACTATGCAAAGCAGGATACTATTCACTTAAGGGTGCATTGTCTAACCAAACATCTTTCCAGAACCATATCTATGCTCCATTCTTGTTCGAGAAAGTACCATGGCGAAAAAAGACATTTTTTGTTGCCATGAGACCAGCCCAGAAGTTTGAATCCCCAGGTTTCCAAATCACTTGGGATAGCGTCTTCGAGCCAATATACTTTCTCCGAAGAATAGTTTGCCAAATCCCATCCTCGGTAAGAAGCTTAAACAACCATTTACCTAGCAGAGCTGAATTCTTGACCTCTAGGTCATGAACTCCAAGCCCACCTTGATCTTTGGGACTACAAACTATACTCCATTTAACCAGTCGATATTTCCCCTTGCCAAAAGAATCTGGATCGATAATAATCGAGTTTATGCAGAATTTTTTTCGGTAGTAGGAAGAATGATAACATATACAATACCATATTTGTCAGTACCGAATTAATGAGTACCAATCTTCCCCCTAGGGACAACAATTTACCCTTCCAACTACTAAGGCTTTTGTGTAATCTTTCTACCATAATTTTCCATTCAGCAATTGTAAGTCTCCGATAATGAATCGGAATACCCAAATAGCGAATAGGAAATTGGCCTTGCCCACAACCAAACAACTCTGTATATAGAGTCGTATCATTTTGGGCATCACCGAAACAGAACAATTCGCTTTTATGGAAATTGATTTTTAATCCCGATAACTGCTCGAAAGCCGCCAAAATTAATTTCAGATTGCGAGCTTTTTCGAGATCGTGATCCATAAATAGAATTGTATCGTCGGCATATTGAAGGATAGATAAACCCCCATCAACCAGATGTGGGATCACACCTTCAATCTGACCATCAGACTTGGCCCGCTCTATGAGTATAGCCAGCATATCCGCTACAATGTTAAACAACATCGGTGATAACAGATCCCCTTGGCGTAACCCTTTTCGTGTTTGGAAATAGTGGCCGTTGTCATCATTAACCCGGATTCCACACTACCTCCACACACAAAATCATTTATTAGAGCACGCCACTCTGGAGAAAAACCTTTCATCCTGAGCGTCTGCTGTAGGAAAGACCACTTGACCTTATCATACGCCTTTTCAAAATCTAATTTTAAAATAACCCCATTTAATTTCTTATTATGCATCTCATGTACTGTCTCATGCAAAACCGCCAATGCATCGAGGATGTTCCTTACTTGCATGAAAGCGGTCTATGACGGCTGAATGACATGATCCGCAACCGTATTAAGTCTAATGGTGGCCACTTTCGTAAAAATCTTGAAACTTACATTTAAGAGGCAAATAGGTCTATATTGTTGAATTCTTTCTGCCTCATTAACTTTTGGTAACAAAATTACTTCACCAAAATTTAGACGAAATAATTCTAGTTGTCCTATGTGCAGAGCACTGAACGGATCTAGAAGGTCCGATTTAATAGTATCCCAGAAAGTTTGATAAAACTCCGCTGGAAAACCATCTCGACCCGGTGCTTTGTTGCATTCCATTTGGAAAATTGCCTTCTGAACCTCTTCCTCAGAATAAGGTGCGGTTAGTAGGCCATTTTCTTCCATAGAAACTTGGGGTATGTCATCCGTTAAGTCCTCGTTAAGAGAGAAGGAACTTTCCACCGAAGGACCAAACAAATCTTTGTAATAATTAGTAATGTATGATTTGAGTTGCTCATGGCCTTCAATCAACCATTCATCTTGAATGAGAGAGTGAATACGTTTTTTCCGATGTCTTCCATTGGCCAAGCTATGGAAATATCGCGTATTCAAATCTCCTTCCAATATGAATTGGGTTTTGGAACGTTGATACCATTTGAGTTCCTCTTCGCGGAGAAGACTCGCTATCTGTGCATTGGACTGATTCTTAAGATCAATCTCTTGCGTGGACAGCGGTCTCACCTCTGCTATAGCCTCTAGCTTATCAATCACATTTGATAAGCGAGCCTTCTCTTTTTTAATAATACCAGCCATATGGGCAGCCCAACCAGAGAGATGTTTGCGCATTGCCCACATCTTATTATTCCATCTTAAAATTGGAGTGCGACCTCCGACCGGTCTCTTCCAAACAGTCTTAACCATCTCATGGAATCCCTCTCGATGTAACCATCGAAGTTCAAATTTGAACGGCCGTTTACAAACAGGTCGAGGATTCCCAGTAGTTAGGAGGATAGGAGCATGGTCTGACAATTTTTCGATACGTTCTAGTGCACGGACCGACACCATAGGGTATTTATCTTCCCATTCGGTATCCATCAACACACGATCTAGTTTTTCGTATGTGGGTTCAGGCAAGCTGTTGGCCCAAGTAAACTGTCGACCGGACATAAACACCTCTCTTAAGTCAAGGCTATCAATGACATCATTAAACAAGAAAGGCCAATGTCCATCGAAAAGGCCTTTGCTTTTCTCGTGAGAAAATCTCAGCAAATTGAAATCCCCTCCGATCAAAATCGGATAAGGATTATCTTTTGCAAGATTTACCAACTCACGTAAAAAATCATCCTTAAAAGCGTCTTGGGCAGCACCATACACAAAAACCAAACTCCAAATGAAACCGTCTGCTTTGTTCTGAATGTCGAGCTTAATGTGATACTCTCCATCAGAACTAGTTAAGACAGTCATGGTGTCTATGCGGGCGCCAAGTAAAATCCCCCCGGACCTACCACGAGGCGGGCGAGAAAACCACTGAAAGTTAATCCCGCCTGGCAAACGGTCTTCCTCACTGAGGCGATAGTGCCGTTGACATAGTGTCCATGGTTTTCTTGTGTTGGGCATTGTGGCGTTGATCTCATCCCACATCGTCTTGTTTGCTGCGACGTTCTGGTGGTGGCGTCTGTGTGGCAAGCTCATGAACATGTATCCATATGATCTATATTAGGTCATATTACTTTGGTTCATATTGTTATTCAGATCAAGCATGCATTATTTGCCTATTTTTAGATGATTTATGTGATTTTCTTCAAAAGTCGATGCACATTATTATTCAATTCCGGGAGGCACAACCCCCCATTTTGTACTTCATTGTTTGAGGGACCTTTTGAATTTCAAATAAATCGAGAGAAAAAATACCTCGTTAGTGCTTCATGAAGATGAAGACCACTAGCATTGGAGGCTCACAAGAGGAGCCATAGGAGGCAAATGAGGGCCAAGAAGCCGGCCACCAAGGCCAGCCACGGTGTGTCCTAGCTCCCCTCCTAACCTCTCTTTTACCAAGTCTCGTCTCAAAAAAAAAACCCGTACGCTACAACTTCTCGGATTGTTTAGAGGCGGCAGTTAATCCAAAAGTCTTCTCCTTCTCAGGGAGAGGATAGATCATGTCGCCTCCACTGCCGCCATTAAGGGGAAATCATTGCCATCGCTGGCATCACCATGAGCGACTTCACTCCCCCCTATCAAATTTTGTGTAGATCGGAACCCTAGATAACTTTTCGGTGTTGTTTTGCATGCTAGTATTTGATGTGGCGTTATTCCTTGTTGTTGAAGGTTCATATTGTGTTGTATTTCATATACCACTAATCATCTCCATGTCTCACGGTTTTGAGTAGTTCCGCATGTTCCTAAGGGTGAATGAATTAGCCATGATTTTCCATGCAACATGCTTTGAGTATATGGTGGAGAGGCATGATGGCCAGAGTTGAAAGAAAACGTGCCTCAATTCTTTGATTTGCAATCGGGGGTTCTTGATCGGCGACTCCAACATTTTAGGCGATGGCCATACTTTGTGCCTTAATAATTTCATTGTTTCCTTATGTATGTAGTCTTGGGATCAATTATTAGGGGTGTAGTTCCCAGTGTATGGGGATCTAGTTTGCTTAGGCTGTGCCCACCAAGATTTTTTTTGACAATATATATATCATGCTCCTCGTTAAAGTTTGCTAAAACCTATGCCACCCTCAACCCTTGCTAGAACAAACATTTGACTTGTCCTTTTGTAAGTTAAGAGGACTAAAAACCTACTTTTATTTACGATTTACCCGCACTTTACTTTCTAGCACGAAACAATTGTAAAATACAAACTCCTGATTCTTTATCAATATCGCCTCACTGTACATTTAGCTACTCGTGGATTCGACACACATTACTTATCGTGGGAAAGAACACATGTAGTAATGTTGAAGGGATATGTGAGTTTGCCGAACCTCGTTAACAAATTTATGTCTTGTCATCATGCTGGTGATTGCTAGTACTCAATTATTATGACAACAATTGTAGTGAACAATCTTTAATCATTTTAATCTCCAAATTTCGCGTTAACTCCTTCCATGCACCAGTCATTTCCCACTTAGTGGGGCCAAACTAGAATCCCTACGTGGAGATAAAACTTTTCTTTCGTAGCGTACCTGGTAAATCCTATTTATCGTTCATTAGCAAGAGGAAATATGCCCGACCCGCTGACAGGACGATATGGGCCACAACCCGTTTTGCTATCTCTGTGTACATTATGAAAATGTTAAAAATTTCAAAAAACTCAGATAAAAAATTTACTCACATCTAAAAAATGTTTAAACTTTTAAAATATTGAAATCCGACAAACCAGGAAACCCGACGGAAAAAACCCAAAAGGACCTAAAACTTCTAGAACATTCCTATAAACCGAAAAAGACCAGAGCAACGGCCCGTTAAGAAATGCTAGGTGTAGACAATGTACGCGTCAACCAATTTACGTTGAGCATTATATAGGTTTCTCCCACCGTATCGGCAAAACCTATTCATGGCTCGTTAGCGAGAGGGAATACGCTCCGTCCGCTAACTGGGGGACTTTGGGCCGCGGCCCATCAACGAGAAGGGAACTAGGAGCTTCGGGTTTTTCCGGTTTAGGAACCTACTAGAAGCAGAAGGTTTCGGTACGATTTTGTTAGTTTTTTTTTGGGGTTTCTTCGGTTTCCTTTCGGGTTTTCTTTGTTTTTCTTTTTTTCTGTTTCTTTCTTCGTTGAACAAATTTTAAATTCAAGCAAATTTCAAAGGTAAGAAAATTTTAAAGTCGAGCAAATTTCAAAGTTAAGCAAATTTTAAATTCGAGGAAATTTGAAAGTGAAGCAATTTTGAATGTGAGCAAAATTTGAAATCTTAGCAAGTTTCAAATTTTCAAATTTAAACATTTTTTAATTTGAATATTTTGAAATCTGTATTTTTTTGAAATATGAAACTTTTCAAATTTGGATATCTTTAGAAAATAGTAGAAAAAATACACAGAAACCCTTACATGGGCTGGCCTAAGAGGGCTGCACACGCGAGCCATGCATGGCAGCTCCCGCTAATGAGCGATGAGTAGATGCTCCCCAGCGTACGAGGCAGGTGATATTCACCGACCTGGACGTCATTTTTAGGGCACCGACCCAACAACATGACGTAATATAGTTCAGAAACTCAATTCGGCTCCCGAGTGCGTATGATCCCTCTACCATAAAAACATATTTCCAAGTGTTAAAAACTTTTAACAAAAAAAATTACATGTACATCTCCATAACATATGTGTATTCGTCAAGTTTCACGAAAAAAATGATATTTTTTGTAGTCTAAGCCAAAAAGAGAAAATTTATCTTGTGACAAGTCTTTGTTTCAGCACCGAATTTTGTCTTTTTTACACACGCCACATGACATGTCGATTTTTCATGAAACAACTTTATGAGCGCGTAGCACATGAAGATGTACGTGCGAAATTTTTGTTTCAATTTTTTTGACATATTAAAATATGTCTAACATGTATTTCAAGATAAAGGGAGCATACGCTCCCATGTGCCAAAACATTGCTCCCAATATAGTTTTCCTTTTTTCGTTTATTTTCTTTTTTTCTGGTGCTTCTTTTCTGTTTCTTAATTCCATAAAATATTTCAAATTAGAAAAATTTTAAATTCTACTTTCTAATTTTAATTTTTTTGAATTCGAACAATTTTTAGAAATAAGCTGAACATTTTTTTTATAATTGAGCATTTTTTGAACAAAATATTTTTTCAAGAATTCAAATAATTTTGTCTAATTATTTAAAATTTCGAACATTTTCGAGATTGAACACGTTTTGGGATTGAACATTTTGTGAATTTTTTTTGAATTTAAACATTTCCAAGATTGAACATTTTTTAAAAAATTTAATTTTTTAAATCTAAATATTTTCATAATTTAGGAACATTTTTAACTTGAACATTTTTTGGAATTGAACATTTTAAAATTTTACTTTTTTGCAACATTTGAAATATTTCTAGTATGGAAATAGTTTATATTTAAACATTTTTGAATATAAACATTTTCAAATACGATTTTTTTTTAAATTTGATCATTTTTGAGATTTGAACATTTTGAAATGTAAACATTTTTAAAAATTTACATTATTTTCAAATTTGATTGTTTTTAGAATTTAAATTTTTTTCGAGTTTGAAAAAAAGGAAAAGAAACAAAAAAAAAAAAGAAAAAACAAACAAAACGAAAGAAACAAAAGCAGAAACAAAAACGAGAAAAGAAAGGAAAAAACGAAAATGGGCCAGCTTGTGCGGTGGCATGTAGGCACGGACCTGGTCGGTGTATAGGAACCCGCACTCCCGCAGCCTACCCCCGTTTGGCGCTAAGTTTGACGAGCTCTGGAACACCCTGGCCCAAATACCGTTGAAGGGCCCTTGGGCCATTTCTCCAGAGGAATCCCCCGTCACGGCCTCAGAGAAAACCCCGACTACCCCGGCGTTGTCCTCTCCTCGCCTCGGCTCCCCGCAGCCAAAAACCCTAGCAGCACACTTCCGGAGCGCCGCCATGGTTTGGTTCCAGTGCGACGACTGCGGCGCGGACCTCAAGAAGCCCAAGCTCGCCGGCCACTTCCGCTCGTGCTCCGCCTACAAGGTTTCCCCGCCTCGCGCCTCTCCTTCGCTCCGCGTCAATTTGGTTCGATTATTGGGTTCGTGACACGCGAATGGTTGGTTTGGTTTCGTGCAGCTTTCCTGCATCGACTGCGGCGCGGTCTTCAGCCAGGACACCGTCCAGGGGCATACCCAGTGCATCTCCGAGGCCGTGAGTTCCATTGCTCCTCTCCGTAGTGTGAAATATGCTCTTTCGTTATGCGATTTGAATGAAGCGTGACACGTTTGGTTTGGCCCTACAAAATTTGTAGATAATATCTTAATTTTTCGGTGGTTGGATTGGGATACTTGGTGTGTAAGCTTATATATGTAGAGGTCACTGCCCGTGGAATAGTTTAGGTGGGCCTTTTATATGATTTGGTTTAGTTTTCTTAATGTGAATTGGTAGGTCAGCTTGTGTGGGTACTCAAATCTGTAGTTCAAAGGTTAGTTTAGTGCATATCAGTATTTTTGAATGGTTTTTTTCAGATGTGCATTTTCCAGAGCTTAGTGAGTTCTGCATCATGTATGGCTTTGTCGAGAAGTTAGAACAATGGTTACAATGCTACATGTTTATTTTCACTCATTTCTCTGATGTATTATCCTCATCAGGAGAAGTATGGTCCCAAGGGACAGAACAAGCTATCCAGCAGTGCACAGGGAAAGCCGGACAAGCCAAAGCCAAATGCCGATGTTGATATCAATGTTGGGCTGTCAACACGCCCTCCTTGGTTCTGCAGGTATGCTAATGCCATCCCTCAGCATATGTACAATGAAGTTTGCAGATTTTTCCTTAGTAAAATCGTGGTCCTAAGAGCAGCTCTGAACTATGTATAGATATGCTACTAATCATTGAAGTTTATACTTATTGTTCATGACTCCTGTTCTTTGAGTACTCTTGTCACCATTCACAAACAGCTTGACTAGATGATTTAAGGCGATTTGGATTATATTAGACACATATGAGCCATTAATAGCTTACTGCCATTATCGGAACATACCTAAGAAGGCAACTGTGAATGGTTTACAAGCTCCACTAGCTGCTGACCACCTTAATCAATTTTGTCGACTGATTTTAGTAGCAAATGCCCTTCACAATAGGTCTACTTCTGGGGAACTATGTAAAGCTTCGGATGTATAGAGCAATCATGTCATTGTTATTTAGATAAATTATCCCTTGTTTGGCCATTGTGTCAGGCCGTTTGAGCTTAAGCAGTCTCGGTTTCACTAATATGTGTTCTAACATACATATCATTGGTTACATGTCAGCCTATGTAATACAACTACCACTAGCAAGCAGACTCTTTTGGGGCATGCTGATGGCAGGAAACATAGAGCAAAAGCAAAAGCCTACCATGCTTCTCAGAAGCAAGAAAATGGATCTGAACAAACTCCAGATGACAAGGAAACTGGTGGAGCACCAACGATGGAGCCTCCACAACTAAATGAAGTGAAGGGTGCAGACAGTGAAAAAGATGTTGACAAAGATGCTGTGAAAAGAAAGAGAGCAGATAGTATAGCCTTGGAGGAGCCAGATAATGCCAAAAGACAGAACTTGTCGAACTTGAAAACTGGAGAGGTGATACAATCTGAAAAGGGAGAACTTAAGACAAAGAGCAAGAGTGCTGCAGATGAAGTAGTCAATGGGGCCAACCATCAAGACACTAAAAAGCAGAAAATAAAGTGGAAGAAAATTATTACTAAGATACTTGAGACAGTAAGCCTTCTGACCCTTCTGATAGGATATGCTGGTTTTGTCCATTTTGTGTTTGTTCCTCAAGGTAGCTATTGTTAACAGTTAATATGGTATTTTTTTTTCAGAATTCAGATGGAGTTATGAAGTTAAAGAAGCTACAAAAGCTAGTTCTCAAGGAACTTTTCGAATGTGGTCATTCCGAAGATAAGGAGCAGCTTCATGCTCTGTTGACGGAGAAGGTAATCAGCATGCAAGAGAAATTGTAGCTAAATACCTGTTTTCCCTCCTTGTTTCCTATGGTATTTGGAATTCTTGCTCACTGATGCCAAATGATTGTTGTTTTGTATTTGATGCAGATAGCTTCAAGTTCCAGGTTTTCTGTGGATGGCAAGAACATCAGATTGGTGTCCAAGAACGAGGAGTCGTAGTCCTTGATGTTTCTGTGCCTTTCTATGTTCGATTTATGAGGGTAATATTTATTATATTGAGAGATGTCAATTTTTGTTTTATTGAATGGTGCCGATATCATCTAAATGATCCAGAGAAAACCATTGAAGATACACAAATTTTGTTACTGATTTTTTGGTCCTGTGGCGCCAAACTGCCATCTTGTAGCTCCAGAAAATTGTCCTGTAATACTTGGCGAGGCCACTTCTCTGTGCAAATTGACAACTATATGTGCAATCATGTTGTGATAACTTATGTTCAGCATCATCATATCAGCCACACAGCTCTTAGTGTAGTGTACCTATATAGCATTTCAGCTTCTAATTTATTACGGATACTTCCTGCCATTCTGTAACGTGGAGTGTGGAGTTTCTTTCAGTGTTGGTTGATGCAATTGCGAAAAATCATTTTGTGGAGACCCATCGTGCTTGCAGTCTTGCAGAATGATGCAGGGTGGTCAGTCAGGTAGAGCGCACGCCACAGGTGCTAAATCAAAGGTGCTTGGGACTTGCTGAAGTTCACCAATTCCTTCCGAAACTATTCCCAAGGTAGCAACGGATGAAAAGGAACTGCACCTGAAGGTATGTGTGACCTTATCCATGTGCAGCTAGTGTGCACTGTTCCTCCAGTTCCTGGTAACAGTTTCCAAACTCTGCACCTTGGTGCGGCTGATTTTTGGAAATGTAGGCGCGGTTGTTTGAAACTTCGCCTCACACACTTAAGGCCGCTTACAGGAATCATATGATTAGTTTTGTAGGAATCTCATAGGCTCTTACAGGAATCCTATGATCAGTTTTGGAGGGTATTAGTTTAAGAGGAATCTCATATAGGATTTCAAACATCCACTGGTGCGCTTCTTTTTTCATGCCGTCGCCAAAGACAGGCAACAGAGTTACAGAGAGATAGTGGAGCGTAGAAGAACACGAGGACTCATGGTGGTGCTCTGGAGAGGCCAAGAGCGTCTCCAGTCGCGTCCCCCAAACCGGCCCCGATTTGGGGCACGCCGGACAACGTTCCCGCGCGCCCCAAAGGCCTTTTGGGTCCGCGCGGCCGATATGGTGTCCGGCGTCCGAGCCGTCCGTCCGGGCACGCGGACACAACGAAATGAGAGGCGAGAGCGCGGGCCCGACCGTCGGCTCGGACGCTCAACCGCCACATACGTAGCGACGGTGCGGTTGCCGGAAGCGGAACCGTCGCATTGGCAACCGCGTCGACGACGCGCCAACCTGCCGGAATGGAGCGCGACTCCTCGGAAGAGCAACCGCTGCTCTCTTCGACTTGCGCCGCCGTTCATCGCGCTCAATAAGACCCGCGCGTACGTACGCCGCCATTCATCCAAGCCTTCATCCGACACCTCCAGCGACGATGAGCTACATCTCCCGCTCCCGTCCGACACCTCCGGGAAAGCCTGGGCGGCGCCATTGGTGGGACAAAGCCGGGACGCCGAGCGGCGACGATTCCTCGCCGCCTTGAGCGAGGAGAATGGGGGCTGGGGGAGGACGGGAGGAAGAGAAGGAGGAGGCGGCGGCGGGCGAAAGGCGAAGGCGGCGGCCAAGGCCAAGGCCAAGGCCAAGGCAAAGGCGCAGCCGACGAGCAACGATGACGAGGAGGACTCACTCGACGGCGCCGACACCGCCTCTTCGGAAGAGGTGACGAGCAGGAAGCGCCACCGCGATGACGACGACGAGGCGGGGCCATCAGCGAAGAAGAAGAAGTAAAAATAACGGGAATTTATGTAATTTAATTATATTTTTTCGAAGTTTTATATATAATTTGTTTATGTTCAACCGATTTAAATATTATAGTAAATAGTTTTCTTCTAACCAAAAAAAGTACTTTAAATGTTTGGGGGCGGCGTTTGGGGGACGCGGCTGGGGAGCGACGTCCCCCAAAGGCGGCACGAACAAAACACGTCCCCCAAACGCTCAATCCGGCGCGGTTTGGGGGACGGTTTAGGAGACGCAGCTGGAGATGCTCCAACGACGGAAAACAGCAGGAGGCCAATGTATTCCAGCAAGGCAGCGCTGCTCAACTGGATGCAGGAACATGAAGGAGGGAGAGAGACAGACAGGTCTACATGGATAATTATTTCTGGTCACGCGACTGATCGAATGGAAATAATGTGCATGTTTTGAGAATTTAAGATTAAGAAATAGTTAAGCAAGCTTTTTGTTCCTTTTATCAACACCTTTTAGAAACTTCCTCGTATTCCTAGTTGTTTCCTTTCTTGTGTTCCAAACAGGGGCGGAGCTCCCCTTTGGGCAAGGTATGGCAGCTGCCCTACCTTAAATTTTGGTAAAAAAAATCGTATATGTATGCATATATGGATATACAATCAGTTTGGTACAGTTTCTGAAGAAAAAACAAAAGAAAAAGACGACGTGGGCTGGCAGGAGGAGAACAAGCAACCGAGTTGGGCTGCTGCTAGCTAGCCAGGCCGCGTGGACTGGGAAACCACCCACCCGTGTCGTGCGAGTCCTTTCCCTGGTGGCCTTTAGCTACGATCGTGAGGTGAGGGATCGTGAGCGGAACGACCGCGCATGTTCGTCTAATCGTCTTCGACGAGAGTCACGCGAGTTTCGCCCAGGATTCGTTGTTTCATTGCGCCGCCGGCTACCCTGGCTGCTTCCTCCCGCGAGATCCCTCCGACTCCCCCGCCACCCGGCCAGGCCGCCCGGCCGCGCGCCTAGTCCTGCAAATCACGCGGCGGCAGCGGCTAGCCATCTAGAGGTCTAGCTTCTAGCTCAAGGTTTTATGCCGGACTGTGTACAGTTTGTGGCTGTTTTTGATTTTGTGCTCGAGATTTGAGAAGAATTAAGATAAATAGAAAGTGGAAGAACACGGCAGCTAAGCGGGGAGGTACAATTGTATGAGTTTTTGTCAATTGGCTGAAGTTTAAAACTTTAAATTTTTGAATTGTGAGCTCGGTAAAATGGACAAACTACTAATATGTTTTATGTTTTTAGTTGCAGATTTGGAGAGATATTTTGTGTCCTAGTGGCACAAAATCTAAACCAAACATCCATGAAAAGTGCAAATGATGTTGCACACCAAGAGCAAGAACAAAAAGTGGAAGAGGAGACTTCGGAACATGTGGTTCTAGAACCTGGAGGTATTACTGATTTCTTAAAGCATATAAAACTTTATCCTGGACTTCACATTGAAATTGATGAATTTGCTCCCAATGTTAGATTTGCTTATCTAAAGGATCCAACACAATCATCTCAGCATAATTTCCCCCTAAACAGAGATAAGAGATCATTTCTACCAAAATGGTATAAGCAATATGATTGGTTGGAATATACTGTGGCAAGGATAAGGCTTACTGCTTTTATTGCTATTATTTTTATGTTTTTGCGTCATTTTTTTATGCTTAAAAGTTTGCCCGACCTTAATTTTTTTCCGTCCTTCGCCACTGGTTCCAAAATATCACTAAGAAGACTTTTATGCGCTTTTCAATTTTCAATCCTATGTTTTTCGCCTGCGTTCTAATCCTGTTCTTGTATTTTGGAATCTTGCATTCCTAACAAGGCCTAAGCAATGACCAGATCTAATGCTTGGTTTGCACCGACTATGCTACCAGCCTGGTGTCTTAGGTAACAACAGAACCTGGTCGTGGCTGCCGTCGATATCCCAGTGGAACCACCATTATAGACATTTTGTTTGGCCACTGGACTAAGGGGTGAACTAAACTGAGAGTATATTCAGCATGGGTGGTGCCAGTTTGTAATACTGTTTTATAACATGATCTAGTTTTTGGGTTATAGTTACTGCCTCTAAGAGAAAGAATAATAAAAAAGTCAGTAGTTGGCTATATATTTTTGCCATATCATCTATAGTCTACTTGTAGTCAGCTCATACAATAGTTAGATACAAGTATGAACTACTTTACATGCATATAACCCACTTTGCAATCTCACAAAGTGCCTAGGAGCACAGTTGGCTATTATCCTGTAGCTTGCTTCTCTTCTCTCTCCTCTTCTCTCTCATCCAACTCAGCAAAACTATATTATTTTAAGTCTTATAGACTGCGGACTGTACCTTATTGTATTTGTTCTAAGATGTTCTAAGTCAGGGTTTACTTGGTTTACCTTCTAGGCGTGCGTGCAAGTAGTTCAATTTCTACTTGTGGTACTAGAAGACACCATTTTTCTAGCTTGTGTGACTTGTGCAATTGCATTGTGTCATAATACCCCAAATTATTTGGTTAGGAAGAATAATTGTTGTCTTTATCTGTTTCATTGCTTGTACTGACTTACATGTTTGGAGGGCAGCGAGACCGACTGTGCACTTCTCTGCGGGTTCGAGACTCCTTTCCGAAATAGGATTGACGCGTGAAATGCATTTGCAGAGGCTCAAAGATCAGAAGCATGAGAGCTAACACCAATAATGGAGATAATTAAGACTACATATACAAAAGTGGTGGCTTCTTTCTTCCTGTTTTACAAGCAAAACACCTATCCTGCAAAGTGTTTTTACCAGTGTTCCGCTGGTTCCCCTCGCCAATGTGGTATCGATAGCATAAAAAAAATAAGTTTCCTATCATAGATTTTATGTGCTTGGCGGACTCAATGGTGGAGGCGGTTTCATATCACATTATAAATACCATGGCTCTGTTCTTGTCCTTGTATGGCTATCGTTGTGGGTTCAACCAAAAACACAGAGAGCTCATGATATTTTGCTTCTGCTTTCGATTTCGATGGCTCTTGATCTATGAGATTATTGTTTGTTGCTTCAGCCCGACCTAACGATGGTGGTACCGATTTTATTTTGGTCTGTGGTTTTCAAATTTGTTACTTTGTGCTCTGGGTCTTCTATGTACATTAGCAGTTGGATCTGCCTTCTAAGGGGTGTTTTCCTAGTCATGAGGTGTTCAACATCGTTGAGGTTCTGACTCGTGCGACTCGAGACCAACTGTACTTGCTCAGTTCTATTAAAATAATGGATCATAGTGGGACCGACATGTAATGTTATAAATAAAACAAAGTACTACTAACATCAGAGTGAGATGATCGATCTCACTATGATATACTTGCAGCGAGATGGACATGCAGTGTCATTAACTAATATCATACTCCGTTCGTCGTAAAAATGATGGCACAAACTTATCCAAATTTAGATGTATCTACATGTATCTAGATACATCGAAAGCTAAATAAATCCAAGACATTCATTTTTGAGACGGAGGAAATTTGATGTGAGAAAATATCATCAGATCAACCTATAACATACTTAAGTGTCAACTAAAACCCTGAAGATTTACACTTATACATGGATTTGAGACTCCTTCTCCTACCGATATGCTACAACACATGAAATGCACTTGCAAGGAGGGAAATACTACCCCACCCCCCATTGACGACCCACACTACCCTCTCCGCCAATAGTTTTGAAATTTGTGCTACACATGTATTCTGATATTTTGGCATATATGCACTTATAGCTTGTGGAAATCAACCTGCATTCCATCTCAGATCTGTTGATTGCCAATATATTTACATGTAGACCCTTCTATTCTATGGAAATCAGCCACTCCCCACCCCAGGGAGGTTTTACACATATTTCAATCAAAATTTTACAAAAGGACCCCAAAGGGTTTCACAGAAACAAACATATATAGGAAACTCCACACGCATGTAGATTTCCTTCATTCGAGCATGTACAACATCCGTAAAAACTACATTGAATCTTTACATGTTCATAAAACATGTATGAAACTATGCAAGAACGCTTTTGTGAACCTTGAATTGAAATATGTGTGAAACCTCAATAGAACATTTACGAAACTCCTCAAGATTGATGGTGGGTTTATTTTTCGAAAATATAAGGGTCCATATGTAAAACTCACTTCAAGAAATGTGTTGATTAGCGACCGTTTCTTAGTGAGTGTGGGTGAAGTGGTCATAAATAGGTGACGATCTTGCACCAAGTGATCATAAATCACTGCCGTTCATAACTAACGCTCATGCGTTTTTCGTCACAAAAATCGTGACGATTCGGTGACAAAAATGGAGGATCCTAAGTCAATATATTTCTTGTAGTGACTGTTAGAAAGCAAAGTGTAGCTATCTCATTACTATAGACAACGAAGATTATGTCAGGACCTCAAAGCTAGTACGGAAACCGTGTAGATAATCTATAGATGTATTAACTCTTGTAGATGTATGGGTGGGCATCAATATGACAAGATGTGAGGGCAAAGCCAAATAGCAACGAGTTGTAGAACCTTGATGAAACTTTTGGTTGATGATGAACCTATGCTACTTAGCACTGTTCAAGTATCTCTTAGTTGACGTACTTTGTTTGATTACTCATCAATCCATAAGAATACTACCTTTAGCCCGATTAAATCGACGCAAGAGCTGTGAAGATCACTGTGTATTTATCATTGTACGCGCGTCGATTAAAACGGACCGAAGGGAGTATCATTTTCCAGCAAATCATAATGTTGCATACTTGGTTAGTAGAATATCTTATACTCGAATTCATATTACTTGCCACTAGTGTAAATATATCTAAAATTAAAATATATTTAGATACATCTTTTTTTTTGACATAAGGTACATCTATATTAGTGACAACTAATATGGATTAAAGGTAGTACTGGACGGTTTGAAGGTGTGAGTCACAGCTGGTGTTTGATAGCAGATGAAACTCCTCGCGAGAATTGTAAATGCATTCTTGGTTTGCAACCTGACACGTACGCACCCGCGTTAGAGCAAGTACAATAAGGTACAGTCAGCTGGCTATAAGAGATAAAATATTATAAGTTTGCTTGGTTGGAGGAGAGAGATTAGGAGAGAGAAAAGGAGTGGGCTACTATCTTATAGCCAGCTCTAGCACGTGCTCCTAGGCACTATGTGAGACAAAAAGGTGGGTCATGCATTGTAAAAGTACTACACTTTTATAGCTCACTATTGTATATGTTGACTCTAAGTTAGCGACATGGCACTTGGCTTATAGCTAGCAGCTGGCTACACTATTGGAATTGCTCTTACGCAAGCAAGAAAACGAGGGAGACGCTGGACTAGTCATCACGTAATTAAGACTAGTCACAATGGCAAGTATTATATACTAGTATCATGCATATGATACTAGTTTATGATACTAACCCCACAATGCATAGTATCATAAGATAGTATCATAGTATCATTATATTTAATGATTTGTAGAATCCCAATGCAAATGTGTGTACATGATGTGTTTGCCATTAAATTTTAGTTTTATGTGTGATATAATGTAAATGCATTCTAATCTCACCTCAAGGCATAGTTACCAACATGACATGATTATACTCATTGTGTAGTCTAACGAGCACGCTGGAGAAAAAGAAAAGCAATAGATTCGGGCGCGGCGCAAGTCGTGGGCGCGGTTCCGTACACGGCAACCTCCCAACCAACGCGGACCGATACTACTCTCTGTACGCAAGCATCGTTCACAACTTCACGTGTCTGTCTGTAGTAGATTAGTAGTACTAGTACCTGCAAACAATTAGCGCGGCGTAATCTCTGCCATGGCGTGGAATGTACCAATCATTTGCACTGAAAGGCAAGGCTCCTGGAAAGCGCTCGCCAACCAATCCAAGTCCACACAGCTTCTCTTCTCATCATGTCATGTCCCCTGTTTTTTTTGGAACAGAAAGGGGGGAGAAAAGGGTACACAGACCCCATGACGCTCCTCACGCTCCCTTTGCTTGTCCGATCAACGTGACAACATTTTTACAGGATTTTTTTGAACAGGTTTTTACAGGATCAAATGTGAGCGCTTCGAGCCCCTTGACACCGCAACTAGCAAAAATGGATGGAAGTCCGATGAGAATGTCACCGCTTGCAGTGCCACACAACGCCCCCATCGCTCCTCCATGAGCTCCGCCGGTCGCCGGAGAATACGTCACAGAGCTTCGATGCCCACTCACGACAGCCGTGGTGGCGCTCGCCATCACATCCTTGCAGCATAGTAGTGCATCACCACCTATGTCGCTCCTCCATGAGTCCCGCCCGTTGCCGGAGTAGACACATGCGCTTTAATGCAGACTCATAGCACCGGCGGTGGCGGGTCATAGCAACGGCGGTGGCCAAAGACAGCAATGTCAGGTCGCAGCATCGCATGTCGCCATTGGAGCACCGTCGGTGTATCTTTGCAACAACGCCACCCGCCTTCGATAGCATCGCCCGCCGCCATAGGGAGCAATGTCGGCAGCCTTAGGGAGTAGACCCGGTCGACGTCGGTAGTAGACCTGGCAGCCGTGCGTAGCAGACCCGGTCGACATTAGTAGCACCCAGCTGACCCCCTTGCAGCAGGTCGCCATGTTTGCAGCGCCGTCGCGGCGTCGCCTGCCGCTTTCGCATGTCCGGTGGGAGGGGTGTGCCTCCCCGCAGGATTCGGGTGACTTGGTACATGCCGCGACGTCCCTGCCGCATCCATCTCCCCCCATGATGTCCCCCTCGCAACAACGGCTCATGCTGCTTATGGGTCTGGTGGTGGGGAGGTTGCATAGTGGTACGTTAATCGTCCGGGGGCAACGGAGCTTTTTCCAACCAGGATACGAAATGTTTCTCCCTTCGATCTATGGTAAGTGTCGGGATTTAGTTTAAATTGTAACGCAAATCCACCTCCAATGTTGGAGCAATATGCAAGGACAGTATGACAATTGACAAGAGCAGCAAAAAAACAAATTGCAAGCAGGAGGACCTAGGACCTAACCCGACACGCACAGAGAGGAGGTACGGGCGACCATGCGCATCAAGCTGTTGGTGCAGCGACGCTTTCTGGGCCTGGACCCGTCGCTGATGAGCGACAACTACCGGGATTATGACAAGGGTCCCTACCTCCCACCGTCCAAATACCCCTACCCAATCACCGGTCCACCACACCCAGGGAAAAAAAGGCATCGCACTATGAAGAAATTAAGATAAGCAGACGGCCGGATGGGCATGGCCGATCGATATATAGAAAGTCATATCCAAGAAAAATATCAAGCTGACGTATTTTGATTTTCTGATTTTGGGAAGGCGAAGAATAGATGACAATGAGATGCATGACTGAAGAAGCAACACCTGGCCTCCTTCTGTCTGCCCTTTTCTCAGCTTGGTCTCTTCCCTTTTTGGCTCTTTGATTGGCCCTCTATAGTCTCGTGGATGAGGCTAAACGTGAATGTGAGCTGGGAATCACACTCGTACTATGCTCCTCTTTTTAAGGATCCCCGTGTCATTCCTGCCGCGATGCGATCGCTGTTGTTTTCTCCGATCTGTTGTCGGGACAAGGGTACGCCGTACACAAGCCACAAGGGCACACACCACACAACATGTCTCATATACAGATACGAGGGAAGCGTACTTTGGATTAGATACCTTCCTCTTCCTTCTCTTCTCTCTGTGTAATATGCCTAAGCTAACGTCCAAACTACCGAAAAATCATTTTGGATCATGGGCACCCATGCTCCCATCGTATTAAAAAAAATCAAAAATTATACTTATGTGTTTCAAAATTTTATGTAACAAAATTCTAAAAGGAGCTGATGATATATCCCACTAACATACAAAATCTCAATTACAAATGTTTTGTTTCATGAGCTACACAAAAATGAGAAAGTCTGATATTTTGATTTCTTTTTTAAGATTTAAATCACTATACTTAGATACGTATATTTGTTATTTTTGTGTAGCCTAAAATACACATTATTTTCAGTTGAAAGTTTACATATTTGTATACTTTACACCAATTTTCAACAAGCCTAGCTACTCCCAAAAATGCATCATCATCATGATGTTCATCATCATCACCACAAGAAGCACCCCATGCGCGAGCTCCTCAAAGGTAATATTGAGTCCTCAAGAAGGCAGTAAACTACCTCATCCTGCTCTCAGGGATCATCACAAGATACTTAGTGGCATGTGCCTTATACTCCATATAGGTGGCTGGGAGCACGGTGGATCGCACTCGGAGCGATGGGTATTGCTGGAACACGACTAGTGAAGATGATCTTCATATGATGAAATTAGTGTCATTCAGATTATCCTACGAGCAATAAGTTAGTTAGTTCTTGGTCATATGCTATCTTACAACTTCATGAATGAACTGGTCATATGCTATCTTACGACTTCGTGAATGAACTGAAAGAAGAGCTACATTGAGCCAACCTTGATGTGGGCAAAGTAGGCATCATCCTCCATTAAGTTTGTTGTTGTCTCCTCCGCCCAGTTTATTTTCTCAAGCCTTTTGAGCCTGAGGACTTGAACCCACCCGATTGTCCAATGCCTCTGATGGTTGTAGATCTGCGTTAGGTGAACTTGACGTCCATAAAACTTGCGAACAACCTCTGCAACAGCTTGAAATTCCTTGAGCCTAAACCCATTCTCCATTGAGACCCCATTCTTAATGAACTCACACATCATGTTTAGGATGAAGGTGGATGGAACGGATGCCCATATCATGATGTTCTTCTTCAAATTGCGTGGTACCTATCAGGGCCAACATATATCAAAGCCGCACCAACGGTAGCATCAACTTCGTCGATAGACTTGACTATTTTTTTTCTTGTCATACAACACAAACCAAAGTACCATAGTATAAGAAAAATCATAAGCAAGCAACTTCTAACATGCTAACAAGCTTTGTGAACAACAACAATGCCGCACCGTGAAGTTTGCTAACTGCCCTTCATAAATGGAATGCTGGTACAAGGAGAAGAACTACACATTGTAGAACCAATCATCGTATCAACTATTTCGCTTATATCTGGACTACACATCAGTGAAGATCAGACAACGCAACAAACATAAGCTCAAAACATCGACCTACCTCCTCCCCATGCTAGATCATGAAACTAGAGTCGCAAAATCAACTACGCCACCATTAGATCTAAGCTAACAAGTCTAGACTAATACTCCCTCTGTTCCATTCTATAGTGCCTATTGTTTTTTGGCACGGAAATTAGCGCAAGAGTATTTTTTACACAAGACCCCTTGCTGAACGATTTGAGATCAACGTAAAATTTGGTAAATACATATCTTTCTAACTTACCATAACAATTTTTGGGAGCTGAACGATTTGGAAGCTGAACGGGGAGGGGTAATTGAAAAAAAGCTAAGCTAAAACCTTATATTCTGAAACAAATGCCAAAAATCTATAGGCACTATATAAAGGAACGGAGGGAGTAGATCTGAGCTACCAAAGCTAACATACCTAAGCTACCACTGCTAGGGTTCAATGTTGCTCACAATGATCTGATAGTCAAACGAGGTAGAACACATGTTGGTAGGGCGGAGGAAGATGGATGCTTGTCGCGGTGCAGTTCCATCGGTCATAGAAGATGGTGTTGCTTACCTGCTCGTCGTTGAAGAAGCTTCCCTTGTCAAAGAGGTCCGACACGCTCGAGCTCCCTAAATTTTCATGGACGCGCTCGAGCTCCCTCCTTCTCTCTCTCTCTCTCTCTCTCTCTCTCTCTCTCTCTCTCTCTCTCTCTCTCTCTCTCTCTCTCTCTCTCTCTCTCTCTCTCTCTCTCTCTCTCTCTCTCTCCCCCTCCCCTCCCCCCCCTCCCCCTCCCCTCCCTCCGTCCCGGGTCCTCTCCTCTCCCTCTCCCTCTCCCTCCCTCCCTCTCCCTCTCCTCTCCCTCTCCCTCTCCCTCTCCCTCTCCCTCTCCCTCTCTCTCTCTCCCTCTCTCTCTCTCTCTCTCTCTCTCTCTCTCTCTCTCTCTCTCTCTCTCTCTCTCTCTCTCTCTCTCTCGAGCTCGAGCTCGCCATAAAAACACCCCAACGGGCTTGAGAACAGCTTGGCTCATTCGAATCCACCCGTGCCTTCTCATATAGAGTTGTAGGCAAGCCATTTCGTGTGGGCATCTAAACATTCGATTTTTCCATCCATGGAGCCTGAAGAAAACTTTTTTTTTACCTGTGAGGCAAAAAGCCCCCCATATCAATTTTATTTAAAAACCTGAAAACAACTTTGTCTGCAACCAAACACTCCCTAGCCGCTTCTTGAGTTTTTGGTACATGCCACTTAAAATGTTGTTTTTTCACGAAAACTTATGTACGAACATAAAATATCACGATGTACTCCCTCCGTCCCAAAATGTAAGGCGTCTAAGGACTGGTTAAAAGTCAAACTTTACTAACTTTGGCCAAATATTTAGAAAAATATATTTACATCTACAATATCGAATGAATATATTAAGAAAATATATTTTATGGTGAATCTATTCATGTTGTTCAGTATGGTAAATGTTTATATTTTTGTGTATAAACTTGGTCAAACTTAAAAAATATTGACTTTTGACTAATCGTTTGACGCCTTACATTTTGGGATGGTGGGAGTACATCATAAATTTTATATCAGAAAGTTTTAACATTTTTAAAATTGTTTTTAATTATTTTGCATAATGGGTGCAAATACTCCTATGAGCCAAAACGCCTCGCCCATATGTCTGCCTATAAATATATTAATTTATTGATAAGGTAGGTCTTATAGTTAAGACTTGACTCTAGTACTGAACTTGCTCTTACCAGCAGTAGAGCAAGCAATTCAGGATGGAACAGTACAACCCTTCACTTTTCCTAGGGATTTATTTGTTGATGCTACTATCTATTACTTCTACTTGCACTATCAATATCACAATAAATAAACACACGCCCTTAGAAGCACTTAAATGCAAGAGAAGCCAAATTTTTTAAGGAATAAGTACTCCCTCTGTTCCATATTAGATTCAAATGTATTTATACAACTTCACACAAATATTTGGCTTGGCCGGAACACTTGTCATTGATCGGATCACTTCACACATACTCCTACTAGCACTATGAATGAAGTGTAGAGTTTTCAGGAGAGAATTGTGGAGGCACCAGGCCAGATATCAGGGCAGGAAAGGTATGAGCAAGCATTCAGTTTGGTCGTGGCGTGAATGATGAGCCAGGAGGGCCCTGCATTCCAGTATTTGCTCCGCTGGAAGCAACTCACTGATAATCGCTTGCGGACCATGAACGCATGCAGAAAGAAGAAAGGTTAGCTGCGCTGAGCTGAGCTGACCCAATCGGAAATGGTGATGCAACATTGAATTTCAGGTAATCGAGCAGAAAAATCCAAGCAGAATTACGTATCTGGCTACCACGGTACGGCATGATTGATTTGGAGCGGATGTTCTGTTTGACTGTTTCCTCCGCGATACCGTACGGAAATTCCGCCAGCTACCTCGCCGCAAGAAGAAGGCTAGCTACCTGAACGGGTCGCGCCGTTGTTGTGAGTCGCGTGTTGCTTGTCTGAAAAAAACCATGTATCCCTTTCTGGGAATAGACAGCAAGCTTGTGTTCTGTTCGCCGGGATCGATCGATCTGGCTTCAGCTCCTCTCAGCGAGACGTTGGTTTCCAGGAGGTTTTCCGGGAGGAAACGGCGCGTCGGGACGTTGCAACTTACAGGCTTGCCGCAACAGCTAGCGCGCACACACGTTGCTTGCCTTGCTTCACCTAGCAACAACCAGCACGCCATGCATCCCTCGCAAACAAACTCCGTTTTTGCGCAAACAAGCTTGTTGCAACAGCTGGAGCATACTATGGTGCATGTATAGGCAGTTTGCAACAGCTAGAACCACAATGCACACACTGGCACATATTTACACTCTTGAATGATGACCAGGTTAATCTTTCTTCCCTTGATGTGTTTAAAAGGTTTAAACGTTACATTTGCTATCTGCATAGTTAAAATGCACGTAACCACATAATCCAACCGACAGTTAAATAAAAGGCAAGAATGCAAGTAATCATGAAAAAATTGTTAACACGTCTATGGAGATGGAGGTTTTATCCATAAATCACACTGCCATCCATGCTGGATAAAAAATATTTCTCGACATATGCTCCAACTTATGCACCACTAGAGGAAATTGAAACTTTATTTTTTACCTGACAAGTATGGAAATTAATATATAACTAAGGATGGCAATGCGTAGGGTAGAGCAACATCGTACACATACCGTATAATTAGTGGGTAAAAAAATCTACCCATATCCGTACCAATCGGTATGAAACTTTTCCCACACCCATATCCGACAGATACCCATACCCATTGGATACCCAACGGGTAGATCAAATAGTACATAAGCTATTCACAATTCAACATTCATTGGAAAAAAACAACTATCTCTACTCCATAACATGTAGTTGAGTACATGACAATTGCTAAAATTTAGAAACCTACCCATAACCCATAAGCATAGACGAGTCACATGAAAAATCGACAATTGATGGACATATGATGGATGATCCGCTGCATAGGTTGGATCTCCATGGCTGAAGTCCACATAAACATATACCGTATGGGTATACCGCAGATACAAGGCTATACCCATACCCTACATATGATTTAATGTCATGGGTATGAAAGTATGTCCATATGTTGTCCATATGAATATGATACCTGCGGATACTCGTACACGTGGGTAAAATTTCCGTTCTTATTTATACCGACCTGGCCCGACCAATGGCATCTGATGACATGACTCACATTGTATGGGCGAGATCCATCGATTTCCTCATTTTGTGTTTCATGGGCTCACCTGTCAGATTAGCACATATCACGTACTAACAAAACTGTGTGATATGAACCAAAGGGATCGAACCGGTACCTGAGTTCCAATGAGATAAAGAACCTATCTACGGTTCTGTCCCCTCGCCTACGACACAGCCGGTCAGCTTCGCCTCTGGTGGCCTTGGGGCCTTTGAGGCGTGGCAGACCATGACCCCGTGCTAGCGGGAGGTTTTCCGATCTCTGTTTAGGTTTTCCCAGTGTCTTCTTCAAGATGGTGAGGCGCTACATCTTGAAGTCAGAATAAGTTTGTCCATGTCATATCCTTGCTCTGGCGGTTTGTCTAGCATCGGCGGAGGGCACGTAGAGTGGTACTTCATGCGGATCTCCTGGCATCCTTTAGGTTTTCGTGTTCATTGGTGTGGTTTCAGGATTAGCTCTTCCGATCTACAGATCTCATCTCTGGCGATTGTTGCTAGTCTGGTGCGCTGGACCTTTGAAGTTTTAGCACGACGATTTCCCATTTATCTACTACAATAACTCTATTGCGACAATCTTTGCCTGGATCCGGAATGGAGGGGCGAGGAAGGCGGCGCGTCTTCAGTTCACGCTAATGCGTAGTCGTCGTTAGGTGGTCTGAGAACATATTTGTTAATTTTTATTACATTTTTGAAATTGAACTGCTATGGATATGAATACAATCGGTAGTTTTTTTTTTGAAAAAAACTAAACCATCTACTACTTGGCACCGAAGCTTCGTGGCCACGCGGAAGCGCGTAATTCGTACTCCTATCACCGGGTACTAGACTAGATTAACAACAGATTGACGCTCACCTAGTCCACCGCATTGCTACACTAGACTAGCTCAACAATCATTCATTCCCCCGGCGCCCAAGCTTTCCTTTCAACCAAATCATTTCGATTTCGTGCCGCATTATATAACCGGACAAACTACTTACAAACGCACAGCGCTAGTAATAGCCATCGCCGCACCTCACGTATATAAGCAGCGAGGAAGAAAGCAGCCAACACACCAGCAGACTAGCGAGGAACCAAGAGAGGGATCCAAAAAGCTCGACACGAACCATTCTGCTCCGGCCTTTTTTGCTCTTTTGGCTTTCGCATCTCTACTCCACCGTGCAAGGAATCGGCGGCGGCGGCTGCGCCGGGATGGACGGCGCGCAGGCGAGGAACGGCCCGAGCGTCGACGGCGGCGCGGGCCCCAGCACCTCCTACTCCACCGCCGACAACGACGACAATGGCGGCGCGGGCGGCGCCAAGGTCTGGGTCCTCGTGCTCCTCTTCTCCCTGCTCGTGCTGCTCTTCCTCCCGTCCGCGGTGCGGCGAGGCGGGACGTCGGGAGGCGGCGGGTTCCAGCGCGGAGGGATCACGCTCAAGAGCGGCTGGGACGTCGTCAACCTCTGCCTCGTCCTCTTCGCCATCCTCTGCGGCCTCCTCGGCCGCGGCGGCGGCGATGGCGATGGCGACGGGGAGTCCCCCAGCGCTGCTGCGGCGGCGGCGGCGGCGGCGAAGAGGCATCGCGAGGTGTCCCCGGTGATGGCGGAGCCGGAGCCGATCGCGGAGGCGTCCACCGAGGACGTGTGGGAGAGGCTCAACAGCTCCTACGACTCCAACCAGAGCGCGCACGCCACGGCGGGAATCCGGCGGATGAAGAGCAGCAGCTCGTACCCGGAGCTGCGGCTCGGCAGCGACGGCGTGTGGGGCCTCGAGTCGCCGGAGCTGGCCTGGCGCCCCTACGACGACGCCGAGCTGTACCGGCCGCGCCGAGACGAGTGGCCCGATCGGACCCGGGGGGACGCGGATCGCCCGAGGCTGAGGAGGACGTCGTCCGACGTGAACGCGATCCCGGTGGACAAGTACGAGGTGCGCGCGCCGCCTCAGGACGAGAGGAGGCGGAGGCGCACCGTCGAGAAGCCGCAGAAGATGGCTAAGGTGGTGGAGGAGGAGGGGAGGATGCATCCCGCGGCCGAGACTCTTGCGGCGAGGCCGGCGAGGAGCAGGACGTGGAGCCCGGAGGAGCTCAACGCTACGCTGTCGGAGGCGGACAAGTACGAGGTGCCCACGCCTCTGGGTGCCAGGAGGCCAAGGCGGAGCGCCGAGAAGCTCCCGAAGATGCCTGCGGTGGTGGAGGACGAGCATCCTTCGGCGGAGACTCTTGCGGCGAGGCCGTCGAGGAGCAGGACGTGGAGCCCGGAGGAGCTCAACGATGCGCTGTCGGAGGTTGCAGCCGCACCCCCGGCGGTGACTCCGCGTCCTAGGCGTCGCCGGCACAGCGTGGAGAGCTTGCCGACGATGGAGGAAGTGGAGAAGGAGATTATAGTGGAAGAGATCAATAACCCGCTCCCTTCGTCGACTGCCCTGTTTCCACCGGGGACGCCACCGCCACCGCCACCTCCTCCGCCGCCGCCGGCGACAATGTCGAGGAGCAAGAAGAAGAGGAGCGGGAGCGTGGGCGGGGCCAAGGAACTGGCCTCCGCCATTGCTCTGTTCTACCAGAAGAAGCGCAAGAGCATTATCATGAAGAGGGAGAGGCACCACCACCACCACCATCATCTGTCCGACGACCACTACTCCTCGCCTTCGTCCGAATCGTCGGCGAGCCCCGAAGCCACAACCCGCACCAATCCACCGCCGCGGCCACCACCACCACCCCCTCCCCCTCCGCCGCCATCATCCATCTTCTCCAACCTCTTCAAAAAGGGAGGCAGCAAGAGCCGCCGCATCCACTCCCTCGCGCCACCGAGACCACCTCCCCCGCCTCCACCAACGCACCGATCCAGGAAACCACCACAGCCTCCGTCTCGCCTCGTTCCTACGCCGCCACCTCCAGCTCCGGTGAGGACACGGCCGCCGCGCGCGCACGCGCACGCGTATGCGCACCCGCAACGGCCACCACACGCGCAGGGGTACCCGCAGCAGCCGCCACTGTACCACATGCCTCGCGGTGTCGTCTACCACAGCTACCGGCTCCCGCCGCCATCGCCCCCAATGCCGCCACCACCCCCTCCACCGCCGATGTCAGAGGGGGAGGAGGAGGTCCCCTCGGTCACGGCGTCGCCGGCGCCTTCGTACTGCGCGAGCCCCGACGTTAACACCAAGGCGGACAACTTCATCGAACGCTTCCGCGCAGGGCTGAAGCTGGAGAAGATCAATTCGTACCGGGAGAAGTTGCAGATCCAGGAAGGCGCGACCGTGACCATGGCGGAGGAGGACGGGGAATTCATGGTGATCGGCTCGCTCTTCGAAGATGATGACGATATGTCGTTGCCGGGGACGCCGGCAACCGCCGCCGCGGCTGCTGTCGCCGTGGGCTACTAATTTTACTCCTGACTTGATAAGTGTTGCATTGACGCTTGGAAATAAAGGAGAGAAAAAAACTTAAAAATTCAAAACAGTCAAAAAGCCAAAAAAAAACTTTGTTTCTTGGATTATTTGCCGTATTTTCCATGGGATTTTTTCTGGGTTTTTGTGGTTAGCTTAGGAGAATTGACACGAGTGAGATTGGGTAATTGGTTGCTGATGGAGAGGATCAATGCAGTGTATTATTAGTACTACATGAGTGAGTGAGTGAGATATAGAGAGAGAGACATTACTCTAATTGTACAGAGTGATATAGAGCTTGATGTGCATGTTTTAAAATGGCCAGAAAGCTCTACCAAGATGTTGCATTAGGTGATGTGATGTGAATTCCATGTGTGTCTATATACCAGAAAGTAATAGAGCTTTACATTTTTGTTTGTTTTGTCTTTACATCATTGTACGTGCCACAATACCACACCTTATGTACGGTGTACAGTATTACGGATAATCCCCTTCCGCTGATACTCCGTACTACTTGAGGAGATGTTCTAGTGTTGCATGAGCTGTCGAACTTAGTTAAGTGTTTGGATTGGAGTGGTTTTGGGGGTATAATCCGCCATGATTGTGGCCAGTTGTGCTTATCATATTTTGGGCCTCGTGTGGTTGGACACTATCCATCAGAGACAACGAAATGGCGCAGGCATCACCAACTTCAGAAATACAAAAACATGGAAATGTTGTTTCCAAGACGACTCCTCACTCCTCCCTGCACTGTCAGAATTTTAACAAGTACTATCAGCAAGGCGGCTAACCGTTCTAGCTCCTGTCACCGATAAGAAAATGCGGTAAAAAGAACAGCACCCACGACAATATTTAGTTCACAACAAGTGCCTTTTCGTTTGTTAACAGGGAATTGTCCTCTCGTTCTCGCAGATCCCACTACGAAAACACCTTCCCATCCACAATTCATTCAAAGCGCAGCAGCGAGTGCCTTTCAGTTGAACAATGGTGTAGCTTTCGTGCGCACTGATCTGCTTGCGTTCTGCTGGTGGCCATGGTTCGGTATATCGTATTCGTTCGTATCTTAACTGTGATTAAAATAGCAGTAATGGATTCCTAGATGACATCCTTCTTCTGTCCACCTTTGTCCTTCCCTTTTCTTTTTCCAATTCAATCATGCTATAAGTGAGTGCACGCCTCTTTCATGTCCTAATCTTGCAGATGAGGCGCCAGACTTGACGTCGTGGCTATTCACGCGCCTGGTTTAAAGTTCTTCTTTGTTCATCTACATCATTAGCTTCAGAGATTTTAAACATGAGAAAATAGTCCGTATATTAATCGTAGACTGTTATGTACCCGTGTGAAGGACTTCGATTGGCACTCGAAAACAATCCCAATTCCTGCACAAAACCAAAATAAAAGAGATGCAGAATTTTTTTTTTAGCAGATACAGATATGTACATGGAGTAAGAAAATGTTTTCCTTACAAACCACAAATTAGAGGGCGTGACTACTTTTCACTTGACTAAAAATTACACCGTTCCTAATTTTCAGCTAGCTGAAAACACAATTCGCTTCAAGTCATATCTCTCATCGTTCATTTGTGGAGACAGCGCGAATCTTGATGTCTTTCTATGTGTGTTACGCTCAGCGTACAACGTCAATAGCACTGTCCCGCCGGTTTTTTTTTTAGTTCGGTTTTTTCAGTTAGCTCTGGTTTTTTCCGGTCTTTTCAACTGTTTTGAATTTCGGGGTTCGTGTTATCTTGTCCATAGCGCACTGTCCTCTGTCGTCTCCCGTCGTTTCATTTGTTGGGGAGAAGAGGATAGGGGTGGAGCGGAGCGAGTCCGCGGCGGCGAGCGGCTGCTGCGGCGAGCGGGAGGGCTGCCGGAAGGTGCGTGCGGCGGTGGGGCGGGAGGGGGTGCCGGAGATCTGCTCCATGGCTGGTCGTCGACACGGACGAGGTGGCCATGGCGATGCTTCCATGGAGCGACCAGTGATTCGACGAGGTCGTAAGAGGTTTCGTCGGCAGCAGGATGGGTTCGTCGTTTATCCCCTCCCCTCTGTAGTTTTTCTCATCTAGTGTCGCTTGGTTGCTCGATTTTGGATCTGGTGTGGTAACGCTATGCCAGGATTTTGGTGGCCGATATCATGGGTGCTTTGTGATTGTGTCTACTGTATTGTCTAGCTAGGTAGTTCGTTTACAACACACATCATGTGTTTCCTCTGTTGTATACCATTGATTTTGTTTGTTGCTCGTCTGGATCTGGTGGTGGAAGCAATGTTAGCATGGTGGTTTGTGCAGGTGTGTTTGTATCTGGTTCCTCATGCTTTAACTATGTAGAGAAGAGTAGCTAGCTCATATGTAGGTACTTGTATTATCTTTCCTGACTGTGTTGCATGGATATATACAAGCATTTTTTGTATCTGGCTCCTTTAGTGTATGTAGTCCTGGTTTTGCTCATATGACTGCAGCTCCTTATTTTTTGTTTTGTTTTCATATTTGTTTTAGTAGTATATAGATCCCATTGGTTTAGGGTTCTAGTAACATACTTGTGCTTGGAGCAACAGGTGTATATCTACAAGTAGTGGAGGTTGAAAAGATGAGCTTAGTGGAGCTCTGGGTCAAAATGACGCAGTCGTTCAATTAGGACATAATACTAGTTCATGGTGAGCAGCCCACGACATATATGATATATGTGGTACCTGTTTCTTTGCCTGGGCCGGAAGCTAAACACTTGTTGGGGCTCCACTAGAGTGAGTAGTAGAACGGTGCATAGTGAAGTTTAGCGGTTAAGTTGGGCCTCCTGTTTCCTGCGTGGAAGTAGGGAATGGGAGCTGCGCCGAACAATAGTTCCACATCGCTAGTCGAGAACGACCTGCTTAAAAGGAGCCGTGTCCGCGGAGAGTTCATTTTTGTCAGTTCATTTTGTCTGATACCTACATTTTTTGTCTGATACCAATACTTTTTGATTGATTAGTCAGATTAGTTAGGATTATGGCAGTGTGTATAATATTTTTCCTTTTTTTATCATTGCATGATAAGGTCCTGCCCTGATTTTTATTAATATATGAAATGGTCCCATTTCTGATGGGTGTTATTTTTTCTGAATATTTGTTTTAATATATATTTCTCAATGTATCTTTATCATTTATTCATGTAGGCATCGAGCTTATGTTCATTGGCGCGATGAATCTAATTGTGGGTCTTCAGATTTTGATTGCCACAATGAATTCAGTTCATCAAGTGATGATACAGAAGTTGTTACTCTTTTCTTTATTTTTCAATTATTCTTCCTTTCTGTCACTGCTTTTTATTCTATTGGTTTTTTTGAATTCTATCTTATATTCAAGGTTGTATTCCCTTTGTATTCTATAGGTTTTTGTCCACCCAAGGAGGAAGAGAATTTTAGATGATGCACTTTTTGAGTTTTTCAGCAAGGAGGTACTGGTGTTTCAGTTTTATGCATCTTATTTGTTGTTTATATTCCTCTTTTTGCATTGCAGAAAATCCTTTCTATCTTCTCTTTTCTTGTTATGTTCTTTTCAATTTATTTTTATTCTGCCTTTTTTATTATTGTGACAGGCTATTAAATCTCTTAAAAGAGATTTCTCAAAGTTCTGTAGGTCTTCCAATGTATGGAAAGAGGTGTGTTTATTCATGTGCATCTCGGACTCTCTTTTACATTCTTTTGGTTCCTTTTTTATAATATTTTCTATCCTTGTTTATTTTTCTAATGTGTTTTCCAGAATAAAAGAGTAAAGAAATCTGGGATTGACAAGTCATCCTTCACTGTTTATTCAACCAAGTATTTTTTCGAAGTGTTGCGCCGCCTTACTGATGCTCAGAAGTCTGTTATTGAGAAGTTTGGTTTCCATTGTTTACTTGTTTTTGGCAAGACTGGCATTCCATCACCTTTTATCCGGTGGCTCTCTTCATGTGTCGATGCTCTCTCTTCGCAAATCATTGTTGATGACAAGATATTAAATGTTTCAAAAGATTCTTTTCATTTTGTTCTTGGTTTGCCAAATTCTGGAGCTGAGTTGGTCGATGACAGTGATGGTGGATTGGACTTCATTTTGTCTTTATTCAATTTATCAGATGCCCCGCACATTACGTTCTTTGGTGACAGGCTAAGATCTGGGGAACCGCTATCTGATCAAGAGATTTTTGTTTGTTTCATGCAAATTGCTATTTCTTGCTTCCTTTGCCCATCTGCCAGTAATTGTTTAGACACCAGATACATAAGGCAGCTAGGTGATTGTGAACAAGCAAGGAATTTTGATGTTTGTCATGTAGTTTACAAGCATCTTATTCATGGAATTACAAAAACTTTGAAGTTTGCAAAATCAAATGGGAGAAAACCTAAGGCATTTGAGTTCTGTTCGTATGGACTTGCAGTAAGCACTCTCTCTTAAAATATGTGTTCCCTTTTATTTTTAAATCATTTAATTTTATTTTTTAATATGTTGACTTTCGTTCTTTTTGTTATTTTCTTTTTGTTTTTTCAAGGTGTATTATCTAGATGCCCTTGATTTTGGTGTTCACATTGCTGGCAGTGGAGTTCCAAGAGCTGTTTCGTGGCGAGGCGACATGATAATTGAATTCTCTGAATTGGATCGTAGAAGCCGTACATTGTTTGGTAGGCGGCGGCTGAGACAAGATCTTCCAAGATGCTACTTAAACGTATAATGTCTTGTCCTTCTCATTTTTATTTTAGTATTTTGATGTTTGTTGCTTTTTTCACGTTTTGGATAATTATGATTTCATTGATTTTTTCAGAAACCAAACGTGAGTAACACAAACACAGTGCATTGTGGTACCCACTTTGATGCAATGTCGGAGGAACAAAAGCAGGCCTTGCATGAAGAGTTTGGCTTTAAATTGTCTGGGAAGGTACTGTCTTCCTTATTGTACTCCTTTCTTTTTGTTATCTTTTTACTGTTTTGTTTTTCATGTATTGATAAATGCCTTTTCTTATATATCTGTACCAGACTATAGATGGCATCATTGATATTGCTCAGTCTCTGAATTCTTCTAAGTTGGGCAACAACAACTTGTTGCAGAGAGTAGCTCATAGTGTTCTTCTTTATTTGTCAAACTCACGTCCTTGGTACATTAGCAGCAATACCGTTCCGACAGGTATTTGGGTACTGTTTCCACGTCTTTTTCATGTGCTTTCTGTTTTTAATATAACATTTCTTCCTATTTTTTGTGTGTGTAGATACACCTGTTGCCTTTGTATCCAATGCTTTTGCTAAAAATCAGAACATGACAGGTAGTAGCTCATTCATTTTTGTATCCTTGCCCTCCTTTTTTATTCTTTCTTTGCGAGTTGCTCTGACATGGTTTTTTTGTGAATCTTTGTTTTATTTTAAAAACAGCCCCAGTCATGCAGCCTCTACTTAAGGTCAAGTCTAGATTGGCCCTTCACTTGCCTGAAAACGGTTCACCTGGATTCTGTCAAACTGACCTTATATCTCCTATTGGTCGTATGAGTTTGTCGCCTTCTTGTGTTGGCAAGGTTAGTTGCAAATAATTGGTTAACTGTTATCCCACCTCAGTTTGGTTATCTTCCATTGATCCTTTTTTTTCTTCACTGTTCTGATTTTGTGGCTATTGTTCATATAGGAAGGAACCAATGTAGCAGAGGTACCTGTTGGTGATAATGTCTTACCAAAAACTTTGAAAGGAAGCAAGAAAGCTCCAATCACTATTGGTGACACAACTCCAAAGGCTACTTTGGTATTCTACCTTTTTTCCTTTGCATGTTTATATTTATTTTTCACCCTGTTTTTCATTTTCTTTACATGTAGTCTTCATTTTCTAAAGTAGTTTCTATTTTTAATTTATTTTTGTAGATTGAGGACTCTCCCGAAGTTACTATCACTAAATCATTCTCTTTCAAAGACCATCAAAAGAAACTTGCTGTGGATGTTGATTCAGTTTACAATAGCAAAGTACATCAGAAATCTAGCACTTTTTGTAAATCAAAAGAAATGCCAGGAGTAACATTTAAAGTTGAGCCTGAAGTCGTTGACTTAGAGAATGTTGATAGTATCATTAAGGAGCAGAAAAGTGCAGTCAGTCGTCTAATTATCCTGCAGCCTAAGAACACCCTTGTTTTTCCTTTAGCACACAATCCACGTTTTCCTGTATCAGATGATGACATTATGCATTTCAGTGCAATTGTTGAATTGGCACACACCAACCAGATTCAGAGGTACGTCCTGTTAATTGTTATCTTCTAGTTCATTACTTATTCTTTTTTTCATTATTATTTTCTTTATAGTATACTTCTTTTTAAATTATCGTGTGTTGTTTTCATTATAGGAACTATGCTCTTGTGTATCATGGTGTTCATTGCAGCTATGTTTCTCTTGGTCAAACTCTTATGCCTGATGGTCACATAGATAACTTCATAATCCCTTGCTTCTGCCGTAAACTGTTTGAAGATAATCATCCTTCAAAGTCTGGAAGGCATTACTTCTTTTCATACATTGGTGTATGTATAACTATGTACCATTTTCAATTTTATAGCTAATTAGCTTTTTCTTGTTCTCTCCCTTTTTGTATCAAACTATTAACTAGTTTACATTTTCTAATTTTTTAGGAAAGTATTCTTCAGTTGTCTAATCAAATGCACGAGAGCCTTGTTCGGACCTCATTTCTTGGTGCTGCTAGTGCAAGCAAGGGGAAAAGGCTAGATTTCTCTGATAGGGTATGACTGACTATGCATGTATTTTCTCGAGTAACCTGATTTTAATCAATTTTCTTTTTTGATTTTTAATGTGTTTCTCAATGTTGATCATGCAGTTATTTTTTCCTATATGTCATGAGGATCATTGGTTTTCTTTTGTTGTTGACTTCAAGTGGAAGCTGTTTGCTTTTCTTGACTCTTTCTATGGTCCAAAATCTGAATATCAGTGTGCTGTCCGTGGCCCCTTAGTATGTGTCCTATTCCTCTTCTTCTTTTTATGTACATGATCTCTTGTGTATATTTTTTTATTAATTCTCTTTTTGTTTATGTTTTGACATAGATTGATAATTTCATTATTCTGTGGAATAAGATTTTTGACACTGATGTTCCTAATTTCAAGAGTTTCCAAGTTATGACACCTAACATGCCTCGCCAGAAAAATGCGTAAGTTGTCCTTTTTGTTTTTTGAATCTGTAACTTGAGTTGTCCTTTTTTTGTGTTTTAAGTGTGACATTAGTTTATACATTTTTTATAGCCTTTTTGATTTGTGTTTAAAGATGTAACCTGAGATGTTCCTACACTTTTTATTGAGCAGTCATGATTGTGGTGTCTTTCAAATGAAGTCTCTGGAAGTTTTTGATCCTACCAAGAGCTTGCTTAAGGAATTCAGCTGTAATGATATTAATCATCTCCGTATTCAGTATGCAAATCGTCTTTTCTTCCACAGCGGTAACAAAGCTGATCAGAGCTTAGTTACAAATTTCTATGTTAAGGTACAATCATAGCTTAGTCAATGTTTGTTGTTCTCACCTTTTTTACTGATCAATATTTTTGGTGCACAGGAGGATTTTGTGCGACAGCTCCATTGATGCATTACTTTGGAGTTCTAAGTGTTCACTTCTGCAAGATTGGCATGCACCTTTTTTCATGCAATGCTTGGTTGACGCGCCGCCCAGTTCCTTTTGCAAAGTATCTCGAAAATAGCTCTTTTCGAGGATGAAAACCTTTGTAGACTGTTATGTAGATGAACAAACTTCAGTTTTCTGGAGCCTCATCTTATTTTGTCTATATCTCTTTTTGTTTTCTATACACTATAGCTATATGTTTTGCTCGAACATGAGACTGTAACTACAATACTCTTATGTGTGTTTAGTTGCTTCTTTATGCATTGGTTCTAATGATCATTGTTGACAGTAGGTTTTTGCATACAGTTCTCTGCTTTGTTTATATGTATGTTTTTTTTTGGGTTTAGGGGGGGGGGGGTTGGGTGGGTAACTCCGCCTACGCCATATTTTATTGTTCTCAATATGGCTAGCCGGTTCCAAGCCCGGGGAAAGGAGGAGGACTCAATTTTATAGCATGACTTTTGTTGGATCATTTTTTTCGTTTTCTCGACATTCATCAGTTTCTTTCCCTGGATTAGTAGTTCATTTTCATGGTTTTTCAATGGACCCAAAGTACATCGAACTTTAAGCAATACAAACACAAGTTTACAATGCATGCAAAATATATGTATCTCTGTAGCAAACAATCTTTTTATAGAAAATAAACATTCAGGTCATTTACGCCTCCATCCACAAATACATAAATACATCATTTTCTGCATCCAGATACATTTTTTGTCAAATTTTGTTGCTTGCTATTTTTCTTCAATACTTCCTCTACTGCCCATCTGTGTGTGGTGCTGCTGAAGAAGATACACTTTGGTTCACCATGTTTTGCTCAGCAGCACTTTGTTTTGTAGTTTTCCTTGCCCTTTTTGTCGATGCATTTCCCTCATTGTTTGTACCTGGAAGCAAATAAGATGATATGTTTAGTAATGTATAACTATATTCTTAGTACTGTATAATAAGTAATTTATTTTTTGACAAACCATTGTCATTTTTCTTCCTTCCTCTCTTCTTCTTTGGCAAATTGAATGTCAAATGCAGTTGGTCACAATTTTTTTTGGTATGCTTGTTAGAACCACAATGGGTGCAGCTATAGAACTTGTTCTGCTTTATTCTTTCTTTTATAGTCAGCAATCTAGGGCGACCTTTTGTATCTACAACATCTGGGTCAACTAGTTGTATGTTTGAACCACTTTCAGTTGTAGGGTCCAAATTCACAACAGTTCGTGTTGAGCTGTTCTGCCCCATTGCCGATTTTTCTTCAGTTTCTTTGTCCATTCTTTCCATTTCTGCATCAAGTCTTGGTATTTCTTGTAACAAGAATTTGTATCTTCTGTTGTTCTTTGATCCGTTTGAAGCAGTGTGACCCAGCATTCTAGATAGTATATTGAATCTCAGTACTGTGCTGTCCTCATTTGGAGGCGGGATAAAATGATTGAATTGCTTCTTTTCTCTCTTACGCCACCTGTCAATTATATATTTTTCTGGTATCTTTTCCACTTGCAATTGCAGCATTACCTTCAGTATGTGAGAGCAGAGCAGGCCATCCTTATTAAACCGGCAGCAGATGCATGAATAGTCTTGTGTCTCTTCATTTACTTGAACAAGGTAATCCCTTTTCCTGTGCTCTTTTATTGGGTAATTTGTTGCTTGAAATACCCAGTACATCTTCCCTTTTTCTTCCTCTCTGATTTGTAGTCTTGTAACATCATTTAAGATGTTTTGGAATTTCCAGAAGATAGATATATTGTACAGTTCATGTGCTTGCCTTTCAATGTAGTATCTAGTGATATACTTTTTCTCCGGAACCCTCTTGTTTACTACATTATGATCTAGTTCATCTTCAGTTGCATGAATGTTATCCATTATGCGTTGGTACTCCCTTAGAAAACTTGTCATGCTGAATTGTGGGCCTACACCTTTTTTGAACAATGCATTAGTCCCTTCGCTTCTAGCTGTAGTTTGTATGAAGGGGAAGAAGTTGTTTTTGAAGTAAACTGGAACCCACTTCTCTCTACTCTTCCAAAGATCTTGGAATATCTTAATATGCCCTACATTGTGCTCATTTATCATTGCTTGCCATAGTGATTCAAATTCATGTACTGTCAGTGACTTGTCAATAATGTCTTGCATTTCCTCATATAGACCTTCGTTTGCTTGGAATACTGGACCTCCTTTGTCATCAATTTTTTTCTTCACATGAAACAAACAACATTTGTGTACGGCATCTTTGAAAATTTCTGGAATTGCACTTCCCATTGCTTTATCTTGGTCAGTTATAATTGATATAGGACTCTTGCCTCCCATAGCTTTCTTGAACTCTCTAAAGCACCACTCGAAGCTTTGTGTTGATTCATTCACTATGAATGCACAAGCAAATAGGTATGTTTTCCCATGTGGTGAGATACCAACAAACGGTGCAAACGGCAGATTGTACTTATTTGTTAGGAATGTTGTGTCGAAGCTGATGCAGTCACCACATATATCGTAGTAAAGTATAGCTCTTGCATCTGCCCAGAACACACTTCTTACTTTGTTGTTTTCATCCAAGTCTAGCGAATGGTAGAACCCTGGGTTTTCTTTCTTTTTCATTGCAAACCAGTCAAGGACCTCCATCATATCATTGTTTGTCACCTCCCTGTTTATACTTGAGCTGTAGTTGCTGACCTTTCTCTTATTGTATGGAAGTTGTGTCATTCCTCCTCGTATAAATGCAAGCACTGCAACCATGTCTCTGGTAGGCATGTTACAATGTTTCATTGTTTTGATCATCTCTTTTTCACCGTCCGACATGTATATGTGTGACCTGTAGAATCTGCTCTGCGGACATAGTGCATGGTTGTGTTGTAGGTGAAGTCCTGTGATTTTCCATAAACCATTTTTCTCACTGACAACCATCTCAACTTTGCAGTTAGATTTTGCTATTACTGTGCTCTGTCTCTGCGCCACAATCTGCTCTGATTCTGCTTCAGTATTTCTCCCATATTTGTTGCATTTCATTGTAAATATGATCACCTCATTGTTTCTCTTTTTGCTTGCAGTTCGGTAAGATGAAACAATGCTGACTGAGAACCCATCATTGTAAGCGTACAGGTTGAAGAATTTCTGCGCTTCTTCTCTTGTACCAAACTCCATTCCTACCTCTGGTTTCAGGATGGTCACAGTTTCATTTTCTGCATTTTCATCCTGCTTCACTCCCTCAGCTTCTAATTTCTCATTGTTCAGGAATATATTTATGTCCTCTTCAGTTATTTCTCTCTGTTGATCTGTGTTATCTTCATTGTCCATTGACTTGTCTTGCTCATCCTTTTGATCCCTTTTGTCCACTGGCGCAGCATCATAAATCTGCATGCATTTAGGCTCTTTTTGTATTAGTACCTAAACATGTTTTGTATAATACATTTTGTATAATAAATTTGCATCTTTGTTTTTCTACCTGGTCTAGCTGTATGTCATCAAACATGCTTAGATTCCATGGATCTTCGTCAAGTTGTTTTTCAAATGTTGTAGATGATTCTTCATTACTTTGCTTCCTATTTCCGAACTCCATATTGCTTTGAAGATTATTTGACATTTCCTCATTTCCGCAGTCATCGACTCTTTGTTGTACAACATATCCTGGAGGATGTTGTATAGCACCAAGCAGCAATCCAGTGTATGTGAACCCATCCTGCATTTGTTTTGAAACCATAGCATTTGTAAGATTTTTTTTGTTACGTTTGTTAAGTACTTAAATTATTTATTTTATTTTAGATTTCTTACCTGTGTGAAGTATTCATCCTGGATATCAATGTCTGTATCAAAGCTTGCAGAGTATATCCCTGATTCAACCTGCATTTTTTAGAAAAGCAAGAATTATTGGTGAAACTAGTGATGTGCATCAAGAAAGCAGCATATATGGTGTGAAACTATGTTTTTAAACATGGTAGTATGTACAAAATGCAATCTCACTTTTCAGTTTTATGTACAAAACTACAGATATAAATATTACATCATGTGCACAAAATTCTGTGTGCCAGTTAGAATACTAGGCATCAAGGTATCTTTTACTCTAGGCCTGTCATTTGTTGAAATAACACAATCCAAACACTAAACCTGTAGTACCATGACTGGAATTAGTTTCTTAGCTCAGTTTTCTTTTTCTCAGTTTCTTATCTCAGTTTCTTAGTTTTTCTTCATTCATAGTTATTCTTCATTTTAAGTTATCAGTTTTCATTCTTCAGTATTAATTTTTAGTTCTTCAGTATTCATTCTATTTTTATGTTCCATTTCTTCAGTTTATCTTTTTTCTTTTCTCAACCATCTTGTTCATTGTCAGTCTCTCAGTATTCCTTTCTCAGTCCTTAATTCTCCTAATTCTCTGTCACTCTTTCTTCTCCGTCTCTCAGTCAATTCAGTCTTAGTATGTGTTCTCATTCTCCGTCTCTCAGCCTTGTTATATCAGTCACCTCATTCTCTGTCCTCAGTCTTCAGTCTCAGTTTCTTGATTTTCTATCATTTTTAGAGCAGTCTTAATTTATTTAGCTCAGTCTTTTCTTCAGTTTTCTCTGTCCCAGATTTCCTAAGTGTCAGTACTTGACTTATTCTCTGTCCTCAGTCATTGTTTTGCTCAGTCTTCAGTCTCAGTTTCTTGATTTTCTATCATTTTTAGAGCAGTCTTAATTTATTTAGCTCAGTCTTTTCTTCAGTTTTCTCTGTCCCAGATTTCCTAAGTGTCAGTACTTGACTTATTCTCTGTCCTCAGTCATTGTTTTGCTCAGTCTTCAGTCTCAGTTTCTTGATTTTCTATCATTTTTAGAGCAGTCTTAATTTATTTAGCTCAGTCTTTTCTTCAGTTTTTCTCTGTCCCAGATTTCCTAAGTGTCAGTACTTGACTTATTCTCTCAGTGTTCTTAGTTTCAGTTTTAGTCTTAATCTTCATTTACTTGTTAATCTCATTCATTGTGTGTGATTTGCTTGGTAGGTTTCTAGGAGCAAGAGGACGATACTTTTACTGAGTAAGAGCTATGCGTCTCATGGGGCGTCTCTCACGGCATGGCAAGACACTTTGGACGAAGAATTGGATTTTTGCTGTATCGTTTTTGCCAATTCAGTTTTGAGGTTGGAGATCAATTCAGTTTTTCCTTAGTTCTCTAAGTTTGAGTTCTATTCTTCAATTTATCGCTCTTTCTCCGTCCCTCAGTTGTGTCGTGTCATTGACAGTTTTGTGTCTGATTGTAGTTATCGTGCGTCCGCCTGTGGGAGCACCACCGACTAACGATTGGAGCAGCGTCGGCGGCCCGTTGGAGCATGTCCAGCCGTCTGTGGGAGCAGGGCTCTCTGCCCGTCGGAGCGCGACCGGCGGATGATTGGAGCAGCGTCAGCGGCCCGTCGAAGCAGGTCCGACTCTCGGTTTTCTATTCTCATTACTTGTTAATCTACAGATAAGAGACTTGTGAATTTAGCTAGCAGTAACCATTCATATGTAACCATAGCTTCAGTTTTGTTCAGTTCTTATTCTGCTTCTTCTATCTAAGTCTTTTCCTCCTTTTCCATAGACGAATAAGTTAGTCTTTAACCATAGCTTTTCTCCTTTTCCAAAATTTCTCTCTAAATATTCTTACTCTTTTCTTATTTTTGCAGGGACAAGGAGTATTCCTAGGAAAAGGAGAAGCATGAAGAAGACGTAGCGCCTGCTCCTAGTCCATCTAGTAGACACCAATGGATTTTTTTTCTGCGCGACATGATTGGTCAGTAACACTGACCTTGTCCATGATCATCTGTTGCTAACTGTGCTTGTGCTGCCTCAGTTACTGTCATCACCATTTCTTTGGATGTTATTTTTGTAAATAAAGGCTGTAGCTAAATGATCTTTTTTTTGAATTGCTTTTGTGTTGGCAATGAGGAGAAGCTAATGACAGTAATTGAGGCACGCCGATGAAGCTGGAGCAGAGGCCAAGGTATCAAACTATCTGGCATGTTCTCATTCTCCGCTCTCACTCATCTCAGTCTCATCTATATTCCGAGTATAGGCTGTGAGAAGGCAAGCAGTTTATGACTCTCATTATATGGCGTCGAGTTTGTGTGCCTCATCTAAATTCTCTATATTCTGAAGAATGCCTACCTCATCTGCACTGTCATCCATCTAGCTATCCATCTAGGGGTATTCCTACATAGTTAGTCAGTCATTATTCATTAGAATAGTCCCTCTTAGTCTCTCGGTTTTTTATTCTCATTACTTGTTAATCTACAGATAAGAGACTTGTGAATTTAGCTAGCAGTAACCATTCATATTTAACCATAGCTCATTTTTGATTCACTTCAGTCTGATGTATCATTTTTTCAGTAATGGAATACCAGGACTTTCATTAGTACTTTTTCTGAATTTCTTGCCTCGCAGAAATCGTATAAGGTGGACATGTGTCGCCTAACCCAGTACAATTTTTTGGGTAGTAGGCTGTGATAAGGCAAGCGTCACTCATTTTACATCTGCTTCTCCATCTATCATTCTACGCCATGTCAGTATTCAGTTATCTATGTCAGTATAGTTTCAGCATTTAGTTCTTCAGTTTTCCTTGATCATTAGTACTTTTTATTAAAAACTTTGGTGCATGTTTGCAGATCCTTTGAATCCCATAGGCGGAATCACCCCGCTCGTTTTGTCAGTGATACTGATGATCATGAAGAGCTACTAAATGAGGAACCAGCTTTTGAATTCTCTGGCGAGGTACTCTCTAAGTACATTTTTTCACCCATTGTAATGCTGCCTTAGATGATATCGTCTCTCTTTTTTTTACATTCCCCTACTGGATCCTATCTGACCTACACTACATGCGCCAATCCAGCTGCTCTTCTCCGTCCATGCGCCACTCCAGCTGTTGCACGAATCGGGCGGTAACAGGTCTGTTTTGGTACTCATCAAGGTAGCTCCTTCTCCTACTCTCTCAGTTTCTGTTTTATGTGTGGTTGTGGAACGGCGGGGGTGCAGCTTTGTATTTTTGTCTGTTTTAATGGATGGTTTTTGGTCTACCTTTATCAAAACCATGAGCCAGTGCATCACTAATCAGGCCATTCACTTGCAGCTCACCGACATACGCAGATTAAAAAGGTATACTGTATAGGTCATCGGTAAAAGCTAGTTTCATCTTTATAAATAGCTCTGAGTGCTTTATGAAACAATAGGAGCACAGATGTAGAATAAAGTATTAGGATTGGTTCCGTATCACTGTATCACTGTACTCTAGACTCCTAAGATGCATTTCATAAACTCATTCAGTTCTAAGCTCAGTAATCAGTCCTCACTGTAGATCCCTCCTCACTGTTTGGTCAGTCCTCACTGTAGTTTCTTATCTCAGTCCTCTCTGTAGAAACCTCCTAGTTACATAGATACATGCTAGGAAATGCTCCTAAAACTTTTAGTATTTGATTCATGTCTTTCAATTTCATTTACTGCAGTAGCAATCTTATTTTTGATTGTTCCTATTTGTAAAGTGCCAAAGATCATTTTAACTGTCTGCAGTAGCAACACATGTTCACATGCCAGATTCTGCCTAGTCCCAGATAGTTTTTTGAAGTTGGGCATTGCCTTTTTTTCGCTGATCTAGAGTACTCAGTCAACTAAATGGGGTACTTAGTTCTGTTCCTTTTCTTCTATTTTTTGCAGATCAAGAGCAGTAAGAGGCATGGTAGATCAAGAGCAGTAAGAGGCATGGTACAATATGATCAAAAAGGTGCAGGACGATTCAGAAGAACTTACATGTGTGCTGGAAGGTGCAGATCGAGAAGGTCCAGATGCAGATCGGTTGAGGTTGCTCTCATTCCCCACCATCCTTTGGATCTTGTTGTTTCTCTCTGGTTCTCGACCTCCCCTCTGTTTCTTCCTGGTTGAGATGGAGGAGACACTACGATGGGAGGAGTTTTTGCGTGAGGAGGAAGAAAGGAATTCTTTCAGATCTGATTACGTCTGTGTGTAAACGGCCCATATTTTTTGTTGTTGTCGTTTTCATGTAAAAGGCCCATATTTATACAGGCCTTCTATTTCAGTTTTTTTTGTTATGTCTAGTGGGCTTTTTAGGAAGCAACTGGGAGAGGTGCAGGTTAGATCCAGGAAAACCGGACTCAGTCAACTCCAGGAAAAACCAGACTGAGTGGGCTCCAGAAAAAAACCGGACTGAGGAAACAAACGAAAATGAGAAATGAGGCACGGGAAGGAGGGCGTGGGCCCGACTGACAAGTAGTATACGGTGTTGGGAAAATCTGACTTGAGCCGAATTGGATTTTCAGCTAGATGATAATTAGACACATCCGGTGATGTCATGAAGTCTCGGTTGCAACTTACTTTGCAAGATGAGCAATATGAATCACGAAACAATATAACGGTCCGGAGCAGCAACTTTTGAGTAGCACAAAGTACGAGACAATCCAACACTCTCAACATTTTTTTCTCACTTGCAACCCCATTTATAACTAGAATTTTTTTTGTTGCAACTCATGCTAACACAAATCACGATCATCTATGGTCTAGAAGTCAACTGGGAATTAGCTTAATTCTTGGTCAACTAAGAATTAGTAAAAGTGGTAATTATTATGCATATCACTAACCATTGCATGTTTAAACTATAAGATAGTACTAGTAATATGTCCTTTCAACTGTATTTTTATTTCAACTAAAATTTATCTCAACTATGTCCTTTTTTTACCTTTTTTTTCTTCTCAAATGTATTCTTTCAGGAGTGTTTTTCTTATCATGTGTGGTTTCCTTCTGAACTGTATTTTACTTCTGAATTGCGTCATTAAAATACTCCCTCCAATCCATAATAAGTGCCAGGGATTTAGTTTAAATTTAGGGAGTACCCTTTTTTCCTTCCGCATTGTCGACCTTTCGGCAAAGATGTTTCTTCTCGAATGTGTAATATAATGCATTTTGCTAACTAGTGTGTGTTTATCCTATACTACCTCCATCCTAAAGCTTAAAACTTTTTTTAAAATCAAATCAAGTAAAGTTTGACCAAATCTTTAGAAAAATGTATCAACAAATAAAATATTTTGTAGATACCATACGAAAATATATATCATTAGCTATCTAATGATATTGATTTGTATTTTTCATCTTAATGATTTTTGGTAAAATATTAGTCAAACTTGACATAGTTTGACTTTCGAAAAATAATGTAAGCCTTACCCTTTGGGATGGAGATAGTAATAAACTAGCAAACAATTTTCCAACCGCTGTTTTGACAACACCGGCTTGCCACATTTTGTGTTATCCATTGGATTCCTTCCTCTTAGAGTAAAGTCTTGAAAAAATTCATACAGGGTGGAGAGATTGACCTTGAACTTTTGATCTCGGAATTCAGCCATGGGCGGACGCAGCGGGTGGGCCGGGGTGGGGGGGGGGGCGCATCCAGAAATCCGGGGAGAAAATTGAGTACCCATAATCTGAGCGGGACAATTTTGACCAAACTTTGGAAGAAACAACAGTGATTAGCTGGCCGAGCGGTTGGAGTTACTCCGTGTCAATAGGGTGGGGAACACGAGAAGAGGGGCTAAGAGCATCTCTAGCAGCCCCCCAAACCGCAAACTCCAAATCGGTGATTTCAGGCCACCCCAAACGCGTTTTGCAGGGTGAAAACGGCCGCGCAGTCCAGACGCGCCAAATGCGACCCGCATAACAGCGTATTACCGAATATGTTGTTATGCTGACCGCGTTTGGCGTATCTGGACTGCGCGTTCGTTTTTAGCCCATAACCAAAGACCCAAAACAAAGGGTTTATGCAAATCATCCGCTAATTCTCAATGCATCAACATAATCATGCAGATTGTTTGAAATACTCAATCATACATGAAACACGACACCAAAAGAAGATCGAACATCACATCATCAAGGAGGGAAGTGATCACGCGTCACCGTCGGTTGCCAGCTCATCGACATGGCCGCCGCCACTCATCGTAGCATCTTCACCTCCGGCACCACCTCCGGCATTCATCGTGGCAGCCGTGGTAGCGCGTGCAGCTTCCCTCCTTCGCGCTAAGATCTGCGTCTTCGTAAGCTTCCACCACTCAAGGCTAGCCTCATCCATACCAGCCGGGTTCATCATCATAGTGGCATTCTCCGCAACAATGAGTGCGGGGACCCAGCATACCACTGTATGGTGTAGTACACAAGTCGTTGACATAACACAAGTGAAACACCGTTCCACTCATATTACATCCCTCAGAGTGGTACAACAGAAACATATGCGAGTCCAAGGTATGTCTATAGAAGGGTACACGAACTGCTTACAGAAGATCAAGACTAGCTCCTACTTTACAGTGAGGTAAAACTTCAAATAAAGCTCCAAAAGAACGACTCGTAGTGTAACTTATTTCTAACTCTAAATCTACAGATACTTGGCTTGCTATAGAACTCTAGCTACTTAGGTGCTAGTATTAGGAAAATGGTTCCCTTCTATTACTAGTCTAGGTTTTCCACTTTAGTTGATGCAGAAGCTGACTCCATTAACTTCCTTGATTGGATTCTCCATCTGGTTGCAGTTGACTCATTTGTCTTCGAGTTCCACGGTAGTTTCTCCTTCAGTGCCTCCATAACTAAGCACGAGATTCAAAGAGGGATGAGTACGAGCGTACTCAACAAGTTCATTATAAAAAAATAGGTGTATCATGCACTAGCTACAGCCACAGACCAGAAAGTCATAGGCAAATGCAAGTTTTCGTAAACATTTCTTTAAAAGGTATATTTTATTCTGAAAACTATGCGCGCCAGTCTTCACAGGTTGACCAGAACTTCATGGAGTTCCTTTTCTGCCGCGTTCGTAGTTCCCTTCCCGGAATAGGGAGTGACAGCCACAATTCAATACACTCTGCAGAGGTGCGTTACTTTTCCCATAAGAGACCTTATCCTTGTTGCCAACCAGACGCGCAACCCGTCCACACTTCCTTGGTGTGAGGCCAGGTATAAGATCCAGGCCAATCATTGCCTTCTCCGCGACCATGCATACCCACCCTTTTGTCCATCCATACATCCCCGGTAGACTTCTTCCGATCATACGGCTTTACCCCCGATGTACTATGGACAATCCATCATAGACGGTAGAGCGCTCTCATCCACATGGATGGGGATTTAAAAGGATTTCCCAACCTACTGCGGTGTTATCACAACACCCAGCTAGGCTCTATCAAGTCTGTTGATATGCAGAAGGGAAAAGATACAGATGAATTCCCCAGAGCCATTATAGATCCCATGGTTAACGCGATATGTATGGCGCTAGAATCACTAGACGATATTGGTGATTAGTCCTGGATGAATAGTACCCTTGAAATGGAACCTCCACCAATCAACACATACCATAGTTCCATTGCCCACCACATAGTCATATTCATAATTGTAAAATAATATTTTGATTTTCAATGCAAGAGTGATAAATATAGTACTTTGCATATAGATTGATAAAAATAATCAAATGATATGAACAAGCGATGAACTTGCCTTTCTTGAATGCAAGATTATGCAGGTAAAAGCTTCGATACGTGATAACTCCAAATTCTGAAATACCATCATCGTCCGGTAAGGACAATTTTTAAAGGACTGGCAAAGATGCTATAATGCATAGTATGAGATGCAATCGCCCCGAGCGTAACCTAATCCCGATGATTTAGGATTGGTGGGTTGTAAAGATTTCTTTAAGATGTGTTACACTTTTAGAGTGGTTCTCAAACAAGGTTCTTATTAGGGTTTGGTTATATTAATATCATAAACAAATGATATAAGACATCATAACAATCATACACACACAGAATGATGGTTGCATAACATATATAGAGTAGTTGTTAGTTCTAAGTTCTAAAGTGCATGGTTGATGATTAATTATATTATACTTCAAAAGAATAACTCTTGAAGAACAAGTTACATAATAACTAAGAAGTGTTTCAAGTAAGAACTATTGGCTTGTATGGTTTGCTTGATATTTACTTCAAAAAAATAACTTTTGAAGAACAAGAACTATTACACATAGGAGCTATGGACTTCTAGGGTTTACTATTGGATTCATTTAGTTCATTAATAGGGACTAGTTGGTTCTTAAGTTTACTGGGTCCATATGCAACAAGTATTGACATGTTTAATACTATGGTTGATTATAGGGTATCCTATCAAAGAATGGTCATCAGGGTGGTGCCATGAGTTAAACATTAGGGTTTACTATGACTTCTCATTTGCTTCACTAAGTAATCAATAATTGGTTTCTAAGCTAGGTGGTTTATTATTTTCCAAGTAGGGTTTAGTTGAATAGGAGCATGTGATGTGAATTACTACGTACACAAGGTTGGTATTATGATTGATCCCATGGTTCTACTAAATACTGATGGTTAAGGTTGAGGATATGCAACTAAAAAGTTAATTAGGGTTCACCATTAGGTTCATTTAAGTATTCTCAATAGGTATTAGAGACATCTTACATAGTTGAGTTCATAAGCATCTAAAGCTCGCAAGATTTGGTTAAGCATTTGTACCATGAGGTGATACTAGTTAGTCATATAAGATTTACTTAAAAATGAAAACATGGAATGATAACTTAATTGGAATTTGAGTTGATAAAGTCTTAATAAAATATTAGCATGTTTTTATTTGCTTGGTTTAATACTATGACTAAGGTTAATTGGCATATGATCACATGTTATAAATAACTAGGGTTTAGAGTTGAATACAATTTGGGATGATCACATAAAATGATGAAATCAATGTTCTTTCTTATATTAGAACTAGGTTTCTAAATTGTGATACAATTCCTAAAACTATAATTAGCAATAGTGTTGAAGTTATTAATTACTTTGAAATAAAATTAATAATGGTCTTAACATTTTATTAATTTTAGAAGATTTAAGAATTAGGATAAATACTATTTAGGTTTAATTCACGATTAGGGTTTTATAATAGTTATTGAATTTTAAAATGATAAACTTTTCACTAAAAAGTTTAAGTGAATAAACAAATTTTGATTTAAAAATAATATTATTTTTTAATATTTTCTTGCTTTGTTATTATTTAAAGGAAATGGTAAATAGTAATTTGTAATTTAGGATTTTTTAAATATCACTAATATTTAAGTTGATGAAAATATTATAAAGAAAATTAATATTAATATTTTAATTAGTTACTGAATAGATATTATTTAATTTTGAAACTTAACTATTTATTGAATTTTATTTGTATCTTTGATAAATGAAAAGGCATAATTAATAAAGGTTAAAATAATTGAATTTTTTATTTTGACAAACATTTTCATATTATAATTTTATTGAATATATTTTATTTTTGTGAGCATTTTGATTTCTTATTTGCATTTTTCTGATTTGAAATGAATTTATATATTTATGCAAAGTTTTAGTTATTTTCTGGAATTTGAACTATAACATTAATACTAAACGTACCGAGCTAACCCTACCCCCAACACATTGACTCATGGGCCATTGGCCACGTCAGATGCCACATGGGCATTGACCGAGTCAAATAGAACAGTGGACCCCACTAGCCACGTCAACCTTCATCGGCGGCTAAACGCCGGCGACCAGTATACGGCGGCACTAGCGATTCAGAGATCCCCTGGATGCGAGGATAGGTGCTCTAGAATCCCCATGACATGAGGAACACGATGGTGGTGGCAGAACATGCTAATGGTCACCGTAACCGTGTCGGAATCCATGTCCTGCGGCGGTGCACTCCGGCCAACTATCGATTGCGAGCTACAGACGGTTCTAGGAAGCGAGAGTATGCTCAACAGACGCGCAAACTCACCGTGAGGTTGATGGTGTGGTCGGCTAGGTGGATCATGGACGGAATCGAGCATGAAATCACCGATACCGTCGCAATACACCAAAAGGGAACAGTGAATTTGGATCGATCCAGAGCTCCCCTTGATGCGTCCTTCCTCTCAGATGATCTACGTGAAGAGGCGCTTCTCCTCGGCTACTCCACTGAGCTTGGGGTGGCCTCCATTGCTAGTTTCTTGATCGACTCCGGCGAGGTAATGCGGAGGATAGCGAGTGATTGAGAGGGATGGAGAGGAAATGGATGGGCGGCGAGGTTCTAGGGTTTCCTGGAGAAGCTCCTGGCCTATTTATAGAGCTCGGCGAGGTCTGGTTCGTCCTTTCGTCAACGGCGATGGTCGGGATACTGCGGGCGACGGTGAGCTACTGTAGGGCACGAATCTTAATGAATATGGATGAGACGGACGCGGAGGCACTTGTATCAAGCTTCGACGTGGTCCTGGAGTCTGCAAATATCTCCGATGGTGTCCGGGATGTGGCTCGTCGGCGTGTCGAGCTCGGACGAGAGGAAGAAGAATCTTTTCTTCCCCGCGTTACAAACACGAAGGGATACTTGGACTGGGCTGCGTGTGGGCTTGTTCCCGGGCTGCTGTGGCCTGGACAGGTGAACTTCTCCCTTTCTATATTTTTTGTTTTCGTCTTGTTTTATGTTTATTGATTTGAATTCAAATTCAATTTTTTTGCTTGCAGGTTTCTAAATATTTGAATCTCAATAATTTTTGACAATGATAACTACTACATCATTTTGTTGTTCAAAACAAATATTTAATGTTTAATTAAATTGGTATTGTTGTGAGTGTTATTCCAAATTTAAAATAAATATGAGTTTAGGTGTTGATATCAATTCTTTTTATTTAGGAACTAAATCTGTTTAAATGATTTGAAATTTATAACAAATGCATGTTAAACATATTATTAGATTTTGCTAGGGTGTTTAACAATATTGATTGTTCACATATATTTTAACTATGGCTAGATTGTAAAGTAAATGGTAATGAGGATGATGTTAGATCTTGATTTTATGTGTATAGTTATTTCTAAGGATTTAAGAAGATGATTGAATAAACTCTATAGTTGCTAACCTTACTTAGCAAACTCTAACTTGAATTACTTAGGGTAGATCCTATGTTCATCATGGTCAATTCACTTGCTAAGGCGTGATGGTCCAAACTATAATATATTATTCCATTTGGTCAACTAAACAAGTTATTTGGAAGGCAAAATATAACTGGGTATTGTTTTAACTCAAATCACCTAAATGGCATTTAATCTTAAGTTATTTCTAGCTTAGGTTTATACTTGTGATCCATGATACACAAGTTAGGAGATGGTATTTTAGGTGGAGTAGATCTCTTGTGAAATAGTTTAGGGTTTGAGAGGTGAGTGGACATAAAGTGTGGTAGGTTCTACTTATGATCCCAAGTAATCCATGGATTGGATTTCAAATGTTTCTAGGGTTTTTGTTGTGATCACCCAAGTGATACACAACCTAGGATTGGGGTATAATCATAAGCTATAGTTACGTTCAATTGGCTAGGGTTACTCTTCATCACCATTGATAAAGTTCTTGTATTAGTGTTATCACCGGATTTTGGCCAAATCAGGAGATGGGCCGTAAGTGAAGATGGGCTTGAAAGATACACGCGTGGAGCATCTTTGAAGCGGCCTTGCACGAAGAGTTTGGGCTTAATTGCCCGTGTATCTGTAAATATAGTAGAGCGTATTTTAGTTTAGATTAAAAGATAGAGTTTAACTCGTGCACGGTTAGGTGCACGTCCAAATTAGAAAGTCCCTTGGACTATAAATATGTATCTAGGGTTATCGGAAAAGGAGGACAATCACGTTCACAACAAACATAAATCATGCGCATCGTCACCCCTTCTTTCGAGGGTTTCCCGGGTAAGCATCATGTTGCCTAGATCGCATCTTGCGATCTAGGCAGCACACGTTTATTCGTTTACCTTGTGTTGCTCGTGCTGAAGCGTTGTTGATGGCGAGTAGCACTACTTATCGTAGATGTTTTGGGGCTTGCATAGATGCTTTTCTTACGCATATCTGCTTAGTTGTGCCGTCCCTCAATATCTAGCTGCCCTTACACCTATCGAGGTGTAAGGGCAGCATCTTGCTTGTTCGTTGTTTAGTAGATCCGATCCGTTATAGTTGCTCCTTGATTCTTGAAGGATTGGTTTAATATCCGTATGGTTAGGCCTTGCAAACGGGTTGAACGATCCGGTAGTGCGTTAGGTATGGTTTGTTAGTCCTAAGAGGGATGTTCCGGGAATTAACTTAATGTTGGTTTTTAGGCCTCTTTTAGGGTTAGTTTTCCATTATCTTTCGTGTCTATTAGGCTCAACTACGCGTAGGATGTTCCGATCATACGGTGAGAACCCTAAACTGTCGTAGATTGGTTTAGCTTTATACTGATCAAGGAGCCCCATGTCAACGTTAACCCTACGTGAAACATGGGGCGATCGGCTTTGTGAGCCGATCCACAGGGCAACCTGAGCCGATCGGGCTCGTATTTAATGTTTACGTGTCTGCCATGCATGGAGGAACTAATCGAAGCAATCCAACACCTTCGACCAGGTATAGGTCAGGTGGCACGCCCAAACGCCGGGACGTGTGCCGGAGCATTTGGACGACGTCGAGGGACCAGGGTCCACTGCAGCCTTGAAGCCTCCCGGCTCTTCGTGTTGCTTAACCACTGCTCGCCGGTGGGTTTTGGCAGCACATTCGCACGCCCGGTGGGACATCGGGACAATCTTCCGCAGCAACCACGTCGACATCTACATCGAGATGGCGGAAGAACCGGTCAAGTACGAAGATCTGCCTCCTGAGCATAAGAAGAAATACGATGATCTCAAGGCCATCTTGGAAGCCGATCTCATCGGCGCTTTTGAGAAAACCCGTTCGCACGGGATCAAGTTCAAAGGGTTCCAACCCGAAGGTGCGCTGAGGGACTAGATCTATCTCTCCCTTCGGACGAACGTGCCAGAGCCTCGACAGGAAGTCAACTATGCCGTTGCTCACTCTCTTCATCGGCATTCTGAGAGCTTGGTGAATACTCTAGAGCGTGTCGCGCTCAATGTGGTGCAAGAAGTCATGAAGCACAAGTACTCTCCGCCAGGACCTGCTCTAGGAACTCATCAAGGAGAGATACCGCTCTATACCAGGCCGCCACTGCCATACACGACGACAGCTCCACATGTAACATCCCAGAAATTCAAAACAAAATAAATAAATTCCCCTAGTTCCAAATTTTGGAACCAACAAAAACTTTTATTAAATTAAGTTTGGTACATAATAAGCTTGTCCTATTGCCATGATTGCTTGTTATTAGTATTTGAAATAATCTTAAACCCTAAAACCTCACCCCTCTTCTCACCATCCTAGTTAAAATAAAATAAAAGGAAATTAAATGAGAAAAAGGCATATGTGCCTATGGCTATAATTATAAATCTTTACCCTAGACCTTTCCACTTTATTTAGAGGATTGGAAAAGCTTCATAAACCTTATATAGTACTTCTTAAATCATTTCCAAGTTGAAACCAAAGAAAATAAAAAGAAACTAAAAATGCCATAGAGGCATATGAGAATAATATAGAAAATATGTGAACTTGAGAAAATTGACCCTAGGACTTGTTGTGAATGGTTGGATCCCTTCCATATACCATTTCCACAATCAACAACACCATTTTGAATCCAACCAAGTCCAAATAAAATTTAAATGCACCATATGCATAGAGGCATATGTGGCACATAACCATTTCACCAAACCATGCCCTATGACTTTAAACCTTAATCAAATGATGTGAAACCTTCAACAAACTTAATATAACCCTAAATTAACCCTAACCCATGTCCAAGCAAATCAAGGGGAAACATTTACAAAAATAATAAAAATTGACACATCATCTTATGTGTTATAGCTATTTTTGCAAATCTTGGAACAAGACCTTTATAAATGGATTCAATGGTTTGGAAATGTTTCTAAACTAATAAGAATCACCTTAGAGTCAACAAAAGTCAAATTTAATGAAAAGGAAGTAAATAGGGAGAAAAAGCCCAAATTCACTCACATACACAATATGCCAAATTGCAACTCTTCAACCTAGGCCAAAATTGCTTGCTCTCTTACTTGTAAAATACTTTAATATGATAAACTAACACAAATGCATCCTTGGATCAAGAATCAAACCCAAAGAAATCAAGATTTCTTCATACATATGATAATGGTCATATGGCCCAAAAATAATTTCTTCACTACTTTACCCCTCTGGTTTTCTCAATTCTTAAACTAAACTTAGTCAACCAATGCCATGTCATCCAAGACCATGTCAAGGTCTACAACTTTCATGTTGACCATCAGGGTTGAAGTTGACTAGATTGACCAGAATAGTTTTGACAAGTGGAGACTTTGAAACTATGTGAAGATAACCCCAAATTTGAAATCTCACAAACCTTTGCCAAAATGACCACCACCACCACCATTCCTTCTCTTTAATTATATAAATAGGATTCACCAAAAAGAAAACCAAAATTCAACCAAAAGTTTCATGCGGCCATTGTGTCGAGCACCTTGCAGGCATGATTCTGGTTTTGGCATACACCCTTTTATCCTCTGGATTTTTGCCTAAACCCCTTTATCTCTTTGATCATTGTTGCTTTGGTACCATCCCTGCATCATCCTATGCACTGCAGCCCTACAACAATTGGTGCCATGATCAAGTTTTGGCCATGCCAAGTACCATGCCGGCCACCTTTGGCATCCCTCTCTCTGGCCCTCCCTCTCTCCAAAATCGTGTCCAGAAGCATCCCTGAAGCACAAGGATCACGCCAGTACCTTGCACTCGATCGCCAACGAATGCCACTGGCCAGAACACGCACGCTCTGCACGCCCAAAACCATGCCAGTCGGCGTGGTGACCGCGCACTGACCGCGCCAGTACGTCAAGCACTCGAACGACGCCGTCCTTCCCCTGCATCCCTACCAAGGCGTTGAGCATCTACTCCCTGCTCTCTACACGCTAGACAAGCTCCCAGGCCTGCCCCTGCACCGTCGCCATCGCAATGATCCGAGACCTGCCGCGCCGGTACTGAGAAGCACTCGAGCGTTGCCAGCACGCTCTCGTCCTCCCTCTGCTGTCTCTTCACGCGCGCTAGCTCCGTCTAGCCGTCGCCTATAAGATGCGCGCCCTAGCTTGCCCCTTCACCACCCCAAACGCCGGCGCCATGGACGACCTCCACGGGCACCCACAGCCACCCCGCGCAGCTATAAATAGAGGCCACCCCAGCACGAGATCCTCACACCTTTCGCTTCCCCTCTTCTCCCTCGCTCTCCTCGACCCCTTCCCCACTCCATTGTCTCCAGCGCCGGAATTGCAAGATCATCTCCGCCGGAGCTCGCAGACCATCGCCATCGATTGGAGCAGCCCCGAGCCTCGCCGCTGTACCAGGGGCCTCTACACCCTCGGCAACATCGCCTCGACCCTCTCCCTCGACCGCCGGCGACCTACAACGCCCTCCGACCCCCTAGGTATGCCGCCAGCACGCCGGGATCTCGTCGGAGACGACGATGCTCCCCGGCCGTTCGATCGAGTTCTGATCTAACGGATCACATCGCTCATACCGTTTCGCCCCTTTAAGGGTGTCAACACCCGGATTTTTAAGTCCAGATGCCTATTATGCCATTCATCGCAATCCCAGGAATATTGTTTTTGCGAGACATAATAGCTTGATATCACAACACATCATTTATTACAACACGAAATCGTCTTACAACAAAGGATCACATGATCCAGTCTTAATACAACATAGTGGATCTAGAGATCCTATTACAAAACACATAGCGGAAGCGAAGTAACGGTCGTGGTCCATCTTCCACAGCAACTGTTGACGTCGGAGCGGTCCTAGTTGTCATAGACGTTCGCTGTCCATCTTCCTCGCTGTTCACCATCATAGTCGGCCATTTGAATAGCCGGGGACAAAGCCATGAGTACTTTTTAAAGTACTCGCAAACTAATACTAGTGTAAGCACTATCAATTGTGGTAAGGGGATACTAAGCTCTAGGTTGATTTGCATAAAGCCAAGTTTATTTCATAAACATTTAGTAAAGATGCTTGAATCAAATAGACTATCTCAAGTGGGAACATTAGTGTCATTCCCACAACTCAGTTGTGATTCAATCCCAAATCACCATTCAACTTGCCACAGCAAGTCACCAGTCATATGTCACATTTTTGAAAATGGTCGATGACGGAACAGTATGGCTTTCCAATCGTCCGTAACCGTGGACACGGCTATTCGAATAGTTCTACACTCTGCAGAGGTCGTACACTTGTGCCACAATATTTGCAATAATCCGTCAGGGTTAACTGGCCCTGATTTATCATACTCCGTACGCGGACTACCAACCATAACCTTTCACTTATATACTCTAGTACAGGCACCTCTCCCCATGAGCTTGGCCTCCTGAAAACCAACCTGTTAGAAACTGCACAGGGCTTGGGCCGGACAATTCACCTCATTCACGTCAATTCGCAATATCTCATATTGCTTCGGAGGCAGCCCTTGGCATAACCCCTATGACGCTTGTTTAGAGGGAACCCATACTAAAGCACATAAATTTCTAGTTAAGCCCGTACCCATTTTGGGTATTGTGGGGGTACTTTCAAAATTGGAATGGTATCGCATCCGAACCCAACCATCAGTTTTATATCAAAAATCACCATCTTCTCATGGTCATATTTACCTTCAAAGTCATTCAATGGAATGAACCATCATTCCAAGGTTTCAACTTCATTTCAAAGTCACCTGTTCCCATCTAGAGTAATCCAATTTTTATTGATTAGCAATAGCAACTATATGAGGGGTGCTATCTAGCTTTGAGGAGTGTCAATCTAAATCAAGTATTGTTCTACTCTAGACCAATTGAATCATAAATCCAAAAGTACTTTGAAATAAATAAGCCAAAGTGAAAGTAGTTCAAAACATGGGATAGGCAATACATAGTAGTAAGGTGTGATGGTGCCTTTGCTCTGGTAGAGCTAAGCATTTGTGTTTAGCAAGGGTTAGCTTGCATTAATACTAGCTTGCAAGAGTATTATCTTGCTTGTGGGGGTAAGGCTAATATCAGCTTGCAAGAATGTTAGCTTGCAGTAGACTAGCTTGCAAAGGTATTAGCTTGCCTTGATTGGTGAAGTGATCAAAGTATTCTTCTTCTTCCTCTTGGTAGAATACTTCCTCCCCTTGATAGTCTCCGGTACTAGCGTCTATAAACGAATACGAGGATACAATCACCAAACAATACTTAAGCACTCTTAATTAGCCTTAGTGGCTCACACAATGATCTAGCATTACTTCTTAAGATTTACTACAAGATTATGCTAGGGTTTCCTTATTTAATAATAGGAAAATAATTTCCTCTCATTGAATCTTCTTAAGATTGAATTTCTCTTATGAATAATGTATGACCTAGGTTGACCAAAGTCAACCTCTTCATACTTATCATTTGAGAAAATGATTTAAATGAGGTTCCATGCCTCATGCAATTTAATGCTAACATGGTAGTGTTTTAATGCCACTCAATAATTCAAGATGAGGTTACTTAGACTATGATTACTACTTCATATTGTATTACTTGAGAACAAGATTTAGATGAGAGGAGTATCTCTCATATTCTTTAGCACATAAGTGTAACAAATTTAAAGGACTATTATTGAGATGATTTCATATTCTCAGAATAACCAGGGGTGATCCCATGTTGATCAAGGTCAACACTTTGCACTAGTATTTTGAGAAAGTGAGTCAAATGAGATTCATCATCTCACGTGATGTAATTTATTTAAAGATTCTCTAGATTTAGGATTTATGAGGGAGCAAGTCTGAGCCTAGCCAAATTAAGGGTCCACACACTAATTCATATATTTGAGAAAGATGATTTAAAATGAGGTGAGCACCTCATACTATTTTAGTAACACCTTGTAATGGTTTACTATTATTAATTGATTAAAAGTGAATTTTACTTGACTATGGGATCTACTTCATATTAATGTGGTTGAGGTAAGATTTAAATGAGACCAAAGTCTATTATATGATTTAACTAATAGGTTTGAATTATTTAAATACTACTTATGAGAATGATTAAATATTTTCAAATATAAACCTATGAGTTATTTATTATGTGTTATTAATTCTTATTGAATTATTTGGACAAATGGTTTATGTGAGAAACTATACCTCATATAAGTTAAACTATCTTCTAAATGATTAACCTCTCTAATTAACCAAGCATGAGACTTATTTGATCAAGTTCAGTACCTCTATTTGAGTTACTTAAGATCACAATTTAAATGAGAGAGAAGCTCTCATACTATTTAAATAAGTTTATGTGTGTGTATTAAATATCCTAGAAATGGTTCCATAGCCATTATTTAACTCTAGTTTATGATCATGCAAAACAGCCATGCTATATTTTTGCATAATCAATTATATTATGTCAAATGTGATTTATTAGAGTTGGAATCAACTTAAAATCATTTCTAGATAATTTCTAATATTTATTTGAAGTCAGAAAAGTTACTGCCTTGTTATTTTTATCATTTAAATTCAATTTCGAATTTGGATATGAGGCCAATGCCATTATTTAGACAATTTCATGAGGTTTCCAAATATATAAAATTGGCTAAATTTGGTTTAGTGGAATTTAAACTATTTAAATTTGAAGTTGGCAGCAGTATTGGATTTCAACTAAATAGATTAAATCGTTTTTGAATCGATGGGCCACGCGGGAAAATAAACGGGCTAACCAATTTAAACGAAACTGGGCCGGCCCAACTAGTGCTGACCACGCAGCGGGCTGCCTGACAGGGGGTCCCACGCGTCAGTGGCCTTTAAACCGCGAAACGGTACCTGCGATTGAGAGGCGTTGGATCAGACAGACGATCGACGGTCGAGCGTCGTCGTCGTCGACGGGGGAGAAGGGGTGCTGCGGCGAGGTAGGGGTCGGAGAGCGAGGAGTCGCCGGCGGTCGAGGCGGTGGTCGGCGTCGTTTGCGAGGGCGAATAGTACCCTGGTACCGTGGCGGAGCTCGGGTGCGTAGATCGTCGACGGTGAGGAGCTACTGTGGCGGCGGGTTCCGGCCAAATTCCGGCGAGAGGCAGGCTAATCGAGGATGGGAAGGTGTTAGGGAGGATCAGAAGGATGAGAGAAACGTGTTGGTGTGAAGGATTTGAGCGCGGGAGCTCTCCTTTTATAGGGGGTTGAGGTGCTGCGGGTGCACGGCAAGGTCGAGCATGGCGCGGCCGTCTGGAGCGGCGAAGGGGCAAGCTAGGGGTGCGCGGGGTAGGCGTCGGCTAGGAGAAGCTAGCGTGCGTGAAGGGAACGGGGAGGACAAGGGTGTGCTGGCGACGATCGAGTGCGGGCAGTACCGGCGCGGCAGGAGTTGATCATGGCGAGGGCTAGGGAGTTCCCGCGTGGCTAAGCGGTTGTCTAGCAGGGTTTGGGTATGGTGTAGTGTGTGCGTGCCCGAGGGCTAGGCGAGGGGAGGAGTAGGGCGTCCAGGCGAGCGGTGAACTGGTGGTGTCCAGTGACATGCCAGGCGCGCTCACCGCGTGCTGGCACGTCTGGGCGTGCATGGCGCGCTGGCTCGGCCATGTGGTGCGTTTATTTGCATAGGGATGGTACCGGCGTGTGTAGGAGAATTAGAGCTACCTATTTGACATGGTAGAGCTGGCTAGAGAGAGGTAGAGAGGATGGGTGGCAATGGAGTGGCATGGTACACGGCATGGAGAAGAAAAGTGCTCCATTTGCTTTAATCGACAAGAGCCAGTATATGCACTGATGCAGGGGTTGTACAAGAGTGTGATGATCACCAAATGAAAGTGGTTGAGGCAAAAATCCAGTGTGTAATAGAGGGTTTGCCAAAGCTGAAATGTTGCCTGCCATGTGTTCGATGAAATGGCCGCATGAAACTTTATTTGGATTTTTGCACTTCTTTTTGGTGGAGCTTATTTATATAATAATTGTGATTGAATGATGGTGGTGGTGGTCAAATTGGTCAAGGTTTACAAGAATTCCAAAATGGGGTCATCTTCACATAGATTCAAAGTCTCCACTTGTCCCTGTTTTTCTGGTCAACCTAGTCAACATTATCCATGATGGTCAACATGAAAGTTGTTGACCTTCATGTGGTCTTGGATGACATGGTCATAGTTGACCAAGTTTAGTTGAAGAAAAGTCAAAGCCAGAGGGGTAAAGAGGGGAACATTTTATAAAGTGACAAAATGACCATTATCACATGTATGTTGAATTTGAGTTTTGCTTTGATTTAATTCTTGATCCAATGATGCAATTGTGTTAGTTTATCATATTGAAGTATTTTAGAAGCAATGGGGCAAGCAAATTTGGCCTTGGTAAAGGATTTGCATTTTGGCATATGTGTGTGTGAGTGAATTTTGGGAATTCTCTCCCTATTTGATTTCTCTCTATTTGATTTGACTTTGGTTGACTCTAATGTGGTTCTTATGAGTTTATAAACATTTTAAGAGCATTGAAACTAATTCAAATGGTCTCATTCAAAGATTTGCAAAATTGGCCTTAACACATAAGAAATGAGGTGTCCAATTTTCATAACTTGTACTAGGGTTGTTCTTGCTTCACTTGAACATGGGTTAGGGTCCATTTAGTGCTATAATAGGTTTAGAGATGATGCCACACCATTTGGTCAAGGTTTAAGGACCTAGGTCAATGTTTGGTGAAATGCCCATGTGTCACATATGCTTTTATGCATATGTGGTATTTTATTTTTACTTTGACTTGGTTTGGCCCAATTGGTTTTGTGGAATGTTGAAATGATATATGGAGGTGATCTCTCCATTCACACAAGTCCTAGGGTTCATTTTCTTAAATTCCATTGTTTATTATTTTACTCTCATATGCCTCTATGGCATTTTTAGTTTTTCTTTTTATTCTTTTTGGTTTCACTCTAGAAGTGATTTGAGAAGTAATATATAAGGTTTATAATGCCTTTCCAATCCTTTAAGTAAAGTGAAAAGGTCTAGGGTAAATATTTATAATTGTAGCCATAGGCACATATGCCTTTTTCCTATTTAATTTCCTTTTATTTTATTTTCACTAGATTTATGAGAAGAGAGGTGAGGTTTAAGGTTTAAGGTTATTTCAAACACTAGGAACCAACAATCATGGCAATAGCACAAGAATTATGCAAGATTGTTATGTATCACTCTTAATTTAATAAAAGTTTTTGTTGGTTCCAAAATTTGGAACTAGGGAACTTGGTTTGTTTTGTGTTGTATTTTTGGGATGTTACAAACCCTTCCCCCTTAAACAAATCTCGTCCCGAGATTTTAAGAGGAGTTAGGTTCCTAAGAGAGATTGAGCATTTTGATTAACGGAAGGCGTACTTGTCAAGGTCTGGGGTGCTTCCGGGCTTCATGGCGTCATGTGGTAGAAACGGCCGTTGTTGTTGTTCGTTCCTTCTACTGCGGCGACGTTGTTGTTGGGCAGGTGCATGTGTTGGCGGCAATCTTGGCAAGCTTTTGGGGCATTCTTTGGAAAAGTGGCCTACAACTCCACATTCATAGCAGTTTACCGTTGATTTGTCCTTCGGGCGACGGGGATGGCATTACTTCCAGTTCTCGGGCTGTTGGTGTTGGTGTTGTTCCCATTGTTGTTGTGGCTGTTGGGGTTGCGGTTGTTATTGTTGTTGCCTCCGGGCTTCGGGGTCCTCCGTGGTTGTTCTTGTTATTGGGGCGATAAGTCGAGCAGGTGGCTGTTGTTTCGGGGTGAATCCTCCGAGAGGAGTTATTGCGGTACTTGGGTATGATGAGGTCCACTCTGGTTCATCATTCTGCGCTTGCGGTTCTCATTGGCCCGATGCAGCTTTCCTTCCATCTGTATGCTGAGTCTACGAGGGCTTCGAGGTCAGCGAACGGGATATTTACTAACACAGTTTGCATCTCGTCGTGCATCCGTTCAGAAATCTTTCCTTTCTTTTCTCATTTGTGTCGGTCTCATCCGGGGCGTACCTTGACAGTGAGAAATCTGTCGCGGTATTCTACCACGGACATTCTTCCTTGCTTGAGTTCACGGAACTCATCTCTCATTTTCTTGATTAATCCTTGGGGCACATGGTACTTGCTGAACTTCAGTTTGAAGTCTTCCCATGTCATCATTTGTCCTGCATTCATTGCACGGGCACTAGTCCACCAAGCTCGGGCAGGTCCTGACAGGTAGTGGGTGGCAAACAGTACTTTTTCTGCGGCTTCAACTCCCGCAACTTCAAGGTTGTTTTCTATTGTCTGGAGCCAGTCATCAGCATCGAGGGGTTCTTCGGTTTTGCTAAACATTGGAGGGTTGGTGTTGGAAGTTCTTCAGCTTTGACCCAGGGTGATCGTGATTTCCATGGCCTTGATTGTTCGAGCTATCTGTTGCAGGAGCAAGATTTGCTTGGCGTTCAGCCCTTTCGGCTTCCCGGTGCCATCATTGTTTGCAGTAGTTGTATCATGGCATCCTGATTTGCGTTGCGGTTTGGGGGTGCCATCTGATTATGTAGATATATCATGAGGTAAGAGGGAATTTTTCTATGGCTTATTTTGAGTTAAGTTTAAACTTAAACTTAAGATATTTTCAGGATGAACATAACACATATTTTATTTATTCACAAAACATCACCATTACAAGCTAAAGTACTAAGGGTTTTAAGAACCCTTTTTCCACAAACTACGATACATGGTGCGGGGTACAACTCACACCTACGTAAGTGAAGCTAGTGAAGCTATTCCTCAGGGTCTTCATCCACATCGATGGGAATGATCCCATCTTCTGCAGCCTCCAGAAACTCGTAGTCTTCCTCATCAGTGAACTCGTCATCCTCAAAGTCGTCGTCATCACTCAGGAAGTCATCGCCTCCTTGGATGTCTTCTCCATCCTCCTCCATCTCCTGGATCTGGTCCTGCTGTGTTCGGACAGTCACCTCTAAGGTGCGAATCTTCTCGCGAAGACGGTTGATAGTAGCGACATTCTTGGCGCGCTGCAGCGGAGTGACCGGTCCTTGGCGAGTAGCGATGGCGTCGACATGATGAGCCAAAGCCATCTGAGCACGGTGGGAGTGAACACGTGTCAGCTCCAGATCCTTCCGGGTCTCGTGAAGCATAAAGTCCAAATGCTGCACATGGATTTTGAGCAGGGTGCGAAGAGAGTGCCATGGGTTCCCCATGGTGTCGTGCCTCGCGAAATGGGCGAAGCGGCTTCCCCAGAGTGCGGCGATGTTCTGTCCACACACCCGAGCAAGTCCCTCCTGAAGGGCGTGAGCAAGACCGTCCACCCAGGTGTAGGCCTTGAAGGAGAAAAGGATCCTCTCCGAGATGGGAGGTTCCGAGCTTCCCTTCAAGTCAGCGGTGATCATCCACTGTTGTTCCCCAGCGGGGGTGTTGTGGATCCGGACTCCGTGGAACTTGGGAGGTGGGCGTTCGAGCCTCTCGGACACTAGGTACAAGTCGCGCTCAAACACCGGACTTCCTCCGTTTTCCAGATCGTAGGTCTCCGTCTGAACATAGGGCTCCATCTGAGAAAGTGAAATGGATGAGTAAGTTAGAGATGTGAACAAGTGTGGCAAAATTTTAATGGATTTATAAGGAGATGCATGGCTTATTTTTAAGAAGTTCTGGTAGAGAAGAAATGAATAAGTTTTCATAAATACTCACTTTTTTTGAAACTAACATTTTTCTGAACGTTCATTCTAACTAGGGTCTCCTAAGGTCAAACAATGGCTCTGATACCAACTTGTCAACACCCGGATTTTTAAGTCCGATGCCTATTATGCCATTCATCGCAATCCCAGGAATATTGTTTTTGCGAGACATAATAGCTTGATATCACAACACATCATTTATTACAACACGAAATCGTCTTACAACAAAGGATCACATGATCCAGTCTTAATACAACATAGTGGATCTAGAGATCCTATTACAAAACACATAGCGGAAGCGAAGTAACGGTCGTGGTCCATCTGTTCCACGGGCAACTGCTGTTGACGTCGGGAGCGGTCCTAGTTGTCATAGACGTTCTGCTGTCCATCTTCCTCGTACCTGTTCACCATCATAGTCTGCCATTTGAATAGCCGGGGACAAAGCCATGAGTACTTTTTAAAGTACTCGCAAACTAATACTAGTGTAAGCACTATCAATTGTGGTAAGGGGATACTAAGCTCTAGGTTGATTTGCATAAAGCCAAGTTTATTTCATAAACATTTAGTAAAGATGCTTGAATCAAATAGACTATCTCAAGTGGGAACATTAGTGTCATTCCCACAACTCGGTTGTGATTCAATCCCAAATCACCATTCAACTTGCCACAGCAAGTCACCAGTCATATGTCACATTTTTGAAAATGGTCTGATGACGGAACAGTATGGCCTTTCCAATCGTCCGTAACCGTGGACACGGCTATTCGAATAGTTCTACACTCTGCAGAGGTCGTACACTTGTGCCACAATATTTGCAATAATCCGTCGGGGTTAACTGGCCCTGATTTATCATACTCCGTACGCGGACTACCAACCATAACCTTTCACTTATATACTCTAGTACAGGCACCTCTCCCCATGAGCTTGGCCTCCCGGTGAAAACCAACTGTTAACCCGGGCACTGCACAGGGCTTGGGCCGGACAATTCACCTCATTCACGTCAATTCGCAATATCTCATATTGCTTCGGAGGCAGCCCTTGGCATAACCCCTATGACGCTTGTTTAGAGGGAACCCATACTAAAGCACATAAATTTCTAGTTAAGCCCCCATTTTGGGTATTGTGGGGGTACTTTCAAAATTGGAATGGTATCGCATCCGAACCCAACCATCAGTTTTATATCAAAAATCACCATCTTCTCATGGTCATATTTACCTTCAAAGTCATTCAATGGAATGAACCATCATTCCAAGGTTTCAACTTCATTTCAAAGTCACCTGTTCCCATCTAGAGTAATCCAATTTTTATTGATTAGCAATAGCAACTATATGAGGGGTGCTATCTAGCTTTGAGGAGTGTCAATCTAAATCAAGTATTGTTCTACTCTAGACCAATTGAATCATAAATCCAAAAGTACTTTGAAATAAATAAGCCAAAGTGAAAGTAGTTCAAAACATGGGATAGGCAATACATAGTAGTAAAGTGTGATGGTGCCTTTGCTCTGGTAGAGCTAAGCATTTGTGTTTAGCAAGGGTTAGCTTGCATTAATACTAGCTTGCAAGAGTATTATCTTGCTTGTGGGGGTAAGGCTAATATCAGCTTGCAAGAATGTTAGCTTGCAGTAGACTAGCTTGCAAAGGTATTAGCTTGCCTTGATTGGTGAAGTGATCAAAGTATTCTTCTTCTTCCTCTTGGTAGAATACTTCCTCCCCTTGATAGTCTCCGGTACTAGCGTCTATAAACGAATACGAGGATACAATCACCAAACAATACTTAAGCACTCTTAATTAGCCTTAGTGGCTCACACAATGATCTAGCATTACTTCTTAAGATTTACTACAAGATTATGCTAGGGTTTCCTTATTTAATAATAGGAAAATAATTTCCTCTCATTGAATCTTCTTAAGATTGAATTTCTCTTATGAATAATGTATGACCTAGGTTGACCAAAGTCAACCTCTTCATACTTATCATTTGAGAAAATGATTTAAATGAGGTTCCATGCCTCATGCAATTTAATGCTAACATGGTAGTGTTTTAATGCCACTCAATAATTCAAGATGAGGTTACTTAGACTATGATTACTACTTCATATTGTATTACTTGAGAACAAGATTTAGATGAGAGGAGTATCTCTCATATTCTTTAGCACATAAGTGTAACAAATTTAAAGGACTATTATTGAGATGATTTCATATTCTCAGAATAACCAGGGGTGATCCCATGTTGATCAAGGTCAACACTTTGCACTAGTATTTTGAGAAAGTGAGTCAAATGAGATTCATCATCTCACGTGATGTAATTTATTTAAAGATTCTCTAGATTTAGGATTTATGAGGGAGCAAGTCTGAGCCTAGCCAAATTAAGGGTCCACACACTAATTCATATATTTGAGAAAGATGATTTAAAATGAGGTGAGCACCTCATACTATTTTAGTAACACCTTGTAATGGTTTACTATTATTAATTGATTAAAAGTGAATTTTACTTGACTATGGGATCTACTTCATATTAATGTGGTTGAGGTAAGATTTAAATGAGACCAAAGTCTATTATATGATTTAACTAATAGGTTTGAATTATTTAAATACTACTTATGAGAATGATTAAATATTTTCAAATATAAACCTATGAGTTATTTATTATGTGTTATTAATTCTTATTGAATTATTTGGACAAATGGTTTATGTGAGAAACTATACCTCATATAAGTTAAACTATCTTCTAAATGATTAACCTCTCTAATTAACCAAGCATGAGACTTATTTGATCAAGTTCAGTACCTCTATTTGAGTTACTTAAGATCACAATTTAAATGAGAGAGAAGCTCTCATACTATTTAAATAAGTTTATGTGTGTGTATTAAATATCCTAGAAATGGTTCCATAGCCATTATTTAACTCTAGTTTATGATCATGCAAAACAGCCATGCTATATTTTTGCATAATCAATTATATTATGTCAAATGTGATTTATTAGAGTTGGAATCAACTTAAAATCATTTCTAGATAATTTCTAATATTTATTTGAAGTCAGAAAAGTTCCTGCCTTGTTATTTTTATCATTTAAATTCAATTTCGAATTTGGATATGAGGCCAATGCCATTATTTAGACAATTTCATGAGGTTTCCAAATATATAAAATTGGCTAAATTTGGTTTAGTGGAATTTAAACTATTTAAATTTGAAGTTGGCAGCAGTATTGGATTTCAACTAAATAGATTAAATCGTTTTTGAATCGATGGGCCACGCGGGAAAATAAACGGGCTAACCAATTTAAACGAACTGGGCCGGCCCAACTAGTGCTGACCACGCAGCGGGCTGCCTGACAGGGGTCCCACGCGTCAGTGGCCTTTAAACCGCGAAACGGTACCTGCGATTGAGAGGCGTTGGATCGACAGACGATCGACGGTCGAGCGTCGTCGTCGTCGACGGAGAAGGGGTCTGCGCCGGCGAGGTAGGGGTCGGAGAGCGCAGGAGGTCGCCGGCGGTCGAGGCGGTGGTCGGCGTCGTTGGCGAGGGCGAATAGTACCCTGGTACCGTGGCGGAGCTCGGGGTGGCGTAGATCGTCGACGGTGAGGAGCTACTGTGGCGGCGGGTTCCGGCCAAATTCCGGCGAGAGGCAGGCTAATCGAGGATGGGAAGGTGTTAGGGAGGATCAGAAGGATGAGAGAAACGTGTTGGTGTGAAGGATTTGAGCGCGGGAGCTCTCCTTTTATAGGGGGTTGAGGTGCTGCGGGTGCACGGCAAGGTCGAGCATGGCGCGGCCGTCTGGAGCGGCGAAGGGGCAAGCTAGGGGGTGCGCGGGGTAGGCGTCGGCTAGGAGAAGCTAGCGTGCGTGAAGGGAACGGCCAGGGGAGGACAAGGGTGTGCTGGCGACGATCGAGTGCGGGCAGTACCGGCGCGGCAGGGAGTTGATCATGGCGAGGGCTAGGGAGTTCCCGCGTGGCTAAGCGGTTGTCTAGCAGGGTTTGGGTATGGTGTAGTGTGTGCGTGCCCGAGGGCTAGGCGAGGGGAGGAGTAGGGCGTCCAGGCGAGCGGTGAACTGGTGGTGTCCAGTGACATGCCAGGGCGCGCTCACCGCGTGCCTGGCACGTCCTGGGCGTGCATGGGCGCGCCTGGCTCGGCCAGTGTGGTGCGTTTATTTGCATAGGGATGGTACCGGCGTGTGTAGGAGAATTAGAGCTACCTATTTGACATGGTAGAGCCGGCTAGAGAGAGGTAGAGAGGATGGGTGGCAATGGAGTGGCATGGTACACGGCATGGAGAAGAAAAGTGCTCCATTTGCTTTAATCGACAAGAGCCAGTACATGCACTGATGCAGGGGTTGTACAAGAGTGTGATGATCACCAAATGAAAGTGGTTGAGGCAAAAATCCAGTGTGTAATAGAGGGTTTGCCAAAGCTGAAATGTTGCCTGCCATGTGTTCGATGAAATGGCCGCATGAAACTTTATTTGGATTTTTGCACTTCTTTTTGGTGGAGCTTATTTATATAATAATTGTGATTGAATGATGGTGGTGGTGGTCAAATTGGTCAAGGTTTACAAGAATTCCAAAATGGGGTCATCTTCACATAGATTCAAAGTCTCCACTTGTCCCTGTTTTTCTGGTCAACCTAGTCAACATTATCCATGATGGTCAACATGAAAGTTGTTGACCTTCATGTGGTCTTGGATGACATGGTCATAGTTGACCAAGTTTAGTTGAAGAAAAGTCAAAGCCAGAGGGGTAAAGAGGGGAACATTTTATAAAGTGACAAAATGACCATTATCACATGTATGTTGAATTTGAGTTTTGCTTTGATTTAATTCTTGATCCAATGATGCAATTGTGTTAGTTTATCATATTGAAGTATTTTAGAAGCAATGGGGCAAGCAAATTTGGCCTTGGTAAAGGATTTGCATTTTGGCATATGTGTGTGTGAGTGAATTTTGGGAATTCTCTCCCTATTTGATTTCTCTCTATTTGATTTGACTTTGGTTGACTCTAATGTGGTTCTTATGAGTTTATAAACATTTTAAGAGCATTGAAACTAATTCAAATGGTCTCATTCAAAGATTTGCAAAATTGGCCTTAACACATAAGAAATGAGGTGTCCAATTTTCATAACTTGTACTAGGGTTGTTCTTGCTTCACTTGAACATGGGTTAGGGTCCATTTAGTGCTATAATAGGTTTAGAGATGATGCCACACCATTTGGTCAAGGTTTAAGGACCTAGGTCAATGTTTGGTGAAATGCCCATGTGTCACATATGCTTTTATGCATATGTGGTATTTTATTTTTACTTTGACTTGGTTTGGCCCAATTGGTTTTGTGGAATGTTGAAATGATATATGGAGGTGATCTCTCCATTCACACAAGTCCTAGGGTTCATTTTCTTAAATTCCATTGTTTATTATTTTACTCTCATATGCCTCTATGGCATTTTTAGTTTTTCTTTTTATTCTTTTTGGTTTCACTCTAGAAGTGATTTGAGAAGTAATATATAAGGTTTATAATGCCTTTCCAATCCTTTAAGTAAAGTGAAAAGGTCTAGGGTAAATATTTATAATTGTAGCCATAGGCACATATGCCTTTTTCCTATTTAATTTCCTTTTATTTTATTTTCACTAGATTTATGAGAAGAGAGGTGAGGTTTAAGGTTTAAGGTTATTTCAAACACTAGGAACCAACAATCATGGCAATAGCACAAGAATTATGCAAGATTGTTATGTATCACTCTTAATTTAATAAAAGTTTTTGTTGGTTCCAAAATTTGGAACTAGGGAACTTGGTTTGTTTTGTGTTGTATTTTCTGGGATGTTACAAAGGGTCACTGACGGGTGGAGCCCGCAACGTCAGGCGGCCCGCGTGTGCTAGTCACACTGCTGGGCCGGCCCAAGTCTGTTTCGCCCGTTTAGCCCATTTAGAGTTCCCGCCAAGCCCAGTAATTCAAAAATGGAAATTCTGTTTAATTTCGAATTCCCTGCTGATGCCTAATTCAAAATTGAATAGTTTGAAATCTACCAAACCAAATCTAGCAAATGTTATATATTCGGAAAGCTCATGAAATTATCTAAACAATGCCACTGGCCTCATGTCCGAATTCGTAATTAAATTCAAATGATAAAAATAACAAGGCAGGGCCTTTTCTGACTTCAAATAAATATTAGAAATTATCTATAAATGATTTTTAGTTGTTTCCAACTCTAATAAATCACATTTGACATAATCTAATTGTTTATGCAAAAATATAGCATAGTTATTTTGCATGATCATGGACTAAAGTCAAATAATGGCTATGGAGCCATTTCTAGCCCATTTAATACATACACATAAACTTATTTAAATAGTATGGGGTCTTCTCTCTCATTTAAATTGTGATCCTAAGTAATTCAACTAGAGGTACTGACCTTGGTCAAATAAGTCTCATGCTTGGTTACTTAGAGATTTTAAATCATTTAGATGATAGTTTAACTTATATGAGGTATAGCTTCTCACCTAAATCATTACTCCAAATGGTTCAATGAGAATTGATAACACATGTATTAATGACCCATAGGTTCCTATTTGAAAATATTAAATCATTCTCATAAGTAGTATTTAAATTTTTCAAACCTATCTATTAAATCATATGAGAGACTTTGGTCTCATTTAAATCTTGCCTCAACCAAATTAATATGAGGTAGATACCATGGTCAATTAAAACTCACATTAAATTAGTTAATGATATTAAACCATTGCTAGGTGTTATTAAAAGGGTATGAGGTGCTCACCTCATTTAAATCATCTTTCTCAAATAATATGAAGTAATGTGTTGACCTTTAATTTCCTAGGCTCATACTTGCTCACGTGTAGATTTTAAATCTAAATAGTAGTTAAATTTTCCAAAGATTAATTAAATCACATGAGATGATGAATCTCATTTAACTCACCTTTCTCAAATACTAAGTGTGAAGTGTTGACCTTGGTCAACATGGGATCATCCCTGGTTATTTAAGAATACTAAATCACTTCCATAGTAGTCTTTTAAATTAGTTATAACTATGTGTTAAATCATATGAGAGGTATGCCTCTCATCTAAATCTTGTTCTCAAATAATTTAACATGAGGTAGTGATCCTAGTCTATGTAACCTCATATTGAATTATTTGGTGGCATTAAATCACTACCATGTTAGTATTAAATTGCATGAGGTATGGAACCTCATTTAAATCCTTGTCTCAAATGGTAAGTATGAAGAGGTTGACTTTAGTCAACCTAGGTCATATATTATTCATAAGAGAAATTAAATTTTAAGAAGATTCAATGAGAGGAAATTATTTTCTCACAAACTAAAGAGAAACCCTAAATCCATTTTCAATGAGAGGAAATTATTTTCCGGAAACCCTAGCATAATCTTGTAATAAAATGTTAATTAGTGATACTAGATCATTTGGGTGAGCCACTAAGGCTACTTAAGAGTACTTAAGTATTGTTTGGTGATTGTATCCTCGTATTCGTTTTAGACGCTAGTACCGAAGACTATCAAGAGGAGGAGGTATTCTACCAAGAGGAAGAAGAAGAACACTTTGATCACCTCACCAATCAAGGCAAGCTAATATTCTTGCAAGCTAGACTAATGCAAGCTATTTTGTTTGCAAGCTAATAAACTTGCTAACCATCATGGTGCAAAGCTCTACCAGAGCAAGGCATCATTACATTTTACTTTATGAACCTATCCCAAAGTTTTTACTTTACAAGCTTTACTTGATTTTATTTATCAAAGTTATTTTTTTTGGTTATGATTCACTGGTTGAATTATAGAGTAGTACAAGAGAATCACACCTAGCCTAGCAAGCTCCAAGATACATAGCACCCCTCATGAAGTAGTTGCTAGTGCTAATCAATCAAAAATTGGACTACTCTAGATGGGAACATGTGACTCTGAAATGAAGTTGAAACCTTGGAATGATGGTTCATTCCATTGAATGATTTTGAAGGTGAATATGACCAAGAGAAGATGGTGATTTTTGATATAAAACTGATGGTTGGGTTCGGATGCGATACCATTCCAATTTTGAAAGTACCCCCACAATACCCAATATGGGTAAGGGCTTAACTAGAAATTTATGTGCTTTAGTATGGGTTCCCTCTAAACAAGCGTCATCGGGGTTATGCCAAGGGCTGCCTCCAAAGAAATATGAGATGATGTGAAATGACGTGAAATGAGGTGAATTGTCCGGCCCAAGCCCTGTGCAGTTCCCAGGCTGACGGTGTGTCTTCACTAGGAGGCCAAGCTCATGGGGAGAGGTGCCTGTACTAGAGTATATAAGTGAAAGGTTATGATTGGTAGTCCGCATACGGAGTATGATAAATCAGGGCCAGTTAACCCTGACGGATTATTGCAAATATTGTGGCACAAGAGTACGACCTCTGCAGTGTAGAACTATTCGAATAGCCGTGTCCACGGTTACGGACGATTGGAAAGGCCATACTGTTCCGTCATCAGACCATTTTCAAAAATGTGACATATGACTGGTGACTTGAAGTGGAAAGGTGAATGGTGATTTTCAATAGAATCACAACAAAGTTGTGGGAATGACACTAATGTTCCCACTTGAGTTAGTCTAGTGATTCAAGCATCTTTACTAAATGTCTATGAAATAAACTTGGCTTTCTGCAAATAAACCTAGAGCTTAGTATCCCCTTACCACAATTAATAGTGCTTACACTAGTATTAGTTTGCGAGTACTTTAAAAGTACTCATGGCTTTGTCCCTGGCTATTCAAATGGCCAGACTATGAAGGTGAACAGCAGTACGAGGAAGATGGACAGCAGGACGTCTACGACAACTAGGACCGCTCCTGACGTCAAGTGTTGGCCTGTGGATTAGATAGCCACTACTACTTCGCTTCCGCTCTTTGTGAAGTTCGTTGATCAATCGATCAACTACTATTGTAATATTGGATCATGTGATCCATCTTTGTAAGACGATTATGTGTTGTAATAAATGATGACTCTATGATATTCAACTATTATGTCTCGCAACAACAATATTCCTGGGATTGCGATGTACGGCATAATAGGCATCTGGACTTAAAAATCCGGGGGTTGACAAGTTGGTATCAGCCATTGTTTGACCTTAGGAGACCCTAGTTAGAATGGACGTTCGGAAAATTTTAGTTTCTAGAAACAAATGAAGTGAGTATTTGTGAAAAACTTATTCACTTTCTTCTCTACCAGATCTTCTTAAAAATAATAAGCCATGCACCTCCTTATAAATCCATTAAAATTCTGCCACACTTGTTCACATCTCTAACTTACTCATCCATTTCACTTTCAGATGGAGTACTATGACCAGACGGAGTCCTACGAACTGGGAAACGGAGGAAGTCTGGTGTTCGAGCGCGACTACCTAGTGTCTGAGAAGCTTGAACGCCCACCTCCCCAGTTCCACGGAGTCCGGATCCACAACACCCCCGCTGGGGAACAACAGTGGATGATCACCGCTGACTTGAAGGGAAGGCCGGAGCCTCCCATCTCGGAGAGGATTCTGTTCTCCTTCAAGGCATGCAACTGGGTGGACGGGCTTGCTCACGCCCTTCAGGAGGGACTTGCCCGGGTGTGCGGACAGAATATCACCGCACTCCAGGGAAGTCGCTTCGCCCACTTCGCGAGGCACGACACCATGGGGGAACCCATGGCACTCTCTTCGCACCCGGTGCTCAAGATTCATGTGGAGCATTTGGACTTTATGCTTCATGAGACCCGGAAGGACCTGGAGCTGACGCGTGTCCACGCCCACCGTGCCCAGATGGCTTTGGCTCATCATGCCGACGCCATCAGGCTACTCGCCAAGGACCGCCGGTCACTCCGCCTGCAGCGCGCCAAGAATGTCGCTACTATCACCCGTCTTCGCGAGAAGATACGCACCTTGGAGGTGACTGTCCGGACCCAGCAGGACCAGATCCAGGAGATGGAGGAGGATGGAGAAGACATCCAGGGAGGTAATGACTTCCTGAGTGACGACAACGACTTTGAGGATGATGAGTTCACCGATGAGGAAGACTACGAGTTTCTGGAGCCCGAGGAGGATGGGATCATTCCCATCGATGTGGATGAAGACGATGAGGAATAGTTGCACTAGCTTCACTTACGTAGGTGTGAGTTGTACCCGCACCATGTATCGTAGTTTGTGGAAGAAGGGTTCTTAAAACCCTTAGTGCTTTAACTTGGAATGTGTGATGTTTGTTGTGAATAAATAAAGTGTGTGCTATGTTCATCACAAAAATATTTCAAGTTTTAAGTTTAAACCTAACTCAAAATAAGCCATAGAAAATTTCCTCTTACCTCATGATCTATCTACATGTTGATGGCCCCACCAACCCGCAACGCCACCCAGGATGCCATGATACAACTACTGCAGACGATGATGGCAGACCGGGAGCCGAAAGAGCTGAACGCCAAGCAAACCTTGCCGCACTGCAACAGCTAGCTCAGAACAATCAAGGCCATGGGAACCACAATCATCCTGGGTCAAAGCTGAAGAATTTCGAACACCAACCCTCCAATGTTCAAAAAACCGAAGAACCCTTGGATGCTGATGACGGCTCAGACAATAGAGAACAACCTTGAAGTTGCGGGAGTTGAAGCCGCGAAAAACTGTTTGCCACCCACTACCTGTCAGGACCTGCAAGAGCCTGGTGGACAAGTGCCCGTGCAATGAATGCGGGACAGATGATGACATGGGAAGACTTCAAGCTGAAGTTCAGCAAGTACCATGTGCCCCAAGGATTAATCAAGAAAATGACGAGTTCCGTGAACTCAAGCAAGGAAGAATGTCCGTGGTAGAATACCGCGACAGGTTTCTCACTCTGTCAAGGTACGCCCCGGATGAGACCGACACAAATGAGAAAAGAAAGGAAAGATTTCTGAACGGACTACGACGAGATGTAAACTGTTAGTGAATATTCCGTTCGCCGACCTCGAACCCTCGTGGACCCAGCCATCAGATGGAGGAAAGCTGCATCAGCCAATGAGAACCGCAGCGCAGAATGATGAACCAGAGTGGATCCCACCATACCCAAGCACCGCAATAACTCCTCGGAGGATTCACCCCGAAACAACAGGCCACCTGCTCAGACTTATCGCCCCAACCACAGCAACAACAACGGAGGACCCCCGAAGCCCGGAGGCAACAACAACAACAACAACCACAACAGCAACAACAACAATGGGAACAACACCAATACCAACACTGGCCCGAGGACTGGAAGCAATGCCATCCCCGTCACCCCGAAGGACAAGTCCACCGTAAACTGCTACGAATGTGGAGTTGTGGGCCACTACTCCAAGGAATGCCCCAAGAAGCTTGCCAAGATTGTTGGAGATATGCCCAAGAGGCAATAATAAAGTGGTTATTATAATATCTTTGTGTTTATGATAAATGTTTATATACCATGCTATAATTGTATTAACCGAAACATTGATACATGTGTGTTATGTAAACAACAAGGAGTCCCTAGTAAGCCTCTTGTATAACTAGCTTGTTGATTGATAGATGATCATGGTTTTGTGATCATGAACATTGGATGTTATTAATAACAAGGTTATGTCATTAGTTGAATGATATAATGGACACACACCCAAATGAGCGTAGCATAAGATCAAGTCATTAAGTTCATTTTCTATAAGCTTTCAATACATAGTTGTCTTAATCCTTCGACCATGAGATCATGTAAATCACTTACACCGAAAGGGTACTTTGATTACATCAAACGTCATTGCGTAAATGGGTGACAATAAAGGTGGGATTAAGTATTTGGAAAGTGTGAGTTGAGGCATATGGATCAACGGTGAATTGGCATCGTATGTAAATGGTTCAATCGATCACTAAGTCATCGTTGAATATGTGGGAGCCATTATGGATCTCCAGATCCCGCTATTGGTTATTGCTCGGAGAGGAGTCTCGACCATGTCGCATAGTTCGCGAACCGTAGGGTGACGCGCTTAAGGTTCGATGTCGCATAAGTAGATTCGAATATGAGATGGAGTCCGAAGTTTTGTTCGAGTCTCGGATGGGATCCAGGACATCACGAGGAGGTCCGGAATGGTCCGGAGAATAAGATTCATATAAGGGAAGTCATTTTTCGGGGTTCGGGAAAAAGTCCGGTGTTTTGACCGAGCTTCTAGAAGGTTCTAGAGGGCCACCAGTGGGCCCACCACCAGAGGCCACGGGCGCCACATGGCATGGTGGGGCCTCCCCACTATGACATGTGGGCCCAGGCCGCCTACCCCTTGGAGATAAGATCTATCTCTTAAATTTAAATGGTTTAAATCTAGAGATAAGATCTATCTCTAAAATAAAGTGTTTAAACGAAGAGATAAGGGGAAGGCTTGAGGGGGAAGAAAAGTCTCCCCCCTTGGCCGGCCAAAAGGGATATGTGGGGCCCAGGGGGAACCTAGGCCGACCCCTCCCCTATATAAAGAGGGGGGGGCCGGCCATTCCCATCCACAACCCTAGCCGCCCCTCTCTTTCCACCTCCATACGCTGTGCAGGCTTAGGCGAAGCCCTGCAGCAATTCTTCTCCACCACCACCACGCCGTCGTCGTGCTGCTGGGATTCCGTGGAGATCTACTACACCTCCGCTGCCCGCTGGAACGGAGAGGAAGGAGCTTCATCGACACCGTACGCGCGACCGAGTACGAAAGTGCTGGATTGCAGCAGGGACGATCGTCTACACCAACAACGAGATTAATCTCGTAGGCTTTGGAATCTTCGAGGGTTAGTCTCATCTCCATCTTGTTGCTTAGATCTAGTAGATTGGATCTTGGGTGTTCCATAGATTAGATCTGTTGGTTTTATTCGCTTGCGGTAGGAAAAATTTTGTTTTCTATGCAACGAACCCCATCAGTGGTATCAGAGCCACGTCTATGCATAGATCTGTTGCACGAGTAGAACACAATGGTTTGTGGGCGGTGATGCTTTTGTTGCTTTAGTTTGTGTACTTTGCTTCTTGCGGGATGGTGGGATGAAGCGGCCGGGCTAACTTTACATGACCGCGTCTCATGAGACTTGCTCCACGCTTGACATGCAACTTGTATTGCATAAGTGGCTTTGCGGGTGTCTGTCTCTCCCACCATAGTGAAGATTGTAATTTGCACTTCTATTGTCAACACTAGTATCACCGTTGTGGTTCATGTTCGTAGGTAGATTGGATCTTACTCGAAAACCCTAAACCACGTAAAAGATGCAAACCAAATTAGAGGCGTCTAACTTGTTTTTGCAGGGTTTGGTGATGTGATATGGCCATAATGTGATGATGATTATATTCGATGTATGAGATGTTCATTGATGTATTATGGCAACCGGCAGGAGCCTAATGGTTGTCTTTAATTTTTGTTAAAGACCTGCGTGTCTATTCATCATGTAATAGCTTTATTCCAAGTAGTTGTTATAGTAGCTATAAGTGATGGACAACCATGAAGCGGCGCCACTGACCTTGACGCCATGCTGGTGATGATGGAGATCATGTCCGTGCTTTGGAGATGGAGATCAAAAGCAAGAAGAAAGGCCATATCATATCACACATTATGAATTGCATGTGATGTTAATCCTTTTATGCATCTTATTTTGCTTAGATCACGACGGTAGCATTATAAGATGATCCCTCTCACTAAATATCAAGATAATAAAGTGTTCATCCTTAGTATGCACCGTTGCTAAGACTTGTCGTTTCGAAGCATCTCGTGATGATCGGGTGTGATAGACTCTACATGTGCATACAACGGGTGCAAGCCAGATTTGCACACGCGGATACTAAGGTTGCCTTGACGAGCCTAGCATGTACAGACATGGTCTCGGAACACGGGATACCGAAAGGTAGAGCATGAGTCATATGAATGATATGATGAACACTTTGAGTGTTCGCCTTTGAAACTACATCTTTTCTCGTGAAGATCGGACTTGGTGTAGTGGATTTGGTTCGTGTAATCACTAAGACAATGCGAGGGATGTTGTTTTGAGTGGGAGTTCACCTAGTTAATTTAAGAATTAAAACTGAACTCATTTTATCATGAACTTAGTCTAAACTCTTTGCAAATATGTTGTAGATCATGGCGCCCCCCTCCATCAATTTTAGCCAGTTCCTAGAGAAAGAAAAGCTTAAGGGCAATGGTAGCAACTTCACTGACTGGTCCCGTCATGTGAGGATTTTCCTCACCGGCGTGAGCATGCAATATGTGCTCGAAGCACCGCTAGGTCCCCCACCACCTCCTGCGGTGTCCGAGGACATAAAGAATGTTTATGAGACTCGGGTAACTCGGTACTCCGAAATTCAGTGTGCCATCTTGTGCAGTTTAGAGGCAGAGCTCCAAAAGCGTTTTGAGCACCACGACCCATGTGAGATGATGCGTGAGCTCAAACTTATCTTTGAGACTCATGCAGCCGTGGAGAGCTATGAGGCCTCGAAACAGTTCTTTAACTGCATGATGGAAGAGGGCAGCTCCGTTAGTGAGCACATGTTCGCCATGTCCGGACATGCGAAAGCTCATGACTTGGGGATTGTGATCCCTAACAAGCTGGGTATTCATCGTGTCCTCCAATCACTGCCACCAAGTTACAAGAACTTCGTGATGAACTACAACATGCAGAACATGAACAAAGAGTTACCTGAACTCTTCTCCATGCTGAAGTCTGCTGAAGTAGAAATAAAGAAGGAGAACCAAGTGTTGATGGTCAACAAGACCACCAGTTTCAAGAAGCAGGGCAAGCCTAACAAGGGCAACTTTAAGAAGGGCGGCAAGAAAGTTGCAGCGCCTCCTGAGAAGCCTAAGGCTGGTCCTAAGCCGAGACTGTGTGCTACTACTGCCAGGGGAAGGGGCACTGGAAGCGGAACTGCACCAAATACTTGGCCGATCTGAAGAGCGGCCACGCCAAGAAAGAAAGGTATATTTGATATACATGTTATAGATGTCTATCTTACTGGTTCTCGTAGTAGTGCCTGGGTATTTGATACTGGTTCGGTTGCTCACATTTGTAACTCGAAACAGGAACTGCGGAATAAACGAAGCCTGGCAAGGGACGAGGTGACGATGCGCGTTGGAAATGGATCCAAGGTCGATGTGATCGCCGTCGGCACGCTCCCTCTACATCTACCTTCGGGATTAGTTTTAAACCTTAATAATTGTTATTTGGTACCTGCGTTGAGCATGAACATTATATCTGGATCTTGTTTGATGCAAGACGGTTATTCGTTTAAGTCTGAGAATAATGGTTGTTCGATTTATATGAGTAATGTCTTTTATGGCCATGCACCTGAGATGAATGGTTTATTCTTGTTAAATCTCGATAGTAGTGATACACATGTTCATAACATTGATGCTAAGCGAATTAAATTGAATGATAATTCTACTTATATGTGGCACTGTCGTCTTGGTCATATTGGAGTGAAGCGCATGAAGAAACTCCATTCGATGGACTTCTTGAGTCACTTGACTTTGAGTCACTTGACAGATGCGAAGCATGTCTAATGGGAAAAATGACTAAGACTCCATTTTCTGGTACAATGGAGCGAGCTACTGACTTATTGGAAATCATACATACCGATGTGTGCGGACCAATGAGTGTAGCATCGCGCGGTGGTTATCGTTATGTTCTAACCTTCACGGATGATCTGAGTAGATATGGGTATATTTACTTTATGAAACACAAGTCCGAGACTTTTGAGAAGTTCAAGGAATTCCAAAGTGAAGTAGAAAATCAACGTAACAAGAAGATTAAGTTTCTGCGTTCTGATCGCGGAGGCGAATATCTGAGTTATGAGTTTGGCATGCATTTAAAGAAATGCGGAATACTTTCACAATTGACACCGCCGGGAACACCACACGCAATGGTGTGTCCGAACGTCGTAATCGAACTCTCTTAGATATGGTTCGTTCTATGATGTCTCTTACCGATTTGCCATTATCGTTTTGGGGTTATGCTTTAGAGACAGCCGCATTCACTTTAAATAGGGCACCATCTAAATCCGTTGAAACGACACCGTATGAATTATGGTTTGGGAAGAAACCTAAGCTGTCGTTCCTTAAAGTTTGGGGTTGCGATGCTTATGTAAAGAAGTTACAACCCGACAAGCTAGAACCCAAAGCGGAGAAATGCGTCTTCATAGGATACCCTAAAGAAACAATTGGGTATACTTTCTATCACAGATCCGAAGGCAAAATCTTTGTTGCCAAGAACGGATCCTTTCTTGAGAAGGAGTTTCTCACTAAAGAAGTGACTGGAAGAAAAGTAGAACTCGACGAGGTTGATGAACCTTCTCTCATAGATCAGAGTAGCGCAGTGCCGGAAGAAATTCCTGTGCAGCCTGCACCGATAGGAGAGGAAGCAAATGATGATGATCATGAAACATCGAACGAGGAAGCTACTGAACCTCGCAGATCAACGAGGGAACGTACCACTCCTGATTGGTATGATCCTGTCTAAATGTCATGATTGTGGACAACAATGATGAGGACCCTGCGACGTATGAAGAAGCAATGATGAGCCCAGATTCCAACAAATGGCAAGAAGCCATGAAATCCGAAATGGGATCCATGTATGATAACAAAGTATGGACTTTGGTAGACTTACATGATAGCCGCAAGGCTGTCGAGAATAAATGGATCTTCAAGAGAAAAACAGATGCTGATGGTAATATTACTGTCTATAAAGCTCGACTTGTCGCAAAGGGTTTCCGACAAATTCAAGGAGTTGACTACGATGAGACTTTCTCACCGTAGCGAAGCTAAAGTCTGTGAGGATTTTGTTAGCAATAGCTGCATTTTTCGATTATGAGATTTGGCAGATGGATGTCAAAACGGCATTCCTTAATGGAGACATTGAGGAAGAGTTGTATATGGTACAACCCAAAGGTTTTGTCGATCCTAAAAATGCTGACAAGGTATGCAAACTTCAGCGTTCCATTTATGGACTGAAGCAAGCATCCCGGAGTTGGAACCTACGCTTTGATAGAGTGATCAAAGACTTTGGTTTTATACGGACTCATGGTGAGGCCTGTATTTACAAGAAAGTGAGTGGAGCTCTGTAGCGTTCCCGATATTATATGTAGATGACATATTATTGATTGGGAACGATATAGAACTTTTAAGCAGCATTAAAGGTTATTTGAATAAGTCTTTTTCGATGAAAGACCTTGGTGAAGCAGCATACATTTTAGGCATCAAGATTTATAGAGATAGATCAAGACGCCTAATAGGCCTTTCACAAAGTACATATCTGGACAAGATTCTAAAGAAGTTTAGAATGGATGAAAGCAAGAAAGGGTTCTTGCCTATGTTGCCAGGTAAGGTCTTGAGTAAGACTCAAGGTCCGGCTACGGCAGATGAAAGAGAGAGGATGAGCAAGATCCCCTATGCTTCGGCAGTAGGCTCTATCATGTACGCCATGCTGTGTACTAGACCGGATATCGCACATGCTATTAGTTTGACCAGCAGATATCAAAGTGATCCAGGGATGGAACACTGGACAGCGGTCAAGAATATCCTGAAGTACTTGAAAAGGACTAAGGATATGTTTCTTTGTTATGGCGGTGACCAAGAGCTCGTTGTAACAGTTACACCGATGCAAGTTGGAACACCGACCCTGATGACTCTAAGTCTCAGTCTGGGTACGTGTTTATATTGAATGGTGTGGCAGCTGGAGCAGTTCCAAGCAATGCACGGTGGCAAAATCTTCAACAGAATCTGAATATATAGCGGCTTCGGAGGCTTCATCGGAAGCGGTATGGATGAAGAGGTTCATTGTTGAGCTTGGTGTGGTTCCTAGTGCATTGGACCCGCTAGTCATTTATTGTGACAACACGGGTGCCATCGCCAATGCAAAGGAACCAAGGTCACACAAGAAGCTGAAGCATATCAAGCTGCGTTTTCATTCGATTCGCGAGTACATCGAAGATGGTGAAGTAGAGATTTGCAAAGTACACACGGATCTGAATGTTGCAGATCCGTTGACTAAAGCTCTCCCAAGGGCAAAGCATGACCAACACCAGAATGCAATGGGTGTTAGGTACCTTACAATGTAATCTAGATTATTGACTCTAGTGCAAGTGGGAGACTGTTGGAGATATGCCCAAGAGGCAATAATAAAGTGGTTATTATAATATCTTTGTGTTTATGATAAATGTTTATATACCATGCTATAATTGTATTAACCGAAACATTGATACATGTGTGTTATGTAAACAACAAGGAGTCCCTAGTAAGCCTCTTGTATAACTAGCTTGTTGATTGATAGATGATCATGGTTTCGTGATCATGAACATTGGATGTTATTAATAACAAGGTTATGTCATTAATTGAATGATATAATGGACACACACCCAAATGAGCGTAGCATAAGATCAAGTCATTAAGTTCATTTGCTATAAGCTTTCAATACATAGTTGTCTTAATCCTTCGACCATGAGATCATGTAAATCACTTACACCGAAAGGGTACTTTGATTACATCAAACGTCATTGCGTAAATGGGTGACAATAAAGGTGGGATTAAGTATTTGGAAAGTGTGAGTTGAGGCATATGGATCAACAGTGGGATTTGTCCATCCCGATGACGGATAGATATACTCTGGGCCCTCTCGGTGGAATGTCATCTGATTAGCTTGCAAGCATATGAATAGTTCATAAGAGATCACATACCACGGTACGAGTAAAGAGTACTTGTCGGTAACGAGGTTGAACAAGGTATGGAGATACCGATGATCAAACCTCGGACAAGTAAAATATCGCGAGACAAAGGGAATTGGCATCGTATGTAAATGGTTCAATCGATCACTAAGTCATCGTTGAATATGTGGGAGCCATTATGGATCTCCAGATCCCGCTATTGGTTATTGCTCGGAGAGGAGTCTCGACCATGTCCGCATAGTTCGCGAACCGTAGGGTGACGCGCTTAAGGTTCGATGTCGCATAAGTAGATTCGAATATGAGATGGAGTCCGAAGTTTTTGTTCGGAGTCTCGGATGGGATCCAGGACATCACGAGGAGGTCCGGAATGGTCCGGAGAATAAGATTCATATAAGGAAGTCATTTTTCGGGGTTCGGAAAAAGTCCGGTGTTTGACCGGAGCTTCTAGAAGGTTCTGAGGGCCACCATGGGCCCACCACCCCGGGAGAGGCCACGTAGGCGCCACATGGCATGGTGGGGCCTCCCCACTATGACATGTGGGCCCAGGCCGGCCTACCCCTTGGAGATAAGATCTATCTCTTAAATTTAAATGGTTTAAATCTAGAGATAAGATCTATCTCTAAAATAAAGTGTTTAAACGAAGAGATAAGGGGAAGGCTTGAGGGGGAAGAAAAGTCTCCCCCCTTGGCCGGCCAAAAGGGATATGTGGGGCCCAGGGGGAACCCTAGGCCGACCCCTCCCCCTATATAAAGAGGGGAGGGGTGGCCGGCCATTCACCCCATCCACAACCCTAGCCGCCCCCTCTCTCTTCCACCTCCATACGCTGTGCAGGCTTAGGCGAAGCCCTGCAGCAATTCTTCTCCACCACCACCACCACGCCGTCGTGCTGCTGGGATTCCGTGGAGATCTACTACACCTCCGCTGCCCGCTGGAACGGGAGAGGAAGGAGCTTCATCGACACCGTACGCGCGACCGAGTACGGAAGTGCTGCCGGATTGCAGCACCGGGACGATCGTCTACACCAACAACGAGATTAATCTTGTAGGCTTTGGAATCTTCGAGGGTTAGTCTCATCTCCATCTCGTTGCTTAGATCTAGTAGATTGGATCTTGGGTGTTCCATAGATTAGATCTGTTGGTTTTATTCGCTTTGCGGTAGGAAAATTTTTGTTTTCTATGCAACGAACCCCATCAAAGATCGCTGCCAACACCGCTGCACCTGCCAGCGCCGCTTCGCAGGTAGAAGGAACCAGACCAACAACAACGGCCGTTTCTACCACATGACTGCCACTGAAGCTCAGGAAGCACCCCAGACCCTGACAAGTATGCCTTCATGTTAATCCACATGCTCAATCTCTCTTAGGAACCTAACTTTTCTTAAAATCTCGGGACGAGATTTGTTTAAGGGGGAAGGGTTTGTAACATCCCAGAAATTCAAAACAAAATAAATAAATTCCCCTAGTTCCAAATTTTGGAACCAACAAAAACTTTTATTAAATTAAGTTTGGTACATAATAAGCTTGTGCTATTGCCACGATTGCTTGTTATTAGTATTTGAAATAATCTTAAACCCTAAAACCTCACCCCTCTTCTCACCATCCTAGTTAAAATAAAATAAAAGGAAATTAAATGAGAAAAAGGCATATGTGCCTATGGCTATAATTATAAATCTTTACCCTAGACCTTTCCACTTTATTTAGAGGATTGGAAAAGCTTCATAAACCTTATATAGTACTTCTTAAATCATTTCCAAGTTGAAACCAAAGAAAATAAAAAGAAACTAAAAATGCCATAGAGGCATATGAGAATAATATAGCAAATATGTGAACTTGAGAAAATTGACCCTAGGACTTGTTGTGAATGGTTGGATCCCTTCCATATACCATTTCCACAATCAACAACACCATTTTGAATCCAACCAAGTCCAAATAAAATTTAAATGCACCATATGCATAGAGGCATATGTGGCACATAACCATTTCACCAAACCATGCCCTATGACTTTAAACCTTAATCAAATGATGTGAAACCTTCAAAAAACTTAATATAACCCTAAATTAACCCTAACCCATGTCCAAGCAAATCAAGGGGAAACATTTACAAAAATAATAAAAATTGACACATCATCTTATGTGTTATAGCTATTTTTGCAAATCTTGGAACAAGACCTTTATAAATGGATTCAATGGTTTGGAAATGTTTCTAAACTAATAAGAATCACCTTAGAGTCAACAAAAGTCAAATTAAATGAAGAGAAAGTAAATAGGGAGAAAAAGCCCAAATTCACTCACATACACAATATGCCAAATTGCAACTCTTCAACCTAGGCCAAAATTGCTTGCTCTCTTACTTGTAAAATACTTTAATATGATAAACTAACACAAATGTATCCTTGGATCAAGAATCAAACCCAAATAAATCAAGATTTCTTCATACATATGATAATGGTCATATGGCCCAAAAATAATTTCTTCACTACTTTACCCCTCTGGTTTTCTCAATTCTTAAACTAAACTTAGTCAACCAATGCCATGTCATCCAAGACCATGTCAAGGTCTACAACTTTCATGTTGACCATCAGGAAGTTGACTAGATTGACCAGAATAGTTTTGACAAGTGGAGACTTTGAAACTATGTGAAGATAACCCCAAATTTGAAATCTCACAAACCTTTGCCAAAATGACCACCACCACCACCATTCCTTCTCTTTAATTATATAATAGGATTCACCAAAAAGAAAACCAAAATTCAACCAAAAGTTTCATGTGGCCATTGTGTCGAGCACCTTGCAGGCATGATTCTGGTTTTGGCATACACCCTTTTATCCTCTGGATTATTGCCTAAACCCCTTTCTCTCTTTGATCATTGTTGCTTTGGTACCATCCCTGCATCATCCTATGCACTGCAGCCCTACAACAATTGGTGCCATGATCAAGTTTTGGCCATGCCAAGTACCATGCCGGCCACCTTTGGCATCCCTCTCTCTGGCCCTCCCCTCTCTCCAAAATCGTGTCCAGAAGCATCCCTGAAGCACAAGGATCACGCCAGTACCTTGCACTCGATCGCCAACGAATGCCACTGGCCAGAACACGCACGCTCTGCACGCCCAAAACCATGCCAGTCGGCGTGGTGACGCGACCGCGCGCACGTCAAGCACTCGAACGACACCGTCCTTCCCTGCATCCCTACCAAGGCGTTGAGCATCTACTCCCCGCCCTCTACACGCTAGACAAGCTCCCAGGCCTGCCCCTGCACCGTCGCCATCGCAATGATCCGAGACCTGCCGCGCCGGCTGCACTCGAGCATTGCGGCCGCTCTCGTCCTCCCTCCGTTCTCTTCTCGCGCGCTAGCTCGCTCGCCGTCCCTAGCGATGCGCGCCCTGCCCCTACCCGCCGTCGGCGCGGACCTCCACGGGCACCCATAGCCACCCCGCGCAGCTATAAATAGAGGCCACCCCAGCACGAGCTCCTCACACCTTTCGATTCCCCTCTTCTCCCTCGCTCTCCTCGACCCCTTCCCCACTCCAATTACTATCTCCAGCGCCGGAATTGCAAGATCATTTCCGCCGGAGCTCGCAGACCATCGCCATCGATTGGAGCAGCCCCGAGCCTCGCCGCCACCAGGGGACACCACCAGGCCACGCCCTCTCTCGACCGCCGGCGACCTACCGCGCCCTCCGACCCCCTACGCCGCCAGCAGCGGGATCTCGTCGAGACGACGATGCTCCCGGCCGTTCGATCGAGTTCTGATCTAACGGATCACATCGCTCATACGTTTCGCCCCTTTAAGGGTCACGACGGGTGGAGCCCCAACGTCGGCGGCCCGCGTGTGCTAGTCACACTGCTGGGCCGGCCCAAGTCTGTTTCGCCCGTTTAGCCCATTTAGAGTTCCCGCTAAGCCCAGTAATTCAAAAATGGAATTTCTGTTTAATTTCGAATTCCCTGCTGATGCCTAATTCAAAATTGAATAGTTTGAAATCTACCAAACCAAATCTAGCAAATGTTATATATTCGGAAAGCTCATGAAATTATCTAAACAATGCCACTGGCCTCATGTCCGAATTCGTAATTAAATTCAAATGATAAAAATAACAAGGCAGGGCCTTTTCTGACTTCAAATAAATATTAGAAATTATCTATAAATGATTTTTAGTTGTTTCCAACTCTAATAAATCACATTTGACATAATATAATTGTTTATGCAAAAATATAGCATAGTTGTTTTGCATGATCATGGACTAAAGTCAAATAATGGCTATGGAGCCATTTCTAGCCCATTTAATACATACACATAAACTTATTTAAATAGTATGGGGGCTTCTCTCTCATTTAAATTGTGATCCTAAGTAATTCAACTAGAGGTACTGACCTTGGTCAAATAAGTCTCATGCTTGGTTACTTAGAGATTTTAAATCATTTAGATGATAGTTTAACTTATATGAGGTATAGCTTCTCACCTAAATCATTACTCCAAATGGTTCAATGAGAATTGATAACACATGTATTAATGACCCATAGGTTCCTATTTGAAAATATTAAATCATTCTCATAAGTAGTATTTAAATTTTTCAAACCTATCTATTAAATCATATGAGAGACTTTGGTCTCATTTAAATCTTGCCTCAACCAAATTAATATGAGGTAGATACCATGGTCAATTAAAACTCACATTAAATTAGTTAATGATATTAAACCATTGCAAGGTGTTATTAAAATGGTATGAGGTGCTCACCTCATTTAAATCATCTTTCTCAAATAATATGAAGTAATGTGTTGACCTTTAATTTCCTAGGCTCATACTTGCTCACTTGTAGATTTTAAATCTAAATAGTATTTAAATTTTCCAAAGATTAATTAAATCACATGAGATGATGAATCTCATTTAACTCACCTTTCTCAAATACTAAGTGTGAAGTGTTGACCTTGGTCAACATGGGATCATCCCTGGTTATTTAAGAATATTAAATCACCTCCATAGTAGTCTTTTAAATTAGTTATAACTATGTGTTAAATCATATGAGAGGTATGCCTCTCATCTAAATCTTGTTCTCAAATAATTTAACATGAGGTAGTGATCCTAGTCTATGTAACCTCATATTGAATTATTTGGTGGCATTAAATCACTACCATGTTAGTATTAAATTGCATGAGGTATGGAACCTCATTTAAATCCTTGTCTCAAATGGTAAGTATGAAGAGGTTGACTTTAGTTAACCTAGGTCTTATATTATTCATAAGAGAAATTAAATTTTAAGAAGATTCAATGAGAGGAAATTATTTTCTCACAAACTAAAGAGAAACCCTAACTCCATTTTCAATGAGAGGAAATTATTTTCCTATTACTAAATAAGGAAACCCTAGCATAATCTTGTAATAAATGGTAAGTAGTGATACTAGATCATTTGTGTGAGCCACTAAGGCTACTTAAGAGTACTTAAGTATTGTTTGGTGATTGTATCCTCGTATTCGTTTATAGACGCTAGTACCGAAGACTATCAAGAGGAGGAGGTATTCTACCAAGAGGAAGAAGAAGAACACTTTGATCACCTCACCAATCAAGGCAAGCTAATATTCTTGCAAGCTAGACTAATGCAAGCTATTTTGTTTGCAAGCTAATAAACTTGCTAACCATCATGGTGCAAAGCTCTACCAGAGCAAGGCATCATTACATTTTACTTTATGAACCTATCCCAAAGTTTTTACTTTACAAGCTTTACTTGATTTTATTTATCAAAGTTATTTTTTGGTTTATGATTCACTGGGTTGAATTATAGAGTAGTACAAGAGAATCACACCTAGCCTAGCAAGCTCCAAGATACATAGCACCCCTCATGAAGTAGTTGCTAGTGCTAATCAATCAAAAATTGGACTACTCTAGATGGGAACATGTGACTTTGAAATGAAGTTGAAACCTTGGAATGATGGTTCATTCCATTGAATGATTTTGAAGGTGAATATGACCAAGAGAAGATGGTGATTTTTGATATAAAACTGATGGTTGGGTTCGGATGCGATACCATTCCAATTTTGAAAGTACCCCCACAATACCCAATATGGGTAAGGGCTTAACTAGAAATTTATGTGCTTTAGTATGGGTTCCCTCTAAACAAGCGTCATCGGGGTTATGCCAAGGGCTGCCTCCAAAGAAATATGAGATGATGTGAAATGACGTGAAATGAGGTGAATTGTCCGGCCCAAGCCCTGTGCAGTTCCCAGATGACGGTTGTCTTCACGGGAGGCCAAGCTCATGGGGAGAGGTGCCTGTACTAGAGTATATAAGTGAAAGGTTATGATTGGTAGTCCGCATACGGAGTATGATAAATCAGGGCCAGTTAACCCTGACGGATTATTGCAAATATTGTGGCACAAGAGTACGACCTCTGCAGAGTGTAGAACTATTCGAATAGCCGTGTACACGGTTATGGACGATTGGAAAGGCCATACTGTTCCGTCATCAGACCATTTTCAAAAATGTGACATATGACTGGTGACTTTAAGTGGAAAGGTGAATGGTGATTTTGAATAGAATCACAACAAAGTTGTGGGAATGACACTAATGTTCCCACTTGAGTTAGTCTAGTGATTCAAGCATCTTTACTAAATGTTTATGAAATAAACTTGGCTTTATGCAAATAAACCTAGAGCTTAGTATCCCCTTACCACAATTAATAGTGATTACACTAGTATTAGTTTGCGAGCTTTAAAAGTACTCATGGCTTTGTCCCTGGCTATTCAAATGGCCAGACTATGAAGGTGAACAGAGTACGAGGAAGATGGACAGCAGGACGTCTACGACAACTAGGACCGCTCCTGACGTCAAGCGTTGGCCTGTGGATTAGATAGCCACTACTACTTCGCTTCCGCTCTTTGTGATGTTCGTTGATCAATAGATCAACTACTATTGTAATATTGGATCATGTGATCCATCTTTGTAAGACGATTATGTGTTGTAATAAATGATGACTCTATGATATTCAACTATTATGTCTCGCAACAACAATATTCCTGGGATTGTGATGTACGGCATAATAGGCATCTGGACTGAAAAATCCGGGTGTTGACACCACAGCAACCAGGTTCACCGGCGTACATTGTCTACAAGGTTGGAGGTGATCCGGGCGATTACCAATTCCTGTATGAGCCACCCAAGGAGATTCCACATGGATACGTGTGCACATACGTCCGGGCCCAACGATTGGATGACCAGTTACAACGGAAGGACGCCACGGCAGGGGAGGGATCGGCTGGAACATGGTAGTTGCAGGAAGCAGTTCTGGAGCAGACTGAGAAACAGGCGTGGCTAGCTAAATATACCACCGGTACAAGTCATGCACGCTCAACTTCTGCAGCTCCTACGGTGGATGAGATCACCGCAATCATGAGAGACCAGTTCGGCATCCTGCCGAAGAAGAGAATGATCGGCTATTCCAAGCCGTATCCCAACGACTATGACCTAATCCCACTACCGCCTAAGTATCGGCTCCCGACTTCACAAAATTCAGTGGATCAGAAGGAACCAGCTCAATCGAGCACGTGAGCCGATATTTGGCACAGTTGGGCATGGTCTCAGCTTCAGACGAACTACGTGTGAGGTTCTTCTCACAATCCCTCACGGGTCCAGCCTTTGGGTGGTACACCTCGTTGCTACCAGACTCGGTTCGGACGTGGAAGCAGCTGGAGGAACAATTCCATGTACAATACCATTCGAAGCTACTGAAGCTAGCCTTGCCGATCTGACCCAGTTCGGCAGAGACGAGGAGAGACGGTATCTGAGTACATCCGAGGTTCAGGACCGTCAAGAACCGATGTTATTCGGTTCGCCTATCGAGAAGGAAGCAGTCGAGCTGGCGATAGCAGGATTATCAGCGCCGCTCAGAGATGTGACCTTCCAAGCAGAGTACAATTCACTGGCGCATATGGTTCAGAAATTGACATTGTATGAACAGCGCCACCCAGAATTGTACCAGGACAAGTACAAGCGCGTCGCCCTGATCGAGATGGAAGAAGATGATGATTCTAGGAGATCAGGAGGTCGCTGTAGCTGAGTGGACTCGGGGCAAAGCCGTGTCCTGCAAGTGGGTGAAACAACCAGGGCCTGCGAAAGGGTTTGACTTTGATTTGAGCAAAACGGAGCAAATTTTTGATTTGCTCTGAAGGAGAAACACTGAAGTTACCCGAAGGCCACAAAATCCCCACGCCACAAGAGATGAACGGCAGGCCATACTGCAAATGGCATCACACGTTCACCCATGCCACCAACGACTGCAAAGTCTTGCGCGGACAGATTCAGATGGCGATAGAACAAGGCCGATTACTCTTCGGTCAGTTTGCCATGAGAGTTGACACGCAGCCGTTTCCGGAAGTCAACATGGTCGATCTCAGCCACTGCATAGGACGCGAGCCAGGTTTCTCGTTTGATATCAATATGGCAGGGCTTGCAGATCGCCATGGCGAGGATAAGCCAGAGAGCAGCGCTCTCGCGGCAAAGATAAAAAGGAGGCCGATCCACGCGACCGGCCCCAGCATGATGACAGACGGTATTTGACTAAGGAAGAGGTGATAAGCGTGCGGTATCAACGACCACTTTCCGCGCACCTCCTTAACAAATATGAACAGCAGTACGACCGACGTCGACGCTACGACGTAGATGATGATAGATATCGTCGGTCTGATGCAGACAACAGGAAATACCGTCGATACAAAGGGTATGAGCGTCACGCCAGAGGATCAAGGGAGCAAGAGGACATGGATACATTGGAACTGTCCTTTCTTCAAACACTGCTGGGACTCAGGAATGAGCCGATTGCCTACAATCGAGAACTGCCCAGAATGTAAACAGAAGAGGAAGGGAACAAATGAAGTTTCAGTGTTCGTCTAGGACCTCTCCCACCTCAGAACAAACGAGCTGAGTCATCCCAAGATGAAGACTTCGAGGAGTCAGAGGAAGAAGATAGATATCACCGGCCAAGGTGGTGTCCTGATGGACTCAGCCACTCCCAAACGCGCAGAGTGCAACGGCTACGAAACTTGGAGGAAGCCGAGGCGCAGTACCTGTACACTTTGAGGAAAGCACGGCCCGATCTGGCCGTGAAAATTCAGCAAACGCTGGAGACAGAAGCTCGCCCACCAAAGAAAGTGTGGCGACCCAAGCAGACAAAAGCCGATGCAGGGACATCGGCTGATACAAACATGGTGTTCGTTCTCCCATCAGAGTTTTGTGCTCCAAGAGATGAGGAAGTATCAGTGGCACAGTTTGATTGCGGGCCACGACCAGTTATCTTTGAAAAGCCACGAGAGAAGAGCTACAGGCATCTGAAAGCCCTATACCTGAAGGGTTATATCAATGGGCAGCCTATCAGCAAGATGCTGGTTGACACGGGAGCAGCAGTCAACATAATGTCGTACTCCATGTTACGACGTTTGGGACGTTCTACTGAAGATCTGATCAAGACCAACGTCACGCTAAGCGATTTCAACGGCCAACCGTCAGAAGCCAAGGGTGTGCTGAACGTGGACTTAACTGTCGGCCGAAAGACCATCCCTACGTCCTTCTTCATTGTCGACAGCAAGAGCACTTACGCTGTCCTGCTAGGAAGGGATTGGATCCATGCTAACTGTTGCATTCCATCCACAATGCATCAGTGCATCATACAATGGGATGGAGATGAAGTGGAGGTTGTTCATGCAGATGACTCGATCGACATTTCTTTGGCTGCCATGAACATCTGGGAAACAAATGACCAAGAGCCGCTCTCTGGAATCAATCTGGACGGCTGTGAGCGCATCGAAGCTACAAAAAATGGGGTGAGGCTGGTCTTATCCACCGGCCTCAGCAGAGTAGCAAGATCCGAGTATATGACAGTGGCAAGGCCGATCCCTGTGATCGGCCCCAAAAAATAATAAACAAAGATCTCATTTCAAGCATTCCACAACGTCGTAGCAGAGGACCAAGAAGTTGTAAACCCTCGTTAAACATTGCAATGGAAAAGGAGGCCGATTCTAGCAATCGGCCACAAATAGTCTCAACATGCCTTCTGCCTGTGTTCATCATTGATTTAGCAGGCGATGGAAAGCTGGGGTTTACAGCAGCTGATGGACTAGAAGAGATCGAAATTGGTCCTGGGGATAAGCCATGGCCAACATTTATCAGCAAATAGTCGGATCGACAACTGCAAGGGAAGCCGATTCCAGCAATCGGCTAAAATTATTCGCACCACACATATTCACTGATGTGCTATTTAGCATGGTGAGTTGCGAAACAAGCTTGAATTGGCTGAAAAGCCGATATCTTCAATCACTTGAAGGATTCGGCTCGGGGGGCATACACACAGAGAAGGTACGAGGCTACGAAGTATGTACCCAGGGGAAGCCGATTCATCAGATCGATCGACTTATGCATAGCCATTGACTCAAAAGGTACAAGCTGTTACAACAGGAGTACGTGCTCAGGGGAGCAGTTATCATTACATGAGGGAGCTCTACTGAAGGAATGCCTCAAGGGCACAAAGTGCAGAAGCACGAATACAATCTACCTCGGCGATCTCAGCCTCGTCGTCTTCATCCTGGCCCGTCACCAGCTGCTTGTTCAAGGCACGCGGATCTCGGCCAGATCGGTTTTCAGTTCAGCTTTAAGATCTTCTGCTTCGTCGTTGGAACGGGCAATGAGAGCTTCCTTATCTTGGATGAGCTGATTGGTTACCCGCACTCTCTCTTCGAGGTCCTTCAACTCCTTTCGCAAGATCTCCAGCTCAGCGCTACTGGGAGAGGTGTCAGTTTTTGCGTCCAAAGCTGCCTTTTTTCTTATTAAGCCGTCGGCATTTGTCTGCAATATCGGCTTTCAATGAAAGCTGGGCGTGGCGCAAGCCGATTCTCTGACGAGCTAGGGTCACCCTTGACCTGTAAGCAGACAAAGTCACCACGGGCCGAGCTTCACCTGCAGTGTCACCGGGAGATGAGGCTGAAGGTCTTCGAGAATGTTCTTTATTTCCTCGGTGTCCTCAACCAGTGTCTCGATTGAGGAGGAGAGCAAGGCCTTGAGCTGTTGGAATTGACCTTGGGTAGCGTTAGGCCCTGGCGCTTCGCTTGCTTTAGCAGTTGGTTCGATGGATTCAGGGTCAAACGTTAACAGGTTTGAAAGGTCATAGACCTGACAAGCAGCAAGAATAACGTCAGCACGCAACAAAAAAGCAAGGAAGAGCTAAGGGAGGGAAGTCTACCTCTCCTGAGACCATAGGGGCGGCTGGTGAAGAGGCGATCGGCTCTCGTGCTTCTGCTAAGGGCGTGACCAAGGAAGCAGCCTTTTCGGCTCCACTATTTGAGGCTGTCAGGTCCAGGGTGGTGGATGGCATCATTACTTCCTTGACTTCCCCACTAGAGGTGTCATCGGTCTGAAAAGGGGAATAATCAGTCGATAAGAACAACGATGGGTCAGCACAGGATAAAAGCCAAAAGGAATATAGAGAGCCATTACGTTCGAAGGCTCCTGGTCTGATGAAGAGGTTTGTGGCGTCTTGCGAGCTCTCTTCATACATCGACTCTTTATGCGACGACCACCTTGTCCTGCTGCTGGGGTAACCTGGGAGGCTGACCTTTTCTTGGAAGGCGACGGTGGTAAGTCTGGCTCGCTTGGTACGGTGTTCTTCCCGGAGGTGCCTGAGCTTGATTCCTCTCGACCGGACTGAGTATCCTCGCTGGAGATTTCTTCAGTAGAGGTCTGAAAAAGGAATATGAAGCTATTACAAAAGCCTAGATAAGCGAATGAAACCAGCCAAGGAGCGGATGAGCTTACGTGCGGAATTTGTTGAGCTGAAGCGGAGGTGTGGCGCCTCAAGGTCTTCCTAGCAGCTACTTTCCTCACGGCTGTTCTCGCTGAGGCTCGGGGGGCAGCTGGCTTAGGAGACGCTCCGCTTTGAGAAGCCGATTTGGGTGAAATCGGCTGGCTCTGCATCACGACCTTCTTCAAAGATGGTGAATTTTTGCAGAAAAGGACCACCGGAGCTGGTGGGTGGAGTGTGAGAGAGGAGCCGTCCTCAGGAACAGGCTCTGGACCGTCTTGTTGCTGTAAGAAAACAGAGCAGGGTTGTAAAAGAAGAATCACAATAGACCACTTCAAAACAAAATTATGAGTGGAGGTACCTGTTCTGCAGGGATATTGTATTCAGCATCAAGTTGCTTCAGCAATGGACCTAGAGCCCTTCGGAAAACATGAGTCTTCCACATTCCCACCAGGTGTCGAAGTCATCCGTTGATGAGGTAAAAGAGAGGTTTTGAGGAATGGGGATGACCAGAGCATCAAAGAAAGAGTAACACCTCTGGCCAGTGAGGACATCTGCAAGTCAGCCCTACTTTCTGTTAAGAAGTGGAGGAAGAAGTGGGGGGACACCTGCCCAAGACCAAATTGCCGGGCTGTTATGACCGGCTGATAGGACTCATAGTTAGGTTTGATGATCCTGTTGGAGTTACTCATACCCACCGGAAGAAAGCAGGGACGAATCATGATAGAGAATAATTGCCGGGTGCTGGTGTCATCGGCAAAGCTATCTAACCTGAAGAGGACTGGGTTCTCGAAATGTTCAGACTCCGTGTAAGGAAAGAAGAGGGGTTGTCCAGGCCTTGGAAGAAGACGTGAAACCACTTTGAGGCTTCTTGGGGAATCAGCTTGCTACCTGGAGGCTGCCGTGGCGGGTGCATCGGATATGCTTCCCAGTGGCGTCTGGAAAGGTGCAAGTTGCCAGGCGAGGGAAGTTTGGGATGTGGCTCTGGAAGTATAGTTGGCCCATAGCTGAATAAACCACCAAGGACCTCCTGTTTTGACTGTCTTTTGAGAAAACAGTTTGACAGACATCAGTTGGAGGTATCTATAGACCTCTCCAAGGAACAGTTTGCCAATACCAAGCTTGGTGCCTTTGGCAAGTTCGTAGGCTAAAGAAAGATAATTTTTGGTGGGAGCAAGGGAAGGGTGATACGTCTCCAACGTATCGATAATTTCTTATGTTCCATGCTACTTTATTGATGATACCTACATGTTTTATGCACATTATATGTCATATTTATGCATTTTCTGGAACTAACCTATTAACAAAATGCCGAAGAGCCAGTTGCTGTTTTCTGCTTTTGGTTTCAGAAATCCTAGTAAGGAAATATTCTCGGAATTGGACGAAACTTTCGCCCAGGGTCCTATTTTTGCACGAAGCTTCCGTAAGACCGAAGAGATAACGAAGTGGGGCCACGAGGCAGCCAGAGGGAGGCGGCGCGGCCCAAGCCCTGGCCGCGCCGACCTACCCCCTGGGCCCCTCGTGTGGCCCCCCGCGTTGACCTTCCGCCTACTTAAAGCCTCCGTCGCGAAACCCCCAGTACCGAAAGCCATGGTACGCGAAACCTTCCAGAGCCGCCGCCATCGCGAAGCCAAGATCTGGGGACAGGAGTCTCTATTCCGGCACCCTGCCGGGCGGGAAGTGCCCGGAAGGCTTCTCCATCGACACCGCTGCCATCTCCACCGCCATCTTCATCACTGCTGCTCCCATGAGGAGGGAGTAGTTCTCCATTGAGGCTCGGGGATGTACCGGTAGCTATGTGGTTAATCTCTCTCCTATGTACTTCAATACAATGATCTCATGAGCTGCTTTACATGATTGAGATCCATATGATGAGCTTTGTATCGCTACTAGTTGTGTGCTACTCATGTGATGTTATTAAAGTAGTCTATTCCTCCTGCATGGTGTAAAGGTGATTAGTGTGTGCACCGTGTGGTTCTTGTCGTAGGCTATGATCATGATCTCTTGTAGATTGTGGAGTTAATTATCATTATGATAGTATTGATGTGATCTATTCCTCCTTCATAGTGTAATGTGGACAGTGTGTGCACTATGTTAGTTCTTGGTTTATTTTGCAATGATCTATTATGCTCTAAGGTTATTTAAATATGAACATTGAATTGTGGAGCTTGTTAACTCCGGCATTGAGGGTTCGTGTAATCCTACGCAATGTGTTCATCATCCAACAAAAGAGTGTATGTAGCACATATGAGAAAGAGTTATTTATTATGCAATCAATGTTGAGAGTGTCCACTAGTGAAAGTCTATTCCCTAGGCCTTGTTCCTAAATACTGCTATCGCTTCTTGTTACTGTTTTACTGAGTTACTACTGCTGCATATTACTTCCCGCAATACACTACCATCCAGCAAGCACTTTTCTGGCGCCATACTACTGCTCATATTTATTCATACCACCTGTATTTCACTATCTCTTCGCCGAACTAGTGCACCTATTAGGTGTGTTGGGGACACAAGAGACTTCTTGCTTTGTGGTTGCAGGGTTGCATGAGAGGGATATCTTTGACCTCTTCCTCCCCGAGTTCGATAAACCTTGGGTAATCCACTTAAGGGAAACTTGTGCTGTTCTACAAACCTCTGCTCTTGGAGGCCCAACACTGTCTACAAGAATAGAAGCACCCGTAGACATCAAGCACTTTTCTGGCGCCGTTGCCGGGGAGATCAAGACACGCTGCAAGGGGAGTCTCCACTTCTCAATCTCTTTACTTTGTTTTTGTCTTGCTTTATTTTATTTACTACTTTGTTTGCTGCACTAAATAAAAATACAAAAAAAATTAGTTGCTAGCTTTACTTTATTTACTGTCTTGCTCTCTATATCAAAAACACAAAAAAATTAGTTACTTGCATTTAATTTATCTAGTTTGTTTGATTTACTGTTGCTAAAATGAATACCCCTGAAAATACTAAGTTGTGTGACTTCACAAATGCAAATAATAATGATTTCCTATGCACACCTATTGCTCCACCTGCTACTACAGCAGAATTCTTTGAAATTAAACCTGCTTTACTGAACTTGGTTATGAGAGATCAATTTTCTGGTGTTAGTTCTGATGATGCTGCTGCCCATCTCAATAATTTTGTTGAACTTTGTGAAATGCAAAAGTATAAAGATGTAGATGGTGATATTATTAAATTGAAAGTGTTTCCTTTCTCATTAAGAGGAAGAGCTAAAGATTGGTTGCTATCTTTGCCTAAGAATAGTATTGATTCATGGACTAAATGCAAGGATGCTTTTATTGGTAGATATTATCCTCCCGCTAAAATTATATCTTTGAGAAGTAGCATAATGAATTTTAAACAATTAGATACTGAACATGTTGCTCAAGCATGGGAGAGAATGAAAACTTTGGTAAAGAATTGCCCAACCCATGGACTGACTACTTGGATGATCATCCAAACCTTCTATGCAGGACTAAATTTTTCTTCGCGGAATTTATTGGATTCAGCTGCTGGAGGTACCTTTATGTCCATCACATTGGGGGCGGCTACAAAACTTCTTGATGATATGATGATAAATTACTCTGAGTGGCACACGGAAAGAGCTCCACAAGGTAAGAAGGTAAATTCTGTTGAAGAAACCTCTTCCTTGAGTGATAAGATTGATGTGATTATGTCTATGCTTGTGAATGGTAGATCTAATGTTGATCCAAATAATGTTCCTTTAGCTTCATTGGTTGCTCAAGAAGAAAATGTTGATGTGAATTTCATTAAAAATAATAATTTCAACAACAATGCTTATAGGAACAACTCTGGTAATAACTATAGGCCATATCCTTCTGCTAATGGTAATGGTTATGGTAATTCTTATGGGAATTCTTACAACAATAATAGGAGTGTACCCTCTGGTCTTGAAGCCATTCTTAAAGAATTTATTAGTACACAAACTGCTTTTAACAAATCTGTTGAGGAAAAGCTTGATAAAATTGATACTATCGCTTCTAGAGTTGATAGACTTGCCTCCGATGTTAATCTTTTAAAATTGAAAGTTATGCCTAATAATGATATTGATAATAAGATTACTACTACAGCAAATGCCATCCAAGTTAGAATTAATGAGAATATAAGATTAATGGCTGAACTGCGTGCTAGGTGGGATAGAGAAGAAAATGAAAAACTAGCTAAAGAGAATAATGTAGCTAAAGTTTGGACTATTACCACCATTAGTAATGATAATGATTCACATGTTGCTGCACCTCCTACTATCAATGGTAAAATAATTGGTGTTGGCAATGTTTCTACTCCTAGTGCAAAGCGTACAAAACTGCCTGAAATTGCTAAAACTGCTGAAACTGCTTGTGATAAAACTGCTGAAATTTTTTCCAACCTTGGGAACAATGATCCCATTGCTGTAGCTCATAATGATTTAGATTTTGATGATTGCCACATCTCTGAAGTTATAAAGTTCTTACAAAAACTTGCTAAAAGTCCTAATGCTAGTGCTATAAATTTAGCCTTTACAAAACATATTACAAATGCTCTCATAAAAGCTAGAGAAGAGAAACTAAAACTTGAAACTTCTATTCCTAGAAAGTTAGAAGATGGTTGGGAGCCCATCATTAAAATGAAATTCAATGACTTTGAATGTAATGCTTTATGTGATCTTGGTGCAAGTATTTCTGTTATGCCTAAAAAGATTTATGATATGCTTGACTTGCCACCATTGAAGAATTGTTATTTGGATGTTAATCTTGCCGATAATGTTAAAAAGAAACCTTTGGGGAGGATTGATAATGTGCACATTACGGTTAACAATAACCTTGTCCCCGTTGATTTTGTTGTCTTGGATATTGAATGCAATGCATCTTGTCCTATTGTGTTGGGAAGACCTTTTCTTCGAACCGTTGGTGCTGTTATTGATATGAGGGAAGGTAATATTAAATATCAATTTCCTCTCAAGAAAGGTATGGAACACTTCCCTAGAAAGAGAATGAAGTTGCCTTTTGATTCTATTATTAGAACAAGCTATGATGTTGATGCTTCTACTCTCGATGTTACTTGATTTGCACTTTCTGCGCCTAGCTGAAAGGCGTTAAAGAAAAGCGCTTATGGGAGACAACCCATGTTTTTACCTACAGCAATTTTTTTTGTTTTATTGAGTCTTGGAAGTTGTTTACTACTGTAGCAACCTCTCCTTATCATGTTTTTGTGCCAAGTGAAGTTTCTATGTTAAAGTTGATGTTATATTTGGGATCGCTGCGCAGAAACAGCATTGCTGTCTGTCACGAATCTGGGCACAGTTCTCTGTAGAAAATTCGAAAAAATCTGCCAATTTACGAGCGTGATCCTCAGATATGTACGCAACTTTCATTAGTTTTGAGTTTTTCCATTTGAGCAAGTCTGGTGCCATCTTTAAATTCGTCTTTACGGACTGTTCTGTTTTTGACAGATTCTGCCTTTTATTTCGCATTGCCTCTTTTGCTATGTTGGATTTATTTCTTTGATCCATTAATGTCCAGTAGCATTATGCAATGTCCAGAAGTGAAAATAATGATTGTGTCACCTCTGAATGAGTGAATTATTAATTGTGCACTAACCCTCTAATGAGTTTGCTTGAAGTTTGGTGTGAAGGAAGTTTTCAAGGGTCAAGAGAGGAGAATGATATACTATGATCAAGATGAGTGAAAGCTCTAAGCTTGGGGATGCCCCCGTGGTTCACCCCTGCATATTTTAAGAAGACTCAAGCTCTAAGCTTGGGGATGCCCAAGGCATCCCCTTCTTCATCGACAACATCATCAGGTTCCTCCCCTGAAACTATATTTTTATTCAATCACATCTTGTGTTCTTTACTTGGAGCGTCGGTTTGTTTTTGTTTTTGTTTTTGTTTGAATAAAATGGATCCTAGCATTCACTTTGTGGGAGAGAGACACGCTCCGCTGTTGCATATGGACACATGTGTCCTTAGGCTTTACTCATAATGTTCATGGCGAAGTTTCTTCTTCGTTAAATTGTTATATGGTTGGAATTGGAAAATGCTACATGTAGTAATTCTAAAATGTCTTGGATAATGTGATACTTGGCAATTGTTGTTCTCATGTTTAAGCTCTTGCATCATATGCTTTGCACCCATTAATGAAGAAATACATAGAGCTTGCTAAAATTTGATTTGCATATTTGGTCTCTCTAAGGTCTAGATAATATCTAGTATTGAGTTTTGAACAACAAGGAAGACGGTGTAGAGTCTTATAATGTTTACAATATGTCTTTTATGTGAGTTTTGCTGCACTTGTTCATCCTTGAGTTTGCTTCAAATAACCTTGCTAGCCTAAACCTTGTATCGAGAGGGAATACTTCTCATGCATCCAAAATCCTTGAGCCAACTACTATGCCATTTGTGTCCACCATACCTACCTACTACATGGTATTTCTCCGCCATTCCAAAGTAAATTGCTTGAGTGCTACCTTTAAAATTCCATCATCCACCTTTGCAATATATAGCTCATGGGACAAAATAGCCTTAAAAACTATCGTAGTATTGAATATGTACTTATGCACTTTATATTTTATTAAGTTGCTTGTTGTGCGATAACCATGCTTCTGGGGAACGCCATCAACTATTGTTGAATATCATGTGAGTTGCTATGCATGTCCGTCTTGTCTGAAGGATCTATCATTTTAGTGGTTGGAGCATGCAAAATTGTTAGAGAAGAACATTGGGCCGCTAACTAAAGCCATGAATCATGGTGGAAGTTTCAGTTTTGGACATATATCCTCAATCTCATATGAGAATAATAATCATTGCTACATGCTTATGCATTTAAGAGGAGTCCATTATCTGTTGTCCATGTTGTCCCGGTATGGATGTCTAAGTTGAGAATAATCAAAAGCGAGAAATCCAAAATGCGAGCATTCTCCTTAGACCTTTGTACAGGCGGCATGGAGGTACCCCTTTGTGACACTTGGTTGAAACATGGCATGCAAAGATCCGGTAGTCCAAGCTAAGTAGGACGAGGTGCGGGCACTATTAGTATACTATGCATGAGGCTTGCAACTTATAAGATATAATTTTCATAACTCATATGCTTTATTACTACCGTTGACAAAATTGTTTCATGTTTTCAAAATAAAAGCTCTAGCACAAATACAGCAATCGATGCTTTCCTCTTTGAAGGACCTTTCTTTTACTTTTTGTTGAGTCAGTTTACCTATCTCCTTCCACCTTAAGAAGCAAACACTTGTGTGAACTGTGCATTGATTCCTACATACTTGCATATTGCACTTGTTATACTACTTTATGTTGACAATATCCATGAGATATACATGTTATAAGTTGAAAGCAACCGCTGAAACTTAATCTTCCTATGTGTTGCTTCAATACCTTTACTTTGATTTATTGCTTTATGAGTTAACTCTTATGCAAGACTTATTGATGCTTGTCTTGAAGTACTATTCATGAAAAGTCTTTGCTATATGATTCACTTGTTTACTCATGTCATTACCTTTGTTTTGATCGCTGCATTCATTACATATGTTTACAAATAGTATGATCAAGATTATGATGGCATGTCACTTCAGAAATTATCTTTGTTATCGTTTACCTGCTCGGGACGAGCAGAACTAAGCTTGGGGATGCTGATACGTCTCAACGTATCGATAATTTCTTATGTTCCATGCTACTTTATTGATGATACCTACATGTTTTATGCACATTATATGTCATATTTATGCATTTTCTGGAACTAACCTATTAACAAGATGCCGAAGAGCCGTTGTCTGCTGTTTTTGGTTTCAGAAATCCTAGTAAGGAAATATTCTCGGAATTGGACGAAACTTTCGCCAGGGTCCTATTTTTGCACGAAGCTTCCAGAAGACCGAAGAGATAACGAAGTGGGGCCACGAGGCAGCCAGAGCCAGGCGGCGCGGCCCAAGCCCTGGCCGCGCCGACCTACCCCCTGGGCCCCTCGTGTGGCCCCCGCGTTGACCTTCCGCCTACTTAAAGCCTCCGCGCGAAACCCCCAGTACCGAAAGCCACGGTACGCGAAACCTTCCAGAGCCGCCGCCATCGCGAAGCCAAGATCTGGGGGACAGAGTCTCGTTCCGGCACCCTGCCGCGGGGAAGTGCCCCTAAGGCTTCTCCATCGACACCGCTGCCATCTCCACCGCCATCTTCATCACCGCTGCTCCCATGAGGAGGGAGTAGTTCTCCATTGAGGCTCGGGGCTGTACCGGTAGCTATGTGGTTAATCTCTCTCCTATGTACTTCAATACAATGATCTCATGAGCTGCTTTACATGATTGAGATCCATATGATGAGCTTTGTATCGCTACTAGTTGTGTGCTACTCATGTGATGTTATTAAAGTAGTCTATTCCTCCTGCATGGTGTAAAGGTGATTAGTGTGTGCACCGTGTGGTTCTTGTCGTAGGCTATGATCATGATCTCTTGTAGATTGTGGAGTTAATTATCATTATGATAGTATTGATGTGATCTATTCCTCCTTCATAGTGTAATGTGGACAGTGTGTGCACTATGTTAGTTCTTGGTTTATTTTGCAATGATCTATTATGCTCTAAGGTTATTTAAATATGAACATTGAATTGTGGAGCTTGTTAACTCCGGCATTGAGGGTTCGTGTAATCCTACGCAATGTGTTCATCATCCAACAAAAGAGTGTATGTAGCACATATGAGAAAGAGTTATTTATTATGCAATCAATGTTGAGAGTGTCCACTAGTGAAAGTCTATTCCCTAGGCCTTGTTCCTAAATATGCTGCTTCTCTGCTTGTTTACTGTTTTACTGTGTTACTAGCATTACCGCATGTTTACTTCCCGCAATATTACTACCATCAACGCACGCCAAGCACTTTTCTGGCCGATTACTGCTCATATTTATTCATACCACCTGTATTTCACTATCTCTTCGCCGAACTAGTGCACCTATTAGGTGTGTTGGGGACACAAGAGACTTCTTGCTTTGTGGTTGCAGGGTTGCATGAGAGGGATATCTTTGACCTCTTCCTCCCTGAGTTCGATAAACCTTGGGTAATCCACTTAAGGGAAACTTGCTGCTGTTCTACAAACCTCTGCTCTTGGAGGCCCAACACTGTCTACAAGAATAGAAGCACCCGTAGACATCAAAGGGCCACAAAATATGAAGTGCTCCAACCAGAAGTTTAAGAAGGCCGTGTGTTCTTTCTCTGTTACAGGGCCTTTAGTTTTCATGTAGCGTCGGAGATAAGCACCCCAGTTTGTGCATTCCTTTTGGAGGAAAGCTGGAAAGGAACCTTTGGCAGCCTAAAGGCGGAGGGGCTTGGGGATGCAATATCTAGACCAGTGATCATGACCACGTCCAGTAGGGTTGGGGTCATGGGACCATGGCCGAACATGAAACAGTTCAAAGCATCACCGTATAGCTGATGGTTTTCAAGAGGTTCTCGTGTTTCTAAAGTGGAGACAAGATAAGGCTAAAGCATCGGCTATTCCCGAAGTTTCCTGTAGATTGGTGGGTCTTGGCCATCCCGTTATACCATGAAACCCAATCCTCAGGAGGATTAGGCCAGGCTCGTAAGCAGTCGGCCCAAGTGGATAGATCTAAGTCCTGGTTCACGAAGGGGATCCTATTGGCCTCGCATGAAATCGATGAGCAGGACTCTCATGGACCGGGGACCAAGGCAAAGAGAGTTCGGAAGGGAAGGATGCGGCAGCAGAATATCTGAGACCTAAAGAAATAATGGCGTAATGAGACATTAATTCAGGTGTTTTGTTGATAATTCCAGCAATTTACTCGGATGGAGAGGAACGATGGGGGATTACCTTCAATCCAGACCTCGTGTGGCGTGAATTTCGATTGAGTCGTCATCGAGGAGTCTGGCGATTGGGATCTGAGTGTTGCGTGGCCGGAAAGTTCTGAGGAGCGGAGATTTGGGGATCTAAGTTTGCTCTTGTAGACAAGGGTGCAAGAACGCGAACGGGTTGGCCTCGTCGCGTTTTGTAATAAGCCGACGTTTTGCCATCGGCTCTTTGCGCGTTGATCGACATTTTCAAACACTCGTGGTAAAAGCCGAGGTGTTCCGTCTGTTTGCATCTTAACTCGTGTTGACGATTGGCAAATGGGTGATTTCCGAAGAATACCGTGACGGTTCTTCGCCACGACATGACCCCTCGAAGGAAAAACAGAGTGGTTTTGAAATTATCATTACCAAAACCAGGGGGGCATGTGTTATCACCGGATTTTGGCCAAATCAGGAGATGGGCCGTAAGTGAAGATGGGCTTGAAAGATACACGCGTGGAGCATCTTTGAAGCGGCCTTGCACGAAGAGTTTGGGCTTAATTGCCCGTGTATCTGTAATATAGTAGATCGTATTTTAGTTTAGATTAAAAGATAGAGTTTAACTCGTGCACGGTTAGGTGCACGTCCAAATTAGAAAGTCCCTTGGACTATAAATATGTATCTAGGGTTATCGGAAAAGGAGGACAATCACGTTCACAACAAACACAAATCAGGCGCATCGCCACCCCTTCTTTCGAGGGTTTCTCCCGGGTAAGCATCATGCTGCCTAGATCGCATCTTGCGATCTAGGCAGCACACGTTTATTCGTTTACCTTGTGTTGCTCGTGCTGAAGCGTTGTTGATGGCGAGTAGCACTACTTATCGTAGATGTTTTGGGGCTTGCATAGATGCTTTTCTTACGCATATCTGCTTAGCTGTGCCGTCCCTCAATATCTAGCTGCCCTTACACCTATCCAGGTGTAAGGGCAGCATCTTGCTTGTTCGTTGTTTAGTAGATCCGATCCGTTATAGTTGCTCCTTGATTCTTCAAGGATTGGTTTAATATCCGTATGGTTAGGCCTTGCAAACGGGTTGAACGATCCGGTAGTGCGTTAGGTATGGTTTGTTAGTCCTAAGAGGGATGTTCCGGGAATTAACTTAATGTTGGTTTTTAGGCCTCTTTTAGGGTTAGTTTTCCATTATCTTTCGTGTCTATTAGGCTCAACTACGCGTAGGATGTTCCGATCATACGGTGAAAACCCTAAACTGTCGTAGATTGGTTTAGCTTTATACTGATCAAGCAGGAGCCCCATGTCAGCGTTAACCCTACGTGAACCATGGGGCGATCGGCTTTGTGAGCCGATCCACAGGGCAACCTGAGAGCCGATCGGGCTCGTATTTAATGTTTACGTGTCTGCCATGCAGGGAACTAATCGAAGCAATCCAACACCTTCCTGACCAGGTATAGGTCAGGTGGCACGCCCTTGCAAACGCCAGGACGTGTGCCGGAGCATTTGCGGGACGACATCGAGGGACCAAGGTCCACTGCAGCCTTGGAAGCCTCCCGGCTCTTCGTGTTGCTTAACCACTGCTCGCCAGTGGGTTTTGGCAGGCAACAATTAGACAAAACTAGGTTGTCTCAAGTGTTTGGAATGCAATTAGGTCAACTAATGAGGAATGATCTAGGGTTGACTTCTTCTAATTTACCTATCATTTCATGTGATGGATGATATCTACTTATCACATAGGTTTATCTTATCATCTAAATCTACAAAACATAGTTATACATTAGACATGATCAACTAATTCCTCACTAATCTCTCCTTATCATTCTTCTCATCACACTCAGCTAGACTCTTAGGGTTTATGATCATTACCCAATTTGTAATGATCAAGATATTGGCCTTATAATGGTTCATGAGTGAAACATGGTTCTCCTCTCCAATATCAAGTATTGGTCTATATACTTGAGTATACACATTTAGCTTGGGCTGTCTTGGTTACGTAGGGTTCCTTGATACGTCCATTTTGCATCATTATTTTATATCATAATTTACTGTTATTCATTGATATATTTAACATTTGGAGATGATACTTATGTTATTTCACTTATTTTGCATGTTTCATGATTATTGGAGAATTATTCACCGGAGTCAGGATTCTGCTGGAAAAAGCACCGTCAGAATGCAATATTTCTGGAGATCAACAATTGACGGAAATTACACCGAAGATCTTATTTTTCCAGAAGAATGAGCCAGCCAAAAGGAGGAGCCGAGGAGGGCCGCCATGGCCCCCCCATAGGCCAGCGCCCTGCCCTGGTCGCGCCGCCTTGTGGGGAGGGGGCCCACAGCCCCTCTCGGCCTCCTCTCTTTCGCGTACTTCATCTACCCGAAAACCTAAGGTGCGGGTGATGCGCGTAGATGTACACGTCCGTTGGGAACCCCAAGAGGAAGGTATGATGCGCACAGTGGCAAGTTTCCCTCAGAAAGAAACCAAGGTTTAATCGGACCAGTAGGAGTCAAGAAGCACGTTGAAGGTTGATGGTGGCGAAATATGATGCGACGCAACACCAGGGATTCCGGCGCCAACGTGGAACCTGCACAACACAACCAAAGTACTTTGCCCCAACGAAACAGTGAGGTTGTCAATCTCACCGGCTTGCTGTAACAAAGGATTAACCGTATTGTGTGGAAGATGATTGTTTGCGAAGAAAACAGTAAAACAAGTATTGCAGTAGATTGTATGCGATGTAAAGAATAGGACCGGGGTCCACAGTTCACTAGAGGTGTCTCTCCCATAAGATAAAAGCATGTTGGGTGAACAAATTACAGTCGGGCAATTGACAAATAGAAAAGGGCATAACAATGCATATACATGATATGATAAATATAGTGAGATTTAATCAGGGCATTACGACAAAGTACATAGACCGCCATCCAAATGCATCTATGCCTAAAAAGTCCACCTTCAGGTTATCATCCGAACCCCTTCCAGTATTAAGTTGCAAGCAACAGACAATTGCATTAAGTATGGTGCGTAATGTAATCAACAACTACATCCTTAGACATAGCATCAATGTTTTATCCCTAGTGGCAACAGCACATCCACAACCTTAGAACTTTCTGTCACTGTCCCAGATTTAATGGAGGCATGAACCCACTATCGAGCATAAATACTCCCTCTTGGAGTTAAGAGCAAAAACTTGGTCAGAGCCTCTACTAATAACGGAGAGCATGCAAGATTATAAACAACACATAGGTAATAGATTGATAATCAACATAACATAGTATTCTCTATCCATCGGATCCCGACAAACACAACATATAGTATTACAGATAGATGATCTTGATCATGTTAGGCAGCTCACAAGATCCAACAATGAAGCACATGAGGAGAAGACGACCATCTAGCTACTGCTATGGACCCATAGTCCAGGGGTGAACTACTTACTCATCACTCCGGAGGCGATCATGGCGATGAAGAGTCCTCCGGGAGATGATTCCCTCTCCGGCAGGGTGCCGGAGGCGATCTCCTGAATCCCCGGAGATGGGATTCGCTGCGGCGGCGTCTCTGAAAGGTTTTCCGTATCGTGGCTCTCGGTACAGAGGGTTTCGCGACGAAGACTTTAAGTAGGCGGAAGGGCAACGCAGGGGGCCACACGAGGGCCCCACACGCTAGGCCGGCGGGCCAGGCTTGGGCCGCGCCGCCCTAGTGTGTCGGCGCCTCGTGGCCCCACTTCCTTTCCCTCGGTCTTCGGAAGCTTCGTGCAAAAATAGGACCCTGGGCGTTGATTTCGTCCAATTCCGAGAATATTTCCTTACTAGGATTTCTGAAACCAAAAACAGCAGAAAACAAAACTGGCTCTTCGGCATCTTGTTAATAGGTTAGTTCCAGAAAATGCGTAAATACGACATATAATGTGTATAAAACATGTAGATATCATCAATAATGTAGCATGGAACATAAGAAATTATCGATACGTTGGAGACGTATCAGCATCCCCAAGCTTCTCGTCCCGAGCAGGTAAACGATAACAAAGATAATTTCTGGAGTGACATGCCATCATAACCTTGATCATACTATTGTAAACATATGTAATGAATGCAGCGATCAAAACAATGGTAATGACATGAGTAAACAAATGAATCATAAAGCAAAGACTTTTCATGAATAGTACTTCAAGACAAGCATCAATAAGACTTGCATAAGAGTTAACTCATAAAGCAATAATTCAAAGTAAAAGGTATTGAAGCAACATAAAGGAAGATTAAGTTTCAGCGGTTGCTTTCAACTTGTAACATGCATATCTCATGGATATTGTCAATGTAAAGTAATATAACAAGTGCAATATGCAAGTATGTAGGAATCAATGCACAGTTCACACAAGTGTTTGCTTCTTGAGGTGGAGAGAAATAGGTGAACTGACTCAACATAAAAGTAAAAGAAAGGTCCTTCAAAGAGGAAAGCATCATTGCTATATTTGTGCTAGAGCTTTTATTTTTAAAACATGAAACAATTTTGTCAACGGTAGTAATAAAGCATATGAGTTATGTAAATTATATCTTACAAGTTGCAAGCCTCATGCATAGTATACTAATAGTGCCCGCACCTTGTCCTAATCAGCTTGGACTACCGGATCATCGCAATACACATGTTTCAACCAAGTGTCACAAAGGGGTACCTCCATGCCGCCTGTACAAAGGTCTAAGGAGAAAGCTCGCATTTTGGATTTCTCGCTTTTGATTATTCTCAACTTAGACATCCATACCGGGACAACATGGACAACAGATAATGGACTCCTCTTTAATGCATAAGCATGTGGCAACAATTAGTGTTCTCATATGAGATTGAGGATATATGTCCAAAACTGAAACTTCCACCATGATTCATGGCTTTAGTTAGCGGCCCAATGTTCTTCTCTAACAATATGCATGCTCCAACCATTAAGGTGGTAGATCTCTCTTACTTCAGACAAGACGGACATGCATAGCAACTCACATGATATTCAACAAAGAATAGTTGATGGCATCCCCAGAAGCATGGTTATCGCACAACAAGCAACTTAATAAGAGATAAAGTGCATAAGTACATATTCAATACCACAATAGTTTTTAAGGCTATTTTGTCCCATGAGCTATATATTGCAAAGGTGAATGATGGAAATTTAAAGGTAGCACTCAAGCAATTTACTTTGGAATGGCGGAGAAATACCATGTAGTAGGTAGGTATGGTGGACACAAATGGCATAGTGGTTGGCTCAAGGATTTTGGATGCATGAGAAGTATTCCCTCTCGATACAAGGTTTAGGCTAGCAAGGTTATTTGAAGCAAACTCAAGGATGAACCGGTGCAGCAAAACTCACATAAAAGACATATTGTAAACATTATAAGACTCTACACCGTCTTCCTTGTTGTTCAAAACTCAATACTAGAAATTATCTAGACCTTAGAGAGACCAAATATGCAAACCAAATTTTAGCAAGCTCTATGTATTTCTTCATTAATGGGTGCAAAGTATATGATGCAAGAGCTTAAACATGAGCACAACAATTGCCAAGTATCACATTATCCAAGACATTTTAGAATTACTACATGTAGCATTTCCCGATTCCAACCATATAACAATTTAACGAAGAAGTTTCAACCTTCGCCTTGAACATTATGAGTAAAGCCTAAGGACATATTTGTCCATATGCAACAGCGGAGCGTGTCTCTCTCCCATACAGTGAATGCTAGGATTCATTTTATTCAAACAAAAACGAAAACAAAACAAACCGACGCTCCAAGTAAAGAACATAAGATGTGACTGAATAAAAATATAGTTCCAGGGGAGGAACCTGATGATATTGTCGATGAAGAAGGGGATGCCTTGGGCATCCCCAAGCTTAGACGCTTGAGTCTTCTTAAAATATGCAGGGATGAACCACGGGGCATCCCCAAGCTTAGAGCTTTCACTCCTCTTGATCATAGTATATCATACTCCTCTCTTGACCCTTGAAAACTTCCTTCACACCAAACTTCAAGCAAACTCATTAGAGGGTTAGTGCACAATTAAAAATTCACATATTTAGAGGTGACACAATCATTCTTAACACTTCTGGACATTGCACAAAGCTACTGGACATTAATGGATCAAAGGAATTCATCCAACATAGCAAATACGGCAATGCGAAATAAAAGGCAGAATCTGTCAAAAACAGAACAGTCCGTAAAGACGAACCTGAAAGGGGCACTAGACTTGCTCAAATGGAAAAACTCAAAACTAATGAAAGTTGCGTACATATCTGAGGATCACGCTCGTAATTTTGCAGATTTTTTCGAATTTTCTACAGAGACTTATGCCAGAATTCGTGACAGACAGCAATGCTGTTTCTGCGCAGCGATCCCAAATATAACATCAACTTTAACATAGAAACTTTACTTGGCACAAAAACATGATAAGGAGAGGTTGCTACAGTAGTAAACAACTTCCAAGACTCAACAAAACAAAAATTGCTGTAGTAAAATAAACACATGGGTTATCTCCCAAGAAGTGCTTTTCTTTAACGCCTTTCAGCTAGGCGCAGAAAGTGCAAATCAAGTAACATCAAGAGTAGAAGCATCAACATTATTTTTCTTGCAAACACAACTTGTTGCAGAGGGTACTTTAGGCGCTCCATTATCTAAATTTTCTATGGTGGTGCTAGGGGTTTTAGCAATTTTAGGCCTATAATAATTCTTTTGTTTAGGCACTTTAGAGGCATACATGAATTTTTGCTCTTTACCCACATAAGCTTTCTCATTATACTTGAGAGAAGAAAAGGTTGAACCCAAGGTTCCCATAGCTTTTTCAAGTTCATCAATCCTATTGGTTTGATTATCCTGGACAACACAAGTTCCTAGGACACTAATTCTTTCATCAATTCCTCCTAAGGATTTATCAAGTTCATTAGTTTTATCAAGTAACATTTCCAATTTAGTTTCAATACTTGGAAAAATTTTCTCTATGGTTTCCAATTTTTTCATAACATCCTCAAGAGAGATTTCAATTTTAACTTCATTAACAGGTGGTATTCCAACTAGACTCTCAATGATGCAACTAGCTTCTAAAGCGGGAGTACCTAGGAAATTACCTCCCGAAAGAGTATCAAGAACATACCTATTCCAACTAGATAAGCCAACATAAAAGTTCCTAAGAAGGATAGTAGTGGAGTGTTTCTTAATGCACCTATGATGAGCATTACTAATTCTGTACCAAGCATCTTTAAAACTTTCCCCACCTTGTTGCTTAAAAGAACGAACTTCAACTTCAGGATTACTCATTTTAATAGTAATAAAGTAAACTAAGCAAAGACAAGTAACTAATTTTTTGTGTTTTTGATATAGAGAACAAGATAGTAAATAAAGTAAAACTAGCAACTAATTTTTTTGTGTTTTGTTTAGGTGCAACAAACAAAGTAGTAAATAAAATAAAGCAAGACAAAAACAAAGTAAAGAGATTGGGAAGTGGAGACTCCCCTTGCAGCGTGTCTTGATCTCCCCGGCAACGGCGCCAGAAATTTGCTTGATGCGCGTAGATGTACACGTCCGTTGGGAACCCCAAGAGGAAGGTATGATGCACACAGTGGCAAGTTTCCCTCAGTAAGAAACCAAGGTTTAATCGGACCAGTAGGAGTCAAGAAGCACGTTGAAGGTTGATGGTGGCGAAATATGATGCGGCGCAACACCAGGGATTCCGGCGCCAACGTGGAACCTGCACAACACAACCAAAGTACTTTGCCCCAACGAAACAGTGAGGTTGTCAATCTCACCGGCTTGCTGTAACAAAGGATTAACCGTATTGTGTGGAAGATGATTGTTTGCGAAGAAAACAGTAAAACAAGTATTGCAGTAGATTGTATGCGATGTAAAGAATAGGACCGGGGTCCACAGTTCACTAGAGGTGTCTCTCCCATAAGATAAAAGCATGTTGGGTGAACAAATTATAGTCGGGCAATTGACAAATAGAAAAGGGCATAACAATGCATATACATGATATGATAAATATAGTGAGATTTAATCAGGGCATTACGACAAAGTACATAGACCGCCATCCAACATGCATCTATGCCTAAAAAGTCCACCTTCAGGTTATCATCCGAACCCCTTCCAGTATTAAGTTGCAAGCAACAGACAATTGCATTAAGTATGGTGCGTAATGTAATCAACAACTACATCCTTAGACATAGCATCAATGTTTTATCCCTAGTGGCAACAGCACATCCACAACCTTAGAACTTTCTATCACTGTCCCAGATTTAATGGAGGCATGAACCCACTATCGAGCATAAATACTCCCTCTTGGAGTTAAGAGCAAAAACTTGGCCAGAGCCTCTACTAATAACGGAGAGCATGCAAGATCATAAACAACACATAGGTAATAGATTGATAATCACCATAACATAGTATTCTCTATCCATCGGATCCCGACAAACACAACATATAGTATTACAGATAGATGATCTTGATCATGTTAGGCAGCTCACAAGATCCAACAATGAAGCACATGAGGAGAAGACGACCATCTAGCTACTGCTATGGACCCATAGTCCAGGGGTGAACTACTCACTCATCACTCCGGAGGCGATCATGGCGATGAAGAGTCCTCCGGGAGATGATTCCCCTCTCCGGCAGGGTGCCGGAGGCGATCTCCTGAATCCCCCGAGATGGGATTGGCGGCGGCGCGTCAGTAAGGTTTTCCGTATCGTGGCTCTCGGTACAGAGGGTTTCGCGACGAAGACTTTAAGTAGGCGGAAGGGCAACGCAGGGGGCCACACGAGGGCCCCACACGCTAGGCCGGCGCGGCCAGGGCCTGGGCCGCGCCCTAGTGTGGCGGCGCCTCGTGGCCCCACTTCCTTTCCCCTCGGTCTTCTGGAAGCTTCGTGCAAAAATAGGACCCTGGGCGTTGATTTCGTCCAATTCCGAGAATATTTCCTTACTAGGATTTTTGAAACCAAAAACAGCAGAAAACAACAACTGGCTCTTCGGCATCTTGTTAATAGGTTAGTGCCGGAAAATGCGTAAATATGACATATAATGTGTATAAAACATGTAGATATCATCAATAATGTAGCATGGAACATAAGAAATTATCGATACGTTGGAGACGTATCAGCAATCGAGAAGAGACGCCGCAGCGGAAAAACAGAGAGAAAGAGAGCTCTCGGGCGGGCAGGAATCCGCCGGGGAAATTCCCTCCCGGAGGGGGAAATCGACGCCATCGTCACCGTCATCGAGCTGGACTTCATTGGGATCATCATCTCCACCATCGACACCGCCATCTCCACCGCTGCACCTCGTCTCCGCTGTAACATCTAGGGTTGAATCTTGAGTATTTCATAGGGGAAACTCTCCCGGTATTGATTACTACTTGTTATTGATGCTATTGAGTGAAACCATTGGATCAAGGTTTATGTTCAGATTGTTATTGATGACCCACAAGTATAGGGGGTGTATCGTAGTATCTTCGATAAGTAAGAATGTCGATCCCAACGAGGAGCAGAAGGTGTTGGCAGCAGTTTCGATGAAGGATTCACTGTAAATACTCACAGACAAGTATTCAGGGGGTTTTGATATTGCAGATAAATAAAGTACAAGTAAATAAAATGCGAGAGAAATAATTGCAGCGAGTGGCCCAATCCTTTTTAGCACAAAGGACAAGCCGGTTTGTTTACTTATAATGACCAAACGTTCTGAGGACACACGGGGATTTTAGTCTAGTACTTTCGCTTCATGTGGTTTAATAATCTTCATTGTTTTGATAAGTGTTGTGTGGGTGAACCTATGCTAATGCACCGCCCTTCCTAGGACTAATACATACTTGTGATTATACCCCTTGCAAGCATCCGCAACTACAAGAAAGTAATTAAGATAAATCTAACCACAGCCTTAAACTCTGAGATCCTGCGATCCCTCCTGCATCGATATACTAACGGGGGCTCAGGTTTCTGTCACTCCGGCAACCCCGCAATTAGCAACCGAATACAAGATGCACTCCCCTAGGCCCATAAATGGTGAAGTGTCGTGTAGTCGACGTTCACACGACACCACTAGAAGAATGACACCACAACTTAAATATCATAACATTGAATATTACTCAACCATAATTCACTACTAGCATTTAGACTTCACCCATGTCCTCAAGAACTAAACGAACTACTCACGAGACATCATATGGAATACAATCAGAGGTGATATGATGATGAATAACAATCTGAACATAAACCTTGGTTCAATGGTTTCACTCAATAGCATCTACAACAAGTATAGAATAACACCGGGAGAGTTTCCCCTATCAAACAATCAAGATTTAACCCGAATTGCTACAGCGGTGACGAGGTGCAGCGGTGGTGATGGCGGTGTAGATGGTGGAGATGATGATGATGATGATGGAGATGATGTCCCGCTCGATGACGATGGCGATGGCGTCGATTTCCCCCTCCGGGAGGGAATTTCCCCGGCGGATTCCTGCCCGCCGGAGAGCTCTTTTCTCTCTGGTGTTCTCCGCCCCGCAGAGGCGGCTGTAACCCTTCGTGAGGTCCTCTCTGTGGCTTAGGTTTTCGGGACGAAGGAGTACGCGAAGAAAAGGAGGCGAAAGGGGCTGTGGGGCCCCCAGAGCACAGGGTGGCGCGGCCAGGCCTTGGGCCGCGCCGCCCTGTGGTCTGGGCCCACAGTGGCTCCTCTCTGCTCCCCCTTTTGGCTCCCTCCGTCATCTGGAAAAATAGGAATTTACGTGAAATTCCCTTCCACAGTTGATCTTCCGAAATATTGCGTTCTGACGGTGCTTTTTCCAGCAGAATCCTGGCTCCGGTGCTTGATCCTCCAATGATGATGAAACATGCAAAATAGATGAAATAACATAAGTATTGTGTCCCAATATGAAATATATCAATGAATAACAGCAAATTATGATACAAAATAGTGATGCAAATTGGACGTATCAACTCCCCCAAGCTTAGACCTCGCTTGTCCCCAAGCGAAACTGAGCTCAATAAACAAGACCACATGTTTATGGAGTGAAGAGTCGATAAATAAAATACGGACAAGAAGCATCATATTCATTCACACAAGACATTCTAGTAAACAACTTCCTCATATAACTCATCTTGAAATAGGTAAAGAGAAATCACAAGTAAAGGTGCATAAGAAATCATAATTGGTTATGGCAAACTTTGTTCTTGGTCAGAGAACTACTAACGGATTGTACTTCTAAGCAAAGCTTTCATATTAGATTTTATAGCTGAGCCTTCATATTTAAGCATGACAATCTCTTCATAATCATTGATAACTTCAAAGCCATATTCATTCAAATAAAATTGGTACTAAACAAGAAAGCATAAAAGACATGATTAACTGAATCATAGCATAAATGATTGGTTCACAACAACTCAATTGCTTGCTTGAGATAGAGAGAAATAGGTTTACTGACTCAACATAAAAGTAAAAGACAGGCCCTTCGCAGAGGGAAGCAGGGATTAAATCATGTGCTAGAGCTTTTTAAGTTTTGAAATCATATAAAGAGCATAAAAGTAAGATTTTGAGCGGTGTTTGTTGTTGTCAACGAATGGTAGCGGGTACTCTAACCCCCTTGCCAAACGAACCTTCAAAGAGCGGCTCCCATGAGGGACGGTATCTCTACCAGCAAGGTAGATCATCCCCCTTCTCTTTTGTTTACACATGTATTTTAGTTTTATTAAGGATGACACTCCCCCCAACCTTGGCTTTCTCAATCCATGGCTAACCGAATCCTCGGGTGCCTTCCAACATTCACATACCATGGAGGAGTGTCTATTGCAAAATTAAGTTGCTTACTGATGAATCAGAGCAAAACATGTGAAGAGAATTATTAATGAAAGTTATTAATTGGGGCTGGGAACCCCGTTGCCAGCTCTTATTGCAAAGTTATTGGATAAGCGGATGTGCCGCTAGTCCATTGGTGAAAGTCCGCCCAACAAGATTGAAAGATAAAACACCACATACTTCCTCATGAGCTATAAAACATTGACACAAATAAGGAGTAATAGTTTGAATAATTTAAAGGTAGCACATGAAGTATTTACTTGGAATGGCAGAAAATACCATGTAGTAGGTAGGTATGGTGGACACAAATGGCATAGGTTTGGTCTAAGGTTATGGATGTATGAGAAGCATTCCCTCTCGATACAGGTCTTTGGCTAGCAAGGTTTGATAGCAAGCATAAAGGTTGAGGGAAACAAACAAATATACATATGATAGAAACAATCATGCATCTTTCTCATAAGCACAAGCAATTTTAACTTTAGAATACTAAGCATAGAGATAATAGAGTAATGTATCTAAGTGTATTTCTCTCTTCTAATTAAACATCAGGGTGTTGTTGCTATTGACCAATGCTAAGTTTGCCAAAACCAAATAGATTTACTTGATGCTCCCAAAGTGATATCAATACTTATGTCAAGAGTAATCATATAATGGAGATTGCAAACTAAAATAAGGTGTGCAAAAAGTAAATGATAAGACTTCTCATTAATATTCCATAACGATAACTCACACCAACGGATACATAGATAACCAACTAAGAGAGATACTTCCACATTGCATACTATTCCATAAGATAACTTCCCTATTCATGATATGACACTACTTGATAGTAAAAGATAAAGGTGGTGATGATGTGATACCGCGGCACTCCCCCAAGCTTGGAACAAACCAAGGGGATGCCAATACCGATGATGAATTACTCCTTCGGTGATGATGGTGATGGATTCCTCTCGCGCTTCATAAGGATCTCCTTCAGCTTCAGCTTCTCAATTTTGCAATTCTGCACCAAAACCTGAAGAGACTCATTGTTACCCGAGTGTGGCGGTGACGGCCTTGTGCTGGGATTTGAGTAATATTCCAGCATTCTGCGAAGTCGCTGGTTCTCCTCCTGAAGTATCTCCACTTCCCTTCTTAGAGCACGATATTGATCACAAAACTCATCAGCAACCCGTATTGCTTCCTCCACACAAGGGAAAGAGTCGAGGTCCAGAGCAGGCGGAAGAGCTCCCTGCAAGTTATGAGAAAAAGAACGCCCAGTATTAACCGATCCCACCAAAATTGGCTTACTCCTCGTAGTTTCCCACTCTCCTTTTGCTGATGCTATCTTCTCCTTCTCCTTATTGATCCTTTCATCCATCTCTTCCCTCCAAGGCCCCTTGTCTTTGTTGTTGGAGACCATGGTGCTTCTAGATCAAAACAAATCTGGCAGAAAACAGCTCGAAACAAAACACGACGAGAAAACGATATTACGGACCTCCAGGGGTCCGGGGGATTATATAGCAAATATTTTTACGACAAAAGGAAGGTTCCAGGCCGAAAACGAGTGGAAACGGGACGCCGAGGCGGCCAGACCATAGGTCGGCGCGGCCAGGGTGGGGCCCGCGCCGGCCTATGGTGGCACGCCCTCGTGCGTCTTTTCCACTCCGTTTCGATTCCGTAATTTTTCATATTTTCTAAAAACAGCAGAAATAATGTTCGGAAAGGTAAACGCGGACTTTTTATTACCTGTACTGTTACCTATTCAAAGTCCAGTTCTGGCGGACTGTCAATTTGTCCTTTGATGAAGGCCTCCGGTGTTTCCACTTGAATAATATCAACATCAACATTATAAGAATCACCCGAGATATAATGCTTGAGTCTTTGTCCATTCACCACTTGTGTGGCATTGCCTTGGAGAGAGCTAATTTTAATTGCTCCTGAACGATACACCTCCTCAACAACATATGGTCCTTCCCACTTTGAGAGTAATTTCCCTGCAAAGAATCTGAGACGAGACCGATACAATAGAACTTGATCTCCAACATTAAATTCTCTTTTGATGATCCTTCTATCATGCCATTTCTTAACTTTTTCTTTAAAGAGTTTAGCATTTTCATAAGCTTCACTTCTCCATTCATCTAGAGAACTTAATTGCAACAACCTCTTATTACCGGCTAATTTAGGATCTTTATTTAATTCTCTAACAGCCCAATAAGCTTTGTGCTCTAGTTCTAGAGGTAAATGACAAGCTTTTCCATAAACCATTTTATAAGGTGACATTCCCATAGGATTTTTATAAGCAGTTCTATAAGCCCATAGTGCTTCTTTCAATTTGCTAGCCCAATTCCTCCTAGATTTATTAACAGTCTTACCTAAGATAGCTTTAATCTCTCTATTTGATAATTCTACTTGACCACTAGTTTGAGGATGATAAGCGGAAGCAATTCTATGATTAATACCATACTTAGCAAGAGTTTTTCTAAAACCTCCATGAATAAAATGAGAACCTCCATCAGTCATAATATATCTAGGTACTCCAAATCTAGGAAATATAATATCTACAAGCATTTTTATAGAGGTCTCACCATCAGCACTTTTTGTAGGTATAGCTTCTACCCATTTAGTAACATAATCAACAGCGACAAGTATATGAGTGTTACCGTCTGAAGAAGGGAAAGGACCCATGAAGTCGAATCCCCAACAATCGAATGGTTCAATAACAAGAGTATAATTCATAGGCATTTCATTGCGTCTAGAGATATTACCAACTCTTTGACATTCATCACAAGATAAGATAAACTTCCTTGCATCTTTGAAGAGTGTTGGCCAATAAAAACCTGATTGTAGAACCTTTTGCGCGGTTCTATCTCCAGCGTGATGTCCTCCATAAACACTTCCATGACATTTATTCAATATCTCCTGTTGTTCATATTCAGGAACACATCTTCGCATAATACCATCCACTCCTTCTTTATATAAGTGTGGGTCATCCCAAAAATAATGCCTCAAGTCATAAAAGAATTTCCTCCTTTGCTGAGCTGAAAAGGTTGGAGGCAAATACTTCGAAACAATAAAGTTAGCATAATCTGCATACCAAGGGCTCTCTCGCGAGCTCACCTTTATTACAGCCAATTGTTCATTTGGAAAACTATCATTAACAGGAACAGGATCATAAGCAATATTTTCCAATCTAGACAAATTATCAGCAACAGGATTATCAGCACCTTTCCTATCTATAATATGTAAATCAAATTCTTGCAACAGAAGTACCCATCTAATAAGCCTTGGCTTAGCATCTTTCTTTGTCATAAGGTATCTAATTGCAGCATGATCAGTATGAATTGTAACTTTCGAATCAACAATATAGGGTCTAAATTTATCACAAGCAAAGACTACAGCTAACAATTCCTTTTCAGTTGTAGCATAATTTCTTTGAGCAGCATCAAGAGTCTTACTAGCATAATGAATAACATTTAATTTTTTATCTACCCGCTGTCCAAGAACAGCGCCTACAGCAAAATCACTAGCATCACACATAATTTCAAAAGGCAAATTCCAATCAGGAGGTTCAACTACAGGAGCAGTTGTTAAGGCTTTCTTTAGAGTTTCAAAAGCTTCCTTACAATCATCATCAAAAACAAAAGGTACATCTTTTTGAAGAAGATTAGTAAGAGGCTTTGAAATTTTAGAGAAATCTTTAATAAATCTCCTATAAAACCCAGCATGACCAAGAACACTACGAATACCTTTAACATCCCTCGGATAGGGCATCTTCTCAATTGCTTCAACTTTAGCTCTATCAACTTCAATACCTCTCTCGGAAATTTTATGTCCCAATACAATTCCTTCATTAACCATAAAGTGGCATTTCTCCCAATTAAGAACAAGGTTAGTTTCTTCACATCTCTGCAAAACTTTATCGAGGTTTCGCAGGCAATTATCAAAAGAATTCCCATAGACAGAAAAATCATCCATGAACACCTCTACAATACTTTCGCAAAAACCATGAAAAATAGCAGACATGCATCTTTGAAAAGTAGCAGGAGCATTACATAAACCAAAAGGCATACGCCTATAAGCATAAGTTCCATAAGGACAAGTAAAAGTGGTTTTCTCTTGATCTTTAGCTTTAACAGCAATTTGTGAAAACCCAGAATAACCATCAAGAAAGCAAAAATGAGTATTTTTAGACAACCTCTCTAACATTTGATCAATAAAGGGTAAAGGGTAATGATCTTTCTTAGTAACTTTATTAACTTTTCGAAAATCAATGCACATTCTATAACCTACAACTATTCTTTGAGGAATAAGCTCATCATTATCATTAGGCACAACAGTCATTCCTCCTTTCTTAGGAACACAATGAACAGGACTAACCCATCTACTATCAGCAATAGGATATATAATACCAGCTTCAAGGAGTTTTAATACCTCGTTCCTTACCACTTCCTTCATCTTCGGAATTAGACGACGTTGATGTTCAACAACAGGCTTTGCATCATCTTCCATATTAATAGCATGTTGGCAAATAGAAGGAGAAATCCCTTTCAAATCATCAAGAGTATAGCCAATAGCTCCTCGGTGTTTCTTCAATATTTCCAATAACCTTTCTTCCTCAACCTCTGAAAGCTTAGAACTAATAATAACAGGATATATTTTCTTATCATCAATATGAGCATATTTAAGATTATCAGGTAAAGGCTTTAAATCAAAAACAGGATCTTCCTTTGGTGGCGGTGTTGTACCCAAATCTTCCACCGGTAAATCATGCTTGAGAATAGGTTGGCGAAGAAAAATTTCCTCAAGCTCATCTCTTTCTTTCCTAAAAGCTTCACTTTCACTATTCTCCAAATGTTGCTGCAAAGGATTATTAGGAACAAGAACAATAGATGCACACTGCTCCATTTTAAAATCATTACTAGGCAAGTCAACTTTATAAGGAGTTTTGGTAAATTTAGAAAAGTTAAATTCATAAGGTTCACCAGCAAATCTAGTCAAAATTTTCTCTTTCTTACAATCTATAATAGCTCCACAAGTATTTAGAAAAGGTCTACCAAAAATGATAGGACAATGATCACTAGCAGCAGAACCAAGTACCAAAAAGTCAGCAGGATATTTAATCTTACCACATAGAACTTCCACATCTCGAACAATACCAATTGGAGAAATAGTTTCTCTATTAGCCAAATGAATAACCACATCAATATCTTCAAGTTCACAAGAACCAATTTCATGCATAATCTCCGTGTAAAGCTCATAAGGAATAGCACTAACACTTGCACCAATATCACATAAACCATAATAGCAATGATCACCAATTCTAACAGATAGCATAGGAACACTAACTTGTTTGGATTTATTAGGATGTGAAACAATATTAGAAGCATCTTCACAGAAAATAATATGACCATCCTCCACATTTTCAGTCACAAGATCTTTAACTATAGCAACAGCAGGTTCAATTTTAATTTGTTCTTCAGGTTCTTTAGGTTTCTTTTCACTTTTATTAACCGCACTAGATATGACAGAGTACTCCTTCATTTTAGCAGGGAAAGGAGTTTTTTCAATATAAGCTTCAGGAATAACATTATCAACAGTTTCAACCACTACACATTTGTTTACAGATGAATCAATTTTATCTTTATACGGTTCATGATACTTATCAAAATTCTTCTTAGGCAGTTCATAATGAGAGGCAAAAGCTTTATAAAGATTTGCAACAACTTGGGAATCAAGACCATATGTAGCACTCATATTACGGAATTTATCAGTATCCATAAAAGCTTCAATGCATTTATAATCATAAGTTATACCTGATTCTCTATCTTTGTCGTTCTCCCATCCTTCAGTATTTTCTTGGATCCGATCAAGAAGGTCCCTTTTAAACTCTTCATTCTTGCGTGTAAATGATCCAGAACAAGAAGTATCCAGCAAGGTCTTGTCTTGAAAAGAAAGTCTTGCATAGAAATTATCAATAATAACATTACCAGGAAGCTCATGAATGGGGCATTTGAGCATTAAAGACTTCAATCTCCCCCAAGCTTGGGCAATACTCTCTCCATCATGAGGCCAAAAATTATATATGCGGTTCCGATCTTTGTGAATTTCACTTGGAGGATAAAATTTGGAATAAAATAAAGGCACAATGTCCTCCCAATCAATAGAATCACCATTCTTCAGCAATTTATACCAATGCGCCGCTTTACCAGACAGCGATATAGTGAATAGTTTCTTCCTAACTTCATTCATAGAAATACCTGCACATTTGAATAAACCGCATAATTCATGCAAAAACAGTAAATGATCACCAGGATGGACAGTTCCATCCCCTTCATAGCGGTTATCCATAACACGTTCAATAATTTTCATAGGTATTTTATATGGTACTACTTCCTCACCTGGCGCTTCATCCACTACCGTTGCAGTAGTAGTAGATTTCCCAAATAGAAATTGAAGAGAGGATCTCTCCATAATGATTTATAGCAGCAGGCAGAAATAAAATCAGCACAAACAGTAAATTTCCTTACCAATTCCGCTTACCAATAGCGCTTCACTCCCCGGCAACGGCGCCAGAAAATAGTCTTGATGACCCACAAGTATAGGGGGTGTATCGTAGTATCTTCGATAAGTAAGAATGTCGATCCCAACGAGGAGCAGAAGGTGTTGACAGCAGTTTCGATGAAGGATTCACTGTAAATGCACAGACAAGTATTCAGGGGGTTTTGATATTGCAGATAAATAAAGTACAAGTAAGTAAAATGCGAGAGAAATAATTGCAGCGAGTGGCCCAATCCTTTTTAGCACAAAGGACAAGCCGGTTTGTTTACTTATAATGACCAAACGTTCCTGAGGACACACGGGGATTTTAGTCTAGTACTTTCGCTTCATGTGGTTTAATAATCTTCATTGTTTTGATAAGTGTTGTGTGGGTGAACCTATGCTAATGCACCGCCCTTCCTAGGACTAATACATACTTGTGATTATACCCCTTGCAAGCATCCGCAACTACAAGAAAGTAATTAAGATAAATCTAACCACAGCCTTAAACTCTGAGATCCTGCGATCCCTCCTGCATCGATATACTAACGGGGGCTCAGGTTTCTGTCACTCCGGCAACCCCGCAATTAGCAACCGAATACAAGATGCACTCCCCTAGGCCCATAAATGGTGAAGTGTCGTGTAGTCGACGTTCACACGACACCACTAGAAGAATGACACCACAACTTAAATATCATAACATTGAATATTACTCAACCATAATTCACTACTAGCATTTAGACTTCACCCATGTCCTCAAGAACTAAACGAACTACTCACGAGACATCATATGGAATACAATCAGAGGTGATATGATGATGAATAACAATCTGAACATAAACCTTGGTTCAATGGTTTCACTCAATAGCATCTACAACAAGTATAGAATAACACCGGGAGAGTTTCCCCTATCAAACAATCAAGATTTAACCCGAATTGCTACAGCGGTGACGAGGTGCAGCGGTGGTGATGGCGGTGTAGATGGTGGAGATGATGATGATGATGATGATGATGATGTCCCGCTCGATGACGATGGCGATGGCGTCGATTTCCCCCTCCGGGAGGGAATTTCCCCGGCGGATTCCTGCCCGCCGGAGAGCTCTTTTCTCTCTGGTGTTCTCCGCCCCGCAGAGGCGGCTGTAACCCTTCGTGAGGTCCTCTCTGTGGCTTAGGTTTTCGGGACGAAGGAGTACGCGAAGAAAAGGAGGCGAAAGGGGCTGTGGGGCCCCCAGAGCACAGGGTGGCGCGGCCAGGCCTTGGGCCGCGCCGCCCTGTGGTCTGGGCCCACAGTGGCTCCTCTCTGCTCCCCCTTTTGGCTCCCTCCGTCATCTGGAAAAATAGGAATTTACGTGAAATTCCCTTCCACAGTTGATCTTCCGAAATATTGCGTTCTGACGGTGCTTTTTCCAGCAGAATCCTGGCTCCGGTGCTTGATCCTCCAATGATGATGAAACATGCAAAATAGATGAAATAACATAAGTATTGTGTCCCAATATGAAATATATCAATGAATAACAGCAAATTATGATACAAAATAGTGATGCAAATTGGACGTATCAACTCATATCACCTCTGATCATGTTCCATATGATGTCTTGTGAGTAGTTCGTTTAGTTCTTGAGGACATGGGTGAAGTCTAAATGTTAGTAGTGAACTATGTTGAGTAATATTTAATGGTTTGATATTTAAGTTGTGGTGTTATTCTTCTAGTGGTGTCATGTGAACGTCGACTACATGATACTTCACCTTTATGGGCCTAGGGGAGTACATCTTGTATTCGTTTGCTAATTGTGGGGTTGCCGGAGTGACAGCAACCTGAACCCCCGTTGGTATATCGATGCATGAGGGATAGCAGGATCTCAGAGTTTAAGGCTGTGGTTAGATTTATCTTAATTACTTTCTTGTATTTGCGGATGCTTGCAAGGGGTATAATCACAAGTATGTATTATTCCTAGGAAGGGCGGTGCATTAGCATAGGTTCACCCACACAACACTTATCAAAACAATGAAGATTAATCAACTATATGAAGCGAAAGCACTAGACTAAATTCCCGTGTGTCCTCAAGAACGTTTGGTCATTATAAGTAAACAAACCGGCTTGTCCTTTGTGCTAAAAAGGATTGGGCCACTCGCTGCAATTATTACTCTCGCATTTTACTTACTTGTACTTTATTTATCTGCTATATCAAAACCCCCTGAAAACTTGTCTGTGAGCATTTACAGTGAATCCTTCATCGAAACTGCTTGTCAACACCTTCTGCTCCTCGTTGGGTTCGACACTCTTATTTATCGAAAGTACTACGATACACCCCCTATACTTGTGGGTCATCAAGACTATTTTCTGGCGCCGTTGCCGGGGAGTGAAGCGCTATTGGTAAGTGGAATTGGTAAGGAAAACTTTTACTGTACGTGCTGATTTTGTTTCTGCCTGCTGCTATAAGTCATTATGGAGAGATCCTCTCTTGAATTTCTATTTGGGAAATCTACTACTACTGCAAAGGTAGTGGATGAGGCGCCAGGTGAGGAAGTAATTCCATATAAAATACCTATGAAAATTATTGAACGTGTTGTGGATAACCGCTATGAAGGGGATGGAACTGTTCATCCTGGAGATCATTTACTGTTTTTACATGAATTATGCGGGTTATTCAAGTGTGCAGGTATTTCAATGGATGAAGTTAGGAAGAAATTATTCGCTATGTCGTTGTCTGGTAAAGCGGCGCATTGGTATAAACTGCTGAAGGATGGGCATTCTCTTGATTGGAAGGATATTGTGCCTCTATTTTATTCTAAATTCTATCCTCCAAGTGAAATTCACAAAGACCGAAACCGCATATATAATTTCTGGCCTCATGATGGAGAGAGTATTGCCCAAGCATGGGGGAGATTGAAGTCTTTAATGCTCAAATGCCCCATTCATGAGCTTCCTGGTAATATCATCGTTGATAATTTCTATGCAAGACTTTCTTTTCAAGATAAAACCTTGCTGGATACTACTTGTTCTGGATCATTCACACGCAATAAAGAAGAGTTTAAATGGGACCTTCTTGATCGGATCCAGAAAATACTGAAGGATGGGAGAATGACAAAGGTAGAGTGTCAGGTATAAATTATGATTATGAATGCATTGAAACTTTTATGGATACTGATAAATTTCGTAATATGAGTGCTACATATGGTCTTGACTCTCAAGTTGTTGCAAATTTTTATAAAGCTTTTGCCTCTCATTTTGAATTGCCTAGGAAGAATTTTGATAAGTATCATGAACCTTACAAAGATAAAACTGATTCACCTATAGGTAAATGTGTTGAAATTAAAACTGTTGATCATATTCTTCCTGAAGCTTATATTGAAAAAACTCCTTTTCCTGCTAAAATGAAGGAGTATTCTGTTATAACTAGTGCGGTTAATAAAAGTGCAAAGAAACCTATAGAACCTGAAGAGCAAATAAAGGTTGAACCTGCTATTGCAATAGTTAAAGATCTTGTGACTGAAAATGTAGAAGATGGTCATATCATTTTCTGTGAAGATGCTTCTAATATTGTTTCGCATCCTAATAAGTCTAGGAAAGCCAGTGTTCCTATGCTCTCTGTTAGAATTGGTGATCATTGTTATTATGGTTTATGCGACATTGGTGCAAGTATTAGTGCCATTCCTTATGAGCTTTACACGGAAATCATGCATGAAATTGGTTCTTGTGAACTTGAAGATATTGATGTGGTTATTCGGCTAGCTAATAGAGAAACTATCTCTCCTATTGGTATTGTTCGAGATGTGGAAGTTCTATGTGGTAAGATTAAATATCCTGCTGACTTTTTGGTACTTGGTTCTGCTGCTAGTAAGTCTTGTCCTATTATTTTTGGTAGACCTTTTCTAAATACTTGTGGAGCTGTTATAGATTGCAAGAAGGAGAAAATTGTTACTAAATTTGCTGGTGAATCTTATGAGTTTAACTTCTCTAAATTTGCCAAAACTCCTTATAAAGCTGATTTGCCTAATAATGATTTTAGAGTTGAACAGTGTGCATCTATTGCTCTTGCTCCTAATAATCCTTTGCAGCAACATTTGGAGGATAGTGAGAGTGAAGTTTTTAGGGAAGAAAGGGATGAGCTTGATGAAATTTTCCTTCGTCAACCCATTCTTAAACATGACTTACCGGTTGAAGATCTAGGTGTAACACCACCACCAAAGGAAGATCCTGTATTTGATTTGAAACCATTACCTGATAATCTTAAGTATGCTTATATTGATGATAAGAAAACATATCCTGTTATTATTAGTGCTAAGCTTTCAGATTTTGAGGAAGAAAGATTATTGGAAATATTGAAGAAACACCGAGGAGCTATTGGCTACACTCTTGATGACTTGAAGGGGATTTCTCCCTCTATTTGCCAACATGCCATCAACATGGAAGATGATGCAAAACCTGTTGTTGAACATCAGCGTCGTCTAATTCCTAAGATGAAGGATGTGGTAAGGAATGAGGTATTAAAACTTCTTGAAGCTGGTATTATATATCCTATTGCTGATAGTAGATGGGTTAGTCCTGTGCATTGTGTTCCTAAGAAAGGAGGAATAACTGTTGTACCTAATGATAATGATGAGCTCATTCCTCAAAGAGTAGTTGTAGGGTATAGAATGTGCATTGATTATCGAAAAGTTAATAAAGTTACTAAGAAAGATCATTACCCTTTACCTTTTATTGATCAAATGTTAGAAAGGTTGTCTAAAAATACTCATTTTTGCTTTCTTGATGGTTATTCTGGGTTTTCACAAATTGCTGTTAAAACTAAAGATCAAGAGAAAACCACTTTCACTTGTCCCTATGGAACTTATGCTTATAGGCGTATGCCTTTTGGTTTATGTAATGCTCCTGCTACTTTTCAAAGATGCATGTCTGCTATTTTTCATGGTTTTTGTGAAAAGATTGTAGAGGTATTCATGGATGATTTTTCTGTCTATGGGAATTCTTTTGATAATTGCTTGCGAAACCTTGATAAAGTTTTGCAGAGATGTGAAGAAACTAACCTTGTTCTTAATTGGGAGAAATGCCACTTTATGGTTAATGAAGGAATTGTATTGGGACATAAAATTTCTGAGAGAGGTATTGAAGTTGATAGAGCTAAAGTTGAAGCAATTGAGAAGATGCCCTATCCGAGGGATGTTAAAGGTATTCGTAGTGTTCTTGGTCATGCTGGGTTTTATAGGAGATTTATTAAAGATTTCTCTAAAATTTCAAAGCCTCTTACTAATCTTCTTCAAAAAGATGTACCTTTTGTTTTTGATGATGATTGTAAGGAAGCTTTTGAAACTCTAAAGAAAGCCTTAACAACTGCTCCTGTAGTTGAACCTCCTGATTGGAATTTGCCTTTTGAAATTATGTGTGATGCTAGTGATTTTGCTGTAGGTGCTGTTCTTGGACAGCGAGTAGATAAAAAATTGAATGTTATTCATTATGCTAGTAAGACTCTAGATGCTGCTCAAAGAAATTATGCTACAACTGAAAAAGAGTTATTAGCTGTAGTTTTTGCTTGTGACAAGTTTAGACCTTATATTGTTGATTCAAAAGTCACAATTCATACTGATCATGCTGCAATTAGGTACCTTATGGAAAAGAAAGATGCTAAGCCAAGGCTTATTAGATGGGTGCTTCTTTTGCAAGAATTTGATTTACATATTGTAGATAGGAAAGGTGCTGATAATCCTGTTGCTGATAATTTGTCTAGATTGGAAAATATTGCTTATGATCCTGTTCCTGTTAATGATAGTTTTCCAAATGAACAATTGGCTGTAATAAAGGTGAGCTCGCGAGATAGTCCTTGGTATGCTGATTATGCTAACTTTATTGTTTCGAAGTATTTGCCTCCAACCTTTTCAGCTCAGCAAAGGAGGAAATTCTTTTATGATTTGAGACATTATTTTTGGGATGACCCACACTTATATAAAGAAGGAGTGGATGGTATTATGCGAAGATGTGTCCCAGAATATGAACAACAAGAGATATTGAGTAAGTGTCATGGTAGTGTTTATGGAGGACATCACGCTGGAGATAGAACCGCACAAAAGGTTCTACAATCAGGTTTTTATTGGCCAACACTTTTTAAAGATGCAAGGAAGTTTATCTTATCTTGTGATGAATGTCAAAGAGTTGGTAATATCTCTAGACACAATGAAATGCCTATGAATTATACTCTTGTTATTGAACCATTTGATTGTTGGGGATTTGACTTCATGGGTCCTTTCCCTTCTTCAGAAGGTAACACTCATATACTTGTCGTTGTTGATTATGTTACTAAATGGGTGGAAGCCATACCTACAAAAAGTGCTGATGGTGAGACCTCTTTAAAAATGCTTTTAGATGTTATTTTTCCTAGATTTGGAGTACCTAGATATATTATGACTGATGGAGGTTCTCACTTTATTCATGGTGGTTTTAGAAAAACTCTTGCTAGATATGGTATTAATCATAGAATTGCTTCAGCTTATCATCCTCAAACTAGTGGGCAAGTAGAATTATCAAATAGAGAAATTAAATCTATTTTGGGAAAGACTGTTAATAAATCTAGAAAGAATTGGGCTAGTAAGTTAAAGGAAGCATTGTGGGCTTATAGAACTGCTTATAAAAATCCTATGGGAATGTCTCCTTATAAAATGGTTTATGGAAAAGCTTGTCATTTACCTTTAGAATTAGAGCACAAAGCTTATTGGGCTGTAAGAGAACTTAATAAAGATTTTAAACTTGCCGGTAAGAAAAGGTTGCTACAATTGAGTTCTTTAGATGAATGGAGAAGTGAAGCTTATGAAAATGCTAAACTTTTTAAGGAGAAAGTTAAGAAATGGCATGATAGAAGAATTATTAAAAGAGAATTTAATGTTGGAGATAAAGTCCTATTGTATCGGTCTCGTCTCAGATTTTTTGCAGGAAAATTACTCTCAAAATGGGAAGGACCATATGTCATTGAGGAGGTGTATCGTTCAGGAGCAATAAAAATTGCCTCGCTGAAAGATGATGCTACACAAGTGGTGAATGGACAAAGACTCAAGCATTATATTTCTGGAGATTCTTATAATGAAGATGTTGATGTTATTCAAGTGGTGACTCCGGAAGCTTTCATCAAAGACCAAATTGACAGTTCTGCAGAGTTCGACTTTGAATAGGTAACAGTTTTAGTAATAAAAAGTTCGTGTTTAACCTTCCGAACAATACTTTTGCTATTTTCGGAAAATATGAAAAATTACGATATCGAAACGGAGAGGAGGAGACGCACGAGGGCGTGCCCCCGGCCCCTCGGCGTCCCGTTTCCACTCGTTTTCGGCCTGGTACTTTCCTTTTGTCGTGAAAATATTTGCTATATAATCCCCCGGATCCCCAGAGGTCCGTATATCGTTTTCTCGTCGTGTTTTGTTTCGAGCTGTTTTCTGCCAGGATCTGTTTTTGATCTAGAAGCACCATGGTCTCCAACAACAAGGACAAGGGACCTTTGGAGGAAGATATTCAAGACCCGATTTGAAGGAAGAAGTCGAGAGCGAGGATGAAGGAGAAGTGGAGGAAGTTCCGCGAGTATACCCGCGTGCCACCGTCGCAAGCATCGGCGTGGTAGCAAATTTTTCAGACGTCCATTCTAACTAGGGTCTCCTAAGGTCAAACAATGGCTCTGATACCAACTTGTCAACACCCGGATTTTTAAGTCCGGATGCCTATTATGTCATTCATCGCAATCCCAGGAATATTGTTGTTGCGAGACATAACAGTTGATATCATAAGTCATCATTCATTACAAACCATCATTGTCTTACAAAAGGGGATCACATGATCCAATATTACACAAATAGTTGATCTATTGATCAACGAACAACATAGTAGCGGAAGCGTAATAGAAGTGGACTATCTAGTTCCACAGGCCAACGCTTGACGTTAGGCGACTCCTAGTTGTTGTAGACGTCCTGCTGGCCGTCATCCTCATATTGCTGCTCCTCTTCATATTCTGGCCATTTGAATAGCCAGGGACACAGCCGTGAGTACTTTAAAGTACTCGCAAACTAATACTATTGTAATTACTATCAATTTTAGTAAGGGGGTGCTAAGCTCTAGTTTTATTTGCATAAAGCCAATTTTAGTTCATAAGCATTTCATAAAGACTAATCATATGTTAACTAACTCAAGTGGGAACATTAGTGTCATTCCCACAACTCAGTTGTGTTTCAAAATTCAAGTCAGCACTTCGTATTCAACCATCATTTTCAAGAAGAGATCTAATGACGGAACAATATGGCCTTTCCAATTGTCCGTAACCGTGGACACGGCTATTCGAATAGTTTTACACTCTGCAGAGGTTGCACACTTGTGCCACAACATTTGATTACATCCGTCGGAATAACTCTGAATAATCATAACTCAGTACGCGGATCATCAACCCTAACCTTTCACTTATACATCCTAGTATAGGCACCTCTCCCCATGAGCTTGGCCTCCCAGTGAAGACAAACCGTCAGCCTGGGAACTGCACAGGGCTTGGGCCGGACAATTCACCTCATTCACGTCATTTCACATCATTTCACATTTAACGGAGGCAGCCTCGGCATAACCCCTATGACGCTTGTTTAGAGGGAACCCATACTAAGACATATAAACTTCTAGTTAGACCCTACCCATAATCAGGTATTGTGGGGGTACTTGTAAATTGGAATGGTATCGCATCCGAACCCAACCATCAGTTTTTGTAAATTCACCAAGTCATTCATTTCATTCAAGTCATATTCACCTTCAAATCCTTCAAAGTCATTTCATTTCACAATGTTCCCATCTAGAGTAGTCAATTTTATTCATTTAGCACTAGCCACTAGTCATGAGGGGTGCTAACTAGCTTTGATTGCCTAGGCTAACTTTGATGATCTTGTTCTACTCTAGACCAAGTGAATCATGAATCAAAAGTACTTTGATAAAATAAAGCAATAAAACTTGTAAGTAAAAGTTGGTAAAACTTGGGATGGGCTTAGTAAACATAAAGTAAAATGTGGGGTGCTTTGCTCTGTGGAGCTTTGCACATTGCAAGAATATTAGCTTGCCTTGAGTGGTGTCAAAGTGGTCTTCTTCTCCTTGGAAGTAGACCTCCTCCTCCTCGGTGTTCCTCGGTACTAGCGTCTAAATACGAATATAATACACACAATCACCACACAAAGCTTAAGTACTAGACTAAGCACACACATGAATCACTCCTACTAAGCTATCATCACAACATGTTTATTATGTGAGTTGATTTTGTTTTATTCTTAAGAAAAATAATTTCCTCTCATTACAAATATTAATTAGGGTTTCTATTTAATTCTTGAGAGAAATAATTTCCTCTCATTGAATCTTATTAAGATTTAATTTCCTCAATTAATAGCATATGACCTAGGTTGACCAAAGTCAACCTCTTCATAATTATCAATTAAAAAAACTGATTTAAATGAGGTGATGCACCTCATGCATTTTAATAACACATGGTAATGATTTAATATCATCAACTAATTCAATATGAGTTTTAATTGACCATGGTCTCTACCTCATGTTGACTTAGTTGAGACAAGATTTAAATGAGAGTGAAGCTCTCATGCATTTTAATAAATGATGTTGCATATTAAAATGAACTAGAAATAGCCATATGGCCAATTTTTAAATTAAGTCATGATCATACAAACAACTATGTAATATTTTCACAGATTCAGATAGACAATGTGAAATATGATTTTTGAGAGTTGGTTTCAACTTAAAAGCATTTTTATTCAATTTTTAATAATTAATTGAAGTGGAAAAAGGTCCTGCCTTGTTTATTTTGTCACATTAATTCTACAAATCATCTAGAGTTGAGACCAGTGTAGTTTTGTAGGTAATTTAACAAGGTTTCCAAATATATAAAATTTATCAGATTTGGTTTGGTGGATTTTATCCTATTTAATTTTGAAAACAGCATCTGAGAAATTTCCTATTTGAATTAATGGGCTTAGGCGGGAAAAGAAAATGGGCTGCACAGGGGGAGAAGAGATGGGCCGGCCTAGTAGTGCATCCAGCGCAACGGGCTGCCTGACGAGTGGGGGCCACCCGTCAGTGTGTTTTAAAACACCGAATCGGTATGGGGAGTGTGAGCTGTAGGATTAGAACAAGATCGAACGGACGGCAAGCGTCGTCGTCTCCGACGAGAAGTGTCCACTGGCGCGGCGAGGCTAGGGCGTCGACGTTCACCGGCGGCACGGCGAGGGGCGACGTGCGGCGGCGACGTTGTCGAGGTAGAGGAAGCAGATGGAAGCAGCGGCGGCTCCAACGGCAGCCTGAATCGATGGCGCCCTTCTCAGCACCTCCGCGGGCTCCGGTGACCAAATTGACTGGCTACGGTGGTGAATCGAGCAAGGGACGAGGTCGAGCAGGCTGATGCGCGTAGATGTACACGTCCGTTGGTAAACCCAAGAGGAAGGTATGATGCGCACAGTGGCAAGTTTTCCCTCAGAAAGAAACCAAGGTTTATCGAACCAGGAGGAGCCAAGAAGCACGTTGAAGGTTGATGGTGGCGAAATGTAGTGCGGCGCAACACCAGGGATTCCGGCGCCAACGTGGAACCTGCACAACACAACCAAAGTACTTTGCCCCAATGAAACAGTGAGGTTGTCAATCTCACCGGCTTGCTGTAACAAAGGATTAACCGTATTGTGTGGAAGATGATTGTTTGCGAAGAAAACAGTAAAACAAGTATTGCAGTAGATTGTATGCGATGTAAAGAATAGGACCGGGGTCCACAGTTCACTAGAGGTGTCTCTCCCATAAGATAAAAGCATGTTGGGTGAACAAATTACAGTCGGGCAATTGACAAATAGAAAAGGGCATAACAATGCATATACATGATATGATAAATATAGTGAGATTTAATTGGGCATTACGACAAAGTACATAGACCGCCATCCAACTGCATCTATGCCTAAAAAGTCCACCTTCAGGTTATCATCCGAACCCCATCCAGTATTAAGTTGCAAAGCAACAGACAATTGCATTAAGTATGGTGCGTAATGTAATCAACAACTACATCCTTAGACATAGAATCAATGTTTTATCCCTAGTGGCAACAACACAACACAACCTTAGAACTTTCTGTCACTGTCCCAGGTATCAATGAAGGCATGAACCCACTATCGAGCATAAATACTCCCTCTTGGAGTTAAGAGTAAAAACTTGGCCAGAGCCTCTACTAATAACGGAGAGCATGCAAGATCATAAACAACACATAAGTAATAGATTGATAATCACCATAACATAGTATTCTCTATCCATCGGATCCCGACAAACACAACATATAGAATTACAGATAGATGATCTTGATCATGTTAGGCAGCTCACAAGATCCAACAATGAAGCACAATTAGGAGAAGACGACCATCTAGCTACTGCTATGGACCCATAGTCCAGGGGTGAACTACTCACTCATCACTCCGAGGCGATCATGGCGATGAAGAGTCCTCCGGGAGATGAATCCCCTCTCCGGGGTGCCGGAGGCGATCTCCTGAATCCCCCGAGATGGGATTCGCGACGGCGTCTCTGGAAGGTTTTCCGTATCGTGGCTCTCGATCGGGGTTTCGCGACGGAGGCTTAAGTAGGCGAAAGGGCAGGTCAAGGGGCGGCACGAGGGCCCCACACACCAGGGCGGCGCGGGCCCAGCCCCGCCGCGCGGCCCGGCGTGGCGGCGCCGTCGCCCCACTTCGTTATCCTTTCGGTCTTCTGGAAGCTTCGTGCAAAAATAGGACCCCGGGCGTTGATTTCGTCCAATTCCGAGAATATTTCCTTACTAGGATTTCTGAAACCAAAACAGCAAAAAGAATCGTCTTCGCATCTTGTTAATAGGTTAGTTCCGTAAAATGCGTAAATATGACATATAATGTGCATAAAACATGTAGATATCATCAATAATGTAGCATGGAACATAAGAAATTATCGATACGTTGGAGACGTATCAGCATCCCCAAGCTTAGTTCTGCTCGTCCCGAGCAGGTAAAACGATAACAAAGATAATTTCTGAAGTGACATGCCATCATAATCTTGATCATACTATTTGTAAACATATGTAATGAATGCAGCGATCAAAACAATGGTAATGACATGAGTAAACAAATGAATCATAAGGCAAAGACTTTTCATGAATAGTACTTCAAGACAAGCATCAATAAGTCTTGCATAAGAGTTAACTCATAAAGCAATAAATCAAAGTAAAGGTGTTGAAGCAACACAAAGGAAGATTAAGTTTCAGCGGTTGCTTTCAACTTATAACATGTATATCTCATGGATATTGTCAACATAGAGTAATATAACAAGTGCAATATGCAAGTATGTAGGAATCAATGCACAGTTCACACAAGTGTTTGCTTCTTGAGGTGGAGAGAGATAGGTAAACTGACTCAACAATAAAAGTAAAAGAAAGGTCCTTCAAAGAGGAAAGCATCGATTGCTGTATTTGTGCTAGAGCTTTTATTTTGAAAACATGAAACAATTTTGTCAACGGTAGTAATAAAGCATATGAGTTATGTAAATTATATCTTACAAGTTGCAATCCTCATGCATAGTATACTAATAGTGCCCGCAACTTGTCCTACTTAGCTTGGACTACCGGATCTTCGCAATACACATGTTTCAACCAAGTGTCACAAAGGGGTACCTCCATGCCGCCTGTACAAAGGTCTAAGGAGAAAGCTCGCATTTTGGATTTCTCGCTTTTGATTATTCTCAACTTAGACATCCATACCGGGACAACATGGACAACAGATAATGGACTCCTCTTTAATGCATAAGCATGTGACAACAATTATTATTCTCATATGAGATTGAGGATATATGTCCAAAACTGAAACTTCCACCATGATTCATGGCTTTAGTTAGCGGCCCAATGTTCTTCTCTAACAATATGCATGCTCCAACCATTAAGGTGGTAGATCTCTCTTACTTCAGACAAGACGGACATGCATAGCAACTCACATGATATTCAACAAAGAATAGTTGATGGCGTCCCCAGAAGCATGGTTATCGCACAACAAGCAACTTAATAAGAGATAAAGTGCATAAGTACATATTCAATACTACGATAGTTTTTAAGGCTATTTTGTCCCATGAGCTATATATTGCAAAGGTGAATGATGGAATTTTAAAGGTAGCACTCAAGCAATTTACTTTGGAATGGTGGAGAAATACCATGTAGTAGGTAGGTATGGTGGACACAAATGGCATAGTGGTTGGCTCAAGGATTTTGGATGCATGAGAAGTATTCCCTCTCGATACAAGGTTTAGGCTAGCAAGGTTATTTGAAGCAAACTCAAGGATGAACCGGTGCAGCAAAACTCACATAAAAGACATATTGTAAACATTATAAGACTCTACACCGTCTTCCTTGTTGTTCAAAACTCAATACTAGAATTATCTAGACCTTAGAGAGACCAAATATGCAAACCAAATTTTAGCAAGCTCTATGTATTTCTTCATTAATGGGTGCAAAGTATATGATGCAAGAGCTTAAACATGAGCACAACAATTGCCAAGTATCACATTATCCAAGACATTTTAGAATTACTACATGTAGCATTTTCCAATTCCAACCATATAACAATTTAACGAAGAAGAAACTTCGCCTTGAACATTATGAGTAAAGCCTAAGGACATATTTGTCCATATGCAACAGCGGAGCGTGTCTCTCTCCCACAAAGTGAATGCTAGGATCCATTTTATTCAAACAAAAACAAAAACAAAACAAACCGACGCTCCAAGCAAAGAACACAAGATGTGACTGAATAAAAATATAGTTTCAGGGGAGGAACCTGATGATGTTGTCGATGAAGAAGGGGATGCCTTGGGCATCCCCAAGCTTAGACGCTTGAGTCTTCTTAAAATATGCAGGGGTGAACCACGGGGCATCCCCAAGCTTAGAGCTTTCACTCCTCTTGATCATAGTATATCATACTCCTCTCTTGACCCTTGAAAACTTCTTTCACACCAAACTTCAAGCAAACTCATTAGAGGGTTAGTGCACAATTAATAATTCACATATTCAGAGGTGACACAATCATTCTTAACACTTCTGGACATTGCACAAAGCTACTGGACATTAATGGATCAAAGAAATTCATCCAACATAGCAAATACGGCAATGCGAAATAAAAGGCAGAATCTGTCAAAAACAGAACAGTTCGTAAAGACGAATTTTAAAATGGCACCAGACTTGCTCAAATGGAAAAACTCAAAACTAATGAAAGTTGCGTACATATCTGAGGATCACGCTCGTAAATTGGCAGATTTTTTCGAATTTTCTACAGAGACTTGTGCCAGAATTCGTGACAGACAGCAATGCTGTTTCTGCGCAGCGATCCCAAATATAACATCAACTTTAACATAGAAACTTTACTTGGCACAAAAACATGATAAGGAGAGGTTGCTACAGTAGTAAACAACTTCCAAGACTCAAATATAAAACAAAGTGCTGTAGTAAAAACATGGGTTGTCTCCCATAAGCGCTTTTCTTTAACGCCTTTCAGCTAGGCGCAGAAAGTGTAAATCAAGTAACATCAAGAGTAGAAGCATCAACATTATTATTTTTCATGCAAACACAACTTGTTGCAGAGGGTACTTTAGGTGCTCCATTATCTAAATTTTCTATGGTGGTGCTAGGGGTTTTAGCAATTTTAGGCCTATAATAATTCTTTTGTTTAGGCACTTTAGAGGCATACATGAATTTTTGCTCTTTACCCACATAAGCTTTCTCATTATACTTGAGGGAAGAAAAGGTTGAACCCAAGGTTCCCATAGCTTTTTCAAGTTCATCAATCCTATTGGTTTGATTATCATGGACAACACAAGTTCCTAGGACACTAATTCTTTCATCAATTCCTCCTAGGGATTTATCAAGTTCATCAGTTTTATCCAATAACATTTCCAATTTAGTTTCAATACTTGGAAAATTTTTCTCTATGGTTTCCAATTTTTTCATAACATCCTCAAGAGAGATTTCAATTTTAACTTCATTAACAGGTGGTATTCCAACTAGACTCTCAATGATGCAACTAGCTTCTAAAGCGGGAGTACCTAGGAAATTACCTCCCGAAAGAGTATCAAGAACATACCTATTCCAACTAGATAAACCAACATAAAAGTTCCTAAGAAGGATAGTGGTGGAGTGTTTCTTAATGCACCTATGATGAGCATTACTAATTCTATACCAAGCATCTTTAAAACTTTCTCCACCTTGTTGCTTAAAAGAACGAACTTCAACTTCAGGATTACTCATTTTAGTAGCAATAAAGTAAACTAGGCAAACAAAGTAAAGACAAGTAACTAATTTTTTGTGTTTTTGATATAGAGAGCAAGACAATAAATAAAGTAAAACTAGCAACTAATTTTTGTGTGTTTTGTTTAGGTGCAGCAAACAAAGTAGTAAATAAAATAAAGCAAGACAAAAACAAAGTAAAGAGATTGCGATGTGGAGACTCCCCTTGCAGCGTGTCTTGATCTCCCCGCAACGGCGCCGAAAAAGTGCTTGATGCGCGTAGATGTACACGTCCGTTGGGAACCCCAAGAGGAAGGTATGATGCGCACAGCTGCAAGTTTTCCCTCAGAAAGAAACCAAGGTTTATCGAACCAGGAGGAGCCAAGAAGCACGTTGAAGGTTGATGGTGGCGAAATGTATGCGGCGCAACACCAGGGATTCCGGCGCCAACGTGGAACCTGCACAACACAACCAAAGTACTTTGCCCCAACGAAACAGTGAGGTTGTCAATCTCACCGGCTTGCTGTAACAAAGGATTAACCGTATTGTGTGGAAGATGATTGTTTGCGAAGAAAACAGTAAAACAAGTATTGCAGTAGATTGTATGCGATGTAAAGAATAGGACCGGGGTCCACAGTTCACTAGAGGTGTCTCTCCCATAAGATAAAAGCATGTTGGGTGAACAAATTACAATCGGGCAATTGACAAATAGAAAAGGGCATAACAATGCATATACATGATATGATAAATATAGTGAGATTTAATTGGGCATTACGACAAAGTACATAGACCGCCATCCAACTGCATCTATGCCTAAAAAGCCCACCTTCAGGTTATCATCCGAACCCCATCCAGTATTAAGTTGCAAAGCAACAGACAATTGCATTAAGTATGGTGCGTAATGTAATCAACAACTACATCCTTAGACATAGAATCAATGTTTTATCCCTAGTGGCAACAGCACAACACAACCTTAGAACTTTCTGTCACTGTCCCAGGTATCAATGAAGGCATGAACCCACTATCGAGCATAAATACTCCTCTTGGAGTTAAGAGTAAAAACTTGGCCAGAGCCTCTACTAATAACGGAGAGCATGCAAGATCATAAACAACACATAAGTAATAGATTGATAATCACCATAACATAGTATTCTCTATCCATCGGATCCCGACAAACACAACATATAGAATTACAGATAGATGATCTTGATCATGTTAGGCAGCTCACAAGATCCAACAATGAAGCACAATTAGGAGAAGACGACCATCTAGCTACTGCTATGGACCCATAGTCCAGGGGTGAACTACTCACTCATCACTCCGGAGGCGATCATGGCGATGAAGAGTCCTCCGGGAGATGAATCCCCTCTCCGGCAGGGTGCCGGAGGCGATCTCCTGAATCCCCCGAAATGGGATTCGCGGCGGCGGCGTCTGGAAGGTTTTCCGTATCGTGGCTCTCACTGGGGGTTTCGCGCGGAGGCTTTAAGTAGGCGAAAGGGCAAGTCAAGGGGCGGCACGAGGGCCCCACACACCAGGGCGGCGCGGGCCCAGCCCTGGCCGCGCGGCCCTGGCGTGGCGGCGCCTCGTCGCCCCACTTCGTTATCCTTTCGGTCTTCTGGAAGCTTCGTCCAAAAATAGGACCCTGGGCGTTGATTTCGTCCAATTCCGAGAATATTTCCTTACTAGGATTTCTGAAACCAAAAACAGCAACTGGCTCTTCGGCATCTTGTTAATAGGTTAGTTCCAGAAAATGCGTAAATACGACATATAATGTGCATAAAACATGTAGATATCATCAATAATGTAGCATGGAACATAAGAAATTATCAATACGTTGGAGACGTATCACAGGCTCAGTGAGATGAGGGAGGAGTGGTGGTGTGCTTGGATTGAGGAGGGAGGCCCTCCTTTTATAGCGGCGAGGCGAGGCCGTGGGGCTGCGATCAGGTCACCGTCGACGACGCGGCTACATGGGCGGTGGTGGACTGGCGATGACGCAGGCGTGCAGGTGATGTCCTGGCGGTGGCGTAGCGCGTGATTGCGGTGAAAACAAGGGCCGGTGGCGCTCGTCATCGTCCCGCCCCGGGCGTCCGTGGCGGATGGCGTCGGCCATGGCGTCGTGCACAGGTTCCCGCGGGCAGGTGAGGGTGTCCGGTCGTCTCCCGCGTCGTGCGCAGCGGCCGGCGAAGGGAGAGCGAGTGGTGGCGTGAGGCGTTGGGGCGACGTCCTGCGCGCGTGCTGCGGCGACGCCGCGGCTTCGTGGCACGACACACCGGGGCGCGCGTTCAGGCGCCTGCGGTGCACCAACGCGTCGACCACCGTGTCTGGCACGCTCAGGTGAGTGAGGGGAAGTGAATTGACAAGGTTGTGCACGTTGGAGTGCATCAGAGAGAGGGGGAGCAAGGGCATGTCCATGCCATGCCACGGCATGGATGAGCTAGGTCCATTTGATTATGATTGCATGTACCATTCTTTTGTCTATTGTGCTTGGCAAGGTTCAGAGAGGTCAATGGAGTACATTTGATGAGCAAAGCATGATGGTTTAGGCTATGGCCTGCTGGTTATTGGAGTGTGTTGGTTTTACAGATTTGTGCATGCCACCTATTCGACACAATGGCCGCAAGAACAATATTTTCGAATTTTTGAATGAATTTTGGTGGGTTGCAATCATATATTATTTGCAGTAGAATGGTGGTGGTGGTCAAATTTGAAGTGGTTTGCAAAAATTTAAAATGGGGATGATCTTAACTTTTCTTTATGGTTGCAACTTTGCTTGATCACCATTTAAAATGGAGCAAGAATTTGCAGGGGTCGTTTCGGGAAAAGTTGTTCACCTTGATGTTTTCATGGATGAGGTGCAAAGGGTTGGCACAGTTTAGTTTAGAAATCTTTCAAAACAGAGGCTCAAAGAGGGCATCAGGCTAAGATTTGCCAAATTGACCATTAGTGCATGTGAGCTCATATTTCATTCAAATTTGATTTGATTTGAGTTTCTTTGATACCAATAGTGGTAAATAGTGTTTAGTATCCATTTACAACTAATGGTGCAAGGCAAAATGGCCTAGGTTAAGTATTTGCAAACTTGGCCAAATTCATATGTGAGTGTATGTGGCATTTTTCTTATTTCTTTCTTCTTCTATTTTTCTTTTGCTTTGCTTGATCAAGTGATCATGGGATTAGGGTTTTGGCACATTTGCATACACACAAACAATCATCATGTCAAAATGCACACTTAACACTAAAATGAAATATGAGTATATGCCTAGCACTTGTGTTGTGAAAAAGTTTTTGTTAGTTCTCAATTTTGTGTTTTGGAAACTCTCTCTTTATCTCTTTATTGAATTTTTGGGATGTTACAATCTCCTCCAGGCATTGAAAACCCTTTCCGCACTCTAATTTATAGTCGTCAAATTGAAAGGACTCCCAAGGCAGTATTGCCTAGTGGTTGGGATATGGATCGTTCTAACACTGCAGGAAGGATGAAACCTGAAGCTGAGGAGTGGGGAAACAACTCTAAGAGTTGGGACTCGCCGTCTGACATACTTATGAACCGCGTTGAGCACAACTCGGAGATGATTCGCAACCTCACCTATGAGATTGATGAGAAAGGAGCTTGTTAAGAAGCTTATCGAGAAGAATTCACCATCACCACCGAAGGAGTAATTCATCACTGTATTGGCATCCCCTTGGTTTGTTCCAAGCTTGGGGGAGTGCCGCGGTATCACATCATCACTATCTTTTACCTTTTTACTATCAAGTAGTGTCATATCATGAGTAGGGAAGTTATTATATAAGATGGTTTGCAGTGTGGAAGTATCTCTCTTAGTTGGTTATCTATGTATCCCTTGGTGTGAGTTATCGTTATGAAATATTAATGAGAAGTCTTATCATTTACTTTTTGCACACCTTATTTTAGTTTGCAATTTCTGTTATATGATTACTCTTGTCATTAGTATTGATATCACTTTGGGAGCATCAAGTAAATCTATTTGGTTTTGGCAAACTTAGCATTGGTCAATAGCAACAACACTTTGAGTTTAAGTAGAAAAGAGGAAATACATGTAGATATGTTGTTTCATTATCTTTCTTTCTTGTTAGCTAATGAGTTTAGTATTCTGAAGTTAAAATTGCTTGTGCTTACAAGGAAGATGCATGATTGTTTCTATCACATGTATATTTGTTTGTTTCCCTCAACTCTTATGCTTGCTAATCAACCTTGCTAGCCAAAGACCTGTACTGAGAGGGAATGCTTCTCATACATCCAAAACCTTAAACCAAACCCATGCCATTTGTGTCCACCATAACTACCTACTATGTGGTATTTTGCGCCACTCCAAGTAAATACTTCATGTGCTACCTTTAAACAATTCAAACTATATTACTCCTTAATTGTGTCAATGTTTTATAGCTCATGAGGAAGTATGTGGTGTTTTATCTTTCAATCTTGTTGGGCGGATTTTCACCAATGGACTAGCGGCACATCCGCTTATCCAATAATTTTGCAAAAAGAGCTGGCAACGGGGTTCCCAGCCCCAATTAATAACTTTCATTAATAATTCTCTTCACATGTTTTGCCCTGATTTATCAGTAAGCAACTTAATTTTGCAATAGACACTCCTCCATGGTATGTGAAATGTTGGAAGGCACCCGAGGATTCGGTTAGCCATGGCTTGTGAAAGCAAAGGTTGTCATCCATAAATAAAACTAAAATACATGTGTAAACAAAAGAGAAGAGGGATGATCTACCTTGTTGGTAGAGATAACGTCCTTCATGGGAGCCGCTCTTGGAAGGTCTGTTTGGCAAGGGGGTTAGAGTGCCCACTACCATTCGTTGACAACAACAAACACCTCTCAAAACCTTACTTTTATGCTCTTTATATGATTTCAAAACTTTAAAAGCTCTAGCACATGATTTAATCCCTGCTTCCCTCTGCGAAGGGCCTATCTTTTACTTTTATGTTGAGTCAGTAAACCTATTTCCCTCTATCTCAAGCAAGCAATTGAGTTGTTGTGATCCAACCATTTATATTATGATCTATTTAATCATGCCTTTTATTCTTCCTTGTTTAGTACAAATTTTACCTGAATGAATATGACTTTGAAGGCTATCAATGATTATGAGGAGATTATTATGATTAAGTATGCTCTGCCATATAAGTTCTAATATAAAGGCTTTGCTTAGAAGATAAGTACAATCTGTTAATAGTTCTTTGACCAAGAACAAAGTTTGCCATAACCAATTATGATTTCCTATGCACCTTTATTTGTGATTTCTCTTTACTTATTTCAAGTTGAGTTATATGAGGAAGATGTTTACTAGAATGTCTTGTGTGAATTAATAAATGTGATGCTTCTTGTCCGTATTTTATTTATCGACTCTTCACTCCATAAACATGTGGTCTTGTTTATCGAGCTCAGTTTCGCTTGGGGACAAGCGAGGTCTAAGCTTGGGGGAGTTGATACGTCCATTTTGCATCACTACTTTATATCATAATTTACTGTTATTCATTGATATATTTCATATTTGGAGATGATACTTATGTTATTTCACTATTTTGCATGTTTCATGATTATTGGAGAATCATTCACCGGAGTCAGGATTCTGCTGGAAAAAGCACCGTCAGAATGCAATATTTCGGAAGATCAACAATTGACGGAAATTACACCGAAGATCTTATTTTTCCAGAAGACGAAGCCAGCCAAAAGGAGGTGCCGAGGAGGGCCGCCATGGGCCCACCTGCTAGCCGCCTTGTGGGGAGGGGGCCCACAGCCCCTCTCGGCCTCCTCTCTTTCGCGTACTTCATCTACCCGAAAACCTAAGGTGCGGGGGAATCGAGAAGAGACACAGCCGCCTCTGCGGGGCGGAAAACACCAGAGAGAAAAGAGCTCTCCGGCGGGCAGGAATCCGCCGGGGAAATTCCCTCCCGGAGGGGGAAATCGACGCCATCGTCACCGTCATCGAGCTGGACTTCATTGGGATCATCATCATCATCATCTCCACCATCGACACCGCCATCTCCACCGCTGCACCTCGTCTCCGCTGTAACATCTAGGGTTGAATCTTGAGTATTTCATAGGGGAAACTCTCCCGGTATTGATTACTACTTGTTATTGATGCTATTGAGTGAAACCATTGGATCAAGGTTTATGTTCAGATTGTTATCCATCATCATATCACCTCTGATTATGTTCCATATGATGTCTTGTGAGTAGTTCGTTTAGTTCTTGAGGACATGGGTGAAGTCTAAATGTTAGTAGTGAACTATGTTGAGTAATATTTAATGGTTTGATATTTAAGTTGTGGTGTTATTCTTCTAGTGGTGTCATGTGAACGTCGACTACATGATACTTCACCTTTATGGGCCTAGGGGAGTACATCTTGTATTCGTTTGCTAATTGTGGGGTTGCCGGAGTGACAGCAACCTGAACCCCCGTTGGTATATCGATGCAGGAGGGATAGCAGGATCTCAGAGTTTAAGGCTGTGGTTAGATTTATCTTAATTACTTTCTTGTATTTGCGGATGCTTGCAAGGGGTATAATCACAAGTATGTATTAGTCCTAGGAAGGGCGGTGCATTAGCATAGGTTCACCCACACAACACTTATCAAAACAATGAAGATTAATCAACTATATGAAGCGAAAGCACTAGACTAAATTCCCGTGTGTCCTCAAGAACGTTTGGTCATTATAAGTAAACAAACCGGCTTGTCCTTTGTGCTAAAAAGGATTGGGCCACTCGCTGCAATTATTACTCTCGCATTTTACTTACCTGTACTTTTATTTATCTGCTATATCAAAACCCCCTGAATACTTGTCTGTGAGCATTTACAGTGAATCCTTCATCGAAACTGCTTGTCAACACCTTCTGCTCCTCGTTGGGTTCGACACTCTTATTTATCAAAAGTACTACGATACACCCCCTATACTTGTGGGTCATCATTCTAGGGTTTATGATCACCTAGGTTCTAGCCAATGGATGAGGTAAACATATATAGGTGATCCTCTCCTTTATTTGGTAAGTAGAGATGAGTTTGAACCTGCTGTTTAATAATGAACTAATGTGAATGTCCTTGACATGGATTCAAGAATTGTAGTTGAAAAGATATACCATGTGAATCATGGTAGGAATATTTATTTAGTAAAAGACATGGAAAAGATAAGTAAAGAATAGTTTCTTAATTAATTGTGTTCTTTGATTTATAGTTGAATAATTATTCATGTGTTGTTGTAAGGAATGTCATGTTGAGATCCTTTATAAGATCTTGTAATTGACCCTTACTTAAGGTGTTGTTTGTTGTAAAGCTAATTCCATTTGATCTAGCCCATAGATCAAATCATCTCTACCCAAAACAAGGTTTTAGCAAAGATCACAGTGAAGTTTATAGCGCTTGACTTGATGATCTACTTCAATTCCAGCAAGTCAAGTGAAACTTCAGTTACTGTGGTAAGTTTTATTTGAAAGCGCGAAAATTCCCCGGATTTTCTATGCATGAATGCAATGCACACTTTGGTGTTCTCTCATTTTGTAGCCTCTAAACCTGGGATATTACAGCCTCTCCCCCTTAAACTGAACTTCGTCCCGAAGTTCGAACGCTCTCATGTTTCGGAATGTGGAACTAACTTGAACAGATCACGATCTTCAAACTCCATGGTGATCTCATTAGATATAATTGATATATCCCTTGTTCGATCCTTCATGAAGTCTTATGATGTCTGGCACTGATACTTTCTTCAATTCTATGATTTCTTCCAACACTCTAAGCTTATAGGCTTACTCTCTTGAAGATTCTTGATTGGGACTTCTTCTTGTGCTGACATCTTTATTTGGGTACTGTTGGTTGACATCTGCCTATTTGAGTAAAATTGGTTTTGTTTTTCCCTTACTACCATAACGAATGTAATGGTACTTCGTAAGGTATTTATAATAGGCATGGTCCTGGTTGTTTAGTCCTACGGCTGGCAGTAGGCCAACACCGTAGAGCCGGGAACAACTAGGGCTGCGGCTGGCCCCAGTCCCTCAGAGCGACGGCCCGCAAAGCCTCCTGGTCGCGCGCCGATGCAAATTGCAAGGGCGTGCCACCTGACCTATACCTGGTCAGGAAGGTGTGGATGATGCCTCGCTTAGTTTCCTGCAGGGCACACACGTACACGTTAAATACGAGCCTCGATCGGCTCTCAGGTTGTCCTGTGAATCGGCTCATGGAGCCGATCCACCCATGATTCGTCCAAGGTGGCCGAATATATGGTGGTCCTGCTTGATCATGATAAAGCATATGAGATCCACGACGATCTGGGGTTTTCACCGCATAATCGGATCATCCTACTCACGATTGGGCCTCGCGCTCACGCACGGTGACCGTAAGCCAGCCCTAGACAAGGCCTAAAAACCAACACTAGGTTGATCCTCGGAACGTCCTGTCTAGGGGCAGCAAACTACACCCTACATGCCGCTGGATCCTCCAACCCTTTGTAAGGCCTAACTATTGCAGATATTAAACTAATCCTTGATGAATCAAGGAGCAATCGTAACGGATCAGATCTACTAAATAACGATCAAGCGGGGTGCCGCCCCTGCACCCATGATGAGGTACAGGGACGGCTAGATGCGCAAGGGTTGCACTACGACAGCATATGATACTAGGAACAATGCTAACCCTAACACATCTATGATAACTACGTTGCTCGCCATCAAAAAGGCTTCAGTACGAGCAACGCATGAACAACTAGGCAGGCTCGTGCTGCCTAGATCGCGAGATGCGATCTAGGCAGCATGGTGCTTACCGGAGGAACCCTCGAGACGAAGGAGTTGGCGATGCGCCGAGATTGGTTTGTGTTGAACGTTGGTTGTTGTTTATTCCATAAACCCTAGGTACATATTTATAGTCCAGGGGACTTTCTAATGTGGGCGTGCACTAAACCGTGCACGAGATAAATTCTAACTTCTACATAACCTACTATAAAGATACACGGGCTAACTAGCCCAAACTTGGTAAACAAGGCCGATTCACGTATTTCTTCCACGTACAATCTTCACGTCCATCTTGATCGCGGCCCACCTCTGACTTGGTCAAATTCTGGTGATAACACATGCCCCCCTGGTTTTGGAAATGACATTTCCAAAATCATTACGCCTTTCCTTCGTCGGGTCATGTCGTGGCAGAGCAGAACCGTCGCAGAGTTCTTCATCATGATAACTTGCCTCCTCAACTTCTCTGCACGATTTGACAGTTTCGGCACCACTTCCTCGGAAACTGCTGTGGCATTGAATTTCTATCATGCCCTCTTTTATTTAACCGCCCCAAACAGTTCCCCTCTGCATCTCCTTCGCATTAGCACCCAAAAACCCTCCTGCGCCACCATGTCCTCTTCCTCCTCTGCCTCATCGGATCTTTCCACCCAGTCCTCTTCGTCTCGCGAGCCGACGCCGGAGCACAACCCGGCGGAGGTCCATGCGGCCAACATCCGCCGTGCCATTGCGGCCGGGGAGGAGTCAGATCATGACTTCTCCATCTGGTCAGAGGACGACAAGTCCCTGACTGATGGGGAGAGCGATCTCCGCTTCCTCGCCGACAAGGAAGCGGTGGAAGAAAGCGAGGATGATCGCTTCCCCTGGGATGGGGCCACCTCCGAGGAGGTGAAGGAGGACGAAGAGGAGGATGACGACGACGACAGCTCCCCCGACGAGCCGCCGGCCAAGCGCCATTGCCCCTGGCCGGGGAACCTGAGTGACTTCGACAGCGACGACGACGGCGACGACGAGGAAGACGAGGACAATGAAGGTCCTGCCGGTGGCCGCTGAGTAGCGACGACGAGCCGGCCGGGAGCAGCGCCGACAGCGGCGATGACGGCGACGACGAGGGCAGCAACGGCCCGTAGATAGGGCCCCTAGCATAGGATCCGTAGAAGTAGGCGGGGCAATGTATCCCCTTTTGAGGGCAATCAGCTCTACTATGTAAGAAATCTCGCCTATTAATGAAGAACTTTTCCCCAATTTGATTTGCCGATTTCTTCTGAGTTCAATTGAGCCGATTCCCTCTTCTACTGACCTTGCCGATTCGTTCCCTTTGCCAATGCATGATGAGCCGATAGCACCGCATCGTCCTTCAAAATTCGCCCTTCCCTTCTTCAACTGATGATTTTCTAAATTTGGCAGAAAATGCAGGATCTTCGGGAAAACCTTTGAACTTTCCCAACCAAACCCAATAATCCTCTTCAATACTCATCATTTGTGAAGAAGGTTGCAATGAAGGACCAGCCGATGGTATCCCAATCGGCTTTTAAACAGAGTAAAACAGAGCATCCACCAGGCCTGCTGCCCCCCGAGCCTTACTCGAGGCGAGACTGTCAAAGAGAATGTGCCAAAGCCGATCCCCTTTCTTCCTGACGGCCGGAACTTGGTTCGGAATCCAAATCGGCTCAAGCAACGGAAGGCACCACCGCTGGCCTGAATTTGGTGAAGACTCGATAAACATCGTATAATGCCGCTAGAGTCGATGTCCATGTATCGGCTTCTTGTATCCTTAAGTCGATGTCTGCTGCATCGGCTGCGCTCAAAATTTTTTAAATTTTTAGGCCGATTTGTGTGTCGGCCCCCATATTTGATAGTATTATCTCATATCCTCGTGTTTTATCCATCTAGGTGCCCCCCGAGCCGATTCTGTCAAGAGAATTGATGGTATCGGCTCTTCAGGTAGTCCTTGTTGGGTCAAACGTTGATCCCAGGCAGAATGGATGGTGAGGATAATTTTGGCCGATCGCTGGAATCGGCCTCCACGTTGCTTGCTCGGTGAAGGTTTTGTAATATCCCTTCAACAGTTTCGGAGGGCCGATCGCAAGGATCAGCCTCGCCACGTTGCTTATTGACGTAGTCTTGCTACTCGCCCAGGCCGGTAGACAAAACCAGCCCAATCTCCGATTTATCACGTTGGTGCGCTTGCTGTTGTCCACCTCGGGTGCATCGTGTGATCGTGGAGCTCTACACTTCGCCGGACGAACGAGCACCATGTTTGTGCCAGCCGATGTTTCATCATCGGCTTTCCTTTGCTTGGGGCGCCACTCTTTTCTTTGCGGCAGTCCCTCCTCATCCAGGGTCCTCTGGACTTTCGCAGCCAAATCAGGTCGTGCCTTCCTCAGCGTATGCAAGTATAACCTTTCGGCTTCCTCCAGACCGCGCAATCGCTGAACCCTGCGCTTTTGTGAATGGCTGAGACCATCAGGGCACCACCTTGGACGGTGGTACCTGTCTTCTTCGTCTTCCCCCTCGTCTTCCGAATCCTCGAGATCTTCCAACAGAGGGGTCTCAGCACGTCTGTTTTGTGGTGGGAGAGGCCCTAGGCGCTCGAATACAGACACGTTGGCTGCCTCCTTCTTTTTCTGGTTGCATTCTGGGCAGTTGCCGATTGTTGGTAATCGGCTCATTCCTGAATCCCAGCAGTGTCTGAAGAAAGGGCAGTCCCAATGCCTGTCCGTATCGTCCTGCTCCCTGGCGTGGCGCTCCTGCCGCTCCTCATCGTGATTATGCCGACGATGTCTTCTGTCGTTTCTGCCAGACGGCCTCTTTCATCATCGTCGCCGTGTCGCCGGCGTTGATCATACCGACTCACGTACTTATTGAGGAGGTGATCAGAGAGGGGTCGTTGATATCTTATGTTCTTAACTTCCCCCTCTGTGACGTAGCGCTTGCCATCTTGACGGAGCCGATCGCATGGAGCGGCCCCCTCTGTGTCCTTGCTCTGAGAGCAGCTGTCCTCATCCCCGTCCTTCTCAGAGCGGTGTCCAAGCTCTACCATGCTGATGTTGGCTGAGAAATCAGGCTGGCACCCTCCGAGGTGGGCAAACTCCACCATGTTGACGGCGGGGAAGGGGTGTGTGTCGACCTTCATGGCATACTGGTTAAAAATTAGTCGCCCATTTTCTATTGCCATCTGGATCTGCTGACGCCACACCCTGCAGTCGTTAGTGGTGTGGGTGAACGTGTTATGCCACTTGCAGTATGGCTTTCCGTTCAGCTCTTGCACCGTGGGAACTTTGTGGCCTTCGGGAATCTTTATATGCTTCTCCGCGAGTAAGAGATCGAAAATCTGCTCGGTTTTCGTCACGTCGAAGTCGAATCCTCTTGGAGGTCCTGGTGGCTTCACCCATTTGCAGGTTACTGGGCCTGCAGCTCGAGTCCACTCAGCCACCGCGACCTCTTGTTCTCCCGTAGCGACTTCATCTTCGCCTGCGTCGACCATGGTAACCACCCGCTTGAACTTGTCCTGGTAGACATCTGGGTGACGCTGTTCATATGCTGACAGCTTCTGTACCATGTGCGCTAGTGACGGGTAGTCCGCTTGGGAGGCCACGTCCTTGATCGATGATGACAGACCCACCACCGCCAACTCGACTGCTTCCTTTTCGCTTACGTGAACCGAATAGCATCGGTTCCTAACGGTCCTGAAGCGCTGGATGTATTCTGACACTGTTTCCCCGCGCTTCTGTCGTACTTGTGCTAGATCGGCAATGCCAGCCTCGGAAGCCTCCGAGTGATATTGCTCATGGAACCGTTCTTCCAGCTGCTTCCAAGTCTGGACTGAGTTCGGTGGCAGCGACGTGTACCACCGAAAGCCGATCCTGTGAGGGACTGTGAGAAGTACCTCACGCGCAGCTCGTCTGACGCTGAGATCATGCCCAGCTGTGCCAAATATCGGCTCACATGCTCGATGGAGCTGGAACCATCTGATCCGCTGAACTTTGTGAAGTCCGGGAGCCGATATTTGGGTGGTAGCGGGATCAATTCGTACTCATTGGGGTACGGCTTGGTATAGCCGATCGCCTTTCTTTTCGGCATCATGCCGAACTGATCTTTCAGGATCGTACAAATCTGATCCGCGGTGATGGCTGCAGGTGCCGAACCCTGAAGGTTCGTCGGAGTGGCGTACTTAACCAGCCATGCTTGTTTTTCTGGTTCTGAGCCAACTGCAGGAGCTGGGCTCGGGAGTTTTGTCGGGGTGGCGTATTTAGCTAGCCACGTTTGCTTCTCAGGGTCTGCCTCCGACGTTCCTCCTGTTGCCCCAGAAGTCCCTGCTATAGCAACCTGGTTCGAGGGTGCCCAGGTGCTGCAGTCTGGCACGTATGCGCATGCGTACCCGTGCGGGATCTCCTTGGGCGCGTCCTGTAGGAATTGGTAGTCACTGGGGTCACCACCAATCTTGTAGACGACATAGGCCGATGAGTTCGGCGCTTCGGGCGCTGCCAACGCGAACGGCAGCGGTGGACGGGACTGGAGTAGCAACTCCCCTTGGTGAGTCCCTAGGGCTGGTCCTGACGGAGAGTACTGATGGCTCATGATCTCCTGGATCACGCGCAGCGCGACGCGCTCCAACGTATTCACCAGGCTCTCAGAATGGCGGTGCAGCGAATGAGCCACCATGAAGTTTATCTCCTGACGCAGCGACCTGGTGCGTTCCTCTGACGGGGTGGACAGGTCCACTCCATCAAGCGCGCCTTCAGGTGTGAACCCCTTCCATCTGATGCCATGGGAGCGGGTCCTGTGGAAAGAGCCGATTAGGTCGGCTTCGAGGACAGCTTTGACCTCGTCATACTTCTTCTTGAGCTCGCCAGAGAGCTCCTCGTACGTGACCGGAGTTTCTTCTGCCACCTCTGATGTAGATGGCATTGTGTTTGATGTTGAAGATGTGTCCCACCGGGCGTGCCAGAATGTGTTGACGTCAGAAACCCACCGGCGGGCAGTGACTGGCCAACACCGTAGAGCCGGGAACAACTAGGGCTGCGGCTGGCCCCAGTCCCTCAGAGCGACGGCCCGCAAAGCCTCCTGGTCGCGCGCCGATGCAAATTGCAAGGGCGTGCCACCTGACCTATACCTGGTCAGGAAGGTGTGGATGATGCCTCGCTTAGTTTCCTGCAGGGCACACACGTACACGTTAAATACGAGCCTCGATCGGCTCTCAGGTTGTCCTGTGAATCGGCTCATGGAGCCGATCCACCCATGATTCGTCCAAGGTGGCCGAATATATGGTGGTCCTGCTTGATCATGATAAAGCATATGAGATCCACGACGATCTGGGGTTTTCACCGCATAATCGGATCATCCTACTCACGATTGGGCCTCGCGCTCACGCACGGTGACCGTAAGCCAGCCCTAGACAAGGCCTAAAAACCAACACTAGGTTGATCCTCGGAACGTCCTGTCTAGGGGCAGCAAACTACACCCTACATGCCGCTGGATCCTCCAACCCTTTGTAAGGCCTAACTATTGCAGATATTAAACTAATCCTTGATGAATCAAGGAGCAATCGTAACGGATCAGATCTACTAAATAACGATCAAGCGGGGTGCCGCCCCTGCACCCATGATGAGGTACAGGGACGGCTAGATGCGCAAGGGTTGCACTACGACAGCATATGATACTAGGAACAATGCTAACCCTAACACATCTATGATAACTACGTTGCTCGCCATCAAAAAGGCTTCAGTACGAGCAACGCATGAACAACTAGGCAGGCTCGTGCTGCCTAGATCGCGAGATGCGATCTAGGCAGCATGGTGCTTACCGGAGGAACCCTCGAGACGAAGGAGTTGGCGATGCGCCGAGATTGGTTTGTGTTGAACGTTGGTTGTTGTTTATTCCATAAACCCTAGGTACATATTTATAGTCCAGGGGACTTTCTAATGTGGGCGTGCACTAAACCGTGCACGAGATAAATTCTAACTTCTACATAACCTACTATAAAGATACACGGGCTAACTAGCCCAAACTTGGTAAACAAGGCCGATTCACGTATTTCTTCCACGTACAATCTTCACGTCCATCTTGATCGCGGCCCACCTCTGACTTGGTCAAATTCTGGTGATAACACCTGGTTGTTTAGTCCTACGAATGGATTAGACTCATTTAGTCCATCCAATCATGGCTTATAGTTTATATTCACTAACCTCCTTTTGGTTTCTTTAGGTTCCATGAAAGGAATCTTTCTAATAATCATTAGGTTTGGGGTTATGAAACTCCTTCGGTATTTTGCCTTCTCAAGCTTTGATTGTCCTCCGACATCATCTTCATCCAACTTCATTATCTTAGACTTTCTTAAGCCCTTTTACTGCTCAGTAATTATCAATTACCCGCTCAAGTTAGGGTCTAACCCTTACTTCTTCGAGATATGAACCTCGGCTTCTGGTCTGACATCCTCCTGAGAGTACTAATTTATGGGTACTTCCGGACAACCTTATGAAAATAAGATCGGACTTCCTGTCAGTTCAGATCTTCTTCTTCGTCTTTCATACTCCAAATCATATCTTAATACTTCTCCTTCAATCTTCCTCTCCCCCTTGGAGTTTACTAATGATCTTCAAACTCCTTTTCTTCTAATCATTAAACTCCAAGGTAGAAGATTGGTTTAAGTCTGGTTTATATTTTGTACCTTTCTAAAGTCTCACGAAGAATTCTTTGCGGTGTATCCACGCAATTGTGGGTATCCGATGTGAATCCTCCGACTAGCACTACAAGAAAAGTTCTGATAGACAACGTCCCAAAATCGTCAACTAAGGGGCATTTTTCGTCGCCTATGGGCCTAACCCGACGATATGGGTTCTGTTGTCGAAACTGCGTCAGGCAAAGTCCAACGACGATTTTTTCGGTCCGTCGCGCTTGGGCGCCCTTCCGCCACGGAAAATCGGACCGTTGCGGAAGTGTTTTCGGGAGCCCGTTGACTGCTGACGTCATGCAAACTGACACGTGGCAGACGCCGTTAACTGGCAGTTAACGGCGTTAACCGGCTGAAACCCCGTGGTAGATGGTAGGCCCACACGAGGCCTGCCACGTCTTAAGCGGGCCGGGCCAGATGACATAGTTTGACCGGTCAAATATATAGCTGGGCTGGTCCATTAGTTACGTGGGCCGGGCCTAACCTCTAAGGTTGACTGGTCAAAACTTAAAAGGGCCGGCCCATTTAACATGTGGGGTCCACATTACAGCAACTGGGCCGGCCCAAGAAGCAAGTGGGCCGGCCAAAAACACAGTGGGTCCCACATTCCTGTTAAAGGGCCGGCCCATTTAGTGTTTGGGGTCCACCATATAGCAAGTGGGCCGGCCCAACAAGCTAGTGGGCCGGGCCAAAAACACAGGTGGGTCCCACTTTCCGTTAAAGGGTCGGCCCATTTAGTATGTGGGTCCACCATATAGCAAGTGGGCCGGCCCAACAAAATAGTGGGCCGGGCCAAACACAGGTGGGTCCCACTTTCCTGTTAAAGGGCCCCATTTAGTATGTGGGGTCCACCATATAGCAAGTGGATGGCCCACCAAGATAGTGGGCCGGGCCAAAACACAGTGGGTCCCATTCCTCGTAATGGGCCGGCCCATTTGACATGTGGGGTCCACCATATAGCAAGTGGGTCGGCCCGACAAAATAGTGGGGCCAAAAAGCACATGTTCCCACTTTCCTGTTAAAGGGCCGGCCCAATTAGTATGTGGGGTCCACCATATAGCAAGTGGGCGCCTAAGAAGATAGTGGGCCACCAAAAAGCATAGGTGGGTCCACCCCTCTTAAAGTGTGGGCCACCCAAGATCAGGGTCCACCAAAACAAAGTGGGCCAGCCCGTTTAGTTGCTGTTTATATGCCGGCATAATATGCGCTTTAGGATTTTGCGGGCAGGCACATATGTGATTTCGCTTAATTGGGCCGTTTAAGGGATGGGAATTCGTGATTTAGATACTGAGAATATTTACGCAGCATTGATTTCTGTCGGATAGCCTCACTTACCACAAGCACCAAAGAAAAAATGCGCGAAAGAACTATAAAAACTAACTAAATATTACATCAGCTGCAAGGCATTGAAAAAATATTACAGAACCCAGAGAAATTGAATGGTAATTAAACCTAGCAATACAATGAAGCGATCCAGCAATCTTTTAAGTTGTCCATGCAGCACCTATATCCGAAACAAAGACATTACAAGTTAAGACAGCAACAATGGAAAGGCAAAGACACTACAATATTGTTTGGCAAAGAATTTGGAACTCATCATTTCGTCGTTATAACAAGATCATTGTAATGCGCACAATAAGCAAACAAAGAGTGCATGCCGCATACCAACAGCCAATATAACAGAGCATGTTAGAATGAAACAGCAGACTTACTACTGTCGAGTCCCATGCAAACCAACATGTTCAGGGAGTACAAAATTGGCATGAACAACATAGTAGCAGGCTATAAATTTTGTAACAACGACTGAGCAAGATGAAGTTATGATGGCTACATCTACAGAGCAGGGAATGTAAACCAAAAATAGAAGTTACGATGGCAAAAGCTAAAGAGGAGGGAATGTGAACCAACATGTGCCAAGTGCAATTACTTCATTTTGGCCGTGAACTAAATAATACTCCTGAACTTATAGTGAAGGGGATGCAAATCAAGATGTTTCGGGATATAAACTTGTAATGAGCAACACATAGAGGATAGTTAATGCTGGAGCTTAGGATGGACCAGATACAGAATATAGTGGGATCACCTGTGAACTTGTATAAGAGGGAATGCAAACCAATATGTTCAGCTTTCCATATGTGAGCGTCATGCCAAGTCAGAGAAACAAGTCAATAATGCAGCTTTTGAAGAACAAGATGGCACGCAAAATTATTATCTAGTAGTATGACAAGTTTATTTGTACTACATGCTAGATAGCAGAGTGATAGCATGCCAAACTAAGTCCTTACTTTGTTAGCTTACAATGAACTAGATACAAAACAATGGCATCACCTGTAGTACAGGGAATGCAAGCCAACATGTTCATGGAGTAAAAAATTGGCACAAACAACATAGTAGCAGGCCATAATTTTTGTAACAACGACTGAGCAAGATAAAGTTATGATGGCTAGATCTACAGAGCAGGGAATGTAAACCAAATATAGAAGTTACGATGCCAAAAGCTATAGAGCAGGGAATGCGAACCAACATGTGCAATTACTTAAAATTGGCCATGAACTAAATAATAGCAGGATGTTACTATAATACCTATAATTTTTGTAACAACGACTGAGCAAGATAGAAGTTATGATGGCTACATCTACAGAGCAGGGAATGCAAACCAAAATGTTCAATCGCTTAAAGTTAGCAATGAAGTAGAAAATAGCAAGGTGTTACGGTCATAGCTAGGAATGAACTAAAAGAGCTTCAGACAAACAAGCATCTGAACCCAGAACATGGCGCTAAAACAAGGGACTTACATTAGGAGAAGCACTCTGTGGGAGTCACAACAGATCTTCCTGGGGTTGATAGATCCGGTGATGAAGTACGCTACATGTGCTACTTGGGGTTGGAGAGACGGCCATTACACTTCATGGTTACTCATCTCATCTGCAAAAACGTAACGGCGCGTCGTTAGCACAAACAGGTTCCCCCAAGATTAAACAAGAACTTGCAGGCAAGCAATAGAAAAGCGACAGTAGAAGAGTTTAGATCATGCACGGCGCCGGTGAAGCAGATCCGGTTCATGCACAGCGGTGTCGGTGAGCAAGATCCGATGCGGTGGACGACGGATCCGGCGAAGCGGCTCCGGTGGGGTGGACGATGCCGCAGCTGAAGCGACTGCGGTAGACTGCTGGATGAGCATATGGTTTCGAGGTTCGGCGGGGATGATCCGGTCCGGTTGATGACGGCGTCGATGAAGCGGCTCCGGCAGGCAGCCGGATGACGAGGATCGCGAGGCCTCGGGTAGGCCAGGGAAGTCCGGCGGGGATGTTCCGGTGCGGTGGTCGTGGAGGTGGGAGAGAGGGACTTGGGAAGTTCCGGTGGGTGGTCTGAGGGAAATGAATTTTTTTGGGAGGGTTTCCGGGCTAGGGAGGTGGTGATCCAAAAAATGACGGGCAGACCCCCCCACCAACCGACTTTGCTGTCATCTCCACAGGGGTAGAATGGGAATTTGGAAGCGTGTGAAATTTTTGTATTTTGTAGGCGGGAAGTTTTGCCGCTATGAGATTTTGAATTTCGCTAAGGTCCAAGTATAATGATAAAAAATTGTGAGACCGTACTAGTACCTCTGTTCAAGGCCGAGTGCAAAATCAAATCATCATCACCTTGAATATTGGTCACTACCATGGTCATGATCTATCTCTGAAATTAGCGTATCCGCTATATCAAAGTATAATGATAAAAAAAATTGTGAGACCGTACTAGTACTTCTATTCTAGGCCGAGTGCAACATCAAATCATCATCACGTTGAAAATTTGTTACCATGATCATGATCTATCTCTGAAATTGGCGCATCCGCTATATCTTTCAAAGTATAATGATAATAAAAATTGTGAGACCATACTAGTACTTCTGTTCAAGTTCGAGTGCAACATCAAATCATCATCACGTTGAAAATTTGTTACCATGATCATGATCTACCTCTGAAAATGGGCGCATCCGCTAAAACTTGCAAAGTATAATGATACAAAATTGTGAGACCGTACTAGTACTTATGTTCAAGGTCGAGTGCAACATCAAATCATCATTACATTGAAAAGTGTGTTACCATGATCACGATCTATCTCTGAATTTGGCGCATCCGCTAAATCTCGCAAAGTATAATGATAAAAAATTGTGAGACTGTACTAGTACTTCTGTTCAAGTTCGAGTGCAACATCAAATCATCATCACGTTGAAAATTTGTTACCATGATCATGATCTATCTCTGAATTTGGCGCATCTGCTAAATCTTGCAAAGTATAATGATAAAGAAATTGTAAGACAGTAGTAGTACTTCTGTTCAAGGTCGAGTGCAACATCAAATCATCATCACGTTGAAAATTTGTTACCATGATCCTCTGAAAATGGGCGCATCCGCTAAAACTTGCAAAGTATAATGATACAAAATTGTGAGACCGTACTAGTACTTATGTTCAAGGTCTAGTGCAACATCAAATCATCATTACATTGAAAATTGTGTTACCATGATCATGATCTATCTCTGAATTTGGCGCATCCGCTAAATCTCGCAAAGTATAATGATAAAAAAATTGTGAGACTGTACTAGTACTTATGTTCAAGGCCGAGTGCAGGATCAAATCATCATCATGTTGAAATTTGTTACAACGATCATGACATATCTCTAAAATTGGCGCATCCGCTAAATCTTGCACGTGGCGCATCTCGGTGCGGAGCAACAAGCCGGTGCTATCAAGGTTGAGGCGTCGGTAGCGTCATCGGGCTCTCCTCTTTTGATAGATCTTCTACATGGCGTGGCGCACCGCCCACCGAGAAGCAGTCACATGTGAGATCGAGGTGGAGACGTCGCCGGCATCCTCGAGGCGCGACCGCCCTTCTACGAGCCAGAGTCGACTCAAGGTATGAATCCATGCGCTGTCGCGTCCCTTCTGCATATGAAGTGGGATGCCTTAGATTTATTGTTCTTCTCTTACGATTATTTCTAGCCGGACATGTGTGCTCTTTCTCTGAATATATTGCTTGAAAAGCTAACCAAGTTACTTAAATTCACTTCGTTCTTAATCTTGCGTGCTAATTTTGTTATTTTTGCTGACAGTGGTGCGCGCAAGGAAATTTATTTCTGGGTGTGCTGAGCTGTTAGGCCTAAGTCGAAATCCTCAGCTAAACAAGGCCTCAGCTTAACACATAAAAAGGTGTTCAATCTCGCCCACAATGTCCTCTTCTTTCCTCTTCCTTTATTGGAACTTGTTTTGCAGACAAGGAAAGTGGCACGTGTAATGTGAGTAAAACCCTCTTAGCCAAAATCAGCTACGAGCAAGATTTTATGTATTGTAGATTCCCCAATTGACTCTCATCCCCAATGTAGTCTTTTTTATGTCAGTATAGACTTCTTTACTGGATGTATACTATCGTACATGGCATGCATTTGCCTAATGAGGAGCATTGTATTGCCATTCTAGCCAACCTGATCGATCTGTCAAGCTTCATGCACGAGATGCCATGTTTAATTTACTCCCTCGCTCCGATCCATATTTCTTGGTGTAAAATGAATGTGAATCGGAGGGAGTACTCTTCTTAGATAGTACTATACCAGTTCAAAAAAAAGTACTGTACTACTACATCACAAATGCATCAAAAGAGTACTACATCACAAGACCACCACGGTTGTACTAGTAGAGTTTAATGCTTAACTTCCAAAGGGAATAAGATTACACATATGAACTTTAAACAGGCGCTGTCCGATGTCTGCTTGTTTGGGAGCACAACATAAATAATACTACCCCCGTCCATACATAAGTGACTAAACTTTGTCTGAAGATGGTTTCATCTATATATGTTTTTAGTGTGTAGATACATCCGTATCTTGAAGGAAAAAGGTGAGCCGCTAACTTTTTGAATAGAGTGAGTAATACAATTCGGATAAACAATGGTGTAGTAAAACAAATACTCCTGCCCATCATAAAACAAAACACAGACTGACTCAAATATATGTACAGATCACAAAAAAGGTTTCATCAGAACCCGAACATATACATGCAGAGATGACCGTTTGATCACATAAAACAAAGGTTTCGTGGCATATTTATGCCCCCAAAACAAGCAGACGTAGGACAGCGCCAACGTACTAGCAGCTAGCACTATGGAGCTGCAGTACAAACAAATGGTGCAGCGACATTTCCACCAGAACGAAAACTAAAAGACATCAGACCAAACAAAAGCTGGGCTATCACTTCTTGCCCAAACAAGCCTTGCTCCTTCATATGCGACTTCCTTTTCTCTTATGGATGTTGAACTTTGAATTAGATGGGTTCCTGACAGCGCGTTCTTTTTCGTGTCCTTGATGTTGCACTCTGGATCAGGTCGGTTACTGTCAGGAAATGAACAAATTGATCAGCAAAAGTCATATGTAAATGAATGCAAAGGTTACATATGAATGACTAACCCGGTCTAACTGAGTAGGGATGTAAAGTGCACCAACGTCTAGCAGAATTGTACTTTCTCCACTGCCAGTTGCTCATATCTAATTGGAATACTCCCTCCTTTGCCCGTACAACCAGCTCATTTTTGTCCTCAAATACGCAGAGTAACCTTACTGCATGTTTCCAATTGTATGGAAATGATGTGTCAAGGCCAAAAAAAGTATCCAATTCAAAATTTATATGACATGTCCATGACTCGTGATCGCCTGTTGATGATCTTGTACTGGCCCATGTTTGTAGGGTGAAGTCTCTTATAACAGCAAGGGCAACATCTCCATTATGTCCCTTGAAGATGTGAATGTTAAGCATGAATATATCATGCGTCTCATGAGGGCACTGAATATATTTCAGAGCCTTCTTTGCATGGTCAAGCTCAATGATATATCTAGACTTCGTTGGCCAGTACAAAATACCCCCTATGAGAGTTGCCGGTCTACGGTCAATCTCTGACAGCATCGGAGTTGATCGAGCTAGAAACTCCCATTCTTTTGAATCTGGTGAGTAGATATGAGCCTGTGCATCGTAACGTTTAGTTGTTATCCAAACAACCGAGAACTTGCCACAATGTGTAAACGGTTCAGAGTTGTTTCTCGAACAGAGAATTGAGCCGCTGCTTTCAATTGTGTGATTGCGCCACAATGGTGGTTCTGGTATCGCTGTGAGAACTTGCCTAATTGGATCCCAGACTGATATATACCCACTGGATACATTAGAATGGAGTAGCACCATACCATCGCGGCATCCCAGGACATAGATTTTGGGACCGTTCACTTGAGACGGGATTGCCAGCATCTTCAAGATGGCCGGGTGAAGATCATGCTCTGTGATGAATCGATTGTCCTCGGAGTTGTTGGTGAAAAACCCTAGCAACGGGTTTCCTCCGTTGTGTGACACAGTTAGCTTTCTGAAATAATTGCTTCCCATACATTGCCTCCATGCTTTCTTGGTGCCTGATGCAGCTAGTAAGCAGGTTGGATGGGGAGGAAGCCTGACAAGAATCTGAGAGACTACATCTCCAGGCAGATCGTTGATTGTTGTGGGTGTCCTTCGACTGAAGCTGGTAGGATTATGCAAATCGCACGATGCATCGTCAAAATTATGTAAACAGCACACTGCATCATCTATTTTTTAAAACAAAATGCAACATCTAATTTGACTAAGCAGCAAAATGCATCATCTAATTCATCATCAAAGTTTCCTAAACTGCACGGTGCATCAGCAAAATCAAAATAGTGTAAACAGCACAATGCATCAGCAAAATCAAAATAATGTAAACAGGACAATGCATCAGCAAAATCAAAATAATGTGAACAGCACAATGCATCAGCAAAATCAAAATATTGTAAACAGGACAATGCAATTGTAATCCTGTTGCATAATCAATGAAGCCCTTAATTTGCAAAAAAAAAACACCACAAAAATAGGACGCACCAACGGAAGGCAATCTCGCATATACAGTAATAATTGCTAACGTGTCAACACGATTGGAGGAAAAAGAGACCTCTACAGGACCCAAAACGCTGTGGTAACATCAGATGGGGTTAGCTTTGATATAGGTAATAAAATGTAAACAGCACAATACATCATCTAAGTTGACAGCAAAATTCTTCATCGAAATTTCCCACACTGTTCAAGGAATCAGAAAAATTACCTAAAAGGCTAAAAGAGCAAAATGCATCATCAGAGTAAAATATATGTAAACAGTACAATGCATCATCCAACTTTTGGCTAAACAGCAGAGAGCATTAGCTAGGTTGACAGAAAAACAAAAACAAAAAAAACCATGAAAAATTCCTGAAGAGGTGAGTGCATCAGAAAAATTACTACCTAAAAAGCATAATGAATCACCCAAATTACAAAAGAAGCAGAATGCATCATCAAAAATACAAAAACATCTCAATGCATCATCACGTCTGGTTTGGGCAAAAAACCCAATCCACCAGATCTAACCTCATTGCAGTTGGGGAAGGTAGAACTTACAAAGGGGTTGACGAGTCACGATCATATGCAACAAGCGCCGCCTTAGATGAAGTCACCATCCAAGCTCTCGACGCGTTCAAAGCAGCCAGCTTCGAAGCCTCCGACGGTTCTCCCGGCTGCGCCGCCAAAACTCTCGAAGCACGCGCCAAGACTTTCCAACAAAATGCAGCTTCGATACGAGCATTTGCCAGCGCCACAGCGCCCGGGCCCGTCCTAGCCACCGCCTTCGCCTTTGCCTCCGCATCCGCATCCGCTTTACATGTCTCCGCCGATGCATGCAGAGCATCCGTCTCCGCTTTCCATGTATCCGCCGACGCAGTGTAGGCATCGAGCGACGCCGTTTTCATTTCCTAGAAAACCCAGTAAGTTACTCACATTGCAATCCCCAAATTAAGGTTATATCGAACACAATGACCGATGAACCTCTGTACTCGCCGGAGGTTGGAGATGTACATACCTGCGAAGATCGGTCCGGTGGTGCTTGACGGTGGTGCGTCGGGGACGGGGGAGAACTCGGCGGGGAGAATGGTGGCGCGGCCCAAGACGGCGGCGCGGAGAGGGGCGACGGTGCGGTCATCGAACCTCGGCAGACAGTATTTTGTATATATATATGAGAAGAAGAATAAAGTCTGGTCGAATGAGGCAGCGCGACCGGCAGAGTACAACCGAAGGCTACTAGTGCTACCTTGGAGTATTGTAGTAATATAACATAATAAAAATAATGGCCTTGTTTAAACCACTCTTGTCAGTGTGGCATCGCGTCCAAATTTAATGCATTCTGTGGAAATCGGAATAATGCTGTAAAAACTCTCATACTAGTGTGGTATATAGCATGCACCGACACTTTTCAACAAAATGTCGTCTCCATTTCATAGGAGACTGCTTGCACACTGGGATACGATGCTGACATGACGAAGGGCGCAGAAGTATTTTGGAGTATTTCATTCGAGCAGATCGGGGCGACGGTGCGTCTTTGGAGGGAATACCGTGTGGTGTGTCTTTGGAGGGAATACCGTACGTACTTAGGAGTATTTCATTCGAGCAGACTGCTTGCACACTGGGATACGATGCTGACATGACGAAGGGCGCAGAAGTTTGCGAAAATGGTTGTACTACCATCCGACCATTAGTATAATCATTGCGCGATAGCTTACACGAGAAGGAAAAGAGCCGAACAGCTGTGGATAATAAAAGCATTTGGCTCTTCGAGGATCCTTCTTCTACTGCCTTCTCAAAGGAGTACTACTATTGTAATCTTTTTTTTGTTTTTCTGGGACCTTCGGGTCCCTTCCCCGTTGAAAAGTGAAGTGTTTCGAATACATTCATATGCCTATGTTTCTATTTTTACAAGCAAATAAATAACAAAGGATGACTCAATGCACAAGTTGATCTCATTTTGAAATTTTTTTAAACTTCTTCTATTGTATTCAAATTTGATTAGAAGGAGTCGATCGATTGTACATGCCAATCGTATAGCTTGGTGGGTGGATTGGCATTTGAAGTTTGGTCATTGTGTTCTTGTTTGTTACCACCCTCGCAAGGCACGTCCAAGTATTTCCTGTCAGAATTTATGGCATGTATGTAGTTAAATAACCTACATTATTTCAATTATGAGTTTAATTACTAGGCAAAAGCTTAAAAATCCATATATAGTTGCAGATTAAGATGAACAAATCCTTGAACCTATATCTACAAAATTGATGGCACTAACACATCCTACCAAGCGGAAAGCATGTCTACCCTACTGCTTCCAAAAGGTGGAATTATGACAATAATGTGCAACTGTTAAAATTTGGTAGCCCTCCTTCACAATTAACACACATCTAGCCATTTTTGTACAGTAATAAAAAAGGGAAATCATTCTTTCATGCATGCATATAATTGTTAGAATCTCTTGTTTGTGAAGTTGCTTAAAATACGATCTCTTCCAAACTTGAGGTCATATGATAACTAAAAAGTTTTGTATGGCGGGATTTTGCATCAAAGTACATGCGCACAATACTCACTTGTGGGCAGAAAGCCAAACAAACTCATATTACTAGGTTTGTATTAATTTGTTCTAGAAATTTCACCATCACACATGATTTTGTGCTTGCGTTAATTTTACTTTAAAAACTTCTTCCAAATTCAAATTTTCTTCAAACATGCCAACGGTACATGTCTACCAATTAATAATTAAGGGTACACCACACGTACTGCCTCGTAGGGTACATAAAAAATTACTATATTTTATGGCATGTACTAATTTCACATAATCTACAACTCAATGTTGAGTTTAATGATCAGCCCAGAACTAGAAAACAAATATACATATAGTTGCAAATTAACCTAGAAAAGCTCTAGTATCCTTTAAAACCCTAGAAAATGGCCATGCATGCATGCATCCTACTCATAATAATTAATTAAGGTCTCGATCTCTATACTGCTCACGAAGTTTGGAATTCTGGCAAATATGCAACTTGTTTCATTAATTTACCATGGCGAGATAGATGCATGCACATCGATCACTTAAAAAATATAAAGTTTGTAAAGGATTTGGCATCCATATATGCTCACCGGATATATAGATAAGGCCAAGCAAACACATCGAATATTTGTGAAGAAATGTTTTTGCTAGAACCTTCAAATTTTTAGATTTACATCACACACAAAGAACACACCTTTAATTTCGCCAGGTTTGTGCACTAATAAAGTACTCCTACAGTACTAGAAATTGGATTGTTCTACTCCGGAGTGATATGCTCACCGGAGTATTTTTGGATCTTAGCTGGAGCGGCGTTTGGCGGTTGCACGAAGCCGTGCTGGATGTTAAGCCTGTCGAGGCACGCCTGGTGGAAAGCGTGCGCCACCTTAGCCTCATCGGCGCGCCGCTGCAATGCTGCGTCCCTGGGATTTGCAGCCGCCGCATTCTTAGCCTGCACGAAAGCTTGCAGAGCATCCCGGCATCTATAGAGTGCCGGGAACATCACGTTATATACGAGCTCCTTGGCGGTGTTGCTCCTGCAAAGGGCGTCGCCGTGATGCGCTTCGAAAGAACGGCCTGGCTCCACGGCCGGCACCGCCTGAAGTGCGGTCGGATTAGGCGGCTGGCCACGGGAGCTCCCTGCCTCCGCATCGTTAGCGCCGGCCAGGAAGGGGATTGATACGTCTCCAACGTATCGATAATTTCTTATGTTCCATGCTACTTTATTGATGATACCTACATGTTTTATGCACATTATATGTCATATTTATGCATTTTCTGGAACTAACCTATTAACAAGATGCCGAAGAGCCAGTTGCTGTTTTCTGTTTTTGGTTTCAGAAATCCTAGTAAAGAAATATTCTCGGAATTGGACGAAACTTTCGCCCAGGGTCCTATTTTTGCACGAAGCTTCCAGAAGACCGAAGACCTAACGAAGTGGGGCCACGAGGCAGCCAGGGGGGTGGCCGGCGCGGCCTAGGTCTTGGCCGCGCGGCCCTGCCCCCTGGGCCCCTCGTGTGGCCCCCCGCGTTGACCTTCCGCCTACTTAAAGCCTCCGTCGCGAAACCCCCAGTACCGAGAGCCACGATACGGAAAACCTTCCAGAGACGCCGCCGCCGCGAATCCCATCTCGGGGATCGCCTCCGGCACCCTGCCGGAGAGGGATTCATCTCCCGGAGGGCTCTTCATCGCCATGATCGCCTCCGGAGTGATGAGTGAGTAGTTCACCCCTGGACCATGGGTCCATAGCAGTAGCTAGATGGTCGTCTTCTCCTTGTTGTGCTTCATTGTTAGATCTTGTGAGCTGCCTAACATGATCAAGATCATCTATATGTAATTCTATATGTTGTGTTTGTCGGGATCCGATGGATAGAGAGTACTATGATTATGGTGATTATCAATCTATTGTTCATGTGTTGTTTATGATCTTGCATGCTCTCCGTTATTAGTAGAGGCTCTGGCCAAGTTTTTACTCTTAACTCCAAGAGGGAGTAATTATGCTCGATAGTGGGTTCATGCCTTCATTGATACCTGGGACAGTGACAGAAAGTTCTAAGGTTGTGATGTGCTGTTGCCACTAGGGATAAAACATTGATGCTATGTCTAAGGATGTAGTTATTGATTACATTACGCACAATACTTAATGCAATTGTCTGTTGCTTTGCAACTTAATACTGGAGGGGGTTCGGACGATAACCGAAGGTGGACTTTTTAGGCATAGATGCAGTTGGATGGCGGTCTATGTACTTTGTCGTAATGCCCAATTAAATCTCACTATATTTACCATGTCATGTATATGCATTATTATGCCTTTCTCTATTTGTCAATTGCCCGACTGTAATTTGTTCACCCAACATGCTTTTATCTTATGGGAGAGACACCTCTAGTGAACTGTGGACCCCGGTCCTATTCTTTCCATAGCATACAATCTACTTGTTTTACTGTTTTCTTTGCAAACATCTTCCACTCGATACGTTTAATCCTTTGTTACAGCAAGCCGGTGAGATTGACAACCTCACTGTTTCGTTGGGGCAAAGTACTTTGGTTGTGTTGTGCAGGTTCCTAGTTGGCGCCGGAATCCCTGGTGTTGCGCCGCATCACATTTCGCGACCATCAACCTTCAACGTGCTTCTTGGCTCCTACTGGTTCGATTAAACCTTGGTTTCATACTGAGGGAAAACTTGCCACTGTGCGCATCATACCTTCCTCTTGGGGTTCCCAACGGACGTGTACATCTACGCGCATCAAGCACTTTTTCTGGCGCCGTTGCCGGGGAGATCAAGACACGCTGCAAGGGGAGTCTCCACTTCTCAATCTCTTTACTTTGTTTTTGTCTTGCTTTATTTTATTTACTACTTTGTTTGCTGCACTAAATCAAAACACAAAAAAATTAGTTGCTAGTTTTACTTTATTTGCTATCTTGTTTGCTATATCAAAAACACAAAAAAATTAGTTACTCGCATTTACTTTATCTAGTTTGCTTTATTTACTGTTGCTAAAATGGCCAACCCTGAAAATACTAAGTTGTGTGACTTCACAAATGCAAATAATAATGATTTCCTATGCACACCTATTGCTCCACCTGCTACTACAGCAGAATTCTTTGAAATTAAACCTGCTTTACTAAATCTAGTCATGAGAGAACAATTTTCTGGTGCTAGTTCTGATGATGCTGCTGCCCATCTCAATAATTTTGTTGAACTTTGTGAAATGCAAAAGTATAAAGATGTAGATGGTGATATTATTAAATTGAAAGTGTTTCCTTTCTCATTAAGAGGAAGAGCTAAAGATTGGTTGCTATCTTTGCCTAAGAATAGTATTGATTCATGGACTAAATGCAAGGATGCTTTTATTAGTAGATATTATCCTCCCGCTAAAATTATTTCTTTGAGAAGTAGCATAATGAATTTTAAACAATTAGATACTGAACATGTTGCTCAAGCTTGGGAGAGAATGAAAACTTTGGTAAAGAATTGCCCAACCCATGGACTGACTACTTGGATGATCATCCAAACCTTCTATGCAGGACTAAATTTTTCTTCGCGGAATTTATTGGATTCAGCTGCTGGAGGTACCTTTATGTCCATCACATTGGGGGCGGCTACAAAACTTCTTGATGATATGATGGTGAATTACTCTGAATGGCACACGGAAAGAGCTCCACAAGGTAAGAAGGTAAATTCTGTTGAAGAAACCTCTTCCTTGAGTGATAAGATTGATGTGATTATGTCTATGCTTGTGAATGGTAGATCTAATGTTGATCCAAATAATGTTCCTTTAGCTTCATTGGTTGCTCAAGAAGAAAATGTTGATGTGAATTTCATTAAAAATAATAATTTCAACAACAATGCTTATAGGAACAACTCTGGTAATAACTATAGGCCATATCCTTCTGCTAATGGTAATGGTTATGGTAATTCTTATGGGAATTCTTACAACAATAATAGAAGTGTACCCTCTGGTCTTGAAGCCATGCTTAAAGAATTTATTAGTACACAAACTGCTTTTAACAAATCTGTTGAGGAAAAGCTTGATAAAATTGATACTATCGCTTCTAGAGTTGATAGGCTTGCCTCTGATGTTAATCTTTTAAAGTTGAAAGTTATGCCTAATAATGATCTTGATAATAAGATTACTACTACAGCAAATGCCATCCAAGTTAGAATTAATGAGAATATAAGATTAATGGCTGAACTGCGTGCTAGGTGGGATAGAGAAGAAAATGAAAAACTAGCTAAAGAGAATAATGTAGCTAAAGTTTGGACTATTACCACCACTAGTAATGCTAATTCTTCACATGTTGCTGCACCTCCTACTATCAATGGTAAAATAATTGGTGTTGGCAATGTTTCTACTCCTAGTGCAAAGCGTACAAAACTGCCTGAAATTGCTAAAACTGCTGAAACTGCTTGTGATAAAACTGCTGAAATTTTTTCCAACCTTGGGAATAATGATCCCATTGCTGTAGCTCATAATGATTTAGATTTTGATGATTGCCACATCTCTGAAGTTATAAAGTTCTTACAAAAACTTGCTAAAAGTCCTAATGCTAGTGCTATAAATTTAGCCTTTACAAAACATATTACAAATGCTCTCATAAAAGCTAGAGAAGAGAAACTAAAACTTGAAACTTCTATTCCTAGAAAGTTAGAAGATGGTTGGGAGCCCATCATTAAAATGAAATTCAATGACTTTGAATGTAATGCCTTATGTGATCTTGGTGCAAGTATTTCTGTTATGCCTAAAAAGATTTATGATATGCTTGACTTGCCACCATTAAAGAATTGTTATTTGGATGTTAATCTTGCCGATAATGTTAAAAAGAAACCTTTGGGGAGGATTGATAATGTGCATATTACGGTTAACAATAACCTTGTCCCCGTTGATTTTGTTGTCTTGGATATCGAATGCAATGCATCTTGTCCAATTGTGTTGGGAAGACCTTTTCTTCGAACTGTTGGTGCTGTTATTGATATGAGGGAAGGTAATATTAAATATCAATTTCCTCTCAAGAAAGGTATGGAACACTTCCCTAGAAAGAGAATGAAGTTGCCTTTTGATTCTATTATTAGAACAAGCTATGATGTTGATGCTTCTACTCTCGATGTTACTTGATTTGCACTTTCTGCGCCTAGCTGAAAGGCGTTAAAGAAAAGCGCTTATGGGAGACAACCCATGTTTTTACCTACAGCAATTTTTTGTTTTATTGAGTCTTGGAAGTTGTTTACTACTGTAGCAACCTCTCCTTATCATGTTTTTGTGCCAAGTAAAGTTTCTATGTCAAAGTTGATGTTATATTTGGGATTGCTGCGCAGAAACAGCATTGCTGTCTGTCACGAATCTGGGCATAATTCTCTGTAGAAAATTCGAAAAAATCTGCCAATTTACGAGCGTGATCCTCAGATATGTACGCAACTTTCATTAGTTTTGAGTTTTTCCATTTGAGCAAGTCTGGTGCCATTTATAAATTCGTCTTTACGGACTGTTCTGTTTTTGACAGATTCTGCCTTTTATTTCGCATTGCCTCTTTTGCTATGTTGGATTTATTTCTTTGATCCATTAATGTCCAGTAGCATTATGCAATGTCCAGAAGTGAAAAGAATGATTGTGTCACCTCTGAATGTGTGAATTATTAATGATGCACTAACCCTCTAATGAGTTTGCTTGAAGTTTGGTGTGAAGGAAGTTTTCAAGGGTCAAGAGAGGAGAATGATATACTAAGATCAAGAGGAGTGAAAGCTCTAAGCTTGGGGATGCCCCCGTGGTTCATCCCTGCATATTTTAAGAAGACTCAAGCGTCTAAGCTTGGGGATGCCCAAGGCATCCCCTTCTTCATCGACAACATCATCAGGTTCCTCCCCTGAAACTATATTTTTATTCAGTCACATCTTGTGTTCTTTACTTGGAGCGTCGGTTTGTTTTCGTTTTTGTTTTTGTTTGAATAAGATGGATCCTAGCATTCACTTTGTGGGAGAGAGACACGCTCCGCTGTTGCATATGGACACATGTGTCCTTAGGCTTTACTCATAATGTTCAAGGCGAAGTTTCTTCTTCGTTAATTTGTTATATGGTTGGAATTGGAAAATGCTACATGTAGTAATTCTAAAAATGTCTTGGATAATGTGATACTTGGCAATTGTTGTGCTCATGTTTAAGCTCTTGCATCATATGCTTTGCACCCATTAATGAAGAAATACATAGAGCTTGCTAAAATTTGATTTGCATATTTGGTTTCTCTAAGGTCTAGATAATATCTAGTATTGAGTTTTGAACAACAAGGAAGACAGTGTAGAGTCTTATAATGTTTACAATATGTCTTTTATGTGAGTTTTGCTGCACTTGTTCATCCTTGAGTTTGCTTCAAATAACCTTGCTAGCCTAAACCTTGTATCGAGAGGGAATACTTCTCATGCATCCAAAATCCTTGAGCCAACCACTATGCCATTTGTGTCCACCATACCTACCTACTACATGGTATTTACCCGCCATTCCAAAGTAAATTGCTTGAGTGCTACCTTTAAAATTCCATCATTCACCTTTGCAATATATAGCTCATGGGACAAAATAGCCTTAAAAACTATCGTAGTATTGAATATGTACTTATGCACTTTATATTTTATTAAGTTGCTTGTTGTGCGATAACCATGTTTCTGGGGAACGCCATCAACTATTGTTGAATATCATGTGAGTTGCTATGCATGTCCGTCTTGTCTGAAGGTCTATCATTTTAGTGGTTGGAGCATGCAAAATTGTTAGAGAAGAACATTGGGCCGCTAACTAAAGCCATGAATCATGGTGGAAGTTTCAGTTTTGGACATATATCCTCAATCTCATATGAGAATAATAACTTTGCTACATGCTTATGCATTAAAGAGGAGTCCATTATCTGTTGTCCATGTTGTCCCGGTATGGATGTCTAAGTTGAGAATAATCAAAAGCGAGAAATCCGAAATGCGAGCATTCTCCTTGGACCTTTGTACAGGCGGCATGGAGGTACCCCTTTGTGACACTTGGTTGAAACATGGCATGCAAAGATCCGGTAGTCCAAGTTAAGTAGGACAAGGTGCGGGCACTATTAGTATACTATGCGTGAGGCTTGCAACTTGTAAGATATAATTTTCATAACTCATATGCTTTATTACTACCGTTGACAAAATTGTTTCATGTTTTCAAAATAAAAGCTCTAGCACAAATACAGCAATCGATGCTTTCCTCTGCGAAGGACCATTCTTTTACTTTTATTGTTGAGTCAGTTTACCTATCTCCTTCCACCTTAAGAAGCAAACACTTGTGTGAACTGTGCATTGATTCCTACATACTTGCATATTGCACTTGTTATATTACTTTATGTTGACAATATCCATGAGATATACATGTTACAAGTTGAAAGCAACCGCTGAAACTTAATCTTCTTATGTGTTGCTTCAACACCTTTACTTTGATTTATTGCTTTACGAGTTAACTCTTATGCAAGACTTATTGATGCTTGTCTTGAAGTACTATTCATGAAAAGTCTTTGCTATATGATTCAGTTGTTTACTCATGTCATTACCTTTGCTTTGATCGCTGCATTCATTACATATGTTTACAAATAGTATGATCAAGATTATGATGGCATGTCACTTCAGAAATTATCTTTGTTATCGTTTTACCTGCTCGGGACGAGCAGAACTAAGCTTGGGGATGCTGATACGTCTCCAACGTATCGATAATTTCTTATGTTCCATGCTACTTTATTGATGATACCTACATGTTTTATGCACATTATATGTCATATTTATGCATTTTCTGGAACTAACCTATTAACAAGATGCCGAAGAGCCAGCTTGTTTTCGCTGTTTTTGGTTTCAGAAATCCTAGTAAAGAAATATTCTCGGAATTGGACGAAACTTTCGCCCAGGGTCCTATTTTTGCACGAAGCTTCCAGAAGACCGAAGACCTAACGAAGTGGGGCCACGAGGCAGCCAGGGGGGTGGCCGGCGCGGCCTAGGTCTTGGCCGCGCGGCCCTGCCCCCTGGGCCCCTCGTGTGGCCCCCCGCGTTGACCTTCCGCCTACTTAAAGCCTCCGTCGCGAAACCCCCAGTACCGAGAGCCACGATACGGAAAACCTTACGAGACGCGCCGCCGCGAATCCCATCTCGGGGGATTCAGGAGATCGCCTCCGGCACCCTGCCGGAGAGGGGATTCATCTCCCGGAGGGCTCTTCATCGCCATGATCGCCTCCGGAGTGATGAGTGAGTAGTTCACCCCTGGACCATGGGTCCATAGCAGTAGCTAGATGGTCGTCTTCTCCTTGTTGTGCTTCATTGTTAGATCTTGTGAGCTGCCTAACATGATCAAGATCATCTATATGTAATTCTATATGTTGTGTTTGTCGGGATCCGATGGATAGAGAGTACTATGATTATGGTGATTATCAATCTATTGTTCATGTGTTGTTTATGATCTTGCATGCTCTCCGTTATTAGTAGAGGCTCTGGCCAAGTTTTTACTCTTAACTCCAAGAGGGAGTAATTATGCTCGATAGTGGGTTCATGCCTTCATTGATACCTGGGACAGTGACAGAAAGTTCTAAGGTTGTGATGTGCTGTTGCCACTAGGGATAAAACATTGATGCTATGTCTAAGGATGTAGTTATTGATTACATTACGCACAATACTTAATGCAATTGTCTGTTGCTTTGCAACTTAATACTGGAGGGGGTTCGGACGATAACCTGAAGGTGGACTTTTTAGGCATAGATGCAGTTGGATGGCGGTCTATGTACTTTGTCGTAATGCCCAATTAAATCTCACTATATTTACCATGTCATGTATATGCATTATTATGCCTTTCTCTATTTGTCAATTGCCCGACTGTAATTTGTTCACCCAACATGCTTTTATCTTATGGGAGAGACACCTCTAGTGAACTGTGGACCCCGGTCCTATTCTTTCCATAGCATACAATCTACTTGTTTTACTGTTTTCTTTGCAAACATCTTCCACTCGATACGTTTAATCCTTTGTTACAACAAGCCGGTGAGATTGACAACCTCACTGTTTCGTTGGGGCAAAGTACTTTGGTTGTGTTGTGCAGGTTCCTAGTTGGCGCCGGAATCCCTGGTGTTGCGCCGCATCACATTTCGCGACCATCAACCTTCAACGTGCTTCTTGGCTCCTACTGGTTCGATTAAACCTTGGTTTCATACTGAGGGAAAACTTGCCACTGTGCGCATCATACCTGCCTCCGCATCGTTCGCGCCGGCCGGGAAGGGGATCTCACCTGCTGGCAAAGAAAACCATGCGGCATGCGCGGGCGGAAAAGCCGGCCAGGGCCGAGCGGGCGTCGCATGCGGGGTTGCGTGGGAGATCCCTGCCTCTGCATCCATCGGCCCGCACGGGAAGCGGCTGGCGAGGGGCTCCACGGCCAGCGCCGCCGCCGCGGGCTGAACAACCGGCCAGTGCAGAGCGGGCGGGTTATGCCTTGGTGCGCGATGGACGAAGCGAAGGCGGCGCTGATGCTCCGCTTCCTCGTCGGTGGTAGGACTACGCGCGCGGCGACCAGAGCCAAGTCGGAAGGCCATAGATATGTCGATTGGTCACTTAAGCTGGAGAGGTTCTCTTACCATTTCGGAGAAGCGGAGTAAGAGGAAGTTGTTGCTTATACGGGTTCACTGCCACGTTGGGTTAAGAGGGGCAAAGTTGGTCAATGCCTAGGAAGTTGGAATCGTTTTGGCCCCAATTTTTTAATTACCTTGCGGTTCATCTCTCGGTCTCTCCCACCTCTTCACTATCCCTCCCCTTGCCTCCTTTCATGCTTCATCGTAGTGCATCTTGTTTTTCTAGCACCTTCACAAAAATCATACACATTTGGCCGATTCTGTCATTGTGTGCACTAATAAAGTAAAAAATCCATTATATGTGAATAAACGTTTAATACACTAGCTCGCAAAGATGTTTCTCAAGGCGATATGCACAATGCCTGCCAAAAATGGGTCATGATAACTAAATTTCGTGTTAATTTTTGCATGACATGTACTCACTTGTGTATGAAGCCAAGCAAACTCATAATCTATACCAAAAAAATGTGAAAGAGTTCTTTTTAGTATCCTTCATACATGGGGTTCCTATTTTTACTTTCTATTTTTACTAGTTACAAGTACTCATGCATGAAAACTTTTGAAAATATGTGCATTTTGGGCTGTGTGGAGACATGGTACAATAATATATTCAAGTTGATATACAAAGTCTAGACATATTCAAACTAGACAAATAATGTATCTAACCCCCTAACCCTAAACTCTGTCTTATGAAGTCAAGCATGCATGAAGAGAATTGGTTTTGGGTTTCAAACATGGAAATTTCAAAATCATCCCAAAAGCTTCATTTTAGAGCGACTAAGAAGGATCCAGGCTTACCTTTCCATTTTCATGTTTTAAACTTGTTTAAATCTTGGTCAAATCTAGGATTTGACCAAGATTCAAATGGGCATAAAATAAAAAAATGAAAAAATGAAAAACCAAAGCGCACATAGTCTTCTTATATGTCATATAGTAAGCATTAAAGTTGGTAAACAAGGTCTAGACATATTCAAACTAGACAAATCATGTATCTACCCCCTAACCCCTAAACTCTGTCTTATGACGAAGTCAAGCATGAAGATTAAGTGGTTTTGGGTTTCAAACATGGAAATTTCAAAAACCTCCCAAAAACTTCATTTTAGGGTGACTAAGAAGGATACAGGCTTCCCTTTTCATTTTCATGTTCTATACTTGTTTAAATCTTGGTCAAACCTAGGATTTGACCAAGATTCAAATGTGCATCAAAATTCCAAAAAAATCAGAAAAATGAAAAACCAAAGCACATAGTTTTCTTATGTCATATAGTAAGCATTAAAGTTGATAAACAAGGGTCTAGACATATTCAAACAAGAAAAATCATGTATCTACCCCCTAACCCTAAACTTTGTCTTATGTAGTCAAGCATGAAGAGAAGTGGTTTTGGGTTTCAAATATGGAAATTTCAAAAACCTATCAAAAGCTTCATTTTAGAGTGACTAAGAAGGATCCATGCTTGCCTTTTCATTTTCATATTTGAAACTTGTTTAAATCATTGTCAAACCTAGGATTTGACCAAGATTTAAATGGGCATAAAATTAAAAAAATCGGAAAAATGAAAAACAAAAGCACATAGTCTTCTTATGTCACATATATATATATAGTAAGCATTCAAAAGTTGATAAACAAGGTCTAGCTAGACATATTCAAATAAGACAAATCATGTATCTACCCCTCTAACCCTAAACTCTGTCTTATGAAGTCAAGCATGAAGAGAAGTGGTTTTAGGTTTCAAACATGGAAATTTCAAAAACCTCCCAAAAACTTCATTTTAGAGTGACTAAGAAGGATACATGTTTCCCTTTTCATTTTCATGTTTTAAACTTGTTTAAATCTTGGTCAAACCTAGGATTTGACCAAGATACAAATAGGCACAAAAAATGAAAAACAAAAAGCACATAGTGTTCTTATGTCATATCGTAAGCATTCAAGTTGATAAACAAGGTCTAGATATATCCAAACCAGACAAATCATGTATGTACCCCGTGTCGATCTTATGAAGTCTAGCATGAAGAAAAGTCGTTTTGGCCGGGTTTCAAACATGGAAATTTCAAGAACATCCCAAAAGCTTCATTTTAGAGCGACTAAGAAGGATCCAGGCTTACCTTTCCATTTTCATGATTTAAACTTGTTTAAATCTTGGTCAAATCTTGCTCAAGCATGAAGATAAGTGGTTTTGGGTTTCAAACATGGAAATTTCAAAAACCTCCCAAAAACTTCATTTTAGGGTGACTAAGAAGGATACAGGCTTCCCTTTTCATTTTCATGTTCTATATATACTTGTTTAAATCTTGGTCAAACCTAGGATTTGACCAAGATTCAAATGTGCATCAAAATTCTAAAAAAATCAGAAAAATGAAAAACCAAAGCACATAGTCTTCTTATGTCATATAGTAAGCATTAAAGTTGATAAACATGGTCTAGACATATTCAAACCATACAAATCATGTATCTACCCCTAACCCCTAAACTATGTCTTATGAAGTCAAGCATGAAGAGAAGTGGTTTTGGGTTTCAAACATGGAAATTTCAAAAACCTCCCAAAATTCAGCTTCATTTTAGAGCGACTAAGAAGGATCGATGCTTACCTTTTCATTTTCATGTTTTAAACTTGTTTAAATCTTGGTCAAACCTAGGATTTGATAAACATGGTCTAGACATATTCAAACCAGACAAATCATGTATCTACCCCCTATCGACCCTAAACTTCGTCTTATGAAGTCAAGCATGAAGAGAAGTGGTTTTGGGTTTCAAACATGGAAATTTCAAAAACCTCCCAAAATTAAAGCTTCATTTTAGAGTGACTAGTTAAGAAGGATCCAGGCTTACCTTTTCATTTTCATGTTTTAAACTTGTTTAAATCTTGTTCAAACCTAGGATTTGACCAATATTCAAATGGGCATAAAATAAAAAAATAAATAAAATAAAAAACCAAAGCACATAGTCTTCTTATGTCATATAGTAAGCATTCAAGTTCATAAACAAGGTCTAGACATATTCAAACCAGACAAATCATGTACCCCTAACCCTAAACTTTGTCTTAATTATATATGAAGTCAAGCATGAAGCAGAGAAGTGTGGTTTTGGGTTTCAAACATGGAAATTTCAAAAACCTCCCAAAAAGCTTCATTTTAATTAGACTGGCTGGTTAATTAAGAAGGATCCATGATTAATTACCTTTTCATTGTCATGTTTTAAACTTGTTTAAATCTTGGTCGAACCTAGGATTTGACCAAGATTCAAATGGGCATAACAATTCAGAAAAAAATCGAAAGAATGAAAAACCAAAGCACATAGCCTTCTTATGTCATATAGTAAGCATTCAAATTGATAAACATGGTCTAGACATATTCAAACCAGAAAAATCATGTATCTACCCCTAACCCTAAACTCTGTCTTATGAAGTCAAGCATGAACAGAAGTACGGTGGTTTTGGGTTTCAAACATGGTAAATTCAAGAACCTCCCAAAAGCTTCATTTTAGAGTTACTAAGAGAAAGATCCAGACTTAATTACCTTATCATTTTCACATGTTAAACTTGTTTAAATCTTGCTCAACAAACCTAGGATTTTACCAAGATTCTCAAATGGGCATAAAAATCAAAAAATGAAATACCAATGCACATAGTCCTCTTATGTCATATAGTAAGCATTCAAGTTGATAAACAAGGTCTAGACATATTCAAACAAGACAAATCATGTATCTACCCCCTATCGACCCTAAACTTCGTCTTATGAAGTCAAGCATGAAGAGAAGTGGTTTTGGGTTTCAAACATGGAAATTTCAAAAACCTCCCAAAATTCAGCTTCATTTTAGAGCGACTAAGAAGGATCGATGCTTACCTTTTCATTTCCATGTTTTAAACTTATTTAAATCTTGGTCAAACCTAGGATTTGACCAAGATTCAAATGGGCATAAAAATTCAGACAAAAAATCTAAAGAATGAAAAACCAAAGCACATAGCCTTCTTAATTATGTCATATAGTAAACACTCAAGTTGATAAACAAGGTCTAGACATATTCAAACCAGAAAAATCATGTGTATATCTACCCCTAACCCTAAACTCTGTCTTATGAAGTCAATCATGAAGAGAATTGGTTTTGGGTTTCAAACATGGAAATTTCAAGTACGTCCCAAAAGCTTCATATATTTTAGAGTGACTAATTAAGAAGGATCTTGGCTTACGTTTTCATTTTCATGCTTGAAACTTGTTTAAATCTTGGTTGAACCTAGGATTTGACCAGAATCAAATGTGCATAAAATTCTTAAAAAAATAGAAAAATGAAAAACAAAAGCACATGGTCTTCTTATGTCATATAGTAAGCATTCAAGTTGATAAACAAGGTTTAGACATATTCAAACCAGACAAATCATGTATCTACCCCTAACCCTAAACTCGGTCTTATGAAGTCTAGCATGAGGAGAAGTCGTTTTGGGTTTCAAACGTTTAAGCCAAAAGCCCCATTTCAAATATTTCAAACTTATTCAAATTTGGTTCAAATTTGAAAGACACACAAGTTATAGCACACATAGTGCATACATTCTCACACATACTGCACTAGATGCTAACCCGGCCTATAGTTTGAGGCCATTGGATGAGGTCGAAAAAAATCTTGGATTAGAAATGGGGTTGTTCGAACCCCGTAGTTGGATTTTTTGAACCTTGATCTGTAGTACTGGGCAAAACCCTAGTTTAACCTATTTAATTATAGATTCGTAGGTCGATTTTTCTACCTTTTTATTATTACTATGCAGCACATGTGTGTTTGCCCGTCGAGTGAAACTCGGAGGAAGAGGGATCACTCGGAAGGAGAGAAGAAGGGAGAGAATTATGGTGTCTCCCCTTTTTCGGGTGATGATGTTGACTTTTGTGCAGGGTTTGTCAGTGAGCAGGAGGTGCGAGCGAGCGAGCGAGTCGAGCGAGGCCGAGAATGAGAGAGATTTGTTTTTTTTTGAGAGGGACGACCGAAGGATCCAGAAGGACCCACAGACTTCCAATACGCATCCTGATGCGTCTTCTCTTGACAAAGAAAATGGCTGGGAGTTTGCGTACCTATTGCACGTGACTTGTGCTCACTGAAGTGTGGGACCTCACGCATGGGCACCACACGTAAGTGACAGACCTGTTGGTGTAAAAACTCGGTTGATTATTATAGTGCATTAGAACAAAGTTTCCTATGGATTCAAGGGTAGGAAATCCAAGTTAACTCATTTACATGACATTATTTTTTCCATGAAGCAAAGTTAACGCACCTATCAATTGGTACATTTTGGAGTGACTAAGAAGGATCCAGGCTTACTTATTCGTTTTCACGTGTAAAACTTGTCTAAATCTTGGTCAAACAAAATTGGCAGAAAATTCAAAAAAAAACAGAAAAATGAAAAACCAAAGCACATAGTCTTCTTATGTCATGTAGTAAGCATTAAAGTTGATAAACAAGGTCTAGACATATTCAAACCATACAAATCATGTATCTACCCGCTAACCCCTAAACTATGTCTTAAGAAGTCAAGAATGAAGAGAAGTGGTTTTGGGTTTCAAACATGGAAATTTCAAAAACCTCCCAAAACTTCATTTTAGGGTGACTAAGAAGGATACAGGCTTCCCTTTTCATTTTCATGTTCTATACTTGTTTAAATCTTGGTCAAACCTAGGATTTGACCAAGATTCAAATGGGCACAAAAAAAAAAAAAAGCACATAGTGTTCTTATGTCATATCGTAAGCATTCAAGTTGATAAACAAGGTCTAGATATATCCAAATTAACCAGACAAATCATGTATCTACCCCCTATCGACCCTAAACTTCGTCTTATGAAGTCAAGCATGAAGAGAAGTGGTTTTGGGTTTCAAACATGGAAATTTCAAAAACCTCCCAAAATTCAGCTTCATTTTAGAGCGACTAAGAAGGATCGATGCTTACCTTTTCATTTCCATGTTTTAAACTTATTTAAATCTTGGTCAAACCTAGGATTTGACCAAGATTCAAATGGGCATAAAAATTCAGACAAAAAATCTAAAGAATGAAAAACCAAAGCACATAGCCTTCTTAATTATGTCATATAGTAAACACTCAAGTTGATAAACAAGGTCTAGACATATTCAAACCAGAAAAATCATGTGTATATCTACCCCTAACCCTAAACTCTGTCTTATGAAGTCAATCTCTAGGATTTGACCAAGATTCAAATGGGCATAAAATAAAAAAACAGAAAAATGAAAAACCAAAGCGCACATAGTCTTCTTATATGTCATATAGTAAGCATTAAAGTTGATAAACAAGGTCTGGACATATTCAAACTAGCTAGACAAATCATGTATCTACCCCCTAACCCCTAAACTCTGTCTTATGACGAAGTCAAGCATGAAGATAAGTGGTTTTGGGTTTCAAACATGGAAATTTCAAAAACCTCCCAAAAACTTCATTTTAGGGTGACTAAGAAGGATACAGGCTTCCATTTTCATTTCCATGTTCTATACTTGTTTAAATCTTGGTCAAACCTAGGATTTGACCAAGATTCAAATGTGCATCAAAATTCCAAAAAAACAAAAAATGAAAAACCAAAGCACATAGTTTTCTTATGTCACATACATATATATAGTAAGCATTCAAAAGTTGATAAACAAGGTCTAGCTAGACATATTCAAATAAGACAAATCATGTATCTACCCCTCTAAAACCATAAATAACTCTGTCTTATGAAGTCAAGCATGAAGAGAAGTGGTTTTTGGTTTCAAACATGGAAATTTCAAAAACCTCCCAAAATTAAAGCTTCATTTTAGAGTGACTAGTTAAGAAGGATCCAGGCTTACCTTTTCATTTTCATGTTTTAAACTTGTTTAAATCTTGGTCAAACCTAGGATTTGACCAATATTCAAATGGGCATAAAATAAAAAAATAAATAAAATAAAAAACCAAAGCACATAGTCTTCTTATGTCATATAGTAAGCATTCAAAAGTTCATAAACAAGGTCTAGACATATTCAAACCAGACAAATCATGTACCCCCTAACCCTAAACTTTGTCTTAATTATATATGAAGTCAAGCATGAAGCAGAGAAGTGTGGTTTTGGGTTTCAAACATGAAAATTTCAAAAACCTCCCAAAAAGCTTCATTTTAATTAGACTGGCTGGTTAATTAAGAAGGATCCATGATTAATTACCTTTTCATTGTCATGTTTTAAACTTGTTTAAATCTTGGTCGAACCTAGGATTTGACCAAGATTCAAATGGGCATAACAATTCAGAAAAAAATCGAAAGAATGAAAAACCAAAGCACATAGCCTTCTTATGTCATATAGTAAGCATTCAAATTGATAAACATGGTCTAGACATATTCAAACCAGAAAAATCATGTATCTACCCCTAACCCTAAACTCTGTCTTATGAAGTCAAGCATGAACAGAAGTACGGTGGTTTTGGGTTTCAAACATGGTAAATTCAAGAACCTCCCAAAAGCTTCATTTTAGAGTTACTAAGAGAAAGATCCAGACTTAATTACCTTATCATTTTCACATGTTAAACTTGTTTAAATCTTGCTCAACAAACCTAGGATTTTACCAAGATTCTCAAATGGGCATAAAAATCAAAAAATGAAATACCAATGCACATAGTCCTCTTATGTCATATAGTAAGCATTCAAGTTGATAAACAAGGTCTAGACATATTCAAACAAGACAAATCATGTATCTACCCCCTATCGACCCTAAACTTCGTCTTATGAAGTCAAGCATGAAGAGAAGTGGTTTTGGGTTTCAAACATGGAAATTTCAAAAACCTCCCAAAATTCAGCTTCATTTTAGAGCGACTAAGAAGGATCGATGCTTACCTTTTCATTTCCATGTTTTAAACTTATTTAAATCTTGGTCAAACCTAGGATTTGACCAAGATTCAAATGGGCATAAAAATTCAGACAAAAAATCTAAAGAATGAAAAACCAAAGCACATAGCCTTCTTAATTATGTCATATAGTAAACACTCAAGTTGATAAACAAGGTCTAGACATATTCAAACCAGAAAAATCATGTGTATATCTACCCCTAACCCTAAACTCTGTCTTATGAAGTCAATCTCTAGGATTTGACCAAGATTCAAATGGGCATAAAATAAAAAAACAGAAAAATGAAAAACCAAAGCGCACATAGTCTTCTTATATGTCATATAGTAAGCATTAAAGTTGATAAACAAGGTCTGGACATATTCAAACTAGCTAGACAAATCATGTATCTACCCCCTAACCCCTAAACTCTGTCTTATGACGAAGTCAAGCATGAAGATAAGTGGTTTTGGGTTTCAAACATGGAAATTTCAAAAACCTCCCAAAAACTTCATTTTAGGGTGACTAAGAAGGATACAGGCTTCCATTTTCATTTCCATGTTCTATACTTGTTTAAATCTTGGTCAAACCTAGGATTTGACCAAGATTCAAATGTGCATCAAAATTCCAAAAAAATCAGAAAAATGAAAAACCAAAGCACATAGTTTTCTTATGTCACATACATATATATAGTAAGCATTCAAAAGTTGATAAACAAGGTCTAGCTAGACATATTCAAATAAGACAAATCATGTATCTACCCCTCTAAAACCATAAATAACTCTGTCTTATGAAGTCAAGCATGAAGAGAAGTGGTTTTTGGTTTCAAACATGGAAATTTCAAAAACCTCCCAAAATTAAAGCTTCATTTTAGAGTGACTAGTTAAGAAGGATCCAGGCTTACCTTTTCATTTTCATGTTTTAAACTTGTTTAAATCTTGGTCAAACCTAGGATTTGACCAATATTCAAATGGGCATAAAATAAAAAAATAAATAAAATAAAAAACCAAAGCACATAGTCTTCTTATGTCATATAGTAAGCATTCAAAAGTTCATAAACAAGGTCTAGACATATTCAAACCAGACAAATCATGTACCCCTAACCCTAAACTTTGTCTTAATTATATATGAAGTCAAGCATGAAGCAGAGAAGTGTGGTTTTGGGTTTCAAACATGGAAATTTCAAAAACCTCCCAAAAAGCTTCATTTTAATTAGACTGGCTGGTTAATTAAGAAGGATCCATGATTAATTACCTTTTCATTGTCATGTTTTAAACTTGTTTAAATCTTGGTCGAACCTAGGATTTGACCAAGATTCAAATGGGCATAACAATTCAGAAAAAAATCGAAAGAATGAAAAACCAAAGCACATAGCCTTCTTATGTCATATAGTAAGCATTCAAATTGATAAACATGGTCTAGACATATTCAAACCAGAAAAATCATGTATCTACCCCTAACCCTAAACTCTGTCTTATGAAGTCAAGCATGAACAGAAGTACGGTGGTTTTGGGTTTCAAACATGGTAAATTCAAGAACCTCCCAAAAGCTTCATTTTAGAGTTACTAAGAGAAAGATCCAGACTTAATTACCTTATCATTTTCACATGTTAAACTTGTTTAAATCTTGCTCAACAAACCTAGGATTTTACCAAGATTCTCAAATGGGCATAAAAATCAAAAAATGAAATACCAATGCACATAGTCCTCTTATGTCATATAGTAAGCATTCAAGTTGATAAACAAGGTCTAGACATATTCAAACAAGACAAATCATGTATCTACCCCCTATCGACCCTAAACTTCGTCTTATGAAGTCAAGCATGAAGAGAAGTGGTTTTGGGTTTCAAACATGGAAATTTCAAAAACCTCCCAAAATTCAGCTTCATTTTAGAGCGACTAAGAAGGATCGATGCTTACCTTTTCATTTCCATGTTTTAAACTTATTTAAATCTTGGTCAAACCTAGGATTTGACCAAGATTCAAATGGGCATAAAAATTCAGACAAAAAATCTAAAGAATGAAAAACCAAAGCACATAGCCTTCTTAATTATGTCATATAGTAAACACTCAAGTTGATAAACAAGGTCTAGACATATTCAAACCAGAAAAATCATGTGTATATCTACCCCTAACCCTAAACTCTGTCTTATGAAGTCAATCTCTAGGATTTGACCAAGATTCAAATGGGCATAAAATAAAAAAACAGAAAAATGAAAAACCAAAGCGCACATAACCCTAATCTGTCTTATGAAGTCAAGCATGAAGAGAAGTGGTTTTGGGTTTCAAACATGGAAATTTCAAAAACCTCCCAAAATTCAGCTTCATTTTAGAGCGACTAAGAAGGATCGATGCTTACCTTTTCATTTCCATGTTTTAAACTTATTTAAATCTTGGTCAAACCTAGGATTTGACCAAGATTCAAATGGGCATAAAAATTCAGACAAAAAATCTAAAGAATGAAAAACCAAAGCACATAGCCTTCTTAATTATGTCATATAGTAAACACTCAAGTTGATAAACAAGGTCTAGACATATTCAAACCAGAAAAATCATGTGTATATCTACCCCTAACCCTAAACTCTGTCTTATGAAGTCAATCATGAACAGAAGTACGGTGGTTTTGGGTTTCAAACATGGTAAATTCAAGAACCTCCCAAAAGCTTCATTTTAGAGTTACTAAGAGAAAGATCCAGACTTAATTACCTTATCATTTTCACATGTTAAACTTGTTTAAATCTTGCTCAACAAACCTAGGATTTTACCAAGATTCTCAAATGGGCATAAAAATCAAAAAATGAAATACCAATGCACATAGTCCTCTTATGTCATATAGTAAGCATTCAAGTTGATAAACAAGGTCTAGACATATTCAAACAAGACAAATCATGTATCTACCCCCTATCGACCCTAAACTTCGTCTTATGAAGTCAAGCATGAAGAGAAGTGGTTTTGGGTTTCAAACATGGAAATTTCAAAAACCTCCCAAAATTCAGCTTCATTTTAGAGCGACTAAGAAGGATCGATGCTTACCTTTTCATTTCCATGTTTTAAACTTATTTAAATCTTGGTCAAACCTAGGATTTGACCAAGATTCAAATGGGCATAAAAATTCAGACAAAAAATCTAAAGAATGAAAAACCAAAGCACATAGCCTTCTTAATTATGTCATATAGTAAACACTCAAGTTGATAAACAAGGTCTAGACATATTCAAACCAGAAAAATCATGTGTATATCTACCCCTAACCCTAAACTCTGTCTTATGAAGTCAATCATGAAGAGAATTGGTTTTGGGTTTCAAACATGGAAATTTCAAGTACGTCCCAAAAGCTTCATATATTTTAGAGTGACTAATTAAGAAGGATCTTGGCTTACGTTTTCATTTTCATGCTTGAAACTTGTTTAAATCTTGGTTGAACCTAGGATTTGACCAGAATCAAATGTGCATAAAATTCTTAAAAAAATAGAAAAATGAAAAACAAAAGCACATGGTCTTCTTATGTCATATAGTAAGCATTCAAGTTGATAAACAAGGTTTAGACATATTCAAACCAGACAAATCATGTATCTACCCCTAACCCTAAACTCGGTCTTATGAAGTCTAGCATGAGGAGAAGTCGTTTTGGGTTTCAAACGTTTAAGCCAAAAGCCCCATTTCAAATATTTCAAACTTATTCAAATTTGGTTCAAATTTGAAAGACACACAAGTTATAGCACACATAGTGCATACATTCTCACACATACTGCACTAGATGCTAACCCGGCCTATAGTTTGAGGCCATTGGATGAGGTCGAAAAAAATCTTGGATTAGAAATGGGGTTGTTCGAACCCCGTAGTTGGATTTTTTGAACCTTGATCTGTAGTACTGGGCAAAACCCTAGTTTAACCTATTTAATTATAGATTCGTAGGTCGATTTTTCTACCTTTTTATTATTACTATGCAGCACATGTGTGTTTGCCCGTCGAGTGAAACTCGGAGGAAGAGGGATCACTCGGAAGGAGAGAAGAAGGGAGAGAATTATGGTGTCTCCCCTTTTTCGGGTGATGATGTTGACTTTTGTGCAGGGTTTGTCAGTGAGCAGGAGGTGCGAGCGAGCGAGCGAGCGAGTCGAGCGAGGCCGAGAATGAGAGAGATTTGTTTTTTTGTGAGAGGGACGACCGAAGGATCCAGAAGGACCCACAGACTTCCAATACGCATCCTGATGCGTCTTCTCTTGACAAAGAAAATGGCTGGGAGTTTGCGTACCTATTGCACGTGACTTGTGCTCACTGAAGTGTGGGACCTCACGCATGGGCACCACACGTAAGTGACAGACCTGTTGGTGTAAAAACTCGGTTGATTATTATAGTGCATTAGAACAAAGTTTCCTATGGATTCAAGGGTAGGAAATCCAAGTTAACTCATTTACATGACATTATTTTTTCCATGAAGCAAAGTTAACGCACCTATCAATTGGTACATTTTGGAGTGACTAAGAAGGATCCAGGCTTACTTATTCGTTTTCACGTGTAAAACTTGTCTAAATCTTGGTCAAACAAAATTGGCAGAAAATTCAAAAAAAAACAGAAAAATGAAAAACCAAAGCACATAGTCTTCTTATGTCATGTAGTAAGCATTAAAGTTGATAAACAAGGTCTAGACATATTCAAACCATACAAATCATGTATCTACCCGCTAACCCCTAAACTATGTCTTAAGAAGTCAAGAATGAAGAGAAGTGGTTTTGGGTTTCAAACATGGAAATTTCAAAAACCTCCCAAAACTTCATTTTAGGGTGACTAAGAAGGATACAGGCTTCCCTTTTCATTTTCATGTTCTATACTTGTTTAAATCTTGGTCAAACCTAGGATTTGACCAAGATTCAAATGGGCACAAAAAAATAAAAAAAGCACATAGTGTTCTTATGTCATATCGTAAGCATTCAAGTTGATAAACAAGGTCTAGATATATCCAAATTAACCAGACAAATCATGTATCTACCCCCTATCGACCCTAAACTTCGTCTTATGAAGTCAAGCATGAAGAGAAGTGGTTTTGGGTTTCAAACATGGAAATTTCAAAAACCTCCCAAAATTCAGCTTCATTTTAGAGCGACTAAGAAGGATCGATGCTTACCTTTTCATTTCCATGTTTTAAACTTATTTAAATCTTGGTCAAACCTAGGATTTGACCAAGATTCAAATGGGCATAAAAATTCAGACAAAAAATCTAAAGAATGAAAAACCAAAGCACATAGCCTTCTTAATTATGTCATATAGTAAACACTCAAGTTGATAAACAAGGTCTAGACATATTCAAACCAGAAAAATCATGTGTATATCTACCCCTAACCCTAAACTCTGTCTTATGAAGTCAATCTCTAGGATTTGACCAAGATTCAAATGGGCATAAAATAAAAAAACAGAAAAATGAAAAACCAAAGCGCACATAGTCTTCTTATATGTCATATAGTAAGCATTAAAGTTGATAAACAAGGTCTGGACATATTCAAACTAGCTAGACAAATCATGTATCTACCCCCTAACCCCTAAACTCTGTCTTATGACGAAGTCAAGCATGAAGATAAGTGGTTTTGGGTTTCAAACATGGAAATTTCAAAAACCTCCCAAAAACTTCATTTTAGGGTGACTAAGAAGGATACAGGCTTCCATTTTCATTTCCATGTTCTATACTTGTTTAAATCTTGGTCAAACCTAGGATTTGACCAAGATTCAAATGTGCATCAAAATTCCAAAAAAATCAGAAAAATGAAAAACCAAAGCACATAGTTTTCTTATGTCACATACATATATATAGTAAGCATTCAAAAGTTGATAAACAAGGTCTAGCTAGACATATTCAAATAAGACAAATCATGTATCTACCCCTCTAAAACCATAAATAACTCTGTCTTATGAAGTCAAGCATGAAGAGAAGTGGTTTTTGGTTTCAAACATGGAAATTTCAAAAACCTCCCAAAATTAAAGCTTCATTTTAGAGTGACTAGTTAAGAAGGATCCAGGCTTACCTTTTCATTTTCATGTTTTAAACTTGTTTAAATCTTGGTCAAACCTAGGATTTGACCAATATTCAAATGGGCATAAAATAAAATAAAAAAATAAAAAACCAAAGCACATAGTCTTCTTATGTCATATAGTAAGCATTCAAAAGTTCATAAAAACAAGGTCTAGACATATTCAAACCAGACAAATCATGTACCCCTAACCCTAAACTTTGTCTTAATTATATATGAAGTCAAGCATGAAGCAGAGAAGTGTGGTTTTGGGTTTCAAACATGAAAATTTCAAAAACCTCCCAAAAAGCTTCATTTTAATTAGACTGGCTGGTTAATTAAGAAGGATCCATGATTAATTACCTTTTCATTGTCATGTTTTAAACTTGTTTAAATCTTGGTCGAACCTAGGATTTGACCAAGATTCAAATGGGCATAACAATTCAGAAAAAAATCGAAAGAATGAAAAACCAAAGCACATAGCCTTCTTATGTCATATAGTAAGCATTCAAATTGATAAACATGGTCTAGACATATTCAAACCAAAAAAATCATGTATCTACCCCTAACCCTAAACTCTGTCTTATGAAGTCAAGCATGAACAGAAGTACGGTGGTTTTGGGTTTCAAACATGGTAAATTCAAGAACCTCCCAAAAGCTTCATTTTAGAGTTACTAAGAGAAAGATCCAGACTTAATTACCTTATCATTTTCACATGTTAAACTTGTTTAAATCTTGCTCAACAAACCTAGGATTTTACCAAGATTCTCAAATGGGCATAAAAATCAAAAAATGAAATACCAATGCACATAGTCCTCTTATGTCATATAGTAAGCATTCAAGTTGATAAACAAGGTCTAGACATATTCAAACAAGACAAATCATGTATCTACCCCCTATCGACCCTAAACTTCGTCTTATGAAGTCAAGCATGAAGAGAAGTGGTTTTGGGTTTCAAACATGGAAATTTCAAAAACCTCCCAAAATTCAGCTTCATTTTAGAGCGACTAAGAAGGATCGATGCTTACCTTTTCATTTCCATGTTTTAAACTTATTTAAATCTTGGTCAAACCTAGGATTTGACCAAGATTCAAATGGGCATAAAAATTCAGACAAAAAATCTAAAGAATGAAAAACCAAAGCACATAGCCTTCTTAATTATGTCATATAGTAAACACTCAAGTTGATAAACAAGGTCTAGACATATTCAAACCAGAAAAATCATGTGTATATCTACCCCTAACCCTAAACTCTGTCTTATGAAGTCAATCATGAAGAGAATTGGTTTTGGGTTTCAAACATGGAAATTTCAAGTACGTCCCAAAAGCTTCATATATTTTAGAGTGACTAATTAAGAAGGATCTTGGCTTACGTTTTCATTTTCATGCTTGAAACTTGTTTAAATCTTGGTTGAACCTAGGATTTGACCAGAATCAAATGTGCATAAAATTCTTAAAAAAATAGAAAAATGAAAAACAAAAGCACATGGTCTTCTTATGTCATATAGTAAGCATTCAAGTTGATAAACAAGGTTTAGACATATTCAAACCAGACAAATCATGTATCTACCCCCTAACCCTAAACTCGGTCTTATGAAGTCTAGCATGAGGAGAAGTCGTTTTGGGTTTCAAACGTTTAAGCCAAAAGCCCCATTTCAAATATTTCAAACTTATTCAAATTTGGTTCAAATTTGAAAGACACACAAGTTATAGCACACATAGTGCATACATTCTCACACATACTGCACTAGATGCTAACCCGGCCTATAGTTTGAGGCCATTGGATGAGGTCGAAAAAATCTTGGATTAGAAATGGGGTTGTTCGAACCCCGTAGTTGGATTTTTTGAACCTTGATCTGTAGTACTGGGCAAAACCCTAGTTTAACCTATTTAATTATAGATTCATAGGTCGATTTTTCTACCTTTTTATTATTACTATGCAGCACATGTGTGTTTGCCCGTCGAGTGAAACTCGGAGGAAGAGGGATCACTCGGAAGGAGAGAAGAAGGGAGAGAATTATGGTGTCTCCCCTTTTTCGGGTGATGATGTTGACTTTTGTGCAGGGTTTGTCAGTGAGCAGGAGGTGCGAGCGAGCGAGCGAGTCGAGCGAGGCCGAGAATGAGAGAGATTTGTTTTTTGTGAGAGGGACGACCGAAGGATCCAGAAGGACCCACAGACTTCCAATACGCATCCTGATGCGTCTTCTCTTGACAAAGAAAATGGCTGGGAGTTTGCGTACCTATTGCACGTGACTTGTGCTCACTGAAGTGTGGGACCTCACGCATGGGCACCACACGTAAGTGACAGACCTGTTGGTGTAAAAACTCTGTCTTATGAAGTCAAGCATGAAGAGAAGTGGTTTTTGGTTTCAAACATGGAAATTTCAAAAACCTCCCAAAATTAAAGCTTCATTTTAGAGTGACTAGTTAAGAAGGATCCAGGCTTACCTTTTCATTTTCATGTTTTAAACTTGTTTAAATCTTGGTCAAACCTAGGATTTGACCAATATTCAAATGGGCATAAAATAAAAAAATAAAAAAATAAAAAACCAAAGCACATAGTCTTCTTATGTCATATAGTAAGCATTCAAAAGTTCATAAACAAGGTCTAGACATATTCAAACCAGACAAATCATGTACCCCCTAACCCTAAACTTTGTCTTAATTATATATGAAGTCAAGCATGAAGCAGAGAAGTGTGGTTTTGGGTTTCAAACATGGAAATTTCAAAAACCTCCCAAAAAGCTTCATTTTAATTAGACTGGCTGGTTAATTAAGAAGGATCCATGATTAATTACCTTTTCATTGTCATGTTTTAAACTTGTTTAAATCTTGGTCGAACCTAGGATTTGACCAAGATTCAAATGGGCATAAAAATTCAGAAAAAATCGAAAGAATGAAAAACCAAAGCACATAGCCTTCTTATGTCATATAGTAAGCATTCAAATTGATAAACATGGTCTAGACATATTCAAACCAGAAAAATCATGTATCTACCCCTAACCCTAAACTCTGTCTTATGAAGTCAAGCATGAAAAGAAGTACGGTGGTTTTGGGTTTCAAACATGGTAAATTCAAGAACCTCCCAAAAGCTTCATTTTAGAGTTACTAAGAGAAAGATCCAGACTTAATTACCTTATCATTTTCACATGTTAAACTTGTTTAAATCTTGCTCAACAAACCTAGGATTTTACCAAGATTCTCAAATGGGCATAAAAATCAAAAAATGAAATACCAATGCACATAGTCCTCTTATGTCATATAGTAAGCATTCAAGTTGATAAACAAGGTCTAGACATATTCAAACAAGACAAATCATGTATCTACCCCCTATCGACCCTAAACTTCGTCTTATGAAGTCAAGCATGAAGAGAAGTGGTTTTGGGTTTCAAACATGGAAATTTCAAAAACCTCCCAAAATTCAGCTTCATTTTAGAGCGACTAAGAAGGATCGATGCTTACCTTTTCATTTCCATGTTTTAAACTTGTTTAAAATGAAAAAACCGAAAAATGAAAAACCAAAGCGCACATAGTCTTCTTATATGTCATATAGTAAGCATTAAAGTTGATAAACAAGGTCTAGACATATTCAAACTAGCTAGACAAATCATGTATCTACCCCCTAACCCCTAAACTCTGTCTTATGACGAAGTCAAGCATGAAGATAAGTGGTTTTAGGTTTCAAACATGGAAATTTCAAAAACCTTCCAAAAACTTCATTTTAGGGTGACTAATTAAGAAGGATACATGCTTCCCTTTTCATTTTCATGTTCTATATATACTTGTTTAAATCTTGGTCAAACCTAGCTAGGATTTGACCAAGATTCAAATGTGCATCAAAATTCCAAAAAATATCAGAAAAATGAAAAACCAAAGCACATAGTTTTCTTATGTCATATAGTAGCATTAAAGTTGATAAACAAGGTCTAGACATATTCAAACAAGAAAAATCATGTATCTACTCCCTAACCCTAAACTTTGTCTTATGTAGTCAAGCATGAAGAGAAGTGGTTTTGGGTTTCAAATATGGAAATTTCAAAAACCTACCAAAAGCTTCATTTTAGAGTGACTAAGAAGGATCAATGCTTACCTTTTCATTTTCATATTTTAAACTTGTTTAAATCATTGTCAAACCAGGATTTGACCAAGATTTAAATGGGCATAAAATTAAAAAAATCAGAAAAATGAAAAACAAAAGCACATAGTCTTCTTATGTCACATATATATATAGTAAGCATTCAAAAGTTGACAAACAAGGTCTATACATATTCAAATAAGACAAATCATGTATCTACCCCTAACCCTAAACTCTGTCTTATGAAGTCAAGCATGAAGAGAAGTGGTTTTTGGTTTCAAACATGGAAATTTCAAAAACCTCCCAAAAGCTTCATTTTAGAGTGACTAAGAAGGATCCAGGCTTACCTTTTCATTTTCATGTTTTAAACTTGTTTAAATCTTGGTCAAACCTAGGATTTGACCAATATTAAAATGGGCATAAAATAAAAAAATAAAAAAACCAAAGCACATAGTCTTCTTATGTCATATAGTAAGCATTCAAGTTCATAAACAAGGTCTAGACATATTCAAACCAGACAAATCATGTATCTACCCCCTATCGACCCTAAACTTCGTCTTATGAAGTCAAGCATGAAGAGAAGTGGTTTTGGGTTTCAAACATGGAAATTTCAAAAAACCAAAAGCTTCATTTTAGAGCGAGTAAGAAGGATCGATGCTTATCTTTTCATTTTCATGTTTTAAACTTATTTAAATCTTGGTCAAACCTAGGATTTGACCAAGATTCAAATGGGCATAAAAATTCAGACAAAAATCTAAAGAATGAAAAACCAAAGCACGTACATAGCCTTCTTAATTATGTCATATAGTAAACATTCAAGTTGATAAACAAGGTCTAGACATATTCAAACCAGAAAAATCGTGTATCTACCCCTAACCCTAATTAAACTCTGTCTTATGAAGTCAAGCATGAAGAAAAGTGGTTTTGAGTTTCAAGCATGCATGGAAATTTCGAGAACCTCCCAAAAGCTTCATTTTAGAGTGACTACGAAGGATCCATGCTTACACCTTTTCATTTTCAAGTTTTAAACTTGTTTAAAACCTGGTCAAACCTGGGATTTGACCAAGATTCAAATGGGCATAAAATTCAAAAAAATAGATAAATGAAAAACCATAGCACATAGTCTTCTTATGTCATATAGTAAGCATTCAAGTGGATAAACAAGCTCTAGACATACTGAAACCAGACAAATCATGTATCTACCCCTATCCCTAAACTATGTCTTATGAAGTCTAGCATGAAAAGAAGTGGTTTTGGGTTTCAAACATGGAAATTTCAAAAACCTCCCAAAAGCTTCATTTTGGATTGACTAAGGAGGATCCAGGCTTACTTTTTCATTTTCATGTTTTAAACTTGTTTAAATCTAGGTCAAACCTAGGATTTGACCAAGATTCAAATGGACATAAAAAATCAACAGTTTACAACAGCACACAAAATAAACATGAAATTACATCTAAATCCCTAACTTTTACATGGAGGACCCCAGGCTGAAAGCAAGAAATGCGATCGGGTCTTGAATCTTGATGCGTCTTCTCTTGACAAAGAAGATTGCTGGGAGTTTGCGTACGTACATCACGTCACTTGTGCTCACTGAAGTGTGGGACATGACGCATGCATGGGCAACACACGTAAGTGACATGGATTCAAGGGTAGGGAAGCCAAGAGAAAAAAACGAGAATTTGGACAAAAATAACCCAATCTTGCTAGTATGTCGAAAGTTTGTTTTTCCCAATCTTTTCGACTTTGGGTTATTTCTGTCTATTTTGCCGAAAAAACGAGGACAGAGACTGGAAACGGTGATGCATCTAGCTTCAGAGTACGTCAGATTAAGACTTCATGAGCAACACTAGTCTGACGTAAGTACAGTGTATACAGACAAGACAGGGACTAGACATTGCTACCCACGTCCCTCTGCGCCCCTTCAAAGAAATCATACTCCGTACTAGAATCTCGAAACGTAGGAATTAGTCTGACACGATTTCTGATTGTTTAATTCATAGGATTGCAATTTTCAGAATTCATTGACAATACATTTTTATACAAAAACAAAAAATCCTTCATTGTGTAACCGTATGTTACTACTAGTATTTCTTTTGGTTTTCACACGCAATCAAATGTTATTGGATCCAAATACCGTTGTTTCTCAATCCTATATATTTGGAGATGATCATCACTCTCTAATCATACAATTTTCATATTCCCGCACTTTGAAAATCTTGCGAATAATCAAAGCAGCCAAAATGTATGGTGTGTATTGTATATGTTTATGCCATGCTTAGTTTCATCGAATATTGTTTGGTTGCATCGCGGGGAAACCGCGTGAATTTAGATTAATTGTTGCATGTTTGTTTGTGGTGTGACCAACTGCTTTTGCAACGAAACAACCCCCCCACCATGTACGCATTGTTTGGGTCGCATGCATGATGTGTACAAAATGTTAAAATAGAAATAATGTAGGAATTGAATATGATTGCATGTTGAATTAATCCTATATGAGAGAAATCACACAAATTTGAATTGCATGTTCTTTGGTTGTAGTGCTACACAAAAAACACGTGAATTAGTATGAATTATCATGTATTCAAGAATCAAAGGAGCCACTGAGATTTGAATCCCACAAAATTTCTATGAATTTTCTTCGAACCAAACAAGCCCAACAAGATTCCAAAGGAATATAATACAACGAATCAAACAACTTCCGTTGTTGGAATATTTCCTTAGGACATCAATCCAATAGAAACTATATGATCCAGTTTCAGCGACAATCTGGTCGGTGTAGGCTCGAGGAGGCCAATTGTATATATATGTTTGGACCCGGTTGGTTGAGTGATCATGCTCGTGACATCCAGCCTGAAAGGTAAAATTCGGGCAAGGCCAGCGTGACGCCACAATACTTTTGAAATATTCAAAAGCGCGTAATATTTGTGAAATTTTAATAATAGCTACTACTTATGTGAATTTTTTTCGTTCATACGCTTATTGGGGGGTAGGCTAACCCTAATGGCCTCCTCAAGATCCCTACCTCTACCAAGGTTTCCCGAGTTCATCCACCTCGACGGGTTCCTTGCCACTTTCGACCATGTTGTGGGCATCATTTCGGGTTCCCGTACCACGGCCAGTCCTTTTCAGGAGTCCCGAACCCGATGCCATAATATTTGTTTGAAAAAAATTCAAGACCGCACAATATTTGTTGAAATAAATGAATAAGCATTTTTAAATAGCTAAATAAAAGAAGTATGAATTTTGAAAAATTTATTTTTTCTAAAACATTAATTGGAGCATTGACATGTTGAACCCACTTGTCGATTTTGCTATCAACATGACTAACTAGCTGATTAGATAACCAAGTGGTGAAATTTGCAACATATTAGACCACCACATGGTGGAAACTGCAAAAAAAATGTCCAAGTGGTGGTTTGTGCAACATATAGAGCAGTACAGTATATGGTAGTACAAGATGAATGTGCACTGCCGTGGGCCCGTGGTAATATATCATGATGATGGCAAAGGATCTTTTCTCTGCTGAAACTGTCCAGAGCTGATTTGATGAGACAAAATACAGCTCCACGGCGTGCAAGGACAGTATACAGTACATTAGCTTCTTCTCGGGTCACACGCCTTCACGACAGGTGCAGTAGTGCAGCAGAGACCAGAGAGAGAAGGCACGCCCGTAGTACTCGTATTATTGATTTCAATTCAAATTGTTTTTTTTGCCTGCTTCTCCGTCTTCTTCATCTCCATCTTCTCTGGCGACCCCGCCTACACCAGCAGCCCCTGCACCACCGCCGCCATGCCTTTTTCGGATCATCTCGAGCCACCTGTTTGATGGTACTAGTAGGAGTTGTGGACTTTTATCCATATCGCTCTACCAGCTGCCGCTCGCACTGTCCTCCAATACCTCATACCCAAACGCCAGCGTCCCACTCCCACACCCCCACACCCACTTGACCGCATCCTTCCAATGGCGAGATCGATCAATGAGAGTGGCAGTTCTTGGGTGTTTCCTGATGGCCCCCTTGAAGAAATCGCATCCCGATGCGATGTCATCACCGCCGCGAGCCTCGTCGGTTCATGCAAGTTTTATCATGATTCAGCAACACAAAGTGTAGCTCTGCCTGCATCTCAGCCGTTTGGCATGCCCTGTGTTCTTCATACTCACCAAACTGAGGTACCGCCCGCGCACAATCCCTTCTCCCGCGTCCACAAGTTCAAGCAGCAGGGTGCGCAGAAGGACAAGCAGCATGATGCAAAAGATCGCAAGGGTACCTTGTGCCAACTGACGCCGCTGGACAGGATCTCTTCCGATGCCGTGATTCCAGATGGTGGTACGGGCATGTGGGCAGGCGCGAATGGAGATTGGATCGCCCTTCTTGGCTTCCCCTGGAATTGGGAGCTTGTCAATGTGTACACTGGTCGCCGGATTCCTCTACCACCAATAAGTGAGTTTAAATCCACCCCGGATAAACTTGTGTTCGAGTCTAATGATCAACATCTTCAACTGCTGAAGATAGCTATTTGCCGAGTTCCAACAGCTGCTTCAAATTATACTAGTTTCTCTGTTCTTGCCATCTTCAACGCGGCAATTGCAGTCCTTCACTGTGCTTCTAGCAGATGGACAGTTCTTGACAACCAGTTCTTAGCGTACGGCTACTCCGATGCAATCATCCACAAGGGTATTGTATTTGCTGTAACTCAGACAGGCGAAGTTTATGCATGGAATCAACTTTCTTGGGGTAATTTTTCTCATCTCATATGATGTGTTTTCGCTATTACCTGCTAGTTTCAGATTTAGCTTTAGCCTTTTTCTTTTTGTTGTGCAGTTTTCGTGTCATGCCTGTACCTTTCCCCCTCTATATTCAATCAAAATCAGCAGCGATATGCCTTTGAGTCAAAATAAAGTACTCCCTCCGATCCAAATCAAATTGACTCAGCTTTGTCTAGCCAGTGCATCTAGCTAGACAAACTTGAGTCAATTAATTTGTGCATATCTAGCTAGACACATCCAGTTGAGTCAATTAATTTGGATCGGAGGCAGTATTTTAGCTACATCATTATTCATGTATGTAATGAACTAATCAAGTTTTGCTGAACTGACTTCAAGCTGTGCTTTCCTTTGCAAGGTCCTTTGTTGATCAGCACGGCACCTATTCCGCCAGAACTTGATGAACAAGGTCGGTACAATCTTGGCTCCTGGTGGTTAGCACGATCTCCTGATGGTTCTAGACTTTTTCTGGTCCATACCTGGGGCGTTACTGACGGGCGGGATTATACTGGACTGGTTCGGATTTTACCTGCTGCTGCTACCTCTGAGGGTCGTCATGGTCGCACTATTCGCGGGTATGGTAAGGGTTTACTTGGCTGCGAGGTGTACAGCATGGACACCAGTCAGTTGATGCCACCGAGGCCATGGAGGAGGATTATTTCCCTTGGATCATATTCTCTCTTCCTTGGAGTGAACTATCCGATTATCATTCCAGTAGAAGACGGGGCAGAACATGACCGTCCAAATATGGCGAGAAGCAACTCTGTTTACACATCGCACCATGCAGTAGGCCTTGCATATCCTCCTTCTCCAGAAATTTGCCGCTTCAGTTTGAATTCTGAAGACTGTACTGTTGGTTTCCAAACCAACATTAGATGGACATGGCGGCAGGTTCCGTTGTGGCTCATCCCAAGCTTCGCCAACGCCCGGCAATGGAACCTGCCTTCGCGTCACAGGTCCAGAAAGAAGGGCTGATGTACTTTATGTAATACTCGTGTTGTAATGCAAGATTTGTATCTGTTGAACTATTTCATTTGCATGTTTATCTCTACCTAGGCTACTCCCTTTCCGTAGTTGTGTTGTACTATCTGTTGAACTATTTCCTTTGCATGTTATCTCTACCTAGGCTACTCCTCCGTAGTTGTTAAATTGATGTAATGCTCCTACAATGCACGCTACACTGGGCGTGTGGCCTGTAATGTTATCAAACACCTTTTGTACTCGTTCTAGTAAGCATTTCACACTATAGCTCACATAATTAAAGTACTCCTACAACGTATTAGTTGAAAGATATCTCTCATAAGTAAGTACCCCTCTTTGAGCTTATGCGAAACATAAATGACTATTTTAGAAATATATACTCTCGACACAAGATTATATTAAAAACAATGGTACATAGTTCTATTAGAAAAAGAAAGTGTGAATAGTAGAATGATGGAGAAGTGTTTTTTGAGGTCTGTGCATAGCTAGTGTTCATGGTGCAAAAGCACTTAGACTAGTCACAATGGGAAGTATACTAGTCTATGATACAACACCTTCAATGCATAGTATCATGAATTAGTATCATGCAATGTTGCGAAAAACCAATTATTCATTTCTTTCCAAATAGACTAGCTTTGCGAGGATGACAAAACATTTCTTTATTGCCCTCTCGTATGAATCTCCTCCATACATCACCTCTCATACCGATTGAAAGCCATGCCAAATCGTTGGTTCAAGACCATGAATACCAAGCCAATTTTGTTAGCTAGTTGGACCACCCTCGGATTGAGAACCAACGGTTGAAAGAAAGGTGGGCGCCAACTCATATTTTTTTCTCGAGAGTCCGACACTTGATGTTGATTGCAAAGTTCACAAAGGCCAAAATTTTGACATCCTCTTTGTGCAAGTCTTGCCACCATCCAAACTCGGTTTTGAAGTACCAACCAAGAAAAAAAAAGCTTGCACTTTGGAGGACCCCATGGACCATGAAAATTTTGAAAAACTTCCAGTAAATCATGCATATTTCGATTTATATTTTGGTGAAGTTTCATTCGATTTGAATCATAGGTTTGTGAGAAAATATATATTTAGTTTAAACTAGTGCTCGAGTACGTAAGAATCTATTTAATCACAAGCTAGTCATCCGAATGGGATGAAATATTCATAGATTTTAAAACAAGGAATCTACATATTACTGGATTTTTTTTCAAAATTTTCTGAATAGTTTTTCTTTTTTAGCTTCGAAATAAGAGATAGTTTGGAACGTTGGATCTCAAATGGATGGTAGATGGTGGGACACAGTCACAATGTATCTTGGAAGCATCAAGTCACTGAAGCTCTGTCCGGTTTCCAAACCAAGCTAGGAAAGGCATTGAAAATGAAGTTCTGCTCTAAAACATTTCTCATTCCATTTTGGTGCTCGCGCGGTTGCATGCTGCCCACGTGTTAAGGTACGTGTCTCTGGCATGTAGAGAACTACGATTATTGGCGAAAAATATATCGAAATGGAAACTGTAAAAAAAAAGCCCTCTCTGGTCAACCTGATGTGACGAGACATCACTGCACCAAACGTCGTCGCAAATTTATAAATTGCAAGGCGTGCCACCTACCTATACCGGTCAGGAAGGTGTGGATGATGCCTCGCTTAGTTTCCTGCAGGGCACACACGTACACGTTAAATACGAGCCTCGATCGGCTCTCAGGTTGTCCTGTGAATCGGCTCGTGGAGCCGATCCACCCATGATTCGTCCGAGGTGGCCGAATATATGGTGGTCCTGCTTGATCATGATAAAGCGTATGAGATCCACGACGATCTGGGGTTTTCACCGCATAATCGGATCATCCTACTCACGATTGGGCCTCGCGCTCACGCACGGTAAACGTAAGCCAGCCCTAGACAAGGCCTAAAAACCAACACTAGGTTGATCCTCGGAACGTCCTGTCTAGGGGCAGCAAACTACACCCTGCATGCCGCTGGATCCTCCAACCCTTTGTAAGGCCTAACTATTGCAGATATTAAACTAATCCTTGATGAATCAAGGAGCGACCGTAACGGATCAGATCTACTAAATAACGATCAAGCGGGGTGCCGCCCCTGCACCCATGATGAGGTACAGGGACGGCTAGATGCGCAAGGGTTGCACTACGACAGCATATGATACTAGGAACAATGCTAACCCTAACACATCTATGATAACTACGTTGCTCGCCATCAAAAAGGCTTCAGTACGAGCAACGCATGAACAACTAGGCAGGCTCGTGCTGCCTAGATCGCGAGATGCGATCTAGGCAGCATGGTGCTTACCGGAGGAACCCTCGAGACGAAGGAGTTGGCGATGCGCCGAGATTGGTTTGTGTTGAACGTTGGTTGTTGTTTATTCCATAAACCCTAGGTACATATTTATAGTCCAGGGGACTTTCTAATGTGGGCGTGCACTAAACCGTGCACGAGACAAACTCTAATTTCTAAACTAAGATACACGGGCTAGCTAGCCCAAACTTGGTAAACAAGGCCGATTCACACATCTCTCTATATGTATATCTTCAAGTCCATCTTGATCGCGGCCCACCTCTGGCTTGGTCAAATTCTGGTGATAACACATGCCCCCCTGGTTTTGGAAATGACATTTCCAAAATCATTATGCTTTCCTTCGTCGGGTCATGTCGTGGCAGAACTGTCGCAGTATACTTCATGATGACGTCTTGCCTCCTTGCCTTCTCTGCACGATTTGACGGTTCTGGCACCACGTCCTCGGAAACTGCTTGGGCATTAAACTTCCACCATATCCCCTTTATTTAACCGCATAAACAGTTCTTCTCTTCGTCCCCTTTCGCATTGGCACCCCAAAAACCCTCCTGAGCCACAATGCCTTCTCCTTCCTCCGACTCATCGGTTTTCTCCGTCGAGTCCTCCTCCTCCCGCAAGCCGACGCCGGAGTGGAACCCGGCGGAGGTCCACGCGGCCAACACTCGCCGCGCCATCGAGGCCGGGGACGAGCCCAGCCATGATTTCTCCACTGGTCAGAGGATGACAAGTCCCGACCGACGGGGAGAGCGATCTCCGCTTCCTCGTCAAAAGGAAGCGGTGGAGGAAAGCGAGGACGATTGCTTTCCCTGGGATGGGGTCACTTCCTCGGAGGAGGAGGAGGAAGAGGAGGAGAGGACGACAGCTCCTCCGACGAGCCGCCGGCCAAGCGGCATTGCCTCTGGCCCGGGAACCTCAGCGTCGAAAGCGACGATGGCGTCGCGATGATGAAGATGAGGACAACGAGGGTCTGTTGGCGGCCGGAGCAGCGACGATGAGCAGGCCGGGAGCAGCGCCGCAGCAGCGACAACGGCGACGACGAGGGCAGTGATGGCCCGTAGATAGGACCTCTAGAATAGGGCCAGTAGTAGTAGATGGGGCAATGTATACCCCAGTATTTCCTTTTGAAAGTAATTAGCTCCTCATGTAAGAAATTTCGCTTATTAATGAAGAACTTTTCCCCACTTTGATTTTGCCGATTTCTTCTGAGTTCAATTGAGCCGATTCCCTTTTCTACTGACCTCGCCGATTCGTCCCCTCTGCCAATGCGTAATAAGCCGATAGCACCGCATCGGTCCTTTGAAATTCGTCCTCCCCTTCTTCAACTGACGATTTTCTAAATCTGGCAGGAAAATGCAGGATCTTCAGGAAAGCCTTTGAATTTTTCCAACCAAACCCAATAATCCTCTTCGACACCCATCATTTGTGAAGAAGGTGGAAATGAAGGATCAGCCGATGGCGTCCCAATCGGCTCTTTTCCCAGGGCAAAACAGAATATCCACCAGGCCTGCTGCCTCCCGAGTCTTGGCCAAGGCAAAAACAGAAACAAGGACGCGTAACTTAGCTGAGTTAGCCTGGGCTTGATCATGCAGAACCAGCCGATTCGCACATAAATCGGCTTGCAGAGAGCCTTCAAGGTGGGCTGCCCCCCGGGTTTCTTCAGTCCGCTCCTAGTGCCCTGCTGGTCAGATCGGCTCCTTTCTTTTGGCGGATCTAATGCGATCCATCCTCGACCTGATCTGCACGTCCAGGCTGCTCTTGAAGAGAGGATCCGAGCCCTTAAATTACTCCATTGAGGAGTTCTTCCATTAACATCCCCCTTCGTGCTTCATTGGTCCTCTGATCATAACCGTTATTCCTCCTGAGTCGATGGCCACGCATCGGCTGTTTCTTAATTCTAAAGTCGTTGCCCTTGCATCGGCTGTGAAATGTTAAAAAAAAATTTGAATTTTTTAGGCCGATTTGTGTGTCGGCCCCCATATTTGATAGTATTATCTCATATCCTCGTGTTTTATCCATCTAGGTGCCCCCCGAGCCGATTCTGTCAAGAGAATTGATGGTATCGGCTCTTCAGGTAGTCCTTGTTGGGTCAAACGTTGATCCCAGGCAGAATGGATGGTGAGGATAATTTTGGCCGATCGCTGGAATCGGCCTCCACGTTGCTTGCTTGGTGAAGGTTTTGTAATATCCCTTCAACAGTTTCGGAGGGCCGATCGCAAGGATCAGCCTCGCCATGTTGCTTATTGACGTAGTCTTGCTACTCGCCCAGGCCGGTAGACAAAACCAGCCCGATCTCCGATTTTATCACGTTGGAGCGCTTGCTGATGTCCACCTTGGGTGCAACGCGTGATCGTGGAGGTCTACCCTCCGCCGGGCGAACGAGCACCATGTTCGTGCCAGCCGATGTTTCATCATCGGCTTTCCTTTGCTTGGGGCGCCATTCTTTTCTTTGCGGCAGCCCCTCCTCATCCAGGGTCCTCTAGACTTTCGCAGCCAGATCAGGTCGTGCCTTCCTCAGCGTATGCAAGTATAACCTTTCGGCTTCCTCCAAACCGCGCAATCGCTGAACCCTGCGTTTTTGTGAATGGCTGGGACCGTCAGGGCACCACTTTGGACGGTGGCACCTATCTTCTTCATCTTCCCCTTCGTCTTCCGAATCCTCGAGATCTTCCAACAGAGGGGTCTCAGCACGTCTGTTTTGCGGTGGGAGAGGTCCTAAGCGCTCGAACACAGACACGTTGGCTTCCTCCTTCTTTTTCCGGTTGCATTCTGGGCAGTTGCCGATTGTTGGTAATCGGCTCATTCCTGAATCCCAGCAGTGTCTGAAGAAGGGGCAGTGCCAATGCCTGTCCGTATCGTCCTGCTCCCTGCCGTGGCGCTCCTGCCGCTCCTCATCATGATTATGCCGGCGATGTCTTCCGTCGTTTCTGGCCAGACGACCTCTTTCATCATCGTCGTTGTGTCGCCGGCGTTGGTCATATCGACTCACATACTTGTTGAGGAGGTGATCAGAGAGGGGTCGTTGGTATCTTATGTTCTTCACTTCCCCCTCTGTGACGTAGCGCTTGCCATCTTGACGGAGCCGATCGCATGGAGCGGCCCCCTCTGTGTCCTTGCTCTGAGAGCAGCTGTCCTCATCCCCGTCCTTCTCAGAGCGGTGTCCAAGCTCTACCATGCTGATGTTGGCTGAGAAATCAGGCTGGCACCCTCCGAGGTGGGCGAACTCCACCATGTTGACGGCGGGGAAGGGGTGTGTGTCGACCTTCATGGCATACTGGTTGAAAATTAGTCGCCCATTTTCTATTGCCACTTGGATCTGCTGACGCCACACCCTGCAGTCGTTAGTAGTGTGGGTGAACGTGTTATGCCACTTGCAGTATGGCTTTCCGTTCAGCTCTTGCACCGTAGGGAACTTGTGGCCTTCGGGTATCTTTATATGCTTCTCCGCGAGTAAGAGATCGAAAATCTGCTCGGTTTTCGTCACGTCGAAGTCGAACCCTCTTGGAGGCCCTGGTGGCTTTACCCATTTGCAGGTTACTGGGCCTGCAGCTCGAGTCCACTCAGCTACTGCGACCTCTCGTTCTCCCGTAGCAACCTCATCTTCGCCTGCGTCGACCATGGTAACCACCGCTTGAACTTGTCCTGGTAGACATCTGGGTGACGCTGTTCATATGCTGACAGCTTCTGAACCATGTGCGCTAGTGACGGGTAGTCCGCTTGGGAGGCCACGTCCTTGATCGGTGATGACAGACCCACCACCGCCAATTCGACTGCTTCTTTCGCTTACGTGAACCGAATCGGCATCCAACTCTGAAGCGCTGGATGTATTCGACACTGTTTCCCCGCGCCTGTACTGTGCCAGATCGGCAATGCCAGCCTCGGAAGCCTCTGAGTGATATTGCTCATGGAACCGTTCTTCCAACTGCTTCCATGTCTGGACTGAGTTCGGTGGCAGCGACGTGTACCAACCGAAAGCCGATCCTGTGAGGGACTGTGAGAAGTACCTCACACGCAGCTCGTCTGACGCTGAGATCATGCCCAGCTGCGCCAAATATCACATGCTCAATGGAGCTGGAACCATCTGATCCGCTGAACTTTGTGAAGTCCGGGAGCCGATATTTGGGTGGTAGCGGGATCAATTCGTACTCGTTGGGGTACGGCTTGGTATAGCCGATCGCCTTTCTTTTCGGCATCATGCCGAACTGATCTTTCAGGATCGTACAAATTTGATCCGCGGTGATGGCTGCAGGTGCCGAACCCTGAAGATTCGTCGGAGTGGCGTACTTAACCAGCCATGCCTGTTTCTCTGGTTCTGAGCCAACTGCAGGAGCTGGGCTCGGGAGTTTTGTCGGGGTGGCGTATTTAGCTAGCCACGTTTGCTTCTCGGGGTCTGCCTCCGACGTTCCTCCTGTTGCCCCAGAAGTCCCTGCTATAGCGACCTGGTTCGAGGGTGCCCAGGTGCTGCAGTCTGGCACGTATGCGCATGCGTACCGTGCGGGATCTCCTTGGGCGCGTCCTGTAGGAATTGGTAGTCACTGGGGTCACCACCAATCTTGTAGACGACATAGGCCGATGAGTTCGGCGCTTCGGGCGCTGCCAACGCGAACGGCAGCGGTGGACGGGACTGGAGTAGCAATTCCCCTTGGTGAGTCCCTAGGGCTGGTCCTGACGGAGAGTACTGATGGCTCATGATCTCCTGGATCACGCGCAGCGCGACGCGCTCCAACGTATTCACCAGGCTCTCAGAATGGCGGTGCAGCGAATGAGCCACCATGAAGTTGATCTCCTGACGCAGCGACCTGGTGCGTTCTTCTGACGGGGTGGATAGGTCCACTCCATCAAGTGCGCCGTCAGGTGAGAACCCCTTCCATCTGATGCCATGGGAGCGGGTCCTGTGGAAAGAGCCGATGAGGTCGGCTTCGAGGAGGACCTTGACCTCGTCGTACTTCTTCTTGAGCTCGCCAGTGAGCTCCTCGTAGGTGACCGGAGTTTCTCCGCCATCTCTGACGTGGATGGCGAGGTGGTTGTTGAAGATGGTCCCACCGGGCGTGCCAGAATGTGTTGACGTCAGAAACCCACCGGCGGGCAGTGACTGGTCAACACCGTAGAGCCGGGAACGACTAGGGCTGCGGCTGGCCCCAGTCCCTCAGAGCGACGGCCCGCAAAGCCTCCTGGTCGCGCGCCGATGCAAATTGCAAGGGCGTGCCACCTGACCTATACCTGGTCAGGAAGGTGTGGATGATGCCTCGCTTAGTTTCCTGCAGGGCACACACGTACACGTTAAATACGAGCCTCGATCGGCTCTCAGGTTGTCCTGTGAATCGGCTGGGAGCCGATCCACCCATGATTCGTCCGAGGTGGCCGAATATATGGTGGTCCTGCTTGATCATGATAAAGCGTATGAGATCCACGACGATCTGGGGTTTTCACCGCATAATCGGATCATCCTACTCACGATTGGGCCTCGCGCTCACGCACGGTAAACGTAAGCCAGCCCTAGACAAGGCCTAAAAACCAACACTAGGTTGATCCTCGGAACGTCCTGTCTAGGGGCAGCAAACTACACCCTGCATGCCGCTGGATCCTCCAACCCTTTGTAAGGCCTAACTATTGCAGATATTAAACTAATCCTTGATGAATCAAGGAGCGACCGTAACGGATCAGATCTACTAAATAACGATCAAGCGGGGTGCCGCCCCTGCACCCATGATGAGGTACAGGGACGGCTAGATGCGCAAGGGTTGCACTACGACAGCATATGATACTAGGAACAATGCTAACCCTAACACATCTATGATAACTACGTTGCTCGCCATCAAAAAGGCTTCAGCACGAGCAACGCATGAACAACTAGGCAGGCTCGTGCTGCCTAGATCGCGAGATGCGATCTAGGCAGCATGGTGCTTACCGGAGGAACCCTCGAGACGAAGGAGTTGGCGATGCGCCGAGATTGGTTTGTGTTGAACGTTGGTTGTTGTTTATTCCATAAACCCTAGGTACATATTTATAGTCCAGGGGACTTTCTAATGTGGGCGTGCACTAAACCGTGCACGAGACAAACTCTAATTTCTAAACTAAGATACACGGGCTAGCTAGCCCAAACTTGGTAAACAAGGCCGATTCACACATCTCTCTACGCATATATCTTTAAGTCCATCTTGATCCACCTCTGGCTTGGAGAACTACGATTATGGGCGAAAAATATATCGAAATGGAAACTGTAAAAAAAAGCCCTCTCTGGTCAACCTGATGTGACGAGACATCACTGCACCAAACGTCGTCGCAAATTTATAGATGGGTGGCGTGCTAGTCTACCAACAGTCAAATCGGCGCCCAGTCGCAGCAGCAGCCTAGAGTACTACCTAGTTTTTGTCCCTTGCATGTCTATCATCTTCTTCTTCACCCCGTTACAAAAAAAAAATCTTCTTCTTCACCCTCCCAGAATCACGCGCACGCGCAGGATCTCGATCCCCACCACGCCGCATCACTAGTACTACTCCGTATACCTTTCTCTCCTTACCCCGGCCGGCCGCGCGCCGCATCGTTCCTTCCATAGCGCTCGCCCTCTCCTCCGAAAACCCCAAGCGCAGTTGCATCCGCCATCCACCTAAATCCATCTTCACGTGATGGATTATTCTAGGCTTTGCCGGGGCGGCGGGGACGGCCACTTGGAGGCTCTCACCGGCGACAACATCGACCTCATCGCTGCGCATCTGGACGTTACCTACACCGTCCGACTTGCTGCATGTTCCAGGGAGCTCTACGACATGATCAGCAAGGATGAAGGTAAGATGCACCATTGGGATGAACCCTGCCTGCTGATGCCTCCGCCTGCTTATTGGTTCGATGAACACTGGGACGTGGCGAGAGCATCTCGTCTGCATGATACCGTGTACGACCTGGTGCCCCTCGACCATCCTCGCCGTTCTGTCGCCCTGCCGTTCATGCACGACAGAAAATGGCTTGGCGCGAACGGCGACTGGATCGCCGCCGCCGATCATCATGAGTGGTGCCTCGTGAACGTCTACACCGAGCGACATATCCCCCTTCCATCCCTACCTGATTCGAAGATTCGTCATAGTATTGTTTCATATCGACCTGCATACTCTTTTAACTGGAGTCCGACACTTGATGTTGATTGCAAAGTTCACAAAGGCCAAAATTTTGACATCCTCTTTGTGCAAGTCTTGCCACCATCCAAACTCGGTTTTGAAGTACCAACCAAGAAAAAAAAACTTGCACTTTGGAGGACCCCATGGACCATGAAAATTTTGAAAAACTTCCAGTAAATCATGCATATTTCGATTTATATTTTGGTGAAGTTTCATTCGATTTGAATCATAGGTTTGTGAGAAAATATATATTTAGTTTAAACTAGTGCTCGAGTACGTAAGAATCTATTTAATCACAAGCTAGTCATCCGAATGGGATGAAATATTCATAGATTTTAAAACAAGGAATCTACATATTACTGGATTTTTTTTCAAAATTTTCTGAATAGTTTTTCTTTTTTAGCTTCGAAATAAGAGATAGTTTGGAACGTTGGATCTCAAATGGATGGTAGATGGTGGGACACAGTCACAATGTATCTTGGAAGCATCAAGTCACTGAAGCTCTGTCCGGTTTCCAAACCAAGCTAGGAAAGGCATTGAAAATGAAGTTCTGCTCTAAAACATTTCTCATTCCATTTTGGTGCTCGCGCGGTTGCATGCTGCCCACGTGTTAAGGTACGTGTCTCTGGCATGTAGAGAACTACGATTATTGGCGAAAAATATATCGAAATGGAAACTGTAAAAAAAAGCCCTCTCTGGTCAACCTGATGTGACGAGACATCACTGCACCAAACGTCGTCGCAAATTTATAGATGGGTGGCGTGCTAGTCTACCAACAGTCAAATCGGCGCCCAGTCGCAGCAGCAGCCTAGAGTACTACCTAGTTTTTGTCCCTTGCATGTCTATCATCTTCTTCTTCACCCCGTTCCAGAATCACGCGCACGCGCAGGATCTCGATCCCCACCATGCCGCATCACTAGTACTACTCCGTATACCTTTCTCTCCTTACCCCGGCCGGCCGCGCGCCGCATCGTTCCTTCCATAGCGCTCGCCCTCTCCTCCGAAAACCCCAAGCGCAGTTGCATCCGCCATCCACCTAAATCCATCTTCACGTGATGGATTATTCTAGGCTTTGCCGGGGCGGCGGGGACGGCCACTTGGAGGCTCTCACCGGCGACAACATCGACCTCATCGCTGCGCATCTGGACGTTACCTACACCGTCCGACTTGCTGCATGTTCCAGGGAGCTCTACGACATGATCAGCAAGGATGAAGGTAAGATGCACCATTGGGATGAACCCTGCCTGCTGATGCCTCCGCCTGCTTATTGGTTCGATGAACACTGGGACGTGGCGAGAGCATCTCGTCTGCATGATACCGTGTACGACCTGGTGCCCCTCGACCATCCTCGCCGTTCTGTCGCCCTGCCGTTCATGCACGACAGAAAATGGCTTGGCGCGAACGGCGACTGGATCGCCGCCGCCGATCATCATGAGTGGTGCCTCGTGAACGTCTACACCGAGCGACATATCCCCCTTCCATCCCTACCTGATTCGAAGATTCGTCATAGTATTGTTTCATATCGACCTGCATACTCTTTTAACTGGCGTCCAGAAATTTATTTGTTGAAGATTGTAATCTGCCAAGTGCCCACAAAAGGTGGGAGGTACGCAGATTACAAGCTCATCGCCTTGTTCGACAAAACGATTTTCTACCTTGAAGGGGGTGGCGACTGGAGAATGCTGGAGGCCCTTACACCTGCACCTGATTATCCAAATTACTGTGATGCCATTGAACTCCGTGGCCACGTTTTTGCGGTGGACGAAACTGACGGCTCCACGTACTTCTGGGACACCGCAAATGGTATTTTTTCAGTCCTTATGTTGCATTGCATGATACACTGCCTTAACCAATGAAGTTATTCATGAACTACCTTGTTTATATTTTACCTTTCTTATATGACTTAATGATCACACCCCCTTTTGCTGAATATGAATGAACCGTTGCTTGCAATGAATTAGTAGTACTAATTAGTCACCAACAAACATAGTATGCTCAGTATGTGATTGCATTCCTGAATTAGTAACTCTACGCCACTGCAGAATATGGGTGTAATTAACCAGTATCTCAAAAGATAACGTGGCACTATGAAGGCACCCTTTTTGATAACCTTTTACACCCATTGTTTCATATATAACTAATTGATTTTGCCTCCAAAAGGAGGACGAGAGACCCCCGCCATCTGCATCAGAGAGATGCATAAGGACTTTCATAAGTATATGACTTAACGATCACATCCTTTATCTGAATATGAATGAACCGTTGCTTGCAATGAATTAGTACTAGTCAGTCATCAGCAAACATAGTATACTCCGTATGTGAATGCATTCCTGAATTAGTAACTCTATGCAACTGCAGAATATGGATGTAATTAACAAGTATCTCAAATGTTAACGTAGAAACAGAAAAATAGAAGAAAATCGTTTGTAATTACATGCGTAGCTTATATTTTCTAGAGATCGGGGAAAAAGCCTTGATTGGATGTACCTACATGCAGATCAAACAGTTCTTTGTTTATATCGGTGAACAATCTGCAGAATGGTATAATTAATTTTGTTTTTGATACATTTTTTCTCCCATTTTCTTGAATAGATTTCAGTTTCCCACAATTATCTTTCATTAGTGATTGTGACGTCCCCTCATTCAAAATAACTCAGGTTATCTTTTTCCTAATTCAGTGATATTTAAGTTTGAGTAAGTTTACGATTAATATCTACAACCTCATATATATATAAGATTTAGCACCTGCAGGCCTAACAAAGTTAGCTGCCTCTAGTCCCCTGTATAGTTCTTTCTTTTTGCTTTCTCAGTTTTTCGTAGCCTTGCTACAACCCTGTATGCTCTAATATATAATGATGCACGACTAGGCATGTGTTCGAGAAAAGAAAATCTAAATATCTTTTGTAATATATGAACCTATATTGATGTTTTAGATGTTGGTAGTACAATTCAACACCCCCCGTCACGTGTGATGGGAGACAAGTCAACATGTGGAAAGACTCAGAGGTATAGCTCAAGAGGCATATAAGTGGACTCCGAGGGGGCAACAACAATTTTAGGATAAATTGCGAAAGCCAGGACTCGAACTCGAGACCCTGGCTCTGACACCATGTCAAGCTTCATGGACTAGCCAACGCAACCAAAAGTCCGAACTGATGGAAAGGTCTAGGCAATCCACTTATACAGTTAAACATTTCTTACCCTTCGGGTGGTCACAGGGAAGCTCTCTAATAGATCACTTAAGACAAAGGGAATTAACTACAGCACAGGACTTAAACTTAAGATGATATATATTTGTCAAAATTTGAATGTATCTATATGCTTTCACTGTCTAGATACATCTGAATTTGGACAAATCTCAGACACTTTCGGTGGGACAGAGGTAGTATATAACTGTGTATACACTAACTAGTGTCTAGTTTTGGCGAAGTTTAGACTAGTTTTGTGGGATGGATGCAGTATAACTGATATATTGGACACTTGATTTGAACACATGAATGACCAATGTCCTTAGCTTACATAGTCGTATTTATACTGTGAGCATGAACGATGAACAATGCTGCTGTTTGAATATGGTTGCCAGTAACACCCTATTCGTCTCCATTTCTAATATTGCAGAAAACCTGATGCTCCCGTTTGTAATCCCGCCACCGGTGGTGGATGATCAGCAGTACGCGTGGTTCCTCGCTCCATCTGCTGATGGCAAGCGATTGATGATCATCCTTACAGTAAACAAGATTGGGATTGCCAATGCTGAAGTACCTCCTGACATTCCCTATGCTGCTAATGGGCTTCAGCTACGGCAGTATCCTCCTATTGCCACCTACGTCTTTGAGCTGGATCCCTTATCTACTGCACGTGCAGGGGGGATGCGGCTTGCCTGTGCCCGTCCCATGCGACGATCCGTGCGACCAGGCCGTCTGGAAACATCGTACGGCTTTAAATCACCCACCCTCAGCGGTGGCTTTTGCTTGTAAAAAAATAAAACAGGATACGAAACAGCCCCGTCCCCATCCGTATCCCTCTACCGTGTACGCTGCCTTCTGCATGTCTGAACTCGAGCTTGAACAGCAGCGGAACAGCAGCCCAAGGCGAGCCGTCTGTCGAGACCTAAGGCCATGCTCCCGTCCCTCTGCACCCCGTTGAAGGATCTCACTGCTCCGTTGTCGACCTCAGCGTCAACGCTGTGGAGCTGGACGGACTGCGTCTCTGTTCCTCCGGCGTCGGCCCACTCCCGGCAATCGCATCCCTTTGCGCATCACAGATGGAGGTGGCCGGGTGGTCTGAGCAGACAGCGGCGTGGGACAAGGAGCCGACAGGGGGTTAGCGGTGGTCGGACTCGTCGAGGCTGCGAGGAGGGTGTTGAGGCGCCTCGGGGCATTGGCGTCCAGTCCCCGGACCGAGGAGTTGCCCAGACGACGGAGCCGCTAGGAGGAGCTCGTTGATTGCCTCGTCTCGTGCTGCAGTCTCAAGTATATCTGGAGGTAAGCAGATTTTGGATTCTACGTGACTGCTTCTGTTATGAGAGGTGTGCTTAATCGGTTGAGACATGATGTGATTTGTTGGAGAGGACAACGTGTGCTCTGTACTATTCTAATTGAAATAGAATTGTTGAGATGGTTTGCGTGAATACTTATTATTAGTGTCCATTTAGAACTTGCAACTACACAATTTCATGAAAGAAATGCAAAAAGTCTCATTGCAAGAATAGGTATTCAGAGCATAGTTGTGTCGGAGGAGGTAGGCCGATGTTGGATCCGCGAAGTAATGTCCAAATGGAGCTCGAGCTGGCCGCGGCGGATGCCCCAGGGCAGGCGTGCAAGGAGGGCCGCGATAGGCGGAGCTCCGGGATGCGGGGGTCAGGCTGGGCCGGCGGAGCTCGACGGAAGTTCAGGCGGAGGTCCGCAGAGGCCGGGCGGGCCTCCTCGTCGTCGCAGCGCGGAGGGCTGGGCAGGCAAGGTCGGGCGGACCTCCTCGTCATCGCAGCGCGGAGAGGCAGGCGAGGCCAAGACATTTCACAGCCGTTTTTCTTCGCGCGGTGGGAAGGATCGCGGTGCCAGCTTAAGCACGCGCTAGCCGGCGCTCCAGATATACCGCTTTGGATAGCGCAAACTGCCGCGCGCACTAAAATATTTACAGCGCGACCTACTTTGCAGCTTCTACTGGAGAGCGAAAAACGCATTCAGCGCTATATATTGACGGTTTTTTAGCGCAGTAATAGTTTACAATCACTGTTGGAGATGCTCTAAGTTGTAGCAATTTTTCTGTGCATAAAAAATGAGTGCAATCATAAAATAAATGTATAATCCATACCTTGACGAGAGCATGTAAATAAATGTATAAAAACATGAGTGCAATCCAAAAAAAAAAGTATAATCCATACATTCACTAGAGCATGTAAGTGTCCTGGTTGAGCCAATGAGCCTTGTTGATTGTTTACGCGCAGCTGTATGTTTTGTTTATGTATTTCCACGTGATGGGATTATCTCCTATTTGGTGCCCAGTTTTAAGGACGGTTTTAATGACGATACGCAAGTATCACGGAGGAAATCGATACCATGGCGGATGATACGGAAGGGAGCCGTATTTCTTTCTGAAGCAAAAGATAGCGCTGGGGTAAGAGTTTTAAAGCCGTACGATGAATCCAAACGGCCTGGTCGCACCGATCGTCGCATGGGACGGGCACAGGCAAGCTGCGTCCGTGCAGGGGACTTTCTTTGGAGGCAGGTTAACAGCCTCAGCGACCACTCTCTGTTTCTCGGACTCAATTACCCAATCATTGCCAACCTGAAGAAGCGTGAATCCAAAGCTCCTGATGGCACATTGGTTTCATTCATGAGGAAAAACTGCGTCTACACAGCATACCGGAATATTCGTTATAATCAATACCCTAAAATTTTGCGCTGCAACCTCCAGCCAGATGAAGGTGAGACTGTGGGAGTTATCAGCCTTCCCAACGATGGCTGGGATAGTGTCCGACAAGCGGCTATGTGGTTTAAGCCTGCTTTAAACATTGCCCGTTCGGTGTTACCTTTAAAAAAACAGTGACACTTTTTTATTATGCTTGAAGTGTTGAGAAGTAGTACACTGTTTTAGTATGTACTAGTTTGAATCAGTTTATTTGAACACTGCCCTGCTTTTGTATTTCGTGTTGCCTTCATATTATAACCCATGCATGGCTGTTTTAGGATTGACTTTATTTCAGCACTATAATAGCCACCTCTTGTTGATCATACTCATGAGAGGACCATTCCTATTTTTTCGCCGCTAAAGGGTAAAGTACATCCACTGGCACGGGGGTGTGTTCGGTTCCACCCCATCCCCAAACCGAACATGCATCAACTACGAGCAAGGAAGTAGATGTGCGACCTAGGTGACTGTGCGGACCCCACATGTGAACCAAAGAAAAAAACATGTCAATACGGAACTGATGTACATACGACAACTCCTATATGATATGCGTATGTACGATTGAGCATCTGGAGGTGTGCTGCCACCTGCTTCCTCACACGAAGGGTTGGATCTTGTGTTTCATACACGGATCGGACTGAAATTGTCGTGTGCATAGCAAGGTTCATGTCAATAAGGCTGAGTTTGGCATCTAAGTCTAGGCAACAAATACTTTTGGGTTCCAACGGCCATCTACAAGGTATTTGCTATAGGCCTACTTGCTCCGGCTGTCGAAGCCCAATAACTACAAATGGGCCTTTCTGCTCATGCAATGTTGGCCCTTTTCTAAAGAACCACAGATCCTATGATTGGCAAAAAACAAAAACACGGAGATTCTACATAAAAGTTGTTTGTATTTATTTTGAATTATTGGGTTGCAATTTTTGAAACTGCTCATGGCCAATATGAAAATCCTTGATCGCTCCATACCCACATAGATCACGGTATTTTCAAAAACTCATAAAGTGGATTTGAAATTTGAAACATATCCTAATAATTCCATGATTTATTCTATTAACTTGCAAGATCTTGGAGCGAAAGAGATTGTATTAGTCTGCGAAAATAATACTGATAAACCTGTCGTTAACAAGAAATGAAGGTTTATCGTTCAGAGAGGATGCCATGTGGGACCCATGAGACAGTAGCGTCCTCAACGTTTCAAAGAAAAAGGCAAGTAGCCCGAAAATAGGGGTAAAAAATAAATCCTACAAAGGAAACATTTATAGTTCATAGAGGCTGACATGTGGGACCGATCTGCCAGCTGCATCCTCATCATTTCGAAGTCGGCAGGGATCAGAAGAAAAAGGCAAATAGCCAGAAATTAGGGGTAAAAATAAATCCAAAAAGGAAACTTTTATTCTTAATAGAGGATGACATGTGGGACCGACCTGCCAGCAGCGTCCTCATCGTTTCAAAGGCCGCAGGGGATCAAAAGAAAAAGGCAAATAGCCAGAAATTAGGGGTAAAAAATAAATCCAACAAAGGAAAGGTTTATTGTTCATAGAGGTGACATGTGGGACCCATGAGCCAGCGGCAACCTCAATTTCAAAGGCGGCATATGATCGAAAAGAAAAAGGCAAGTTAGCAAAAATCAGTGGGTAAAAAAATCTAAGAAATGAAACTTTATTGTACAGTCCCAGTGTGTAAAAAAAAGGCAAATAGCAGAAATTAGGGGTAAAAAATAAATCCAACAAAGGAAAGGTTTGTTGTTCATAGAGGCTGACATGTGGGACCCATGAGCCAGCGGCGACCTCAATTTCAAAGGCGGCATATGATCGAAAAGAAAAAGGCAAGTTAGCAAAAATCAGGGGGTAAAAAAAATCTAAGAAAAGAAACTTTGTTGTACATAGAGGATGACATGCGGGTCCCATGAGCCAGCACCTTACTCAACGTTTCAGAGGCGGCATGAGATCAAAAGAAAAAGGAAACTGACCAAATATCAGGAGCAAAAAATAATCCAAGAAAAGTAACTTTTATTGTACATAGAGGATGACATATGGGTCCCACTTATACAAGCTTTTTCGCTCCAAGATCTTGCAAGTTGATTGTACATAGAGGATGACATGCGGGCCCCTTGTGTCAGCAGCTTAATCAATGTTTCCAAGGCGGCAGGGGATCAAAAGAAAAAGGAAATAGCCAAAAATAAGAGGGTGAAAAAAATCCAAGAAAAGAAACTTTTATAGTATAGAGGATGACATGTGGGTCCCATGAGCCAGCAGCTTCCTCAAAGTTTCAGAGGCTGCATGAGATCGAAAGAAAAAGGCAAGTGACCAAAAATAAGAGGGTAAAAAAATCCAAGAAAAGAGACTTGATTGTACATAGAGGATGACATGCGGGTCCCATCAGTCAGCAGCTTACTCAACGTTTCCAAGGCGGCAGGGGATCAAAAGAAAATGGAAATAGCTAAAGATCGAGGGTGAAAAAATCCAAGAAAAGAAACTTTTATAGTACATATAGGATGACATGCGGGTCCCATGAGCCAGCAGGTTCCGCAACATTTTCAAAGGCGGCATGAGATCGAAAGAAAAAGGCAAGTGACCAAAAATCGGAGGGTGAAAAATAATCGAAGAAAAGAAACTTTTATTGTACATAGAGGATGACATGCTGTCCCATTTTGCAGCAGAGGTCCCAACGTTTCAAATGCGGCTTGAGATCAAAAGAAAAAGAAAGTAGCCAGAAATTAGGGGGTAAAAAAACTCGAAGAAAAGAAAGTTGATTGTACATAGAGGATGACATGCGGGACCCACGAGTTAGCTTACTCAACGTTTCCAAGCCGGCAGGGGATCAAAAGAAAAAGGAAATAGCCAAAAATCAGAGAGTGAAGAAAACCCTAGAAAAGAAACTTTTATTGTACATAGAGGATGACATGCGGGTCCCATTTTGCAGCATCGGTCCCAACGTTTCAAATGCGGCTTGAGATCAAAAGAAAAAGAAAGTAGCCAGAAATTAGGGGTCAAAAAAACTCCAAGAAAGGAAAGCTTTATCGTTCATACAGGCTGACATGTGGGACCTATGAGCCAGCAGCTTATGAACGTTTCAAAGGCGGCAGGGGATCAAAAGAAAAAGGAAATAGCCAAAAATCAGAGGGTGAAAAAAAATCCAAGAAATCAAACTTTTATTGTACATAGAGGATGACATGCGGGTCCCATGAGCCAGCAGGTTCCTCAACGTTTCAAACGTGGCATGAGATCGAAAGAAAAAGGCAAGTGACGAAATATCAGGAGCCAAAAATAAATCAAGGAAACTTGATTGTACATAGAGGATGACATGCGGGTCCCATGAGTAAGCAGCTTACTCAACGTTTCCAAGGCGGCAGGGCATCAAAAGAAAAAGGAAATAGACAAAAATCAGAGAGTGAAAAAAACCATAGAAAATAAATTTTTATAGCACATAGAGGATGACATGCGGGTCCCATGAGCCAGCAGGTTCCTCAAAGTTTCAAACGTGGCATGAGATCGAAAGAAAAAAACGCAAGTGACCAAATATCAGGAGCCAAAAATAATCCAAGAAAAGAAAGTTTTATAGTACATAGAGGATGACATGCGGGACCCATTTAGCAGCAGCGGTATCACCGTTTGAGGCAGCAGGGGATCGAAAGAAAAAGTCAAGTGACCAAATATGAGGTGCCAAAAATAATCCAAAAAAAGAAAGTTTTATAGTACATAGAGGATGACATGCGGGTCCCATTTAGCAGCAGCGGTATCACCGTTTGAGGCAGCAGGGATCGAAAGAAAAAGTCAAGTGACCAAATATGAGGTGCCAAAAATAATCCAAAAAATAAAGTTTTATAGTACATAGAGGATGACATGCGGGTCCCATTTAGCAGCAGCGGTATCACTGTTTGAGAGGCAGCAGGGGATCGAAAGAAAAAGTCAAGTGACCAAATATGAGGTGCCAAAAATAATCCAAGAAAAGAAAGTTTTATAGTACATAGAGGATGACATGCGGGTCCCATTTAGCAGAAGCGGTATCACCGTTTGAGAGGCAGCAGGGGATCGAAAGAAAAAGTCAAGTGACCAAATATGAGGTGCCAAAAAAATCCAAGAAAAGAAAGTTTTATAGTACATAGAGGATGACATGCGGGTCCCATTTAGCAGCAGCGGTATCACTGTTTGAGAGGCGCAGGGGATCGAAAGAAAAAGTCAAGTGACCAAATATGAGGTGCCAAAAAATCCAAGAAAAGAAAGTTTTATAGTACATAGAGGATGACATGCGGGTCCCATTTAGCAGCAGCGGTATCACCGTTTGAGAGGCGGCATCGAAAGAAAAAAGCAAGTGACCAAATATGAGGTGCCAAAAATAATCCAGGAAAGAAAGTTTTATAGTACATAGAGGATGACATGCGGGTCCCATAGCTATCACCGTTTGAGAGGCGGCGAGGGATCGAAAGAAAAAGGCAAGTGACCAAATTTGAGGTGCCAAAAAAACTCCAAGAAAAGAAAGTTGATTGCACATAGAGGATGACATGCGGGTCCCATTTAGCAGCAGCGGTCTCAACGTTTCCAAGGCGGCAAGGGATCAAAAGAAAAAGGAAGTAGCCAGAAATCGGGGGTCAAAAAAATCCAAGAATAGAAAGAATTTTGGTTCATAGAGGATGACATGCGGGACCCATGATCCTGCATCGTAAACGGCTCGATCGGAGAACGTTGAATGAGATGGCGCGATCTAGAAAAAAACAATGCCAGAGAGGCTGCCATCTAGGCCCTACATCCCTCGGCGGTGCGGATTTGCGTTGACTCGGCCGGCGAACCCGAGATTTCGAGATGCACCACGTCCCGGGCCACCATACGCGACGTTTTGGCCGCTTTCGTCGGGCTAGGTGGCCTCAAAAACGAGAAAAAAGTTTTGACATGCACCACGGAGGGACCAAAAATCGTCGGCCATGGTACACCAGCAACCACGGCGCGACTTCAACTTCGTCGGCCATGGCAACTTTTCTTGTAGTGTAGATGTTTATACTACGCAATTATTTGAATGGTATGGTTTTATTTGATAAAAAATACTTGTTATCAATTCACCAGCTGCAGACTATCTCATACTAGATATGAAATCTTTTATAGTTCTAGTCAACATCTACCTCACTTCAAGTGCTTTCTCTTCATGATTATCCTCTATCATTTGCGGTCTTATTATACCAGCTGCGACTTCACTTGTCTATTTTCCTTCTTCTAGGGTTTGTTTTGCAAGGACACCGCTCGTTGACACTATCAAAATAGTATCGTAAGTGACTTCACTTGCATTCCCTTCTTCCATAATGAATATGGCTCCACTTCTACTGCTCCATATTAATTATTTTTCTCACTTTCATGGTCCTTCCATGATGAAATACTCCTTGATTAGAAATAAAAGAGAGTTTTGATTGGTCCTTCCTTTAAAGTATTGTGGTTGCTTCCAACAACTTTACTTCTTTCTTCTAGTGAACCTTCATCTTGTCTTCAAAATCTTCAGAATTCATCACTTCCTCACACGAATACCTTTACCCTCTAGATCTATATCATCAAGTAAGAGCTTGATATTGCAACATGCATTTTCATATCAAAGTCAAACTTCATGTATGGATCTAGTCAATCCATGAAAATCCAATAAAATCCAAGAAGATTCAGCTTTGTGCTTACAATACACATCCTTATATGCCCGAATATAATAGTTGGATAAGACATCCCTAAACATCAGGCTCAGATGTGTAGTATATAACACCACATATAATATAGGTTTTTGTCGTGATACTTAGCACATATATATGGATTCCTACTATTTATCCCAACATTTACCCTAACTTCTCATTTGCAATCGGATAAACTTGAACAAATTGGTCTGGAATAGTTGTGGTTGACCTAATTTCCTTGGAAAGTGCTAACTTACCTTCCATTCAATTGAAAACTAACCTCACATGATCCCTCGAGACCATAACATGGCTACTCTAATCACGTGGTTGTCAGAGCATAGCTCATATAATTCCACGATTTATGTACTAGAATGTGCTCTAGTAAGGCTTTCATCAGACTATCAAGTATGGTTCTGACATACTTGGCACAGTTGCCATGGTTTTAAGACCTGAATTCTTGAACTATCTTTTAAAATCTTACTTCTCATCATACTCCTGTTGACTCACTTACCGTGTTCTACTCCATCACGTCATGACTCCCAAGTGAATCATACATGATTACCAACTTTATCATGAAAAGTAGCCTTATATAACTCCTATCACTCATCCTTACCTCCCATGATTGACTCATCATAGGTATATACTACCTCATATAACTTATCTTTCTCACTTAATATCATTTATCTTAGTACTTTGAATAACTCTTACTTAACCATAACTTGCATTGGTATACTTCTTCCAATAGGACTACCATGTGTATCCTCTCTTTGGACTACCATGTGTTGTATACCAACTTTGGTCTACTACCACCCAATATCTTAAGCTCCAATGATGTTCTACTAATTTGGAATGAAGCAAGATAACTAACTAACCTTTCTTAAGAAAGATAGATAAGAAAGATTGACTCAAGTGTGTCAGGATTATTATCAAGTGAATGCCCATCCCAAGTCAGAAGAATAGTTGGTTTAGCTAACTCAACTTCCTATAGACACTACCCAACCTATAGGTCTCCTTTAAAGGGTTTTAATCCTAGGGTCAAAGCATTTGCTCTGATACCAGCTGTGGTGACCTAGCATACCACTGCATGGTGTAGTACGCAAGTCGTTGACATAACATAAGTGAAACACCGTTTCACTCATATTACATCCCTCAGAGTGGTACAACAGAAACATATGCGAGTCCAAAGTATGTCTATAGAAGGGTACACGAACTGCTTACAGAAGATCAACATAGTCTCCTACTTTATAGTGAGGTAAAACTTCAAATAAAGCTCCAAAAGAACGACTCGTAGTCTAACTTATTTCTAACTCTAACTCTAGAGATACTTGGCTTGCTATAGAACTCTAGCTACTTAGGTGCTAGTATTAGGGAAATGGTTCCCTTCTATTACTAATCTAGGTTTTCCACTTTAGCTGATGCATAAGCTGACTCCATTGACTTCCTTGATTGTATTCTCCATCTGGTTGCAGTTGACTCCTTCGTCTTTGAGTTCCACGGTAGTTTCTCCTTCAGTGCCTCCATAACTAAGCAGGGGATTCGAAGAGGGATGAGTACAAGCGTACTCAACAAGTTCATTATAGGAAATAGGTGTATCATGCACTAGCTATAGCCACAGACCAGAAAGTCATAGGCAAATGCAAGTTTTCATAAACATTTCTTCAAAAGGTTTATTTTATTCTGAAAAAAATGTCCGTCAGTATTCACAGGTTGACCAGAACTTCATGGAGTTCCTTTCGTGCCGCGTTCGTAGTTCCCTTCCCGGAATAGGGAGTGACAGCCACAATTCAATACACTCTGCAGAGGTGCGTTACTTTTTCCATAAGAGACCTTATCCTTGTTGCCAACCGGACGCGCAACCCGTCCACACTTTCTTGGTGTGAGACCAGGTATAAGATCCAGGCCAATCACTGCCTTCTCCACGACCCTGATACCCACCCTTTTGTCCGTCCGTACATCCCCGTAAACTTCTTCCGATCATACGGCTTTACCCCCGATGTACTATGGACAATCCATCATAGAAGGTAGAGCGCTCTCATCCACATGGATGGGGATTTAAAAGGATTTCCCAACCTACTGCGGTGTTATCACAACACCCAGCCAGGCTCTATCAAGTCCGTTGATATGTAGAAGGGAAAAGATACAGCTGAATTCCCCAGAGCGGTTATAGATCTCATGGTTAACACGATATGTACGGCGCTAGAATCACTAGACGGTATTGGTGATTAGTCCTAGATGAATAGTACCCTTGCAATGGAATCTCCACCAATCAACACATACCATGGTTCCATTTCCCACCACATAGTCATATTCATAATTGTAAAATAATATTTTGATTTTCAATGCAAGAGTGATAAGGATAGTACTTTGCATATAGTTTGATAAAAATAATCAAATGACATAAGCAAGCGATGAACTTGCCTTTCTTGAATGCAAGATTATGCAGGTAAAAGCTTCGATACGTGATAACTCCAAATTCTGAAATACCATCATCGTCCGCTAAGGACAATGTTTAAATAACTGGCAAAGATGCTATAATGCATAGTATGAGATGCAATCGCCCCGAGCGTAACCTAATCCCGATGATTTAAGATTGGTGGGTTGTAAAGATTTCTTTAAGATGTGTTACACTTTTAGAGTGGTTCTCAAACAAGGTTCTTATTAGGGTTTGGTTATATTAATATCATAAACAAGTGATATAAGACATCATAACAATCATACACACAAGGAATGATGGTTGCATAACATATATAGAGTAGTTGTTAGTTCTAAGTTCAAAAGTGCATGGTTGATGATTACTTATATTATACTTCAAAAGAATAACTCTTGAAGAACAAGTTACATAATAACTAAGAAGTGTTTCAAGTAAGAACTATTGGCTTCTATGGTTGCTTGATATTTACTTCAAAAGAATAACTTTTGAAGAACATGTTCATTGAAGAACAAGAACTATTACACATAGGAGCTATGGACTTCTAGGTTTTACTATTGGATTCATTTAGTTCATTAATAGGGACTAGTTGGTTCTTAAGTTGAATGGGTCCATATGCAGCAAGTATTGACATGTTTAATACTATGGTTGATTATAGGGTATCCTATCAAAGAATGGTTATCAGGGTGGTGCCATGTGTTAAACATTAGGGTTTACTATGACTTCTCATTTGCTTCACTAAGTAATCAATACTGGGTTTCTAAGCTAGGTGGTTTATTATTTTCCAAGTAGGGTTTAGTTGAATATGAGCATGTGATATGAATTACTACACAAGGTTGGTATTATGATTGATCCCATGATTCTACTAAATACTGATGGTTAAGGTTGAGGATATGCAACTAACAAGTTAATTAGGGTTCAACATTAGGTTCATTTGAGTCTACCAAATAGGTAATAGAGGGATCTTACATAGTTGAGTTCATAAGCATCTAAAGCTTGCAAGATTTAGTTAAGCATTAGTACCATGAGGTGATACTAGTTGGTCATATAATATTAGCATGTTTTTGCTTGGTTTAATAAAAACATGGAATGATAACTTTATTGGAATTTGAGTTGATAAAGTATTAATAAAATATTAGCATGATTTTTCTCGGTTTAATACTATGACTAAGGTTAATTGGCATATGATCACATGTTATAAATAACTAGGGTTTTAGAATTGAATACAATTTGGGATGATCACAAAAAATAATGAAATCAAGGTTCTTTCTTATATTAGAACTAGGTTTCTAAATTGTGATGCAATTCCTAAAACAATAATTAGCAATAGAGTTGAAGTTATTAATTACTTTGAAATAAAATTAATAATGGTCTTAACATTTTACTAATTTTAGAAGATTTAAGAATTAGGATAAATACTATTTAGGTTTAATTTAGGAATTAGAGTTTTATAATAGTTATTGAATTTTAAAATGATAACTTGTTCACTAAAATTTTTAAGTGAATAAACAATTTTTATTTTCAAATAATATTAGTTTTTAATATTTTCTTGCTTTGTTATTATTTAAAGGAAATGGTAAATAGTAATTTATAATTTAGGGTTTTTAAAATATCACTAATATTTAAGTTGGTGAAAATATGATAAAGAAAATTAATCTTAATATTTTACTTAGTTACTGAATAGCTATTATTTAATTTTAAAACTTAACTACTTATTGAATTTTATTTGTATCTAGGATAAATGAAAAGGCATAATTAATAGGGATTTCTATTTTCGTGCCCTCAGTTCCTTAGTTGTACTCAGTTTTCCCCAGCTCCTTAGTTTTTCCTCAGTTTTACCCAAACGTTTGTAAAACCCGAGAAGCAGCTCGACGGCAGGATTCCCGTTTAGTTGACCGTTCTATCACGTGTGGGGCCGCGTCGTGTGGGGCCGCGTCGTGTGGGCCCGCGTCGCGTGGGGCTGGTAGAAAGGGACCGCGTGGGACAGGACGAGAAGCGTTTGGTTGCACGTGAGCAGGAGCTGGGTCTGTCTCTCTCGGCCCAAAATTGGCATTATTAAGTGCACCTTTTTCCCCTCTTTCTCTCTGTCCTTTTCACCAAATTAGTATAAAATCTAGAGAAGCTTGCATTTCTGACTTTCTTCAATTATTTGTGCCTTTTGGCCCTCGTTGTTTGCCCAATATGGCAGCAAATCTAGTACTCCCTCTGGTCCATATGTATGTAGTTAAATCTAGAAGCAAATCTCCAGGATAATGTACGATAAATTCACAGTCATAGTAAATCAAGAAAACTAAGTATGGCCAACAAAATATAGTAGACTAGGGATAGATAATCCCTAGATAATATGGATAGATAATAGGCTGCATACACAACAGCCAACATAGTAACAGGTTCTTCACAACACCATCATACTAACATAACAACAAGGGATCCCTAGCTAACAACAAAGGGATCCCAACAACAAACTAGAGCAGCAGCAGCACACGTCAAGGACTCCGCCTACCCCATCTGCTCTGCCTCCACTTGTTGCTCTTGCTCCCCTTGGGAGCCTTGGGCTTGAGGAGGCATGCGCCCGGCGATCTCCACCCGCTGCAAGCTGCGGAGTGCATGCCGAGCGCCCGTGGCGGAAGGAGTGGACGTTCACCGTCGTGCCGACGTTGGGGAAGGTGTTGCTGATGTTCTCAGCATGCGTGACGAGGCAGTTGAAGTCCGTGGCGCCGAGTCTCCTGGTGCAGAAGGGCACTGTACACCTCCTTGGCGAAGTAGGAGATGTCTGGCCGACCTGCAGCCTCCGCACACTTGGCGAGTCTTGACGTCCTCCTCCTCTTCGTCGCGTCGTGCCAGACATCTGATCCATATCAAACAGAAACTAGTGAATGAGTTGCAACGATGACTAACGTACATGATAACAAAGTTAAGAAAAACAGAGTCAGCCTCAGTTAGAGTGGACATGATTATATATCTACGGGAAGGTGTTAGCGAACTAAAACTCATGCACAACAGATTTGTACACAGCAATGGTTCGCTGAACCCTCCCTGTAAAAATTTGTGCCCAACCATTCATCATAGGCAAAGAAATTCTAGATCTGAACTAGATCTAAACTTGAACACATTCGAGATTATTTGCAAAATTAAACGGTTGATATCTTTTGATTAGTGCATAAAATAACTGATTGAGATCCCATGATTACTTGCATAAATTAACTGATTGAGATCCAATATTACTTGCATAAATTAACCGAACAGCCGAACCCCAAATCTTAAACGAAATCAAGAAGTGATCAAAACAAAATGGAATAAAATTGGCGCAAATATTAGCCCAATACTCATCCATCCACAGATCCATCTACACCAGCAAAAATAGGGTTCAAAAAGAATGGGGAACAAAAAGGAAGCAAACCGTAGTTACCTCGTTCCATGGGTCCTCCGGGGAGGTGTCGTAGGGGTTCGGGGCGGGACGTACGGCACGGGGTCGTAGGGGTCCCATCCCGCCGGGATCTGATGCCACCGGCGGCGGCCTCCGGCACACCGGCGACGCGGCGTCGTCGTCCGTAGAGGGACGGCGCCGAAGATGGAGGCGTCGCGCTTTGAGCCAACCTCGACGATGGGATTGGCATTCTCCTTGTCCATCTCTCCGGCGGAGGAAGAGGAAGAGGGAGAGGGAGAGGGTTTTTTGCTTTGGAGAAGATGATGGGACGTGAGAGAGTTGGCGATGCGTGAGCGAGTGAGTGAGAGGAGAGAGAGAGGCGAGGCGTCTATAAAGGCGAGGGGTGGTTAATGCGACCCGCGTCCTACGCGTGCACAGGTGCACGTCTGCACGTCTTGGACTTCTGCAACGCGACACGCGTCCACGATTGCACGTCTCGACTTCTCCACCGCGACCCGCGTCTACGCGTCAACAATTGCACGTGTCCTCGAGTCTAACCCTGGAAATTTAGATATACTCAGGTATACCCTCGAGTCTTATAATAGCATTTTTGTGTGCTCAATTTTCCCTCGAGTGCTAATACTGGCTAGTGCAATATACTCAGTTTTACCCTCAAGTGGCTGGTCAACAGAGAGTCAACAAATGGGATTAACTAGTTAAATGAGTCATTTAATGTGCAAAAAAATCCTAAAAAGAGTGGCACTTACTCATGGAGTCTTTACCACAAATTGCCACTTCTCAAATCATAGATAAATCATAGATAAATCAAGTTTTACCACAAATTGCCACTTCTCAAATCACCTAGTAGCTATGAAGGTGCATGGTTTTCCACAATAAGCCCTTCCCAAAACAGCTTCCCCCAAATCATACTTTGTCTAAATGAGGCCACAATTCTCACACTGATGTATATTGGTATTGCAAATAGTTTGAGGTAGGCCAAGATGGGTTTCATTGTACAAAACACGCATTTTCCATTTTTTAAATCTCATATTTGAATCCCTTAGTCTATTTACTACTCAGGTGCCCTTGGTTTCTTGATAGTACTCAGTTTTGCCCTCTCTCTTCACAAATTCTCGCAGACATGCATCATCCCATGATTGGTCTAGCCCATGTCACGCGGATCGTGCCCGCCGACCGTTGATCGTATGATATAGGGAACGGGCAGGATAACCACTCTCTCTCTCTTGGCGTTATTTTTCACGCAAAAAATGATAAACCATCACCGATTTGTTGTTACCATTACTTTTCACGCAAAAAAATGATAAACCATCACCGATTTGTTGTTGCCATTACTTTTCACGCAAAAAAATGATAAACCATCAACAATTTGTTGTAGCCATTACTTTTCACGCAAAAAATGATAAACCATCAACAATTTGTTGTAGCCATTACTTTTGACGCAAAAAAAATGATAAACCATCACCGATTTGTTGTTGCCATTACTTTTCACGCAAAAAATGATAAACCATCAACAATTTGTTGTAGCCATTACTTTTCACGCAAAAAATAATAAACCATCAACAATTTGTTGTAGCCATTACTTTTCACGCAAAAAATGATAAACCATCAACAATTTGTTGTTGCCATTACTTTTCACGCAAAAAATATGATAAACCATGCATCACCGATTTGTTGTTGCCATTACTTTTCACGCAAAAAAATGATAAACCATCAACAATTTGTTGTAGCCATTACTTTTCACGCAAAAAATGATAAACCATCTATCTTTGTATAGAATGATAAACCTATCACGTATGATTTTTGAGGTCATTTAGAGAAGGCAGAAAAAACCTAATTTGTTACAAAAGCTGGTTTCAGTGAGACCTAACCAAGTTTGGCATACATGATGGCATACATATAACAACAAGGAATATCTAAAAGGGAAAGTTTCAGAAAATTTGAAATTTAGGGTGAAAATGATGCCATACATGATGCTGTTTTTCGAGGTTTTGACCTGAAAATCAATTGGGTATTATAAAGGGAAATAAAAAGTTCGAAAAATGTAAAAACGAAACAATCTATCTATCTATGTATAGAAGATCATCTGTATGAAATTTGAGGTTATTTAGAGAAGGTAGAAAAAATCACCTTGTTAGAAAAGCTGGTTTCAGCGAGACGAAACGGCATGCGCTTAAGCAAAGTGATTTTTCGAACATCTCCAAATGACCCCAAATTTTCCATACATGATGCCATACGTGTAACAACAAGGAACCCTATCTAAAAAGTGTCAAAAAAGTTTGCCCATCCGTATAGCTCTATCAAAAAGAACCTCACCATGGCGCTAGTATAATTTTGGGATAGTTACAAACTTTCGTTACCTAACCTTCAACATGAAACTTGTTTCAAATTCATTTTGGCCTACAAGAAACAAATCCCAACTTGATTCGAGCACCACAGCCTCCAAACGATGCCGATGCCGATATCGGCATGGTGAACGGCTATGCTCGCCGCCACTGCTAGGTCAACGTCGGGATGCACCCTCAATCCCGTCCCCTCATTCGATCACCGACACACCAGAGATACCGCCGAGGCCAATGCCGAACGTACATGCCGATGCCAATGCCGAACATGCATGCACGCCGCTGTGGGCACGGCCACGCCGACCCGCTATGCTGGACGCCACAGACCGCCGCGAGGTCTTTCCCTTCGCCACCACACTCTCCTAGCACCCACCTATACACGCGAAAGGAGAGACACTAGTTTTCTCTACATTGCTCGCGTTCGTGTCCGACACGGTCAGTCAAAGTTTTGAGGTGGTCGTCGATGTCGTCGACCATTTCTTCTCTTCTTTGCATGGTTAAACGCGTCTAGTTCATATCTATCTAATGCGTCTGGTCTCGCCTCATGCAGTTCTTTGTGGACGTCTATCTCATCTCGGCACCCCGCATGCCACTTCCTCCGTGCCATCGCTGTAGAGCTCCGTTTAAAAATGTAATCCTACCTGTGTATTGCCCCTTGTATCAGCGTCATGGCCCCACTTGTCATTTGATATACCGAAGCCCCACGCGTTCGCGTTTTGGTCAGGGATACAGCGATGGTTACGGTCAAACAAAGATGGATGGTCTGACATGTCTTTGCAGGCTCTACATGGCCCCACTAGTCAAAGATAATGGTCAACCGTCGGGCCGGCCGTTACATCACGTGTGATGGTTTCAGACAAACGTTTGGGTAAAACTGAGGAAAAACTAAGGAGCTGGGGAAAACTGAGCAGAACTAAGGACCCGAGGGCACGAAAATAGAAATCCCTAATTAATAAAGGTTAAAATAATTGAATTTTTACTCTGACAAACATTTTCATATTTTATTTTTTCTGAATAGATTTTATTTTTGTGAGCATTTTGATATCTTATTTGCATTTTTCTGATTTGAAATGAATTTTATATATTTCTGCAAAGTTCTAGTTATTTTCTAGAATTTGAAATATAACGTTAATACTAAACGTACCGAACTAACCCTACCCCCAACACACTAACTCGTGGGCCGTTGACCACGTCATATGCCACATGGGCATTGACCGAGTCAAATAGGACAGTGGACCCCACTGGCCACGTCAACCTTAGCCGCCGGCGACCAGTATACGGCGGCGCTAGCGATTCAGAGATCCCCTGGATGCGCGGATAGGTGCTCTAGAATCCCCACGACATGAGGAACACGATGGTTGTGGCGGAATAGGCTAATGGTCACCGTAACCGTGTTGGAATCCATGTCCTGCGGCGGTGCACTCCGGCCAACTATCGATTGCGAGCTACAAACGGTTCTAGGAAGCGAGAGTATGCTCTACAAACGAGCAAAGTCACCGTGAGGTTGATGGTGTGGTTGGCGAGGTGGATCGTGGACGGAATCGAGCATGAAATCGCCGATACCGTCGCAGTACACCGAAAGGGAACGGTGAAATTGCATCGATCCAGAGCTCCCCTTGATGTGTCCTTCTTCTCAGATGATTTACGTGAAGAGGCGCTTCTCCTCGGCTGCTCCACTGAGCTTGGGTTGGCCTCTATTGCCGGTTTCTTGATCGACTCCGGCGAGGTACTGTGCATCATAGCGAGTGATTGAGAGGGATGGAGAGGAAATGGATGGGCGGCGAGGTTCTAAGGTTTCCTGGAGAAGCTCCTGGTCTATTTATAGAGCTCGGCGAGGTCTGGTTCGTCATTTCGTCGACGGCGATGGCCGGGATACTGCGGGCGAAGGTGAGCTACTGTCGGGCACGAATCTTAATGAATATGGATGATACGGACGCGGAGGCACTTGTATCAAGCTTCGACGTGGTCCTGGCATCTGCAAATATCTCCGACGATGGCCGGGACATGGCTCGCCGCGTGTCGAGCTCGGACGAGAGGAAGAAGCTTTTCTTCCTCGCGTATAAACACGAAGGGGTACGTGGACTGGGCTGCCTCTGGCGATGGACTAGGCTGCGTGTGGCCTGGATAGGTAAACTTTTCCCTCTCTCTGTTTTCGGTTTTCTTTTTGTTTTATGTTTATTGATTTGAATTCAAATTCAAATTTTGTTTTGCTTGCAGGTTTCTAAATATTTGAATCTCAATAAGATTTAACAATGATAACTTCTACATCATTTTGTTGTTCAAAACAAATATTTAATGTTAGTTTAAATTGGTATTGTTGTCAGAGTTATTCCAAATTTAAAATAAATATGAGTTTAGGTGTTCATCTCAATTCTTTTTATTTAGGAACTAAATCTGTTTAAATGATTTGAAATGATGCATTTAAACATATTATTAGATTTTGCTAGGGCGTTTAACAATATTGATTTTTCACATATATTTTAACTGTGGCTAGAGTTTAAAGTAAATGGTAATGAGGATGGTGTTAGATCATGATTTTATGTGTATAGTTATTTCTAAGGATTTAAGAAGATGATTGAATAAACTCTATAGTTGCTAACCTTACTTAGCAAACTCTAGCTTGAATTACTTAGGGTAGATCCTATGTTCATCATGGTCAATTCACTTGCTAAGGTGATGGTCCAAACTATAATATATTATTCCATTTGGTCAACTAAACAAGTTATTTGGAAGGCAAAATATAATTGGCTATTGGTTTAACTGAAATCACCTAAATGGCATTTAATCTTAAGTTATATCTAGCTTAGGTTTATACTTGTGATCCATGATACACAAGTTAGGATATGGTATTTTATGTGGAGTAGATCTCTTGTGAAATGGTTTAGGGTTTGAGAGGTGAGTGTACATAAAGTGTGGTAGGTTCTACTTATGATCCCAAGTAATCCATGGATTGGATTTCAAATGTGTCTAGGGTTTTTGTTGTGTTCACCCAAGTGATACACAACCTAGGATTGGGTTATAATCATAAGCTATAGTTATGTTTAATTGGCTAGGGTTAATCTTCCTCACCATTGATAAAGTTCTTGTATTAAGACAAAACTAGGTTGTCTCAAGTGTTTGGATAAGCAAAGTTTAGGTTAATGACATTACTCCTCCAGTCAAGCTATGAGGAATGATCTAGGTTGACTTCTTGTGATTTACCTATCATTTCATGTGATGGATGGTATCTACTTATCACATAGGTTTATCTTATCATGTAAATCTACAAAACATAGTTGTACATTAGACATGATCAATTAATTCCTCACTAATCTCTCCTTATCATTCTTATCATCAGACTCAGCTAGACTATTAGGGTTTATGATCATTACCCAATTTGTAATGATCAAGATATTGGCCTTATAATGGTTCAGGAGTGAAACATGGTTCTCCTCTCCAAGATCAAGTATTGGTCTATATACTTGAGTATACACATTTAGCTTGATCTCTCTTGGGTAGGTAGGGTTCCTCTAGGGTTTATGATCACCTAGGTTCTAGTCAATGGATGAGGTAAACATATGTAGGTGATCCTCTCCTTTCTCTGAGGTTTAGTAGAAATGAGTTTGAAGGAACAAGATTGGAATAGTCAAGGTTTAATAAGGAACTAATGTGAATGTCCTTGACATGGATTCAAGTATTGTAGTTGAAAAGATTTACCATGTGAATCATGGTAGGAATATTTATTTAGTAAAAGACATGGAAAAGATAGTAAAGAAAAGTTTCTTGATTAATTGTGTTCTTTGATTTATAGTTGAATAATTATTCATGTGTTGTTGTAAGGAATGTCATGTTGAGATCTTTTATAAGATCTTGTAATTGACCCTTACTTAAGGTGTTGTTATTGTGAAGCTAATCCCATTTGATCTAGCCCATAGATCAAATCATATCTACCCAAAATAAGGTTTTAGAAAACATCACAGTGAAGTTTATAACGCTTGACTTGATGATCTACTTCAATTCCAGCAAGTCAAGTGAAACTTCAGTTACTGTGACAGGTTTTATTTGAAAGCGTGAAAATTCCCTAGATTTTCTATGCATGAATGCAGTGCACACTTTGGTGTTCTCTCATTTTGTAGCCTCTAAACCTGGGATATCACAATGAGCTCCGCCATGGCCTGGTGATCCTCGACACGTTCTCTTCTCTCGTCGATGTCGGCCTTGCGCTTTGCATCCTCTCGGAGCGTGATCCATCTTGCCTCATTCTCCTTGTTCTTCACCTCCATCATCTCCTTTGCCTCCAAAGCTTTCATCACGAACAACTCTTTGGATTTGACCATAACATCGATCTTAAGAGACAATGATGCGGCCTCTCCTTGTTTCTTGATCTTGTCCTTGGTCGTCTTTGCTCCATCTAACCTCTTCTTGTTCTTCTTGGTCTCAAGCACATCATCCTCCTCTACATCCTCCAACTCGGCAAGCTTATGCCTTGCTGGTGGCACCTCTTGCTCCCTCAACTTCCATTTTGGATTGTGCTCAAGAAGGGTATAGCAATGGCGGAATGTAAATGGCTTGCCTTTCAACCCCGGCATTTCCCGATACCTTATTTGCGCGATAGCATCCCAATCGCCGGTGTTGGTGCCGCTCAGTGGCGAGTTCCTCACGCCCTCAATGCAACCGGCCCACCGGTTGCACACCATCTTGAACTTGTCCTTGGAGTGAGCGGTAAGAGCGGGTCGGAGTAGAAGAGAGAGGCGTGATAAATTGGAAGAACTTGTCCTCGATGCGTTGCCAATACCTATTGCCGGTTTGATCGGTGCCGGTCACGACATCTATCGAAACCGCCTCCCAAGCTTGGATTAAGATCACATCTTCAAATTCGGTGTTGTTGCCTGAACGGATCGCTCTCCCCTTTGCCTTGGCCACCGCCCCATTGAACACCCCCTCTTCTATCTCTTCCAACTCATCTTCATCCTCGCCGCCGCTGTCTTCTTCTTCCTCATACTCCTCGCCCTCGAGTCCCTCCTCCAAACCGTCGTTGTAGTCACCGTAATCCGCAAGCGGCGGCGAGTCGATGTCGACGGAAGCCTCGTTGAGCATGTCAACATACAAATCCAGCGCGACATCAACGACGGGACTTTCGTCGACCACCTTGCGCGCAGCAACCAACGCCGACAACTCCTGCGCCATCGCTGCCGTCAAAGCAGCCAACGATGCCATCTTGGCTGCGGCTGGCGTCTTCGCAGCCTTCTTCGGCGCCACCTTATTCTGCGCCGAAGCCAACGCCTTGTTGCCCGGCCACTTCGCCCACTTCGCCGGAGCGGGAGGGGCAGCCGGTACAATGGGGTAGCTGCAACGGGAGGCGCGGGGACGACATGCTGCCCCAGCCGCTTCCGCTTTCCGAGAGCAACAACAATGGGAGGCGTGTCGACCATGAGGCCCTCGGTGGCGGCTGTCGTGGCGGCGCTAGATCCATATGCGATCGATGGAGCCGGTCCGCGCAGCGTGGTCTGGCCCAGGAGCAGCAGTGGGTTGATGGTGTCCATCTCAGCGCAGGAGCGCGGCCGCGGTGGCCGGAGAGGAGTGGAGGCGGCGGAATCGGGAGCGGTAGGTGGGGTGGAAGCGGGAAAGGGACGAGCTGAAACTTCCTTCGCGCCAACACGGGGGAGAAGATGGGGTTCACGCTCGCATAGCCTCCCCAACTAGGGACCTTGGGGTTTCCTTGGCGTGAAACGGGATAGCCCGGATTTTTTTTTTGGTATGGGGGTCCAATGCGGTGTCTGAACCGTACCTTTTTCCCCCTCTGAATCGGAAAACAACGGTTATTATGCGGATGGGGGTTTGATGGGGGCATGCTAGAGATGATCTAAGGCCCATGTCCGTTTGCGGGTGGCAGTGCACCCAACCAAGGGAGGGGGAGAGGGCGTGTCAGGTGAAAATGGATAGATACTGAAAATATACAAATTTTCATTCTCAACTATTAGATCTTGTATCAGCGATTCATATCTGGCGGGAACCTCATCCCAGTCGTTTCACAGCAAACCTCTAGCAGCCGTCCTTTATACATTGGGGATCAATGAAGGCGCACCGCCCGATCAAAAGGAGACGGCTTGCGTGGATGCAATTTAGGGCAACACGTGTCAAGGGAGAGATGGAATGTCCTTTGCAGTAACTCCATGTGTGCGTGTAAAACAAGGAAGTTATTGCGCCCATTCGCCGGTCGCCTCAATTCCCGCGCGATCGTGCAGACAAATCAGCGACGTGGCGCATGCCACGCGTTCGTCATCATGATGTAGGGTCCACCAACGTCTAGTCTTCTCAAGCATCTCTGCGGATGCACCTGAACATGCCATCATCGTCAGCAATGATGTCATGATCGTGTTCAAAAAACGAGGAGTGAGTAAAAGAAGTTAAAGACTTGAATTGATGAAAATCCTTGGGTATAAAGATGATGTTTGGGCCTATCCTCGACTGCAAGCACTCACATATAGAATCGGAGGATACTCACATCGGGAGCGTTGACGCGCACCCGATAAGTAAGTTGATAAGTTAGAATTAAAATTCTAAAGGAAGATGATGAGTCTATTGATACCTCCGATCTGGATTACGGATTGTAGTATGGTAAGCTTTTTCCCTAGAAGACCTAGGTTTAATCAACCTTGGAAACACTTCTAAATGGTGTAAATGAAGGAAACATCTACAAGACATTGCTAGTATATCTTATCTTCGGTTTACCGGACCTATCTAGTTTACTTTTGAGAGGGTTGTGTTCAATGATGGAAATAGGCCAGGGTTAAGGTTCCATCTGCAACTATGCATACATATATAAATAAATCTCATATGTGTAACAGATAAAATATAGATAAGAGATTTGTAGGTAGCACATCCGTAAATACCCTTGCCCCTAAAGCCAGAGGTGACAAGAGCCTAATGGTCCAACCATTGTCCTCACAGCCGCAAGCAACAATAGTTATTATGCAAATACATACCAAAGCCTTAAGCTAGATGATTGTGTTATGATCCCGAATGAATCACTAAACATGTACCTGTACTTTCCCCTTTGTGTTACTGAGGTTTCGCGCATACACACCGTTCTTCACTCATCCCACCTCTTCTCTTGATCCTCTCCAATAACATGGGTACCTGCAGATCATCAAAGACGAGGCGAAGAGACAAGGATACAAGATCACAAAACTCATATTAAATCCTTACTCATAAACATAAGATTAGATAAACATAGTTGCTGCGAGGATTCACCCCAATCCGCAGTCCGTGAGGACTACTCACACATAATATCAAGATTGAGATGAAACATAGAAATCATTGTGCAAAATACTTAGATTGAAATCAAAATATTCTTATAATGGTCGCCAATCTCAAGGAGATCTCTATTACAATGGTGATAGCTATGGCTATGGAGGAGATGGAGTATGTAATGGATGAACTATGGGATGGATCTCCTTCAGTGTGTTGCAGATGGATCTGGTGGATGACGGTTCTGTTTGGCGACGAATGGCTCTCTCTTGGGCATCGGTCCCTTCACGACTTTTATAGAGTTTGACCTCGGGAACGCAGTGGCACATGGTACGGGCGGACGGTATGGGCGGGGCTTGCCCGTACCGGTGCCCGTTAAAGCCCCTGGAACCGCCTTTCCGAGCGTAGTCAACTTTTCCATGCTTCACGCGATTTTCTTCAGTAATTGCAGGTCCATTTCCCATTATGACGTGATATCCTGCACATCATCCAAAAATAGAAGAGATTGCACATCTTTGCATTGATTGCGCATTAGTGGCAAGTTGTGAGAGGCAATAGTCAATTTCTTGACTTAGCTAGGGGTTTAAACGCGAGAAAATATGGCGTATTTCACAGCCATCATCTATTCTTGAATACAAGTACTCGAGGATAGCCTCGAGAGCTACTCCCATCTAAAACGCTGACCGCACACCCGGTAGAAATTAGGATGATATGTTTTATTGAAGGTTAAAATACTTGAGTATAACATTGGGTTCTACTTCCACCGGGAGCGCAAATCGCGCATCCCGATTAAAACGAAGATTCGGTAATTCAAACTGGTGCGTAGTACAAGGTATTAAAAGTCTCGAGTACATGTTCAAGTGGCAAACACTTCAAACATTGCCTCGTCCATTACTCCCATCGTGAGTGCACCAGTTTGAATAAGATTAATTCATCTACTTCGGGCAAACGAGGCACTCGATAAATTAATTCCTGGACCGCGTCTGCCGCGATATCATGTCTGGAAGCCGTGCTTTTCAGCATGAAAGTAACACCATCATGATCCGTCCTGTGAGGCCTAGCATCGCCCAAGACCGCACTCTGTTAGAATTATCCATGTCGTCGTCCATATGATGAAAAATCATGATGGACGCGTCAAGTACCCTTAGTCTTATGTTGGAATTCATAACTCGATAAGACCTCCGTGGCTCGAGCTGGATTACACCAGTTATCCAAATTTGTGTCTAGGGACACGAGTTTGAAGTAGGTTTACTCGCATTTTATCAGGAAATTAATTGATTCCAGATCCGTCGGATGCACCAGGATTGTTACCCAATATCCCTACGATCATATGATATTCATTATCGACTGAAGAAATAAATTAATTACATATTCAAGTCGTGGAGAAAGAAGTTAAAACACTGAGACTCGACCCGAGTCTACAACTCGAGTAGAGTCCCGAGGGCTACTGACATGGGTATGCCATATTGGGTACTTAACGTTACCATCCCTGGTGCAAAATAGGTGAAGCCCATGAAGAATAACCCATGGACCGAAGCCCAATGGCTATGTAAAATAGGTTAGGTTAGGCCCATATCGGGTAAACTGACAGAAGCATTGTAACCAACCCGAAGGTGGACCCTGAGATCTAGACCACTATATAAGGGATACGGGGAGCCATCGAGGGAGATCTAGACTCATAACCCGTAACACCCTTGTAACCCTAGTTTCGACAATACAATCTCGGCGTTTCGTCTTTGATCCTACTTTCGTCGGCTGCCTAGTTTGGTTGACTGGTCTTTGAACTCACCAGCGCTCTCCTTCCTCAAAACCCAAGTTCATCATTATGGGCATTGTTAAGGTTACCCCTTGTCAGTGCAGCATTACTGCGATAACCTTGCAACCTTGCAGTGATGGCATACAACCGCCAGTTCTTCGTGGGCTCTAGGGCAGGCCAACACGACCAAGAGGCAGGTCCCTCCGGCATGGGCTAAGAGGAGGACTTGTATAGTGACAATGAGTTTAACTTTGAGAATATCGACTTTGACTCTAGGGACAACGGATTCTTTGGAGGCGTTGACTGGAAGGCTCTCGAGGTGGAGGACTTGGATTGACTAGGACATTGAGGATTATCTTTAAGTTATCATACTAGACTTTATGTTCTATCTTGATGTGTTTTTAGAATGTTCTATCTTTATTATGCAAATTTTCATTATGTAGTTTATATATGCTCTATGTTTAGTTAATATGTGTAATGTACATTAAGCTTACTATGATTCTCTGGTCACATGCATGTGTATTGTTGTTAGTTTAATTCGATGATTATTGATGTTATTTTTAGGATACATGGCGATGTGACGAACATGCAAAGGTTATTGCGCCTCTTGCTTGTCATCGAGATCATTGTTTAGTGTCTAAATGTTTGATGACTTTGAAGATTATGTGGTACTATTCTTTTTCATACTACTTTATATCCATTATTTGAAGTGTATTCCCCTTTGCTCATTATTCTTTTGTTTATGATGTATCGATTGCAGAAATCATTAATCTTAACTTATGGTCGGTCTTAAAATGAGGAGCAATCGCTTATGGGCTGATTAATTGATTTTATCGGTCAACCATTTATCGGCTTATTTTTTTATAAATCCTAATTTTGACACTAAATTTTCTATAACATGCTAGGAAAAAAAAATATTTGAGCATTGCACATAATTATTACCTTGATTCCTTGCATTTGAATCAATAATAATGAAAATTTTGAGCTAATGCATAATTCTACACAACCATAGGACAAAAATATCGACTGCCATACCAAAATTTCATTGAAATTTCACTAACAATCATACGAAATATCGGCCATGAGAGTGAAAATCGGGCGAAATATCGGCTAAAACGCAGAAAATCGGCTGAAATATTGGTGGCGCGATAAATTGGCCGATATGCTGAAATCTTATCGGCGGACACCCGATTCACGATAAATCGGTATCTCGGCCGATTTTTTGAATAGTGATCGATTGTTCCATTCAATGTTAAGTTACTGTTCGATCAAGTAGTCGGGCAGAGTGTGCGCTTTCAGGCGCCTGGGGGTACACATGACATTGCCGTGGAGAAAGAAGAGGCATTAACCCGTATGGGAGTCGGATGTTAGAAGCAATTCATCACGTGAAACTGTATCATCGGAGGAGAAATGGTATGTTTTTTCTTGGATAGGGCAAGTCGCGACGATTACTATTGTCTATCTCAGTGGTGGGGATGAAGACCCATATGATGCTGTCATCATCTTCCCAAGATGTAACCTGAGCGACTATGAGCGCATTCGCCTCTTAGAGATCTTATCGGGCCCCAATTCCTTTGTTGGGTACCATTTATGACCCGTTTGACAAAAGCAATTATTGCTAAACACAACATGGTATGTTATTTCAAGTTACTTCTTCTATCCTTTCCTATTTCCTTCTCTTCATACATTGCAATTGTATTGGCCTCGTTTGACTTCATTATTACTCTTTTGGCATCCTAAAAGTTATCTAGGAAGGTGGTGCGAAAGCTTTCCAATCCCGGTGATGGCTTGGCATGACGGTGTGTTGGAGAACTCTCTTCTTTGATGGGCTTGATGAGCACCGTTACGTACACCAATGATGATCATGGCCTCCTAATCTTTAGCAAGGCGACGTGGAGGGCGTTCCATATAGAAGTAGACAATCTACAAGTTGGACAAGTCGTGCTCATCACTGCTAGGACCATCACACACCCGATCTTGAGCATTCTCTTTGTCATTAGCAGTATCTAGTGTAGTTAGGCGGTGTGTCCAATTGTGGTGCTTCCTTGTTTGTTTATGAACCAAGAGTATATTTGCTTTTTTTTGTTTGAACCAAATTTGCATGTTCTTTATTCATGCATGGATTTGATTAACCAATATAAAATCTTGTTGACTGGTAATAATGTTTTTCTGTTGTGCTTCTTGTATTTCTCTTTGCTGTAAACTTGAATAAAGCAAGAATTTTGTTTTAATTCAAAAAAAAAACTGCAGTGGCGTGGCTTACTGACGCACACGCCACTAGACCATTTGGTACCTACGGCGTGTCTAATACATGTGGAGCGCCAGGGACACACCACATGTACCAAATACCGCTCACGCGACATTAGTGGCGTTCCAAATCCACGTCACTAAGGTTGGTTTTGCCACACCACTGTTAGTGAAATTGGGTCACCCATCACATGGAAAAAACTAAAATGATCAGTTGAATAGAAAAGAACAGGGCATGGGCACCGGGCAAAGGGACGATTGAGCAACTCAAGCGAACTGCCCTACCTGACTTTTGATGTGTTTCTACTATGGAGAAGCAGGCTTCGTAGATGGGTCAAAAATGGGGGCTCAACCTGGCTACCATATATGTCTTTTTGATTCCGTCTAGAATGGATTTTAAGGTATATGTGCTTATGACCTCCCACTCTATGCCTTGGGGCATTATTTTCTCTTCCAAAGCGCGCACATTCGAGTTCAGTATGGATGTACTCAGCGCTTAAGACCACTCAATGGATGATATGGTCAATCATACTCCAGGGTCTAGAAAGGCGGCGGAGGTTGCTGTCCCACGGCCGTGACACCACTTTCTAAACAAAAGGGTGCTCCATCAATACATCCTTAAGAGCTTGATGAAGGACAAGGGTCTCTTGAATTGGTAGGCGTCGCCCTCACTCGCTGCCGATGGAGGAGCCTACAACTATTTAATTGATTCATTTCTTTCATTCGTGGGGATAGCATCATTTGATAAAAGCGGTGGGCTGTCTGGATCCAGCTTCATTCACCATGGCCATCTTTCATTTTGCAAACCGACGGTATGTTCGAAAGAGTCAGCCAAAGCAAAACCAATTTTACTAGAGAACAAGGCAAGGCGAAAGCGGTGCTTGAATACCTCTAGGTACTGAGCTCTCAGCTCATTGATTCATGACACTCTCCTTCCACGTGAAAAACCTCTCATTTGAAAGCCCACTATGATGCGTCTCTCTCACTTCCTGAGAAAGTTTTTTCTGAGGATTATACCTTTGCAAAGATAACACGCAGAAACCTTTGTCTCTAGAGTAATCATGATTTTTTTGTTATTATCAACCGGCACGATCTAGCTGGATTAATGTTGTGTGCACCTGGATTAGTCAAAACCGGTGATGGCATTCGCCATCCCAATTGCGTTCACGGTTTTCATGCCAGGGAGGCGGACTGAACGGACTGGCCAGCTGGTCCTACGGTTAGCTAGCTGTGATGGCTACACAATACACTGCACCGATTGCGCGACGTTGCAATGCAAAACCCCCCTCCCTCTTATCATGGCATCCGTTGCCAAGGTTGGAATGGTTTTTGCATGACGGAGGCTCGTCCCGGTTGATGATCGGTACTGGGATCCGGCATCCACACGCCCCCAGCTCCACTCCTGATTCCTGTATCATCATACATACTTGTCGCATGATCAAAACCGATCCATGTTTCAGCCAGGCCTACCTGCACTGTTACGAGACTCAGCCCGCGCGCACGTGCATCACGCAGCGCTAAACTGCTACTCCTTCCTATCTACCTCCGGGTGGTTGCGCGCTGGATTAATTAGCAAGAGCTGCACTACGACTAGGACTCAGCCCGAGCACGCTCTCCGCGTCACTCTGCTACAGTAGGTGCTAGACAATCAAACAGTTCTTTCCCAAGATTCCACTTATGAGCAGGTGTCCTGCTCTTGATCTGCATCACTGTTGCATCGTTGTCAGCCACAGTGCCACCGATGTTGCTCAGCTCAGGTATTATGCCCATCGATCAAGCTCCTCTCGCGATCAGCCATCTATGCGCTGGCGGGTTCCAGATCGCATGGACAGGGTCAGTCAGAAACTCAGAATAAGAAAGAAGCAAACGATTGGCTCAGACACAGGCGTCAGCTTCAAGTGACAGATTCTCAAACGGCGACTTGGAAAACGATCGAATATGACAGAAAAGTATACAATTTCAACACCTTCATCATAGCAAATGTGGCGATAAACACATATGCGTCAGGGCACGTATACTTGGCTTGCAAGCATCAACCTCCTCATTCCTCAGCGACCAAAACCCAAAATATCCTTCCTTTCTCTTTCTTTCATGACTATACATAGTTACACACAGCTCACTTCTTGTTTACAACTTTGCACACGCAAAACCATTGAATCACTCCACGCTCAAAAACCAGCCAAAAGGAAACTAAAAAAAAACAACCATGTATGGATGTATTTTATGTACCCAAAACTCAAAACTGTGGCGCTATATACAACATCACTACAACACCAAAAGGGCGTGTTGATCATCGGCCGTGTTTTCTTCTTTCACTTCAGAGTTCAAACGGGGAGCCATTTTTCTCCTGGATCAGCGGCGGCAGATCCATATCTGCTGTGTCGACATGCACCATCAGCCTGGAGATGTCATCCACAGAGAACGGTATGCTGCAGAAAAAAAAATACAGCCAGTTTCAGTACTAATGAGATAAAGAAACTCTAGCAATCTAAAAGGGAAATAGGGGGAGGGGGATCATGCGGGAACCTGAAGTCATCGTCTAGCAGGAAAGAGTTGATGTCATCTTGCACCGATGGGCTGCTCGATCCACCGATCATCTTGGCTCGCATGCTCGAAACGACCTGCAGTTTCGACCATTCAGTCCGGTAAGTGATGAAAGATACAACCTGCTGCTAATTATAAGTATATTGGAGTGGCCTACCTCTGACGGGATGCCCATGGTTCCGTACTTGTCGTCGCAGTACATCGTGCTGATCCGGTATAGTTGCTGCATGCTAAGTGCCTATTGGCAAGACAGAAACACATAAGAACGATGTTTAATTTAAAAAGGCTATATATAGATGCAGGTTCAGACTTACTGCGCAGAAGTCTTCAGTGATCTCCTTGAGAGACTTGCTGTGCTTCTCTTCGAGTATCAAAAGCGTGACCGCCTGCCGAATATGCTTCAGCTCGTCCCAGGAAGAACCTGCATACTGTTTTCAGATCAAGATTGGTTAGGTTGATTAATACCTGCTTCCAAAGAGATGTCTGTTGCAACAATAGTGGAGAAAATGTTGTCACCTCTTCCGTTAGCCAATGGCACCAATGCTCTAGCTCATCGAGTCCTGCTTTAACATACTCCCCATTACTGAACGAGCAGCATTCACGCCGTAGCAGGAGACTGCAATTGAGCCAAAAAAAAATACTATCACGTGAGCTTCTTTTTTTCTTCGACAAAGGGCGCTTTATTACTCGAAAATTTGTATCGCGACTCATCTGTTCATGCTACTAGTTTTGATATATATGAGTGAAGAACAGTAGCAGTTATGCATGTATTACCTGTTAAATAGTTGCACATTGATGAATGAAAACACTTGGGTGAACAACTTGCAGATCAGGAACGGAGGCACCTGCAAATGCAATGGAAAAAAGCGTGAAATGAGGCGTGTTTCGAATAACGACAACAAACAGTACTGTAGTAAATTTTGTGCATTTTGGTTCATACGTAATTTGATTTCAAAAAGTTGAGAGAATTCGTCAGGATCTTGATGATGCTCTGCCAGTGTGCCATGGAGGCTTGCTGTGCCATGTCTGATCCTTGAGAGCCTGATCCCCTAGGGCTTACGACGAATGTTCTTGGTGCCTAGAGAAGGATTATATTTCCATTGTAAATTTCGGTTATTCCATTGAACGTTTGCGACAACTTACGAGATGCACAATACTTACCTGAATGCACAGGCCAAGCAGAGGGGACAGTTCCTTCTTCAGGTTCTGCCTGATCACTCCATAGACCTTCTCCAACAATGCCGTGAGCTGCTGTTTGAAAGCAAGAGCCGGATACTTGGCTTCAACCTGGGAAATGTCAGTTAGTGCACCGACCAGCCGTCCATCCGAAACTGAACGCTCAGGATGACCAGGAGCTTGGTTTTCCTGGAATTTTCCAGCTTGGTATTGAGTACATAATTCCAACTTCACTGATTTGCGTCACTTAAGGATAAAATGAGAATTTCTACAGAATTACCTTGGGTGAGTTGAGGGACGATGTTCTTCGCCTCTGACGCGCCAAAGCAGCCGAACCATTGTTTTTCAGTGTCCTTTGGAGAAGCATCAGCAATGTGCATGAATTGGATAGCCAATATGCTAATGTTTCATTGCTCTCCCGTGCCTTGCACGAAAGAAACGACATCAAATTATGCGTACAGTTATTACAAACCATAGGAAGTGTGAGCTGTGCATACTGTTGTGACATACCTCAATTGCAGCACTGATCTTCTGAATGATGCGGTCAAAAACTGTGGTTCTGTCTTCTTCAAACGATTTCCAGTGGACCAGGCAACGGTAGATGAGGTACGCAGCGATAGGCCTTCCGGTCGAGAATCCCAGATCTTCAGATATACACTTGATCAGAAGCTCCTGGATTTTCAGAAACGTTAGAAATGTTGCAAAGGCGCGTCATGTCAATTGTGATAATGCTCCAAGCTCCAAAAATTCAGACCATGAATCCTACCTGCTGCTGCTTCTCAGCTTCAGAATCATTTGAGGTAGGCAGTTCAGCATTGTTATCCTAGTTAGAGATCCCACCGGATCAAATTAGCAATGCATTTCACAAAAATACCGATAAAACTAATTCTAGTATTATCCATACATGAATGTCACCGTCCCTGTCCACTATCATGGGCTTCATGGCACCGTTTGTTGTTTTCCCATTCTCTGGAGTTGCCTATCAACATGCACACAGAAATGTTTTGGTACAGTGATCATAAATAATATTAATAATAATAATTTGTGACTATAGGTACCTGATGTTCATGTGCTTTGTGGTTTTCACTAGCTGGTGAATTGATAGCAGGGGCCGACGCAACAGCCTGTCGGAGCATTCTGTTTTCTGCATCGAGATCGGAAGCTCTCTCCTCCATCCTGTTAAACACGAATGAAAAAATCCGAATTATCTACCATTTCGACACAGGTAGCTGCATGCCTTTGTGCAACATGGTAAATATGCACACACACAAAAAAAGACCTTTTGAGGGAATCTTGCAGCGTTTTGTTCTTAATCTCCTGAACTCCAAGCAACCTAGCCAGTTTTTCATTCCTCAGTTCAGCCTTTGACAGCGCCTTCTTGGCGTCAAACGTCGCCTGCATTTCTGCTCCCAGCAAAGCCTGCAGCACAGAAAGCAAGAAGCAGTTGGTATCTGTATTTATTTGGAGTGAGCCATAGCACATTGTAAAATCTCTGGATGGAGCATTGGCGCGACAGACCTTCAGGCGCCCAACTTCAGCATTCCACGAGTTAACTTTCTCAGTGTCTTCTACCCACACGACTGTCTCCTTGATCACCGGCGGGGCTTCCGCTATCGCCTTGATCGCCGCCTCCCGCTCGGCGATCACCCTCACCTCGGCATCCTCGACCGCCTGCTGCAGCACATCCACCATCTCGTGGAGTCTGGAGATCTCATCAAGCCTCTGCCTTTCAACATTGTCCTGCACATTTCAACAAATTCAGATGACCAGCCACTCAAATGCATGACAAACCAACACACCAATAATTGTGGCGATGTGAGCAGTAGAAGATGGGTAGTGGTAGCCAGGAGAGGACCAGTCTGAGCTTGCCAAGATGCCTCCTCGCGATGCTTTGCCTCCAAGCACACTGGCAGATGACCGAGGCTCTCTTCATCGTCAGGTAGCTCCACAGCTCCTTGTGTGCGCGCCATTGCGCCTTTACACGACAAAATGTTCATTGTAAGAGCCACACACGACACTTAGTACTACAGTTGACTGCATCATTGTATTGATGTTAATTACCTGGATGCATACGGCTGCCCTGGTCTGCCTCCGGAGGGAGAACTCGCGGCGAGCCGCCATCGCCCGGCATGCCGCCTGCACGGTGACGGCGGCGGTGACCTGCCTCTGCAGCCGCGACTTCTGCTGTGACAGATAGGACCGGCGCATGTGCCTCTGGACCAAGAAGGCGAAGAGGAGGAGGAAGGCGGGGCGCCCGGCGGCGTCCCACCTGGCCAGCCAGCCGTACCTCTGAACAAAATCCTCTGCAAAAGACGACCAAAGAAAAAGCATGTCGACGGATCATGAGCTAGCTCGATCGATGCGGCAATTGAGAACGAGCTAAGATCGATGACGCACTGAAGAAAAGTTGCAGCCAGGCGATCAGGCGCCGCGCCGGGCTGTCCTGACCGAGGACCGGCCGGGTGATCGCGCCTAGCTTCCTCCTCCGATCTCCATCCATGATCTCCATGAGGCTTCTTCTTCTTCAATTTGCAGACAGATCATCCGTGTGAGATCTCGGGGATCAACATACTGATGGAGAACTTACACGATCGAGTGGGTAGGTGAGCGTAAGATCACATGATCGATTAAGCTAGCTAGCTTACCAGCGTGTGAGATCAGATGCTCGATCGATCTCACGAGCAGACATCACATCGTCTTGCAGCAGCTGACAGCCGCATCATTCCTGTCAAAGCCTCTCCTGGCGAGCTACTTTCCCTTCCCCTGCCCTGACTTGCTCTTTACCATGGAACAAGGACATGCCACCTCAAAACATTACAAGGGAAAAAGGGAGATAGGAAATCCGGGGGTCGTTCCCAGCTGGGAAACTTCAGCGGTGCGCGCCGACAGCGAAATCAATACGAGGGGACTGAATATTTCCGAGTAGAATATGCAAGCAGGAACTTGTGCATTTCTTGTCTAATAAAACGAAAGAACCGGAAGGAGAACTTGGCAAAGGTCTGTGTAGGCCAGTGCCCTGATAGTGCTACTAATAAATATAAATACGGAGGATCAAATAATGCATCTCAACTACTAAACCGTTTTATTATAGGCACGTCAAGTAGAAGCTGCGCTCACATCTCATCCAACAGCTGGAATGCTTCAGACTATCGCATTTCATTTTTCTTCTCACAAAAAATGTTTAGTCTGACTAATCCGCAATTTGAGATTTCTGTGGGCAGCCAAAACGAACGCTAGGTGGTACATTCTGTAAAGTTAGAATGGAATCGGGGAGTAGGGTCACAGCCAGAGAGGTAATGGAGGTGCAGTACGGCGTGGAAGGAAAGGTGATTAGCTCACCGGTCTTTTACTTTTATATTATGATTTAAATTCATATTAAATATTAAAGGGATGCTAACTTTTGACGAGCGAAGCGAGGCCCATCGCCGGAGGCTTAGGCCCACGGTACAGATCGATGTTACCGCCTGTATATAGCCACCGGCTAGGATTTATCAGATTATAAGATAACCACCGGTGATTGTAAACACTCCCCGATATAATGAAGTATTTGTTGGATGGCGCCCGTAATTTTTCCCCTCTGTGTTGGAGAGGTTTTCGTTAAATCTTATATCTACGTTGCGTTTTTTTAATTGTTCTTCGTTATTTGCTTGTCGCGTTTACAACATTTACGACAAAAATAACTTCCAGTGAGACGATGCGCATCCAGATGATACCATAGTCAGCTAATTAAGTGTTTTTAATGAGCCAAGAGACTTGTTAAATTTATTAATTAAGAAAAAAACATTGTTTAGTTAACTGTTTAAAGAGGTGTGCTTCGGTGTCCCCTCCCCTCTCCCAACAACCAAAGTTGAAGGGATACATGGATCTAAGTCGGGCGTGAAGACGAGAGCTGTTCCGATGGCACCTCTAGTAAGTTAACGATGCTGCACACAAGCGCCGCCACCACCGGAATTAGTGACAACCAAGTCCGGCTATCGTTGGCAACATTTTCTCTCAACATAGAGTTTTGTGTTGAAGTTTTTTTTAGGATGATGAAGTGAAAGAAAAAACAGGCGAGTAGATGAAGAATTGCGAAAACCTTAAGCTTGGTATGCCCCGGGCACCCGAAGTCTCTATGAAATCATTTGATAACTTTTTAATATGTTTTTCGAGTACCATTATTACTTCATTAAACTTGGAGCTTCTTTATGTTTCCTTTCGTTATCTTGGACACACCATCATTAAATATTGGGAAATACTTTTGTACTTACACGCATGGGTGTGGATGTTTCCGTCACCGTCCGTTATGCTTTGAGATTCGGATAAAAGGAGGAGAGAGAAGGGAATCTTTTTATCTACCATAGTGCTTATAATGAAATGGAGTTGGTTTCGAGCAATGAGAACATTTCGTGCTCGAGTGTGAAAGTTAAGATTAATGAAATTCTTGGTTGGGGTATGATTTGTTTATGTTGGGAGATATTTTTGCATGTTTGCTTAATTGATTTGTTAGTTTCTTTAATTAGTTATGGTAGAGGAAAAATTACTTTTCTGCAGTTGATAAATATTTTGTATTTTTGTTGCATATTCTAGATGCATTGAGACACATATTGCAAGTTTTCTTCTTTTATTAATCGATCAACCTCCCTGTTGCTATACTTTCTCGTACTAAGCATGATATGTTTTCTTGTACATCCAAAATAAAGCCAAAGTTTTCCACCTATATTCAACATATCTATATATTCATCGTATTTCGTTGCTATTTCAACTAATTTTTCATCGTTGCGCCAAACTTCAAAATTTCATTCATGTTTTGTGTTGTTCATATCTCAAGGGGGCCTAGATAGTGCTAGGTCACTCCCCAAACTTGACATGTGCAGACACCCTTTAGGAAAAATGAAAGAAAAAGAGTTGAATAAATATGCGAAAAAGATGCAGGATAAACATGTGAATTAAAGGGTTGTAATTTAAAAAAAAGTGATATAGTGAATAAAGTTAAATGCGCCAATGATAAGGGCAATGGAGGCCCAAACTATGTAATCATTGATGTGAGAAATGAATGCAAATATGTTTTTAATATTTTGTTTTAAAACAATAAAATTAAGTGCACGGTAATCATTTCTTCCCTCAGCGAAGGGCCTTTCTTAATAGAGTAAAAAAAAGATATGTGAAGTCTCTAACATTTTCATGTTCTTTCTAAGACCAATAGGTAAAAAAGGGATGTGAAGTCTCTAACATTTTTATATTCTTTCTAAGAGTCACAAATGATATGTGAAGCCGATGAGTATGAAGCAAGCGAAAAGAGTAATGATGAGTAGTTAGCTTGCGCTAGCATCGCCTAGTTCCCGCTTCCTTTTTTGTGTTTTCGTGCTAAAGGGGGGGAATGGAGTATAGATCCATTAGCTAGGTTGAACGGGTTCATATATGGGTAGTTTCTCATGTTCACGAGCCTCAAAGTTTATTCATCTCTTATTAGCTTGTGTATCTTTTATTTCATTGTCCTAGATCTTACCTCCGGCGAGAGGCGCCAATGAGGTGCTAGCCTCTCCTCCGACACAGAAGGACAATAGGGAAAAGTACACTGATTAGCGATGTCTCTTACGTGTTCGCCCCAACCTTTATATAGGATGGGAGTGGGTGAGGCACCACTCACTTCCGACCCAAGTTCTGAAACCCTAACCCTAAGCTGGTATGGGTCTCACCCACCTCTTGTCCCTAACCGGCTAAGGTCCAACCTTTGCCAAGTTAAGTCAGTCGGATCCAATCCACCTAGCTCCAACCACTTACTAACCGTGTAGGCTTACGCTAAACCAGACATAGCTTTGAGCCACACTCACAATTGATAAGGCGGCAGTTTTGAGTCACACTCAAAATTGATAAGGGGCAGTGGCTTCTATCAAAACATGTTCGCTCCCATGTACAGTCGCGCTAAATTTTAGCGCTGTAAAAGCACTTTGCAGTGCGCTCCATCCGTGTTTGGCGCGTGGGGCCATATTTTCCTCCGACAGAAGCTCTAAATTTTGGAGCTGTAAAACTAGGTAGTTGTTTCTGCGCGCAATTTGTACCGCGAGCTCTTTCCGGCGATGTATATATTACACTAGATAGCGCTATTGCAGCGCGCTCCACTTTACAGCACCGGTTGCAGTATCTGTTGAAACATCAATTTGCATCTCTCGCGTACTATACTAGTCGATTCCATAGTGGTTTGAGTGCGCCAACGTGGCATTTCTGTACAAATATGTTAGTGTAGAACGACCATCCTAGGTTTGATCCTACAAATCTGGCTGACATTGTCGCCATAGCGACTTCATCAAGGTGTGTGGTGCGGCATCAGAGGTAATTCTTATATCTGAATCGAATTAAGTCAAAGTATCTCAAGAAAAATAAAGTGTGCAGATATCTACAGGATTAACATATGATCTGCTATGTTAACTTAAAGATTTTTATGATCTGTACATGCCCAGATAACAATGAAACTCCAATGTATGATTGTGAATCGAAGAGCAGATGATACAAGATTCTAAGCAGAGTACACAAAAAAACAGTGACAATTTTTTCAGCTATGATCTTCTTTTTCATGCCAATTCACAATACAGAGAGGATTGAAATGGACAATACAAATAACCGACTCGTAGCTGTGGAAAACCTTTCCAGAGGCTAAAAGGACCACGAGCTTTTCCAAAAGCAGCTCACGATCCTGACCAGGGGCATCCGACCCCTGGCAATTTCAATATAAAATTGAGCTCCCAAAAAAAGGGAGACCAAATTGAAGAAAGAACCAATCAATCAAACGGAGGACCTAACCAGAAATATCAAATTGATCTACAATTACCCTGACCAGACTAGATTTGATTTGTAGGGAAAAAAATGGCATGCATATATGTACATGATCTTTTCACAGGTCGAGTGGGGAAAGGAATGTGGAAGAGATTCGCAAGCAGGAAGGACCACCCGTTTAATCCTTTCTTTGGTGTAGGAAGGTAAAGCCAGAGTTCTCCCGTATCAATGGTGGCATATCAACATCCGTTACCTCGATTTCTGTCATTGACTTTGAGATGTCATCCACCGAAAACGGAATGCTGTGGTTTGAAGTATCATGGACAATGTTAGATCAGAGACATGAAATAACTGGGATAAACTAATTGCTGAACCTGGACCAGAAAATAACCTTGAATCATCATCCAACAAGAAAGAACTGCTCACTGCATTGTTCGAGTCTTCTGTCATCATTATTCTCATACTTGAGATGACCTACAATCATTTTGTTTCACCATTAAAAACAGAACTATAGTGGTGAAGGAACACAGACCAGCAATTAAACTAACTATAACAAGCTTACCTCTGACGAAACTGTGTGGGTGCCATACTTGTCATCCCAATACATTGTACTAATTCGATATAGCTGCTGTATGCTGAGGACCTGAAAGTTTCCAAAATATGTAACAATTCATAACCAACATATGTTTTAATAACTGGCAAAGCTTAACTGAGTCCAAATTCACTTACAGGACACAAATCGTTGGTGATTTCTTTCAATGTTTTCTTTGGCTTTTGATGAATTACCTAATACGACAAGTATAACCCATTAGCTTATACGACTTCCACTCAGAGCATCGCAAATAGAACTTCTAATCAGTATAGAACACATACAAGGAATCCAACAGCCTGCCTAATATGCTTCAATTCTTCCCAGGAAGAACCTGCATACTATAGACCACATAAAATTAGCACACAAATTAAATATCACAACGGAAAAAAAATCACCAACCCCTACCTCTTCGGTGGCATAAATGCACCACTGCTCTAACTCAGCCAATCCAGCTTTGACATATTCTCCGTTGCTAAATGAACAGCACTCACGCCGGAGAAGCAGACTACAAGATATGGAATATCTTATAATACTAGTAGGAAGAAGTAAAATGTACCGTCGATAGAGCAAGAGACTTATCTTACCTATTGAACAACTGAACATTAATAAACGAAAATATCTGTGTGAACACCTTGCTGATTAAGAACGAAGGGACCTGTGCATATCAATAAGTACATGTTAATGCATATTCTCCCTCGAAATTAGTATTTCCATTTATAGTTTTAGGTTACATACATAATTGGCTTTCAGAATATTCAGGTAGTTTGTTAATATTTTCACAATACTCTGCCAATGTGCGATCAGAGTTTGTTGGGCCAAGGCATTGGCTTGGGAACGAGATCCTTTTATCAGACTTGCACGAGATGTTCTTGGTGCCTGCAAGCAAGTGAAGGTAAAAATAAAGCCTGAAGTCTTCTCTTATTCTGTGAAATAAAATGAATTCTAGAGTGAACAATCATACCTGGATGCAAAGACCGAGCAATGGAGATATTTCTTTCTTCAGATTATCTCTAATCATTCCATAGATCTTCTCAAGGAAGGCCGTAAGCTGCTGCTTGAAAAGCAGAGCAGGATACTTGGCTTCAACTTGACGGAGATCACCTAGTCCTCCAATCAAACGACTACCAAGAAAAGGCCGCGCAGCACTTTGTGGTGAAGCTCGAATTCCCTTGTGTTTCCAGCAGTGATGAAATTAAGAATTTCTCAGATTATAAAATAGAACGTGAGAAGCAAAGAGTTGGATAGGAGAAAGATGTTTTTTACCGAAAAAACCCTCCCAAATGATGCAGCACTTGACCTTCGCCTCTGAGGAGTGAGTCCAGCTGCTCCAGTTGTTTTCAGTGTCCGTTGTAGTAGCAGCAGTAATGTGGATGAATTGGAGAGCCAATATGCTAACTTGTCGTTATTGTCCTGGACCTTTGGAAAGAAAGAATTCAAACTTGACTATATAGTGCTATAGCAATACAATACAAAATAACATGGAAAATGAGAATATAAATCTGTGTTCTTGCGGCATTTTAAAATTTCAATATTTGTTACTACTGCTTTTACTTAATATGTGTTACTCAAGGTCCATCTTGAAGGCCTAAGATATCAAATCATGATTATATCAAACTAAACAAAGTTTGAAGGTATTTCTGACAAAAAGTGATGAGTATGACCTACCTCTATAGCAGTGCCAATTGTTTGAATAATACGGTCAAAAACACCAGTTCTTTCAACTTCAAATGATCTCCAGTGCAGAAGGCACCTGTATATAACGCAAGCTGCAATAGCCCTACCACTGGAGAATCCCAGATCTTGTGATACACACTTGATTAGTAGGTCCTGGTTTTCCTGGAGCATAAAATTTCGATATAGAAAGTTAATTACAAAAATCATATATGATGAAAAGGAGAACTCGTTAGAATGACACAAATGATACAATTTCCGGATCAAACAAAAAAAGGTGCATAACTTTCTTTCGAGGGGAAAGATGGAACAAACAAAGTAGTCAACAAATAGCATACCTGTTGCTTCTCATTAAGTGATTTTTGAGGCTTCTCTTCAGCTTCCAGCTCTTTGAGACTCAGTGGGATGGGGGTTACATCCTGCACAAAGATGTCATGAAGAGGAGTTATTTATCATGTCAATTACGCATTTATTTGTAAGGCATGTGTATGGCCATGTTCTTTCCACTTACTGGTGATGATTTCACCTCCACATTTGGAGCATTCCCATTCTCCGGAGTTCTCAGCTAATATAGTCAGTCAATTTGAAATATTAGGTCATTATGATGAATATATAATATATTTGTACAGAATACAAGTACGACGGACATGACATACTTGGAAAGGAGACTTAGGATATGCAGCTAATGCTTTTGCAGTAGGAGAAATAGCAACAGCCTGCTGACGAAGCACCTTGTTCTCAGACTCCATGTTAGTTGCTTTCTCTTCCAGCCTGTTTACATATGCATGATAATAATATTAAATATTTATTTATGCAGAATAAAACATACTGTGTTAAAATGCTAATAAAGTATAAATGGAGGCATCCTCCTTAACAAGCAAAACATTAAATCAAAATTACAACAATAACTGGTAGTTTTATTTGGATTGCACCTCTGGGCAGTATCTTGAAGTTGCTCGATCTTTTTCTCAGCGGCTTCGAATTTCTTCATTAGTTCTTCATTTCTCCGTTCAGCTTCAGCATGTTCTTTCTTTGCAGTCTCCGTCGCTTGCCTTTCAGTTTGGAGCAAAGCCTGTGAAATCAAAATCCAGCATAAGTTTGACTTTATGATAAAACAAACAAAAGTTTCTGAATTTCAACCCTGTGTCGTCCTTCAGTTTAATCACTATAGAATCTTAGCACTTGACAGGCAGCAGAACTCTCGCTTTTTTTCTCCAGGGTAAATAGAGACAGGTGACAACATTTGTTCGGATGAACATATGGTAAGGACAAGGTGGGACAATCTTATAGAGTAAAGCAGAGTGTCAGGTTCAAATGAAGGTAGAGTTTAATATTGCTGTCAACGAAATGTCGTACATAACCATTAAAAAAAAACTTACGTATGACCTTGCTTCCAAAACATTACGCATAGGGTTATGTTATGTTGCGCACTGACTCTGCATAATTGTTTATAACCAAGTACTCCCTCTATCAAAAATGTGTGAGGTTTTGGACATGTCTTCGGTCAAACTTTTAAAGCTTTGACTATGAGTACCATTTTAATTATTAGGATCAGAAATCTGAAAATCATATGTATACATTTGTCACAGAAAGTACTTCTAGAATATCAGTATTCTTTTGGTTTTATAAATATATTCAACAGAAATTAGTAGTCAGTCACATCTTCAAGACCATGTCGATGTCCAAAACGTCATCTATTTGTGATATGGAGGGAGTGCCAGATAAATAAAAATAACTACATGAGACGTGTACAAATGATTCAGCTGTCACCATACCTTCAGTTCATCAACTTCAGCTGTTAGAGAGTTAATTTTTTCAGTGTCTTCGATCAATACAGGAGTCTCTTTGATTACTGGAGGTGCTTCTTCAATTGCCTTTCTGGCTGCCTCCCTTTCCTTAACTACCATGGCCTTTGCTTCGTCAACTTGCAGCTGTATATCACGCACTGTTTCTTGCAGCTTAGCAATTTCCTGAGCTTTTGCTTCGTCAAGGTCAGTCTGCAAAAATGAACATCAAGCACAAACGTCCATATTACTAAAGTCCAAAGAGGTCACCAGTACTAGTACTAGGACTCAAATGAACAAATCACAGGTACCCTTAATCGCTTCTCTAGTCCCAAGCGCCATGTTAACTCTTCAACACGCTTCTCAAGCTTATCCTTGGCCTCTTTAAGGGCCCCTGTTTCTCTCGCAGCCTGCAGAAGGTTCATGAATAACACAGAAATGGCACATGGGTCATGGTAAAGAACATTGGAGGAATGCAAAGGGGGTATTACCATCTTGAGATTTCTGAGCTCTCTTCTTGCAATCCTTTGTCTCCAGGCACACTGGTAAGTAAGAGCTGCCCCCTGCAGATTCCTATAATGTGAATAGTCTCTGTGGCAACGCCATCGAGCCTGCATTCAAAATGTGATATCACAAGTTGTTTATATAATGAGTCATGGTAGAGAATAGTGAAGTTTCAGAGATTTGATGGAGCTCAGGGTATAGAATGCTTAGTAAAAAGATGAATATATTGAGAATTTGATTAAAGCAGGACATACTTGGATATGGACAGCTGCTTTAGTTTCCTTTCTGAATCTGAATTCTTTGCGAGCAGACATGGCCCTTAAGCCTGTCTGCAGCGTGACTGCAGCTGATTGCAGTAGTAAATAAGATTCGCGTGCTTTGTGACGACGCACATTCTTTTGTATTTTCACTGCTGCTGCTTCTCGCCTCATGCACTCGTACAAATTACGAACCAACGTCCCTGGGTTACAACACAGGAAAGGATGAGCATATGAAATCTGTAGAATACTACAACTACTGCATTAGAAGATATGACATCACGATCAGTCTGCCTGCATGGACCATCGGCCAGCAGATCGACACTTTAAGCTGTGCGCACACACACAGAGAAGCCAATACCTCTAACGAAAGATTGTAGACGTGTTGCTGATCTTTTAACCAAAACAAACTGTTTCCGGGCAATATATGTACGCATTAATCTCTGTATAATTCTTGCTGCTTTTCCTAACACTTCTGTCCTTCGTGCATCCAGATCAGCCATCTGTCCAGCTCTCAGAAACACCTTTGTTTTCCCTATCTGGAAATCAACCAAATAGACTACATAAGAATTAAGAGCGACACAATTCTACTTCCAATTTTTTACATTAAATGATTAAGTTTGCTGAATTTGCAAGTACGCAAGCAACAGTATTAAACTGAAAAAGAAGAAATGGCTAGTAATGTTGAGAGATGGGTGGTTCATCCAACATTCCAACACCCATGTGCTGCAATCCACATCTGGAAGATGGAAGCAGCTCCTGAGGCACCCTCTTTTTTTTTATAGATGTCAAGACGTCACGATAGGACAGTAGATAAGAATCACAGAATAAACATCTCACATATTGTTTTGGGAGTTCGATTTTGGGGTTGTATGTGAAGACGTAAGAACGCCCAGTAATATAAAGAGATACTATTTCAGTTCTCTGAAATCATTGTGTCGTGATAAATGTTCTTAGGTTCCTATCCTAATCTAAATGGTATTAAGCACCGCTAAGTCAAATGAAACGAGTGATTGGTCATAATACTGGCAACATATTTTTGACACCTTTACCGTAGGGTAATCCCTATGGTGCAAATTTACATATTAAAGGGAACGAATTAATACTGGTAGCATGTCCTACCTGGTAGTTCTCCAGCCTCATTTTTTCCAGAATCTTTTGGCATGCAATCTTATCATCATTGCTGATCATAGGAATATATAAATAAGTGACTAATTTGAAAGATAAAATAAATTATCAGAGGACTATTTTGGTTTCTGTGTAGGTTGCTTACCTTCCTTCTAGAAGTTCAGGGCCAAGAACACCAAAGCGATTAACAAATTCATAGAATGTTTTTCTTGTAGGGTATCCAGCACAGCTTATCCTGATAGCTTCAAGAACACCCTGCAAAGTCAGTATTAGTTCAACTGATGGTATGATAAGAATGATGAACGAGTATATTACACTTACTCCACATCGTAGTTGCTGTATCACATTTGTGTTCTCAAAAATGGCTGGCTTGAGGAGATTATTGGGCTTCACGCATCTAATATAATGGGGTTCAGTAGAGCTCAAGGTCTCCATGAGAGATTGAAGTTGCAGCTGAAGATCGTACAGAAAGAATACCAACAGAAAGTAAGTCAAGGGCACTACAAGGACTAAGGAGAATCACAAGATTTACTTTCTCTATTTGAAGTACTGAACCAAGATAAATCATAATTATTTGTAATTGTAACATGCTTACAGGAGATAACTAAAACAGTTACTCCGTAGTAAAGACTTAAGCACTCATTATAGTCGCAAAGACAATACCAACTTTCTCATTGGCACTACTAAATACATCTAAGAATATCATAATTTGGCGCACCTAAATACATGTAAACAATATTTATGCAACTAACTTGGGACAGGACGAACTATGTAAGGGGACATGGCCAAGCCTAAAACAAGAGAGACCATAACATGGTTAGCATCTTTTAATAATGCTTTGATGACAAAGTGATAGTGGAATCCATAGACTCTTCTAACGCTAAGAGAATGTATTGGCAACTGGTGCTTGATAAACTATACACTAAATAGCTTCTAAAGGAGTGAGTTTCCTTTTAGTGCTGTAAAGTTTTATACGGATGTGGTGAGCAGAATAAAATCAAGTACAGCTTCACCTTAAAACGTGAACCAATAGATGAAAATTTTGAAGACTTCGATGACTCTTCAGGGAGTGAAGGGAATAAACCAGCTACGAAAGGGCATGAAGAAGCATTCAACAAATCCTGATGTTCAGCCACTACATAATCTTTGTTCTTGTCTAAGAAATGATCAGCCTGGTATGTCACCTGTGGATGATACAAAAAAAATTGTCCAATTAGTATGGTACTGTACTTCTCTATATGACCACAATTTGATGAAGAAAGCTTACATCACCGGCATAATGGACGACTGTAAAGTCCGTACGTGAAAGCTTTGGTTTGACAAATCGCTTATTATTCTTAAATGTTGTATACAGTTTCTGCGCAAATGTCTCATGTGTTGATCTTGGAAACATACTGTACACAGAAATATGGTAAACTTTGTAAGGCACAAGATGTCAGATATCAGTTCAAATAATATACAATCATACTAGATATCATAGCAATTGAAGCTATATATGTTGCTTGCAAGTGGGCTGGAATGGTAACAAGTTCCAAAACATACCATGCTTCATCCAGAAGTGCAATCAATCCGCCTTTCTGAAAATAGCATAACACACGTTAGTGCTACTGTATAAAGAAAAATATAAACAGAATACTTGCAATGAGCCAAAAAGCAATATGTTTGCTCTAGTTTCCGTTACTCGAATACTGAAAAGTTGTTTAGACATCCCTTGGCTCGTAATAGAACTTTTTTTCGACAAGGGGTACAAGCGTCACATGTCGCTAGTTTGTATAGGTCAATTAGCTACCTTATTACTTCTTGGATATGTATACTAGTTGAGCATCACAAAAAGGGGTTAATTCATCATATATCTTTAAATCTTAAGCACAAATCCTAATCAATCCATTTGACACCCCTTAAATCTTTTCAAGGTCTAAGTTTCACCCCTTAACTCTAAAACGAGATAAACCAAACTCAACTCTTAACACCATTCACTTTACTCCCCTCAACCCCAACAGAGTGGTTTTATCTGACACAGGAAAGACCTGTCTGTTTTCAGTACATCACACTTCAAGTAGTTATGCCACATGCGAAAGCTTTTGTACTAACAGCTTTGCAGCAGGCATGCTGTTGGGGAAAAGGTGCCCTGAGCTGGCACAGTCCATGTCAGTCAAAGCAAGCCTAAAACCATCTGGGGAACCAACCGAGGGGTGAAAGGTGAACAGTATTAAGAGTTTAAGCTGTGCTTTGTCTCGTTTTAGAATTAAGGGGTGAAAGATGTACTTCAGAGAGTTGAGGAGCGTAAAGCAGAATTTTCCTTTACATATGATGATATGAAACTTTATCGAACTGGCCAACTTCCAGATGTTGGAGCCTAAAGGGTTTCCAACTTACAGAACAAAAGTTCCTCTTCTAGCCAAAATTATGCTATCGTAAGTTCGCAAGAAATATGTTTGTTATAAGATAACAAAGCAGAAGCAAAGCGTCGAGCAGACTATCTGCTGATCATGTCACCATAAGAACAATTAATTAGGTGATTCTCTTGTGGACTTTTCATTATTTACAGTGATGAACTGATGACGGCAAGAAAAGAGCCAATATAACCCCAGAGGAACAAACCGTCATATCCCAGACTACCACAGAATAAAAGGGGCTTCGGGGGAATTTCATCAATATTTATCTTTCGCCCACCAACTTCACAAGGAAAACTTAAATAACCTAGATAGCTCAACTTTTAGTCTCTATTTGCTTTCATAAGTTACATAATAAATACCTCGCATTTTGTGTGTCATGACATAGTATTAAAAAATGAAGAATTATGTACCTTCTCAATCAAGTCTAAGACATCTTGATTGTCAACAAACTCTATGTAACTCCAGTTTATCTCCTCCCTGGTATATTCCTCTTGCTCCATTTTGAATACATGCTGCAAGACAACATCACAAGTTAAAACCAAGGTCAGAAATATCTACTTTTATGTTCTAGTTTGTAACTTTTGCGCCGTGTCGGCGCTCTTCTTCTACTACAGAATGACATGCAATTTGGTGTGTGTTCGAGAAAATAAAGAAATATCTAAGAATAAAAGCCACGGTTGAAACCAAATCCATGAAATACCTGGTTAAAATGTTGCTGCAGCTTTTCGTTTGTATAATTGATGCATAACTGTTCAAAACTGTTCAGAGGAATGCAGCCACTTGTTTTAGCAAATTCTGTGAAATGAATAATCCTACAATTCAGTGAAGTTGGAAAACACTTACCTGTTAATTTTGAAACTCTCAAACCCATAGATATCAAGAACTCCAATCAACTGTTTAGAGTTTGGGTCCTGTCCGATGGAGACATTAATTTTTTCCACGATCCTGTCCATAGGTCACAGTAACAATGCAAAATGTCAAGATTCGAAAGTAGATAAAAATCTAATTGGAGTTTTCTGTCGAAGTATCATTACCAATCAAACAATCGGGAGTATACTGTTTTCGCTAATGCATCTCTGCTTGCAAGTGCAGACTCGGGATCAAGTGTTCTAGTAATAATTTCTTCAGGGGTAACTATTACTCGTGTAATCAGTGCCTTCTCCAAATTATTGCAATCACACCTGCAAGAAACTTTTGCAGTCATTGATCTGTGGTCACATAGAAAATGTAGAAAATAACAGGTACAGAATGTACTTTGAAGGGAGAAAATGTACTCACTCCAATAACTCTGCTGCAGTGTTAAGGTGAAACCTGGAGTTATCATCCTTAATCACAGATGAATCGACTTCTGTTCCCTTGGCAAAATTTATATTTCCAATATGAAGTACAGCTGCTACAACCCTGAATATAGCTTCCTGTAAAATAAATCAATAATGGTGTATGTCATTATTACTGAAACAGGTGTTCTCAATAGCTTCAGTATAATACGACACAGACCTGTTCTTCCTCATTGATTCCAACTATGTCCATGGCCCTCCTTGTTGCCAAATACTCTTCTGCATCATTAATTCCTTCAACCTCAATACAGCTTGACTGGTTGAGGTAATGAAAAGATCTAGCATCAGCCAACTTATACCTCTGAGTGTCCTGCAAGTTACAGGAATACATTGTAAGAAGTGGACCTTTTAGACTACATTGATATATCCAAAAGGCAAATAGACAGGTAGTAATAGTTAGTCAGTGTGAAAACCTACCTCAGGTGGTGCAGCACAGAGAAAATAAAAACAATGATAATTTCTTTCCGGAGCATTTATTTGGCATACACGGGATCTTTCCAGCAAGTAAGTTCTGATAGCAGCTCCCGAGATTCGTCCAGTCTTGTCGAACTGAATCTCCACAAACTTGCCAAAGCGACTTCACCAAAAATTAGAAAACATTGAGAATGCCAAACAACCAGCTCGTGATATCCCAAAAAAAAGGAAGAAACAATTCCACAGAAGAAAAAATAACAATCGAGCAAATCGTTACCTTGAGTTATTGTTCCTCACAGTTTTTGCATTACCAAAAGCTTCAAGAACTGGGTTTGACTGAAATATTGTTGGGTATAAGACAATCGCCGATGCATATGTTCTCCATTTGAAAGCCAAAATTAGTAAGCAAATAAAAAAGAAAGGTTGAACGCTCTTGCCTCTAGAACTTGTTGCTCTACAGTTCGCCCTTCTACTCCAGATCGTCCACCTAAATGCGCTAGGTATCTCATAAGCATCTTCGTTGTTTCAGTCTTGCCAGCACCACTTTCACCACTGACCAATATAGAATTGTTTTTCCCTTCATTTATCATTTCCCTGGTTCCCATATTAATAGATTGCATCAGGTAGGTATTGATATTGAGCCATGTATGAAAATGTATATGAATATTATAGAAAAATAATTCACCTATAAGCAACGTCTGCAATGGCAAAGACGTGAGGACTCAGTTCCCCAAAATCTGCACCCTTGTATTGTTCCATCATGTGGGTATCATAAAGATGTGGCAATCTTTGGAATGGGTTTATCGCAATCAAAATGCTACCAGTGTAAGTCTGAGAATGAAGCAGAATGGTTATCGGGTGTGGTGCAAGTTATACCATTTATACAACTGTACTCAGAGTAAGATTTTTGACACAAAAGATAACAACTCACATATATTTCGTTCAGTTCATAACGCGTAGCAAGATTCTGTAGAACACCAGGCTCATGTAAGTATGATAATCTTGTCATATCGTCCACTCCTCCTGGTGGAGCTTCCATATCCTTGGGGAAAACTTTTGATCTGTCCGTAGTAACCTATACAAAAGCACTGATGAAATACACGATCCATTTTCTGCCAAACATAATAAATAAACCTAATGCTCTAGCCAAATCATGTGTAAGTAGTGACCAGGGCCGTAACCGTAAGGTGCCTTTTTCTTAGATATAAACGGAGCAATGTAACACATTCAGAGGAGGTTAAGAAGGATATGCTAACTACTAAGAAAAAAATGTCTAATTAATTCATAACAAGATAAAGATATGTGGAATGCATAAGAAATCAGAAACAGTACCTTTTTGCCATTTGAAGTCTGCACATGAACTTCGTTGTTTCTTATGCTGATAACCTCGCCATCTATCCATGCTAGAGTTGGGTCCTCTACCCAAACATGAGAACCAACAATGATGTTAGCCGGAGTTCCCTGCATGTAGCAATAATCAAAGAGTTGTCAAGGCATAACAGAACTATGAGTAACCTGAGATTTAATGGCTGATCTACTCTGACTACCACAATCATGCTAGCGAACCGTGACATCTTGTTGAACTGTCATACACCTTTTGTGAGAGCATGGATAAGAAAATCAAATTTTAAGTTGGTGCTGACTGTGCTAAGCATGAAACACTGAGGCCTGATGAATATGGTGGTACTCCTGACTATGTTTCTGCAGCCCCCACACACACCCCGATGCGCTGCGGGCGAAAACATTGTAGATTGGTCCATCCTCTCTGCGTCCACCTCTCCAAGGAAGATCTCTTCAGCGATCATGCTCACGGCTTGCCATATTTGGAAGAAATGCAACTAGGTGATCTTCGACGGCGAGCATCATGGCCAAGGCCTGATTATATCGGTGAAAGCAAGGTCTGGGTCTTTCGGTGCTACTTCCGGCAACGCTTAGCTCTTAAGGGTATGGTGTTGTAAATTCGGGCGTGGCCCTTCTTAGGGTTTGTAAATAACTCTCTTCTATCAATGCATCGAAACACAAAGCTTTTTTGTGTTTTCTTGAAAAATATGGCGTCAGGCATAGTTGTTTTTCTCTACAACTCTAGATTTTGACACGGACTCAAACTCCGGACCTCATGGATCTAATAGTCTAATACAATATTGAGTGTGATGCACGAAACATTTTTACCAAAAAGCTTAGCTTCTACAGAAAGGTGGGAAATACATTCATACTAAAACGGAGAGGTGGTGAACAATGGGGAATAGAGCTTATGGGAGACTGGGATCACGACTCACGAGAAGCTAGGCAAAGAAATAGCAGATGACAACACATAGAAAAATGTCATTATAAGGTAATATATTAAAACCTGTTTCCATTTCTGTGTCGCATTACCGCTGAAGAAACTTAGGCTAATAATTTGTGTCATCTTTCGTGGGAAATGACCATTTCACTACAAAGTGAACTAAGAACAACGCCCCAGATTGATCACAGTACAAGTAATTCACCACCAAAGGATACTAGCTATCACAGACTAGTACGAGAAGAAGCTCCTTTGAAAGTGGCTCACTGAACAAGTTAAGAAAGACTAAAATAGGTCCAAGGCAAGCTCAATACTTCTACCTAGTGTACTGTCAACTATGGCACGTCACGTAACATAAGCAAAAATGAGCTAGTAAATAAATTTGTTAATTCAGATGTCCGAATCGTCAAGAACTCCTTCATATCACCCACAAGCCTTGAGGACCAATCGAAAACCTCGAACCCTAGCAACGATTATCCGATCCGCAGCCACTTGGAGCGAAGCGCACGGCAACTAAGCTAGTAATTAGGAAGGGAAAAGCTTAAACAAGTATACGATCCGGACAGTACCATGGGCAGATCAGGCTAGGACCGGAGTGGACCAGGAACCCTCAGCTCCAGTTGATGGATCCCGCCGCCGGAGAGGTCGGCGGCCGTCCCGCCAGCCAACTGGACTGGCTCCGCTCGGCCTCCTCCCCGCTTCGGTACCTACCCCTTTGCTTAGCTGGTTGCTGCGAGTTCTCGCCTTCCTCCGCCCCTTTCCCTTCTCTTCCACGCGATTCGCGCAGCTTGCTTCGCGATTGCTTGGACCACGTGCCCTCGGCGGTGACGGCGCGGCGGCGACGGCGAGTTGGGGAGGGAGAAGGGGTGAGGGCCGAAATGGTAAATACGCGCTGTTTTAGTTTTCTTCCGTTTGAACAATCGAGGAATTCTGCTCTTGGTCCTGAAATGCGCTGTTTCCGGAGTCCGGACGGCTAGGCTGTTAAATATTTGCATTCATTTTTCTTGAAGGGCCTGTAGTTTAGTTTATTTTCTTGAAGGGACTCGTAGCAATTGCATCTTCATCCTCCATGCTTAACATCACGAAAAACGTGTAAATTAAAGCATTGTCTTATGCTGTCCCTGTGTTCACGTATTCAAAGTTAAAAACTCCCCCCACTTACTTTCATTGAACCATGAGTTAACCAATAAAATATAAGTTATATGCCGCAAAGAGTACATCATTGTATCTGTATTTGAATGGGGTTTCCAATTGTATACTTTTGTGGCATATGATTTATATTGTGCGATCACTTTGATGATCAAATCGGAACTCAAACTAAACTTAAGTGTCTAATGTATTTGGTGCTTCTAAATAAATATCTACAAATTATTATTTTTCCCGCTAAATCGTCACGGCATCTTAAATAGTCGAGGCCGGTTACGTTTCCTTTGTCTTATATGTCACATAGATAGCAAAATAGCAATTTGTCGCAAGGGTTACCTTTTACATCTTCTCTAATAATAAATGAGACCATCTAGCAATGGAACCGATAAATAGACCATCTCTTACTACTCCTTCTGATCCCTATTAATTGACTCCGATTTAGTACAAGTTATACTAAATCAGAGTCAGCTTAAAAGGATCAGAGGGAGTAGGAGAAGGCAACCTACTATTTATTTCTTCCAGATACCTTCGGCTCAATGGAAAACACTAGATCACACTTGAACATGGAAAGTTAGTATCATTAGGCACAAAAGTCAGTTTCCTAGTTCGATGTCTCGTATGTTTTAGGATTTGTGCACATATTCCAACGATAGAACACTCAAGTGTAATTTGGTTGCACAGGGTTGATGTTTTCTCTAGTCACTAGGACTCGTCATGAGTAGAAAATAATCATTGTACCGTAGATATAAGAGATAAATTTGTCATTATCATAAACTGTGCAGTTGTCGATGGTACGATTAAATTGCCAAATGATGCACACACACTTGATATAAATAGGTTTAACAAAACTAGAGTAAAGAAAAATTAAGTTGCACATGAGTACTAGGTAGCACAATAAAAAAAAGTGATAAATTTTCTCTTGGTTGGAACCTCCCCCGCTCTTTTCCTTTTCAGTTTATACTTCCTCTGTTTTCAATTACTTCACGTTCTAGGTTTGGTCAAAGTCAAACTTTGATCAAATATGTACGAAAAAATATTGACATATACAATACAAAATCTATTGCATTAGAATCGACATAAAGTATATTTCTATAATCTTCTTACAAGAAATTGACTAGATTTTACAGAGGATGACAAAAAGAGCACAGTGAACAAATAGTATAGCTCTCACTGAAAGGGACGTTTAGCTGTGGTCCTGTCTTACCCTCCAAAGGTTGCAAAGCCCAAAAACAAAGAAACGGTTCGGGTGGCTAAAGTTGCAATTTTGTGATCAGCTAGTACCAAAAAGCAACGATTTGCTTAATATTTTGCTCCCTGTTGCCCGTGGAGACGGCACGCTTTCGGTCACCAGCTCAGCAGACGTCGCGGCTGCGTGCTGCGTTGGTTTCTCCCCATGACGAGATTGCCCCTCCGCGTATTCGTGTGGCACAGGTTGCGCCTGCGGCAGGGTGCGGCCAAGTCGGCGCCGGTCTGGCCGGTGGAGTCGGAAGCTGCTTTCCAGGTCGTCCTGCTACTTCTAGGCTGGCAGCGGGCCATACCAACTACTACCGGCCTAGGGACACAAGCGACATCCTCTCTCTGCCGGCATCGTGAATCCCTACAAAAAATCGTGACGACATGCCAGTGCCAGATGCAACTGTCTACGTGAACGTCTATGGAGTCTTGGACGATTACCCCTGTCGTGCACCTATAATTATGAAACCTTTCGTGTACACGTAAGATAATCGACGTGGCAGCTTGCACATGTGGTAAATCACGGGGTGATTAGTGCAAATCGAGCTTAGGAAGACTTAAAGAGCAATTGTTTGACCTGTTCTTGGGACGGGTGGAAAGGGAAACGGCAACGAATCCAAACCGCCACTGAACTTCACTATAACCGTTTCAGTCTCTGGATAAACTATGCACTCCAGATTTCTTCCTCACTCTTCCAACAACGAGTCAATGAACTTTGGTTATAAGTAAACGTAGTCAGTATCACTTGCAAAAGTTTGTTTATAGAAAAAGAAAGTACTCGATACCTTGGTTCTAATGCTTAGGATGTGTAACATTTTTTTGTCAGAAAATAAGGCGCATGCAAAGCCAGGTGCAGGAGTACAAATATTCTCCCCAAACTGGCCATTTCTCTCGTTCTTGGCTCCTTAAATTCTCTCGTTCTCGACTCCTCAAAACTCGCCAACGGTTAAACCTCATGATCCTCACCACTGGCAGCTCCATGACCGCCACCGACAGCTCCACGTCCATCACAAGCATGTGTGCCTCTTGCGCGAACACCGCGCCCACCTGCAACACCTCTTCCGCGACCACCTCCATAACCACCGCGAGAACCAGGAGCTCCACGTCCAACACTCGCCGCTGCTCGAGTTGCCTCCATCTACTCCTATAATCTTGATCTCCACTGTGAGATTTGGGACTGGTCCGTGGGAAACCAATCTCACCAGTGAATGATGAACTGATTCCTCTCTGGTTGGTGTGGTGACCCTGCATACCACTGCATGTCAGAAGATGCCGATTGATATAACATTCACGAAGCACCAATCCGCAAATACATCCCTCAGAGTAGTACAACAGAACATAGCAGGTCCATAACTCATTCATTCATTATTACAAACCAGAGCTCCTCTTGGGTCCTGAGAGGGATACTCCTGGGTTCGAGGTGAACCCAACTTATCTTACAATATAAAAGTCTTACAAGATTATACATTTATCCTCCTCGAGCAGCTAAATACTATGAGTTGCACTGCTCGGTACTACTGCGATTATTACTAGATCTAAACTTGCTCTCCTCCGGAACCCTCCCCGGTTCCGTAGACTATAAGGTAGTCTACACCTTCGACACCTCCGAGAGGTCTGTTCTTCATAGCCGATGATGTCGGCTCCTTCAGGTTGTCGTTGTCCTCCTCCAGGCATAATCTAAGCAGGGATTTAAGAGTGGTATGAGTACGAGCGTACTCAACAAGTTCTTATTAGGAAAGAGGTGTTTAATGCACTATCTACGATACTGACCAGAAGTCTGTTACCATGCAGTTTCGATAACCATTTCTTCAAAAGGTTGTTTTTATTCAGAAGAACTATGTCCGTCAGCCTTCACCGTTGACTAGAACTTCATGGAGTTCCTTTCCTGCCGCGCAAATCCCGGAACAAGGAGTGATTGGTCATGATTCGTTACACTCTGCAGAGGTGTGTTACTTTACCCATAAGAGATCTTAACCTTGGTGCCAACCGGGCAGCTTTCCCGTCCACACTTCCTTTGGTGTGAGGCCCGGTATAAGGTCCTAGTCAATCATGTTCCTCCGCTACCTCAAACACCCACCCTTTGTTGCAATCTCCGACCCTGGGTCCACGCCGGTTCACTTACACCAATTAAGGATGGGCCCCGACCACGACAACAATGCAGGGCTCTACCATACATTCCTACGCCGGCAGTTGCAACCCATCATAGACCACATTCCCGGGGGAACTTCTACGGGTTTCCCACCCCGCATCATGTCTCTCGAGATCAAGTGCATCCGGTAATGCGCATCCGTTGATGAACGAGAGGTGGAAACACTTTTGACTACTCCGTCCCATTCCAGATCTTATGGTGAACACGGTTTATATGGCACAAGAATCACTGGACGATATTTGTTGTTTAATCCTAGATGGATATAAACCCTTGCAATGGAACCTCCACCATATCAACACAATCCATGGTTCCATTGCCCACCACATAGTCATATTCATAGTTATGAAAATAGTGGTTTTGCCTTTTTATGCAATAGTGATAAACATAGTACTTTGCAAGTAATTTGGTAAAAATACTCAAATGACATGAGCAAGCGATGAACTTGCCTGAACACTGCAAAGTGTTGCAGTTTGATGGTGTGGACTGACCCTTGTCCTCTGTTGAAAAATAGCATCATTGTCCGATAAGGGCAATGGTTAAAGAAGCAATTATGCATGATTCAGCTTTTAGGGTTGTTCCCCCCTTCCGGTGTTTTATTATTTTATGTGGAAGGTTAATACTAAGAATAGTTTAGGAATATTTTATTTAGGATAAAATGCAACCTTGAAATGTTGTCAAGGTGTTTTTAAAGTCCAAAAGAATTTTATGGACATTTCCCTTTATGAAAATATAAGGTGGTTTTATATGATTATTTTAATCATTAAATTTGGGCTTAATCATATTTGTCTTAAAAATTCTATTTCATATTTTATTATGATAGAGAATTTTATGCTGAGTGGTTTTCATATTTTTAATTATTTTTTTAGAGCTATTAAACATTTACTATTAATTTTCAAAATTTCAGCATTTATATGAATTTGTGAAATGACCTAATTTCCCCTCCCAGTTTGCAACCCAAAGGTTAGGTAGAACCGACCCACCTGGTCCGTCTCGACCAGCCCCACCCTCTCTCTCTCCCTCGCGCGCGTGTCCGAACCCTAACCCTAACCCTCATCAAGATCCGCGCCGCCTCCGCCGTCGCTCGATTCCGGCGAGCTCCGCCGACTGCCCTCGCCGTGGGCGAATCGACTCGCCCGACGCGCACGTCGATCCGAGCAAGCGCGCTCCCGTTCGTCCTCGACCCCTATCGCCATGGCTAGGGGTTACGGATCCGCGCGATCCCGCCGCTCCCGGAGCTCGGTGCTAGGACGCCTGGCTTGGCGCGCCATGGTGCCGGGTGTGCCGCCGTGGCCGCCATGGCCGGAGCCCGCCCGCGTCCCGTGTGCGCCTCGCCTCCCCGTCTCTGCTACTGCGCTACCTCCTCCTCCTCTTCTCTAGCTTGCCCTCCTCTCTCCCTTCCTTCTTGCCTCACTGGCCTGCTGCGGCTACCGTGAGGTGCGCCATGCGTGTGCTGTGCTGCGCTCGCGTTGATGTGCTGCTGTGCTATGGCGCTGTTGCTCTACTACTATGCATGTGCTGCTGCTGTGTTGCTACCATGGCCATTGCTTCTGTATCCATGCTTGTGCTTGTGCTGCTGCTTCCCTGTGCCTCTGTTCTTGATGCTATTCTTGCCAGTTACTCAAGTGTATTCATATATGTTGCCCTGGCTTGATTGCAGTGTGCAATTCTTGCAAATTTGCAAGAGCCAGTGCCCCTGGTGTGCTTTCAGTGTGCTATAATTCATGGAAATGCTCCATTGAGCATAGCTGTGCCTATACAGCTTCATCCCTTGATGAACTGCTCTGGATACTATCATATCTAGCTTATTTGACTATCTGTGATAAATCTGTTCATGTCCTGTGGCTGATTTAATTATTTGGTCCATGTGTTGATACTAGAATCGATGTCTAGCATGCTGTAGCATGCTCTTGTAAGCTTCTGGTGGTCATATGATCACCAGTTGCTTGTAAAAGCTGCTCTTTGTTATCTGTGCCTCACTGTGGTTCACTCTGTGCTGTGTGTGCATCACACAGGCTTGGCCTGATGTGTGATGGTGCTTGCTCAAGCATCAATTGATGCCTGTTTCATTTATCTGCTTATCTTACTGTCTGTGCCTCTCTGATGCTTATTCTTGGCCTTGTGTGACACCAGACCTTGTGCTGGTGCATGCTACTGCTTAATCAAGCATCTGTTGAGGCTTGCAGTGATCCATTGGATCATATGCAAGGCTCCAGTGCTTGGTTATCTTGTGTATGTCATTTATCTGTGTGGCTTGTCATGATTTAATAGATAAATGAGATGAACTGTTTCTGCAGTTATGATTCTTTAATTAAAGTGATTTGAGCTAGAAGGATGCCAACACTTGTTGGGAACCCTAGCTCCCTCTGAACCCTATGGGTGATGATGGGTGGCTCTGTTGGATGATTTAGTGGGTATGAGGTGGCCCTGACAGCCTTTTGATGCTGTCCAAGGGTAGCTCCCCCTCTCTGTGGCTTGCTGTGGTTGGTGAATGCATTACTGGCTAACCCCTTGTTGGATTACCAGTGGTCTTTGATGTTGACAAACAAGAATAGACACATATTGTCTATCTGTCTGATGGTTTAGCTAGCCATAGGTTGTCAAGTGAGTCTGTGTAGCTAGTTAGGAATTAAATCCATGTTGGATTTCTCTGTTTGTGTCCCTGTGTGAGCACAACCAGTGTTCCCTGGATGATTTCCTTCTTGCTATCCTTCAGTTTGCTTGCACCAAATGGCTTGGCAGACAGATGATGATACAAACAGGATTTCCTACTCTTCTGTGCTCCTGTGATGCATAACATGCTTATATATGAGCAAGACATGATCTTGCTCAGGCTGTTGTGTTGTATACCTCACTCCAGCTCCTAGAAAATGGTGTTGGTGTAGAGGTTTTGCTTCTGGATTGTTTCTGTGCTTGCCCTGCTCCTCCTGGCTAGCTGATGATGCTTGATTTGTTTCTGTGAATGGCTGGAATTGGTTGAACAGCAGTGGCTGTTCTACCTGTTCTTGTGTTCTTGCTGTTCTTACCCAGAAGCTCCTCTCGATGAGTGATTAGTGTTTGGCTATGAAAAGCTTTTATGTGCCCTGACCTATGCTTCTCTGGTCGACAGTACTGCCTAGCAGTTGTTTGGTGACTCACTGGTTGGGTGTGTGTGCTGTGATGCATGCACACTCAATGGCTGGGTGTTGAGCATGCACACAGGTTGTGTGAGCTGCTTGTGTGTGTGTGTATACCAGATACTTGGTATCTGGCATGTGCTTGGCCTTGAGCTGATCAGCTCGGCAGAGCTGTGTGCATATCCCTTCAATTTCATGTTTCTTCTAATCTGCCAAGTGGCTTTGCCACTTGGCATAACTCTTGCTTTGTTGTGTTTGTGTGCAGGGTATAAATGAGATGATCAAATGAAGATGAAGATCATCAATCTCAAGCTTAAATGAAGATTAGCTTGTAGTTTAGGACATTTTATTTACTTGTAATTTTCCTTTTTCTTTTTCTATTTATTTAGTTCTTGTAATGTGTTGTAATATTCCTTTATTTAAATTGTGAATATTGTAAAGACAATGTATATTGTGTGATAATCAATAAAGCTCAAGGTTTTCTCTAATGAGCTTTATTTATTATTTGTATTCTTCATTATGTGTATTAATATTGTTTACTTAATGAATTTCCTCATAATTGAAATATAGGTATTTATTTAATGTTTGAATTTGAAATTAAAGTTCAACTTAGGTTTGAATTCAATCATGCAACTTAATCTTGAATTCAATCATGCAACTTAAGTTTGTGATACAATACCCCTTCTCTCTTCTCAAAACCCTAGTTTAGTTGAATAAGGAACAAGTTTGTCGCACTCTCGAAACCCTAACCCTGTAAGGTGTCGAGAGAGAAACTTGTCCCCTTCGATGCTTTTTGTTTAAAAGCGCGAAATTTCCCCAGAATTTACAATGCAATGCACATCCCTTTCTAAAATCTACCCCTCGATCGTCTCTAAACCTGGGACATTACAGTTGGGCAACAAATTTATTTATCGCATTACTCATGGGGATAGTCATTGGTTGGTTGCATATATGTGAGGTTTTTTATGTGTGCTACTTGAAGAAAATCTTAACTAGGGCATGTTTGGCACCAATGCCAAGCAGGCTTGTTGGGTGCAAAGATACTTTGGTTAGATACGCAAGGTGTTAAACTAGGTGCGCAAAGTACTCAAAGAAGTGTGAAGCCAAACCCCATGGAAAAGCAAGTCAGATGTTTTCAGCGGGCGAGAATAATTTTTGTGTCACCACCGATGGAGATGGATGGAGCTGAAATATCTCGGCACGGTTTAGCACCAGAGCTAACCTAGGTTTGTGGCATCACAACCTAGATGGATGGGCATGGACGTAGATCTTTGGCGTCAGCAGCAGCACGGCCATAGATTTGTGATTACCTTTGATCTGATTTTGGATTCTAGTAAAAGCTCTTCTTTCTTATAGACCTAGGTTTATCAAACAAGTAAGTGATTAATCTCGGAAATGTGATTCTTGCAAGTTCTTGTTAGCTCGTAACTTTTTTATTTCTCGGACCAACACAATTATTATCTGTTGCAGTTTTATCGTTGCAAAGAAATAGGGAAGGGCAAAGGCTTAGATATCATAGGATATAAATGAGCTCAATTAATGACGAAATCTACTTATGGTAACATTGGTGTAAGCCAGTGATGCATCCTTGTAACACTACAATTTACTACCGTAGAAATATGGATTCAATTGTCCAAACATTGGCCCTACTCCCTCTTGCGAGAATGTCTTGATTATTAAGGTAAACTAGACTAACGCATTAGCATTTTGTGACATCAAAGTTATCCGCAAAGAGTTACTTCTAGCTAATGTACTCCCCTTAGTGTCACGCGTTTCTCGCGTAGCCTTCCACTCTCCTCTGCTCGTGCCTCCACCTTGATTATTTTTGGGATCTTGGATACCTGAAAACATAGAGGGTCAATTACACCAATAATTCCATTTCAAAGTTTTACGTGTGATGTTTTGGCCTTTAACCCAAGAGGAATACTCACACAACACAATAAGATCAATAATGTTAAAATTTATATAAGACAATACTTTAACATGGATGCTTGATAGCCTTACAAGCCAATGGAGAAGGAATTGAGAATATATACAAGAGTTTATGGCAATAAAGATGACTACGAGGTGGCTAATGTAGATGATTGGCGAGTTGGTTGTGGCCAGGGACGGAGCTGTCTTATGTGCATTGGGGTCAGCTAACCCCAATGATGTGGGCATAACCCTTTGGGTACTCGACATTGCCATACCCGGTGCAGATTATCAAGATGGACCAGCACAAGGACTCGACAAGCTGGACCTGCAAGCGTTAACAACTTGGACTACAAGGAAAGAAGACTCCGATATGAATCCTACTAGGACTCTTGTAAACCCTAGATTGGCTGATATATAAAGCCAGACAGGGGCACCCCTTAGGGACACGCATATTCAGAAACATAGAACATAGAGGCGACACACCTAGACATCAACCCACAAATTAGAACTAGACAAGATCCAACAACTCCGCCTATGGCGGCCCCCTGTATACATATATTCATATAGTGGATTGCTAGCAGGACATAGCGATCCTCCACCATGGGGACGTGAACCTGGGTACGTCGTGTACCGCCTCGCTCCCGGAACTTCCGTCGTCGCCTTTCTCTAAAACCCAAGCCCCTCATGGTGGGCATTGCCGAGGAACCGCCTTTCTCTAAAGATGACTACGAGATGGCTATGTAGATGATTGGCGAGTTGGTTGTGGCCAGGGACGGAGCTGCCTTATGTGCATTGGGGTCAGCTAACCCCAATGAAGGTTACTAAGAATTATCTACAGAGTATGACAATGGAGAGAATATAAAGCTGATCCCAATGACATTTTCTTCTATCTTCGCCCTGGTTGTTGCGGCGGAGCTTTAGCATGTTGGAGGTGATGCAACTCCTCGCTGGAGGCTGCCCCCTCTCCTTTATAAAGTGCAAAGGATGAGACAAGAGTTTTGGAGCGTCTGATGTGGATTTGGCATGGGCCCCTTCACGAAAGTCATCAGGGATGACATCATGGAGGCAATGGCACATGGTACATGCGTCGGTATGAGCAGGTGTGCCCATACCGCGCCTCGTTAAAGTATCTGTCAATTTAATTTTATGTCGACTTAGGGCTTCTCCCCATGTTGTCATACTTCCCATATTTGCTCAGGTTTCATCATTAATACGTCCATTTTTGCAAGTAATTCTTTGCATATCTTTGCAACTATTGATGATTAGTGGCAGGTAAAAGGAATAATATCATATCTGAGAATTATCCGGTTTAAACGAGGATATAAATAAATGTACAATCCACTCATCAATCTTCGCCACCAACTAGTTGCATTTGTCTATGGTGCTAACACATCCCACCCGTCCCCACCATGTGATCCTCCCTTTATCTCTGGCACCGGCTCATCGCCCTTGTCTTCCATGGCATCAGTAAGCGCCCCTAACCACCCCTCCACACCACCATCGTTAGGATGTTAGGTAAGGCGTAGAGTCGATTTCACCAATACTTATATAACATTGATTTCATTTGAGTGCATGGATGAAACCTATCTTATAGGTTGCAACACTCATGATTGTGATTGAGGCTTGGCTTCTTTTGGTCCACAAGAGAGTTGTTCGAGGTAATGTCTATGTTATGATCATATCTAATCTTTCCACGAGATATGGAGGGGCAATCAAATCTAACCTATATCTACAACTGCAATGATGTAGAGCCTGTAAACATACTTTAGATGAAAGCCCCTTTTATCCATTCATAAGATCCAATAAGATAGTGTCCTGATATTGCAAGCAAGTCTTGTTTGCAATTGTAGATCTTAGATGAGAGAGGATCAAGGCACCCGCTGGTGAAACTCTATTGAAGATACAAGGGAGCCCAAGATGGTATCTATATTTCAAGCTAAGCAGTCGTAAGTATTACTTTATGGCATCACATGATTATATTGATCTAGAACATAAATATGTGTTCATGTCGTTACATGGGGTGTCTGGATCACAGGTTACAACATTCAGAGGTAGGAAGCACTCACTAGCCAGAATGCGATTGTTGGTGTTGATTTTGATCCCAAGCTCATATATGTCTTAGCTATCTAGGAAAGATCAACCCATGATGTAAGAATTCTTGTTTATAGCATTGGTCGAGCCTATGGGATAAATGTCCCTAAAAGTAGGTTTTATCCTTAAGGTGATGGATATGCACGTCAGCCCGACATTCTGCCACCCTTCAAGAAAACCAGTTACCATCTTAATGAGTTCTCGAGGAAATATCCTATGCCATCCAAAGATATGTTCAATCTCACTCTAGCCTTATAGTTACGGCTGAGACGACATTTCTGCATTGAAGAATACATTTTAGGACACATGATTATAATCCCTTTCTTTTTTCCTACCCAAGTTAAGCCTGTTCTTGCATGTTCCATTTTTCACAACTAAATATTATTTTGGGGCTTGATGAGTATGTGTTGGAAGAGGCATGATGAGTGTTAAACACTCATATTTATCGCCTTCTAAACCTTATATTATTCATTGAAATGATGATAATATCTCTCTGGACCCACTATTAATCTATAATTGTTGCATAGATGTGCAAATCCTTGTATTTATTTATTTCTATACAGAAATGGGCATTTTAGCAAGGAGATCATGCTCATCCTGAGATCCCTGTGGCTCGAGCGGAACGCCAGAGTCTTCGAGGATACTGCCTCTACGGTCGATCATGTTATCGATGTAGTTTGCCAGGATTGGGGCCTGTGGCTTTCATGTAGGCGTGGGTTGGCGAGAGGTGTAGTATAGGTGTGTCCGCCGCCTTTTTGCGGCATGGTGGATGTACTGGGCCCATGGTTCGGTTGTAATCGTTTCCCTCAATCTTAATGAAATGACGCGCAGATCTCCTGCGGGTTCTCGAAAAAAAAAGAACTTTGCCAAGTCAAGAAGCCCACAAAAGCGCATCGTTGGAGACTTAACGACCAGCAGTACGGTCACCCCCTGTCGGTGGCTGATGACCCACAAGTATAGGGGTGTATCATAGTACTTTTGATAAAATAAGAGTGTCGAACCCAACGAGGAGCAGAATGTGTTGACGAGCAGTTTTGATCGAGGATTCACGGTAAACACTAGCAAACAAGTTTGCAGGGGTATTTGGTATTGCAGATAAATAAAGTACGAGTAAATAAAATGCAGTAATAATAATTACAGCGAATGGCCCAATCCTTTTTAGATCAAAGGACAAGCCGGTTGTTGTACTTTTAATGACAAAACGTTCCTGAGGACACACGAGAATTACGTCAAGTGCTTTCGCTTCACATAGCTGAATAATCTTCAATGGTTTGGTAAGTTTTGTGTGGGTGAACCTATGCTAATGTACTATCCCATACTTGGACTAATACATACTTGTGATTATACCTCTTGCAAGCATCTGCAACTACAAGAAAGTAATTAAGATAAATCTAACCACGGCCTTAAACTTTGAGATCCTACACTCCCTCGTGCACCGGTTTCCTAGGTTTCTGTCGCTCCCGCAACCCCACAATTAGTAGCCAAATACACGATGCATTCCCCTAGACCCATAAAGATGAAGTATCATGTAGTCGACGTTCACATGACACCACTAGAAGAATAGCACCACAACTTAAATATCAAATCATTGCATATTACTCAACATAGTTCCACTACTAACAACATGACTTCTCACATGTCCTCAAGAACTAAACGAACTACTCACAAGACATCATATGGATCATAATTAGAGGTGATATAATGATGAATAACAATTTGGACATAAACCTTAATTCAATGGTTTCACTCAATAGCATCAACTACAAAAAGTAATCAACACCGGGAAAGTTTCCCCTATGAACTAGACAAGTATCAAACCCAAGATGTTACAGCGGGACGAGGTGAGACGGCGGTGCTGATGGTGGTGGTGGAGATGATGGTGATGATGATCCCGATGACGTCCAGCTCGATGACGGTGATGATAGCGACGATCTCCCCTCTCCGGGAAGGAATTTCCTGCACCGCCTTTTTTCTTTCTCTCTGTTCTCCGCCCCGTAGCGGCGATGGAATATTTATCTCGTCGCTCCCCCGATCTTAGGTTTCCCGAGGGGTTCAAATACGCGAGGGGTGTCGAGTGGGCCAGGGTGCCCGACATGCCTAGGCGTGAGGCGGCCGCCAGGGGTGGTTTGCCCTGGGCCCATCTCACCTCCCCTTCCGGTTTCCTCCGTCATCCTGAAAATAGGATTTTCTGTATATTTTTCAGGAATTTTTGATCTTCGGAAATATGGCGTCTTGACGGTCCTTTTTCCAGCAGAATCCTGGTGAAAGGACACAGATGTCGCCTAGAGGGGGGGTGAATAGGCGATTTAAAACTTTTACGAGATGGGCTTAACAAATGCGAAATAAAACTAGCGTTTACTTTGTCAAGCCCAAAGCCTATATACTATGGTTCACCTATGTGCACCAACAACTTATTCTAAGCAATACAAGCAACTATGTGATAGCAAGATATATAACTTCAAGCACGATGGCTATCACAAGGTAAGGTGCATAAGTAAAGAGCTCGGGTATAGAGATAACCGAGGCACGCGGAGACGATGATTTATCCCGGAGTTCACACTCTTGCGAGTGCTAATCTCCGGTGGAGAGGTGCGGTGGCTTAGTGCTCCCGAACGCCACAAGAGGCTCACCTTGAGGTGTGGTTGCTCGATGCACACCAACGCCACAAAGGCCTCACCCCAAGATGCGGTACTCACACCACACACCGAGCGCCACGAAGGCGCCTCACCTAAATCTCCGGTGACCCTCGCCACAAAGGCCTAGGTCACGGTTCCACTAAGGGATTTCCTTCGAGGCGGAAACCGGGCCTTACACAAAGGTTGGGGCACACATCCACAACTTAATTGGAGGCTCCCAACAAATCACCACAAAGGTCTAGAATCCGTCTAGGGTTCCAAGAACCCAAGAGTAACAACCTTCTTGCTTTCACCTCCACGAATCACAATGGAGAACTCAAACCGATGCACCAAATGCAATGGCAAGAACACCACAAAGATGATCAAGTCCTTCTCTCTCAAATTCCAACAAAGCTACAAAAGCTATTGGGGGAATAAGAGAGGAAGAACAAAGAAAGGAAGATGAACACCAAATTTCTTCCAAGAACTAGATCTAGAGATCCCCTCACAAAGAGAGAAAGATGATTGGTGGGATTGTAGATCTAGGTCTCCTCTCTCTTGTCCTCAAATTTGAGCAAGAATCATGGAGGGATTTGGGGTAGGGGAGGCTCTCAGATCTTGGCAATGGAGGAGAGCAAAAAGTATGTGTTAACCCTAAAAAAACGAGAGGAGGAAGAAGAGCTATTTAAAGGGCTGCAGGATTTCTGCCCGTTGGGCTCGTCCAGGCAAAGAGGCCGGCAGTACCGGCCTGTTATGGCCGGCAGTGCCGCCAGCAGGAAACGGAGCGAGCGGCTTGGTTGGGCGATCGAGGCAGGGCGAGCGAGCGGCACAGCGCGCACGCGAGCAAGCAAGCGCGCGACTGGGCCAGGCGAGCGGCGCGCCGTAGGCGCCCAGCAAGCGGTGGAGCTTGGGCTCGAACTGGGCCGGCCCGACAGTGCCGCTGGGGCAGTCCGGAGGTGCCGATCCGCGTGGCCCGGAAGTGCAGTGCGCGGGAGCCGGCAGTGCCGGAGTGGGCCGAGCGGTACTGCCGGCCCATCAAGGGCGGGAGTGCCGGCTGCCTGCTCTTTTTCTTTTTTCTTTAAATCAAATAGAAGACAAACTTCAAAAGACAATATCTAGAGTTTGGAAACTCGGATCAAGACGAAACCAATTTCGTTGGAAAGAGGAAGACAAGAGCTACCCAACAAAAAGTGAAAATATGGAAACTAGTTGGGGGTGATTTTCTATTAATTTTAGAGGTGCAACACCTCAACATGAGAAACCGAGAAAATCACCAAACTCGAAAACGCAACAAGAGATCTATGCAAAATCGATGAACTAGAGCTTGTCATGAGAATAAGCACAAGCTCCAAAACATCACATGGATAAGATCCAAATAACAACCAAGAAAGATGATGCAAGGATGCAAAGGTTTGAGCTCTCTCCGAACGATACTCACTCGAGAGCCCTCTTGATAGTACGGCAACTAAACTATAAACCGGTCTCCAACTACACTATGAGACCGGTGAGAAAGAAACCCTATCAAGAGCAAACCTTAACCTTGCACGTTCCTCTTGAGCTCGATGAAGACGATCTTGATCACAACAAGATGAATAGCCTTTCTTGATTGTGCTTGCTTGATGAAGTCTTGTGGATTGCTCCCCATAATCCACCATGGGAGAGCTTCTTCTTCGGCACATCTTCACATATCCATGATCACCATATGGATGGCAAGCTTCAAGCAAATGGTCTCTTAGAGATGGCTCATCTTGAACTTGCACTTCATTTCTTCATTCTTCATCATGTTGATGTCTTGAAGTTAACTTTGAGGGCTCACTTCATCTTCATCTTCAAGACATACCTGATACTTGATATCCTTCATCAATTTCTTCGTAATGCAACCTTGACGCCAACATATGGTTCAAGCATTGCCTATGGAAAACACCTACAAATATAACTCAATGCAAACATTAGTCCATAGGATTGTCATTAATTACCAAAACCACACATGGGGGCTCCATGCACTTTCAATCTCCCCCATTTTGGTAATTGATGACAATCTCTTTGAGAGGGTTTATATAAGGAATTTAAGTAACGAACAAGTTGAATATATAGAGCAAACTCCCCCATCATATATGCATGTGTGAATGATTTTGACTTTCATTGCATATATTGGCATTCAAAGCCTAGTGGAGTTTCCTCTAAATATTCAACTATGCAAAGCAACAAGATGCAATGAAATAAAGGCACATGCTTAAGCACAAAGCAAAGACATAACCAAATTCCCTTAAACCCTCCAAACTTCTCCCCATTGGCACCAATTGCCGAAATGGGTGAAAAATTTAGAAGGCCAATATAGTGAGAGTTCCTCCATAGCGTGTGCATTTCTCATAATTTGAGTGGAATCAAATGCACATATCCAATGATGAATATTCGGAAGGAATCACACCATAGAATGATGTATGATCGTGCATCCAAACACCTTGAGCCAAAACCCATGCCATTTGTGTCCACCATATCTACCTTGTACTGAGAGGAAATGCTTCTCGTGCATCCAAACACCTTGAGCCAAAACCCATGCCATTTGTGTCCACCATATCTACCTACTATGTGGTATTTTTCTGCCATTCCAAAGTAAATTACTTGAGTGCTACCTTTAAAATTTCATTCCTTTATCTTTGCAATATATAGCTCATGGGACAAATAGCTTAAAAACTATTATGATGATGAATATGTAGTTATGTGTTTTAGTTCTTATAAGTTGCTTGTTGAGCGGTAACCATGTTTCTGGGGACGCCATCAACTTTTTACCTTTGTTGGATATCATGTGAGATGCTATGCATGTTCGTCTTGTCTGAAGTAAGTGCGATTTCATGATCAAATGGTTTGAGTATGCATATGTTAGAGAAGAACATTGGGCAGCTAACTAAAGCCATGTATCATGGTGGAAGTTTCACTTTGGACATACAACCTCAATCTCTTATGAGAATATTATTTGTTGTTGAATGCTTAAGCATTAAAAGAGGAGTCCATTATCTCTTGTCTATGTTGTCCCGGTATGGATGTCTAAGTTGAGAATAATCAAAAGCGAGAAATCCAATGCGTGCTTTCTCCTTAGACCTTTGTACAAAGGCATAGAGGTACCCCTTTGTGACACTTGGTTGAAACATATGTTATGCGATGATAATCCGTGTTTTCCGAGCTGATTAGGACAATGTGCGAGCACTATTAGTACTCTATGCATGAGACTTGCAACTTGTAGGAAGTATTATGCATAGCACATATGAATTATTACTACCGTTGACAAAATTGTTTCTATGTTTTCAAAAACAAAAGCTCTAGCACAAAAATAGTAATCCATGCTTCCCTCTGCGAAGGGCCATTCTTTTCAGGGCCGGTCCTGAGGTTTCAAGGGCCCGGGGCGAGACAAAAAATCAGGGCCCTTCATACATACTCAATGTTATAATACTTGTATCTGAAAATATTAATACAGAATATTATAGTATATATTATATTAAAAAATTGAACATAACTAGAAACAAACTCATTGATGATGGTATATCAATATTACTCTTGTCGATTATCATAGTGACTTCGCGTTTAGTCGTGTCGTCATAGTGGTTGGTGGTTCTAGTAATGAACACAGTGGCGATGGTTTCCTCTGAATCTCTTGTCCAAAAAACGACGAAGTAGCACCGCGTAGAGGACAAAACAGATAATGAATTGGATTTGTACCTAGTTATAGTGTTGCAATTCTTATTCTTTCTCTCCGCTAATATCTATACAAAAATTATGTAACTTTTTTTTTGGTTTACAACATATATTGTACGACCGTCGGCTACGGATCGTCTATCGCTTTCCTTACATGTCGCCTAAGCCCTCTCAAATCCATTGCGTTGTATCTCTGATGCGCTAGTTGCACTAGTTTATTTTTTGACATACTCATCGCACTAGGTTGGATGTTCTACTTTTGTAAGTGATTAGAGCAACTAACCAAAAAACTAGTAGAACAATCAACGTGAAAAGTAAAATGAGTATTTTGTAGGAAAAAATGAGTTGATTATCTGCACTCACCGGCCCCATCTAACTTAATATTCTGGTAGCTAACATCAAAGGAGAAACGGTTGGCCCAAAGCAAAATAGGCTCAAGCAACAAAAGAAGTAAGGCCCAATTATCAACCCACTTGAGAGCAGCCTAGAGGTCACGATTCTTCCTTCTTCAACCTCAAACATACAAGAAAATAGATCTGGACCTGCTCTAATGGTGGTGCCCCGTGAACTCTTCCTCCACTTGCTACTGCCTATGTCACACCTAACGGGGCCCCTTTGGATCCCAGGGCCCGGGGCGGCCGCCCCGCTCGACCCCCCTCAGGGCCGGACCTGATTCTTTTACTTTATTGTTGAGTCAGTTTACCCACTTCTTTCTATCTTAGAAGCAAACACTTGTGTTAACTGTGTGCATTGATTCTTACATGTTTACTTATTGCACTTGTTATATTACGCTATGTTGACAAATATCCATGAGATATACATGTTACAAGTTGAAAGCAATTGCTGAAACTTAATCATCCTTTGTGTTGCTTCAATTCATTCTACTAAGAATTTATTGCTTATGAGTTAGTTCTTATGCAATTCTTATTGATGCTTGTCTTGAAAGTGTCATTCATGAAAAGTTTTGCTATATGATTTATTTGTTTAGTCATTATCTTTGTTAGCAATCTTTTGCTTCAGATCACTCCATTCATCTCATATGCTTTACAATAATGTTGATCAAGGTTATGTTGGTAGCATGTGATACGTCTCAAACGTATCTATAATTTCTTATGTTCCATGCTACTTTTATTACAATACTTGAGTGTTCTACACATACTTTACATCGTTATTTTACATTTTCCTAAGACTAACCTATTAACAAGATGCCGAAGTGCCGTTCTGTTTTGCTGTTTTGGTTTCGAAATCCTAGTAAGGAAATATTCTCGGAATTGACGAAATCAACGCCCAGGTCCTATTTTGCACGAAGCTTCCGAAGTCCGAAGAGGAGATTGGGCCACGAGGTGGCCAGACACCGGGGCGCGGCTCGGGCCCGTCGCGCGGTTCGTGGTGTCGCCACCTCGTGACGCCCTTTGACCTACCCTTCCGCCTACTTAAAGCCTCCGTCGCGAAACCCCCGTACCGAGAGCCACGATACGGAAAACATTACCGAGAGGCCGCCGCCGCGTAATCCCATCTCTGGGATTCAGAGATCGCCCCGCACCCTCGCCGAGAGGGGAATCATCACCGAGGGCTCTACATCATCATGCCCGCCTCCGGATTGATGCGTGAGTAGTTCATCCTTGGACTATGGGTCCATAGCAGTAGCTAGATGTTGTCTTCTCCGCTTGTGCTTTCATTGTTATAGATCTTGTGAGCTGCCTAACATGATCAAGATCATCTATTTGTAATGCTACATGTTGTGTTTGGTGAGATCCGATGAATATAGAATATTATGTTAAGTTGATTATCAATCTATCATATATGTGTTGTTTATGTTCTTGCATGCTCTCCGTTGCTAGTAGCTCTGCCAAGTTGATACTTGTAACTCCAAGAGGGAGTAATTATGCTCGATAGTGGGTTCATGCCTCCATTAAATCTGGGATCGTGACAGTAGGTTCTAAGGTTGTGGATGTGCTGTTGCTACTAGGGATAAAACATTGATGCTTTGTCTAAGGATATTTGTGTTGATTACATTACGCACCATACTTAATGCAATTATCTGTTGTTCGCAACTTAATACTGGAAGGGGTTCGGATGATAACCCGAAGGTGGATTATTTAGGCATAGATGCATGTCGGATAGCGGTCTATGTACTTTGTCGTAATGCCCTGATTAAATCACATAGTAATCATCATGGATATGTATTGAATTTTTATTTGTCAATTGCTCACCCGTAATTTGTTCACCCAAGATGTTAGTTATCTTATTGGAGAGACACCACTAGTGAACTGTGGACCCCGGTCCATTCTTTACATCTCAATACATTCTACTGTTTTTACTGTTCTTTGCAAACAAACACCATCTTCCACTCGATACACTTAATCCTTTGTTTTCAGCAAGCCGGTGAGATTGACAACCTCACTGTTACGTTGGGGCAAAGTACTTTGATTGTGTTGTGCAGGTTCCACGTTGGCGCCGGATTCACTGGTGTTGCGCCGCACTACATTCCTCCACCAACAACCTTCACGTGCTTCTTGGCTCCTACTGGTTCGATAACCTTGGTTTCATACTGAGGGAAACTTGCTTCTATACGCATCATACCTTCCACTTGGGGTTCCCAACGGACGTGTGCATCTACGCGTATCAAGCTAAATTTCTCGCGCCGTTGCCGGGGAGATCAAGACACGCTGCAAGGGGAGTCTCCACTTCCAATCTCTTTACTTTGTTTTTGTCTTGCTTTAGTTTATTTACTACTTTGTTTGCTGCACTTAAACAAAACACAAAAAAATTAGTTGCTAGTTTTACTTTATTTACTGTCTTGTTCTCTATATCAAAAACACACAAAAATTAGTTACTTGTCTTTACTTTATTTGCCTAGTTTACTTTATTACTGTTATAATGGGTACACCTGAAAATACTAAGTTGTGTGATTTCACTAGCACAAATAATAATGATTTTATATGTACTCCTATTGCTCCACCTGCTACTACAGCAGAATTCTATGAAATTAAACCTGCTTTACTGAATCTTGTTATGAGAGAGCAATTTTCTGGTGTTAGTACTGATGATGCTGCTGCTCATCTTAATAATTTTGTTGAACTTTGTGAAATGCAAAAGTATAAGGATATACATGGTGATATTATTAAACTGAAATTGTTTCCTTTCTCATTAAGAGGAAGAGCTAAAGATTGGTTGCTATCTCTGCCTAAGAATAGTATTGATTCATGGACTAAGTGTAAAGATGCTTTTATTAGTAAATATTATCCTCCTGCTAAGATTATATCTTTGAGAAGTAGCATAATGAATTTTAAACAATTTGATAATGAACATGTTGCTCAAGCATGGGAGAGAATGAAATCTTTGGTAAAGAATTGCCCAACCCATGGACTGACTACTTGGATGATCATCCAAACCTTTTATGCAGGATTGAATTTTTCCTCAAGGAACCTATTGGATTCAGCTGCTGGAGGTACTTTTATGTCCATCACCCTGGGCGCCGCAACTAAATTACTTGATGATATGATGATCAATTACTCTGAATGGCACACTGAAAGAACTCCTCAAGGTAAGAAGGTAAATTCTGTTGAAGAAACCTCTTCTTTGGGTGATAAGATTGATGCTATTATGTCTATACTTGCAAATGGTAGATCTCATATTGATCCTAATAATGTTCCTTTAGCTTCATTGGTTGCTCAAGAAGAAAATGTTGATGTGAATTTCATTAAAAGTAATAATTTCAACAACAATGCTTATAGGAATAATTATGGTAACAACAACTTTAGGCCATATCCTTCTAATAGTAATGGTTATGGTAATTCTTATGGTAATTCTTACAACAATAATAAGAGTGTACCCTCTGGTCTTGAGGCCATGCTTAAAGAATTTATTAGTACACAAACTGCTTTCAATAAAACTGTTGAAGAAAAGCTTGGTAAAATTGATATTCTTGCTTCTAAGGTTGATAGTCTTGCTCTTGATGTTGATCTTTTAAAATTGAAAGTTATGCCTGAGAAAGTTGAAGATGCTAGGTTTGCTAAAACAAATGCCATCCAAGTTCGAATTAATGATAATATTAGAATGTTGGCTGAATTGCATGCTAGGTGGGATAGAGAAGAAAAAGAAAAACTTGCTAAAGAAAATAATGTAGCTAAAGTATGGAATATTACCACCACTAGTAATGTTAATTATTCACATGTTGCTGCACCTCCTACTATCAATGGTAAAATAATTGGTGTTGGCAATGTTTCTACTCCTAGTGCAAAGCGTACAAAACTGCCTGAAACTGCTAAACTGCTGTTTGTGATAAAACTGCTGAAATTTTTCAAAATATTGGTGACAATGATTCCATTGCTGTAGAACATAATGGTTTAGACTTTGATGAATGTCATATTACTGAAGTTATAAAGTTCTTACAAAAACTTGCTAGAAGTCCCAATGCTAGTGCTATAAATTTAGCCTTTACAAAGCATATTACAAATGCTCTCATTAAAGCTAGGGAAGAGAAATTAAAACTTGAAGCTTCTATTCCTAGGAAGTTAGAAGATGGTTGGGAGACCATCATTAAAATGAAATTCAATGACTTTGAATGTAATGCTTTATGTGATCTTGGTGCAAGTATTTCTGTTATGCCTAAAAAGATTTATGATATGCTTGACTTGCCACCATTGAAGAATTGTTATTTGGATGTTAATCTTGCCGATAATGTTAAAAAGAAACCTTTGGGGAGGATTGATAATGTGCGCATTACGGTTAACAATAACCTTGTCCCCGTTGATTTTGTTGTCTTGGATATTGAATGCAATGCATCTTGTCCTATTGTGTTGGGAAGACCTTTTCTTCGAACCGTTGGTGTTGTTATTGATATGTGGGAAGGTAATATTAAATATTTATTTCCTCTCAAGAAAGGTATGGAACACTTCCCTAGAAAGAGAATGAAGTTGCCTTTTGATTCTATTATTAGAACAAGCTATGATGTTGATGCTTCTTCTCTTCATGTTACTTGATTTGCACTTTCTGCGCCTAGCTGAAAGGCGTTAAAGAAAAGCACTTCTTGGGAGATAACCCATGTGTTTATTTTACTACAGCAATTTTTGTTTTGTTGAGTCTTGGAAGTTGTTTGCTACTGTAGCAACCTCTCCTTATCATGTTTTTGTGCCAAGTAAAGTTTCTATGCTAAAGTTGATGTTATATTTGGGATCGCTGCGCAGAAACAGCATTGCTGTCTGTCACGAATTCTGGCATAAGTCTCTGTAAAAAATTCTAAAAAATCTGCAAAATTACGAGCGTGATCCTCAGATATGTACGCAACTTTCATTAGTTTTGAGTTTTTCCATTTGAGCAAGTTAAGTGCCCAGTCCAGATGCATCTTTACGGACTGTTCGTTTTTGACAGATTCTGTCTTTTATTTCGCATTGCCGCTTTTGCTATGTTGAATGAGTTTCTTTGTTCCATTAACTTTCAGAAGCTTTGTGCAATGTCCAGAAGTGTTAAGAATGATTGGGTCACCTCTGAATATATGAATTTGTGGTTATGCACTAACCCTCTCATGAGTTTGCTTGATGTTTGTGTGAAGGAAGTTTTCAAGGGTCAAGAGAAGAGGATGATATACTATGATCAAGAAGAGTGAAAGGTCTAAGCTTGGGGATGCCCCGGGTTCATCCCTGCATATTTTAAGAAGACTCAAGCATCTAAGCTTGGGGATTCCCAAGGCATCCCCTTCTTCATCGACAACATTATTAGGTCACTTCTAGTGAAACTATATTTTTCTTCCGTCACATCCTTATGTTCTTTACTTGGAGCGCTTTTGTTTTTATTTTTGTTTTGTTTTGAATAAAATTGGATCTCGCCATTCTTATATTGGAGATATTACGCTCCGCTTTTTCTTATGGAACACTTGTGTTCTTAATTGTGCTTTAATGTTCATGGCGAAAGCTTATTGCTTCGTTAAATTGCTATATGGTTGGAATTGGAAAATGATGCATATGGTTTGACAATTTGGCAATTGTTTGAGCTCTCATAGATCATGTTTAAGCTCTTGCATCATGTAGTTTAATCTATTAATGAAGAACTACTGTAGATCTTGTTTAATTTGGTTTGCATGATTGATCTCTCTAAGTCTAGATATTTTCAGGTAAAGTGTTTTGAACAACAAGGAAGATAGTGTAGAGCCTTATAATGCTTGCAATATGTTCTTGTGTGAGTTTTGATGTACCTGTTCATACTTGTGTTTGCTTCAAACAACCTTGCTAGCCCAAACCTTGTACTGAGAGGAAATGCTTCTCGTGCATCCAAACACCTTGAGCCAAAAACCATGCCATTTGTGTCCACCATATCTACCTACTATGTGGTATTTTTCTGCCATTTCAAAGTAAATTACTTGAGTGCTACCTTTAAATTTCATTCCTCTACCTCTACAATATATAGCTCATGGGACAAATAGCTTAAAACTATTGTGGTGATGAATATGTAGTTATGTGTCTTAATTTTTATAAGTTGCTTGTTGAGCGGTAACCATGTTTTCTGGGGACGCCATCAACTTTATCTTTGTTGGATATCATGTGAGATGCTATGCATGTTCGTCTTGTCTGAAGTAGTGGATTTCATGATCAAATGGTTTGAGTATGCATATGTTAGAGAAGAACATTGGGCCGCTAACTAAAGCCATGTATCATGGTGGAAGTTTCAGTTTGGACATACAACCTCAATCTCTTATGAGAATATTAACTATTGTTGAATGCTTAAGCATTAAAAAGAGGAGTCCATTATCTGTTGTCTATGTTGTCCCGGTATGGATGTCTAAGTTGAGAATAATCAAAAGCGTTGAGAATAATCAAAAGCGAGAAATCCAATGTGTGCTTTCTCCTTAGACACTTGTACAGGCGGCATAGAGGTACCCCTTTGTGACACTTGGTTGAAGCATATGTTATGCGATGAGAATCCGTGTTTTCCGAGATAGTAGGACAAGGTGCGAGCACTATTAGTACTCTATGCATGAGACATGCAACTTGTAGGAAGTATTATGCATAGCACATATGAATTATTACTACCGTTGACAAAATTGTTTCTATGTTTTCAAAACAAAAGCTCTATCACAAAAATAGTAATCAATGCTTCCCTCTGCGAAGGGCCATTCTTTTACTTTATTGTTGAGTCAGTTTACCCATTCCCTTCTATCTTAGAAGCAAACACTTGTGTTTACTGTGTGCAATTATTCTTACATGTTTACTTATTGCACATGTTATATTACTCTATGTTGACAAATATCCATGAGATATACATGTTACAAGTTGAAAGCAATTGCTGAAACTTAATCATCCTTTGTGTTGCTTCAATTCATTCTACTTTGAATTTATTGCTTATGAGTTAGCTCTTATGCAAGTCTTATTGATACTTGTCTTGAAAGTACTATTCATGAAAAGTTTTGCTATATGATTCATTTGTTTAGTCATTATCTTTGTTAGCAATCTTTTGTTCAGATCATTCCATTCATCTCATATGCTTTACAATAATGTTGATCAAGATTATGTTGGTAGCATGTCACTTCAGAAATTATTTGTGTTATCGTTTACCTACTCGAGGACGAGTAGGAACTAAGCTTGGGGATGCTTGATACGTCTCAAACGTATCTATAATTTCTTATGTTCCATGCTACTTTTATTACAATACTTGAGTGTTTTACACATACTTTACAAATTATTTTTTACATTTTCCGGACTAACCTATTAACAAGATGCCGAAGTTCCAGCTGTTTTTCTCATTGCTTTTTCTCTGCTTTTTCTGCTTTTGGTTTCATAAATCCTAGTAAGGAAATATTCTCGGACGAAATCAACGCCCAGGGTCCTATTTTTGCACGAAGCTTCCAGTCCGAAGAGGAGACGAATTGGGCCACGAGGTGGCTGACACCAGTGCGGCGCGGTCGGCCCGCCGCGCGCCCGTGGTGTCGCCACCTCGTGACGCCCTTGACCTACCCTTCGCCTACTTAAAGCCTCCGTCGCGAAACCCCCGTACCGAGAGCCACGATACGGAAAACATTACCGAGAGGCCGCCGCCGCGAATCCCATCTCGGGGATTCAGGAGATCGCCCCCCCCGGAAGAGGGGAATCATCACCGGAGGGGCTCTACATCATCATGCCCGCCTCCGCATTGATGCGTGAGTAGTTCATCCTTGGACTATGGGTCCATAGCAATAGCTAGATGGTTGTCTTCTCCGCTTGTGCTTTCATTGTTATAGATCTTGTGAGCTGCCTAACATGATCAAGATCATCTATTTGTAATGCTACATGTTGTGTTTGGTGAGATCCGATGAATATAGAATATTATGTTAAGTTGATTATCAATCTATCATATATGTGTTGTTTATGTTCTTGCATGCTCTCCGTTGCTAGTAGAGGCTCTGGCCAAGTTGATACTTGTAACTCCAAGAGGGAGTAATTATGCTCGATAGTGGGTTCATGCCTCCATTAAATCTGGGACAGTGACAGGTTCTAAGGTTGTGGATGTGCTGTTGCTACTAGGGATAAAACATTGATGCTTTGTCTAAGGATATTTGTGTTGATTACATTACGCACCATACTTAATGCAATTATCTGTTGTTCGCAACTTAATACTGGAAGGGGTTCGGATGATAACCTGAAGGTGGATTATTTAGGCATAGATGCATGCTGGATAGCGGTCTATGTACTTTGTCGTAATGCCCCGATTAAATCACATAGTAATCATCGTTGATATGTATTGAATCTTTATTTATCAATTGCTCACCTGTAATTTGTTCACCCAGCATGTTAGTTATCTTATTGGAGAGACACCACTAGTGAACTGTGGACCCCGGTCCATTCTTTACATCTGAATACATTCTACTGCTTTTACTGTTCTTTGCAAACAAACACCATCTTCCACTCGATACACTTAATCCTTTGTTTTCAGCAAGCCGGTGAGATTGACAACCTCACTATTACGTTGGGGCAAAGTACTTTGATTGTGTTGTGCAGGTTCCACGTTGGCGCCGCTTTCCGGTGTTGCGCCGCACTACATTCCTCCACCAACAACCTTCACGTGCTTCTTGGCTCCTACTGTTCGATAACCTTGGTTTCATACTGAGGAAACTTGCTTCTATACGCATCATACCTTCCACTTGGGGTTCCCAACTGACGTGTATCTTGCGCATCGCATGTCACTTCAGAAATTATTTGTGTTATCGTTTACCTACTCGAGGGCGAGTAGGAACTAAGCTTGGGGATGCTTGATACGTCTCAAACGTATCTATAATTTCTTATGTTCCATGCTACTTTTATGAAAATACTTGAATGTTTTATACACACTTTACATCATTATTATACATTTTCCGCACTAACCTATTAACAAGATGCCGAAGCGCCATTTTTGGTTTGAGAAATCCTAGTAAGGAAATATTCTCGGAATTGGACGAAATCAACGCCCAGGGGCTTATTTTTCCACGAAGCTTCCAGAAGACCGAGGGAGATACGAAGTGGGGCCACGAGGAGCCGAGACCATAGGGTGGCGCGGCCTGGGCCCTGGTCGCGCCGGCCTATGGTGTGGGGCCCCGTGCCCCCTCCCGACCTGCCCTTCCGCCTACTTAAAGCCTTCGTCGCGAATACCCCCACCGAGAGCCACGATACGAAACCCTTCGAGACGCCGTCGCCGCCAATCCCATCTCTGGGATTCAGAGATCGCCTCCGCACCCGCCGGAGAGGGGAATCACCACCGGAGGGGCTCTACATCATCATGCCCGCCTCCGGATTGATGCGTGAGTAGTTCATCCTTGGACTATGGGTCCATAGCAGTTGCTAGTTGGTTGTCTTCTCCGCTTGTGCTATCATTGTTTAGATCTTGTGAGCTGCCTAACATGATCAAGATCATCTATTTGTAATGCTACATGTTGTGTTTGATGGGATCCGATGAATCTAGAATACTATGTCAAGTTGATTATCAATCTATCATATATGTGTTGTTTATGTTCTTGCATGCTCTCCGTTGCTAGTAGAGGCTCTGGCCAAGTTGATACTTGTAACTCCAAGAGGGAGTATTTATGCTCGATAGTGGGTTCATGCCTCCATTTAATCTGGGACAGTGACAGAAGGTTCTAAGGTTGTGGATGTGCTGTGCTACTAGGGATAAAACATCGATGCTTTGTCTAAGGATATTTGTGTTGATTACATTACGCACCATACTTAATGCAATTATCTCTTGTTTACAACTTAATACCGGAGGGGGTTCGGATGCTAACCTGAAGGTGGATTATTTAGGCATAGATGCATGATGGATAGCGGTCTATGTACTTTGTCGTAATGCCCTGATTAAATCTCATAGTAATCATCGTTGATATGTATTGAATCTTTATTTGTCAATTGCCCATCTGTAATTTGTTCACCCAACATGCTAGTTATCTTATTGGAGACACCACTAGTGAACCGTGGACCCCGGTCCATTCTTTTACATCTGAATACATTCTACCGCAATCATTGTTCTTAGTGTTCTTTGCAAACAAACACCATCTTCCACTCGATACGCTTAATCCTTTGTTTTCAGCAAGCGGTGAGATTGACAACCTCACCGTTACGTTGGGGCAAAGTATCTTGATTGTGTTGTGCAGGTTCCACGTTGGCGCCGGTTTCCGGTGTTGAGCCGCACTACACTCCTCCACCAACAACCTTCACGTGCTTCTTGGCTCCTACTGGTTCGATAACCTTGGTTTCTTTCTGAGGGAAAACTTGCTGTTGTGCGCATCATACCTTCCTCTTGGGGTTCCCAACGGACATGTACATCTACGCGCATCACCCTCCAACAAGCACCTATTGATCAAATTTTGGATTGTTGGTCCCCAACTAAGTTGGGTCCTAAGAGGTTAGTCACAATAGGCTTGGCAACCCAAATGGTTCTTTTCTTGACACCACTTTGAGCACCAACATATTTGGCAAACACATTGCCACCCTCATCCTTACGAAGAGAATAAACATCATCAATGGTGATAGAGTTGGATGAGGTACCAATAGTGCACAAGGAGGAGATGTGGCCCTTCTCACGACATATGTAGCAAGTTCTTTTCTTCTCCTTCTTCTCACTAGGTTTCTCCACAATGGGAGCATTGGCTTGTTTCTTCTTGGGAAGTGGTATTTCTTCAACTTGAGGTTGAATATGAGTTTGAGCTTGAGGCCGCTTCCCTTTTTGCTTCTTCTTCAAAGGGCAAGATCTAACATGGTGCCCTTCAATATTGCACTTGAAGCAAACAATCTTGGCCGGGTCTTTGACTTGTACTTGGCCCTTCTTCTTGTTGTTGTTCTTGGACTTGTTCTTGTTGTTGGATTTGAATCCAAGTCCACTCTTGTCATTGGGGGATTGTTGCATACTCAACATCGTGTCAAGTTTGCATTTCCCTTCATGACCCTTTACCAAGTCATTCTTCAAAGAAGTGACTTGGGCCTTGAGCTCTTTGATTTCCTCTACATGGTTAGTAACAACACAAGTACTAGAGGAAGTAGAATCTTCATTGTTAGAGCAACAAGGCAAGGAAGATAATTCATCACAAGATTTAGCAATATTATGAGTGGATGAATTACTAGGACTAGCACATGGCAATATAGCATTTTGAGTAGTAGTGCTAGTATCCACATGAGGCTCACAAGGTGTTGCCTTAGATATGATAGCCTCATGAGCTAACTTTAGCCTATCATGAGAGGCTAGAAGATCCTCATGGGAGCGAGAAAGCTTTCCATGATTTTCTTCCAATTTCCCATAATTGCAAGTTAGCAAATCAAGTTGAGCCCTTAGCTCAACATTCTCCTTCAAGATAGATGCTTCACAAGAAGTAGAGTTAGTAGCACAAGCATCATTATTAGTAGTAATAGGAGAAGGCAAGTTGGCATGCTTTTTTAGATAAGAAGCTTTAAGTTGCTCATGCGACTCGGTGAGTTTGGTGAGCGCACTCTCAATGACCCTTGAGCCCTTTTTGAGTTGCTCAAAATCCTTGATGACCCACAAGTATAGGGGATCGCAACAGTCTTCGAGGGAAGTATTACCCAATTTATTGATTCGACACAAGGGGAGACAAAGAATACTTGTAAGCCTTAACAGCTGAGTTGTCAATTCAGCTGCACCTGGAAACAGACTTGCTCGCAAGAGTTTATCAGTAGTAACAGTTTTATGGCAATGAAATAGCGAAATAAAAGCAGTGAAATAAAGACAGCAGTAGTGATTATAGTAAACAGCAGGATTAAAATACTGTAGGCACAGGGACGGATTTAACGGGCGTTGCATGGATGAGAGAAACTCATGTAACAATCAAAGCATGGGCATTTGCAGATAATAATAAAACGGTATCCAAGTACTAATCAATCAATAGGCATGTGTTCCATATTTAGTCGTACGTGCTCGCAATGAGAAACTTGCACAACATCTTCTGTCCTACCAGCCGGTGGCAGCCGGGCCTCTAGGGAAACTACTGGATATTAAGGTACTCCTTTTAATAGAGTACCGGAGCAAAGCATTAACACTCCGTGAACACATGTGATCCTCACATCACTACCATCCCCTCCGGTTGTCCCGATTTCTGGGGCCATTGGTTCCGGACAGCGACATGTGTATACAACTTGCAGGTAAGATCATAAACAACGAATATCTTCATGAATCAATAACATGTTCAGATCTGAGATCATGGCACTCGGGCCCTAGTGACAAGCATTAAGCATAACAAGTTGCAACAATATCATAAAAGTGACATCTACGGATACTAGGCACTATGCCCTAACAATCTTATGACTATTACATGACCAATCTCATCCAATCCCTACCATCCCCTTCAGCCTACAGGGGGAATTACTCACACATGGATGGGGGAAACATTGCTGGTTGATGGAGAGGCGTTGGCGGTGATGGCGGTGAAGATCTCCTCCAATTCCCCGTCCCGGCGGAGTGCCAGAGCGGAGACTTCTGGCTCCGCGACGGAGTTTCGCGATGTGGCGGCTCTCTGGAGGGTTTCTCGCGATGTCGACTTCTCCCCGTGTGTTTTTAGGTCGAACCCGATAAGTAGTCCAAAGGGCGTCGGAGGCCGGCCGAGGGGGCACCACGGCCGCGCGGCCCCCCCGGGCCGCGCCGCCATGTGGTGTGGGGCCCTCGGGCCTCCACCTCCTTTGCCCTTCTGGCTCCGTCAATATTTTGGTAAAATAGGGCCATCTGAAGAAATTCCGAGGATTTTCCCGAAAGTTGGATTTCTGCACAAAAACGAGACACCAGCAATTCTGCTGAAAACAGCGTTAGTCCGTGTTAGTTGTATCCAAAATACACAAATTAGAGGCAAAACAATAGCAAAAGTGTTCGGGAAAGTAGATACGTTGGACGTATCAACTCCCCCCAAGCTTAGCTTATTGCTTGTCCTCAAGCAATTCAGTTAACAACTGAGCGATAAAAGAACTTTCACGAACACATTTGCTCATATGATGTATATATTCTCATGCTATGGCTAATACTCAAGCAGTTCATAATGAGATACATGCAAATAAGATCATCCAACAGCTATGTCAATCATGGAGAAGTACCAACAATTAATAATAAGCACCATGAATCATGTATATAAGCAAGATTGCAATGTTCATAAGAGAATATGATAAAGTGGTATCTCGCTTGCCTGTATTTGATCGGCAAAACATAAATGCCGAGGCACCTCTTGAGTTCATAGAAAGACTAGAATTAGTGATTGTCAAAGATAAAAGCATCAAAGTTATACCACAATTAATCATATTTTGAGACAAGCATATTATACTAAGAATGACAGTCGTGCTCTCAAGATAGTGCTCAAAGAAAGAATGGAGACACAACATAAAAAGTAAAAGATTGACCCTTCGCAGAGGGAAGCAGGGATTAACATGCGCTAGAGCTTTTCATTTGTAAAGCAGGAGTAAAATTATTTTGAGAGGTGTTTGTTGTTGTCAACGAATGGTAATGGGTACACTAACTACCTCATCAACCGGACTCACAAGAGCGGCTCCCATTTTATTTATTTTTGGGTGGCACTCCTTCCAACCTTTCTTTCACAAACCATGGCTAACCGAATCCTCGGGTGCCTGCCAACAATCACATACCATGAAGGAGTGCCTTTTTATTTAAGTTTTATTATGATGATGACACTCCCCCAACCTTTGCTTACACAAGCCATGGCTAACCGAATCCTTCGGGTGCCGTCCAACAATCACAAACCATGGAGGAGTGTCTATTTAAGTTAATTAATTTGGGACTGGGAATCCCATTGCCAGCTCTTTTGCAAAATTATTGGATAAGCGGATGTGCCACTAGTCCATATGAGAGTCCGTCAAAAGTAAATGACAAGGTCGAAAGCTAAACACCACATACTTCCTCATGAGCTATGAAACATTAACACAAATTGAGAAGCATTTTGAAGGTTTTAAAGGTAGCGCATGAGAATTTACTTGGAATGGTTTGAAATGCCATGCATAGGTATTTATGGTGGACACTTATGGAACAACTTGGTTTTCAGGTGTTTGGAAGCACGAGCGGCGTCACCGCTCAGTACAAGTGAAGGCTAGCAAAAGACTAGGGAGCGACAAATCAAGAGAGCAATAACTGTCATAATCATGCTTGCGGCAAAATAAATTAACGGAGGCATAAAAGTGATACAAGAACTCTGAAGCAATATAAATCATCGAGGCTTAATTGACTTTTGTTCAGTCATATGCATGCGTGAGCATGTGCCAAGTCGATATAAATGAATTATTCAGAGGAGGATACCACAATGCCATACTTACTTATGAATAAAACAATGCAAGCAAACATCCATGACATGCTACTCATATTAATAGATTGGAACTAAACATGAGAGATCATGAGCTACTAGACTTTCTCAAATAACATATACCTCACATGAACCAACTAAGCATGCTCATATGGATGAGTATATGTACAAAAATGAAAGCAAATAGAGTTCATACCAGCCTCTCACCACAATCAGATTGTCGTAGATCGTCATTATTGCCTTTTCACTTGTGTAGCTTGGATAATATGAAATGAAAACCACGCTCCAGCCACCGAAGACCATTGAACTCATGATGAACTTTACAAACCAAAGAAGAACAGCAAATATTTTTGGTGTTTTCGAATTAGAAACAAGAACGAAAGAAAACAAGCAAACAAAGCAAAATCTTTTTGGGTTTTCTTATAGCAAACTAACGATAGCAAATAAAGCAAACTAAGAGCAAGGAACCAAATAAATAAATGGTGAAGAGAAACAACAGAAATATTTTTGGTCTTTTTGTGTTTTAGGAAAGAAACAAAGCGAAAACAAAAGAATGCAAACTAACAGAAACACAGAAAAGCAGGATGACAGAAATCTGCCAAATCCTGACAGCAGTACAGAAATCGAATTTAACAAAAATCTTCCATTGCTCAGACCAAAAAGTGTTCAACTAATGAAAGTTAGATAACAACCTGGGGAACATGCTCAAAAATTGGCAACTCAAAATAACGTTCTGGCTGTGCGTACGAATTTTTTTGTAACAGCACAGAATCTGTTTTTGGACAGCACTTCCCCAAATATCATCTCCCTCTCATTAGAAAACCACTCTAGAGACTAAACAAGTATGTACAAGTATCCAGCAACCATAATATGCAAAGAATGAGTGATGCCGGTATACCTCCCCCCAAGCTTAGGCTTTTGGCCTAAGTGGAGTTCATTCCCACGGTCCCCATGAAGTGGTGTCTTCGTAATATGACGAAGAACGACCCGGTTCCATGTATGTGCTGGAGGAAACGTCGGGGTACGTGACGGTGTAGTCGTAGGAGGGCTCGGCGTTCTCGGAGTCATGTTGCTGGTGGAATTCTTGTATCTTCATATGCTCTTCCACCACCTCCTTTGTTAGCGACCATGATTGCCTGTCAATATTAAACAAACCCTGCTGGGGAAGAGGGATTTCTTTCTCGTTCCCATCAGCAAACAACATTTTATAGACAATATTATCTATGGTGGAGTTAGTAGTAACAAAATGATGGCTCTTCATAGCAGCAATATCTAGCTTCCTAGGGGTTAATGGTACATCATTAGAATCAAGAGGAATATCTAGATGTGTTAGAATGCGTGATGCAATAGTTCCTCCAAAAATAGGCCCCCTGCTAGACAAGCGGCGAGCAATAAGAGAACCAAGATGATAAGGTGTCTCTCCAGTAAGTGCAACATTCAAGAAAGCAAGATGGTAGCTAGAAATGTTACTAGTATTTTCTCTACCCAAAATGCTAGTACCAACGTAATATGCGAAATACTTAATAGCGGGGAGTTGAATGTTTCTTATCTTCCCTCGCTGGATGGTGCGGCAATCATCCCCGGTGATCCCTCGGTATAGCTCCAACAAGTCCCGGGGGTTGTCATCAATCCTTCTTGCTGTACCTACAGGGGCAATACCCAATGCAAAACAAAATTCCTCCAATTTCATGGTAACAGGAATATCATAAATCTTGAATGCGACTGTCGGCTCATATTCCGTGTTGTGGAACTTGAAGCTCTCAACGAAAATCTTGGTGAGCCTGTAATATTGTCCCCTCTCGTCTCCCACGTAGGTGGCTAGGCCTGCCCTGTTGACGAGGGTGAAGAAGTCATCCAATAACCCTGCATTGGTTAGAAACTCATAACAAGGGAAGGATGAAGCATTAGGGGCCCCATGGTCCTCCTCGGGCGCGAAGCTAGGCGCGATGACATCCTCATTATAGGATCGCCTAATTTGAGTAGACGCCCTTGAGGGCCTACCGGTGCTGGTTGTTGCTTTCTTGAACAACTCTCCAAACTTGAATTTCTTCATCTTCCCCTTCTGAAATTTTCAACAATCATTATAAAATTTGATTTCAAGGTGTGTAATTGAAGGGAACTACTATAGGAACTTGCTAGAGTGCTAAACATGCATCAAAACTAATTTCTACCACTTAGAACAAGCATGCAAGCTCACTAAACATGTTATCTACAGCAGCAAAATATTCAATATATACTCAACCAAATGAAATTCTAATTGGACAATCAAAGGAGTCACATACCAAGGAGTAAATGTGCCAAATTTCAGACAGAAATCTGGGCTGAGCAAGGAGATCGAAAAATCGCGAGTTCTTGAGCAGAAACACGAGTGAGAGAAACTTGGTACGAGCTTTTTCGGGAGAGAGAAGGTGCTGGGAGGAAGAGATGGTGAAGTGGGGCAAGGGGTGGCCCACACCACATGGTGGCGCGGCCCCCTTGCTGGCCGCGCCGCCCTATGGTGTGGCACCCCCTGGTGCCCCACAGGTCATCCTCTGGTGCTCCCAGGTGCCTCGTCGAAAAATAGGACCAACGGTATAATTTTTGTAATTTTTAGAGAACTTCGAAAAATGCACATTTCTGGGTATTAAATTAATGATTACTGCGCAGGAAAATGATTTCTAAAATCTTAAATGACTAAAGCATATTGCAAAACAAAAGTGCTACAGCAAGTAAAATAGGTGAAGGGAGAGAGAAAGAAAGAAGTGTTGTTTAGCTCTTTTATGCAATAAAATATACTTGTTAACAAGGTTGATCAAGTCTTGCTACCAAATAAATTTTATATGACATAAGAAGAAATAAACCCCAAATCAATCATGTTACCTTATATTGAATTGATATGGATCCAATCACAAGAGTTTGATATTCTTCTTTAGGCTCATATATAGGACAATCAATGGATCCCACTTTGATAGTTTTCACATTAAAAATTGTATTGACTCCACATACTTTATCAATCCTCTTGGGAAAATAGACAGTGTGTTCCTTATCATCAACATTGAAAGTAACCATGCCTTTATTGCAATCAATAACAGCCCCTGCAGTATTAAGAAAGGGTCTTCCAAGAATAATGGACATATTATCATCTTCAGGCATTTCCAACACAACAAAATCAGTTAATATCAAGCAATGCTGAGTAACTTGCACAGGAACATTTTCACATAAACCAACAGGAATAGCAGTAGATTTATCAGCCATTTGCAAAGATATATCAGTAGGTATCAATTTATCTAAATCAAGTCTCTTATAAAGAGAAAAAGGCATCACACTCACACCTGCTCCCAAATCACATAGAGCAGTTCTAACATAATTATTCTTGATGGAACAAGGAATAGTCGGTATACCTGGGTCGCCCAACTTCTTTGGAATCTTACCATTGAAGGAGTAATTAGCGAGCATAGTAGAAATTTCCTCATTGGGGACTTTCCTTTTGTTAGTAACAATATCTTTCATATACTTTGAATAAGGAGGCAATTTAATAGCATCAGTCAAAGGAATTTGCAGAAATAAAGGTTTCATCCAATCACAAAATTTATTATAATGTTCCTCTTCCTTTGATTTTAGTTTCTTAGCAGGAAAAGGCATTTGCTTTTGAACCCAAGGTTCTCTTTCATTACCATGCTTCTCAGTAATAAAGTCTTCTTTAGTGTACTTTTTATTTTTAGCAGGCTTTTCAGGTTCTTTTTCAATTTCTTCTTTATCAGGAGTATCATTCTTATCATTATCTTCCTCATGTTCATTACCACTTTCAGTTTTAGCATCAGAAATAGAAATACTATTAGGATCATTAACAGGTTCAGAGGATTCTACAACATTCTTATGTTTCTTTTTCTTTTTCTTAGATGGAGCACTAGTTTTAATTGGTTGAGAATCTTGTTCAACTCTTTTGGGATGCCCTTCAGGATATAGAGGATCCTGGGTAGAAGCACCACCTCTAGTTGTTACTTCACAAGCATGTTTTTCTTTAGAATTATTTCCCAACAAGTCATTTTGCACTTTAGTAAGTTGATCAATTTGAGTTTGAACCATTTGAAAATGTTTAACAAGTATCTTAACATCATTGGAGGTTCTCTCCACAATACCATGCAATTCACTAATAGCTCGGGAATTTTCCATTAAATGATTCTCTACTCGCATATTAAAGTTTTCTTGCTTAACAATATAATTATCAAATTCATCTAAGCATTGAGCAGGAGATTTTGAATACGGAATATCTTCCCTAGTAAAGTGTTGAAGCGAGTGTACCTCAATCGTAGATGAAGGGGGAATTGTCTCACATATATCTTCTATAGGAGGTAAATTCTTCACATCTTCAGGTTTAATACCTTTCTCCTTAAGAGACTTCTTGGCTTCCCTCATATCTTCATCATTTAATTTAATCATACCCCTCTTCTTCACTATCGGTGTCGGGGTTGGTTCAATTGTAGACCAATCATCATGATTCCGGCCTATTTTAGCCAATAATTCTTCAGCGTCGTCTGGAGTTCTTTTCCTGAAAACACAACCAGCACAACTATCCAGGTATGCCCTAGACTCAATAGTTAGTCCACTATAAAATATATCAAGTAAATCATGCTTTTCCAAATCATGGTCAGGCTGAGCTCTAATAAGAGAGCAAAATCTAGCCCAAGCCTCAGGCAATTTCTCTCCATCTTCCTGGTCAAAATTATAAATTCTCTGCAAAGCAGCATGTTGAGCACTAGCAGGAAAGTATTTACGGAAGAAAACATCAAGCAATTCTTTTGGACTTTTAATAGAACCAGGAGGCAAATTATTATACCAAGTTTTAGCATCATCCTTTAATGAGAAAGGGAAAATTTTAGCGACAAAATAAGTACGCATCTTAATATCATCAGAAAACAAGCCACTAAGAGTAGATAACTCAGTCATGTGTTCAACAGCACTTTCTTTTTCAGTACCACAAAAGGGTGTTTTCTCAACAATAGCTATATGAGATAAATCAAGAGAAAAATCATAATCTTTATCCCTAATGTTTATAGGAGATGTGGCAAATTTAGGATCAGGAGATGGTTTATATCTAACAGCATGTTCTGCAAGCAACTTTTTAATTTTTCTTGCATCAGTAGTAGCATTGCATTTTTCAATAAAATCATCATCAAGCTCTACATAATCTTCATCAAGATCATCACTAGAATAATCAACAGACTCAGGTGAATTAACAGGTGTAGCAACATTAGGAGTTTCAGTATTTTCAATTTGTCTAGACTTAGCAATTGTAGCATCTAGAAAAGATCCCAATGAACCACTATCATCAAGCACAGCAGAAACATTATCAATATTATGAGAATTTTCAGATTCAGCAGAAGTACCAGCACGTGAAGCATGTGGCGGTGAAACAAGTTTATCAATCACAGATGGTGAATCAAGAGCAGCAGAGGTACTCAGAGTTGTACCTTTTCTTGTAGTGGATGGTAATATGGCGATCTTAGTATCGCGAGGTTTACCCATGATGGAGAATTTGCAGCGAACAATATCAATCCAAGTGAACTTCCAAATAAAGCTATGCTCCCCGGCAACGGCGCCAGAAAATAGTCTTGATGACCCACAAGTATAGGGGATCGCAACAGTCTTCGAGGGAAGTATTACCCAATTTATTGATTCGACACAAGGGGAGACAAAGAATACTTGTAAGCCTTAACAGCGGAGTTGTCAATTCAGCTGCACCTGGAAACAGACTTGCTCGCAAGAGTTTATCAGTAGTAACAGTTCTATGGCAGTGGAAATAGCGAAATAACAAGAGCAGTGAAATAAAGACAGCAGAGTGATTATAGTAAACAGCAGGATTAAAATACTGTAGGCACAGGGACGGATTTAACGGGCGTTGCATGGATGAGAGAAACTCATGTAACAATCAAAGCATGGGCATTTGCAGATAATAATAAAACGGTATCCAAGTACTAATCAATCAATAGGCATGTGTTCCATATTTAGTCGTACGTGCTCGCAATGAGAAACTTGCACAACATCTTCTGTCCTACCAGCCGGTGGCAGCCGGGCCTCTAGGGAAACTACTGGATATTAAGGTACTCCTTTTAATAGAGTACCGGAGCAAAGCATTAACACTCCGTGAACACATGTGATCCTCACATCACTACCATCCCCTCCGGTTGTCCCGATTTCTGTCACTTCGGGGCCATTGGTTCCGGACAGCGACATGTGTATACAACTTGCAGGTAAGATCATAAACAACGAATATCTTCATGAATCAATAACATGTTCAGATCTGAGATCATGGCACTCGGGCCCTAGTGACAAGCATTAAGCATAACAAGTTGCAACAATATCATAAAAGTGACATCTACGGATACTAGGCACTATGCCCTAACAATCTTATGACTATTACATGACCAATCTCATCCAATCCCTACCATCCCCTTCAGCCTACAGCGGGGGAATTACTCACACATGGATGGGGGAAACATTGCTGGTTGATGGAGAGGCGTTGGCGGTGATGGCGGTGAAGATCTCCTCCAATTCCCCGTCCCGGCGGAGTGCCAGAACGGAGACTTCTGGCTCCCGCGACGGAGTTTCGCGATGTGCGGCTCTCTGGAGGGTTTCTGGCGATGTCGACTTCTCCCCGTGCGTTTTTAGGTCGAACCCGATAAGTAGTCCAAAGGGGGGCGTCGGAGGCCGGCCGAGGGGGCCACACCACATGGCCGCGCGGGCCCCCCTGGGCCGCGCCGCCATGTGGTGTGGGGCCCTCGGGCCTCCACCTCCTTTGCCCTTCTGGCTCCGTCAATATTTTGGTAAAATAGGGCCATCTGAAGAAATTCCGAGGATTTTCCCGAAAGTTGGATTTCTGCACAAAAACGAGACACCAGAGCAGTTCTGCTGAAAACAACGTTAGTCCGTGTTAGTTGTATCCAAAATACACAAATTAGAGGCAAAACAATAGCAAAAGTGTTCGGGAAAGTAGATAGTTGCTCAAAATCCTCAAGGAGTTTAGCATTAACAAACACAAGCTTATCATTTTTTAGCTTTAGTTCATTTGCCATCTCAAGAGCTCTATCATGGTTTTCCTTTTCTCTAGACAATTCTAGAGCAAAGGTCTCCTCAAGAGCTTCCTTGGTGGTTTGTTCTTCTTCAAGTTCATTCTTTAAAGATGCTACATCATCGGCATACTCTCGTTCAAGAGCACCCTTTTTATCAATGGTGTTCTCATGCATCCAAATGCGCGTAGATGTACATGTCCGTTGGGAACCCCAAGAGGAAGGTATGATGCGCACAGCAGCAAGTTTTCCCTCAAAAAGAAACCAAGGTTATCGAACCTAGGAGCCAAGAAGCACGTGAAGGTTGTTGGTGGAGGAGTGTAGTGCGGCGCAACACCTGAAACCGGCGCCAACGTGGAACCTACACAACACAATCAAAGTACTTGAGCCCCAATCTCACCGCTTGCAAAAACAAAGGATTAAGCGTATCGAGTGGAAGATGGTGTTTGTTTGCAAAGAACAGTAAAGAAAGAACAATAATTGCAGTAGGATGTATTCAGATGTAAAAGAATGGACCGGGGTCCACAGTTCACTAGTGGTGTCTCTCCAATAAGATAACTAACATGCTGGGTGAACTAATTACAGGTGGGCAATTGACAAATAAAGATTCAATACATATCAACGATGATTACTGATGTGTACGGGTGCTTCTATTCTTGTAGACAGTGTTGGGCCTCCAAGAGCAGAGGTTTGTAGAACAGCAGCAAGTTTTCCCTTAAGTGGATCACCCAAGGTTTATCGAACTCAGGGAGGAAGAGGTCAAAGATATCCCTCTCATGCAACCCTGCAACCACAAAGCAAGAAGTCTCTTGTGTCCCCAACACACCTAATAGGTGCACTAGTTCGCGAAGAGATAGTGAAATACAGGTGATATGAATAAGTATGAGCAGTAGTACGGCGCCAGAAAAGTGCTTGCTGCGTGCAGTTGATGGTAGTAATATTGCGGGAAGTAAACAAGCAGTAGTAACGCAGCAGTAGTAACTCAAGAAACAAGAAAACAAGCAGCGATAGCAGTATTTAGGAACAAGGCCTAGGGATTAGACTTTCACTAGTGGACACTCTCAACTTTGATCACATAACAGAATAGATAAATGCATACTCTACACTCTCTTGTTGGATGATGAACACATTGCGTAGGATTACACGAACCCTCAATGCCGGAGTTAACAAGCTCCACAATTCAATGTTCATATTTAAATAACCTTAGAGTGCATGAAAGATCGACACGACTAAACCAAGTACTAACATAGCATGCACACTGTCACCTTCACACCATGTAGGAGGAATAGATCACATCAATACCATCATAGCAATAGTTAACTTCATAATCTACAAGAGATCATAATCATAGCCTACGCCAAGTACTAACACGGATGCACACACTGTCACCATTACACCGTGCAGGAGGAATAAAACTACTTTAATAACATCACTAGAGTAGCACATAGATAAATTGTGATACAAAACACATTGCAATCATAAAGGGATATAAATAAGCACTTCACTATGCCATTCATAACAGTGAATAAGTATTCTGTGAAATATAGCCTAAGAGACCCACACGGTGCACACACTGTCACCTTTACACACGTGGGACAAGGAGTCTCCGGAGATCACATAAGTAAAACCCACTTGACTAGCATAATGACATCTAGATTACAAGCATCATCATATGAATCTCAATCATGTAAGGCAGCTCATGAGATTATTGTATTGAAGTACATGGGAGAGATGAACCACATAGCTACGGTACAGCCCCGAGCCTCGATGGAGAACTACTCCTCCTCATGGAGCAGCAGCGTGATGAAGATGGCGGTGGAGATGGCAGCGGTGTCGATGGAGAAGCCTTCCGGGGCACTTCCCGTCCCGGCGTGCCGAGACTCCTGTCCCCCATCTTGGCTTCGCGATGGCGGCGGCTCTGGAAGGTTTCGCGTACCGTGGCTTATTCCGTATCGTGTTTTAGGTCGGGACCTTTATATAGGCGAAGAGGCGGAGTCGGAGGGCGACGAGGCGGCCAAACAACAGGGTGGCGCGGCCCAGCCCTGGCCGCGCCACCACCATGTGTGGGCCCCCTGTGGCCCCTCTCTGACGGCTCTCGGGTGTTCTGGATGCTTCCGGCAAAATAGGAACCTGGGCGTTGATTTCGTCCAATTCCGAGAATATTTCGTTACTAGGATTTCTGAAACCAAAAACAGCAGAAAACAGAACTGCACTTCGGCATCTTGTTAATAGGTTAGTTCCAGAAAATGCATAATAATGACATATAATGTGTATAAAACATGTAGGTATCATCAATAAAGTAGCATGGAACATAAGAAATTATCGATACGTCGGAGACGTATCAGCATCCCCAAGCTTAGTTCTGCTCGTCCCGAGCAGGTAAAACGATAACAAAGATAATTTCTTAAGTGACATGCCATCATAACCTTGATCATACTATTGTAAGCATATGTAATGAATGCAGCGATCAAAACAATGGTAATGACATGAGTAAACAAATGAATCATAAAGCAAGGACTTTTCATGAATAGTACTTCAAGACAAGCATCAATAAGTCTTGCATAGGAGTTAACTCATAAAGCAATAATTCAAAGTAAAAGGTATTGAAGCAACATAAAGGAAGATTAAGTTTCAGCGGTTGCTTTCAACTTGTAACATGTATATCTCATGGACAGTTGTCAATGCAAAGCAATATAACCAGTGCAATATGCAAGTATGTAAGAATCAATGCACAGTTAACACAAGTGTTTGCTTCTTGAGATGGGAGGAAATAGGTAGACTGACTCAACATAAAAGTAGAAGAATGGCCCTTCGACGAGGGAAGCATCGATTGCTATATTTGTGCTAGAGCTTTTATTTTGAAAACATAAAGAGAGCATAAAAATAAAGTTTTGAGAGGTGTTTGTTGTTGTCAACGAATGGTAGCGGGTACTCTAACCCCCTTGCCAGACAAACCTTCAAAGAGCGGCTCCCATTTTATTTTATTTTTGGGTGGCACTCCTTCCAACCTTTCTTTCACAAACCATGGCTAACCGAATCCTCGGGTGCCTGCCAACAATCTCATACCATGAAGGAGTGCCTTTTTATTTTAGTTTTATTATGATGACACTCCTCCCCACCTTTGCTTTCTCAAGCCATGGCTAACCGAATCCTTCGGGTGCCGTCCAACAATCACATACCATGGAGGAGTGTCTATTTTTGTTAATTAATTTGGGACTGGGAATCCCATTGCCAGCTCTTTTTGCAAAGTTATTGGATAAGCGGATGAAGCCACTAGTCCATTGGTGAAAGTTGCCCAACAAGATTGAAAGATAAACACCACATACTTCCTCATGAGCTATAAAACATTGACACAAATAAGAGGTAATAACTTTTGAATGGTTTAAAGGTAGCACTCAAGCAATTTACTTTGGAATGGCGGAGAAATACCATGTAGTAGGTAGGTATGGTGGACACAAATGGCATGAATATTGGCTCAAGGATTTTGGATGCATGAGAAGTATTCCCTCTCGATACAAGGTTTAGGCTAGCAAGGTTATTTGAAGCAAACTCAAGGATGAACCGGTGCAGCAAAACTCACATAAAAGACATATTGTAAACATTATAAGACTCTACACCGTCTTCCTTGTTGTTCAAACTCTTTACTAGAAATTATCTAGACCTTAGAGAGACCAATTATGCAAACCAAATTTTAGCAAGCTCTATGTATTTCTTCATTAATGGGTGCAAAGTATATGATGCAAGAGCTTAAACATGAGCACAACAATTGCCAAGTATCACATTATCCAAGACATTTTACCAATTACTACATGTAGCATTTTCTCGTTTCCAACCATATAACAATTAACGAAGCAGTTTCAACCTTCGCCATGAACATTAAAAGCTAAGAACACATGTGTTCATACGAACCAGCGGAGCGTGTCTCTCTCCCACACAAGGATGAACTTATTCAGAGAACTAAGATAACAAAACAAAAACAAAAATAAAAGCACACAGACGCTCCAAGTAAAATACATAAGATGTGACTGAATAAAAATATAGTTTCAGGGAGGAACCTGATGATGTTGTCGATGAAGAAGGGGATGCCTTGGGCATCCCCAAGCTTAGACGCTTGAGTCTTATTAAAATATGCAGGGGTGAACCACGGGGGCATCCCCAAGCTTAGAGCTTTCACTCCTCTTGATCATAGTATATCATACTCCTCTCTTGATCCTTGAAAACTTCCTTCACACCAAACTTCAAGCAAACTCATTAGAGGGTTAGTGCACAATTAAAAATTCACATATTCAGAGGTGACAAAATCATTCTTAACACTTCTGGACATTGCACAAAGCTACTGGACATTAATGGATCAAAGAAATTCATCCAACATAGCAAAAGAGGCAATGCGAAATAAAAGACAGAATCTGTCAAAACAGAACAGTTCGTAAAGACGAATTTTAAAATGGCACCAGACTTGCTCAAATGGAAAAACTCAAAACTAATGAAAGTTGCGTACATATCTGAGGATCACTCACGTAAATTGGCATAATTTTCTGAGTTACCTACAGAGAATTAGGCCCAGATTCGTGACAGCAAAAAAATCTGTCTCTGCGCAGTAATCCAAATCTAGTATGAACCTTACTATAGAGACTTTACTTGGCACAACAATGCAACAAAACTAAGATAAGGAGAGGTTGCTACAGTAGTAACAACTTCCAAGACACAAATATAAAACAAAGTACTGTAGTAAAAAAACACATGGGTTATCTCCCAAGAAGTTCTTTCTTTATAGCCATTAAGATGGGCTCAGCAGTTTTAATGATGCACTCGCAAGAAATAGAAGTTGAAGCAAAAGAGAGCATCAAGAGGCAAATTCAAAACACATTTAAGTCTAACATGCTTCCTATGCATAGGAATCTTGTAAATAAACAAGTTCATGAAGAGCAAAGTAACAAGCATAGGAAGATAAAACAAGTGTAGCTTAAAAAATTTCAGCACATAGAGAGGCGTTTTAGTAACATGAAAATTTCTACAACCATATTTTCCTCTCTCATAATAACTTTCAGTAGCATCATGAGCAAACTCAACAATATAACTATCACATAAAGCATTCTTATCATGAGTCTCATGCATAAAATTATTACTCTCCACATAGGCATAATCAATTTTATTAGTTGTAGTGGGAGCAAATTCAACAAAGTAGCTATCATTATTATTCTCATCATCAAATATAGGAGGCATAGTATCATCAAAGTAAATTTTCTCCTCAATGCTTGGGGGACTAAAAATGTCATGCTCATCAAAACCAGCTTCCCCAAGCTTAGAATTTTCCATAGCATTAGCAACAATAGTGTTCAAAGCATTCATATTAATATGTTCCATGGGTTTTTTAATTTTCGCATCAAACCATCCATGTCTTAAATCAGGAAATAGAATAAGAAGGTCATTGTTGTCCATTATGCCTAACTAGTGTAAACAAGAAACCAAATGTCGCAATTGCAGAGTCTAAAGGAAATAGCTTCGAGTACTTACAACGGCGCCGGAAAATAGCTTAGTAGCCGAGTTCCGGAGTGTGAGTACCTTTTACCATTCCTCCCAAGAACTGCCAAAATAGCTTGATGTCTACGGTGCTTCTATTCTTGTAGACAGTGTTGGGCCTCCAAGAGCAGAGGTTTGTAGAACAGCAGCAAGTTTTCCTTAAGTGGATCACCCAAGGTTTATCGAACTCAGGGAGGAAGAGGTCAAAGATATCCCTCTCATGCAACCCCGCAACCACAAAGCAAGAAGTCTCTTGTGTCCCCAACACACCAAATAGGTGCACTAGTTCGGCGAAGAGATAGTGAAATACAGGTGGTATGAATAAGTATGAGCAGTAGTACGGCGCCAAAGTGCTTGTCGCGGCAGCTTGATGGTAGTAATATTGCGGGAAGTAAACAAGCGTAGTAACGCAGCAGTAGTAACTCAAGAAACAGTAACAAGCAGCGATAGCAGTATTTAGGAACAAGGCCTATGGATTAGACTTTCACTAGTGGACACTCAACTTTGATCACATAACAGAATAGATAAATGCATACTCTACACTCTCTTGTTGGATGATGAACACATTGCGTAGGATTACACGAACCCTCAATGCCGGAGTTAACAAGCTCCACAATTCAATGTTCATATTTAAATAACCTTAGAGTGCATGAAAGATCGACACGACTAAACCAAGTACTAACATAGCATGCACACTGTCACCTTCACACCATGTAGGAGGAATAGATCACATCAATACCATCATAGCAATAGTTAACTTCATAATCTACAAGAGATCATAATCATAGCCTACGCCAAGTACTAACACGATGCACACACTGTCACCATTACACCGTGCAGGAGGAATAAAACTACTTTAATAACATCACTAGAGTAGCACATAGATAAATTGTGATACAAAACACATTGCAATCATAAAGGGATATAAATAAGCACTTCACTATGCCATTCATAACAGTGAATAAGTATTCTGTGAAATATAGCCTAAGAGACCCACACGGTGCACACACTGTCACCTTTACACACGTGGGACAAGGAGTCTCCGGAGATCACATAAGTAAAACCCACTTGACTAGCATAATGACATCTAGATTACAAGCATCATCATATGAATCTCAATCATGTAAGGCAGCTCATGAGATTATTGTATTGAAGTACATGGGAGAGAGATGAACCACATAGCTACCGGTACAGCCCCAAGCCTCGATGGAGAACTACTCCTCTCCTCATGGGAGCAGCAGCGGTGATGAAGATGGCGTGGAGATGGCAGCGGTGTCGATGGAGAAGCCTTCCGGGGCACTTCCCCGCCCGGCGGCGTGCCGAACAGACTCCTCGTCCCCGATCTTGGCTTCGCGATGGCGGCGGCCCGGGAAGGTTTCGTACCGTGGCTTATTCCGTATCGTGTTTTAGGTCGTGACCTTTATATAGGCGAAGAGGCGGAGTCGGAGGGCTGACGAGGCGGCCAAACAACAGGTGGCGGCCCAGCCTCGGCCGCGCCACCACCATGTGTGGGCCCCCTGTGGCCCCTCTCTCCGGCGGCTCTCGGGTGTTCCGATGCTTCCGGGCAAAATAGGAACCCGGGCGTTGATTTCGTCCAATTCCGAGAATATTTCGTTACTAGGATTTCTGAAACCAAAAACAGCAGAAACAGAACTGGCACTTCGGCATCTTGTTAATAGGTTAGTTCCAAAATGCATAATAATGACATATAATGTGTATAAAACATGTAGGTATCATCAATAAAGTAGCATGGAACATAAGAAATTATCGATACGTCGGAGACGTATCAATTACTATGAGATTTAATCAGGGCATTACGACAAAGTACATAGACCGCTATCCAGCATGCATCTATGCCTAAATAATCCACCTTCAGTTATCATCCGAACCCTCCAGTATTAAGTTGTAAACAACAGATAATTGCATTAAGTATTGTGCGTAATGTAATCAACACAAATATCCTTAGACAAAGCATCGATGTTTTATCCCTAGTAGCAACAACACATCCACAACCTTAGAACTTTATGTCACTGTCCCAGATTAAATGGAGGCATGAACCCACTATCGAGCATAATTACTCCCTCTTGGAGTTACAAGTATCAACTTGGCCAGAGCCTCTACTAGCAACGGAGAGCATGCAAGAACATAAACAACACATATATGATAGATTGATAATCAACTTGACATAGTATTCTAGATTCATCGGATCCCACCAAACACAACATGTAGCATTACAAATAGATGATCTTGATCATGTTAGGCAGCTCACAAGATCTAAACAATGATAGCACATGTGGAGAAGACAACCATCTAGCTACCGCTATGGACCCATAGTCCAAGGATGAACTACTCACGCATCAATCCGGAGGCGGGCATGATGATGTAGAGCCCTCCGGTGATGATTCCCCTCTCCGGCAGGGTGCCGGAGGCGATCTCCTGAATCCCCGAGATGGGATTACGCGGCGGCCTCTCAATGTTTTCCGTATCGTGGCTCTCGCATGTGGGCTCGCGACGAAGGCTATTTGTAGGCGGAAGGGTAGGTCAGGAGCCACACGAGGGCCCCACACAACAGTGTCGGCGCGCTGTAGCTTGGGCCGCGCCGCCCTATTATGTCGCGCCGTGGCCCCACTTCCTTTCCCCTCCTTCTGGAAGCTTCGTAAAAATAGGACTCGGCGTTGATTTCGTCCAATTCCGAGAATATTTCCTTACTAGGATTTCAAACCAAAACAGCAGAAAACAGGAATCGGCACTTCGGCATCTTGTTAATAGGTTAGTGCCGGAAAATGTATAATAATGCTGTAAAGTATGTATAAAACATTCAAGTATTGTCATAAAAGTAGCATGGAACATAAGAAATTATAGATATGTTTGAGACGTATCACATCCAAATAATTTTTTGGCTCTCAATAGCGGTAGTCAAGATTTCAAAGAAGTGAGAGCAAGCAATTTTATCTTTGCAAATAACCTTGAAAACACTCATACCCTTATCGCGTAGAGAGACAACCCAATCATCTTCTTCATATTCATCCTCATCCTTATCCCCACGAGAAATATTAGGTTCCATGGTAGGAGGTACCGTGGAACCCTTGGCCATAAGGCATATATGAGGACCGTGAGATAAAGATGAGGAGTTACTTGAGGCTCCTTTCAAGATCTTGTCTTGACCAATAGAATCTTTGGTTTCCTCTACATTGTTAGCCACACAACAACTAGAGGAAATAGAAGCATTTTTATCATGGCCACAAGACAAATCAAGCATATCATCATGAGATTTATTCAAGCAACTTACACATGATATGCAAGGACTATCAACACAAGCATGTAAATCATTTCTAGTGCTAGATGTGTTTAAGTCCGAAGATGAAGCATTGCAATGAGATAGAGATGAAGAATCATCAATAGTAAGCTCAATATCAACATTGCAATTTTCATCACCACTCACCATATCATTACCTTGTGTCTTACCACACTTTGGTGAAGTGGATGAAGATGAGAACTCATCACGGCCGGAAGTGGAAGCAATACAATCATCCTCAATGATATTGGACACATCATATTTATCTCGAAGCTTTGTCCATAATTCATGAGCGCTCCCAAAAGGCATGATTGAAGAAGTAACTACATTGCTCACAACAATGGAAAACACATGAGAAGCAAGAGCATCGAGACAAGAGTTTTTCTTCTCCTCATAAGATAAATTTTGGGGATCCTTAGGAGAAGAAAAACCCATGTCAAGAAATCGCTCCATGTTCGGGGAAATACCCCGCAAAATATTAAGCACATAAATTTTCCATAGATCATAATTTGTGCCATCAAATATAAACAAGTTATTGTGATCTAATCCCCTAACCGACATCTTTACTCTCAAGGCGGTGAAGCCTAAGAATGAGAGACCTTGCTCTGATACCAATTGAAAGGACACGGATGTCGCCTAGAGGGGGGGTGAATAGGCGATTTAAAACTTTTACGAGATGGGCTTAACAAATGCGGAATAAAACTAGTGTTTACTTTGTCAAGCCCAAAGCCTATATACTATGGTTCACCTATGTGCACCAACAACTTATTCTAAGCAATACAAGCAACTATGTGATAGCAAGATATATAACTTCAAGCACGATGGCTATCACAAGGTAAGGTGCATAAGTAAAGAGCTCGGGTATAGAGATAACCGAGGCACGCGGGAGACGATGATTTATCCCGGAGTTCACACTCTTGCGAGTGCTAATCTCCGGTGGAGAGGTGCGGTGGCTTAGTGCTCCCGAACGCCACAAGAGGCTCACCTTGAGGTGTGGTTGCTCGATGCACACCAACACCACAAAGGCCTCACCCCAAGATGCGGTACTCACACCACACACCGAGCGCCACGAAGGCGCCTCACCTAAATCTCCGGTGACCCTCGCCACAAAGGCCTAGGTCACGGTTCCACTAAGGGATTTCCTTCGAGGCGGAAACCGGGCCTTACACAAAGGTTGGGGCACACATCCACAACTTAATTGGAGGCTCCCAACAAATCACCACAAAGGTCTAGAATCCGTCTAGGGTTCCAAGAACCCAAGAGTAACAACCTTCTTGCTTTCACCACCACGAATCAGCGTGGTTAAGCAACACGAAGAGCCGGGAGGCTTCCAAGACTGCAGGGGGCCCTGGTCCCTCGACGTCGTCCCGCAATGTTCCGGCACACGTCCTAGCGGTTGCAAGGGCGTGCCACCTGACCTATACCTGGTCAGGAAGGTGTTGAATTGCTTCGATTAGTTTCCTGCATGGCAGACACGTAAACATTAAATACGAGCCCTATCGGCTCTCAGGTTGCCCTGTGGATCGGCTCAAAGAGCCGATCGCCCCATGGCTTACGTCGGGTTAACGATGACATGGGGCTCCTGCTTGATCAATATAAAGCTAAACCAATCTACGACAGTTTAGGGTTTTCACCGCATGATCGGAACATCCTGCGCGTAGTTGAGCCTAATAGACACGAAAGATAATGGAAAACTAACCCTAGAAGAGGCCTAAAAACCAACACTAAGTCAATTCCCGGAACATCCCTCTTAGGATTAACAAACCATACCTTACGTGCTACCGGATCGTTCAACCCGTTTGCAAGGCCTAATCATACAGATATTAAACCAATCCTTGAAGAATCAAGGAGCAACTATAACAGATTGGATCTACTAAATAACGAACAAGCAAGGTGCTGCCCTTACACCTAGGTAGGTGTAAGGGCAGCTAGATATCGTGGGGCAGCATAGCTAAGCAAGCATGTATAAGAAAAGCATCCATGCCAGCCCCAAAACATCTATGATAAATAGTGTTACTCGCCATCAACAACGCTTCAGCACGAGCAACACAAGGTAACGAATAAACGCGTACTGCCTAGATCGCAAGATGCGATCTAGGCAGCATGATGCTTACCCGGAAGAAACCCTCGAAAGTAGGGGTGGCGATGCGCCTGATTTGTGTTTGTTGTGAACGTGATTGTCCTCCTTTTCGATAACCCTAGATACATATTTATAGTCCAAGGGACTTTCTAATTCGGGCGTGCACCTAACCGTGCACGGGTTAAACTCTATCTTTTAATTCTAAACTAAGATGCGATCTACTATATTACAGATACACGGGCAATTAAGCCCAAACTCTTCGTGCAAGGCCGCTTCAAAGATGCTCCACACGTATATCCTTCAAGCCCATCTTCACTTACGGCCCATCTCCCGATTTGGCCAAAATCTGGTGATAACACATGCCCCCCGGTTTTGGCAATGATAATTTCAAAACCACTCTTTTTTCCTTCGAGGGGTCATGTCGTGGCAGAGCAGAACCGTCGCAGTATTCTTCATCATGATGCCTTGCCTTCTCAACTTCTCTGCACGATTTGACAGTTGTGGCACCACATCCTCGAAAACTGCTTAAGCATTAAATCTCCGCTATATCCCCTTTTATTTAGCCACTTCTTGCAGTTCCCTTCTTCGTCCCCTTCGCATTAGCACTCCAAAAGCCCTCCTCTGCCACCATGTCTTCCTCTTCTTCCTCTTCTTCTTCGTCGGGTCTTTCCGTCCAATCCTCCCCCCTCCGCGAGCCGACGCCGGAGTGGGTCCCAATGGCGGACCACATTCGCGCCCTAGAAGACGGGGTCCGAGACGACGTCCTCGACCGATGGGGAGAGCGACCCCGCTTCCTCGCCGACGGGGAAACGGAGGAGGAGAGCGATGACGATCGCTTCCCGGGACGACTTCACCTCCTTCGAGGAGGAGGAGGAGGAAGAGGAGGAGGAGGACGACACCTCCTCCGACGAGCCGCCGGCCAAGCGCTTCTGCCCCTGGCCGGGCCTCAGCGACTTCGACAGCGACGACGACGACGACGAGGAGGATGAGGACAACGAGGGCCCTGCCGGCGGCCGCGGCAGCAGCGACGACGAGCCCGCCGGAGCAGCGCCGACAGCGGCGACGACGGCGACGACGAGGGCAGCGACGGCCCGTAGATAGGATCCTTAGCATAGGATCAATAGTAGTAGATGGGACAATGTGTCCCCTAGTTCTTCCTTTTGAGAGCAATCAGCTCTTTTATGTAAGAAATCTTATTATCAATGAAGAATTTCCTTCAATTTGATTTTGCCGATTTCTTTCATGTTGATTTAGCCGATTTCCCCTCATCCTGACTTTGCCGATTGTTAACTTGATCAATGCTCAATGAGCCGATGGCAACACATCAGTCCTTCACGATAACTTGCAAGGCAGGTCAAATCAGTTATCCCCTCAGACGATACCCTGCAACCTTTGCTCAAATTCAGATCCCAAATTTCCAATCGAACAGGTCCAGCCACAGCCGCGCGAACCCTAGATCTTGGACTCCAAATCACCTGAGCTTAATGTTAGATTTAACGGCAAAATTCCTGAATCAATGCCTTCAGGAGAGCTCTAGGACCGTTGCTGAAAACCTTGATGTTGAAGCTGATACTTCTGCAGAACAGGTACCATTTGCCCACAACTTTCCTTGTGATGCTCTGTTTCTTCGCAGCAACAAGATGGCCCAGAGCCTATCAATGATGATGGCTCCCTCTTCAAACTCCTCCCACCAGCTCCGGTGGTTCCCTTCTGCAACAACTCACCACCTTTAAAAAGGTTGTGATGCAGAGCCAGCCGATTCCAACCAAAATCGGCTCCCAAGAGCAAAGAATCTTCAGGGCCAGCTGCCCCCCGAGCCTCAGTCAGGGCGAGAATAGCAGTGAGAAAGGTGGCTGCCAGGAAAACTTTGAAGGGCAAACACCCTTCTAGGCTTTAGTCGTATGTTAAGTTCAGTAACCCTGCTCTTGTAGACCTCATCGAAGATAATACCAGCGAGGAGACGCAGCCGCCGAGGTCTGGCTCGGCACTTGAAGACATCACCACGTAAACCAATCGATGTGCCACCATCGGCTTCCAAGAAAAGGTCACCCCCGAACCTGTCGCCCCTTTAGCCCCATCAAAACAGGCACCATCTTTGGTGACGGCATTGTGCTTTGCTGCTCATCGGCTCACCATCTTTTTCAGACTGATGAAGCTTCCAATGGGGATGCTGACGAAGTTCTGATGCCCTCCACACCTCTGGACGCAACAATCTCTAAAGGTGACATCAACTAAATCGCCACCTTGGCCAACTCCAGGCAAAAATGCCACATCCGATTGTATCGTAGTCGGCTGTTCCCATGATCCTAGGAGAGGTATGCTTCCTTTGTTGGGCTCGCCCTTACCCTGATCTGCATGCTTATGCTGTTCTTTTTGTCTGTCAGGGTTGTGATCTCTCAGGCTTGCTGTCGTTCGACCCTGAATCTATCGAGCCGGCCCCTGCACAACATGTGATGAACCAAGTCCCAGCTCCAACGCCTCAAAGCTCTGCTTTCTTCCCCCATTGAGACATTGGTCGAAAACTCCGAGGAGGTGAAGAACATCCTTGAAGAAATCCAGCCTCACGTCCCAATGACGCTGCAGTTGAAGCTCCGGCCAGTCGTGACGTCGTCTGCCTTCAGGTCAAGGGTGCAGTTGGCTCATCAGAGAAGCCTGCGCAAATTCTAGAGTCGATGTCCGAGCATCGGCTGTGCTTAAATTTTTTTCTATTTTCGATTTTTTTATTAGCCGATCGATTTCATGAATCGGCTCCTCCTGGGTACATACTTCGTGGCCTTGTATCTTCTCTGTGCCCCCGAGCCGAATCCTTCAAGTGATTGAAGATATCGGCTTTTCACCAACTATAAGCCATTCACATCACTCACCATGCTAAATAGCACAACGACTTAGCAAATGTGGTGAGCATGTGTTTTGGCCGATTGCTGGAATCGGCCTCCCTTGCGCTGTATCGCCAAGTAAAGGTCTCTTCTCTTCCTGTCCATCAGATGCTGTAAACCCATTCCCCAGCTTCCATCGCCTGCTAAATCAATGCTGAACACAGAAGAAGGCATGTTGAGGCTAATTTTGGCCGATTGCTAGAATCGGCCTCCTTTTTCATTGCAATGTTTACTGAGGGTTCACAACTTTTTGGTTCTCCGCTATGGCTACGTGACATGCTTGAGGTGAGATCCTTGCTTTTTATTTTTTGGGGCCGATCGCAGGGATCGGCCTTGCCACGTACGTCCATAGACTCGGAACTTGTTACTCTGTCAGGCCGGTGGATAAGACCAGCCTCACCCCGTTTTTTGAAGCTTCGATGCGCTCACAGCCGTCCAGATTGATTCCAGAGAGCGGCTCTTGGTCGTTTGCTTCCCAGATGTTCATGGCGGCCAAAGAGATTTCGACCGAATCGTCTGCATGAACAACCTCCACTTCATCTCCATCCCATTGTATGATGCACTGATGCATTGTGGATGGAATGCAACAGTTAGCGTGATCCAATCCCTTCCTAGCAGACGCAAGTGTTCTTGCTGTCGACGATGAAGAAGGACGTAGGGATGGTCTTTCGGCCGACAGTTAAGTCCACGTTCAGAACACCCTTGGCTTCTGACGCTTGGCCATTGAAATCGCTTAGCGTGACGTTGGTTTTGATCAGATCTTCATTGGAACGTCCCAAACGTCGTAACATGGAGTACGGCATTATGTTGACTGCTGCTCCCGTGTCAACCAGCATCTTGCTGATAGGTTGCCCATTGATATAACCTTTCAGGTATAGGGCTTTCAGATGCCTGTAGCTCTTCTCTCGTGGCTTCTCAAAGATGACTGGCCGCGGGCCGCAATCAAACTGTGCCACCGACACTTCCTCGTCTCTTGGAGCACAAAACTCTGACGGAAGGATGAACACCATGTTTGTATCAGCCGATGTTCCTGCATCGGCTTTTGTCTGCTTGCGTCGCCACACTTTCTTCTGTGGCCGTGCCTCGGTCTCCAATGTTTGCTGAATTTTCACGGCCAGATCGGGCCGTGCTTTCCTCAACGTGTACAGGTACTGCGCCTCGGCTTCCTCCAAGTTACGTAGCCGCTGCACTCGCGCTTTTGGGAGTGGCTGAGTCCATCAGGGCACCACCTTGACCGGTGATATCTATCTTCTTCCTCTGACTCCTCGAAGTCTTCATCTTGAGATGACTCAGCTCGTTTTTTCTGAGGTGGGAGAGGTCCTAGACGTTTGAACACTGAAACTTCATTTGTTCCCTTCCTCTTCTGTTTACATTCTGGGCAGTTCTCGATTGTAGGCAATCGGCTCATTCCTGAATCCCAGCAGTGTTTGAAGAAAGGACAGTTCCAATGCCTATCCATGTCCTCTTGCTCTCTTGATCTCCCTCTAGCGTGACGCTCATACCCTTCGTATCGATGGTATTTCCTGTTGTCTGCATCAGACCGACGATATCTATCACCATCTACGTCGTAGCACCGACGTCGGTCGTACTGCTGCTCATATTTGTTGAGGAGGTGTGCGGAAAGTGGCCGTTGATACCGCACGCTTCTCACCTCTTCCTCGTACCATCATGCTGGGGCCGGTCGCGTGGATCGGGCTCCTCTTTATCTTTGCCACGGGAGTGACTACTCTCTGGCTTATGGCGATCTGCAAGCCCTGCCATGTTGATATCAAAAGAGAAACCTGGCTCGCGTATGCAGTGACTGAGATCCACCATGTTGACGTCGGGAAACAGATTCGTATCAACTCTCATGGCAAACTGACCGAAGAGTAATCGGCCTTGTTCTATCGCCATTTGAATCTGTCCGCGCAAGACTTTGCACATTGGTGGCATGGGTGAACGTGTGATGCCATTTGCAGTATGGCCTGCCGTTCATCTCTTGTACCGTGGGGATTTTGTGGCCTTCGGGTAACTTCAGCTGTTTTTCCTTCAGAAACAAATCAAAAATTTGCTCCGTTTTGCTTAAATCAAAGTCAAACCCTTTTGCAGGCCTTGGTTGTTTCACCCACTTGCAAGACACGGGCTTTGCCCCCGAGTCCATTCAGCTACAGCGACTTCCCGATCTCCTGCATAATCTTCATCTTCTTCCATCTCGATCAGGGCGACGCGCTTGAACTTGTCCTGGTACAATTCCGGGTGGCGCTGTTCATATGATGTCAATTTCTGAACCATATGCGCCAGTGAATTGTAGTCCGCTTGGAAGGTCACGTCTTTGAGCGGCGCTGAAGGCCGCTATCGCCAGCTCGACGCTTTTCTCAGATAAACGGACCGAATAACATCGGTTCTGACGACTCCCGCGCTAGATGTATTCAGACACCGTCTCTCCTCCGCGAACCTGGTCAGATCAATGCCAGCTTCAGTAGCTTCCGAATGGTATTGTATGTGGAATTGTTCCTCCAGCTGCTTCCACGTCCGAACCGAATCTGGTGGCAACAAGGTGTACCACCCAAAGGCCGGACCCGTGAGAGATTGTGAGAAGAACCTCACACGCAGGTCGTCTGAAGCTGAGACCATGCCCAATCGTGCCAAATATCGGCTCACGTGCTCAATTGAGCTGGTTCCTTCTGATCCACTGAATTTTGTGAAGTCAGGGAGCCGATACTTAGGCGGTAGTGGGATTAGGTCATACTCGTTGGGATACGGCTTGGAATAGCCGATCATTCTCTTCTTCGGCAGGATGCCGAACTGATCTCTCATGATTGCGGTGATCTCATCCACCGTAGGAGCTGCAGAAGTTGAGCGTTCATGACTTGTTCCGGTGGCATATTTAGCTAGCCACGCCTTCTCAGCATCGCTCCAGAATCGTTTCCTGCTCCAGCAACTACTCCTGTTCCGGCGACCCTTCCTACCGTGGCAGTCCCTCCTGCTGTAACCTGGCTCATCCAATTGTTGCAGTCCGGCACGTATGTGCACACGTATCCATGTGGAATCTCCTTGGGCGGCTCATACAGGAATTGGTAATCGCCAGGATCACCTCCAACCTTGTAGACAACGTACGCCGGCGAACCTTGTTGCTGTGGAGCTGCCATTGTGTACGGCAGTGGTGGCCTGGTGTAGAACGGTATCTCTCCCTGATGAGTTCCTAGCGCAGGTCCTGAAGGAGAATACGATGCTTCATGATTTCTTGCACCACGTGAAGCGCAACACGCTCCAAAGTGTTCACCAGGCTCTCAGAATGCCGATGTAGAGAATGAGCGACGGCATAGTTAATTTCCTGCCGCAGGGCTCTGGTACGTTCATCCGAAGGGAGAGATAGATCTAGTCCCTCAACGCGCCTTCGGGTTGGAACCCTTTGAACTTGATCCCGTGCGAACGGGTCTTCTCGAAAGAGCCGATGAGATCGGCTTCGAAGATGGCCTTGAGATCATCATATTTCTTCTTGTGTTCAGCAGGCAGATCTTCGTAGAGTGATGGACATAAAGTACCTCCAGCAGCTGAATCCAATAGGTTCCTTGAGGAAAAATTCAATCCTGCATAAAAGGTTTGGATGATCATCCAAGTAGTCAGTCCATGGGTTGGGCAATTCTTTACCAAAGATTTCATTCTCTCCCATGCTTGAGCAACATGTTCATTATCAAATTGTTTAAAATTCATTATGCTACTTCTCAAAGATATAATCTTAGCAGGAGGATAATATTTACTAATAAAAGCATCTTTGCATTTAGTCCATGAATCAATACTATTTTTAGGCAAAGAAAGCAACCAATCTTTAGCTCTTCCTCTTAATGAGAAAGGAAACAATTTCAGTTTTATAATATCACCATGTATATCCTTATACTTTTGCATTTCACAAAGTTGTTATCACCCGATTTTGGCCATCCTCAACGGAGGAGAGGCCATCCCAGGAGAAGCCATCGTCGTCGCTTTCCTCCTCCGATGACCCAATGGCGAGGAAGCGAAGGTCGCTCTCCCGTCCGTTAGGGACTGGTCATCTTCGACTCAGACGGAGGAGTCGTGGTCGACTGTCCTCGTCGGCTATGGCGCGCGGATGTTGGTCGCGTGGGCCTCCTGCGGTCCCATTTCCGGCCGGCTCGCGGGAAGGGGAGGATTGGGTGGAAAGACCCGAGGAAGAAGACATGTTGGCCGAGGAGGGCTTTTGGAAGTGCTAGTGCGAGGAGGATGAAGAAGGGAACTGCAAGAAGTGGCTAAATAAAAGGGGATATAGCGATTTAATGCTTAAGCAGTTTCCGAGGACATGGGGCCAAAATTGTCAAATCATGCAGAGGAGTTGAGAAGACAAGACGTCATGATGAAGAATACTGCGACGGTTCTGCTCTGCCACGACACGACCCCTCGAAGGAAAAACAGATGGTTTTGATATTATCATTACCAAAACCAGGGGGCATGTGTTATCACCCGATTTTGGCCAAATCAGGAGATGGGCCGTAAGTGAAGATGGGCTTGAAGGACGTACACGTGGAGCATCTTCGAAGCGGCCTTGCGCTAAGAGTTTGGGCTAAATCGCCCGTGTATCTGTAATTTAGTAGATCGTATTGTGTTTAGAATTAACAGATAGAGTCTGGCCCGTGCACGGTTAGGTGCACGCTCAATTAGAAAGTCCCTTGGACTATAAATATGTATCTAGGGTTATCGGAAAAAGAGGACAATCACGTTCACAATCACGCAACAAACCCCTTCTTCGAGGGTTTCTTCCGGGTAAGCACCATGCTGCCTAGATCGCATCTCGCGATCTAGGCAGTATACGTTTATTCGTCTACCTTGTACTGCTCGTGCTGAAGCGTTGTTGATGGCGAGCAGTACTATTTATCCTTAGGTGTTAGGGGCTTGCATTGGTGCTTTCTCGTGCATACATGCGTGGCAATGCCGTCCCTCGACACCTAGCTGCCCTTACACCTATACGGGTGTAAGGGCAGCATCTTGCTTGTTCGTTACTTAGTAGATCCGATCCTGTTATAGTTGCTTGCTCCGCAGGGATTAGTTTAATATCCGCATAGTTAGGCCTTGCTGGGGTCGGACGATCCGGTAGTGCGTTAGGTGTTGTTCACCGTCCCTGCAAGGGATGTTCCGGGAATCAACGTTATGTTGGTTTTTAGGCCTCTTGTAGGGATAGTTTGCATCATCTTCCGTAGCTGCTAGGCCCGATCACACGTAGGATGTTCCGGTTATGCGGTGAAAACCCTAAACTGTCGTAGATCGGTTTAGCTTTGTTTTGATCAAGCAGGATCCCCATGTCATTGCAAATCCAACGTGAACCATGGGGCGATCGGCTCTTTGAGCCGATCCACGGGGCAACCCGAGAGCCGATAGGGCTCGTATTTAATGTTTACGTGTCTACCATGCAGAACAATCGAAGCACTCTAACACCTTCCCGATCGGGTCTAGGTCAGGTGGCACGCCCTAGCAACCGCCAGGACGTGGCCGGAAGATTTGCGGGACGACGCGAGGTGCCAGGGTCCACTAAGCGGCCTTGGGAGCCTCCCGGCTCTTCGTGTTGCTTAACCATTGCCCGTCGGTGGGTTTTGGAGGGTAACACATTCTGGCACGCCCGGTGGGACATCTTCTGCAACATCCACGTCAACACCGACACCCGAGATGGCAGAGGAACAGATCACATACGAGGATCTCCCTGCGGATCACAAGAAGAAGTACGATGAGCTGAAGGCCATCGTTGAAGCCGAACTCATCGGCTCCTTTGAGAAGACCCGTTCGCACGGCATCAGGTTCAAAGGATTCACGCCACAAGGCGTCCTTGAAGGGGTGGATCTGTCTCTCCCTTCACAGAACGTACCAGAGCCCTGCGACAAGAAATCAACTACGTGGTGGCTCACTCGCTGCATCGGCATTCTGAGCCTGGTGAACTTTGGAGCGCGTTGCGCTCCGTGTGGTGCAAGAGATCATGGAGCGTCGGTACTCCCCTTCAGGACCTGTTCTAGGAACTCACCAGGGAGAGGTGCAACTCCACACCAGGCCACCATTGCCGTACGCGATGGCAGCTCCACAACAACAAGGTTCACCGGCATACATTGTCTACAAGGTTGGAGGTGATCCGGGCGACTACCAGTTCTGTATGAACCGCCCAAGGAGATCCCACACGGATACGTGTGCACGTTTGTGCCGGATCGCAACAACTGGACGCAGGCGATCCAGGCTCCACAGGAGGGATGGCCGGAGCAGGAGCAATTGTTCCGGCAGAGGGACGACTGCAGCGGCGGGGAGTTTGGGAGCAGATGCTGAGAAACAAAGCGTGGCTAGCCAAGTATGCCACCGCACCAATCCATGAAAGCTCAGCTGCTACTACCTCCACCGCGGATCAGATCAGTGCAGTCTTGAGAGACCAGTTCGGCATCCTGCCGAAGAAGAAGATAATCGGCTATTCCAAGCCGTACCCCAATGAGTTCGACCTGATCCCACTACCACCTAAGTACCGCTTCCGACTTCACCAAATTCAGTGGGTCAGAAGGATCTAGCTCCATCGAGCACGTGAGCCGATACTTGGCCCAGCTGGGCATGGTTTCGGCATCGGATCAGCTACGGGTGAGGTTCTTTTCGCAATCCCTCACCGGTCCAGCTTTTGGATGGTACACCTCGTTGCCAAATTCAGCGATCATGGAAGCAGCTAGAGGAACAGCCACACACAATACCATTCGTAGGCTACTGAGCCGCATTGCCGAACTAGCACAGGTTCGGCAAAGGCGAGGAGAGACAATGTCTGAGTACATCCAACGTTTCAGAACTGTCAAGAACCGATGCTATTCGGTTCACTTAACCGAGAAAGAAGCGCGAGCTGGCCGTGGCAGGCCTTGCAGCGTCATTCAAGGATCTCGACGTTCCAAGTGGAGTACAACTCGGGCGCACATGGTCCGTAGATCGACCTTATATGAGCAGCGCCATCCGTAATCGTACCAGACAAGTTCAAGCGCGCGATAACCCTGGTCAATGCTGATGAGGATGAAGATTCTGCGGAAGACCAGGAAGTCGCAGTAGCTGAATGGACTCGGACGCCGTACCGTGTCCCGCAAATGGGTGAACCCACCAGGGCCTCCAAGAGGGTTGGACTTTGATGTGAGCAAAACTGAACAGATCTTCGATCTGCACTGAAAGAGAAACAGTTGAAGCTACCCGAAGGCCACAAGATCCCTACGGCACAAGAGATGAACAAAAGGCCATACTGCAAATGGCATCATACGTTCACGCACGCCACCAACGACTGCAAAGTATTGCGCGCACAAATTCAGATGGCGATAGAATCAGGCCGATTAACTTTCGGACAGTTTGCCATGAAGGTAGACATGCGTCCGTTTCCGGACGTCAACATGGTGGACCTAAGCCACTCCATAAGGGAGCCAGGGTTCTCTTTCGATGTCAATATGGCAGGGCTCGTGAGCCGCCATGGCAAAGATAAAGCAGAGAGCAGCCACTCCCGTGGCAAAGATAAAGAGGAGGCCGTTCCACGCGACCGGCCCCAAGATGATGATAGACGGTACCTAACCGAGGAGGAGGTGAGAAGCATACGGTATCAGCGCCCACTCTCCGTGCATCTCCTCAACAAATATGAGCAGCAGACGACCGACGTCGGCGCTACGACGAAGACGATGAAAAATATCGTCGGTCGATGCGGAGAACAGGAGGTATCGTCAGCACGACGAAACAATGACGGGCACGAGCTCCACGCTAGAGGGAGGTCAAGGGAGCAAGATGACGTGGACAAACACTGGGACTGTCCTTTCTTCAAACATTGCTGGGACTCAGGAATGAGCCGATTGCCAACAATCGAGAACTGCCCAGAATGCAAGCAACAAAGGAGGAAGACAAATGGAGTCTCAGTGTTCGAGCGTCTAGGGCCTCTCCCACCTCAGAATAAACGAGCTGAGTCATCTCAAGAAGAAGACTTTGAGGGGTCAGATGAAGAAGATAGGTATCACCGACCAAGGTGGTGCCCTGATGGACTCAGCCATTCTCAGAAGCGTAGGGTGCAGCGGCTGCGAACTTGAAGAAGCCGAGGCACGCACTCGTACACGTTGAGAAGAGCACGGCCCGATCTGGCCGTGAAAATTCAGCAAACATTGGAGGCGAAGGCGCGCCCGCCAAAGAAAGTATGGCGCCCCAAACAGGCGAAAGCCGATGCAGGCATCGGCTGATGCCGATGCAGGCATCGGCTGATACAAACATGGTATCCGTGGTCCGGACGGGGTAGCAGGTCCAAGACATTGGACGTACGTGGCAAGGCCGATCCCCGAGATCGGCCCTCAAAAAATGAAAAGCAAAGGATCTTATCTCCAGCATGCCACGTAGCTACAGTAGAAATCCAAGAAGTTGCAAACCATCGTCAAGCATTGCAATGAAAAGGGAGGCCGATTCCCGCAATCGGCCAAAATTATCCTCGATATACGTTTTGTCTATGTTCAGCATTGATCCGACAGATGCCTGAAGAGCCGATACCATCAAGTACTTGACAGAATCGGCTCGGGGGGCACATAGATGGACAAAACACGAGGATACGAAGCTTGGAGTGGATGTCAAACCCAAAGGATGGGGGCCGATGCAATCGGCCAATAAAAAAAAATGAAAATACAGAAATTTTTGGGCACAGCCGATGCGTAGACATCGACTTAAGAATTCAAAGCCGATGCACGGCCATCGACTCAAGGGATACGACTGTTACAAGCGGAAGCCAATGGAGCAGTCATCAAGTCACCTGGCGAGGCTCTACTGGAGGAACCCCTCATTGGGATTGCTTGGTGACTCAGCCCTCTCTTCAAGGACTTCCAACTCCTTCTGCAAGACTTCAAGCTCGCAGAAGCATCAGTTTGGGCGTCCAAGACGGCCCTTTTCCTCATTTAAGCTGCTGGTATTTGCCGGCAAGTTTGAGGATCGCAGCCCTGGCCAACAACAAGAACAACATGAACGTGCAGATCAGGCTAGGATCATGAGAACAACCGACGATCGTCCAGTTGGACTGAACTGCATTCTCACCAGAGGTTGCATCATTGGACTGAAGAAGCTCGGGGGGCAGCTCACTTTGAAGGTTCTCTGCTTTTGAAAGCCGATTTGGTTAGAATCGGCTGACGCTGCACTACAATTGGGAAGCCGATGATGGCCCATGCGGCTGGTACACTTTTATTCTCGCCTTGACTGAGGCTCGGGGGCAGCTGACCCTGAAGATTCTTCGCTCTGAAGAGCCGATGGTATTGAAATCGGTTGTCTCTGCATCGTAACCATGTGGAAAGGTGGCGAGCTCTTGCAGAGGAAAACCACCAGGGTTGACAGGAGGAGTTTGAAGAAGGAGCCATCATCGTTGATCAGGCTCTAGACCAGTTTGTCGCTGCAAGGAAACAGAGCATCACAAGGGAAGTTGTGAGCAAATGGTACCTGTTATACAGGTGTATCAGCTTCAACGTCAAGGTTGTCAGCAACGGGCTAAGGAGCTTTCCTGGGAGCATTAATCCAGGAGTTTTGCCGTCAGGACCAACATCACGATCGGATGATTTTGGAATCCAAAGATCTGAGGGTCTCAAAGCTGTGGGCTGGACGTGTTCGATTGGGAGTTTTGATCTGAATTTCAAGGATTACAAGTTACCATCTGAGGAGGTGACTAGATTGATCGGTCTGGCAATTCATTATAAGAGCTGATGCATTGCCATCGGCTCATTGAACATCGATCAAGGTGACAATCGGCAAAATCAGGGTAGGGGAAAATCGGCTAGATCAATATGGAAGAAATCGACAGAATCAAATTTGGGAAATTCCTTCATTGATATTCAGGTTTCTTACATAGAAGGAGCCGATTGCTCTCAAAAGGAACTGCTGGGGGATACATTGCCCTCATCTATTACTCCTAGCTCTATCCTATCTAAGGGCCGCTGCTGCTCTCATCGTCACCGTCGCCGCCGTCCGGTGCTGCTCCCGGCTGGTTCTTCGTCGCGCTGTAGCGACCTCCGGCGGGACCTTCATTGTCCTCGCCTTCTTCGTCGGCGTCGGCATCGTCGCTGTCGAAGTCGCTCATGTTGCCCGGCCAAGGCGAGACGCTGGCCGGCGGCTCGTCGAGGAGGCTGTCGTCCTCCTCCTCTTCCTCCTCCTTCACTCCTCGCCAGGAGAGGCCATCCCAGGAGAGCAAGTCGTCGTCGCTTTCCTCCTCCGATGACCCAATGGCGAGGAAGCGAAGGTCGCTCTCCGTCCGTCCGTTAGGGACTGGTCATCTTCAGACCAGACGGAGGAGTCGTGGGTCGACTCGTCCCCGTCGGCTATGGCGCGGCGGATGTTGGCCGCGTGGGCCTCCCGCGGGTCCCATTCCGGCGTCGGCTCGCGGGAAGGGGAGGATTGGGTGGAAAGACCCGATGAGGGAGAAGAAGAGGAAGAAGACATGTTGGCCGAGGAGGGCTTTTGAAGTGCTAGTGCGAGGAGGATGAAGAAGGGAACTGCAAGAAGTGGCTAAATAAAAGGGGATATAGCGATTTAATGCTTAAGCAGTTTCCGAGGACATGGGGCCAAAATTGTCAAATCATGCAGAGGAGTTGAGAAGACAAGACGTCATGATGAAGAATACTGCGACGGTTCTGCTCTGCCACGACACGACCCCTCGAAGGAAACAGATGGTTTTGATATTATCATTACCAAAACCAGGGGGCATGTGTTCACCCGATTTTGGCCAAATCAGGAGATGGGCCGTAAGTGAAGATGGGCTTGAAGGACGTACACGTGGAGCATCTTCGAGGCGGCCTTGCGCTAAGAGTTTGGGCTAAATCGCCCGTGTATCTGTAATTTAGTAGATCGTATTGTGTTTAGAATTAACAGATAGAGTCGGCCCGTGCACGGTTAGGTGCACGCCTCAATTAGAAAGTCCCTTGGACTATAAATATGTATCTAGGGTTATCGGAAAAGAGGACAATCACGTTCACAACAAACACAAATCGGCGCATCGCCACCCCTTTCTTCGAGGGTTTCTTTCGGTAAGCATCATGCTGCCTAGATCGCATCTCGCGATCTAGGCAGTATACGTTTATTCGTCTACCTTGTACTGCTCGTGCAAGCGTTGTTGATGGCGAGCAGCACTATTTATCCTTAGGTGTTTAGGGGCTTGCATTGGTGCTTTCTCGTGCATACATGCGTGGCAATGCCGTCCCTCGACACCTAGCTGCCCTTACACCTATACGGGTGTAAGGGCAGCATCTTGCTTGTTCGTTACTTAGTAGATCCGATCTGTTATAGTTGCTCCTTGCCGCAGGGATTAGTTTAATATCTGCATAGTTAGGCCTTATGCTGGGGTGGACGATCCGGTAGTGCGTTAGGTGTTGTTCACCGTCCCTGCAAGGGATGTTCCGGGAATCAACGTTATGTTGGTTTTTAGGCCTCTTGTAGGGATAGTTTGCATCATCTTCCGTAGCTGCTAGGCCCGATCACACGTAGGATGTTCCGGTTATGCGGTGAAAACCCTAAACTGTCGTAGATCGGTTTAGCTTTGTTTTGATCAAGCAGATCCCCATGTCATTGCAAATCCAACGTGAACCATGGGGCGATCGGTTCTTTGAGCCGATCCACAGGGCAACCTGAGAGCCGATAGGGCTCGTATTTAATGTTTACGTGTCTACCATGCAGAAACAATCGAAGCACTCTAACACCTTCCTGATCGGGTCTAGGCCTGGTGGCACGCCCTAGCAACCGCCAGACGTGGCTGGAAGATTTGCGGGACGACGCGAGGTGCTAGGGTCCACTAAGCGGCCTTGGAGCCTCCCGGCTCTTCGTGTTGCTTAACCATTGCCCGTCGGTGGGTTTTGGATTTAACAAAGTTCAACAAAATTATTAAGATGGGCAGCAGCATCATCAGTACTAAACACCAAAAATTGCTCTCTCATAACAAGATTCAATAAAGCAGGTTTAATTTCATAGAATTCTGCTGTAGTAGCAGGTGGAGCAATAGGAGTACATATAAAATCATTATTATTTGTGCTAGTGAAATCACACAACTTAGTATTTTCAGGAGTACCCATTATAACAGTAGCAAATAAAGTAAAGACAAGTAACTAATTTTTTTGTGTGTTTTTGATATGGAGAACAAGACAATAAATAAAGTAAAGCTAGCAACTAATTTTTTGTGTTTTGTTTAAGTGCAGCAAACAAAGTAGTAAATAAAATAAAGCAAGAAAAAAACAAAGTAAAGAGATTGGAAGTGGAGACTCCCCTTGCAGCGTGTCTTGATCTCACCGGCAAACGCCAGAAAAGTCTTGTCATGTAGTCAACACGTCCGTTGGGAACCCCAAGAGGAAGGTGTGATGCGCACAACAAGTTTTCCTCGCAAGAAACCAAGGTTATCGAACCAGAGGAGCCAAGAAGCACGTGAAGGTTGTTGGTGGAGGAATGTAGTGCGGCAACACCAGTGAAACCGGCGCCAACGTGGAACCTGCATAACACAATCAAAGTACTTTGCCCCAAAGTAACAGTGAGGTTGTCAATCTCACCGGCTTGCTGAAAACAAAGGATTAAACATATCGAGTGGAATATGGTGTTTGTTTGCAAAGAACAGTAAAAGCAGTAGAATGTATTCAGATGTAAAAGAATGGACCGGGGTCCACAGTTCACTAGTGGTGTCTCTCCAATAAGATAACTAACATGTTGGGTGAACAAATTACAGTCGAGCAATTGACAAATAAAGATTCAATACATATCAACGATGATTACTATGTGATTTAATCAGGGCATTGATGCGCGTAGATGTACACGTCCGTTGGGAACCCCAAGAGGAAGGTATGATGCGCACAGTGGCAAGTTTTTCCTCAGAAAGAAACCAAGGTTTAATCGAACCAGGAGGATCCAAGAAGCACGTTGAAGGTTGATGGTGGCGAAATGTGATGCGGCGCAACACCAGGGATTCCGGCGCCAACGTGGAACCTCCACAACACAACCAAAGTACTTTGCCCCAACGAAACATTGAGGTTGTCAATCTCACCGGCTTGCTGTAACAAAGGATTAACCGTATTGTGTGGAAGATGATTGTTTGCGAAGAAAACAGTAAAGAACAATTGCAGTAGATTGTATGCGATGTAAAGAATAGGACCGGGGTCCACAGCACTAGATGTGTCTCTCCCATAAGATTAAAGCATGTTGGGTGAACAAATTACACGGGCAATTGACAAATAGAAAGGGCATAACATTGCACATACATGATATGATAAATATAGTGAGATTTAATCAGGGCATTACGACAAAGTACATAGACCGCCATCCAAAGATGCATCTATGCCTAAAAAGTCCACCTTCAGGTTATCATCCGAACCCCTTCCAGTATTAAGTTGCAAGCAACAGACAATTGCATTAAGTATGGTGCGTAATGTAATCAACAACTACATCCTTAGACATAGCATCAATGTTTTATCCCTAGTGGCAAAAGCACATCCACAACCTTAGAACTTTCTGTCACTGTCCCAGATTTAATGGAGGCATGAACCCACTATCGAGCATAAATACTCTCTCTTGGAGTTAAGAGCAAAACTTGGCCAGAGCCTCTCTACTAATAACGGAGAGCATGCAAGATCATAAACAACACATAGGTAATAGATTGATAATCACCATAACATAGTATTCTCTATCCATCGGATCCCGACAAACACAACATATAGTATTACAGATAGATGATCTTGATCATGTTAGGCAGCTCACAAGATCCAACAATGAAGCACAATTAGGAGAAGACGACCATCTAGCTACTGCTATGGACCCATAGTCCAGGGGTGAACTACTCACCATCACTCCGGAGGCGATCATGGCGATGAAGAGTCCTCCCGGGAGATGATTCCCTCCGGCAGGGTGCCGGAGGCGATCTCCTGAATCCCCCGAGATGGGATTGGCGGCGGCGGCGTCTCCGGAAGGTTTTCCGTATCGTGCTCCTGCACGAGGGTTTCGCGACGAAGACTTTAAGTAGGCGGAAGGGCAACGCGGGGGCCACGAGGGCCCCACACGCTAGGGCCGCGCGGCCAGGGCCTGGGCCGCGCCGCCCTAGTGTGGCGGCGCCTCGTGGCCCCACTTCCTTTCCCCTGGGTCTTCTGGAAGCTTCGTGCAAAAATAGGACCCTGGGCGTTGATTTCGTCCAATTCCGAGAATATTTCCTTACTAGGATTTCTGAAACCAAAACAGCGAAAACAGCAATGGGTCTTCGGCATCTTGTTAATAGGTTAGTGCCGGAAAATGCGTAAATACGACATAATGTGTATAAAACATGTAGATATCATCAATAATGTAGCATGGAACATAAGAAATTATCGATACGTCGAGACGTATCAGCATCCCTGCTTAGTTCTGCTCGTCCCGAGCAGGTAAACGATAACAAGGATAATTTCTCGAGTGACATGCCATCATAACCTTGATCATATATTGTAAGCATATGTAATGAATGCAGCGATCAAAACAATGGTAATGACATGAGTAAACAAATGAATCATAAAGCAAAGACTTTTCATGAATAGTACTTCAAGACAAGCATCAATAAGTCTTGCATAAGAGTTAACTCATAAAGCAATAATTCAAAGTAGAGGTATTGAAGCAACACAAAGGAAGATTAAGTTTCAGCGGTTGCTTTCAACTTATAACATGTATATCTCATGGATAGTGTCAATGTAAAGTAATATAACAAGTGCAATATGCAAGTATGTAGGAATCAATGCACAGCCACACAAGTGTTTGCTTCTTAAGGTGGAGAGAGATAGGTAAACTGACTCAACAATAAAAGTAAAAGAAAGGTCCTTCAAAGAGGAAAGCATCGATTTCTATATTTGTGCTAGAGCTTTTATTTTGAAAACATGAAACAATTTTGTCAACGGTAGTAATAAAGCATATGTATTATGTAAATTATATCTTACAAGTTGCAAGCCTCATGCATAGTATACTAATAGTGCCCGTACCTTGTCCTAATTAGCTTGGACTACCGATCATCGCAATACACATGTTTTAACCAAGTGTCACAAAGGGGTACCTCCATGCCGCCTGTACAAAGGTCTAAGGAGAAAGCTCGCATTTTGGATTTCTCGCTTTTGATTATTCTCAACTTAGACATCCATACCGGGACAACATGGACAACAAATAATGGACTCCTCTTTAATGCATATGCATGTGGCAACAATTAGTGTTCTCATATGAGATTGAGGATATATGTCCAAAACTGAAACTTTCACCATGATTCATGGCTTTAGTTAGCGGCCCAATGTTCTTCTCTAACAATATGCATGCTCCAACCATTAAGGTGGTAGATCTCTCTTACTTCAGACAAGACGGACATGCATAGCAACTCACATGATATTCAACAAAGAGTTGATGGCGTCCCAGAAGCATGGTTATCGCACAACAAGCAACTTAATAAGAGATAAAGTGCATAAGTACATATTCAATACCACAATAGTTTTTAAGGCTATTTTGTCCCATGAGCTATATATTGCAAAGGCGAATGATGGAATTTTAAGGGTAGCACTCAAGCAATTTACTTTGAATGGCGGAGAAATACCATGTAGTAGGTAGGTATGGTGGACACGAATGGCATAGTGGTTGGCTCAAGGATTTTGGATGCATGAGAAGTATTCCCTCTCGATACAAGGTTTAGGCTAGCAAGATTATTTGAAGCAAACTCAAGGATGAACCGGTGCAGCAAAACTCACATAAAAGACATATTGTAAACATTATAAGACTCTACACCGTCTTCCTTGTTGTTCAAAACTCAATACTAGAAATTATCTAGACCTTAGAGACACCAAATATGCAAACCAAATTTTAGCAAGCTCTATGTATTTCTTCATTAATGGGTGCAAAGTATATGATGCAAGAGCTTAAACATGAGCACAACAATTGCCAAGTATCACATTATCCAAGACATTTTAGAATTACTACATGTAGCATTTCCCGATTCCAACCATATAATAATTTAACGAAGAAATTTCAACCTTCGCCTTGAACATTATGAGTAAAGCCTAAGGACATATTTGTCCATATGCAACAGCGGAGCTTGTCTCTCTCCCATACAAAGAATGCTAGGATCCATTTTATTCAAACAAAAACAAAAACAAAACAAACCGACGCTCCAAGCAAAGTACATAAGATGTGACGGAATAAAAATATAGTTCCAGGGGAGGAACCTGATGATGTTGTCGATGAAGAAGGGGATGCCTTGGGCATCCCCAAGCTAGACGCTTGAGTCTTCTTAAAATATGTAGGGATGAACCACGGGGCATCCCCAAGCTTAAAGCTTTCACTCCTCTTGATCATAGTATATCATACTCCTCTCTTGACCCTTGAAAACTTCCTTCACACCAAACTTCAAGCAAACTCATTAGAGGGTTAGTGCACAATTAAAAATTCACATATTCAGAGGTGACACAATCATTCTTAACACTTCTGGACATTGCACAAAGCTACTGGACATTAATGGATCAAAGAAATTCATCCAACATAGCAAATAGGGCAATGCGAAATAAAAGGCAGAATCTGTCAAAACAGAACAGTCCGTAAAGACGAACCTGAAAGGGGCACTAGACTTGCTCAAATGGAAAAACTCAAAACAAATGAAAGTTGCGTACATATCTGAGGATCACGCTCGTAATTTTGCAGATTTTTTCGATTTTTTTACAGAGACTTATGCCAGAATTCGTGACAGACAGCAATGCTGTTTCTGCGCAGCGATCCCAAATATAACATCAACTTTAACATAGAAACTTTATTTGGCACAAAAACATGATAAGGAGAGGTTACTACAGTAGTAAACAACTTCCAAGACTCAACAAAACAAAAATTGCTGTAGTAAAATAAACACATGGGTTATCTCCCAAGAAGTGCTTTTCTTTAACGCCTTTCAGCTAAGTGCAAATCAAGTAACATCAAGAGTAGAAGCATCAACATCATAACTTGTTCTAATAATAGAATCAAAAGGCAACTTCATTCTCTTTCTAGGGAAGTGTTCCATACCTTTCTTGAGAGGAAATTGATATTTAATATTACCTTCCTTCATATCAATAACAGCACCAACGGTTCGAAGAAAAGGTCTTCCCAACACAATAGGACAAGATGCATTGCATTCGATATCCAAGACAACAAAATCAACGGGGACAAGGTTATTGTTAACCGTAATGTGCACATTATCAATCCTCCCAAAGGTTTCTTTTTAACATTATCAGCAAGATTAACATCCAAATAACAATTCTTCAATGGTGGCAAGTCAAGCATATCATAAATCTTTTAGGCATAACAGAAATACTTGCACCAAGATCACATAAAGCATTACATTCAAAGTCATTGAATTTCATTTTAATGATGGGCTCCCAACCATCTTCTAACTTTCTAGGAATAGAAGTTTCAAGTTTTATTTTCTTCTCTAGCTTTTATGAGAGCATTTGTAATGTGTTTTGTAAAGGCTAAATTTATAGCACTAGCATTGGGACTTCTAGCAAGTTTTTGTAAGAACTTTATAACTTCAGAGATGTGGCAATCATCAAAATCTAAATCATTATGAGCTACAGCAATGGGATCATTGTCCCCAAGGTTGGAAAAAATTTCAGCAGTTTTATCACAAATGGTTTCAGCAGTTTTAGCAATTTCAGGCAGTTTTGTACGCTTTGCACTAGGAGTAGAAACATTGCCAACACCAATTATTTTACCATTGATAGTAGGAGGTGCAGCAACATGTGAATCATTATCATTACTAGTGGTGGTAATAGTCCAAACTTTAGCTACATTATTCTCTTTGGCTAGTTTTTCATTTTCTTCTCTATCCCACCTAGCACGCAATTCAGCCATTAATCTTATATTCTCATTAATTCTAACTTGGATGGCATTTGCTGTAGTAGTAATCTTATTATCAATATCCTTATTAGGCATAACTTTCAATTTTAATAGATCAACATCAGAGGCAAGTCTATCAACTCTAGAAGCAATAATATCAATTTTATCAAGCTTTTCCTCAACAGATTTGTTTAGCGTGTCAAGGTGGGATCCCGGTGGGATGTCATTTTGTACTATGTAGTTCAAATTTTGATGTCAAAATTTGTACTAAAAAAGTCAAATTATACTACAAGTGGGACAAAAGTGGGATCCCACTTGACACCCTTAGATTTGTTAAAAGCAGTTTGTGTACTAATAAATTCTTTAAGCATGGCTTCAAGACCAGGGGGTACACTCCTATTATTGTTGTAAGAATTACCATAAGAATTACCATAACCATTACCATTAGCAGAAGGATATGGCCTATAGTTATTACCAGAATTGTTCCTATAAGCATGGTTGTTGAAATTATTATTTTTAATGAAATTCACATCAACATTTTCTTCTTGAGCAACCAATGAAGCTAAAGGAACATTATTTGGATCAACATTAGATCTACCATTCACAAGCATAGACATAATCACATCAATCTTATCACTCAAGGAAGAGGTTTCTTCAACAGAATTTACCTTCTTACCTTGTGGAGCTCTTTCCGTGTGCCATTTAGAGTAATTTATCATCATATCATCAAGAAGCTTTGTAGCCGCCCCAAAGTGATGGACATAAAGGTACCTCCAGCAGCTGAATCCAATAAATTCCGCGAAGAAAAATTTAGTCCCGCATAGAAGGTTTGGATGATCATCCAAGTAGTCAGTCCATGGGTTGGGCAATTCTTTACCAAAGATTTCATTCTCTCCCATGCTTGAGCAACATGTTCAGTATATAATTGCTTAAAATTCATTATGCTACTTCTCAAAGATATAATTTTAGCGAGAGGATAATATCTACCAATAAAAGCATCCTTACATTTAGTCCATAAATCAATACTATTCTTAGGCAAAGATAGCAACCAATCTTTAGCTCTTCCTCTTAATGAGAAAGGAAACAATTTCAATTTAATAATATCACCATCTACATCCTTATACTTTTGCATTTCACAAAGTTCAACAAAATTATTAAGATGGGCGGCAGCATCATCAGAACTAACACCAGAAAATTGCTCTCTCATAACAAGGTTCAGTAAAGCAGGTTTAATTTCAAAGAATTCTGCTGTAGTAGCAGGTGGAGCAATAGGTGTGCATAGGAAATCATTATTATTTGTGTTTGTGAAGTCACACAACTTAGTATTTTCAGGGGTATTCATTTTAGCAACAGTAAATAAAGCAAACTAGATAAAGTAAATGCAAGTAACTAATTTTTTAGTGTTTTTGATATAGAGAACAAAAAAGTAAATAAAGTAAAACTAGCAACTAATTTTTGTGTGTTTTGTTTAAGTGCAGCAAACAAAGTAGTAAATAAAATAAAGCAAGACAAAAACAAAGTAAAGAGATTGGGAAGTGGAGACTCCCCTTGCAGCGTGTCTTGATCTCCCCGGCATACGCGCCAGAAAACAGGCTTGATGCGCGTAGATGTACACGTCCGTTGGGAACCCCAAGAGGAAGGTATGATGCGCACAGCAAGTTTTCCCTCATAAAGAAACCAAGGTTTAATCGAACCAGGAGGAGCCAAGAAGCACGTTGAAGGTTGATGGTGGCGAAATGTGATGCGGCGCAACACCAGGGATTCCGGCGCCAACGTGGAACCTGCACAACACAACCAAAGTACTTTGCCCCAACGAAACAAAGAGGTTGTCAATCTCACCGGCTTGCTGTAACAAAGGATTAACCGTATTGTGTGGAAGATGATTGTTTGCGAAAGAGTAATGAACAATTGCAGAGATTGTATGCGATGTAAAGAATAGGACCGGGGTCCACAGTTCACTAGAGGTGTCTCTCCCATAAGATTAAAGCATGTTGGGTGAACAAATTACAGTGGGCAATTGACAAATAGAAAGGCATAACATTGCACATACATGATATGATAAATATAGTGAGATTTAATCAGGGCATTACGACAAAGTACATAGACCACCATCCAGCATGCATCTATGCCTAAAAAGTCCACCTTCAGGTTATCATCCGAACCCCTTCCAGTATTAAGTTGCAAGCAACAGATAATTGCATTAAGTATGGTGCGTAATGTAATCAACAACTACATCCTTAGACATAGCATCAATGTTTTATCCCTAGTGGCAACAGACATCCACAACCTTAGAACTTTCTCACTGTCCCAGATTTAATGGAGGCATGAACCCACTATCGAGCATAAATACTCCCTCTTGGAGTTAAGAGCAAAAACTTGGCCATAGCCTCTACTAATAACGGAGAGCATGCAAGATCATAAACAACACATAGGTAATAGATTGATAATCACCATAACATAGTATTCTCTATCCATCGGATCCCGACAAACACAACATATAGTATTACAGATAGATGATCTTGATCATGTTAGGCAGCTCACAAGATCCAACAATGAAGCACAATTAGGAGAAGACGACCATCTAGCTACCGCTATGGACCCATAGTCCAGGGTGAACTACTCACTCATCACTCCGAGGCGATCATGGCGATGAAGAGTCCTCCGGGAGATGATTCCCCTCTCCGGCAGGGTGCCGGAGGCGATCTCCTGAATCCCCGAGATGGGATTGGCGGCGGCGGCGTCTCGGAAGGTTTTCCGTATCGTGGCTCTCGGCACGAGGGTTTCGCGACGAAGACTTTAAGTAGGCGGAAGGGCAACGCGGGGAGCCACACGAGGGCCCCACACGCTAGAGCCGCGCGGCCAGGGCCTGGGCCACGCCGCCCTAGTGTGGCGGCGCCTCGTGGCCCCACTTCCTTTCCCCCTCGGTCTTCTGAAGCTTCAAAAATATGACCCCGGGAGTTGATTTCGTCCAATTCCGAGAATATTTCCTTACTAGGATTTCTGAAACCAAAAACAGCAGAAAACAGCAACTGGGTCTTCGGCATCTTGTTAATAGGTTAGTGCCGGAAAATGCGTAAATACGACATATAATGTGTATAAAACATGTAGATATCATCAATAATGTAGCATGGAACATAAGAAATTATCGATACGTCGGAGACGTACATTACGACAAAGTACATAGACCGCTATCCAACATGCATCTATGCCTAAATAATCCACCTTCAGGTTATCATCCGAACCCCTTCCGGTATTAAGTTGCGAACAACAGATAATTGCATTAAGTATGGTGCGTAATGTAATCAACACAAATATCCTTAGACAAAGCATCAATGTTTTATCCCTAGTAGCAACAACACATCCACAACCTTAGAACTTTCTGTCACTGTCCCAGATTTAATGGAGGCATGAACCCACTATCGAGCATAATTACTCCCTCTTGGAGTTACAAGTATCAACTTGGCCAGAGCCTCTACTAGCAACGGAGAGCATGCAAGAACATAAACAACACATATATGATAGATTGATAATCAACTTAACATAGTATTCTCTATTCATCGGATCTCACCAAACACAACATGTAGCATTACAAATAGATGATCTTGATCATGTTAGGCAGCTCACAAGATCTATAACAATGAAAGCACAAGCGAGAGAAGACAACCATCTAGCTACCGCTATGGACCCATAGTCCAAGGATGAACTACTCACGCATCAATCCGGAGGCGGGCATGATGATGTAGAGCCCCTCCGGTGATGATTCCCCTCTCCGGCGGGGTGCCGGAGGCGATCTCCTGAATCCCCGAGATGGGATTCGCGGCGGCCTCTCGCAATGTTTTCCGTATCGTGGCTCTCGGCACAGGGGGTTTCACGACGGAGGCTTTAAGTAGGCGGAAGGGTAGGTCAAGGGCGTCACGAGGGCCCACACCACAGGCCGCGCGGCCAGGGCCTCGGCCGCGCCGCCCGGTGTGTGGCCACCTCGTGGCCCCACTTCGTCTCCTCTTCGGTCTTCTGGAAGCTTCGTGCAAAAATAGGACCCTAGGCGTTGATTTCATCCAATTCCGAGAATATTTCCTTACTAGGATTTCTGAAATCAAAAACAGCAGAAAAACAACAACTGGCACTTCGGCATCTTGTTAATCGGTTAGTGCCGGAAAATGTAAAATAATGCTGTAAAGTATGTGTAAAACACTCAAGTATTGTAATAAATGTAGCATGGAACATAAGAAATTATAGATACGTTTGAGACGTATCAGTAGGTCAGGGGGCCACACGAGGGCCCCACACAACAGGTCGGCGCGCAGGGCTTGGGCCGCCCTATTGTGTCGGCGCTCGTGGCCCCACTTCCTTTCCCCTCGGTCTTCTGGAAGCTTCGTGTAAAAATAGGACCCCGTGCGTTGATTTCGTCCAATTCCGAGAATATTTCCTTACTAGGATTTCTGAAACCAAAAACAGCAGAAAACAACAACTGGCACTTCGGCATCTTGTTAATAGGTTAGTGCCGGAAAATGTATAATAATGTTGTAAAGTATGTATAAAACATTCAAGTATTGTCATAAAAGTAGCATGGAACATAAGAAATTATAGATACATTTGAGACGTATCAAGCATCCCCAAGCTTAGTTCCTACTCGCCCTCGAGTAGGTAAACGATAACACAAATAATTTCTGAAGTGACATGCTACCAACATAATCTTGATCAACATTATTGTAAAGCATATGAGATGAATGGAGTGATCGGAACAAAAGATTGCTAACAAAGATAATGACTAAACAAATGAATCATATAGCAAAACTTTTCATGAATAATACTTTCAAGCAAGTATCAACAAGACTTGCATAAGAGCTAACTCATAAGCAATAAATTCAAAGTAGAATGCATTGAAGCAACACAAAGGATGATTAAGTTTCAGCAATTGCTTTCAACTTGTAATATGTATATCTCATGGATATTTGTCAACATAGAGTAATATAACAGGTGCAATAAGTAAACATGTAAGAATCAATGCACACAGTTAACACAAGTGTTTGCTTCTAAGATAGAAAGAAGTGGGTAAACTGACTCAACATAAAGTAAAAGAATGGCCCTTCGCAGAGGGAAGCATGGATTACTATTTTTGTGCTAGAGCTTTTGTTTTGAAAACATAGAAACAATTTTGTCAACGGTAGTAATAATTCATATGTGCTATGCATAATACTTCCTACAAGTTGCAAGTATCATGCATAGAGTACTAATAGTGCTCGCACCTTGTCCTAATCAGCTCGGAAAACACGGATTATCATCGCATAACATATGTTTCAACCAAGTGTCACAAAGGGGTACCTCTATGCCGCCTGTACAAATGTCTAAGGAGAAAGCACGCATTGGATTTCTCGCTTTTGATTATTCTCAACTTAGACATCCATACCGGGACAACATAGACAACAGATAATGGACTCCTCTTTTAATGCTTAAGCATTCAACAACAAATAATATTCTCATAAGAGATTGAGGTTGTATGTCCAAACTGAAACTTCCACCATGATACATGGCTTTAGTTAGCTGCCCAATGTTCTTCTCTAACATATGCATACTCAAACCATTTGATCATGAAATCGCACTTACTTCAGACAAGACGAACATGCATAGCATCTCACATGATATCCAACAAAGGTAAAAAGTTGATGGCATCCCCAGAAACATGGTTACCGCTCAACAAGCAACTTATAAGAACTAAGACACATAACTACATATTCATCACCACAATAGTTTTTAAGCTATTTGTCCCATGAGCTATATATTGCAAAGATAAAGGAATGAAATTTTAAAGGTAGCACTCAAGTAATTTACTTTGGAATGGCAGAAAAATACCACATAGTAGGTAGATATGGTGGACACAAATGGCATGGGTTTTGGCTCAAGGTGTTTGGATGCACGAGAAGCATTTCCTCTCAGTACAAGGTTTGGGCTAGCAAGGTTGTTTGAAGCAAACACAAGTATGAACAGGTACAACAAAACTTACACAAAAACATATTGCAAGCATTATAAGGATCTACACTGTCTTCCTTGTTGTTCAAACACTATACCCGAAAATATCTAGACTTAGAGAGACCAATCATGCAAACCAAATTAAACAAGCTCTACGGTAGTTCTTCATTAATAGATTAAACTACATGATGCAAGAGCTTAAACATGATCTATGCGAGCTCAAACAATTGCCAAGTTATTCCAAACCATATGCAGCATTTTCTGATTCCAACCAAATAGCAATTTAACGAAGCAATTTAGCCTTCGCCATGAACATTAAAGCACAATTAAGAACACAAGTGTTCAATATGAAAAAGTGGAGCGTAATATCTCCAATATAAGAATGGTGGGATCCAACTTTATACAAACCAAAACGAAAATAAAAGCAAACCGACGCTCCAAGTAAAGAACATAAGATGTGATGGAATAAAAATATAGTTTCACTAGAAGTGACCTGATAAGTTGTCGATGAAGAAGGGGATGCCTTGGGCATCCCCAAGCTTAGATGCTTGAGTCTTCTTAAAATATGCAGGGATGAACCACCGGGGCATCCCCAAGCTTAGACCTTTCACTCTTCTTGATCATAGTATATCATCCTCTTCTCTTGACCCTTGAAAACTTCCTCCACAACAAACTTCAAGCAAACTCATTAGAGGGTTAGTGCATAATTAAAATTCACATATTCAGAGGTGACACAATCATTCTTAACACTTCTGGACATTGCACAAAGCTTCGAAAGTTAATGGAACAAAGAAACTCATTCAACATAGCAAAAGCGGCAATGCGAAATAAAAGGCAGAATCTGTCAAAAACAGAACATTCCGTAAAGACGAATCTGTCAGGGGCACTTAACTTGCTCAATCGGAAAAACTCAAAACTAATGAAAGTTGCGTACATATCTGAGGATCACGCTCGTAAATTTTCAGATTTGTTTTTATTTTTACAGACAGCTCTGCGAGAATTCGTGATGATAAAGAATGCTGTTTCTGCGCAGCAATCCAAATATAGCATCAACTTTAACATAGAAACTTTACTTGGCACAAAAACATGATAAGGAGAGGTTGCTACAGTAGTAAACAACTTCCAAGACTCAACCATACAGTAAATAAAATAAAATATGGGTTATCTCCCAAGAAGTTCTTTCTTTATAGCCATTAAGATAGGCTCAGTAATTTCAATGATACTCTCGCAAGAAATAAGAGTTGAAGCAAAAGAGAAGCAAATAAGAAACACTTTTAAGTCTAACCCACTTCCTATGAAAAAGAATCTTGTACACAAATAAATTCATGAAGAACAAAGTGACAAGCATAGAAAGGCAACACAAGCGCAACTTCAAGATTCTCAACATAAAGAGGGAAACTTAATATTATTAAGATGCATATAACCATGTTTCCCTCTCTCATAATAACTTTCAGTAGCATCATGAACAAACTCAACAATATAAGTATCACATAAAACATTCTTGTCATGAGCCACATGCATAAACTTATTACTCTCCACATAAGCATAATCAATTTTATTAGTTGTACTGGGAGCAAATTCAATAAGATAGCTATCATTATTATTCTCATCACCATAATCATCATATGTAGGAGGTATATTGTAATCATAATTAATTTTCTCCTCAATAGTAGGTGGACTGAAAACATCATATTCATCATTGCAAACATCTAAAGGTATAATTGCTGCACCCCCATGGGGCATGGAGAGGCCATCCACGATAGGCCACCAGGCACGCACGGGCTGGGCGCTGGCTCGCTTGTCTCTCCATCGATTGGGCCACGCGTCCGGATATGGTTGGCTCACCACGAGGGAAAAAGGTAGCAGGTCTCCTCCTGGTCGTCTCTCCCTATCCACACTCGTTCTTCCCCAATCTCCTCCTCATCTCCCCCAATCGCTCGATCTCCTCCTCCAAATCCCGCTGGGCCGCCAGCGGGTCTTGTGCTCCATGGACTAGCTTCCAGGTTCGTCGTGTGGCTGCAACGAGGAGGAGGAGGAGGTGTCGCGGTCGGGGCTCAGCAGCGCGAGGACTCGCCGGAGTTGGCCGGCGAAAGAGGTGGTGCCTCTCCGCCTCCTCCGGTCGCGCCCGCCGCCTCTCCCGTTTTCTCCCGTCCCGCCGCCCGCTTTCTCCCCCAGTCCGCTCCCATGGTTCGTCCCCAATCCCCTTCTCCCTCTTCCCCCAGATCCCTCCCGCTCCACCGCTGCTCGTGCTCGCTCGACCTCTTTTCCCTCACCTCCCAAGCCCCTCCCTCCTCCCAGGTCGCCTCCTTGGTGCCACCAAACATCTTGCCCTCTTCCCCCTCCATCTCACCTGCTTGTCCATGCCGGCAGGATGCACATGGACGGCCGCGGCAACACCACACGAGAAGAGGCAGGACTGCCATGACAGTGGCAGTCTGCTCGACCCCTTCCCTGGCTCATCTTCTTCATGGAAGGCGGCCGTCACAGCTTGAGCTAGGCTGCAGCATCCGTACCACACTGCCCTCCTCCACCCCTTCTTCCATGTTCCTCTCTCTCTTTGTGTGTCCTCTGATGTAGGGAAATCTGTGTATGTAACCTGTTTGATGATATGTGTAGAAGACATGTAACTGTTTATTTGGGGGTTATGTTGCAGGTTATCAACGGTGAAACGGGGTTGGTGACAAGGAGGGCGCACAAAGACGGAGTACTCGTTGGATGTGTGGTCGGGGAATCAAGCCTACTACCTCACCGACTCCTTTGATTTGTTCTTGTAATGGTTGTATATGATGTTCACAGAAAGGGAACTGTTGAAGCAGCTTGGAGTAGAAATTGAAGGGATATCAAGGTACTTATGAATTTCTGTGTTCTCTAATGATACACCATTTATGCTTTTGGGGAATATTAATATGTTGATGGTAGTGCACAGCCTGCAGTCTGTGTTGCAGCTAACGCTTGTGCATAATCCATAATTCTAGAAAGAAACACATGTGGTATATTACAGTATCCCAACCATCCAAGTTGTAGGCTAATATGAATTGTCATATGTGCTCCTTGAAATAAACATGTATACTTTATCCTAATACTCAATGAACATTCTTAGTGTACATGTGAGCTCACTTAGGAAGCTCAGTAGTAAGGTGGATTCGTTGGATTTGCATACACCATGAAGTTTATTTTTTTTATTTGTGCAACGTATAAATAAGTCATGAATGGATGAAACCGTTGTGCAGTTCTGGATCCTAGAAAGCAATGTAACCCGGGCATTTGTTGGACTGGTTATATCTACTTTGTGCTACTATTGGAATCTTCTGATTATTTTGAGTGAAGGTGTTCATAAAGGTATATACCACTGATTGGCAAAATGAAAACCGGTCAACAAAATCTTACACAATGGTTATAGTTTATTTATTTGCAGGCCTTGCTCGCACTACTGTATAATTTCTAATCTGAATATTTGGTGGCACAGTCAGATCCTTGCCTCCTCACACACTTGATTCGCCATAGTCCTGATAATATACAATTTCAGTGTCCAATCTCATATTTTTACATCCTTTTCCATTATAAGAACCTCTTGGTTTTGATTATTGTGTACCAGAAAGCATGATCCCAGTTTGTGTAAATTTCTACTTCTTCAAAACAATTTGCAAAAGTTTCATGTGATGTTCAGGGGAAGTTCTCTCACTATTGTGCCATTATGACACTATCTTGATTAGTTAGTATTGGTGAGTTTGTACGCCTTTGTGCTTTCTAATTTCTTGCATTTTCTAATACCGTGTTCACCATTGTCTCCTAAATTTTCCATCATCGGGACTTTGCTTGACATGTATGTTTCTTTTTGCAGGTCATCATCTTGCTGGATATTGTTGCCCAAAGGCTATCATGGGTTATATTTTCACCTTGTTTGAATGTATGTAAGATTATGCTCTATTCTTGGGAAGTTTCAGACATTTTTGTGATTTTACATAAGGTGCCATGTTGCTCATGTGCTTAGTAGCTACTTGAGATTGTATCCAAACTGTTATCCATAATGCGAGCACAATTTCATGTGATATTCAGGAATAGTTGTGCCACTTCACTAAGCAAGAGTTGCTACATGCTTCAACAGTAAATCAGGTTACTTATCACAATATTTTCGTTGTTCATAGCTCATGCTCAGATATACTAAAACTTGAACCGTAAATTATGCCGAGGAGGGTCTATTGTGAGGGTTGTAGTTGTATGAGATAGGGTCAGTGCTCCAGACTTCAGCATCACAATCGTTGTACTGGTGGTAGCAATGGTGATTCTCGACATAGGTGCCGGTGGCTGTGTCTATCTAAAATTATGTGTACGCCGCTCAATTCATGAGCCCTTCTTGGTTATTTGATTAACTGGATAAAATATCAGGCCATGTGTGAATCTTTATGGTTAATTGCAGTCCCACAGAGTACTTATTTTATAGAGTTATGATATATGTTGCATATTAGTTTTGTGGCATACAATCTGCCCATCACAATTTTGTTCGAATGGCAGGAGGATAATATTTAGGAAGGTTTTGGTAGTTTAAATGTCTGCAAGATGATATTTAAATGTATATAATAATAATTTTGTGTGTGCTAACATGTTTGATATATGAAATTCAGGACACGGAGCAAGAGTCTATTACTAAATTTGCAGGTTTGATTATTTTGTGTCATGAAACGACATCTAGATAGTTTTTCCGGAGATGTTATGATAGTCTGCGGCTATGTCACATATTAGTACCACTATTGATTTCATGGGAAGAAGCATATGACCAAGGTATCTGCATCACTATTGATTTCAAGGGAAGAAGCAGGTGCCATTCTTGACCATTATAGATGGTTAGTTTGCTATCTCAGCCAGAGCCAGTAATTCCTAATAATATTTCTGATGACATTTACAGAAATCGGATTGTACTATGCAATACACGCACCACTTCTCAAAATGCTAGCTACAAGCTTACTGCCTGATTAGTAATTCAAAAGTTCGTTATGTAGTTTTAGATACAACCTATAACTGTTCCTGCAAAGTATCATCCCAGCAACAGTCCTACACATCTTGTGCTAATCGTAGCTTTTTTTATCCATATAGCTTGCATCTGAACACAAGGTCTAAAATTCAGTTAATTAATGTGCTTTACATACTCTGCGTTTACCAATTTCCCCTTGATTATGAAGTTCCACATAAGGCACAGGACGCACTTTTCTTGCTTGATAGTTGGAGATGGCAAAGTTGGATATTTTGGTATACAGAAGTAATGTTGTAAGTTTGTATTTGTTCTCTATTAATGTGTTTTGGTTCTTTATTATATCTAGGAACGTCAGTAAGTTGAATGATGAATGGTTTTCTGATGAAGAAAACGTACTATCATCTTGCAGACATTTGGTACACAAGAGATCATTTTAGAGCTTTATTTGTGGGATTCAAAACTTTTAAGTTTGTTTTACCAAACAATTTGTCAAGCTGTTCAATGGCAGCAATGTTCCACACATACGTCTTGTCACTGCTTCGTGAATGTCTTTGAGGATAGAATTCCTGGAAGGGCCATCATCATCTCTGTCGTGAGTGTCTTCAAGTTGCTCAAACAATAGCGAGTAATGTTGCAGACTTGAATATGCCAAATCATTATTTCTTGATCTCTAATTCTACAGATAGACAATCTTGTGAAGGTAGCACCTAGCCAGGCTCTGTAGAATCTCAATTGATGATGGGTCTGCCTGAGAACACGGGGCTGCAATATCAGCCCCTCTTAGATTCATTTGCTTCTCCGATCTCATACATCGTTCTGACTACAAGATATATACTTCCTCTGTCCAATAAAGGATGTCTCAACATTGTCCAAATCACCGTCTAGGTACATTCAAATTTAGACTGAGACATCCTTTGTTGGAAGGAGTGAGTACTAAAAGCACAAACCTTTATTTATATTACAAGGGTCCTCTTGATCTATAGAAAACAGACTACTTATTACTCTATGTTTTTTTTCTTTCAAGTAGATTTTGCACCTTGTAATAATGTACCTACATTCTATCAGATATACCTACGGACATATTTTTAATAATTGGGCACTGCCACTACTGCTTACTACCCATTTGAGTTGACCTACTCCTACACAAGAACGCTGAGATCTATGTATCAACCAAGTTTACTTTGGTTTTATTTGTATAACTCAATTTTTACCACTGAACTTCCCAATCGACTTCTTACAAATCTATTATCAAATGTGCTTCTCTGTCTTTGTTTACTTCCTTTCTTGCTAAGGACACATAAAAATTCTGCAAGCTTGATATACCCCCAAGCTTGCTAGCGATAAATGTTGGACCATAGCCTCATTACATAATTTTCCGCTCATGCTTGCCTGCTGGGTCACCTATTGTGTGACACATACTGATCAGTTTATGACGTTGTTTTTGGTTTCCAGGGCTAAACCATTATCCGGTGAAGACCATCAGTGATCAGAACTATAGGGCCAACCCTGCTTGTGTCATGTATAATATATATGACATTTATCTAATACAGGTACGATGCTTTTTTTTTGCGTACAATATAAAATTCTTGAAGTTGTTTGCCTTCTTTACCTTATGCACAATTAATAAGGTACAATGATTATAAAAGTGGATGCGAAGTAGTGCAACATTAAAAGTGAACTCTGTGAAGCTGAAAGTTTTTTTCATTGTAATGTGGTTCAGTTCTTTTAAAATTGGTAATATGCCATTATTTTCTCATAGCTTCCTGTCTAGCAAAATGTCTAGACAGCCAGAGACTCGCCACCTATCGTAATAACAGGGGTTCCTCCCCATGTTAGTTTGTTTTTGGTCTTTCGAAAAAAAGAAGTCAGTCATGAGCAAGTTCTTGATAAAAGATAGGTTGTCGTTCAGGTGTGTTTATGTACTATCATACCTATGGTCTGGTTTTGTTGTAAGAAGCAGATCCGCAATTAGTTAATATAAGCCGTTCCTCAATAGGTTCTTAGTTCCTAGAAAATTTGGCTTAAACAATTTTGCTAGCAAATGATACGTGTGAGTTGCAAAAATAACTCATTCATTTCTTATTTAGTGTGTGAACTCAAGGGAGATGACCATAGAAAGATAGAGCGGCTATTTATGAATATAATTTGGCTGACTAAAATTCAACTTGCTTTGTAGTTACTTTGGTTCCACATATATTTACATTTTAGCCTACTTTGTCCAGTGGCTCAAAGTAGACCCATGTCCCTCTTTCCAATAACTTTTTTTGTTAATAGAGTGAGCTACAACATTTAGTTTGTGCGTAGTTTTTAGTGAGCAGTGCTTTTGTTTACACAATTAGTACTCTTTTCTATATGGCATTTAAGTCTTTCCTTGGCCCTGCACCGCTTCACGTGGCATTGTGTTCGGCCATATATGTTCACCCGAGTTTTAAATGAGGTATGTCATGTTGCTTCTCTTTGTCTGTTCATGCAAAGTTCAGTATTCCTGTTCCTAGAATAATCTATGGATAAGAAAGATAGAAAGTATTATAGCAACCATTTACACCAACATTCCTTCATAGTCACTGAAGGATCAAACTGTAAAATCTGTGAGAAAAATTACAGATTATCATGGTTTGCAAGAAGCATTAAATTTTTTGCTAAAGACTTGAAGCGTTTATTTAAAAAATAATCCATATAGATAGATTCATCATTTTATCTTTGCAAGTAGATAGATGCATAATTTTATCTTTGGTTAGGTTTGAAGCATTTATTTTTGTAGTCTTTTATTTTCTTATTCTAGAAAAATAATTCATCGTACTTGATTCTCTACAGCCCTGTCTATCTTCTTAGTCCAGAAGAAATAACTTTGTACTTGATTTCTCTACTCCCCCATTTATCCTTGCATAAAAGAAGAATTTTTATTAGCTCTAAAAGGCTCTTTGGATGCACCACCATCGTTGGTCATTACAGGATATACCTCACTTCGGGAAATTTGCCGCATTGCTTGGTTTCACTTTGTTTGGTAGATACATATATATGGAAACATGGCTATGATTTCTGTTCATTTTAACTCGAGTCTCTGGTTCTATCTGCAGGTACTAAGGGCATGTACAATGCGGCGCTTAGCATGGTTATTCTTTGGATATACTGCCCATAAGAAAATGTACTTTCTATTGATGAACGCGTAAGGAAACCACATGGCTGTCCTCAAAGGATCAAATAAATGAAGTTGATGATGATATATCATTATTTCTCTTTTGGTACTCATTCTCCGTAAAACAATTAATCTTGGAGAATCATTCATTTATGTTAATATCTTAATAGTTATGTTAGATCGTATATTATATTTAGTTCAAAACTGTGCATATGTCTTTCCAATTGAAGTTTATAATGTCCATGCATATTGGTTAAGTTAGTCACCCAGACTATTGGCTTTTTGTATGAGTATCTATAAAATTTAATGTACTGAATATATAACTATGTGAGGTGTGTCCTATAGTGAGGTGCCTTATTTGCAGTTTAAAAATCCCATATTATGTGGTGTCAAGTGTATTTAGCTGGATCATTCTCGGCCCAATGCATATTGTTCTCTTTGTCATCTGTCATATTGTTCTTTTCTTTATATTTTACAGGTAACTTTGTAATTCCAAATTAAATGTGTGTGCCTTTTCTTTGACAGGGACGGCGAACCAGAAGTTATGTGTATATGGCATACTGCGATTCTTGTCATTTACAGGTCACAAAAGGAGGATTAAACTGCAATTGGCACCAATTGCCAATTATTAATCCGCCTTGATGGATCTTATGTACGAACCTGGAGGGAGAGGGGTCTTAATATGAGCAACGTCCAGTGAGTCGTGTTGATGTATTACCAGAAAACAAAAACAAAAAGATCAATCAATATCTCAACATCGTAGAGTTTTTCAGTTTATTATTAAGTGTATTACAAAATGATCATCACTACGTTTTTGTATGCATACATAAATTGTTATTATTTTCCTACTAATACACGAGCTTTACGCGATCGTGCGCCAAGGCGCACATCTAAATCTAGTCATATATAGGAGTTAAAGTATCATCAAAGTAAATTTTCTCCTCCATGCTTGGGGGACTAAAAATATCACAACCAGCTTCCCCAAGCTTAAATTCTTCCATAGCATTAGCAATAATGGTGTTCAAAGAGTTCATGCTAATAACATTGCTACAACTATTTTGCAAACAAAGTTCCATGGGTTTTTTAATTTTCTCTTCAAACATATCATGTCCTAACTCAAGATAAATACTATAAAGATCTCTAATTTTTTTGTTGTTTTCCATTAAGCCTAACTAGTGAAAATAAAAACAAGTACAGGACTAGACATGATAACAAAATAAATTAAATGCAAGTAACTAATTTTTGTGTGTTTTTGATATAAGGCAAACAAGAATGTAAATAAAATAAAGTAAAGCAAGACAAAAACAAAGTAAAGAGATTGGATGTGGAGACTCCCCTTGCAGCGTGTCTTGATCTCCCCGGCAACGGAGCCAGAAAAAGTGCTTGATGCGCGTAGATGTACACGTCCGTTGGGAACCCCAAGAGGAAGGTATGATGCGCACAGCAACAAGTTTTCCCTCAGAAAGAAACCAAGGTTATCGAACCAGTAGGAGCCAAGAAGCACGTGAAGGTTGTTGGTGGAGGAGTGTAGTGCGGCGCAACACCAGAAACCGACGCCAACGTGGAACCTGCACAACACAATCAAAGTACTTTGCCCCAACGTAACAGTGAGGTTGTCAATCTCACCGGCTTGCTGAAAACAAAGGATTAAGCGTATCGAGTGGAAGATGGTGTTTGTTTGCAAAGAACAGTAAAGAACAATAATTGCAGTAGGATGTATTCAGATGTAAAAGAATGGACCGGGGTTCACAGTTCACTAGTGGTGTCTCTCCAATAAGATAACTAACATGCTGGGTGAACAAATTACAGGTGGGAAATTGACAAATAAAGATTCAATACATATCAACGATGATTACTATGAGATTTAATCAGGGCATTACGACAAAGTACATAGACCGCTATCCAGCATGCATCTATGCCTAAATAATCCACCTTCAGGTTATCATCCGAACCCCTCCAGTATTAAGTTGTAAACAACAGATAATTGCATTAAGTATGGTGCGTAATGTAATCAACACAAATATCCTTAGACAAAGCATCGATGTTTTATCCCTAGTAGCAACAACACATCCACAACCTTAGAACTTTCTGTCACTGTCCCAGATTAAATGGAGGCATGAACCCACTATCGAGCATAATTACTCCTCTTGGAGTTACAAGTATCAACTTGGCCAGAGCCTCTACTAGCAACGGAGAGCATGCAAGAACATAAACAACACATATATGATAGATTGATAATCAACTTGACATAGTATTCTAGATTCATCGGATCCCACCAAACACAACATGTAGCATTACAAATAGATGATCTTGATCATGTTAGGCAGCTCACAAGATCTAAACAATTATAGCACATGCGGAGAAGACAACCATCTAGCTACTGCTATGGACCCATAGTCCAAGGATGAACTACTCACGCATCAATCCGGAGGCGGGCATGATGATGTAGAGCCCCTCCGGTGATGATTCCCCCCTCCGGCAGGGTGCCGGAGGCGATCTCCTGAATCCCCCGAGATGGGACTGGCGGCGGCGGCCTCTCAGTAATGTTTTCCGTATCGTGGATCTCGGTACAGGGGGTTTCGCGACGAAGGCTATTTGTAGGCGGAAGGGTAGCTCAGGGGGGCACACGAGGGCCCCACACAATAGGTCGGCGCGGCCAGGGCTTGGGCCGCACCGCCCTATTGTGTCGGCGCCTCGTGGCCCCACTTCCTTTCCCCCTCGGTCTTCTGGAAGCTTCGTGTAAAAATAGGACCCTGTGCGTTGATTTCGTCCAATTCGAGAATATTTCCTTACTAGGATTTCTGAAACCAAAAACAGCAGAAAACAAGAATCGCACTTCGGCATCTTGTTAATAGGTTAGTGCCGGAAAATGTATAATAATGCTGTAAAGTATGTATAAAACATTCAAGTATTGTCATAAAAGTAGCATGAAACATAAGAAATTATAGATACGTTTGAGACGTATCACATCCAAATAAGTTTTTGGCTCTCAATAGCGGTAGTCAAGATTTCAAAGAAGTGAGAGCAAGCAATTTTATCTGTGCAAATAACCTTGAAAACACTCATACCCTTATTGTAGGATAACGTAGCATAGAAAACAAAAATTTTCCTACGGCGAACACGCAATCCAAGCCAAGATGCAATCTAGAAGATGGTAGCAACGAGGGATTGTCGAGACTCACCCTTGAAGAGATTCCAAAGCCTACAAGAGGAGGCTCTTGTTGCTGCGGTAGACGTTCACTTGCCGCTTGCAAAAGCGCGTAGAAGATCTTGATCACGATCGGTTCCGCGCCACGAACGGGCAGCACCTCCGTACTCGGTCACACGTTCGGTTGTTGATGAAGACGACGTCCACCTCCCCGTTCCAGCGGGCAGCGGAAGTAGTAGCTCCTCTTGAATCCGACAGCACGACGGCGTGGTGTCGGTGGCGTAGAAGTCCGGCGGAGCTTCGCTAAGCTATGCGGGCAATATGAAGTGGAGGAGCAAAGCTAGGGTTTGGGAGGGGGTGGCCGGCCACTCTATGGGGGGCGGCCAGCTTGTGGTCTTGGGGGTGGCCGGCCCCCTCCTTGGCCCCTCATTATATAGGTGGATCCCAAGTGTTGGTGTCCAAGTCTTCGAATAAGACCCGAAACCAAAACCTTCCATATGGTGGGAAACTTTCCCTCCCACTAGAGGTGGAATTCCACCTTCCATAGGGGTGGCCGGCCCCCCTGGGGAGTCCACTTGGGACTCCTCCCCCACTAGGGTTGGCCGGCCATGGAGGTGGAGTCCCATGTGGACTCCACCTTCCTTGGTGGTTTCTTCCGGACTTTTCTAGAACCTTCTAGAACCTTCCATAGAACCTTCCGCATCATTTTATTCACATAAAATGACATCCTATATATGAATCTTATTCTCCGGACCATTCCGGAACTCCTCGTGATGTCCGGGATCACATCCGGGACTCCGAACAAATATTCCAACTTCATTCCATATTCAAGTACTACCATTTCAACATCCAACTTTAAGTGTGTCACCCTACGGTTCGCGAACTATGCGGACATGGTTGAGTACTCACTTCGACCAATAACCAATAGCGGGATCTGGAGATCCATAATGGCTCCCACATATTCAACGATGACTTTAGTGATCGAATGAACCATTCACATATGATACCAATTCCCTTTGTCACGCGATATTTTACTTGTCCGAGGTTTGATCATCGGTATCACACTATACCTTGTTCAACCTCGTCTCCCGACAAGTACTCTTTACTCGTACCGTGGTATGTAGTCTCTTATGAACTTATTCATATGCTTGCAAGACATTAGACGACATTCCACCGAGAGGGCCCAGAGTATATCTATCCGTCATCGGGATGGACAAATCCCACTATTGATCCATATGCCTCAACTCATACTTTCCGGATACTTAATCCCACCTTTATAACCACCCATTTACGCAGTGGCGTTTGATGTAATCAAAGTACCTTTCCGGTATAAGTGATTTACATGATCTCATGGTCATAAGGACTAGGTAACTATGTATTGAAAGCTTATAGCAAATAACTTAATGACGTGATCTTATGCTACGCTTAATTGGGTGTGTCCATTACATCATTCATATAATGATATAACCTTGTTATTAATAACATCCAATGTTCATGATTATGAAACTAATCATCTATTAATCAACAAGCTAGTTAAGAGGCTTACTAGGGACTCTTTGTTGTTTACATATCACACATGTATCAATGTTTCAGTTAATACAATTATAGCATGGTATATAAACATTTATCATAAACATAAAGATATATAATAACCACTTTTATTATTGCCTCTTGGGCATATCTCCAACAGTCTCCCACTTGCACTAGAGTCAATAATCTAGATTACATTGTAATATACCTAACACCCATGGCATTCTGGTGTTGGTCATGCTTTGCCCTAGGGAGAGCTTTAGTCAACGGATCTGCTACATTCAGATCAGTGTGTACTTTGCAAATCTTTACTTCTCCATCTTCGATGTACTCGAATCGAGTGGTAACGCAGCTTGATATGCTTCAGCCTCTTGTGTGACCTTGGCTCTTGTGCATTGGCGATGGCACCCATGTTATCACAGTAGATGACAAATGGGTCCAATGCACTAGGAACCACACCGAGCTCTACAATGAACCTCTTCATCCATACCGCTGATGAAGCCTCTGAAGCCGCTATGTACTCCGATTCTGTTGAGGATTTCGCCACCGTGCACTGCTTCGAGCTTGCCCAGCTTACTGCAGCACCATTCAATATAAACACGTACCCAGATTGTGACTTAGAGTCATCAGGATCAGTGTTCCAACTTGCATCGGTGTAACTTGTTACAACGAGCTCTTGGTCACCTCCATAACAAAGAAACATATCCTTAGTTCTTTTCAAGTACTTCAGGATATTCTTGACCGCTGTCCAGTGTTCCATTCCTGGATCACTTTGATATCTGCTAGTCAAACTAACAGCATGTGCTATATCCGGTCTTGTACATAGCATGGCATACATGATAGAGCCTACTGCCGAGGCATAGGGGATCTGACTCATCCTTTCTCTTTCTTCTGCCGTAGCCGGTCCTTGAGTCTTACTCAAGACCTTGCCTGGTAACATAGGTAAGAATCCTTTCTTACTTTCGTCCATTCTAAACTTCTTTAGAATCTTGTCCAGGTATGTACTCTGTGATAGCCCTATTAGACGTCTTGATCTATCTCTATAAATCTTGATGCCTAATATGTATGATGCTTCACCAAGGTCTTTCATTGAAAAACTATTATTCAAATAACCCTTTACACTGCTTAATAGTTCTATATCATTCCCAATCAATAATGTGTCATCTACATATAATATCAGGAATGCTACAGAGCTCCCACTCACTTTCTTGTAAATACAGGCCTCTCCATGACACTGTATAAACCCGAAGTCTTTGATCACCTTATCAAAACGTCGGTTCCAACTTCTCGATGCTTGCTTTAGTCCATAGATTGAACGCTGAAGTTTGCATACTTTGTCAGCATTTTTAGGATCGACAAAACCTTTGGGTTGTACCATATACAACTCTTCCTCAATGTCTCCATTAAGGAACGCCGTTTTGACATCCATCTGCCAAATCTCATAATCGAAAAATGCAGCTATTGCTAACAAAATCCTCACAGATTTTAGCTTCGCTACAGTGAGAAAGTCTCATCGTAGTCAACACCTTGAATTTGTCGGAAACCCTTTGCGACAAGTCGAGCTTTATAGACAGTAATATTACCATCAGCATCTGTTTTTCTTTTGAAGATCCATTTATTCTCGACAGCCTTGCGGCTATCAGGTAAGTCTACCAAAGTCCATACTTTGTTATCATACATGGATCCCATTTCGGATTTCATGGCTTCTTGCCATTTGTTGGAATCTGGGCTCATCATCGCTTCTTCATACGTCGCAGGTCTTCATCATTGTTATCCACAATCATGACATTTAGACAAGGATCATACCAATCTGGAGTGGCACGATCCCTTGTCGATCTGCGAGGTTCAGTAGCTGTCTCATTTGAAGTTTCATGATCATTATCATTAGCTTCCTCTGTTGCCGGTGTAGGTGGTACAGGAACATTTCCGGTACTGCGCTACTCGATCAACGAGTAGAGATTCTTCAATCTCATCGAGTTCTACTTTTCTTCCAATCACTTCTTTAGTGAGAAATTCTTTCTCAAGAAAGGTTCCGTTCTTAGCAACAAAGATCTTGCCTTCGGATCTGTGATAGAAAGTGTACCCTATAGTTTCCTTAGGGTATCCTATGAAGACGCATTTCTCCGCTTTGGGTTCTAGCTTGTCCGGTTGTAACTTACATAGGCTTCGCAACCCCAAACTTTTAGGAACGACAGTTTAGGTTTCTTATTAAACCATAATTCATACGGCGTCGTTTCAACGGATTTTGATGGTGCTCTATTTAAAGTGAATGCGGCTGTCTCTAATGCATAACTCCAAAATGATAACGGCAAATCAGTAAGAGACATCATAGAACGAACCATATCTAAGAGAGTTCGATTACGACGTTCGGACACACCGTTTCGTTGTGGTGTTCCCGGCGGTGTCAATTGTGAAAGTATTCCGCATTTCTTTAAATGCATGCTAAACTCATAACTCAGATATTCACCTCCGCGATCAGATCGTAGAAATTTAATCTTCTTGTTACGTTGATTTTCTACTTCACTTTGGAATTCCTTAAACTTCTCGAAAGTTTCGGATTTATGTTTCATTAAATAGATATACCCATATCTACTTAAATCATCTGTGAAGGTTAGAACATAACGATAACCACCGCGATGCTACACTCATTGGTCCACACACATCTGTATGTATGATTTCCAATAAGTCAGTAGCTCGCTCCATCATACCCGAGAATGGAGTCTTAGTCATTTTTCCCATCATACATGCTTCGCATCTATCAAGTGACTCAAAGTCAAGTGATTCAAGTAATCCATCGGTATGGAGTTTCTTCATGCGTTTCACTCCAATATGACCAAGACGACAGTGCCACATATAAGTAGAATTATCATTCAATTTAATTCGCTTAGCATCAATGTTATGTATATGCGTATTACTACTATCGAGATCTAACAGAAATAAGCCATTCTTTTGTGGTGCTCGACCATAAAAGATATTATTCATAAAAATAGAACAACCATTATTCTCAGACTTGAATGAATAACCGTCTTGCATTAAACAAGATCCTGATATAATGTTCATGCTCAACGCGGGTACATAATAACAATTATTTAGGCTTAAAACTAATCCCGAAGGTAGATGTAGAGGAAGTGTCCCGACTGCGATCACATTGACCTTGGATCCGTTTCCAACGCGCATCGTCACTTCATCTTTCAGCAGTTGTCGTTTATTCTTTAGTTCCTGTTTCGAGTTACAAATATGAGCAACCGAACCAGTATCAAATACCCAGGTACTAGAACGAGAACTAGTGAGATAAACATCTATAACATGTATATCGATATACCTTCTTTCTTCTTCTTGACAAGGCCGCTCTTCAGATCCGCCAAATACTTGGAGCAATTACGCTTCCAGTGTCCCTTCTCCTTGCAGTAATAGCACTCAGCATCAGGCTTAGGGCCAGACTTAGGTTTCACAGGAGGTGTGGCAGCTTTCTTGCCACTCTTCTTGTTCTTGCCTTTAGACTTGCCCTGTTTCTTGAAGCTGGTGGTCTTGTTGACCATCAACACTTGGTGCTCTTTCTTGATCTCAATCTCAGCAGCTTTTAGCATGCCAAAGAGTTCAGGAAACTCCTTGTTCATGTTCTGCATATTGTAGTTCATCACAAAGTTCTTATAACTTGGTGGCAGTGATTGAAGGACACGATTAATCCCCAGTCTGTTAGGAATCACTATTCCCAAGTCACTGAGTTTCTTCGCATGCCCGGTCATAACGAGCATGTGCTCACTAATGGAGCTGCCTTCTTCCATCATACAGCTGAAAAAGTGTTTCGATGCTTCATAGCATTCCACGGCCGCATGAGTCTCAAAAATAGTCTTCAACTCTTTTATCAACTCATGAGGATCGTGGTGCTCAAAACGTTTTTGAAGATCGGATTCCAGACTGCATAAGATGGCACACTGAACTTGAGAGTACCGAGTTTTCCGAGTCATGTAAACATTCTTTACTTCATCGGTTTCAGTTTCTGCAGGAGGGTCACCTAGCGGTGCATCAAGCACATATTGCAGATTTCCGCCATTGAGGAAGATCCTCACATGACGGAACCAGTCGGTGAAGTTGCTACCGTTGCTCTTAAGTTTTTCTTTCTCTAGGAACTGGTTAAAATTGATTGAGGACGCCATATCTACAACATATTTGCAATAGTTTAGACTAAGTTTATGACAAATTGAGTTCAAATTTTAATTCTACATAATTAAAAATCTAGGTGAACTCCCACTCAAAACAATATCCCTCGCATTGTCTTAGTGATCACACGAACCAAATCCATCACACCTATGCCCGATCATCACGAGACAAGATGTAATTTCAATGGCGAACACTCAAAGTGTTCATCATATCAATCATATGATTCATGCTCTACCTTTCGGTATCACGTGTTCCGAGACCATGTCTTTACATGCTAGGCTCGTCAAGGCCACCTTAGTATCCGCATGTGCAACTGTCTTGCACCCGTTATATGTACTTATCGAATCTATCACACCCGATCATCACGAGATGCTTCGAAACGATAAGACTTGATAACGGTGCCACTAAGGATGAACACTTTATTATCTTGAGATTTTAGTGAGAGGGATCATCTTATAATGCTACCGTCGCGATCTAAGCAAAATAAGATGCATAAAAGGATTAACATCACATGCAGTTCATATGTGATATGATATGGCCCTTTTGTCTTTGCGCCTTGATCTTCATCTTCAAAGCACGGACATGATCTCCATCATCAACGGGCATGATCTCCATCATCGTCGGCGAAGCACCAAGGTCAATGGCGCCGTCTTCATGATCGTCCTCCATGTAGCAACTATTACAACTACTTTGAAATACTACTCAACATGAAATTTAAAGACAACCATAAGGCTCCTGCCGGTTGCCACAATACAATAATGATCATCTCATACATATTCATCATCACATTATGGCCATATCACATCACCAAACCCTGCAAAAACAAGTTAGACGTTCTCTAATTTGGTTTGCATATTTTACGTGGTTTAGGGTTTTCGAGCAAGATCCAATCTACCTACGAACATGAACCACAACGGTGATACTAGTGTTGTCAATAGAAGAGTAAATTGAATCTTCACTATAGTAGGAGAGACAGACACCCGCAAAGCCACTTATGCAATACAAGTTGCATGTCAAGCGTGGAGCAAATCTCATGAACGCGGTCATGTAAAGTTAGCCCGAGCCGCTTCATCCCACTATGCCACAAAGATGCAAAGTACTCAACTAAAGATAACAAGAGCATCAACGCCCACAAACCATTGTGTTCTACTCGTGCAACCATCTATGCATAGACACGGCTCTGATACCACTGTAGGATAACGTAGCATAGAAAACAAAAATTTTCCTACGGCGAACACGCAATCCAAGCCAAGATGCAATCTAGAAGATGGTAGCAACGAGGGATTGTCGAGACTCACCCTTGAAGAGATTCCAAAGCCTACAAGAGGAGGCTCTTGTTGCTGCGGTAGACGTTCACTTGCCGCTTGCAAAAGCGCGTAGAAGATCTTGATCACGATCGGTTCCGGCGCCACGAACGGGCAGCACCTCCGTACTCGGTCACACGTTCGGTTGTTGATGAAGACGACGTCCACCTCCCCGTTCCAGCGGGCAGCGGAAGTAGTAGCTCCTCTTGAATCCGACAGCACACGGCGTGGTGTCGGTGGCGGTGTAGAAGTCCGGCGGAGCTTCGCTAAGCTATGCGGGCAATATGAAGTGGAGGAGCAAAGCTAGGGTTTGGGAGGGGGTGGCCGGCCACTCTATGGGGGGCGGCCAGCTTGTGGTCTTGGGGGTGGCCGGCCCCCTCCCTTGGCCCCTCATTATATAGGTGGATCCCAAGTGTTGGTGTCCAAGTCTTCGAATAAGACCCGAAACCAAAACCTTCCATATGGTGGGAAACTTTCCCTCCCACTAGAGGTGGGAATTCCACCTTCCATAGGGGGGGTGGCCGGCCCCCTAAGGGGGAGTCCACTTGGGACTCCTCCCCCACTAGGGTTGGCCGGCCATGGAGGTGGAGTCCCATGTGGACTCCACCTTCCTTGGTGGTTTCTTCCGGACTTTTCTAGAACCTTCTAGAACCTTCCATAGAACCTTCCGCATCATTTTATTCACATAAAATGACATCCTATATATGAATCTTATTCTCCGGACCATTCCGGAACTCCTCGTGATGTCCGGGATCACATCCGGGACTCCGAACAAATATTCCAACTTCATTCCATATTCAAGTACTACCATTTCAACATCCAACTTTAAGTGTGTCACCCTACGGTTCGCGAACTATGCGGACATGGTTGAGTACTCACTCCGACCAATAACCAATAGCGGGATCTGGAGATCCATAATGGCTCCCACATATTCAACGATGACTTTAGTGATCGAATGAACCATTCACATATGATACCAATTCCCTTTGTCACGCGATATTTTACTTGTCCGAGGTTTGATCATCGGTATCACACTATACCTTGTTCAACCTCGTCTCCTGACAAGTACTCTTTACTCGTACCGTGGTATGTAGTCTCTTATGAACTTATTCATATGCTTGCAAGACATTAGACGACATTCCACCGAGAGGGCCCAGAGTATATCTATCCGTCATCGGGATGGACAAATCCCACTATTGATCCATATGCCTCAACTCATACTTTCCGGATACTTAATCCCACCTTTATAACCACCCATTTACGCAGTGGCGTTTGATGTAATCAAAGTACCTTTCCGGTATAAGTGATTTACATGATCTCATGGTCATAAGGACTAGGTAACTATGTATTGAAAGCTTATAGCAAATAACTTAATGACGTGATCTTATGCTACGCTTAATTGGGTGTGTCCATTACATCATTCATATAATGATATAACCTTGTTATTAATAACATCCAATGTTCATGATTATGAAACTAATCATCTATTAATCAACAAGCTAGTTAAGAGGCTTACTAGGGACTCTTTGTTGTTTACATATCACACATGTATCAATGTTTCAGTTAATACAATTATAGCATGGTATATAAACTTTTATCATAAACATAAAGATATATAATAACCACTTTTATTATTGCCTCTTGGGCATATCTCCAACACTTATCGCGTAGAGAGACAACCCAATCATCTTCTTCATATTCATCGTCATCCTTATCCCCACGAGAAATATTAGGTTCCATGGTAGGAGGTACCGTGGAACCCTTGGCCATAAGGCATATATGAGGACCGTGAGATAAAGATGAGGAGTTACTTGAGGCTCCTTTCAAGATCTTTTCTTGACCAATAGAATCTTTGGTTTCCTCTACATTGTTAGCCACACAACAACTAGAGGAAATAGAAGCATTTTTATCATGGCAACAAGACAAATCAAGCATATCATCATGAGATTTATTCAAGCAACTTACACATGATATGCAAGGACTATCAACACAAGCATGTAAATCATTTCTAGTGCTAGATGTGTTTAAGTCCGAAGATGAAGCATTGCAATGAGATAGAGATGAAGAATCATCAATAGTAAGCTCAATATCAACATTGCAATTTTCATCACCACTCACCATATCATTACCTTGTGTCTTACCACACTTTGGTGAAGTGGATGAAGATGAGAACTCATCACGGCCGGAAGTGGAAGCAATACAATCATCCTCAATGATATTGGACACATCATATTTATCTCGAAGCTTTGTCCATAATTCATGAGCGCTCCCAAAAGGCATGATTGAAGAAGTAACTACATTGCTCACAACAATGGAAAACACATGAGAAGCAAGAGCATCGAGACAAGAGTTTTTCTTCTCCTTATAAGATAAATTTTGGGGATCCTTAGGAGAAGAAAAACCCATGTCAAGAAATCGCTCCATGTTCGGGGAAATACCCCGCAAAATATTAAGCACATAAATTTTCCATAGATCATAATTTGTGCCATCAAATATAAACAAGTTATTGTGATCTAATCCCCTAACCGACATCTTTACTCTCAAGGCGGTGAAGCCTAAGAATGAGAGACCTTGCTCTGATACCAATTGAAAGGACACGGATGTCGCCTAGAGGGGGGTGAATAGGCGATTTAAAACTTTTACGAGATGGGCTTAACAAATGCGGAATAAAACTAGTGTTTACTTTGTCAAGCCCAAAGCCTATATACTATGGTTCACCTATGTGCACCAACAACTTATTCTAAGCAATACAAGCAACTATGTGATAGCAAGATATATAACTTCAAGCACGATGGCTATCACAAGGTAAGGTGCATAAGTAAAGAGCTCGGGTATAGAGATAACCGAGGCACGCGGGAGACGATGATTTATCCCGGAGTTCACACTCTTGCGAGTGCTAATCTCCGGTGGAGAGGTGCGGTGGCTTAGTGCTCCCGAACGCCACAAGAGGCTCACCTTGAGGTGTGGTTGCTCGATGCACACCAACACCACAAAGGCCTCACCCCAAGATGCGGTACTCACACCACACACCGAGCGCCACGAAGGCGCCTCACCTAAATCTCCGGTGACCCTCGCCACAAAGGCCTAGGTCACGGTTCCACTAAGGGATTTCCTTCGAGGCGGAAACCGGGCCTTACACAAAGGTTGGGGCACACATCCACAACTTAATTGGAGGCTCCCAACAAATCACCACAAAGGTCTAGAATCCGTCTAGGGTTCAAAGAACCCAAGAGTAACAACCTTCTTGCCTGCCAAAACCCACCGGCGAGCAGTGGTTAAGCAACACGAAGAGCCGGGAGGCTTCCAAGACTGCAGGGGGCCCCGGTCCCTCGACGTCGTCCCGCAAATGTTCCGGCACATGTCCTAGCGGTTGCAGGGCGTGCCCCGACCTATACCTGGTCAGGAAGGTGTTGAATTGCTTCGATTAGTTTCCATGGCGGACACGTAAACATTAAATACGAGCCCTATCGGCTCTCAGGTTGCCCTGTGGATCGGCTCAAAGAGCCGATCGCCCCATGGCTTACGTCGGGTTAACGATGACATGGGGCTCCTGCTTGATCAATATAAAGCTAAACCGATCTACGACAGTTTAGGGTTTTCACCGCATGATCGGAACATCCTGCGCGTAGTTGAGACTAATAGACATGAAAGATAATGGAAAACTAACCTTAGAAGAGGCCTAAAAACCAACACTAAGTCAATTCCCGGAACATCCCTCTTAGGATTAACAAACCATACCTTACGTGCTACCGGATCGTTCAACCCGTTTGCAAGGCCTAATCATACAGATATTAAACCAATCCTTGAAGAATCAAGGAGCAACTATAACAGATTGGATCTACTAAATAACGAACAAGCAAGGTGCTGCCCTTACACCTAGGTAGGTGTAAGGGCAGCTAGATATCGTGGGGCGGCATAGCTAAGCAAGCATGTATAAGAAAAGCATCCATGCCAGCCCCAAAACATCTATGATAAATAGTGTTACTCGCCATCAACAACGCTTCAGCACGAGCAACACAAGGTAAGGAATAAACGCGCCTAGATCGCAAGATGCGATCTAGGCAATGACGCTTACCCGGAAGAAACCCTCGAAGGGGTGGCGATGCGCCTGATTTGTGTTTGTTGTGAACGTGATTGTCCTCCTTTTTCGATAACCCTAGATACATATTTATAGTCCAAGGGACTTTCTAATTCGGGCGTGCACCTAACCGTGCACGGGTTAAACTCTATCTTTTAATTCTAAACTAAGATGCGATCTACTATATTACGGATACACGGGCAATTAAGCCCAAACTCTTCGTGCAAGGCCGCTTCAAAGATGCTCCACACGTATATCCTTCAAGCCCATCTTCACTTACGGCCCATCTCCTGATTTGGCCAAAATCCGGTGATAACACATGCCCCCTGGTTTTGGCAATGATAATTTCAAAACCACTCTGTTTTTCCTTCGAGGGTCGTGTCGTGGCAGAGCAGAACCGTCGCAGTATTCTTCATCATGATGCCTTGCCTTCCCAACTTCTCTGCACGATTTGACAGTTGTGGCACCACATCCTCGAAAACTGCTTAAGCATTAAATCTCCGCTATATCCCCTTTTATTTAGCCACTTCTCGCAGTTCCCTTCTTCGTCCCCTTCGCATTAGCACTCCAAAAACCCTCCTCTGCCACCATGTCTTCCTCTTCTTCCTCTTCTTCTTCGTCGGTCTTTCCGTCCAATCCTCCCCTCCGCGAGCCGACGCCGGAGTGGGTCCCAATGGCGGACCACATTCGCCGGGCCCTAGAAGACGGGGAGAGAGCCACGACCTCCTCGGCGAGGGAGCGACCCCCGCTTCCTCGCCGACGGGGAAACGGAGGAGGAGAGCGATGACGATCGCCTCTCCTGGGACGACTTCACCTCCTTCGAGGAGGAGGAGGAGGAAGAGGAGGAGGAGGACGACACCTCCTCCGACGAGCCGCCGGCCAAGCGCTTCTGCCCCGGCCGGGCAACCTCAGCGACTTCGGCCGACGACGACGCCGACGAGGAGGATGAGGACAACGAGGGCCCCGCCGGCGCGCGGCAGCAGCGACGACGAGCCCGCCATAAGTAGCGCCGACAGCGGCGACGACGGCGACGACGAGGGCAGCGACGGCTGTAGATAGGATCCTTAGCATAGGATCAATAGTAGTAGATGGGACAATGTGTCCCCTAGTTCTTCCTTTTGAGAGCAATCGGCTCTTTTATGTAAGAAATCTTATTATCAATGAAGAATTTCCTTCAATTTGATTTTGCCGATTTCTTTCATGTTGATTTAGCCGATTTCCCCTCATCCTGACTTTGCCGATTGTTAACTTGATCAATGCTCAATGAGCCGATGGCAACACATCAGTCCTTCACGATAACTTGCAAGGCAGGTCAAATCAGTTATCCCCTCAGACGATACCCTGCAACCTTTGCTCAAATTCAGATCCCAAATTTCCAATCGAACAGGTCCAGTCCGCAGCCGCGCGAACCCCAGATCTTGGACTCCAAATCACCTGAGCTTAATGTTAGATTTAACGGCAAAATTCCTGAATCAATGCCTTCAGGAGAGCTCTAGGACCGTTGCTGAAAACCTTGATGTTGAAGCTGATACTTCTGCAGAGTACCATTTGCCCACAACTTTCCTTGTGATGCTCTGTTTCTTCGCAGCAACAAGATGGCCCAGAGCCTATCAATGATGATGGCTCCCTCTTCAAACTCCTCCCACCAGCTCCGGTGGTTCCCTTCTGCAACAACTCACCACCTTTCGAAAGGGTTGTAACGCAGAGCCAGCCGATTCCAACCAAATCGGCTCCCAAGAGCAAAGAATCTTCAGGGCCAGCTGCCCCCCGAGCCTCAGTCAGGGCGAGAATAGCAGTGAGAAAGGTGGCTGCCAGGAAAACTTTGAAGGGCAAACACCCTTCTAGGCTTTAGTAGTATGTTAAGTTCAGTAACCTGCTCTTGTAGACCTCTACTGAAGATAATACCAGCGAGGAGACGCAGCCCAGCCGCCGAGGCTCAGCTCGGGCACTTCTGAAGACATCACCACGTAAAACCAACCAGATGTGCCACCATCGGCTTCCAAGAAAAGGTCAGTCCCTGAACCTGCTGCCCCTTCAGCTCCCATCAAAACAGGGCACCATCTTTGGTGACGGCATTGTGCTTTGCTGCTCAGATCGGCTCACCATCTTTTTCTTGCAGACTGATGAAGCTTCCAATGGGGATGCTGACGAAGTTCTGATGCCCTCCACACCTCTGGACGCAACAATCTCTAAAGGTGACATCAACTAAATCGCCACCTTGGCTAACTCCAGGCAAAAATGCCACAGCCGATTGTATCGTAGTCGGCTGTTCCCATGATCCTAGGAGAGGTATGCTTCCTTTGCTGGGCTCGCCCTTACCCTGATCTGCATGCTTATGCTGTTCTTGTTGTCTGTCAGGGTTGTGATCTCTCAGGTTTGCTGTCGTTCGACCCAGAATCTATCGAGCCGGCCCCTGCACAGCATGTGATGAAACAAGTCCCAGCTCCAACGCCTCAAAGCTCTGCTTTCTTCCCCCATTGAGACATTGGTAGAAAACTCCGAGGAGGTGAAGAACATCCTTGAAGAAATCCAGCCCCACGTCCCAATGACGCTCAGTTGAAGCTCCGGCCGTCGTGACGTGCCTCCTTCAGTCAAGGGTGCTTGGCTCATCGAGAAGCTCGCAAATTCTAGAGTCGATGTCCGAGCATCGGCTGTGCTTAATTTTTTTCTTCTATTTTCGATTTTTTTATTAGCCGATCGATTTCATGAATCGGCTCCTCCTGGGTACATACTTCGTGGCCTTGTATCTTCTCTGTGTGTATGCCCCCGAGCCGAATCCTTCAAGTGATTGAAGATATCGGCTTTTCAGCCAACTATAAGCCTTTCACATCACTCACCATGCTAAATAGCACAGCGACTTAGCAAATGTGGTGAGCATGTGTTTTGGCCGATTGCTGGAATCGGCCTCCCTTGCTTGTATCGGTAAAGGTCTCTTCTCTTCCTGTCCATCAGATGCTGTAAACCCATTCCCTAGCTTCCCATCGCCTGCTAAATCAATGCTGAACACAGGAAGAAGGCATGTTGAGGCTAATTTTGGCCGATTGCTAGAATCGGCCTCCTTTTTCACTGCAATGTTTACTGAGGGTTCACAACTTTTTGGTTCTCCGCTATGGCTACGTGACATACTGAGGTGAGATCCTTACTTTTTATTTTTTTGGGCCGATCGCAGGGATCGGCCTTGCCACGTACGTCCATAGACTCGGAACTTGTTACTCTGTCAGGCCGGTGGATAAAACCAGCCTCACCCCGTTTTTGAAGCTTCGATGCGCTCACAGCCGTCCAGATTGATTCCAGAGAGCGGCTCTTGGTCGTTTGCTTCCCAGATGTTCATGGCGGCCAAAGAGATTTCGACCGAATCGTCTGCATGAACAACCTCCACTTCATCTCCATCCCATTGTATGATGCACTGATGTATTGTGGATGGAATGCAACAGTTAGTGTGGATCCAATCTCTTCCTAGCATGACAGCGTAAGTGCTCTTGCTGTCGACGATGAAGAAGGACGTAGGGATGGTCTTTCGGCCGACAGTTAAGTCCACGTTCAGAACACCCTTGGCTTCTGACGCTTGGCCATTGAAATCGCTTAGCGTGACGTTGGTTTTGATCAGATCTTCATTGGAACGTCCCAAACGTCGTAACATGGAGTACGGCATTATGTTGACTGCTGCTCCCGTGTCAACCAGCATCTTGCTGATAGGTTGCCCATTGATATAACCTTTCAGGTATAGGGCTTTCAGATGCCTGTAGCTCTCTCTCGTGGCTTCTCAAAGATGACTCGGCCGCGGGCCGCAATCAAATTGTGCCACCGACACTTCCTCGTCTCTTGGAGCACAAAACTCGACGGAAGGATGAACACCATGTTTGTATCAGCCGATGTTCCCGCATCGGCTTTTGTCTGCTTGCGTCGCCACACTTTCTTCGTGGCCGTGCCTCGGTCTCCAATGTTTGCTGAATTTTCACGGCCAGATCGGGCCGTGCTTTCCTCAACGTGTACCGGTACTGCGCCTCGGCCCTCCAAGTTACGTAGCCGTTGCACTCTGCGCTCTTGGGAGTGGCCGAGTCCATCAGGGCACCACCTTGGCCGGTGATATCTATCTTCTTCCTCCGACTCCTCGAAGTCTTCATCTTGAGATGACTCAGCTCGTTTTTTCGAGGTGGGAGAGGTCCTAGATGTTTGAACACTGAAACTTCATTTGTTCCCTTCCTCTTCTGTTTACATTCTGGGCCTCGATTGTAGGCAATCGGCTCATTCTGAGTCCCAGCAGTGTTTGAAGAAAGGACAGTTCCAATGCCTATCCATGTCCTCTTGCTCTCTTGATCTCCCTCTAGCGTGACGCTCATACCCTTCGTATCGACGGTATTTCCCGCATCGACCGACGATATCTATCACCATCTACGTCGTAGCACCGACGTCGGTCGTACTGCTGCTCATATTTGTTGAGGAGGTGTGCGGAAAGTGGCCGTTGATACCGCACGCTTCTCACCTCTTCCTCAGTCAAGTACCGCCTGTCATCATGCTGGGGCCGGTCGCGTGGATCGGCCTCCTCTTTATCTTTGCCACGGGAGTGACTACTCTCTGGCTTATCTTTGCTATGGCGATCTGCAAGCCCTGCCATGTTGATATCAAAAGAGAAACCTGGCTCGCGTATGCAGTGACTGAGATCCACCATGTTGACGTCGGGAAACAGATTCGTATCAACTCTCATGGCAAACTGACCGAAGAGTAATCGGCCTTGTTCTATCGCCATTTGAATCTGTCCGCGCAAGACTTTGCAGTCATTGGTGGCATGGGTGAACGTGTGATGCCATTTGCAGTATGGCCTGCCGTTCATCTCTTGTACCGTGGGGATTTTGTGGCCTTCGGGTAACTTCAGCTGTTTTTCCTTCAGCAACAAATCAAAAATTTGCTCCGTTTTGCTTAAATCAAAGTCAAACCCTTTTGCAGGCCCTGGTTGTTTCACCCACTTGCAATACACGGGCTTTGCCCCCGAGTCCATTCAGCGCGACTTCCTGATCTCCTACAGAATCTTCATCTTCTTCCATCTCGATCAGGCGACGCGCTTGAACTTGTCCTGGTACAATTCGGTGGCGCTGTTCATACGATGTCAATTTCTGAACCATATGCGCCAGTGAATTGTAGTCCGCTTGGAAGGTCACGTCTTTGAGCGGCGCTGAGGCCTGCTATCGCCAGCTCGACGCTTCCTTCTCATAAACGGACCGAATAACATCGGTTCCCGACGGTCCGAAGCGCTGATGTATTCGACACCGTCTCTCCTCGCCTCTGCCGAACCGGTCAGATCGGCAATGCCAGCTTCAGAGCTTCTGAATGGTATGTGGAATTGTTCCTCCACGCCACGTCCGAACCGAATCGTGGCAACGAGGTGTACCACCCAAAGGCCGGACCCGTGAGAGATTGTGAGAAGAACCTCACACGCAGCTCGTCTGAAGCTGAGACCATGCCCAACTGTGCCAAATATCGGCTCACGTGCTCAATTGAGCTGGTTCCTTCTGATCCACTGAATTTTGTGAAGTCAGGGAGCCAATACTTAGGCGGTAGTGGGATTAGGTCATACTCGTTGGGATACGGCTTGGAATAGCCGATCATTCTCTTCTTCGGCAGGATGCCGAACTGATCTCTCATGATTGCGGTGATCTCATCCACCGTAGGAGCTGCAGAGTTGAGCGTTCATGACTTGTTCCGGTGGCATATTTAGCTAGCCACGCATGTTTCTCAGCATCTGCTCCAGAACTGTTTCGCTCCAAGAACTACTCCTGTTCGGCGACCCTTCCTACCGTGGCCCTTCCCCTGTAACCCGGCTCATCCAATTGTTGCAGTCCGGCACGTATGTGCACACGTATCCATGTGGAATCTCCTTGGGCGGCTCATACAGGAATTGGTAATCGCCAGGATCACCTCCAACCTTGTAGACAACGTACGCCGGCGAACCTTGTTTGTGGAGCTGCCATCGTGTACGGCAGTGGTGGCCTGGTGTAGAACGGTATCTCTCCCCGATGAGTTCCTAGCGCAGGTCCTGAAGGAGAATACTGATGCTTCATGATTTCTTGCACCACGTGAAGCGCAACACGCTCCAAAGTGTTCACCAGGCTCTCAGAATGCCGATGTAGAGAATGAGCGACGGCATAGTTAATTTCCTGCCGCAGGGCTCTGGTACGTTCATCCGAAGGGAGAGATAGATCTAGTCCCTTCAACGCGCCTTCGGGTTGGAACCCTTTGAACTTGATCCCGTGCGAACGGGTCTTCTCGAAAGAGCCGATGAGATCGGCTTCGAAGATGGCCTTGAGATCATCATATTTCTTCTTGTGTTCAGCAGCAGGCGTACTTGACCGGTTCTTCCGCCATCTCGGATGTTGACGTGGATGTTGCGGAAGATTGTCCCACCGGGCGTGCCAGAATGTGTTGCCCAAAACCCACCGGCGAGCGGTGGTTAAGCAACACGAAGAGCCGGGAGGCTTCCAAGACTGCAGGGGCCCTGGTCCTCGACGTCGTCCCGCAAATGTTCCGCACACGTCCTAGCGGTTGCAGGCGTGCACGACCTATACCTGGTCGAAGGTGTTGAATTGCTTCGATTAGTTTCCTGCATGGCGTACACGTAAACATTAAATACGAGCCCTATCGGCTCTCGGTTGCCCTGTGGATCGGCTCAAAGAGCCGATCGCCCCATGGCTTACGTCGGGTTAACGATGACATGGGGCTCCCGCTTGATCAATATAAAGCTAAACCGATCTACGACAGTTTAGGGTTTTCACCGCATGATCGGAACATCCTGCGCGTAGTTGAGCCTAATAGACACGAAAGATAATGGAAAACTAACCTTAGAAGAGGCCTAAAAACCAACACTAAGTCAATTCCCGGAACATCCCTCTTAGGATTAACAAACCATACCTTACGTGCTACCGGATCGTTCAACCCGTTTGCAAGGCCTAATCACACAGATATTAAACCAATCCTTGAAGAATCAAGGAGCAACTATAACAGATTGGATCTACTAAATAACGAACAAGCAAGGTGCTGCCCTTACACCTAGGTAGGTGTAAGGGCAGCTAGATATCGAGGGGCAGCATAGCTAAGCAAGCATGTATAAGAAAAGCATCCATGCCAGCCCCAAAACATCTATGATAAATAGTGTTACTCGCCATCAACTACGCTTCAGCACGAGCAACACAAGGTAACGAATAAACGCGTACTGCCTAGATCGCAAGATGCGATATAGGCATGATGCTTACCCGGAAGAAACCCTCGAAAGTAGGGGTGGCGATGCGCCTGATTTGTGTTTGTTGTGAACGTGATTGTCCTCCTTTTTCGATAACCCTAGATACATATTTATAGTCCAAGGGACTTTCTAATTGGGCGTGCACCTAACCGTGCACGGGTTAAACTCTATCTTTTAATTCTAAACTAAGATGCGATCTACTATATTACAGATACACGGGCAATTAAGCCCAAACTCTTCGTGCAAGGCCGCTTCAAAGATGCTCCACACGTATATCCTTCAAGCCCATCTTCACTTACGGCCCATCTCCTGATTTGGCCAAAATCTGGTGATAACACCTTCTTGCTTTCACGTCCACGAATCACCGTGGAGAACTCAAACCGATGCACCAAATGCAATGGCAAGAACATCACAAAGATGCTCAAGTCCTTCTCTCTCAAATTCCAACAAAGCTACAAAAGCTATTGGGGGAATAAGAGAGGAAGAACAAAGAAAGGAAGATGAACACCAAATTTCTTCCAAGAACTAGATCTAGAGATTCCCTCACAAAGAGAGAAAGATGATTGGTGGGATTGTAGATCTAGGTCTCCTCTCTCTTGTCCTCAAATTTGAGCAAGAATCATGGAGGGATTTGGGGTAGGGGAGGCTCTCAGATCTTGGCAACGGAGGAGAGCAAAAAGTGTGTATGAACCCTGAAAAACGAGAGGAGGAAGAAGAGCTATTTAAAGGGCTGCAGGATTTCTGCCCGTTGGGCTCGTCCAGGCAAAGAGGCCGGCAGTACCGGCCTGTTATGGCCGGCAGTGCCGCCAGCAGGAAACGGAGCGAGCGGCTTGGTTGGGCGATCGAGGCAGGGCGAGCGAGCGGCACAGCGCGCACGCGAGCGAGCAAGCGCGCGACTGGGCCAGGCGAGCGGCGCGCCGTAGGCGCCCAGCAAGCGGTGGAGCTTGGGCTCGAACTGGGCCGGCCCGGCAGTGCCGCTGGGGGCAGTCCGGAGGTGCCGATCCGCGTGGCCCGGCAGTGCAGTGCGCGGGAGCCGGCAGTGCCGGAGTGGGCCGAGCGGTACTGCCGGCCCATCAAGGGCGGGAGTGCCGGCTGCCTCCTCTTTTCTTTTTTCTTTAAATCAAATAGAAGACAAACTTCAAAAGACAATATCTAGAGTTTGGAAACTCGGATCAAGACGAAACCAATTTCGTTGGAAAGAGGAAGACAAGAGCTACCCAACAAAAAGTGAAAATATGGAAACTAGTTGGGGTGATTTTCTATTAATTTTATAGGTGCAACACCTCAACATGAGAAACCGAGAAAATCACCAAACTCAAAAACGCAACAAGAGATCTATGCAAAATCCGTTTTCGATGAACTAGAGCTTGTCATGAGAATAAGCACAAGCTCCAAAACATCACATGGATAAGATCCAAATAACAACCAAGAAAGATGATGCAAGGATGCAAAGGTTTGAGCTCTCTCCGAACGATACGATCGAGTTACTCACTCGAGAGTCCTCTTGATAGTACGGCAACTAAACTATAAACCGGTCTCCAACTACACTATGAGACCGGTGAGAAAGAAACCCTATCAAGAGCAAACCTTAACCTTGCGCGTTCCTCTTGAGCTCGATGAAGACGATCTTGATCACAACAAGATGAAACGCCTTTCTTGATTGTGCTTGCTTGATGAAGTCTTGTGGATTGCTCCCCCATAATCCACCATGGGAGAGCTTCTTCTTCGGCACATCTTCACATATCCATGATCACCATATGGATGGCAAGCTTCAAGCAAATGGTCTCTTAGAGATGGCTCATCTTGAACTTGCACTTCATTTCTTCATTCTTCATCATGTTGATGTCTTGAAGTTAACTTTGAGGGCTCACTTCATCTTCATCTTCAAGACATACCTGATACTTGATATCCTTCATCAATTTCTTCGTAATGCAACCTTGACGCCAACATATGGTTCAAGCATTGCCTATGGATAACACCTACAAATATAACTCAATGCAAACATTAGTCCATAGGGATTGTCATTAATTACCAAAACCACACATGGGGGCTCCATGCACTTTCACTGGCTCCGGCGGTTAATTCTCCAATAATCATCAAACATGCAAAAATAGATGGAATGACATAAGTATCACCTCTAAATATGAAATATATCAATGAATAACAGTAAATTATGATATAAAATAGTGATGCAAATTGGACGTATCAGTGGCTTCGCCTCGTCAAACCAAGTATTTAACATGAAGGGACCTAAGTCATCAGAGATAGAGAGCACCACTAAAACTCCATTCTTCTGCCAAAAGACAGATCTCCATCAACGCGGAAGCTTCATCACCGCCATGATCATCTCCATCACTATCCCCACTCCTCTCTACTTTTATAATCTTGTTTCCATCGCAGATAGTGGAATTGTAAGAATATTACTATTCAAGATCCTTAATACATTATTTATGATTGTTGATCTAATCATGTGCGAGTAGTCCTCACGGGATGAGGATTGTGGCCTAGCCTCACAGCAACAAGTGCATCTTTATATTATCATTGGGATGTTGTGTACTATGTTACAAGGAGCCATGTACTAGCGATTGCCTTTGTATACCAATCTTCAGGATTGCTAGGTACCCAAGTCTCGTGAGGTTGATAGTGGTATAAAGGCAATGGTAGGTGTTGATTCACATACTTTGATATCAGTGTGGCAAGATTTGCACAAGATCGAATTTGTAGTTGCTATCTAGGGAGTAATAATGATTTTTACTAGTCTTAAGGCTATTTTCCGTTTACTTAATTACCGGTATCGCCCAACGATGCTCAATGAAATGGTAGGATCACAGATCCATGGTGCGTGTACGCAGGCCGTGGTGTCCTTTGGACTCATCACCCATTTACATTGTGTATCTTATCATCACATAATTCACATGTGTGCTTATTATGTTTTTTATAACCACAGTCTTTGCACATATGCAGGTGAAACATTGGCCCTAGCCTATTTCCATCCAATGATAAAACAAAAACAAAAGAAAACATTTGGTCCGGTGAAACAACAACTAAACGAAATCTCAGAGTATCGCTTGAAGTGATCTTACACCATTAGCATTCTTCTAGTGGATTCGATAGACCTAAGGTCTCTTAGGGAAAAGGAAGCACACTATAATCCGATAATCTGGATCAAAGGTATCAATGCCTATGTAAATGTTGATGGTATTCCCGAAGGCTACGGTGTCAATAGGATAATATTGTCGAGAAGAGCAAGAGGATGGACCGGACAGATGAATTGTGAGTTGAAAGTGGCACCACAAGGATCGAAAAAAAGAGGATGATGACGATGATGATGTCGTTCATATGTCAATGAACTCCCCTTGAATGACATCTATGAAATGCCATTTTTTATCAAGGAACTATACTTTTTTGAATTTCCATTTTTTTAGTATCTAGGCATGTATTGATGATCCACCATTCATATTAGCTAGGACAAGATTGTACGTTGACATCTCTGTGTGTGGTTTCTATTATGCATGAGGGAGTCACTGGCTCATGCCAACTTGGTGTAGGTCTTGTTACTTTGTGGGTAATCTAGGGGTGGAAGTGTGTGAGAAGATAGATACCGGAAGAAGGAAGCATCATACAAAATCCAAGCGGGAAAGAAAGAATATATGAATTGGGAGGGCCTCTTTTCACTAGATAATGTTAAGAACACTGGTGTTGCAATCTCCTAGTGTGGATATGTCGGGCCATTGTAGAAGTGATCTTGTTTTAGAACGAATATATATCCCGTGAGTCTTGTGGTAGTACACTCAATACACCTCAATCCTGATACGTTGTTTTAGAAGTTGTGAGTAAATCTAGAAACAATAACATGTAAATATAACAAAACACCAAATGGAGGACAAGCACGAGAGGGGCGGTTTTTAAGAATATTCAAAACCACATTCTTTTTCACTTCAAGAAGTTGTGGAAAAGTATGCAAGCACAAACGATGTGTAGTATGTGTGTGTATATTTTCCTTGAATTACATTTTCATTTGTGACCTACACAAATAAGACAAATGTGAACAACAAAGTAAAAAGAAGTCTAATACCTAGATTTTGATTTTTTTCGCAACCCATCATACAATGTTTATTTCAACAAGATTTTACACGTTCGTAGAAATGATGTTTATACACCAGTAGATCATTTTAAAAAATATTTCCATTAATATTAAATATGATTTTGCAGCTTTTGAAAAGAAGCAGCTCTGAAGCTCATCATTCCTTTGTCCATACTAGTAGATATGACATATATCTATTGTGTTGGGAAACACAATAAATCTTGAATGGCAACTCGGAAACTAAAAGGAGAATACTTGTTTCTGAATAGAAACTATACTACTTTGGAATCAAAATTCAGCCCACAGTTGTCCTCTATTATTGAATTATTTTTCGAATAAATCTCAGAACATGTATAATACATGCGTATATATTTTTCATGGGGTGTTGACATGTCTATTAACCTATGATGGATGCGCCGCCACTCCACCTATCTCGGACACGACATATTTTCTCCTCGACTTAGGTAGTTCGGGCAAAGACACATGCTCACCTTGATGTAGCCTCCTTTGTTTAATGTATTGTGTTCACTAAGACACTTTGTTTACTAATGTAATGATATGTTGATGTTTCGTACTACCTTTCTTCAGGTGAATAAGACGCGCAAATTGATCAACGAACTCTTGATTATATTGTATGTAATTAGTATTTTTGGATTTGTATTAAAAGGACTTTCTAATAATGCTAATTTTATGCCAGCAATTTTTATATATTTGCAGTAATTCTTGGTCAAGAAAAATACATAAAGTGAGGCTGCCTTATTCATTGGAATGAAGAAGTAAACATACTAGATTTCATGAACAACGAAGTGTATTTTATTTTCCTTATTCATATACATGGAACGATTTTGACATACATATACATTTGTATTCTACATACTCAAACACTTTACTTGATATACATGCTCATTTTTCTTAGACAATGAAACGTGCATATGTCTCTAGAAAAAGGTTTTATACGGAACATTTTCAAATAGTGAAAAAAAACTTGACGTACCATCCTTTGACATACACGAAAACATTTGAAAAATATTTTGTGCACAAAACATTTGTCCAAATATTCTACTGTAACATTTGTTCGTTAAACATGAATTACCACTTGTAGGACTTTTTTGGAAACTCGTAACAATCACGGTCATTGTGTCGTATCTATACCGTGGTTTCGTGAACTCATTAACAAAACCCAACAAAATGCAAACTCGCAAAGCATATGGTGGTACCCAGAAATTTTGTGTTATGGTGAAAAAGAACCAATTCTTGTTTCTGAGTTACACCTGGTCTGTGCATGCGCCCCTCCCGCGCCTAATGTGTCTGGTTGTATTTGGTGGAATATTTAACCTTCCACCATGTTAAGTTAATGCTAGCATGTTAGCAGAATGATTTTTGGAGGTAAATAAATTGTTCATGGCAGCATGTGATGCCCTGAGATCAATTTCCGATAATTCACAAACTTTGCTACTCTTTCAGATTCATAAAAAGTATCGGAATTTTAATAGAAGACTAGTACAATTTTGAACTGAAACCCGAAATCCCGATATTTTACGGATCGGAGGGAGTAGCTCAATCTACTAGTGTGACATGGTGCATACATTTGTACTCCTATTTGATGCATGTTGCTGTGAGAAAAAGTAAGTTACTTCCTCCATTCCAATAAATAAGGCAAACTTGTTTTCCGGTTCTTTTTCTTTACCGAAAGTTGTTCCAGGTATACAAAGATTGTTAATATAAAATTAATATTATTAGAAATTGTTTTTCAATATAAATCCAGTTGTATCAATTATATACAACTAGTTGAATGCTCGCGCGTTGGTACGATTTAAGTTTTTGTCTTGCTGCACATGTGTAAGCATATTATATATGAAATTATTTGTAGAAAAATATCTACTACGGAGTATATTGTAAACATCATGTGCATAGATAGCAACACTCCAATAACTTTTTTTTTATCAAAGTTTGTCTTGAAATACATTATACATGTGTGTTTCACTGTTTCCGGAACACCGAGGTACTTAAACAAAATCATCGCAGGCGGCAGTTCCGCGCCGCCATTTTGCCGAACGGCTGGCCTGCATGCAACCTGCAGGCTGCAGCAAGCGCCGGCGTATTCTGGAAGCAGAGCCGCGCCAAGGAGGAAAGGGGCTTTGCCAATAAACGCAGCGTCCTGATGCCGCAGCCCGCTGCTGCCTACTATATATAATCCCGACGGCGACGAAGCGGCCGCAACGAAATCCCATGGCGTAGGCGTGCGTAGGCGTAGGCGTAGGCGTAACCTCCCTCGCTCTCGCTCCCCATGGCGACGAAGCGGCCGCGGCTGACGCCGACGCCGTCCGTATGGGTGGACGCCCCCGACAACATCCTCCTCCGCCTCGCCGCCTACCTCCCCTCCACCGGCGACCGCATCCGCATGTCCTTCGCCAACAAGCACTGGAGCCGTGCCTTGCGCGGGGAGGGCCAGGGCCGGCCACCGCAGCTCCCCCTTCCGCCGCCGCTGCTCCCCTGCCTCATCTTCCCCAGCACCGACGCGCCCACCTTCTTCTGCCCCATCGACCTCATGAGCTACCCCCTCCCGCTCCCGCGCGCCGTCCGCAACGCGCGCATCTGCGGCTCCACGGAGGGAGGCTGGCTCGTCCTCGCGCTCGACGCGCGCCACGCGCACGCTCTCTACAACATCTACTCCGGGAAGCGCATCCCGCTCCCTCCGAGTCTCACAATCACCGAGGTCAAGATTGATCTCCCCTTGGTCTTGCGCGCCGCAACGCTCTCCTACTCGCCGTCCTACTCGTCTCACGGCGGGGGGTACATGATCGGCGCCATCGCCCTCGTCGGCCGCAGATGCTGCCCCGCCTTCTGGCAAGAGGGGTTAGAGAACTGGATCACGCCCGACCCCGAGGACATGTGGACGAGGCGGCGGCTGCAGGACGTCATCTACTGCAACGGCGCCTTCAATTTCCTCACCACGGCCGAGAGCCTCGTCACGTACACGCCGGTGCGCGCCGGGGACAACAACGAGCTATCCATGCTGCGCTACGACTACGACATGGTGCAGCGCCAGGACTACGCCGACGACCTGCTCTTCATTGGAGGAGGCCATGGCTCCATGGTGCGCTACCTCGTGCCCATTGGGGGCTGGCTGCACATGGTCGTCAGGTACATCTACAACGACGGCGGGACGGGGGTGCTCCGGGTCTTCAGATTCGAGCTCAAGCCGCCCACGTCGTACGCCCAGTCCTTCCGTGGTACCTGGGTGCCCGTGGAGGAGTTCCAAGGCCGCATGCTGTTCGTGGGGCCAGCCTGCTCCAGATCCATCGACGTCGCGCACTTCCATGGCTTCGAGGACTCCACCATCTACTTCCCGGACGACTGCTTCATCCCCGACACCCAGCAGGCGGCGGTGGACAACAGGAGGTGGTACTCCTTCGACGACATGGGCAGGTTCTCACTCTTTGATCTGGAGTCCATCGAGGAGTTCTGGCCTCCCAAGGATCGTCGCCCGGAGAGGTCGGACAATGCTCCTTGCACTTGGTGGTTCCATTGACACAACACCATGCCGCGTGCGCGCCGGCAGGTGAATGTGCTTACCCTTCAATTCGGGCTTAATCATACTTGCATGCTACTGTACGTGTTGTTCCTCCTCGAGCTTGATGAGTACGTACGTGCTGCTGAGATTGTATCTGTCCTCTTTTTTTTGTTGCGTTCTCAGCATTTGGTGCTGTCAGATTCTAATGTTCTTGCTGTATATTCTGGCTACTGTAGAACAAAATGTGCTGCTGCTATAATGCTTCAGTAGTAGACATTGCAGGTTTTGGTTGCAACTGCAAATTCTCATTCTGTTTTTGATCACTGTGCATGTTGCTGGAAGTTACTTTGGGTGTTCTTGGGTAGTGTTACCTCTCATATTGTCTTCTCTTGCGGTTATTTGTGCTTTAATGTGCAGTGTGATGATGTTGGTATCAGAAATGACAGTATTGCAGGTTATGCAGCCGAAAAATCTACTCCACAGATTCATGACATCGTGCGCATGTTTCCATAGATTCTTTTGTGCTCTTTGGTGTCCTTGTCAGGCATGCATTTTCATCTAGTCATTGAAACATATATACCCCAAATCCTAACGGATATGTCACTGCAATTGGCTTCTTCTGATGAGTGCATAACACAACTAATACACAGTGCGTGAGGTGTTAACTACCTGTGAAATGAGTTCTTTTTTGGTGATATGACTATCCACATTAGACGGCTTAACGTCTGTGTTTCTACTTTCTACTACTAGTTGGGATTTCATGTGCTCATATCTTAGGCTGTCTGCTGCTTTATCACTGGGCCAGTGCATACCTCTAGTCAGGTTGTTTTCTCTCTTGCAACAGTAAATTGCAACACCTTGATTAACTTAACATCTGCGTCAATGACAATGCAATCTAATACAATCTTTCCTATGATTTCAGCTGAACCTAGACTTCTCATGCCGGAAGTTATTCACTGTTTTTGCTCGTGCAAACCCTGTTCTGTAGGACTTGAATTTCGTATGGTCATAGTCTGAAAACCAATGGGAAGTATAGCATCTCGGTAATACACCAAAGTTAACTCACTGTTTAACCTGGAGGACTCATTAACTGAAAGGACTTGTCGTATGTTTAGCTTATATGTTTGCCAAAAAAATGTTTAGCTTAGATTCAGGTTCGAGATTTCTAAGAAGATTCATGCTGCAATGTATGTACTAGTTGGTTGGACAACACTGAATATCAGCGTTCAGTTCATGAATGGTAATAGCCGATGATGCTAAATTGATTGCCATGTGGCAGAGTCCCAACAAACAAAGGAATGTACCCTCCATTCCATAGTACTCCGCATATAGGATGTAATCTTTAACCAACTATCCATGAAAAAATATATTAATATATACATAATCAAATATAAATAATATGATAGTAAACTAGGAAGTTTGCATAGCTGTTAGACTGATTGTTATAGTATTTCAGAAGTTCTACAATATATGGGTTATCTGAAGTAATGCAAAATTGTTTGTGTGGATGTACTGATAAAGAAACGTGAAAGTGGTATTGTAGTGCTATGGTTCTATTTTTTTTTGAGCGCCCACATTTATCACTGGAAAAGGTAAATCGATTTCCTCGTAAAGAAAACAAGAGCGAGATATTCTTCCTTTAGGCCTTGTTTGGCGCTAGAGTATAACCCCGTATTGGATAGCAGAGTTTGAGGTACGCCTGAAAATGGGTTTGAGGTATGGAAATTCATCTGTGAGGTACTAAAGTCCAGGCATAAAAAAAATATTCATGCGATTTTCAACTTCCATAACATATAGTTCATCATCACAAAGAGTTCATGCATGCATTGGAACCCTATAACTAAAAACCCTAAACCAAAAGGGACGCGTCACCGATGGTGAAAGATGATACTTCACGGGCTCACGTCAACGATGGTGATAATTCGCTGGAGGCGTCGATGTTCACTCCCCGTTGGAGGAGGAGACATTGATGATGGTTGTCAGAGCACATATCAAAAGAAGTTAGTTTCAAAAGTAAGAACACTGAACTACGGTGGAGCTATTTGTTAAAGGTTTAATTGCCTCGTGTTACCTTCGCTTAGTTGTACGTGCAAGTTATTCTTATCCAAAACAAGGTGTGATGAGAGTGATAGTTGGTGTTTGAGCTACGAACAAAACGATAATAATTGAAGCGAACAGAGAAAGGAAACAAAGTAAACCATGTAAAGTACTTGAAACTACAACAAGAGAAAGAGTTACGAGGGAGTTGCGAATTCACCACTAGCATAATTAAACATGATTAGTATATATGAATATATGATGTCTTTTGTAGTATTGTGTGATCGGGTGGAGTCCCTTACAAAATCGCACTTACCGTTGCTAATGTGCACCCCTCATAACCACCGCTAGTCCTCCTAAGGAAGCAGTCGGAGTGCCTAATTAAGGGTCTCCCCATGGTTATGGATATCTGCTCTCGGATCTCGGTGATCCCTTGTTAATACATAGCAATAGAGGCGGGGGATTCTCTTAGTGACACCTAGCTACATACCACCACTACATACAATGATTTCTCTCCAAAGCCCCAAAGGAAAATATTGTGTGGTTGCGACACACACACACCATCATTGGAGAAATATCACCACATATATAATACAAATGAAGACAAATCAATCGTTATTTCAATTCATAATAGTGCCAGGGTTTCTCCATCTCCCCAAGAAAAAATGAAACTACTTACAAATGGAGGAAAATAACATCATCATAATTTTATGAATGGAGTATGAATGATCAAATAAGTACGCGTGCAAATCCACAATAGGGTTTGGAATTACAACAAGATCGACGCCAAGGCCTCCAAGATCCAAGCAACAGCGATGATGGATTCCCTCCATGAGTTCCCCCTTTCAGCTCCCTGAAAGTGCATGGAGCCCCCATGTGTGGTTTTGGTAATTAATGACAATCCCTATGGACTAATGTTTGCATTGAGTTATATTTGTAGGAGTTGTCCATAGGCAATTCTTGAACCATTTGTTGGCTTCAAGGTTGCAATAAGAAGAAATTGATGAAGGATATCAAGTGTCAAGTATGTCTTGAAGATGAAGATGAAGTGAGCCCTCAAGTTACTTCAAGACATCAATATGATGAAGAATGAAGAATGAAGTGCAAGTTCAAGATGAGCCATCTCGAAGAGGTCCTTTGCTTGAGTCTTGCCATCCATATGGTGATCATGGATAGGTGAAGATGCGCCGAAGAAGAAGCTCTCCCATGGTGGATTATGGGGGAGCAATCCACAAGACTTCGTCAAGCAAACACAAGCAAGAAAGGCGTTCCATCTTGTTGAGGTCAAGATCGTCGTCATCGAGCTCAAGTGGAATGCGCAAGTATAAGGTTTGCTCTTGATAGGGTTTCTTTCTCACCGGTCTCATAGTGTAGTTGGAGACCGGTTCATAGTTTAGTTGTCGTACTATCAAGAGGGCTCTCGAGTGAGTAACTCGATCGTATCGTTCGGAGAGAGCTCAAACCTTTGCATCCTTGCATCATCTTTCTTGGTTGTTATTTGGACCTTATCCATGTGATGTTTTAGAGCTTGTGCTTATTCTCATGACAAGCTCTAGTTCATCGAAAACGGATTTCGCATAGATCACTTGTTGCGTTTTCGAGTTTGGTTCATCATGTTTCTTGGTTGTTATTTGGATCTTATCCATGTGATGATTTAGAGCTTGTGCTTATTCTCATGACAAGCTCTAGTTCATCAAGAATGGTTTTTGCACGGGCAACTTGTTGCATTTTTGAGATTGGAGGTTTTACCGGTATGTCTTTTTTAGATAGGTCAAACCTTTCATCATTTGTTTCTATCCTCCCTTGTTGGACTATGATGGTTTCCTGCATGATCTTGTAGAGCTTGTTCCTAGCTTCAAAACAAGCCCAAGATCATCAAAATCGGAGTCCGGATGCTAAAGTTATGCCCGTTTTAGTTTTGGTGTTTCTGCTCTTTGCCAGGCCGGATTATCCGGGCCGGATATTTCGGAAATATCCGGCCCCTCGAAATCGGCTAAGGACCAGAAGAAAAGCAGCTCTGGACAGGGGCCGGACTTTTGGCCGGATTTTTACCAGGTTTTGTCCCTGAGGCCGGATTATCCGGGGGGGGGATTATCCGGCCCTTACTTAGGCCGGATTATCCGGCCCTGGTTTTGCCCAACGGCTCGATTTTCTTGGGGGGTATAAATATCCCCCTTCTTCCTCCTTGGGTTGTTGCTTCTCTAACTCTCTCTCTCCTCCATTGTTGAACTAGAGAAGCTTGCACTATCTCTCCATCCCTCCATGATTCTTGCCCCCATTTGAGGAAAAAGAGAGAGGAGATCTAGATCTACACTTCTACCAATCAAATCCATCTCTTTGTGAGTGGAACTCTCTAGATCTTGATCTTGGTGTTCTTTGTGAATTCCTTTGTTCTTCCTCTCTTATTCCCCCAATAGCTTTTGTAGCTTTGTTGGAATTTGAGAGAGAAGGACTTGAGCATCTTTGTGGTGTTCTTGCCATTGCATTTGGTGCATCGGTTTGAGTTCTCCACGGTGATTCGTGGTGGTGAAAGCAAGAAGGTTGTTACTCTTGGGTTCTTGGAACCCTAGACGGATTCTACGCCTTTGTGGCGATTTGTTGGGAGCCTCCAATTAAGTTGTGGATGTGTGCCCCAATCTTTGTGTAAGGCCCGGTTTCCGCCTCGAAGGAAATCCCTTAGTGGAACCGTGACCTAGGCCTTTGTGGCGAGGGTCACCGGAGATTTAGGTGAGGCGCCTTCGTGGCGTTCGGTGTGTGGTGTGAGTACCGCATCTTGGGGTGAGGCCTTTGTGGCGTTGGTGTGCATCAAGCAACCACACCTCAAGGTGAGCCTCTTGTGGCGTTCGGGAGCACTAAGCAACCGCACCTCTCCACCGGAGATTAGCACTCGCAAGAGTGTGAACTCCGGGATAAATCATCGTCTCCCGCGTGCCTCGGTTATCTCTATACCCGAGCTCTTTACTTATGCACTTTACCTTGTGATAGCCATCGTGCTTGAAGTTATATATATCTTGCTATCACATACTTGCTTGTATTGCTTAGCATAAGTTGTTGGTGCACATAGGTGAACCATTGCTTAGAATAAGTTGTTGGTGCACATAGGTGAACAATAGTATATAGGTCTTGGGCTTGACAAAGTAAACGCTAGTTTTATTCCGCATTTGTTAAGCCCATCTCGTAAAAGTTTTAAATCGCCTATTCACCCCCCCTCTAGGCGACATCCATGTCCTTTCAATTGGTATCAGAGCAAGGTCTCTTATTCTTAGGCTTCACCGCCTTGAGAGTAAAGATGTCGGTTAGGGGATTAGATCACAATAACTTGTTTATATTTGATGCACAAATTATGATCTTTGGAAAATTTATGTGCTTAATATTTTGAGGGGTATTTCCCCAAACATGGAGCAATTTCTTGACATGGGTTTTTCTTCTCCTAAGGATCCCCAAAATTTATCTTATGAGGAGAAGAAAAACTCTTGTCTCGATGCTCTTGCTTCTCATGTGTTTTCCATTGTTGTGAGCAATGTAGTTACTTCATCAATCATGCCTTTTGGGAGCGCTCATGAATTATGGACAAAGCTTCAAGATAAATATGACGTGTCCAATATTATTGAGGATGATTGTATTGCTTCCACTTCCGGCCGTGATGAGTTCTCATCTTCATCCACTTCACCAAAGTGTGGTAAGACACAAGGTAATGATATGGTGAGTGGTGATGAAAATTGCAATGTTGATATTGAGCTTACTATTGATGATTCTTCATCTCTATCTCATTGCAATGCTTCATCTTCGGACTTAAACACATTTAGCACTAGAAATGATTTACATGCTTGTGTTGATAGTCCTCGCATATCATGTGTAAGTTGCTTGAATAAATCTCATGATGATATGCTTGATTTGTCTTGTGGCCATGATAAAAATGCTTCTATTTCCTCTAGTTGTTGTGTGGCTAACAATGTAGAGGAAACCAAAGATTCTATTGGTCAAGACAAGATCTTGAAAGGAGCCTCAAGTAACTCCTCATCTTTATCTCACGGTTCTCATATATGCCTTATGGCCAAGGGTTCCACGGTACCTCCTACCATGGAACCTAATATTTCTCGTGGGGATAAGGATGAGGATGAATATGAAGAAGATGATTGGGTTGTCTCTCTACGCGATAAGGGTATGAGTGTTTTCAAGGTTATTTGCAAAGATAAAATTGCTTGCTCTCACTTCTTTGAAATCTTGACTACCGCTATTGAGAGCCAAAAACTTATTTGGATGCATGAGAACACCATTGATAAAAAGGGTGCTCTTGAACGAGAGTATGCCGATGATGTAGCATCTTTAAAGAATGAACTTGAAGAAGAACAAACCACCAAGGAAGCTCTTGAGGAGACCTTTGCTCTAGAATTGTCTAGAGAAAAGGAAAACCATGATAGAGCTCTTGAGATGGCAAATGAACTAAAGCTAAAAAATGATAAGCTTGTGTTTGTTAATGCTAAACTCCTTGAGGATTTTGAGCAACTCAAAAATGGCTCAAGGGTCATTGAGAGTGCGCTCGCCAAACTCACCGAGTCGCATGAGCAACTTAAAGCTTCTTATCTAAAAGAGCATGCCAACTTGCCTTCTCCTATTACTACTAATAATGATGCTTGTGCTACTAACTCTACTTCTTGTGAAGCATCTATCTTGAAGGAGAATGTTGAGCTAAGGGCTCAACTTGATTTGCTAACTTGCAATTATGGGAAATTGGAAGAAAATCATGGAAAGCTTTCTAGCTCCCATGAGGATCTTCTAGCCTCTCATGATAGGCTAAAGTTAGCTCATGAGGCTATCATATCTAAGGCAACACCTTGTGAGCCTCATGTGGATACTAGCACTACTACTCAAAATGCTATATTGCCATGTGCTAGTCCTAGTAATTCATCCACTCATAATATTGCTAAATTTTGTGATGAATTATCTTCCTTGCCTTGTTGCTCTAACAATGAAGATTCTACTTCCTCTAGTACTTGTGTTGTTACTAACCATGTAGAGTAAATCAAAGAGCTCAAGGCCCAAGTCACTTCTTTGAAGAATGACTTGGTAAAGGGTCATGAAGGGAAATGCAAACTTGACACGATGTTGAGTATGCAACAATCCCCCAATGACAAGAGTAGACTTGGATTCAAATCCAACAACAAGAACAAGTCCAAGAACAACAACAAGAATAAGGGTCAAGTACAAGTCAAAGACCCGACCAAAATTGTTTGCTTCAAGTGCAATATTGAAGGGCACCATGTTAGATCTTGCCCTTTGAAGAAGAAGCAAAAAGGAAGCGGCCTCAAGCTCAAACTCATATTCAACCTCAAGTTGAAGAAATGCCACTTCCCAAGAAGAAACAAGCCAATGCTCCCATTGTGGAGAAACCTAGTGAGAAGAAGGAGAAGAAAAGAACTTGCTACATATGCCGTGAGAAGGGCCACATCTCCTCCTTGTGCACTATTGGTACCTCATCCAACTCTATCACCATTGATGATGTTTATTCTCTTCGTAAGGATGAGGGTGGCAATGTGTTTGCCAAATATGTTGGTGCTCAAAGTGGTGTCAAGAAAAGAACCATTTGGGTTGCCAAGCCTATTGTGACTAACCTCTTAGGACCCAACTTAGTTGGGGACCAACAATCCAAAATTTGATCAATAGGTGCTTGTTGGAGGACATTGGAGACTTGGCTACATCATGAAGAATTAAGGGATCTTCATCATTTATATTATCTCAAGCCAAGTCTTTTGGTTATCTTGCTTCTATCATGTATTCAATGTTCCTCCTTGCGGTAACATGTTCTCAACTCACTTATATTGAAAGTTACTCGCCCCTTTGCATGTGTTAGTTTTGTTCCTAGCATGTGTTTGTATATGTTGTGCTTCCTACTTGCTTTTCTTGAGAAATCAAGTCTATGTATGTTGGGTTGCACACCATGTACTTGTGTTTGTGTTGAAGCCCCTTTGCATCTTGTTGTATCTTATATGGCTCTTATGAGAGATTAATGGACTATCCCGTTTTGGGGGAGTGATATTCCTTTGGGAATTTCATGATCCTAACAATGTGTGTACATGAGGAATATCACTTAGAATTGATATTTCAAGATTATCTAGTCTCTATGTGGTATGTCATCTTCATGAGAAATTAAAATTCCAATGTCCATTAATATCTATAGTTGGATCTTATTTTACTCTTGTGAAAATAAATTCTTTATCACATTATGGGGGAGTAATAAGCTTTGTGCATATTACAAGCCTAGGAAATGTGAACATTTGAGGTTGTGTCACATATAATTGATATTGTAAATTATCTCTCATATGTGGCATGTTTTCTCAAACAAGTTCCAATTTGCTTAAATGGCTTCATTGCTAATATCTTTGTGGATCTTATTTGTGAAAGTTTTTTTTGGCATGGTTTTCACAATGTGTCCCTCAATACATTTTTGGAAAACCATATGGTTCAAGTCATACTATTAATTGCTTTGCATGTTGGTATGAATACTATTAATTGCTTTGCATGTTGGTATGAATATTATTAATTGCTTTGCATGTTGGTATGAATACTATTAATTGCTTTGCATGTTGGTATGACTAATTGAAGCTATCAAGAAACTCTCTTTGCATGATGGTTAACTCTTATCTTTTACCATATGCTTTATTTGGTGTAAATATGATCTTACATATACTTACAAACTACCACCGAGAAATATTTCCTAATACCTTTTGTCCTAGGACAATTGGCAATCCATTATGAGGTAGAAATTTATTGATCATATTTACATTGGCTCTTGTGTTTAAATTGTCTTATTTATTGCCATGAATGTGTTGTGCTTTGACTCTCATGTGTCTTCCTTGCATCTTATGGATCTAATTTGTCTATTCAAACTTTCTTAGCATTTTAGTAGATATAGGTAGCGTGATGATCCTAGTTTTGTGCATTTAGTATTCATATGCAAAATCCTATATAATGCACTAATCTTGGGGGAGCTCTCCTATATTTGTTAGAATGCTTAACATCTCTTGATCATTATCAAAAATTTGGTTTTGGGAGACATAAACTTTCTTTTTGGTACTTTGTGCCATCATAAAAGTGTTGAGGGTTTGGTTTGTTTGTTGGAACCTTGCTCTCTTGGGAGTTGGTTATCTCATTCCTTTGTGTTTAGGTTTAATTAGCTTCTTATAATGAGATAATTCTTTGGAGTCAATCTTGTGTTGATTTGATTCTTTGATATAATTTGGACAACCATTGTCTCTTGATTTATTTGGTGTCTTGTCCAAATTATATCTTTCTTTGGTTATTGAAAGTATTGTGCATGCATCTTTAATATATGTCTATCTTATGGCATGTGTTACTTTCTTTGATCCAATATATAGGGTAAACTCCATCAAATCCTAATTTGGCTAAGATGTGTGATACGTCTCCGACGTATCGATAATTTCTTATATTCCATGCTACTTTATTGATGATACCTACATGTTTTATATACATTATATGTCATATTTATGCGTTTCCGGAACTAACCTATTGACGAGATGCCGAAGTGCCGTTCCGTTTTCTGCTGTTTTTGGTTTAAATCCTAGTAAGGAAATATTCTCGGAATTGGATGAAATCAACGCCTGTGTTCCTATTTTGCCCGGAAGCATCCAACACCCGAGAGTCGCCAGAGGGGGGCCACACAGGCCCCAAATGATAGGCCGGCGCGGCCCGTGCCATGGCCGCGCCGCCTTATGGTGTCATCGCCCCTTCGCCCCTCCGACTCCGCCTCTTCGCCTATTTAAAGGTCCCTGACCTAAAACCTCGATACGGAAAAGCCACGGTACGCGAAACCTTCTAGAGCCGCCGCCATCGCAAGCCAAGATCCGGGGACAGGAGTCTGTTCCGGCACGCCGCCGGGACGGGAAGTGCCCGGAAGGCTCCTCCATCGACACCACCGCCATCTTCATCAACGCCGTTGTCTCCCATGAGGAGGGAGTAGTTCTCCATCGAGGCTCGGGGCTGTACCGGTAGCTATGTGGTTCATCTCTCTCCTATGTAGTTCAATACAATAATCTCATGAGCTGCCTTACATGATTGAGATTCATATGATGATGCTTGTAATCTAGATGTCATTATGCTAGTCAAGTGGGTTTTACTTATGTGATCTCCGGAGACTCCTTGTCCCACGTGTGTAAAGGTGACAGTGTGTGCACCGTGTGGGTCTCTTAGGCTATATTTCACAGAATACTTATTCACTGTTATGAATGGCGTAGTGAAGTGCTTATTCATATCTCTTTATGATTGCAATGTGTTTTGTATCACAATTTATCTATGTGCTACTCTAGTGATGTTATTAAAGTAGTTTTATTCCTCCTGCACGGTGTAATGGTGACAGTGTGTGCATCCGTGTTAGTACTTGACGTAGGCTATGATTATGATCTCTTGTAGATTATGAAGTTAACTATTGCTATGATGGTATTGATGTGATCTATTCCTCCTACATGATGTGAAGGTGACAGTGTGCATACTATGCTAGTACTTGGTTTAGTCGTGTCGATCTTTCATGCACTCTAAGGTTATTTAAATATGAACATTTAATTGTGGAGCTTGTTAACTCCGGCATTGAGGGTTCGTGTAATCCTACGCAATGTGTTCATCATCCAACAAGAGAGTGTAGAGTATGCATTTATCTATTCTGTTATGTGATCAAAGTTGAGAGTGTCCACTAGTGAAAGTCTAATCCCTAGGCCTTGTTCCTAAATACGCTATCGCTGCTTGTTTACCGTTTTGAGTTACTACTGCTTACCGTTTGTTTACCCGCAATATTACTACCATCAACGCACGCCAAGCTATTTTTCTCGTACTACTTCTCATACTTATTCATACCACCGTATTTCACTATCTCTTCGCCGAACTAGTGCACCTATTAGGTGTGTTGGGGACACAAGAGACTTCTTGCTTTGTGGTTGCAGGGTTGCATGAGAGGGATATCTTTGACCTCTTCCTCCCCGAGTTCGATAAACCTTGGGTGATCCACTTAAGGGAAAACTTGCTGTTCTACAAACCTCGCTCTTGGAGGCCCAACACTGTCTACAAGAATAGAAGCACCCGTAGACATCAAGCTATTTTCTCGCGCCGTTGCCGGGGAAAGGTAAAAGGTACTCACACTCCGGATCTCGGCTACTAAGCTATTTTCCGGCGCCGTTGTAAGTACTCGAAGCTATTTCCTTTAGACTCTGCAATTGCGACATTTGGTTTCTTGTTTACACTAGTTAGGCATAATGGACAACAATGACCTTCTTATTCTATTTCCTGATTTAAGACATGGATGGTTTGATGCGAAAATTAAAAAACCCATGGAACACATTAGTATGAACGCTTTGAACACCATTGTTGCTAATGATATGGAAAATTCTAAGCTTGGGGAAGCTGGCTTTGATGAGCATGATATTTTTAGTACCCCAAGCATTGAGGAGAAAATTTACTTTGATGATACTTTGCCTCCTATATTTGATGATGAGAATAATAATGATAGCTACTTTGTTGAATTTTCTCCCACTACAACTAATAAAATTGATTATGCCTATGTGGAGAGTAATAATTTTATGCATGAGACTCATGATAAGAATGCTTTATGTGATAGTTATATTGTTGAGTTTGCTCATGTTTCTACTGAAAGTTATTATGAGAGAGGAAAATATCGTGGTAGAAATTTTCATGTTACTAAAACACCTCTCTATATGCTGAAATTTTTGAAGTTACTCTTGTTTTATCTTCCTATGCTTGTTACTTTGCTCTTCATGAACTTGTTTATTTACAAGATTCCTATGCATAGGAAGCATGTTAGACTTAAATTTGTTTTGAATTTGCTTTTTGATGCTCTCTTTTGCTTCAACTACTATTTCTTGCGAGTGCATCATTGAAACTGCTGAGCCCATCTTAATGGCTATAAAGAAAGAACTTCTTGGGAGATAACCCATGTGTTTTTTTACTACAGTACTTTGTTTTATATTTGTGTCTTGGAAGTTGTTTACTACTGTAGCAACCTCTCCTTATCATGTTTTTGTGCCAAGTAAAGTCTCTATGATAAAGTTGATGCTAGATTTGGATTGCTGCGCAGAAACAGCATTGCTGTCTGTCACGAATCTGGGCCTAATTCTCTGTAGGTAACTCAGAAAATTATGCCAATTTACGTGAGTGATCCTCACATATGTACGCAACTTTCATTAGTTTTGAGTTTTTCTGTTTGAGCAAGTCTGGTGCCATTTTAAAATTCGTCTTTACGGACTGTTCTGTTTTTGACAGATTCTGCCTTTTATTTCGCATTGCCGCTTTTGCTTTGTTGAATGGATTTCTTTGTTCCATTAACTTTCAGAAGTTTTGTGCAATGTCCAGAAGTGTTAAGAATGATTGTGTCACCTCTGAACATGTGAATTTTGATTATGCACTAACCCTCTAATGAGTTTGCTTGAAGTTTGGTGTGGCAGAAGTTTTCAAGGGTCAATAGAAGAGGGTGATATAATGTGATCGAGAAGAGTGAAAGGTCTAAGCTTGGGGATGCCCCGGTGGTTCATCCCTGAATATTTCAAGAAGACTCAAGCATCTAAGATTGGGGATGCCCAAGGCATCCCCTTCTTCATCGACAATTTATCAGGTTTCTTCTAGTGAAACTATATTTTTATTCCATCACATCTTATGTACTTTACTTGGAGCGTCTGTGTGTGCTTTTATTTTTGTTTTGTTATCTTAGTTTTCTGAATAAGTTCATCCTTGTGTGGGAGAGAGACACGCTCCGCTGGTTCATATGAACACATGTGTTCTTAGCTTTTAATGTTCATGGCGAAGGTTGAAACTGCTTCGTTAATTGTTATATGGTTGGAAACAAAAATGCTACATGTAGTAATTGGTAAAATGTCTTGGATAATGTGATACTTGGCAATTGTTGTGCTCATGTTTAAGCTCTTGCATCATATACTTTGCACCTATTAGTGAAGAAATACATAGAGCATGCTAAAATTTGGTTTGCATAATTGGTCTCTCTAAGGTCTAGATAATTTCTAGTATTGAGTTTGAACAACAATGAAGACGGTGTAGAGTCTTATAATGTTTACAATATGTCTTTTATGTGAGTTTTGCTGCACCGGTTCATCCTTGTGTTTGTTTCAAATAAACCTTGCTAGCCTAAACCTTGTATGGAGAGGGAATACTTCTCATGCATCCAAAATCCTTGAGCCAACCACTATGCCATTTGTGTCCACCATACCTACCTACTACATGGTATTTCTCCGCCATTCCAAAGTAAATTGCTTGAGTGCTACCTTTAAACAATTCAAAATTTATCATCTCTTATTTGTGTCAATGTTTTATAGCTTATGAGGAAGTATGTGGTGTTTATCTTTCAATCTTGTTGGGCAACTTTCACCAATGGACTAGTGGCTTCATCCGCTTATCCAATAATTTTGCAAAAAGAGCTGGCAATGGGATTCCCAGTCCCAAATTAATTAACAAAAATAGACACTCCTCCATGGTATGTGATTGTTGGACGGCACCCGAAGGATTCGGTTAGCCATGGCTTGAGAAAGCAAAGGTGGGGAGGAGTGTCAACATAATAAAACTAAAATAAAAAGGCACTCCTTCATGGTATGAGATTGTTGGCAGGCACCCGAGGATTCGGTTAGCCATGGTTTGTGAAAGAAAGGTTGGAAGGAGTGCCACCTAAAATAAAATGGGAGCCGCTCTTTGAAGGTTTGTCTGGCAAGGGGGTTAGAGTGCCCACTACCATTCGTTGACAACAACAAACACCTCTCAAAACTTTACTTTTATGCTCTCTTTATGTTTTCAAAACCAAAGCTCTAGCACAAATATAGCAATCGATGCTTTCCTCTTTGAAGGACCATTCTTTTACTTTTATGTTGAGTCAGTTCACCTATCTCTCTCCACCTCAAGAAGCAAACACTTGTGTGAACTGTGCATTGATTCCTACATACTTGCATATTGCACTTGTTATATTACTTTACATTGACAATATCCATGAGATATACATGTTATAAGTTGAAAGCAACCGCTGAAACTTTATCTTCCTTTGTGTTGCTTCAACACCTTTACTTTGATTTATTGCTTTATGAGTTAACTCTTATGCAAGACTTATTGATGCTTATCTTGAAGTACTATTCATGAAAAGTCTTTGCTTTATGATTCACTTGTTTACTCATGTCATTACCATTGTTTTGATCGCTGCATTCATTACATATGTTTACAAATAGTATGATCAAGGTTATGATGGCATGTCACTTCAGAAATTATCTTTGTTATCGTTTTACCTGCTCGGGACGAGCAGAACTAAGCTTGGGGATGCTGATACGTCTCCGACGTATCGATAATTTCTTATATTCCATGCTACTTTATTGATGATACCTACATGTTTTATATACATTATATGTCATATTTATGCGTTTTCCGGAACTAACCTATTGACGAGATGCCGAAGTGCCAGTTCCTGTTTTCTGCTGTTTTGGTTTCAGAAATCCTAGTAAGGAAATATTCTCGGAATTGGACGAAATCAACGCCCAGGTTCCTATTTTGCCCGGAAGCATCCGAACACCCGAGAGTCGCAGAGGGGGCCACACAGGCCCCAGATGATAGGCCGGCGCGGCCCAGGCCCTGGCCGCGCCGCCTTATGGTGTCGTCGCCCCTACGACTCCGCCTCTTCGCCTATTTAAAGGTCCCTGACCTAAAACCTCGATACGGAAAAGCCACGGTACGCGAAACCTTCCAGAGCCGCCGCCATCGCGAAGCCAAGATCTGGGACAGGAGTCTCCGTTCCGGCACACCGCCGGGACGGGGAAGTGCCGGAAGGCTCCTCCATCGACACCACCGCCATCTTCATCAACGCTGCTGTCTCCCATGAGGAGGGAGTAGTTCTCCATCGAGGCTCGGGGCTGTACCGGTAGCTATGTGGTTCATCTCTCTCCTATGTAGTTCAATACAATAATCTCATGAGCTGCCTTACATGATTGAGATTCATATGATGATGCTTGTAATCTAGATGTCATTATGCTAGTCAAGTGGGTTTTACTTATGTGATCTCCGGAGACTCCTTGTCCCATGTGTGTAAAGGTGACAGTGTGCACCGTGTGGGTCTCTTAGGCTATATTTCACAGAATACTTATTCACTGTTATGAATGGCGTAGTGAAGTGCTTATTCATATCTCTTTATGATTGCAATGTGTTTTGTATCACAATTTATCTATGTGCTACTCTAGTGATGTTATTAAAGTAGTTTTATTCCTCCCGCACGGTGTAATGGTGACAGTGTGTGCATCCGTGTTAGTACTTGGCGTAGGCTATGATTATGATCTCTTGTAGATTATGAAGTTAACTATTGCTATGATGGTATTGATGTGATCTATTCCTCCTACATGATGTGAAGGTGACAGTGTGCATACTATGCTAGTACTTGGTTTAGTCGTGTCGATCTTTCATGCACTCTAAGGTTATTTAAATATGAACATTTAATTGTGGAGCTTGTTAACTCCGGCATTGAGGGTTCGTGTAATCCTACGCAATGTGTTCATCATCCAACAAGAGAGTGTAGAGTATGCATTTATCTATTCTGTTATGTGATCAAAGTTGAGAGTGTCCACTAGTGAAAGTCTAATCCCTAGGCCTTGTTCCTAAATATTGCTATCGCTTGTTGTTGTTTTACTGAGTTACTACTGTTGTGTTACTACTGCTTGTTTACTTCCCGCAATATTACTACCATCAACTGCACACCAGCGAGCTATTTTCTGGCGCCGTACTACTTCTCATACTTATTCATACCACCTGTATTTCACTATCTCTTCGCGAACTAGTGCACCTATTAGGTGTGTTGGGGACACAAGAGACTTCTTGCTTTGTGGTTGCAGGTGGTTGCAGAGAGGGATATCTTTGACCTCTTCCTCCCCGAGTTCGATAAACCTTGGGTGATCCACTTAAGGGAAAACTTGCTGCTGTTCTACAAACCTCTGCTCTTGGAGGCCCAACACTGTCTACAAGAATAGAAGCACCCGTAGACATCAATGTGCATGAAATTCAATTTCATATCTATATGCACATAGTATTGTGGAGTTTGTCATATATGTTGTAGTGTGTCTAACTACTTTGGACCCAATTAGTTTGGGGACCATTTTGTACTTACCTTTGTGTTAGGTACAATGGATATGCATTGGATGCTTGTCTAACTCTTGGGAAGAAGTGGTGACTCAATGATAACTTGAGGCAAGCTAAGATGGACAATGAACACATATCTACTACATCCACACCAATGCCATCTCGGTAACAAGTATCTTCTCATGCATTTTTTCTAGCATCCAACCATGTGGTTGCATCTTGGCATGAATCTCTTGATTTGCAAATATTGTGCTAGCTTCTTGCAAAAGTCTTAATGAAACCTCTTTATTGTGAATGTGAGTAATTTGAGATGAGTGCATTTGTTGGGAAGTATATTAAATCATGCTCATGATTCATCCCTCCAACTATGCCTATCTAGAAATTTTATTGCATATCAATTCCTCAAGGCTCTCACGTGTGCAATACGGATGAAAGTACAAATTTAGTTATTTCTTTTGGTATCCTCGTTTGTGATACTCGTTGCCTATCTCAATGCATCGCAACTATCTTCTATCCCTTGTTGATATTTGTGATGTATTTTAGATGTTTGTGGTTGAAGTTCATGAATGTACAATAAGATAAAATTGAGCCTTTGGCCATGCTATTAAGCAAAAATTCTTATTGGTATATTGCATGACTTCATTTTGGGATATCATGCTATATTTCTTGAGTATCTATTTTGTGTGTGCATGTTTCTTTGTGGATAAATATCTTTGTGATATTGCTCACTTAGAGAAACTTATACACATAAGAGATGATACATCTCCATTTGTTATCTTATTTATTTATTGCGTGTTGATTGGTCATGCTAAGCAATATAATTCATTGAAGACTATGATGATGCTTTTTGCTCATCCTTGTAATAGTCTTATAATATGCTTATCTTGTGGTGATCATTAGAGTTTGATTCACTTGGTATTTTTTGTTTTTGAATGATATTATGGGAGTGATGATTCCATGTTTGTGCACTTTATACTCCAATGCAAATTGTCTAGTTTTGTGCACAAACCTTGGGGAGCTTCCTCATATTATTTAGAGCAATCTTCTTGATCTCATCATAATATCTATTTTTCTTTTGGTATCTTCCTTGTGGTTCATTTGGTTGCTTGCTTCATTTGTTGAAACTTCTTGACTTTGTTATCTTTTTGCAATCTTTGATCCTATCTATAGTGTGATTCCTTCCGAATATTTGTCATTGGATATGTGCATTTGATTCCACTCAAATTATGAGAAATGCACACGCTATGGAGGAACTCTCACTATATTGGCCTTCTAAATTTTTCACCCATTTCGGCAATTGGTTCCAATGGGGGAGAAGTTTGGAGGGTTTAAGGGAATTTGGTTATGTCTTTGCTTTGTGCTTAAGCATGTGCCTTTATTGCATTGCATCTTGTTGCTTTGCATAGTTGAATATTTAGAGGAAACTCCACTAGGCTTTGAATGCCAATATATGCAATGAAAGTCAAGATCATTCACACATGCATATATTATGGGGGAGTTTGCTCTATATATTCAACTTATTTGTTACTTAAATTACTTATATAAACCCTCTCAAAGAGATTGTCATCAATTACCAAAATGGGGAGATTGAAAGTGCATGGAGCCCCCATGTGTGGTTTTGGTAATTAATGACAATCCCTATGGACTAATGTTTGCATTGAGTTATATTTGTAGGAGTTGTCCATAGGCAATTCTTGAACCATTTGTTGACTTCAAGGTTGCAATAAGAAGAAATTGATGAAGGATATCAAGTGTCAAGTATGTCTTGAAGATGAAGATGAAGTGAGACCTCAAGTTACTTCAAGACATCAATATGATGAAGAATGAAGAATGAAGTGCAAGTTCAAGATGAGCCATCTCGAAGAGGTCCTTTGCTTGAGTCTTGCCATCCATATGGTGATCATGGATAGGTGAAGATGCGCCGAAGAAGAAGCTCTCCCATGGTGGATTATGGGGGAGCAATCCACAAGACTTCGTCAAGCAAACACAAGCAAGAAAGGCGTTCCATCTTGTTGAGGTCAAGATCGTCGTCATCGAGCTCAAGTGGAATGCGCAAGTATAAGGTTTGCTCTTGATAGGGTTTCTTTCTCACCGGTCTCATAGTGTAGTTGGAGACCGGTTTATAGTTTAGTTGCCGTACTATCAAGAGGGCTCTCGAGTGAGTAACTCGATCGTATCGTTCGGAGAGAGCTCAAACCTTTGCATCCTTGCATCATCTTTCTTGGTTGTTATTTGGACCTTATCCATGTGATGTTCTAGAGCTTGTGCTTATTCTCATGACAAGCTCTAGTTCATCGAAACGGATTTCGCATAGATCACTTGTTGCGTTTTCGAGTTTGGTTCATCATGTTTCTTGGTTGTTATTTGGATCTTATCCATGTGATGATTTAGAGCTTGTGCTTATTCTCATGACAAGCTCTAGTTCATCAAGAATGGTTTTTGCACGGGCAACTTGTTGCATTTTCGAGATTGGAGGTTTTACCGGTATGTCTTTTTTAGATAGGTCAAACCTTTCATCATTTGTTTCTATCCTCCCTTGTTGGACTATGATGGTTTCCTGCATGATCTTGTAGAGCTTGTTCCTAGCTTCAAAACAAGCCCAAGATCATCAAAATCGGACTCCGGATGCTAAAGTTATGCCCGTTTTAGTTTTGGTGTTTCTGCGGTTTGCTGCGATTTTCCGGGATATTTCGGAAATATCCGGCCCCTCGAAATCGGCTAAGGACCGAAGAAAAGCAGCTCTGGACAGGGGGGACTTTTGGCCGGATTTTTACCAGGTTTTGTCCCCGAGGCCGGATTATCCGGGGGGGATTATCCGGCCTTACTTAGGCCGGATTATCCACCCTGGTTTTGCCCAACGGCTCGATTTTCTTGGGGGGTATAAATACCCCCTTCTTCCTCCTTGGGTTGTTGCTTCTCTAACTCTCTCTCTCCTCCATTGTTGAACTAGAGAAGCTTGCACTATCTCTCCATCCCTCCATGATTCTTGCCCCCATTTGAGGGAAAAGAGAGAGAGATCTAGATCTACACTTCTACCAATCAAATCCATCTCTTTGTGAGTGGAACTCTCTAGATCTTGATCTTGGTGTTCTTTGTGAATTCCTTTGTTCTTCCTCTCTTATTCCCCCAATAGCTTTTGTAGCTTTGTTGGAATTTGAGAGTGAAGGACTTGAGCATCTTTGTGGTGTTCTTGCCATTGCATTTGGTGCATCGGTTTGAGTTCTCCACGGTGATTCGTGGTGGTGAAAGCAAGAAGGTTGTTACTCTTGGGTTCTTGGAACCCTAGACGGATTCTACGCCTTTGTGGCGATTTGTTGGGAGCCTCCAATTAAGTTGTGGATGTGTGCCCCAATCTTTGTGTAAGGCCCGGTTTCCGCCTCGAAGGAAATCCCTTAGTGGAACCGTGACCTAGGCCTTTGTGGCGAGGGTCACCGGAGATTTAGGTGAGGCACCTTCGTGGCGTTCGGTGTGTGTGAGTACCGCATCTTGGGGTGAGGCCTTTGTGGCGTTGGTGTGCATCAGCAACCACACCTCAAGGTGAGCCTCTTGTGGCGTTCGGGAGCACTAAGCAACCGCACCTCTCCACCGGAGATTAGCACTCGCAAGAGTGTGAACTCCGGGATAAATCATCGTCTCCCGCGTGCCTCGGTTATCTCTATACCCGAGCTCTTTACTTATGCACTTTACCTTGTGATAGCCATCGTGCTTGAAGTTATATATATCTTGCTATCACATACTTGCTTGTATTGCTTAGCATAAGTTGTTGGTGCACATAGGTGAACCATTGCTTAGAATAAGTTGTTGGTGCACATAGGTGAACAATAGTATATAGGCCTTGGGCTTGACAAAGTAAACGCTAGTTTTATTCCGCATTTGTTAAGCCCATCTCGTAAAAGTTTTAAATCGCCTATTCACCCCCCCTCTAGGCGACATCCGTGTCCTTTCACTCCCTTCTGAAGGTGAGGTTTCATAGTTTTTCGGTGTATGTGTATCTCCAAACGGGGATGGATGTACCATAGGTTGTTATAACCCATGTGATCATCTCTTCGTGATTTTTCCTTGGTCTAACCCCCAAGTACATGGGTGAATGATTGGAAGGTATTTATTGCTTTTAATTATCATGTTTTATGGCCAAAATGATATCTTTAATTGATTTTTGGGATCATAGTGAAACAAGCAGAATAGGTGCGGGCAACGAGGTAAAATGCCAAAAGCCTAAGGAAATAATTAACAAACAACATTGTTTTGGAGGAGGGCCTCCCGAGTGTAAGGGTACATTGCGCCTAAGTGTGTTTTTGCTATTAATGATAATCCTCTATGAACTAATGTTTGCATTATGTTTATATGAAGGAATATTCTATATGTATTTTTTGAAGTCCATATGCTTGACTCAAGTGTGGATGGCATGAATATAATGTTATACCTTTGCTATTGGCATCAAGATCATCGATTTAAAGGGAAGAATACGATATGATCAAGAAGAAGAAATGAAGATGGAGTTCTTGTGTGGAAATCAAGTTAGCCATGCTCTATCTTATGTGTTAAGCAATGAATGATCAAGATATTATGATAGAGCATGAAGAGATACAGGATTGACTAAGACTACGAGTGAAGATTCAATTCAAGTTGGTCAACGATATGCAACATAAGGATTGTACATCTTTTCATGCTATGCTTCATGAGCTAACCCACTATATATATGCATTTGTGTTGTCTATATGGGTTAGGTATCTTGCCATGAGCATGCATCAAGAGTATGATCTCATATAGCCCATGAGAGGATGTCATCAAGGTTGAGAAGAGCAAGTTCAAGATGAGCATATCGAAGATATCATGCTTGAAGCTTGCGGTCCATTTGGTGATAATGAACATGTGAAGATGTGCCTCAATGAAGCAACCCGACATGGTGTATGGGGGGGGTGGCAATTGCGAGTCTTCACGAAGCAAAAATGATCAAGTGATCGAGGCATTCCGGCTTGAGGGAGCTTGAAGCGTTGTGATCAAGATCAAGTGGGATGCGCAAGGCAAATGTATGGCCTTGCTAGGTTTTCCTTTTACCTGTCTCAAGGTGGTTGTTGGGAGACCGGGTTATATGATAGATAGCCGCACTATCAAGTGGGGATTTTGGTTGAGTAACTTGATCACATCGTCTTAGGGAGCTCAATCCTTTGCATCCCTATATTCTTGTTGCTTCTTGGTGTTTCTCAGTGCGAGGTTCTTGAGTTTGTTTCTAGCTTTTCAACAAGCCCAAGTTCTACGAAAATGGAATCTGTATGCATCTTCTATTGTGTTTTCGAGTTTGGACGTCTTTACCATTTCTTGACGTTGGGAGGCTCCCTCTCTAAAATCATCCTATGATGAGTCTCAATATTTTAAGTTTTTGTTGGGGTTCTATTCGTCGTTATCTTTTGAACAAAATTGGTTTCATCTCAATCGGAGTTCGAGAACTACATGAGAAGAGGTTTCTAGTTCTCAGAGAAAAATGGTCGTTTGAGCGAAGTCGAGCAATCCGGCATAGGGCCCGGCACGACCGAGTGTTGTTGCCGGGTAGATCGGCACCTGGCCCGGCCTACCGGGTGTGGCGCCGAGTGGCCTAGCCACCGGGTCGGCCCGGCCTCTGGCCCAGCCCACCGGGTACTGATGTCGGGTAGGCTGGCCTCTAGCACAACCCACCAGGTGTTGGTTTTGGGTGGCCCGGTCCCTAGCTCGGCCCTGCCGAGCTGTACGCCGGGTTGCGCGACTCTGCCCCAAAACGACTAGTTTTCTCCTTGGACTATTTATATCCCTTCTTCTTTCTTGAGGAGGTAAGGTCAACCATTCTATTTGCTCTCTCTCTCTCTCCTACTCCTTTGTTGAACCTCAAAAGCTTGCTACCTCTCCACCCCTCCCATGATTCTTGCATATTCTTGAGGGATTTGAAAGAGGAGATCTAGATCTACAACTCCACCAATTCATTCCTCCTTTTTGTGAGGGGAACTCTTGGGATCTAGATGTTGGAGTAATTTGTTCATTTCCTTCATTGTTCTTCCTCTCTAATTCCTCCCTAGCACTTGTTGCTTTGATGAGATGTTAGTGTGAGGGATTTGAACACCTTTGTTGTTCTTGCTTTTGCATCCTTGCATAAGTGTTGAGCTCTCCGATTAGTTCGAGTGAGAGACCCTGAGCTTGTTACTCTTGGAGGGGTGACCTCCTAGTTGGCTTTGCGGTTGGTGCTCCGGTGACCTCTTTGTGGAAGATTGTAAAGAGGCCCGGACTTCTCCTTTGTGGAGCTTGTGAAGTGGTTGTGGAGCTTGCCATCTCCGGAGTGGAAAAAAAGCTAGCCATAAGGGAAATGCCTTTGTCCTTCGTGGCATTGGCTTGGAGAAGAAGGTGAGCCTTCGTGGCGTTCGGGAGACCTTCGTGGTAGCCCACATCTCTCCAACATGACGTACCTCACCTTGTGTGGGGGAACACGTGAATACATTTTCGTCTCCGCATGTCTCGGTTATCTCTATACCCGAGTTTACTTTCCTTGTGATAGCCATCGTGCTTGAAGTACTTATATCTTGCTATCACTTGTGCTCTAGATATCCTGTGCCTATCATGTTTATCTAAGTAGTTATGTTGCACTTAGTTGAGCCTAACATATTTAGGTTTTATGCTTGTAAAATAAACGTTAGTTTAATTCCGCATTCTTACAAGCCAAATACGTAATAGTTTTTAAAACGCCTATTCACCCCCCTCTAGGCGACATCTCGTCCTTTCATCGAGGGCAAAGAGGCGCTTCACCTCGTTCACTTCGTAGGCATGCAACCCATTCATTAAAGCCCAGACATAAAGCCCGCGTAGATGCCATCTTGTCTTCTTCCTCACCACACCGCCGCCTCAAAACCCTAGGCAGCCCCTCCTCGTCGCTTAAACCCCCGCCCCCACATAATATCATTTGTATAATATTAAATTTATATCATTAGAAAGTAGAACATCTAAACTTTCTAATGATATATATTTTGCAATACATATGTTGCATTATCATCGTCAAATTTACGACCTAGGAACACGCGTAAGTCCTGTGAAGTGGGACGGAGGGAGTATTGTGGTAGAAATATGGTAGTTCCTGCTAATTTACTTAGCAGTCCATAAAATGCGAAATCAAATGAACTCTTTAGTATCCATCCCCCAAAGAAACTGGACATGAGAATTTATCATCATCCGGAGCAAGAATAGAAGAAATAAGACCGCGGAAGATCCATAATTAAATTATGGCATATAATGACTCATCATTAAAAAGAATCATATTCTTATGGGTAAATGCTCAATATTCAAGTGGGCTTACAAATTTGATCATGATCAATTGCTTTCTGGATTGGTCGGGCAGATAGCCCATTCATTAAAGCCCAGACATAAAGCCCGCGTAGATGCCATCTCGTCTTCTTCCTCACCCCACCACCGCCTCAAAACCCTAGGCAGCTCCTCCTCCTCGTCGCTTAAACCCTCGCCCGGCCGCCCCCACATGCCCCCAAGCGCCTCCCTTCCCCCCTCCTCCCTGTAGCCACCGCCTCGCCCTACCTCGACGGCCGCGGCCATGGCGACCCCGTCGTACGCGGCCGTGAAGTGCCTCAACACCTCCTCCTCCAGCCGCAAGCGCTTCGTGGTAAGACCATTCGCCCCTTCCCCAGGAAATTCGATGTGTCTTTACGGCTGCTAAGGACGTATACGTGGCTTTGTGCAGTTCAAGAGCTTCTCGCAGCGGGTGGAGGAGATCGACATCGATGTGTACCGTAGCCTCCACGCGGTCAAGGCGGAGCCCTCGACCGGCTCCTCGTTTCTCCTCGATGCTCTCGTCGAGTGGAGGGTATGCACTTTTGTCTTCCTCTCGCTTCATTGTATTTTTTTCTCATGTGTGAAATTCTCTCCTGGAGCAACCCCGGGGAAGCTTAATTTGGTGCCTAGAGCATTAGGAAAGCTTAATCACTTTTATTCATACTTCAGTAGGCTGTAATGTAATGGATACACTTGAATCTCCGGGATAGTTTGGAATTTAAATATTATGATCCTCTGTTTGTTGTAGCAATGGAATTAGAACTCAAAAGATTCACACCTGACGGTTTCCCCCTGCTTTCTATGAATTTTATGCAAGACGGTAGACATTTTTGTTATCTGTATTATTATGTTGTTTCTGTTACGTGCCTTGCATATTCCCAAAATTTCAGGCGACCATAAACCTTGCATGACATATATGCCAATGTCCATAGTCTGCAACCACCCATGCCATATCATGATCCTAGCTCCACTGCCAAATTTCAATTGCATATAACAAGGAGATCCAACACATTATGATCGTAGCTCCACTGCATAATTTCATTTACATGTAACGAGGAGATCCAAACCTCTGAAAGAATACAAAATTGCCAGATGGTCATCCCTCTGCTGTTTTATGTCCACAATTAAATATCCGCTTAGCAGTTGTTCTGTCTAAAAGTTGCATTCCCGAACAGCTTAACGGTAGTAAACACACCAGAGTTCAGCAACCATGACCTGTTTAAACCGTTTGCTTAGTCTTACAAACTAATAATGCAAGGGAAGAGGTACATACACATGGAAAATATTATGCCACGTCTGTAGAAGCCACAAACATCTAGCAAGCAAATATTTTCCAGATCATTCTCCAATAGTTTCAGTAGTTCATGTACATACAGAACTCCTCATAGGCAACTCCAACTTTGTGCCCTCCCATTCCGCAAAAGCTCTTTAAGACCCCACTAAATCTATGGAATATTTCAACAGCTCATCTTACTTTTCAGTCTTCCAGAATGTTGATGACACAAACATGTCATGGATTAGCAAACAAAAAATATAACTCATATTACACATAAGATCTAATAATAAAAAATGTAAACGGAGAAGATCACCCCATTTGGCTGTGTGTTGGTATCACATTTTGCTTATGCAGTCAGCCGAGCTGAAGTTCCAACTCATTACAAATTCGAACATTACAAACACAGCTCTAACCTTAAGGGAAAACGTAAAAACCCTAGTTTCCACTACGAAATACTGATCCATGAAAATTGCAGACAATCAGTCATCATCGGTTACTATGAAGTGCTTACTACCTAAATTTAATAACCCCTCACCCCTCACCCCACACACCACTGCCCAACTCCCACATACCCAAGTGAAGTGATACTGCTATGAAAGATAAACAAGATCAAATGCAAGATGTAGTATAATCCCCAGATAACTGTGAAATCCATGCCAACGGAAACAGAAATGGAAAAAAATCTAACTTCATTAAAATCCAAGCCATCTTCTTATCTGGACTGCACACAGAAGATTTATTTATATAGTGAGCGAAAATATCCTAGTCCTTATGCCCCTGTTCAATTCCAGATGATGATGCTTGAAACTTCAGGTGTGATTCTGGGCTTCCTTATTTCAAAGAGACGTCCTTACTCCTTAATTTCCTAAGCCATTTATGCAAGATGTTCTAATTTCACAGTATGTCCTTGATCTTCCACTCTGTCGATGCCAATATGTTTAAGATTATGCATGTGGCCAATTGAAGTGTGGAGAGCTCAGCTACTTGTTTTGTCGGATGCTTGATGCCTACTATAGAGTTAGCAAGCTGTATGTTGGAATAGAAGGTTTTCATATTCTTGAGCTGTACGGATGATCGAGGTTTCGAATACTCTTGTGGTTCTTTATCGATAATGAATCTGGAATGCTCAATCCACATCCATATTTTCCATGGGGAGTTGAAGAACTATACTTAAATTAATTCTTAAGGTTGGTGATATGTTAACTTCGTAGGATTCTTTTCAGATCATTTAGAACTGTGATGTGGAGACCATTCCTGAATTTTTTTTCAGCTGCTGGTTGCGTCTTTTAAATGTGTGAAATTCAGGTTTGTATGATTATGAGCGAGAAGTTGCTGTGACGGTGATGTTTGCGCGCTCATACTTGTTGTTGGCTGCTCATGGAATGATCTGTAGTGGTCTATAATTGAGTTTTTAATACATGGAAAGGTTTCTGAGTTGTATTGTATCTAGCCTCTGTGGAAGTTTATTCCTTGATGTAAATGTGGAGTGATTCTCAAATGTTCTGTTACCTTTCTAATTTTCCTATTGTTCATGTGACTCAGGAGCTGAATACTGCAGAAGACTTCATCTCTTTTTATGATGAGATGATACCGTTGGTACAGACACTACCACAGATCGTTTTGCACCGTGAAAAAATATTTTCTGCGCTGCTGCAAAGAGTAAACATGGCGGCGCGATTATCCCTCGAGCCAATACTCATGTAAGTGGGCCATGGTTTCATGAGTGTGATTTCGTGCTACTAAAATATGTGCTGTCGTCGCCTTTCCATGTGAATGTTCGGGTTACAGAATGAATTGACTGGTATCACACTGTCTACATCTCATTTGGCCTCTAAGTTCAGATGTTTCATTTTAGATTTTTTTGGAAAGCTTTCCTGCAATTAAAGAATTTAGAAATGAACTCAAATCGATATCCTAATTGATCACCTGCCAAGAGTTACTACAGTAGAGTTGTTGTGGACCTTTCTGTATATAGTTTTATCTAGTATGGGTTGTGTATATTATCATGTGTATGCATACTCTGCTATAGAAGTTAGATTGAGTTTCCTTAAGGGCTATGTGACATTTCTGGATCATTTGAACTGTTACGAGCACGAATGTTGCGAGATTTGGATCATGTCTGCTGAATTCCCGCGTCATCAGTGGGTTCGTAGAAATATTGCTGTCCATAGTCAATCAGCCGAACTTTATCCTCTTCCTTACTATGCCAAGTCTAGCAATCAAGGATCTCAAACAGAGTGTCAGCTGGGCTCATACCAAGATTGCAATGTGCTTCTCCTTTTATGATGCAATATAATATTTAAAATTTCCTCATACGCTACACCTCAAGTAAACTTTCACCAAGAGCACCCCTAATTTGGTTCTGGTCTCATAATTCTGTTTTAATTTTGAAATTTACTGTGGGTATGTTTTAATTCGTAGTGCTGGACTTCATTATTTTGTATTAGAGTTAAGTTATTCAAATTCAAATTCTATGTTTTTTCTACGTTCTCATTTTTTCCGGTATTAATTACCATTTTAGCTATTATTTGCGGTCTGAAGTGTTTTGCTCTCCACATGCAGGTTAATTGCAGCTCTCGCCAGGGATATTCTAGAGTATTTTTTGCCGTGAGTTTGTAATTTAAACTAACTGCAGTATTCATCCAGCATGATTGTTTACTTATGGCTTTATACTTGTGTACAGTGTTCACCTTCATGGGTATTCTTTTTTTTTACTTAACAGGGTTTGAACTTCTCTCCGTTCTGTTGATTGCAGGTTTCTAGCAAGACATGCTGATGCTATATCGGCTCTCCTTGGTGATGGAGGTGATCGTGACCCTGAAATCCTCGAGCAGGTAGAACATCTTATTATTCTGATTTTATCATCTTGTGGTTGAGTAGCAGAAATCATAATGATATGTCGTATTTCAGGTCTTCACATCTTGGTCATGTATAATGATGTACTTGCAGAAGTATCTAGTAAAAGATGTTGTTCAGATTCTCAGGTTTGTTATTTTCTGAAAGAAATGAGGTCTTTTTAAATTCTGACTCATTTCGTTATCTCTTTACCATGATAGAGTAAACAAATTGCACTCATCATTTTTCCTTTTCGTTTCCACAATCTACCTTAACTGCAAATTCCTTATCATCTCTGAAGGACCACAGCTCCACTGAGATTTTTCCCGAAGGATTATGTGAGAGAATTTATGGCTGAATCTGTTTCATTTTTGCTGAGGAATGCACCCAGCAGTCAGTTAACACAAGGTATTGTTCTATTCTCACTTCTGTCCTTTTCTGAACTGGATGTTTAACAGAGGGAATACTCCCATCTGGGCCGCTAGTCTTCTTTGCGGCTTTTGAACACTTCATTTGCCATGGTCCAAAGCCATTTGCTTTTGAGGCGTTGCCCAAAATATACCTTCTCAATAACCTGTCAAAGGCTCAAATAGGACTACAGCTTTTGTTTGAATGATTGACTTAGACCAAAACTGAAAGCAATTGCTCAAGCCTAGTGAGTAAAAGAGACTACATAACAGTTGAGACTTAAAGAAGGCCTTGCCTTGAGGTTTCAAATGATCTTGCCCCTTTTCTCAATCACCCTTCTTTTGTGTCACTTTTCAGTCTGTTTCTTTTTTATTTGAATATTTATTCTTCTATGGATTATTTTGCTTGACTGAAGAATATTGGCAATGCATTTGCCTGCCTACACTAAGACACTGCGACTATTAGTCACTGTGACTATTAGTGTTTATGTGCAACACACGATTTTTCTTCTATGAGCTAACAATAATCATTCTCGTGGTTAGTTTTGCTCTCATGTAGTCATGTGGCATGACGAACCTCATCGTGGATTTCATGGAGTGACTTGCGATTACATTTGTCAATGCAAGTCCCAAACAATAGAAATAGATTGTTTTGCTAAATTTTAAGACCACAAAGAAACACCTGCTGACAGTTGGTATTAACCACATATATTTCCACATCTTCTTTCAAACAAGAAGGCCCACCCACTGTTTGACATCAAATACACTGTCGATTTGGTGAGCTGCAGGACTATTCTTATGTAAGAGTCATATATAGAACATTTTCTCTGTGCAATTCATATGATATGTTTCAACCCACCAGTTCAGCTAGACACTATGTTGAGTCTCCAAGTATATATTTTTCGGGTTTTTAATTCTATGCCCCTGGTTTCTTAGTTGTGCTCACTTTTCCCCATTCGATAACTTTTTGCTCACTTTTCCCCATGTGTCTAAACTTTTGCTTTCACATTTTCCTCACTTTTGCCCCCGAATAGTTGCTCACTATGAAGGCAAAATGAGCGAGTGGGGAAAAGTGAGTAGTGTTAACGAACAAGGGGCATAGAATTAATAATAATGGGTTCGGAAGGGGGGAGGCGGGGAATGCTGCCTGCTATAATGGGCAGCCTTGTCTGAGGTATACTATCTTCTGTTATATTGACTACCTTCATTTCCCCTCCACTGTGGTTGTTAGGTTTAAGGAAAGCTCTACTTGAGGCTGCTAAAAATCCATCACCTATACGGATAGATGGGGTGACTGCTTTGCTGTGGCACGTCATGAGAGGAACTTACACAAAGCTTCACTCAAGAGCTGGGAAAGTCATGAAGTTCTTGTTGACGAAGTCAGTCCTCACCACAATCGACGATAAATTCCCAGATGGTCAGACAACTTTTTTAAATGACATGTACTATTGTAATGTTCATGCCTGTTAGTTGCATTGCCTTTTTTTAAAAAACTTTCATTCAGTACTTCCATTCATACTAGATGTTAATTTTTTTGGCAACCTCATTATCTTCTCAGTTTAACTGAACAATATGTATCTATTATTGATTCGTTCATCATATTTGTCTATTTTTCTAACCATGATGTACTAACTAAAATATACTTTTATGGATTGCTTTTTCGTGCATTATCATTATAGTTCAATAATGTAATGATTGCCTTAACACAATATGCAGGGTCTTCTACTATCCGTGAGGTCATAACTGGCGTGATTCAAAGATTATGCAACGAAGTGGATCAGAAAGAGTTGGCACTGGTATATACTTGTTTATTTGAAGAAATCAACAGCTGTATTAAGGATGACTGCTTGGAGCACTTGAAGCACTTGATCAATTTTTTTACATTTACTTTAGAAAACAGCAAGCAGAATGATGCCCTTGGTAGGCGTTTGTCTCATCCGTATGTTTTTTTTTTTTACTGTTTTGAGTTCTATCGTTAGTTCTGATTACAATATCTTACCTGTAATTTATTCTTTTTCCAGATAAGGCTGACATGCTAGAACTTGTTAAGTTGCTAATCTGTAAGTATGTCCGGCCTAGTAGCAGCACAGAAGGGGCTTCTTCATTTGAAGTTCTTGGGAGTATCTTGGACTTCCTTCTTTGTGTTTTGGATGTTCCAGTTATTTCTTGTAACTTATCCATTGTATATGCTCCAGTATTTGAACTAACCAATTTGAGGTAAATTATCGCCTGTAGAACCCATGGTATTTTTTTTTATATTTGCAAATGCAGTCAAGCACCTCTCATTGTTTTAATTCCGATGTTTTCAGTGCGGTTATCTTTATAAAGAAACTTTTGGCAAAAAGCCCACTGATTATACAAGCTTTCGAAAGCAAGATACTGAGGTATGTGTCAGTAGTTGCTGTTACTTCTAAATGTACTTATGTAAATTTCACACATCAAGGTTTGACCCTTCATTTTGATGAATTGTAGTGCAATGGATAATTTTCTTGAGACTTCACCTGAGGAAGTTCTCTATATCCTTCTGCATTTATTTAAGGGAGCTACCGATGGAATAACTCATGGCATTGATGGTAGTCATCTTGACCGGGAAAAGAAAGTTTACAAGTTCTGTGATTCAAAAATCCGCATGTGGATAGAGTTACTAGATAATATAGTCAAGACTGGTGACCATTCAAGCAATCAAGTCAGTGTAAAGGAAGCTGCTATACTATGGGGATCTGTTCGCTGCTACTCAAATGTTAAAGATGCCTCTCAAGATAGTTTAACAATGCTGAATAAGTTAATTTGCAGCCTTGATCAGATTCTTGAAGTGGAAGAAGGTGATTGCACTTGATGATTCCTAGTACTTCCTTACAATAACCATCCGAAATCTTCTAAAAATGCACATTTTTTTGTCAACATGCAGATAGCATTAGCGGTCTGCCGAAGGATACCTGGAGAAGTCTACTTGGTGCAGCATTATTAACTTACCATGAGTTACTGTTGGTTAACGGCAGTAAAAATTCAGAATTAAGTCTTTTCTTGCCTCTTGCCAAGAGGCACAGCACATGTCCACAAGTACTCTCTGCTGTAGCTGAATATTTGGATTCCCTACTTGGGTAAAGTTAATTCTTCTCTCTAATTCTTCTTTCTATTTTTTACTTAATTTGACCATTTGTGATGGTTATTCAGTTCTATTTGTTTCTTTCTGTGAGCAGAGCAACTTCCCTGGAGATGACAAAAGAATTCGAGCCACAGAATCTTTTGAATTCATTCTGTATATTTGGTGCCAACTTGAGCAGTCCAAATAAGAATATCAGGGTTTTAACATTGAGGATTTTATCCTATTACGCGAAGATGGATCAACGCCTAGGCTCAGATGATGAGCGGCCACATAAGAAGCGAAGGACAGAAGATTCTGCAGAGGAAGCTGTTGACACCAAATACAGTAACGTATGTTCTGGCAGCTAATATTTTACTTGCTAATTTTTGTTCTTACTCTTACATCTCTCTTGAAATCAGGTTGTGGACACTCTGTTTGCTGTTGAATCAACTCCAGTTTCAGTATCTACTAGCCGGAAAATTGCTATCTATGTTTCTCGGATACAAATGAGTCTGTCTTCTAACATGGTTCATGATGACTACATACCTCTTCTCTTGCATGGGATTGTTGGCATCTTATACAATAGATTTAGTGATCTGTGGCCACCAGCACTGGATTGTCTTGGTGTCCTTATTAAGAAGCACAAGGAACTAGTCTGGAGTCAGTTTATCCAGTTTATCGCCATTCACCAATCAGAGGGGCTGACAGTGACAAGCCAAGAGAAACTGGAAGCTGCAACCCACCCACAGTGTATGTCTCTCAAATGTTATGTTTGTGCTATTCTTCTGCAAACGCACCCCTATGCTCCATTCCATTACCTTTGTTCTCATTCACTACATGCCGCATTTAAGTTACTCTTGCCCATCTTGTGTACTGCTGTATTTCTGATGCTATTATGTTGAAGAGGACAAATAGCAGAGAGCAACTTTGTATTGCTTGATTTGACTGTTGATGAGTATGTCAACCTTTTGAGATTATCTATTTCCGCTCACCCTGCAACTTGCTGTTTTGCTTGCCTTTCGTTGGAACAATATTGTGCCTGTGTCTTTGGTAATTGGTATACTCCACAGACAACTTACTTTTTAAGCTTTCACTTTGCTTTTCCTAGTATTTGGCCTTAGGACACCAAACTTGTGAAATGATGCTTGGTGAATTGATTGAGCATTATGGTCTTTGGATGTGAATGAGCATGTCACAGACTTTTTGTTTGTTATTATGGACCTATGGCTCAGTAATTGTCTTGAATTCAACTTCATGTACTTCAGCTGATTCTTGTTCTTGTATTGCCATTTCTTACTCCATCTTTGGTTTTGCAGCTATTTTTGACTGCTTCAGCTTATATCTTGCTACGGATTATGATTACACACCTCTAGAGACAATCGCCACACTATTGCTTAAAGCCCTACAGAAGATACCTGATGTTGCGGAGTCTTGCTCTCGACATCTTGTACCATTATTTCTAAATTTCATGGGCTATAGCGATGGCAGCATCACTAGGTATTGATAAAATGCAATTTTTTCTGCAGCGCAGACTTGAATATTTAATGTTCAATCCTTGCTGATGCCTTTTTTTAATCTTGATTTTGACAGTGTTGATTCATATATGTCTGACAAATGTAAAGGCAAACAATGGAAAATGATTCTAAAAGAATGGCTGAACTTGTTGAGAGTAATGCGCAATGCCAGATCGTTGTCCCAGAGCAAGATTATTCAGGAAATATTAACTGAAAGGTTTGTAAATTTGTAGTGCTGCTAATATAAAATTACTGCAGGTGAGATGTTGCATGATAATTGATTGATTGACATTTATTTCCAGGGTCCTTGATGAGAGTGATCCTGACATACAGGCAAAAGCACTGGATTGCATTTTGAACTGGAAGGATGAATTCCTGATCCCATACAGTCAGAACCTTAAGAATCTGATCGATTTAAAAACTCTCCGTGAAGAACTCACCACATGGGCAGTTTCACACGATTCTGTATCTATTCAGAATTGCCACAGAAGTCGTGTTGTTCCTTTGGTTATCCGTGTGTTAACACCTAAAGTAAGGAAACTGAAGCTGCTTGGTTCTCGAAAGGTTGGTATCTTAGCTGATTTTCTTGGACCACACTGTTAAGAATAACAAATACTTTTGTAATTTAACTTATGTGAAAGTTAACTTCTATGTAATTTGCATTGTTTTGCCAGCACACAGGTGTTGGCCATCGAAAGGCAATTCTCCGTTTCCTTCTACAGTTTGATTCAAATGAGCTTCAGCTCTTTTTCTCGTTGCTTCTGAAGTCCTTGGTCCCTGGGAGCCTTCAACTTGAAAAGTTCTCTTGTCAGTCTGGCGATCTGCTTGGAAGTACTTCTGATATCGTGGGAATGTCAACAGAGATCTGTCTAGAGAATCTTACATGGAAAAGGGCAAATGGTTTTCTTCATTTGGTTGAAGAAATTTTTGGTAGTTTTGGCATGGCACATATAAGTCCATTTCTTAATACTATATTGATCATTGTTGTTCGCTTGCTGGAGAGTTGCATGCGGAATCTCAGAAGGAACAGCGATGAGGAATATCCTCATAAACAATCAAATCACCCTGACAATGAGTGTTCCTTGAGCCAGGACGCTGGCAATTCCATAGATCTGAAAGAATGCTCAAAAGAGATGACAGTAGCAGATGACAGTGAGGTGTGTCACATCATGATAATATCTCCTGAAAACAATACGCATTTCTCTTACCTTTAAGATTGTTTTAGTTATTGCATATATGTATCATATTGTTTAACAGAACTACCAAATTTATGTGTTCACAATGATTTGCCTAATTCAAGCTATAGAAGTATCTGAAATTTTAGGAAAAAACTAGTTAAACATATTTAGCAGATCCCACTAAGTGTAGCTACTGTCTGCTTGATGGTTCTATGAAGTCTTATGGGAAGTTCTTATGGTTTTAGTATGGTGTTATTATTATTTTTTCAAGGTAATGTTGGCAAGTCATGCATATCTTCTCTGAACTAATCCTTGTCAAACTCTTTTATGCAGGCAAGTGCCTCAGTCAAGCAATTAAAGGATCTTAGGTCCTTATGTATTAGAATTGTTTCCTTGGCGCTTGGTCAGTATGAAAGTCATGACTTTGGAGAATACTTCTGGAATACGTTTTTCGCTTCTGTGAAACCTCTAATTGACTGCTTCAGACAAGAGGCTTCCAGTAGTGAGAAGCCGAGCTCATTATTTTCGTGTTTCATGGTAATGAGTCAGAGCCCAAAATTAGCACCACTATTGGGGACAAATAACCTTGTACCAGCCATATTTTCTATTTTAACTGTGAGGACTGCATCCGAATCTATCACCTCCTATGCACTTGAATTCATTGAGAATCTATTGAGGCTGGATAATGATTTGGAGCCACAAGAAGATCACTCGGTGTTGAAAATTCTTGTTCAACATATGGATGTTCTTCTCAGTAGTCTCCATGATTTTGTTAATTATCGCAAGGAGCTTCACAGGTATATGCTTTTGTTTAGGTTGAGTCTGACAAATGGTACTGAATTGCTCATAATGTTATCTGTAAGTAGTTTTATATGCATGAAATGTAAACATTATTGTATCAATCTATCTATTTTATGGTTAAGCATTTCTTGTGAGTGGTTATGGCCTTTAAACTTATCTTCTCACTTTCTCAGCAGCCTTCGTTCCCTTGATGTGGTGGATTTTTCTTTTTCTTTTGTGAACTCTTCTCTGCTTCATCTTATCCTTATTTTTGGAGAGAAACTATGTACTTAAGAAAAAATCATTGTACTGCTAAAGCCATTTTGGTGCAAGCATCTCTTGAGTTCACATGTTAGTGGAAGATATTAGCCACATCAACTATGCATTGTTTGGGAGATTCTGTTTCTTGCTTGGGGATGCTTCAGACTGAGGTTACACATTTTTGGAGCTTATGTTTTTGAGCTTGTTGTCTACAGGAGATCTGGGAGATGGCTTGGGCAACGTGAACTTAGGCTGTTTAAACTATTGCTAAATTACATCACAGAGCCCTTAGCTGCAGAGCATGTTGCAGACCTGGTCCTTCCATTTTTCAGTAAGAAGGATTTGAACTCTGGTAAGCCTATATTCTAGTCAAGTTTGTCCTATGCACACACCTAATTTGTATTTCAACATGCATAACTGGAACATGATATTACTCATTATTTTTCATCTCGCTTGCAACACTGTAGGCTTCTAGCAACCTAGACACGTTCTGCCCTCTTATGTCTTGTGTCTTTTGTATAACAGATGAGTGTCTCGAAGCTCTACATGTTGTAAGGGGAATAATACCAAATCTACGGCATGGTGTATCGGTAAAGATTGTAAATGCACTCAACCCATTGCTTGCGACTGTTGGACTCGAGCAGCGGCTATGTATCTGTGATATCTATGATGGGCTGTCATCGAATGAGTTCTCGATGCGCTCTCTGGTAATTGTTTTGTTTACTCCTGACATCGTGTCTTCTGTGTCAACTTTTCCAGTACCTGTTCCTACCTATGTACAGTCCTCAGTTGTGATATTTGGTCCTTCCTTCTTACAGGCTCGATTACTGCGAGATCTGAATGCGGTTTCAACCTCAGAACTTGGTGAACTGGATTATGATATGAGAATCAAAGCATATGATACGGTTCAGCCGCAGTTGTTTCATGGCATGCAAGAAGAACATATGGGTGCCATATTATCTCACTGTGTGTATGATATGTCATCCGAAGAGTTAATTTTCCGGCAAAGTGCGTCCAGGGCTCTTCAGTCATTCCTGGGTTTCTCTGCATCAGTTATGAACAACGACCTTGAATGCTCAATTGGAACAGCCACTCTTGAACGTGGAGAGAATAATTCCAGCAATGTTTGCACAAAAGGCCGTATTCAACAAATATTAGAGAGGACCTACCTTCATAATATGGGTTCAGCTATGTGTAAAGATATATCAGTTCAAAAGGTGTAAATTCTGTCAAGTTGTTGTACCTTACTATATGCTACTCACCAAAAAGAAGAAATTAATGCTGTTGTAATTTCAGGAGTGGATAATTTTACTTCGCGAGATGGTCTATAATTTTGATTGTGTACCATCCTTAAACTCCTTCAAGCCTCTCTGGAAGGAAGATCTGGATGAAGATTTTTTCCACAACATAATTCATTTACAGGTAAATCTACTCAATCCATTCTTCCCCAAGCCCAAATAAAGAACAATTGTTCTTATTTGCATGGTCGTATCCACTAATGCAGGCTGGCAAAAGATCCAAAGCGTTATCTCTTTTCAGGCAGGCAATGAAAGATACCAGCTTTTCAGAGGTAAATACTGTTAAATTATTGCCAACTTTTTGTTTGTGGAATACGTGCCAGATTAAATTAATAACTGCCGTAGAGTTCAAAGTTCAGTCTGCCGTTGGCTATATCTTTTGCTATTGATTGCCACAATATGTGTTTGGTGTTGCATTTCATCCCATTTAGTATGCATCAGCACATTACTCCATGGTGCAATGTTGCACTCTCTCGCTTGGTACTATCTCGTGGATTATATCTCCTTTGCACATTATTCTTTGGTGCAATGTTGCACTATCTCGCTTGGTACTATCTCGTGGATTATATCTCATTTGCTTTATCAAGCTAAATATCGTTCGTTAGGTCTCACCCATTGCATCATTCAGTATTAGCTGGTGACCAAACTTAAAATGGATTGAGCATCTGATTCCTGCTCTCCTTTTTTTTTATTGTTACATTTAATTCTTTTGCTTTCATTTTAGGATGTGACTATGAAAGTATTCGTTCCACTATTTTTTAATATGTTCTTCGACGTCAAAGCTGGGAAGGGTGAACATGTAAGAGATGTATGTTTGGATACACTTTCTTCTATTGCTGCCAAAGTGCAGTGGGAGCATTACCGAACAATACTGATGCGATGCTTCCGTGAGTTGAGTCTCAAGCCTGATAAGCAGAAGGTCATATTGAGACTAATATGTTCTGTATTGGATGCGTTCCACTTCATGAAACCCACAGCTGATGTCTCGAGTAATTCTGATGTTATCAATGAAGATTCTCTTTCTTCCGTTACATTCTCCTCAACTACAGTCTCTTTGGAGAAGCAACACTACCTGCGAAAGGTAGTCTTTCCACAGGTCCAGAAGCTATTAGGATCTGATCCAGAGAAAGTCAATGTGAGCATCAACCTGGTAGCACTCAAGATACTCAAGTTACTGCCAGTGGATTATTTTGAGTCACAACTGTCAAGCATCATACATCGAGTCTGCAACTTTCTCAAGAATCGTCTTGAAAGCGTACGTGATGAAGCGAGGTCAGCTTTAGCTGCATCGTTGAAGGAACTTGGGATTGGTTACTTGCAGTTTGTGGTCAAGATATTGAGGGCGATACTGAAAAGGGGTTATGAGCTACATGTTCTGGGCTACACCCTTCATTTCTTATTATCAAAAACTGTAACTGCTGAGATGAATGGTAGCCTTAACTATTGCTTGCAAGATTTGTTGGCTGTAGTTGAGAGTGATATACTTGGAGATATTGCGGAACAAAAGGAAGTTGAAAAGATCGCCTCCAAAATGAAAGAGACAAAGAAGAGGATGTCATTTGAGACTCTTAAGTTGATTGCCCAGAGTATTACATTCAAGACACATTCTTTGAAATTAATCTTGCCTATTTCTGCGCATCTTCGGAAGCACCTCACTCCAAAATTAAGAACGAAACTTGAGGCGATGTTACACAGTATAGCCTTGGGGGTTGAGTGCAATCCATCAACTGAAACATCTAATTTATTTATATTTGTTTATGGTCTTGTTGAGGATACTAGTAAAGAGAATGGTTCTCAGTGCAAAGATAATACGGTATCTGGTCCTGGTCAAGAAAATATTCGCAGAATGGATTTGCTTGGACAGGGTGAGGGTGGCTTACAAAATTGCTATATACTTACAAGGTTTGCACTTACGTTGCTGCGTAATCGTCTGAAGAGCATCAAGCTGCATAAGGAAGATGAGCAACTATTGTCGATGTTGGATCCTTTTGTCAACCTTTTGGGAAAATGCTTGAGTTCCAAGTATGAAAGTGTCCTTTCTATTACCTTTAGGTGTCTTGCCATGTTGGTAAAACTTCCTTTGCCATCTCTCAAGGACAATGCAGATCCTATCAAGAATGTACTGATGGAGATTGCCCAGAGAACTGGAAATTCTAATGGTCATTTGGTCACATCTTGTTTGAAACTACTTGCTCATCTACTTAGAGGCTATAGAATTTCACTATCAGATGATCAGCTTCAGATGCTTGTCCGTTTCCCCATTTTTCTTGATCTCCAGACAAACCCTTCGCCTGTTGCCCTATCCCTTTTGAAGGCAATAGTCAAAAGAAAATTGGTTTGCCATGAGATTTATGATATTGTAGTTAGGATAGGAGAACTGATGGTAACAACTCAAACAGACTCTACAAGGCAGCAATGCATCCAAATTCTGCTACAGTTTTTTCTAAATTATCCACTCTCTGAGAAGCGCTTACAACAGCATATTGATTTTTTCCTGACAAACCTGAGGTATGAACGAATCTCAAATAGGACCTGCTTTGCCATTGCATGTGTGCTAGAAGCTAACTCTGAAAATTTGCAGTTACGAGCATGCGTCGGGAAGAGAAGCTGTGCTTGAAATGCTCCACGACATTCTTACCAGATTTCCCCAGAGAATTATTGATGACCAGGGTCAAACATTTTTTCTTAATCTTGTAGTTGCTTTAGCAAATGAACAGCACCAGAATGTGTCTTCTATGATCCTTAGAACAATCCAGAAGCTGTTAGGACGCATTGGTGACCAGGGAAAGAATTCAATTTTTGAGTACTCTCTTTCGTGGTACACTGGAGACAAACAGAATTTGTGGAGCGCTTCAGCCCAGGTTAATGATTATTTCTGTTTATCCTCCCAAACACTAAATGCAACAAACTTGAATTTATCTACTCTCTGTCCATAAAAGGATGTTGAAGATTTGTCTAAATTCAGATGTATCTATACACTAAAGAGTGTCTAAATACACTTAAATTTAGACAAACTTGCGACATTCTTTTATGTTAAGAGATAGTATTATAAATGGTCCCCCAATTTGCTTTAACATTTGAGAGCATATAAGCACTTCTATCTGTTATTATTGTATTTCCCCCCTGAAACTGGAAAAGTGGTCATTGTATTTTGCAGGTTATTGGTTTGCTCGCTGGAAATCGTTCGTTAGGAATTGGTAAACATCTTGAAAGTATTTTGGCCGTTGCGAAACAAATAACGGAATATTCTGTCACTGCTTCTAGAGGAGTACAACTATACTTAACCGGTGAAACCAGTCTGCCATTTTGGAAAGAGGCTTACCACTCTATTGCCATGATGGAGAGGTTACTACTACAGTTCCCAGAGTTGTACTTCAAGCAAAATACTGAGGTATAATTACCTTTTTGGCTGTTGCAGTGCTCTTATAATTGTTTGTCCAGAAATATTGTCACATTTTGCAACTGATGTGACCCTATGTTCCTTGACTGAAAGCGAACCTCTTAAATGCAGCTGCAGTACGCATCTTTTCCATCTAGATTGTATCATGATTTTTTACTAGCTGTTGTAGTTCTCTGATTATTGGTTATGCGGAACTATTGTCACATTCTACAACTAATGTGATGTTATGTTCCTTGACTGAAAGTAAACCCTGTCCATGACTGAACAGATATTGATAGAGGTATTATGGCTACTCTAGTACTCTTGTTGTGCAACCATGACACCCTTTTTCACATGCAGGCAATGTGGATGACAATTTGCAAGCTGCTGACACATCCCCATTCCAAGTTGCGCAATATGTCCAGCTCTCTGGTGGCCTCATATTTTGCTTCAGTAGAGAAGAGGAAACGTGAGGAGAAGTTGGATGCCACATCATCATTTCTTGTCCAACCAAGCAGGCTATTCATAATAGCTGCTTCTTTCTTGAAACAGTTGAGGATGGAGCTAAGTGATAGTACAGCGAACAATCTGATCATACAAAATCTTGCATACTCAGTCTGTAACTTGCATATGTTGATTAAGCAAACAACCTCATCACATCAGTTTTGGTCTAGCCTTCGTTCTTCTGATCATGTTGCCTTCCTCGAGGGTTTTGAATTGCTTGGTTCAAAAAAAGCAAAGAACACATTTCTCCTCTGCACTGCTGATGCAGCTGGATTTGACCTTAACAGCAGTGAAGAACTTACATCTTTGCTGGTTTCTTCTCTGCTAAAGAAGATGGGAAAAATTGCAATGCAGATGGAGGACACACATGTAAGCACCATACCATTACTTCAGTCATTTTTCATCGTACATACTGTGCCTGTGATTTCATATAGTATTTAATAATTAAATACTTACAAAACCGTATTTTTTCTGTGTTCGCAGATGAAGATTGTATTCAGTTGTTTCAGTTTGATTTCATCAAGACTTGGAGCCGAAGTATCACTAACCTATGCTGTTCACCTGTTGGACCCATTGTACAAAGTTGCTGAAGATTTTGCTGGAAAAGTCATTAGTGGTATGATCTTTGTTTTCGTATTGTCCTAAACTGTGGAATGGTTGCTGCGTGTTTTTGTATGCATTTCGTATTATTCTGCTCTCTTTGTGCTGTTGAGGTTTAGTTTCTTAGCATAAATTTGTGCTATTGCCAAATTAAACAAACCAAGCTTATCACTTGATTTTTTGGTTTGTAGATGAGGCTAAGCAATCAGCAGAGGTGGCCAGGGACAAATTGCGTGATCTGATTGGTGTTGAGAAATTTGTGGAAGTTTACAACAGTGTCCGGAAGGACGTCAAAGCAAAGAGGGAGTTCAGAAAGCAGTCTGAGAAGCTTGTTGCGGTCAATGACCCAGCACGCCATGCTAAGAGGAAGCTGCGAATGGCTTCCAAACACCGTGATCACAAGAAGCGGAAGATAACAGCGATGAAGATGGGAAGGTGGCTGAGGTAGTTTTGGTGCTAAGGTCACCAGAAGTGAGTTGTATAGCGTTTACATTTGCATGGCACGTTGTTTGTGCTAGACGGCCGGCAGGAAATTTTGTACGCTAGTTATACATACATAGATACACTGTCAAGTTAACGCTTGTCATTCCAAATCTGAGGACGACATGTATAATCCCGAACGAGCTCCTTTCCGGGTTTTGTGAATGAAATTTGGTAAGAGGCTTCATTTCAAGTTTTATTGAGTTGGGATTCATCAACTTAACATAAGCTTCGACAGAACGGGTTGGCCACTGGAAGCATGGCTTTCTGAGACAGTATTTGATTGCTGTTGGGGCATCTCAATCGGCAACCCCACTGCTCCAGAAGCGCTCCCGCTAGCCCTATTTTGGCAAAACAAATCCATAGCTCTCTCCCCCCACGCGTTTTACCGACGACCCAAACCCGGCCCAAATCTGGGATGAGTTTGCGGTGTCCGAGACGACCCACCCGGCCTAAATCTGGGATGAGTTTGCGTGGCCGCGGACGCGGAAGGCTGGTCGCTCGTGTCCGCCCCTGGCCCGCTTGTCTGTCTCCCAAAACACACTCCCCTCGTACACATCTCCCGCCGCTCCACCGCCACCCATGGACCGATGATTTGGGAGCGGCGTCGACGCCGGCCACCGTCGTCGAGACGCCGGCAAGCGGGGCGGAAGCATAGGTCGAGGCCCCGCGCTGCTTTCACCGCGTCGTAGCAGAGTCGGAGGACGCCGTCGCCGGCGGCGTTGTCCTCTCACCGTCGTGAGACCTCCCGCCGTTCGCAGCTGCGTCCGCCGGAGGTGAGCTCTCCGCACCGTGTTACAGACCGCAAGTCGGCTGAGACGGCCATGGCCTGGTCCCTACGGAAGCATTTGGATCGCCTCCGTCTGCGAGGTGTTCGTTGAAATGGTCGAACTAAAATGTGTCCCTTTATCATGGTGGACAGCGACGACGAATACTTGTTCAAGAACTTCATCGACACGTCGTCAGACGAGGAGTCCGACGACGAATTTTTCACGGAGGCTGCGCTGCTCATCCACGAGCACATTGTCTCGCAGATCCCCGTGTACCGGGGGTCCTTGCCGGGGCACGCGGCCGCCTTGGACCGCAAAAGAGAACGCGACCACGACCAGCTCTACAACGACTACTTCCAACCCAAGCCATTGTTCACGCCGACCATGTTTCGCCGTCGTTTTTGGATGTCCAGACCGTTGTTCCGCCGGATAATGGATGGCGTCAAGATCTACGACGACTACTTCTGTGCGGAAGTGGATGCAATTGGCAAGGTAGGCCTCTCTTCGTACCAGAAATGCACGACAGCAATTAGGATGCTTCGCATATGGCGTTGCCGGTGATTTCGTAGATGAGTACACGCGCATGAGTGAGTCAACCGGCTTGGAAGATTCTGCAGAGCAGTGATCGGTTCGTTCGGAGAACAATACCTCCGGCAACCTAATGCAGAGGACACAGCTCGTCTGTTGTCAATCAACGCTTCTAGGGTTTCCTGGGATGCTTGGCATAGACTGCATGTACTGGGAGTGGAAGAACTGCCTGTTTGGTTGGCAGGGGGCATACAACGGCCATTCTGAGGCACGTCATTCTTGAAGCTGTTGCTTCACATGACACATGGATTTGGCACTCATTCTTCGGAATGGCTGGTTCGCACAATGACATCAATGTGCTGCAGCGCTCTCCGATGTTTGATAGGCTAGCGTACGGTTAGTCCCCTGATGTGGATTTTGAGATCAATGGCCACCACTACACCAAGGGGTACTACCTTGCTGATGGTATCTATCCACCTTGGGCTACACTCGTGAAGACAATCCGAAAACCCAACTCAGGAGGCAGCCCGGAAAGATATCGAGCGGTCGTTTGGCATCCTCCAAGCTCGTTGGGCTATCGTCACACACCCTGCCAGAGCCTGGGATGTGCAAACTCTGTGGGAGGTGATGACCGCTTGTGTAATCATGCATAACATGATTGTTGAGGTAGAGCGGGATGATTCACTCTTTGATAATGACTGGGAAGGCCAAGGAGAGTTGGTTACTCCTCAAGGTGGTCCGGCATCATTCCAGGACATTCTTCATGCGCACCATGAAATTCGAGATCTAGCTGTACACAACCAGCTTCAGGCTGATTTGGTCGAGCACATGTGGCAGCATGTAGGCAACAATGCTGCAAACAACAATGATGAAGGAAATCTGGAAGCCTAGAGCATTTGTATCGTTTTTTCATTTTATTTGAACAATACTCTATCCTTGATTACGTGGACAATGTAATGTGTAATACATTTTGTGCATTTGAACTATTATATATATTTTCTATAATTTATTTTGTATTTTTCTAGTGAATTGACAAGAAAAACATACCATACGGCGCCGCGACCCAAATCTGCCGCGTTGGGCGCAACGCGCGACCCAAACGGACGCGCGGACGCGGGGCTCCGCCCGCGCGTCCGCTCGGCCACCCAAACGGCCCAAAACGGACGGCCCATCGCGTCCGTTTGGGTCGCTCGGTTGGAGATGCCCTTACATCTTGGCCAGTGGCGGTGGCTCCGTCTTCTCCCAATCACCTCCACCTGCTAGGGCGTTGGAGGGGAACCTTGTTCCTCCGTTCTGGCCTAATAGTTAGGGTTAGATTTTTGTTTGCTGTAGTGCGTTGTTGGGTGTGGGAGCGGCGCTTGGGCTATTAAATTTGCCTCAACTATACTCCCACACTAGCGATGATCATCTGCATGGCATTTTTTGGAGTTGATGGCAGTGTGCTGATTGGTTCTTTAGATCGGTAGCTTGATCTTCTCACCGTTCTTTAGATCTGGTGAGACCAGTTTCTCGGGGGTGTTTGTTGTTATCCGCGACGATATATGCCGGCGGCTGAGGCGAGGTGGTTCTTCTGGAGTGAAGATGTAGTCCGGAGGTGTTGGATATGCCGTTCTTTTCCAATTTCATCGATGGAAGGCGGCGTATCTTGGTCAAAGACAACACGGGGATGTTCCCCGGTCGACGCCACAACGACATGTGCCTCGCTGCTTGTAGCATGCCACAAAGCCTTATTAGCGATGGTGCTTTTTTGGTTCTTGCAGTTGTGGAGTCTTGGTGTCTCTTCCCCTGTCCACCTCGACGGCACTGGAGTTGGACGGCGGCCGCTAACTATGGTGGTTGCAGAAAACCCTAAGGATTGTTTTGTATTTCTCGATCTTTTCAAAAAAAATTATGTAAATTTAGGATAATTATTTTCCTGGTTTATCTACATAATTAATGAAATATGTGATTGCTCTAAAAAAAATAGCCATATTCTGGCATGCCCGTGCTGGCCTTGAACTGCAGGGTCGGTGAGGCGTACTGCTCGCACTGGTTCATTTTGGGTGTCGCTGCCAGCCTGCGAAGGGTGATTTCTGAGAAAATTACAAAAAACCACCACATATCGGGCAGACGTTTCAAAAAACCACCACTATACGATTTTTTTTCAAAAAACCACCACTCTGCAGGTAACACGTTACAAATAACACTGATTCCACTCTGATGATGTTTTAATCGCCAAACTGACATGTGGGTCCCGCTATTAGGCTGACGTGCTATGCACATTTTGCGGAAAAGACCTTGGGTTTTTTTTTGTAAAATCTTGGGGACATCTGGGCTACTCTCTTTTTTAAAAAATAGTTTAGGAAAAACAAAAAAATTGGAACGCTGCGTTGACCAGATTGGCTGGGAGGAGGCTCTTGGCTTGGATGCGCGTCCGCGCGTGAACGGCGGCGGCGGCCGTCTCGTGCTAGCCACGAACTCTTCCCGGCGTCCTCGAGAAAGAGGAGCACGTGCAGCGGTGGGCGGCCATCCGCACTGCTGCAGCTCTCGAGCAACGCGAGCGATAGGAGGGGTCTTCCGCCGGCGATCTGAGAAGGGGCTCGAGACAGCGCCGCCCCGTGCTTGAGCTGGACGACGCCGTCGGCGCGGCGGCCCTGGTCCCTGGATCCGGCCTCGACGGTGTGCACGTGATGGAGCATCAGCGTGCCCTCACCGGTGGCGGCGCAATTGCAACCTACCGGAGAGGAGGAAGACGAGCACGGCGACGGCGGTAGAAAGTTTCCCGTGCCGATTCCTTTTCCAAGAAGGACCTCTGGTTCGGGGCGGAGCTAAATGACATGGTCGTTTGTCTCGGCGAGGTCTACAGAGACGGGAAGGAGCACGATGCCGACGGTGGCGCGCTCTGAATGCCGCTCGTGTTCTCGACGAACAGAGGAAGAAGAGAGCCGCGACTTCGGGGCGAGACGAGGTCATGACTAGGAAGGTCAACGGCGCACGCGTAGTTGAGCTGGGGCGGGTTGCAGCGAGGCCGGAGAAGCACCAGGCGGCGGTGCTACGCGTGAGCACCATGGTCAGCTCCTGGCCGGGGCTCGCGCTCGGGCCACACGACCCATTCCCAGCCGCCGCCCGCTCTTGCCGGCGCTCGTCTCGCCCGCGCCCGCTCTTGCCGGAGAACCAGCCAAGCGGCACGCGGGGAACTCGCCGGCGGCGCGCAGGGAACTCACAAGCGGCGGACGAGGACGGCGAGGTGGTGGCAGCGCTGGCCGTGCTCCGAGAGGCCAAACAAGAGAGCGGGGAGCGGCGGCGTGCGCTCTGCACGGCGCGGCTGCTCGCGGCCGGCGGCCGTACGACGCCGGCAAGAACGGCCGACGTGAGATGCATGTGCTGAGAGAGAGGGCCCAGGAAGAATACGTTGGCCATGGAAATTTACAAAAAGAACCCAGGACTAGAACCATCTTCTCTCTTAATCATTATTGACCGCCACCTCAGCCTGACAGCGGGATCCACATGTCAGTTTGGCGATTAAAACAGCATCAGAGTGAAATCAGTGCTATTTGTAACATGTTACCTGTAGAGTGGTGGTTTTTTGAATTTTTTTCGTATAGTGGTGGCTTCTTGAAATGTGTGCCTGATATGTGGTGGTTTTTTGTAATTTTCTCGGTGATTTCTAGACGTTCGAGCTTTAGTTAGCCAGCCAGTGGACGCCGAGTGTGTGTAGCCATCGGCATTATCGATCCTTCCGAGCATTCGACCAACCATTCCATGTACGAGCACGCTTGCGCGGTTCGGCTGAAAACGGAAGACCAGTCGCTGTCTCCTCCCTTGACCGCTGGCACCGGGAGCACGGCGTCGCTCTACCTCTGGCCTCCGCGCAGCCAGGCGAGCAGAGCAGGGGTTCTTGCCGTCAAAGTCGTCGGTCCACGGCGACGACCGGCGCCCTACGTCTACGTGCCTTCTCAGATGGATCCCACTTGCTGCAGCTAGAGCGGATCGATCGCCGAACAGAAAGCGAGGGTACCACAGCCTCGCCGTCCGTCGCGTACGTCTTGGTCGTTGTCGTTGTCGCGAGTCCGGAGACGCGCGGCAGCGGTCGACATAGCAGCGAGTTTTCCAGGGAAAGTCTTGGCTCGTGTGCTCCCACTGCGCTACGTGCGTCATCCGTATGAACAGGGAACCGGCTTCGCGTGCGTCATCCTGGTCGATTGCCGTTTTTATAGCTCTGAGCTGATGAACATGAGTCACTCCTATACTATTTAGAGCATGTCTAACATGTCCTGTATTTTTTCGCCCCTTAAAACGCGACTAGAGGGCCCTGTATCCACTTTTCGTCGGCCGAAAACTCGGGCGAGCTAGCAGAACCCGTATCCCCACCCCGTAAAACAGACCCCTCAAAACAGGGTTTTTTGACAAATTGGATATTAAAACCAACACAACATTCATATAAAATGTTTTACATCACACAATAATCGTCATAATTATTACAATAATGTTTTTCAGAAATGTCAACAAATGTTCCAATGGAAGAATTAAACAAATAATAAATGTTTCACACATACAAGAATAGGAAATGAATGTTTCACACATACAACAATGGGAAATGAATGTAATAATTCATTGGCCATGCAATTGCCAATGGTGATCAATCAGATCTTGGGTGAGCTGGTGATGAGCCTCGGCATTTTTAATGCCTCGATGAGCTGCAAGAAAAGCTTCAATCCGATCGGGGTTCCTCTCCGGCTGCACTCGGGTGCCAACATTGTCATAGAAACATGGCAAGTTCAAACCTCTTTCATCTTCAATGATCATGTTGTGAAGAATCACACAACATGTCATGACATCAACAAAATTTTCCTTGTCCCAAAACCTTGCAGGACCTCGGACAATTGCAAACTTTGCTTGCAAGACACCAAAAGCTCTCTCAATATCCTTGCGGCATGCCTCTTGATTTTTGGTGAAGCAAGCTTCCTTTCTTGTCAAAGCCTTGTCCTTTTTCTCTTTTATGGATTTGACAAGGGTTGCATAGTTAGGGTAAATACCATCTGTGAGATAGTACCCCATGCGAACACGGCCATTTTACCGGCGAGAAGGAAGAAGAACGCGGCGGGGGTGCTGCGGCGCGCGCGGAGGGACGCGGATCTTCGGCGGGGGCGCGGCGGAGGTGCGGCGGGCGTCAACACAGCTCGGCGCGGCTCGGCGGGCGGTGGAGGGGCGCGGATCTGGCGGATTCCGGCGGCGGCGCGCGGGGGCGGCGGGAAAACTGAAATGTCCGCACGCCCTTTCAGAAATTGGATACTGGTTTCGCCCTCTATCCGCGCTCCCACCCCGCACAAGTAGGGGGCGAAAGCCCGCCCCGTAATCGAAGACAGCAAAAAACGATGCGGGGACCGGTTTTACGGGTGTGCTAGACGGTCGGGTAGAGCCGAAACCTATATAACGGCGGTTATTATACGGGTTTGTCCTTTTCAAGGGGTCTGTTAGACATGCTCTTATAAATTGCATCTCAGGCTCTCGTTGGCTGGTGGACTCGCCGTCGCCATGTCCTCGTACTCGTCGCTCCTCTCCATGCGTCCCATCGATCAGATCGGCGGGTATGTGGACGACGGCTACAACGACGCCGACGATGACTTGGTGCTTGCCGCTAGCTACCTATCGTCCTTCGACTTCGATCTCGGTGAGGACTATGTTTCCCTGCCGCGGGCAGCAACCGCAGCCGCCTTCCACGCAGAGCAGCAGGCGCCGGCGCCGCCCCTCGGCCACTCACCGCAAGCCGACGCCGACAGCTACAACTGCGGCAAAGCAGCAAGTACGAGTTCAGATGGACTCTCCTACCAAGACAGTATCAGCAAGTAAGCGATCGAAACTCTGAGGAATCTCTCTGTTCACGAGTTCGTGATTCAGGCAGACAGGGTCTCAACTTGACTGTGCTGTGGTCGAATTCTCCAGGAGCTTCACGAGCGGCGGCGCGAGGAGCAAGGGCAGCAAGATCGCGTTCAAGACGAGGTCGGAGGTGGAGGTGCTGGACGACGGCTACCGGTGGAGGAAGTACGGCAAGAAGATGGTCAAGAACAGCCCAAACCCAAGGTACGACTAGTATTACGGGATATGCCAGTTTGGCGGACGCATTTTGCTTCTCTTCTCTGAAACGGCGTTCGACCAAATGATGGCGCGCGAGCAGGAACTACTACCGCTGCTCCAGCGAGGAGTGCCGCGTGAAGAAGCGGGTGGAGCGGGAGCGGGACGACGCGCGCTTCGTCATCACCACCTACGACGGCGTCCACAACCACCCGGCGCCGCTGCCGCCACGGGGGTGCGCCGGATACTCGCTGGCGCAGATGCGCGTCGAGGGTCTCGACACCGTGAAGATGCACGCTGTCGGCGCAGGGGATGGCGGCCTGCAGGGCTCCACGCCCGTGCCGGCGCCGCGCACTGTGCAGCGTGACGACTGACAGTTAACGGGTGCTTTGATATGTACGAGAGTCAGACTGATATACATTACTTACTTGTAATCGGCAGGTTTTATTTTATTCTGCTAAATACTGTATATACGATTATACGGACGGAAATGGCAGTCGAACTGTAAGGCCTCGTTCGGTTCTGAGGGAATCAAAACCCACGTGAGGCTGACCCCCAAGGGATTCGGGTGATCCCGAATCATCACCCCAACCCTGAACCCCCACTAATCCCTTTCCCTATACTCGCTGTTGCTAATTTTCATTCGGTTAATCCCAGACCCGCTAGTAGCCGCAGGAAACACAGGTGGGGCTAAGCAGCGGAAAGTAATGGCAATCTCTAGACATCACAGAGCAGCACGAAGCAGCCGGATATGGGGGCGCCGGATATCACGTCTCACGGGCGCCATTGATCTCGGATGGAGTTGGGGTCGCCAGATCTACCTCGTGCCACTCTGTTGGTCGTCCTGCCGCCGGTTGGGGAGGGAAGGAGGGAGGAGCAAATGTGCTGCTCGACTGGTTGCGCCGCCGCCGTCCGTCCGCCGCCGGCCATTCGCCCCCGCCGCGCGGCCGGCCCTCTTCCAGATCGCGGGAGAGAGATAGGTTGGAGCGAGATATAAGAGACAGTCGCGTACCGATTCGGGATTTGTTCCACGGGGTAAGGGTCGTGTATCTATTTCCGTGCGAAATGAAGGAGATTGGGGGGAAATAGCACGGGACGAAATCCCGGGAGGGTTTAACCGAACACGTAGTAGAAGAGCGTAGTAGAAGAGCGCCGGGATTAAACTCCCGCGGGTCTGATCCCGGCTAACTCACGGGGATTTCGGCTCGATTCCGGTCGGGTTGGGACGAAACGAACAAGGCCTAAAAGGAATCGAGAACCAACCGCTGGCTGCTTTCTTCACACTACAAAGAAGCACGCCGTCGGTGCAAGGTGCAAGTGTCGACGGATTGTCAGATCGTGATGTATCTAGGCAAAGAGTAATTGGCTAAGCTAGGGTTTTGGTAAAACAAAGGTTACGTACGTTCTAAATCCTCTAGCCAGGCCTTATATAGACTACCGGCTACGGCTAGGGTTCACAAGACTACCAAGTTGGTTAGGGTTCCGGGTTCATGAAAATCACAGTTAAGTCATCGACTTGTGCTTAACGCTGATCCTTACACTAGTAGAAAAAGGAGCTTCCGTCCAGGCCTTTAGTACCGGTTTCCTTATACTAAAGGGTACATTAGTACCGGTTCCAATGCTCAGGCCGCTGGCAACCTTTAGTACCGGTTCGTGTGGGACCTTTAGTATCGGTTCGTGTCACGAACCGGTGCTAAAGGGTTGGCGTCAGCCGAAAAAGGTTTAGTACCGGTTCGTGACACGAACCGGTACTAAAGGTAACCGGTACTAAAGGTTTTCCGGCTCCCCACGCACCTCCACACCCCCTCCCCCCCGTTGATCGCCTTTTTTTGCTTTGTAAAATACAAAAGAAAATGATAGAAAATTAAGAAAAATAAAATGTTTTGAGATTCCTACATGTTATGCAACCTACTATTCGACGAAATTAAGAAATTCGAATTTTCACTTTTTTTGCAAAAAAGTTTGAAAAATGGTAAAACCGCATTAACTTTTGCATACGACGTCGGAAAAAGCGTATAGTATATCAAAATCATCGTGGGAAAAAGTTACATCCGAATTCACCGGGGTTTACCCGGTTAGCCAATTTTTAGATTCTCAAAATTCCAAATGAAAATATGAAAGCAGGAAGATTTTAATTTTTTCTAAGAATTTAGGATTTTATATATTTTTATTTTTTTCAAAATTAAAATTAATAATTGCATCTGCATAAAGATTACTATTAATTTTAGCAAATTATAAGATTTTCAAATTTTCAAGTTTTAGGTTTGGCAAAAAATATTAAAAATTTAAAAAATAATTAAAAATAATATAAATTTAAAAAGTTAATTTTATTTATTTATTCAACATTAGTATTACATCATTAATTTTGTTTATTAAAATAATTATCTAGAATTTAAATAATAAAGAAGTGTGATATCGACCAACATGTTAATAGGATTTATATGATACTGCTATCAACAACATACGCGCGAAGCACTTGGAAGTGGGAGGGGAAGGAACTTGGAAGTTAAGCGTGCTAGTGTTGGAGTAGTGTGAGGGTGGGTGACCGACCAGGAAGTTTGACCACAAGTAAGTAATTTGACTAGAGATTAAGTGTAGTTAGAGATTAATGAAAATACTAGAAATTCTGAAAAAAATAAAAAAAAAGAGTGAAAAATAATTAGAAAAAAATGAATAATTTTTTTAACGAAATAGCCTTTAGTACCGGTTCGTGTTACGAACCGGTACCAAAGTCTCCAGCCCCGCGGGCTCCTCCGTGCCCACGTGGAGGCACCTTTAATACCGGCTCGTAAGGAACCGGTACTAAAGGGGGGAGGCTTTAGTACCGAATCTTTAGTACCGGTTCTAAAACCGGTACTAAAGGCCCTCTGAAACCGGTACTAAAGGGGGTTTCTCTACTAGTGTTAGGTCTCCAATGGGCCCTGAGCCAGCCCACTATCATGGTGGTATCATTGATGAGTACGTTATATAGGGTGCCTCATGGAGTAGAGAGGGAGAACACGTGTAACCTAGCTGAAGCACGGGACGACGAGCATGCATTTTACCCAGGTTCAAGATCCACATGGGTGGGGATCCCTACTTCTGCAATAATTCACTATTGGGCAACAATGTGTCAAGTTACAATTATGAGATTGATTGTGCCTTTAAGGCTACCCTGAAGCCGCTTATATATTACATCAAGCATGCGATGTACAAAGAATGTCCTAACTCATGTCCCAAGGCGGTATGCTTGTCTAACCGTGCAATCTTCTGACGCCAAACTCATGTCGCCTCCATCTTAGGGCCTACTATGTAAACCCTAGGTCCAACGTAGTATATAGGACGTCCCTCAGGTAGCCAAAGGGCATGAACAATCTCATTATAACCCAACACAATGTTTCCAATAGTGAATTACATCAGGAGTAGAGATCCGCCACCAACTGCCCATCGTCCCGTGCGCTAGGTTACACGCACCATCTCTCTCTATGCCATGAGGTACACTCTATGGCGTACTCGTATATGATACTACGACAGTTGGCGTCCACAATGGGGCAAGTGTTACCCGGAGTTAGTGTACAGGAGGAAGCTTCAGGTGGAATCGGCGACACCATCATCGTTGGCTGTGTCCACTACTATGGCAACATGTCGATCATACCGGCTCACGCGACTTGGGTCCCGAGTTCATCTAACCCGGTCACGCACACGATTGTGCCGTTTCGCGGCATCCACGTCTACATTGTCTTCACTGGCTCTGTTGTCGGCTTCAACGCTAACCACCCTTGGTCTGTCTCCACTGTGAAGTTCGTATCCTAGCCTCATAGTGGCGGATGCAGGAAACAATCAGAGGGTGGGCACCCCTCCAAAAAAAAATTGCCCCCAATTTTGATAAAAAAATTGCCACATGAGTATTCCAAGACCAAACGGTACCATTACCGTCCATGGAAACTACATGAAATCTTAAGAGTGCGAGGAAGATGAAGCCGCGTTTGCTGAATCAGCCATGAATGCCAAAGAACTGAAGGACATGAGGAGCCAGGTAAATCCGGCAAGATTCCTGTCCTCAAGAAGCAGATTCCCGACCAGAATCCTTCGACCAAAGTTGCAAATGAAACCAAGAAGGTGGATCTTATTGATGGAGATTTCTCTAAGACCACCACCATTGGTGCAACTCTGGATCCGAAATAGGAAAGCATGTGACGAGGGAGCTCCTCAGCAATGCCCACCATGAGGGGCACACTACAAGAAAAGTTGCCATGGCCGACGAAGTTGAAGTCGCGCCGTGGTTGCTGGTGTACCATGGCCGACGATTTTGGTCCCTCCGTGGTGCATGTCAAAACTTTTTTTTTCTCGTTTTTGAGGCCACCTAGCCCGACGAAAGCGGCCAAAACGTGGCGTATGGTGGCCCGGAAAGTGGTGCATCTCGAAATCTCGGGTTCGCCGGCCGAGTCAACGCAAATCCGCACCGCCGAGGGATGTAGGGCCCAGATGGCAGCCTGGCATTGTTTTTTTCTACATCGCGCCATCTCGTTCAACGTTCTCCGATCGAGCCGTTTACGATGCAGGATCATGGGTCCCGCATGTCATCCTCTATGAACCAAAATTCTTTCTATTCTTGGATTTTTTGACCCCCGATTTCTGGCTACTTCCTTTTTTTTGATCCCTTGCCGCCTTGGAAACGTTGAGACCGCTGCTGCTAAATGGGACCCGCATGTCATCCTCTATGTGCAATCAACTTTCTTTTCTTGGAGTTTTTTTTGGCACCTCAAATTTGGTCACTTGCCTTTTTCTTTCGATCCCCGCCGCCTCTCAAACGGTGATACCGCTGCTGCTAAATGGGACCCGCATGTCATCCTCTATGTACTATAAAACTTTCTTTTCTTGAATTATTTTTGGCACCTCATATTTGGTCACTTACCTTTTTCTTTCGATCCCCTGCCGCCTCTCAAACGGTGATACCGCTGCTAATGGGACCCGCATGTCATCCTCAATGTACTATAAAACTTTCTTTTCTGGATTATTTTTGGCACCTCAAATTTGGTCACTTGCCTTTTTCTTTCGATCCCCGCCGCCTCTCAAACGGTGATACCGCTGCTTCGGGACCCGCATGTCATCCTCTATGTACTATAAAACTTTCTTTTCTGGATTATTTTTGGCACCTCAAATTTGGTCACTTGCCTTTTTCTTTCGATCCCCGCCGCCTCTCAAACGGTGATACCGCTGCTGCTAACTGGGACCCGCATGTCATCCTCAATGTACTATAAAACTTTCTTTTCCGGATTATTTTTGGCACCTCAAATTTGGTCACTTGCCTTTTCTTTCGATCCCCGCCTCTCAAACGGTGATGCTGCTAACTGGACCCGCATGTCATCCTCTATGTACTATAAAACTTTCTTTTCTTGAATTATTTTTGGCACCTCATATTTGGTCACTTACCTTTTTCTTTCGATCCCCTGCCGCCTCTCAAACGGTGATACCGCGCTAAATGGGACCCGCATGTCATCCTCTATGTACTATAAAACTTTCTTTTCTTGGATTTTTTTGGCACCTCATATTTCGTCACTTGACTTTTTCTTTCGATCACCCTGCCTCTCAAATGTTGATACCGCTGCTGCTAAATGGGACCCGCATGTCATCCTCTATGTACTATAAAACTTTCTTTTCTTGGATTTTTTTGGCACCTCATATTTGGTCACTTGACTTTTTCTTTCGATCCCCGCGCCTCTCAAACGGTGATACCGCTGCTGCTAAATGGGACCCGCATGTCATCCTCTATGTACTATAAAACTTTCTTTTCTTGGATTTTTTTGGCACCTCATATTTGGTCACTTGACTTTTTCTTTCGATCCCCGCCGCCTCTCAAATGTGATACCGCTAAATGGGACCCGCATGTCATCCTCTATGTACTATAAAACTTTCTTTTCTTGAATTATTTTTGGCTCCTCATATTTGGGCACTTGCCTTTTTCTTTCGATCTCATGCCACGTTTGAAACGTTGAGGAACCTGCGGCTCATGGGACCCGCATGTCATCCTCTATGTGCTATAAAAGTTTCCTTTGTTGGATTTTTTTTCACCCTCGATTTTTGGCTTGCCTTTTCTTTTGATCCCCCGCCCTTTGAAACGCTGAGTAAGCTGTTGGCTCAAGGGACCCGCATGTCATCCTCTATGTCCATCAACTTTCTTTTCTTGGATTTTTTTTCACCCCCTAATTACTAGCTACTTTCTTTTTTTTTTGATCTCAAGCCGCATTACAAACATTGAGACCGCTGCTGCAAAATGGGACCCACATGTCATCCTCTATGTACAATAAATCTTGGATTATTTTTGGCTCCCGATATTTGGTCACTTGCCTTTTCTTTCGATCTCATGCGCCTTTGAAACGTTGAGTAAGCTGCTCTCATGGGTCCCGCATGTCATCCTCACGAACAATAAAAGTTTCCTTTCTTGGAGTTATTTTTTACCCCTAATTTCCGGCTATTTGCCTTTTTCTTTTGATCCCCGCCCCGTTGAAACGATGAGGACGTTGTTGGCAGGTCGGTCCCACATGTCATCCTCTATGAACAATAAAAGTTTCCTTTGGTGGATTTATTTTTGACCCCTAATTAATTTCTCGGCTATTTCTTTATTTTTCTTTTGATCCCCCGCCGCCTTGGAATTGTTGAGAATGTTGCTGCCTCATTTTTCTTTTGGTCCTGTGCCGCCTTGGAAACGTTGAGACCGCTGCTACAAAATGGGACCCGCATGTCATCCTCTATGTACAATAAAGTTTCTTTTCTTGGATTATTTTTGGCTCCTGATATTATGTCACTTGCCTTTTCTTTCGATCTCATGCCGACTTTGAAACGTTGAGGATGCCGCTGCCTCATGGGTCCCGCATGTCATCCTCTCAGAACGATAAATGTTTTGTTTTCTTGTATTTTTTTACCAACTGATTTTTGGCTTTTTTATTTTCGATCCCCCCGCCTTTGAAACGTTGACGCTGCTGGCTCATGGGTCCCCGATGTCAGCCTCCCGTACAAGAAACATGTGATATTTTATTTTGCAGACAATAAACGTTGTATTTCGCTCTGAGCTATTGCAAACGGATAAATTAAATCTTTATATCTACATAAACAAACTTATATGTTGAATCTCCTTGTTTTTTGTTTTTGCGAAGCATAGGACTTTCCTGTTTTTTTTTTTGAGAAAATCCGACCTTTCCTGTTTTGGAGTGGGCTGAAATTGTACGAGTCAAAAGGCCCAGCAAAGATAGTTCGAAGGCCCAGATGTCCAGATACAGCCCAATTAAAATCTTTCTTTTCTTGGATTTTTTCACACCCCGATTTCTCACTATTTTTCTTTCGGTCCGTGCCGCCTTGGAAGCGTTGAGACCGCTACAAAATGGGACCCGCATGTCATCCTCTATGTACAATAAAGTTTCTTTTCTTGGATTATTTTTGGCTCGATATTATGTCACTTGACTTTTTCTTTCAATCTCATGCCGATTTTGAAACGTTGAGGAAGCTGGCTCATGGGTCCCGCATGTCATCCTCTATGAACAATAAAAGTTTTCTTTGTTGGATTTATTTTTTTCCCCTAATTTCTGGCTATTTGTCTTTTTCTTTTGATCCCCTGCCCCCTTTGAAACGATGACGACGCAGCTGGCAAGTCGGTCCCACATGTCATCCTCTATGAACAATAAAAGTTTCCTTTGATGGATTTATTTTTACCCTAATTAATTTCTGGCTATTTCCTTTTTTATTTTGATCCCCTGCCGCCTTGAAATAGTTGAGGATGCTGCTGCTCATGGGTCCCGCATGTCATACTCTCATAAAGGTAAATGTTTCTTTTCTTGAATTTGTTTACCAACTGATTTTTGGCTTATTTTTTCTTTCGATCTCCCGCCACCTTTAAAACGTTGACGACGCTGCTGGCTCATGGGTCCCCAATGTCAGCCTCCCCATACTGCAAATCCTCTTTCTGCAAAGGTTGTATTTCTAGATAGATAAGGTGGATTCGAATCTGCCATGGTTCAGGCAGCTCAGGTAAGCCTTCTTGCACTAATTAATGGAAGTAGTGTATCGCAAGGTCAAGACATGTGGCTCGGTGTAATGAATCTATATGAATCATGTTGTGGGTTCAATCTGATAGTTCTCTAACAGGTCAGCCAAAATAGAAATTAAGTTTTTTTCTAAAAGGGAAATGCAAATTAAGATGAACACAAACATTAGTTATCATAATAGCTGATCATACATACATACTTGCTAAGAGCAAAAGCTTGCCAGAGTTTTACCACCCATACAATTAATTAGCAGTTCAGATAAGATAACCTTATATAAGTATAACTACAAATGCATTTGCTAAGGGCTCATGGGACAACAGAACTAGACAACCGCGAACTTTATGACCAGCATGTCACAGCGGCATCGAAAGATCTTGACCTTCAACTTTGATCCAATGCGAAGTTTGGCACCGTCAATGAACTTTTTCCACCTGGAAGTAACAGCCAAGCGGCCATCTGTGGGACCGACAGAGTACCGTCCCTCCACGGTGAGACCTTCACTCTCCATGACGAGGGATATCTTGCCCCTTCGGCCAGCATTGAGATCCTTGGAGATACTTTTAGGCAATTTCTGATTCAAAGCAAGAGATACCACCAAAAATTAGTCAATGGCACCAATGCACCGAACCATGTGAGACTTTGAGCAGAGAAGACATCAAGATAAGAGCAGTTATGCTGTCATATACTCACGAACATAGCCTTCAGATGCGTCCTGGTCACCACACGGGTGGCCACAGCAATGAGCCGAGACCTCGGTGATCTGGGGCAGGTGCATGAGCCTGGGCTGGTACACGAGCCGGTGCTGATGCAGGAGACTGCTGGCAGGTGCGAACGGTGCTCTAGAGGAACCGTGCCGACGCAGGAGACTCGTTGGGCAGTGCGAACGGTGCACTAGAGGAACCAGTGCTGATGCAGATCGTCGGGCATGTGTAGTATATGGGGCCTCACAGGAACCAATGCGATGTAGGGGACTGCTGGGTAGATGCAGTAAACGGAGCTGGTACAGAACCGGTGCTGATGCAGGAGAGTGGGAAGCCGGTGCTGGCCGGTGTGGTTGCCCTTTGTGACATCCGCTCCTGTTCCGTCGGGATCTGCAGCTTTGATCATGTTAAACCCAGCAAGCTAGAACAGAGGGAATGGTTTAGAACAACTGCTCAGAATGCAGTTATCAAAAGATATGAGTAGAAAAAGTTACATATTATATATTTGGAAGTGTCTCCAACTCTGTAAGCAGTTATGTATATCTGCCCGTTTGAGTTTCTGATCCTCAGCTCGTCGCCCTTCTTCAGACCGTAGTCAAAAGCAAACTTTCTCCAATCATGTCCATACAAATATGTGATGGCCTGCGTCTTGTAGACATACACCTCATAGACCGTGTAGGTGTTCATCAATTTGCCATTGCCATGCATAGTGAAAGATCCTTCATGCGGACACATCTGGTTAATCATTGGACGAAGTTCACAAGGTACAGTCTGCATGTGAAAATTGATACAAATGTAAGAAGCAGGAAGACTAAAAACAAGACTTTACTATATGCCAATTCATGCTAAACCACTGAGAATACATACCTGTAACTCTGTGAAGGAGCTACTAGAAAGGTAGATAGAGCCATAGGAGGTGTTATATGCGGGGTATGTACATGGGCCCGCCATATTCCCGCAAGCTCGGCATCGGGATGGTGAAGGAAACATGGGAGGTACTACTGGTGCGTAGCGCTGAACGTAAGTGGAAGAATTAGATTGTGTAAAGTGCATAGTTCAGAGCAATGCAAATGTTGACAAGCAAGTGCATAACACTATGTTACAAACTGAACAGTGAAAAATTAGTGTATGATGAATATAAGCATGCTAATTTGGTGTTTCCGAATTCCAAAAAGCATTAGACAGAGCCGGTGATAATATCAGACATAAATCATGGCATGTATATGTGGCTTAAGAAAATATACCCGAACCCTTGGATGGTTACGGCCCGGCTGATCCTTGGACTTGAGCTTATATAAGCATCCGAAGGTGGGGCTGACAGTAACTTGGTGGCAGCCTCTGCAGATGCCTCAGCAGCAGTTGCAATCCTTTTGACTAATGAAGGCTTAGCAGTTTCAGTCTGCATATAAAAATTGAAGAGCAACAGACATCAGCAGTGATATATAAAATGAATCTATGAGACACTGATGCATATAGTGCTGGATGTAAGTGGAAGAATAGGTGTGTGTGTTTCTGAACTATTGGTAAGCATTAGACAAAGCCGGCAATAAACAGACAAAAATCAAATCATGTATGAGGATTAAGAAAATATACCTGCTTACTGAAAAGGGTACCACCCAGCTGGCCCGTGGCCTTGTGCTTGAGGAGGTTTTCAAGATGGTGGCAGCACCATCGTCTTCACAGCAGCCTCATCAGGATCATTTTTTATCCATTTGAGTAGAGGAACAGAAGTTTCATCCTGCATATGAATAGCAACAGAACTCATCATTGATATTTAATAAATCTATGAGATAGACTGATGCAAATAGTGCGGGGTGTAAGTGGAAGAATAGGGTTGTGCATAGAGAACAGTTGACAACAATGCAAATGATTACAAAAGAAGCCAATGGAAATCAACAGTTTATATACTGGATGAGACAGACTGAAAAGTGAAAAATTAGTGTATGATGATTGTAAGCAAACGCAGTGTTTCTGAACTTTTGGTAAGCATTAGACAAAGCCAACAGTAATTAAACAGATAATAATGAAATCATGTATGTGGATTAAGAAAATATACCAGATTCATTAAAAGGTCACCACCCAGCTGGCCCATGGCCTCGTGCTTGTAGAGGTTTTCGGAAGATGGTGCCGGCACCATCGTCCTCACAGCAGCCTCATTAGCCCCATTTTGCATCCACTTGAGTAAAGGCGCAGCAGTTTCAGCCTGCATAAGAATGGGAACAGATCTCAGCAGTGATATTGAATGACTCTGAGACAGACTGATGCATATAGTGCTAGATGTAAGTGGAAGGGTATGGCCGTGTATGGACAACAGTTCACAACAATGCAAGGGTGTGTTCGGTTCTGAAACAGCGTGGAATGGAATGGAATGGTTCCATTTCAGAGGAATGGAATGGTTACATTTTTGTTCGGTTGGGAAAAATGGAGAGCAGAAGAGATCGAGGTTAAACTAACCAATTGTCTCAAAATTGTAATTAACAATTGCAAATGACATTTTAATCTCAAAGTCGTAATTAACAGCGCCTAATGGTGCTCTTTTAATCTAAAAATCGAAATTAACATCATTTTATGTTGGGTTAGGGGAACTGGAGTAGATGAACATTACTGTATGATGATTGTAAGCAAACGAATTTGGTGTTTCTAAACTTTTGGCTTCGAGATCTTATGGGTTTCAACTCTAGCCTACCCCAACTTGTTTGGGACTGAAAGGCTTGGTTGTTGTTGTTGTTGTTGTAAACTTTTGGCAAGCATAGAAAAAACCGACAATAAACAGAGAAAAATCAAGGCATGTTTTGTGGATTAAGAAAATATACCATATTCATTAAAAGATCACCACCCAGCTGGTGCGTGGCCTTGTGCTTGTAGAGGCATTTAGAAGATGGGGGCGGCATCAACATACTGGCAGCCTGATCAGCCGCAGTTTTGATCTTCCTTTTGAGTAAAGGCCCTAAAGTTTCAGTCTGCATATGAATAGCAAAACAAAAGGCAGACCTCAGCAGTGATATTGAATTACTGTATGAGATAGACTGATGCATATAGTGGATGCTCTTAGCCTTTTGCAGCGTGAACACTAGCTATGGACAGACAAAAAAACTAACTCAGCTTTGTCTAGATATGAATGTACTACCACCATCCAAAAGCTTAAGCCTTATTTATTTTTGAGAAATCAAAACAAGCAAAGTTTGACCAAAATTTTAGAACATTCTATCAACAAATATAATACTGTGTAGATACCGTAGGAAAATATATTTTATTATCTATTTAATGATATTAATTTTGTATTTTGCATGTTACTGATTTTTGGTAAAAGCTTAGTCAAACATGGTATAGTTTGACTTTCTAAAAATAATATAAGCCCAAAGCTTTGGGATGGAGGCAGTAGTATCTAGAGCTAAAACACATCTAGATACATCCGTATCTACAGATAGTTGAGTCAATTAATTTGGATCCGAGGGAGTATCAGATTCAGACTACATCATGGTAAGTTGGTTAAAAAAATTACCCCGGGCGGTCCCTGCCCCTGGCAGTGGCATTTCGCTTGTGCTGCAGATCGGGCCATGCTCCTGCAGCAGGTGGGGCGCTATTCTCGTTCCCCATAGCCTCAGCACGGAACCTGGAGGTACCAACCTGATACAGAGAATATAGAGCATGGTGTCACAGAGGCTTTACGCACAAACAGCTGAAGACATGTGCTACTTTAAGCATATTCCAGAACAGGAACAGATTGAGGATGCAGACCAGAGAGACACTTAAAAGGTAAAGAGTGGATAAGCAAACGGAGTACCTGCTTCGCGGGGCTGGGGACGCAGCTCAGGCTCAGCCAACTGCCCACATGCGTGGTGGCCTTACGCTCCATTGCCCCCACCGCCGAGGTCTTGCCTTTCCTGTACAAGCTGACAAAAGATACAGTGAGGATCAGCAGAAACTACAAAGGTTGCAAATGTCGACAAATAAAGGAAGAACACCCCAATCCAAGCAAAGGTAGCCCCCGCCCCCACCCCCATCAATCACTCCCAGCTCGAGGGTGACCAGAAAGACACCCCTTCGCCCAGAATAGGAAAGAGATGCGCAAGATATCGAGGAGAGGAAAAAAGAACCGATCTCGAGAAAGGAGAGAACATTACTAGTCCTACCTAATCCGCTTGGGCTAGATGCAGCTTGCCCCTCCAAGCTGGATGCCTGGACGGTGGAGGCGAAAGGAGGGGATCGAGCTAGCGGCTTGCATCCGTCGGCAATCGGCACTCGATCGGGAGAGAAGGGGTGCTACATAAAGGGGAGGGGTAACATATTTTATTACACAGTGAACTTACTGATGTGACTAGTCATTACATGTCTCACTGAAACTAGGGCCCATAGTGTGGCACCCCAAATTTACTTGAAGCTGCCCGGCGGGACGCATTGGCGCGTCAAGAAACCCCCGAATTGTAGCGGGGAAATGAAACATTTCACAAAAATTCGAAATTCAAGCACACCGCCACGCGCCAAGCACGCGGCTGTTCCTTCCTCTTCCTCGGTTCCTCCTCCCCTATCCGAAAAAACCCCAAATCCCAAGCTCAAACCAAAAAAAAACAAAAACAAATCCCCTGGCCGCCATGCATGTCCTCGTTAACCCGCTGGAGATCGTTCCCGGACGATGCGGACCACCCGCCCTGAGATCCAGAATTCCGTCCACCTCGAGGCACTGCGTGCTGTCTCGCAGCAGCGGCTTGAGGGCGCTGAAGAGGAAGTTCCGCCGGAAAGTGCTCATGGCAACCGTGCAAGCTCACCGGCGTGCTGTATCCCGAGAGGAACTGGTCAAAGCTTTGCTATTCGCCACACACAAAAATTGCGGGCCAAGATCTGGTCAAAGCTTCGTCGATGGCTTGCCGCGAGAGGCTTGGAGTCCAGAGTCAATAAACTAGCTGCTCGAGGACTTGGGCGGTTTACACGGATTCATATTAACTGACTCAAGTTTGTTAGTCTAGTTAACAAATGCATCTAGATACATCCATATCTAGACAGAATTGAGTCCATTAATATGAATCAGAGGGGAGTACCTGAAAGTGTTTCATGCTACCAACTAATGCGCTGGCAGGAATCGCTGTAGAAGTAATTGTGCTACTACTTGTACGATGAACTGATTGTGTGGGTGTCGAATTTTGCAACGCGATCATCCACTGAATGCTTAATCTAGCGCCAAAGGCGTACAAATCATAACATACTACAGCACCAGAACATAAGAGTACGAATCATAAAGTAGCTCAACATTTTGCATCAGGGCTGGGTGGTCCTGAGACTACCGGGACGCCCCTGATGATCTCCGGGTGTGCATCCTCTTCAACGCAAAGCTGTGTACTCGGTCCACGGCCTCCTTCTGTAGGCTGGATAATCTCAGGTGCAGGACCTTCGTCTATGAGAGGCTCGTCATCAGTACCATCCGGTGCATCAGGGCTGGGTGGTCTTGAGACTACCCGGACGCCCGTGATGATCTCCGGGCGTGCATCCACTTCAACGCAAAGCTGTGTACTCGGTCCACGGCCTCCTTCAGTAGACTGGATAATCTCAGGTGCAGGACCTTCGTCTATGAAAGGCTCGTCATCAGTACCATCCACAGGTGCATCAAACTGAGATTCATCTTCAAATCTCCCATCAAACTGAGAGACCTCTTTAACTCTATGCTTCTGCAATTAGTACATCAACCGATTAGACAAACATCTAAGGGATGCAACCTGAACAAATGCCGTTTTACATATTTACCTTCTCATCTGGCACAGCACATGTCCCAGAGCTGAAACCCGTTTCCTGAAGCAAGCGCTTTTTCTCTCCTTCCCGTCCATCCATCTGCAACAAGTTAAATTTGAGTACGAACCTTGCACAGCAATGCAAACTATTGATTGAAACAGCGGCAGCATCAATATAAATAATTAACTACATATGCCAGCACACATACAGTGTGAGCAAGATCTGCTTCTCCTGCTAAAGGATCATTATATGGTTCACCATGCTAAACCCGCCTAACATATGTGCGGTCCATCCCAAAAATGTGTAAATGATCTGCCACTACAGGGTGAGGCCTCTTCTCACCATTCATACATGTGCAGCGCGGGCAATACACGTCCAGGTTGTGACCATCATGAGCTCTAATAAACCCCATAAAGGGTTGAACACCATTTATATATGAAGGGGAACATAAGTGTCCATGCAGTTTCCAAGTTCTGTCCATCTGTTTAATTATGAGATACAGTGGTTGGTGATTAATTTAAGGCGAAGTAGGAAATGTATATCCATCGAGTACAAAACTATACTACATGATTATGCATTTCAGCAATCATGTCGAGTACAAAACAAAAAATGCCCATCGACATTTTAGCAAACAGATCGTGTACAAAACTCTGCCATGGCATTTCAGCAAATTAACGGATCGAGTGCAGAACTGACTCTATATGCCCACGCAAATGAACAAATTGATCGATGACAAATCGAGCGGAAAACTATAAAGTGCCAATTAGTTCGAGCATACTGACGAATTTTTTAGCAGCATCAAGAAAATATAAATCGTTAGGCTGTCTTGCCCGATACATGATTGAGCTAGAGATAGCAGCCCTACCGTGGATCAACTTGACCGCCGGTGCGTCTCGAGAAGAACGACGGGGAGGAGAAGCTTCTTCTTCGCACGGACGGGACGGGGAGGGGAAGCTCTTCGCACGGACGGGGATAAGTTGTCTACGGGTGGGTGGGGGGTCATGCGGCCGGGCCGCCGGTGATAATTAAGGTTGGTAGGTGGCGTTTAATGGAGTTGCGTGTGTAATTTGCCGTGCACAAGGTTGAGGAATAGGCGGTTCCCTTTGCCGCGCGCACAATTCAAACTATCCCGCCCATGTAGTTTAAATTCGCCATATTTTCGTTAAATCGACATAAAGTCATGTGAGTGGGGGAAAATTAGCAAAGTTGCTTGAAAAATAGTAAAACTCTGGAATTATCCTTTAAATATGCTCTACTTCGTGTGAAAATCGGGGTGTGGAAGCATGTTGAGCTGTTTTATTTGTACTTTCTTCATTAAAACTCCCATTTTATGCACTTTGGATGGAAAGAAATCATTTGTACATAAATTTTGACAACGCCATTTGCAAACACTAATTGTTTACATGCCAAGATGCACCCATCCACCAAATATATATGTGGCAAAAGTTTATCACAATCTAGCAGATATGCATAATTAGTGAGGGACCCCTTTTGATTTTGTGCAATTTCCACTAATTAGGTAGAGATCGAGAAGGGTTAATTAATTAGGCCATGTTAGGGGTTATGTGTTTTAATAGGTTGTGTGGATTCAAATACAACTTCTTTATTTGTGTGCTATGATTAATCAAAACTAGATCGATCGACTGCGCACACATTATTAGAGGCGCATGCCTTTGCGCACAAAGTGCATGTGTGTGTTGTTGGCCACCAACGAGAGAGAGAGAGAGAGAGAGAGAGAGAGAGAGCTACATACGAGAGAGCGATTGAAATCCCCAAATTAAACACATATATATGCATGGCACATTTAATTTAATTAGAGGACCGCGAGGCACCCCTGGCCTGCTTGATGCATAATTAAGTGTCATTGGCCTATATATATAGGGTTTAATTAGGGTTTAGGGTTTAGGGTTAGGAGGTTAGCTAGGGTTTAGGGTTTAATGTTTATGGTGTTTAGGGTTTAGGGATTAGGGATTAGGGTTTATTTAGGGTTTAAGGTTTAGGGATCATCGATCGAGTGCGCACACACACATTATTAGAGGCACACGCGCCTTTGCGCATAAAGTGCATGCGTATATGTGTGTGTTTTTTGGCCACCAACGACATATAGATGATCGAGAGAGAGAGATTGAAATCCCCAAGAATATGTTCAAATATATATTAAAATATATGCACGAATTAATGCATGCATGGTAGGCCATGCATGCACACTAATTATATATATATTATGAGGAAACTTAATCAAATGTGTTTTCATTCGAGAGAACTTGTCAAAATTCAAGTTAATTAATTTATCATCGATAATTATATAATTAATTAATGAATCTCAGGGAGATGTTATACAACATATGATCGATATATAGGCCATGTATATATTAATTGGTTTTAATCTACCGTTTTTGCTAGCTAGCTGCATGCTATATATAGAGCATGTTTTTATTAGATCGGGTTATAGCTAGTATAGTTTAGGGTTATGTGTTTTAATTAACTAGGGTTTGATTAGCTAGGGGTTAGTTATATATATATGGTTTAGGGTTAATGCATGTCACATTTAATTTAACTAGAGGACCGCGAGGCACCCCTGGCCTGCTTGATGCACAATTAAGTGTCGTTGGCCTATATATATAGGGTTTAATTAGGGTTTAGGGTTAGCTAGCTGGGTTTAGGGTTTAGTGTTTTGGGTGTTTAGCTAGGGTCTAGGGTTTAGGGTTTAGTGTTTACTGTGTTTAGAGGGTCTAGGGTTTAGTGTTTAGGGTGTTTAGGGTCTAGTGTTTAGGGTCTATGGTTTAGGGTTTAATTAGTGTTTAGGGTGTTTAGGGTTTAGGGTTTAGTGTTTACGGTGTTTAGGGTTTAGGGTTTAGTGTTTAGGGTCTAGGGTTTTGTCAACACCCGGATTTTTAAGTCCGGATGCCTATTATGTCATTCATCGCAATCCCAGGAATATTGTTGTTGCGAGACATAACAGTTGATATCATAAGTCATCATTCATTACAAACCATCATTGTCTTACAAAAGGGGATCACATGATCCAATATTACACAAATAGTTGATCTATTGATCAACGAACATCACAGTAGCGGAAGCGTAATAAGAGTGGACTATCTATTCCACAGGCCAACGCTTGACGTCAGGCGACTCCTAGTTGTTGTAGACATCCTGCTGACCGTCATCCTCATACTTTGCTCTTCTTCATATTCTGGCCATTTGAATAGCCAGGGACACAGCCGTGAGTACTTTAAAGTACTCGCAAACTAATACCAAAGTAATCACTAACTACTTAAAGAGGGGGTACTAAGCTCTAGTTTCATTTGCATAAAGCCAGTTTTAGTTCATACTCATTGCATATTGATCATTCATAAATTTAACTAACTCAAGTGGGAACATTAGTGTCATTCCCACAACTCAGTTGTGATTCACCATAATTCATCATTCACCATCCATATCCAAATTCTAATACTGGAAACTAGATGGCCTTTCCAACCGTCCGTAACCGTGGACACGGCTATTCGAATAGGTTTACACTCTGCAGAGGTTGCACACTTGTGCCACAACATTTGATTCCATCCGTCGGGATTTCCCCGAATCATCGTATCACAGTACGCGGATCATCAACCATAACCTTTCATTTACTAACCCTAGTATGAGCACCTCTCCCCATGAGCTTGGCCTCCCAGTGAAGACCAACTGTCAACCTGGGAACTGCACAGGGCTTGGCCGGACAGTTCACCTTACTTCACATCATTTATCAACAGCGGAGGCAGCCTCGGCATAACCCCTATGATGTGTGTTTAGAGGGAACCCATACTAAGATACATAAACTTCTAGTTAAGCCTTACCCATAATCAGGTATTGTGGGGGTACTCAATATTGGAAAGGTATCGCATCCAAACCAACATTAGTTTTTAATCAAAAATCACTATCTTCTCTTGGTCTTATTCACCTTCAAAATTCCTTTCATAATTTCACCATCATCATCTTATATCACCATGTTCCCATCTAGAGTAGTCAATTTTAGGCATTTAGCACTAGCCACTAATCATGAGGGGTGCTATCTTAGCTTGATGGACATAGACTCACTTAGATGATATTGTCCTACTCTAGATTAAGTGAATCATGAATCAAAAAGTACTTTGACAAGTAAAGTAGTAAAACTTGAAAGTAAAGCTTGTAATAAAACTGGGATAGGCTTAATAAAGATAAAACAAATGGTGAGGTGCTTTGCCCTTGAGAGCTTTGCACGTTGCAAGTGTATTAGCTTGCCTTGATTGTTGTACTGATCAAAGTGGTCCTCCTCTCCTTGGGTGTACACCTCCTCCTCCTCGGCGTACTCCTCGGTACTAGCGTCTAAATACGAGTATGATACACACAATCACCACACAACTCAAATACTAAGCTAAGCACACATATGAATCACTCTTACTAAGCTATCATAACACATGCTCATTATGTGAGTTGATTATTATTCTTAAGAAAATAATTTCCTCTCATTATAAATATTAATTTAGTTTTCTTTTTATTTCTTGAGAGAAAATAATTTCCTCTCATTAAGTCTTATTAAGATTTAATTTCCTCAATTAATATCATATGACCTAGGTTGACCAAGGTCAACCTCTTCATAATTATTATTTGGGAAAAGATTTAAATGAGGTTCATCACCTCATGCTTTTTAATAACTCATGGTTAATGATTTAATATCATCAACTAATTTAATATAAATCTAACCTGACCATAGTGTCTTTCTCATAGTAACTTAGTGTAGACAAGATCTAAATGAGAGAGATGCTCTCATACACATTAATAAGAAATATGCTCCTTTACAAAGTACTTTAAATAGCCATAGGGCCAATTTTTAGACAAGGACATGATCATGCAAGCAATGATACAATATTTTTACATATTCTGATAGCTATGTTGAAATGTGATTTTTGAGAGTTGGTTTCATCTTAAAAGCATTTTTATTCAATTTTTAATAATTAATTGAAGTGGAAAAAGGCCCTGCCTTGTTTATTTTCTCAGATTAATTCGACAAATAATCTAGGTTTGGGGCCAGTGTAGTTTTGTAGATATTTTCACAAGGTTTCCAAATATATAAAATTTGTCAAATTTGGTTGGGTAGATTTTATTCTATTAATTTTTGAAAACAGCATCAGAAGCTAATTAATTAAATTCGAAAATCTCAGTTTGAATTCTTGGGCCTAGGCGGGAAACTAAACGGGCTGCACAGCGGAAAAGGAAAATGGGCCGGCCCAGCAGCGCGTCCACGCAGCGGGCCGCCTGACAGCGTGGGGTCCACGCGTCAGTGGGTTTAAAACCCCGAATCGGTACAGAGAGAGATGAGCCGTAGGATTAGGGGGGGATCGGACGGACGACAGACGTCGTCGTCTCCGGCGAGAAGCGGCCACTGGCGCGGCGAGGCTAGGGGGTCGACGGCTCACCGGCGGCGCGGCGAGGCTCGGCGACGTGCGGCGGCGACGTTGTCGAGGTAGAGGAAGCAGAGGGAAGCAGTGGCGCGGGCTGAGGTGGTCTCCTTCTCCGGCGATCTTCTCAGCACCGCCGCGGGCTCCGAGCTTCAAATTCCGGCGAGGGAGTGGCCAATGTGGAGGGGGAAGGGGCTAGAACTGCTCAAGGGTGAGAGGGAAGAGTGTTGGTGTGGTGGATTTGAAGAGAGGAGGTCCCCTTTTATAGCGGCGAGGGGTGCTGCGGCTCTGGCGGTGACCTCATCGTCGGCGACGCGGCTACAGCGGCGCAGGGGCACTGGCGATGACGCTCGTGTGTGGGCGACGTCAGTGCGGTCACGCTGGGCCTGATTGCGGTGAAAACGAGGGCGAGACGAGCTCGTGCGCATGACGGGAGCAGCCGGTACCGTGGCGGACGTCGGCGAAGCGGGCGTCGTGCACAGGGTTCCCGCGGGCCAGTGAGGTTGTCCACCGTGTTGCTGGTGATGTTGTGAAGCTGGTGGCGCAGAGAGACGAGGCAGAGGTCAACGGGGCTGCTCGGGCGTCGACGTGGCCGGGCGCGTCTGGGGCGCACGCCATGCACGCTCTGTCGTGCGCGTGCACGACCTGGGCGTGTCTGGGCGCCACGGGTTTGGCTCGTCTGGTGCACCATTTGGGCAGGGCTTGTGTCCAGTCGGCTCAGGGAGATGTGGGGCAACCAGATGGCAAGGTGGTGCATGGTGGGGAAGGCCAGGTACAGGGTTGGCATGGTTGAGGTCATGCCATGCCACGGCATGGCATGATTGTGTCCATGTGGTGATGCAACTCTGTACCATTTCTTGTCCAGAGTGTTTGGCAACGTGTGGAGGGTCAAGGGGAGTACAATGGCTGAGCTAGGCATGATGGTTTATGCAAAGAACCACTGGTTCTTGCAATGCATGGGGTTGGCAGGATCATGCACACAAGGTGCTCGACCAAATGGCCGCAAGAACTTTACTTTGGAATTTTGGAATGAAAATTTCAGGGTTTGATTTATATATTATTTGCAGTAGAATGGTGGTGGTGGTGTTCAAAATGAAGTTTGTTTGCAAAAATCCAAATTGGGTATGATCTTCACATTAATATAAAGTCCTCACTTGTCACCTTTATTCTGGTCAACCTAGTCAACTCTAGCCATGTGGTCAACATGAAAGTTCATCACCTTGACATGGTCTTGGATGACATGGCCTTGGTTCATCCAGTTTAGTATAAGAAATGATTTAATCAGAGGGGTAAAGAGGGGATCATGATATAAAGTGCACAATTGACCATCATCATATGTGAGATGGTTTTGAGTTTAAATTTGATTCAATTTTGGTTTCTTTGATGCAATTAGGTTTGTTTGAGTTATATAATCATTTTAGAAACAAAAGATCAAGCCATGGTGGCCTTTGGTGATGGTTTGCATTTTTGCCCTATGTGTATGTGAGGGTTTGGCTCACACTTGGCATTTTTCTTTTATTTACTCAAAGTGGTTTATTATGATCATAGGTTAGGGTTTATTAGCAAATGATGATCATATCAACACTCATCATGGCAAATGCACCAAAGATAATCACTCATATGCATGCACTTGTATGTGACACACTATGCATATAAAAAGTTTTTGTTTGTTGCAAATTTTGAGTACTTGATCTCTCCTTGATTTTATTATTGTTAAAACTTGGGATGTTACAAACCCTTCCCCCTTACAAAAGATCTCGTCCCGAGATCTTAAAGAAAACTAGGTGCTAAAGAGATCTGGGTATTCCTTCTTCATATCTTCCTCTCGCTCCCAGGTGGCTTCGTCTTCAGTGTGATTGCTCCACTGAATCTTCAGGAACTTGATACTCCTGGTACGGGTGGTTCTGTATGCTTCTTCCAGGATGCGAATGGGCACTTCTCGATACGTCAAATCTGAGTTGATGTCCACTGATCTGTGATCAATATTCTTGAACACTTCAGTCTTCTCTGGTACTTCAAGGCACTTCCGGAGCAATGAGATGTGGAACACATTGTGCACAGCCGCCATTTCTTCCGGTAGTTCCAGTTGATAAGATACTTCTCCGCGGCGGCTCAGAACCTTGAAGGGTCCGACATATCGGGGCGCGAGCTTTCCTTTCACCTGGAATCTCTGCATTCCTTTGAGGGGTGATACCTTGAGATAAACAAAATCTCCAATTTCAAATGTCATCTCTCGGCGTCTCTTGTCGGCGTAGCTCTTCTGTCTTGATTGCGCCGTCTTGAGGTACTCGCGAATCTTGTGCACCTTCTCTTCGGCTTCTCGAAGAACATCCGGTCCAAAGACTTGGCTTTCTCCGACTTCTGACCAATTCAGAGGGTACGGCACTTTCTTCCATACAGGGCTTCAAAGGGGGCCATCTGTAGCTGGCTTGATAACTATTGTTGTACGAGAATTCTGCGTAAGGCAAACAGTCTTCCCACTTGGATCCATATTCCAGTACACAAGCTCTCAACATGTCCTCAAGTATCTGGTTGACTCTCTCAGTCGTCCGTCAGTCTGGGGTGATAAGCGAGGCTGAAATTCAGCCGGGTTCCAAGTCCTTCATGTACTTTCTGCCAGAATCTTGAGGTGAACTGCGATCCTCTATCTGACACTATTGACTTGGGGGTTCCGTGCAGGGCTACTATTCTGGAGATATACAGCTCTGCTAGCTTTGGGCCTTGATAAGTGGTTTTGACGGGGATAAAATGGGCTACTTTGGTTAATCTGTCTACCACTACCCAAATAGAATCATTTCCCCGGCTAGATTTGGGCAGTCTGTGATAAAGTCCATTCCGACTGAGTCCCACTTCCATTCGGAATCTGTAATGGTTGCAACAGTCCGGCGGGTCGTTGATGTTCTGCCTTGACTCTCTGACAGATATCACACTTAGCTATGTAGCTCCCGATTTCTCGCTTCATCCCATGCCACCAAAATTGTTCCTTCAAATCTTGGTACATCTTGGTACCTCCGGGGTGGATAGAGTATAGGGTGTCATGGGCTTCCTGCAGTATGACTTGCTTCAATTCTGAGTCTGACGGCACACATAGGCGACCATCGTACCAAAGTACTCCTTCTTCATCTTCCGTGAATCCCGGTGCCTTTCCTGCTGCCATTTGACTCTTGATTCCGGCAATGCTTGCATTTCCCTTCTGGGCTTCCTTGATTTGACCAATCAAAGTAGGTTGCAGCTCTATGCTGGCTAGGTACCCTTCACTAACTAGCTCCAACCTAAACCGTTCAAACTCTTCATGCAGGCTAGGTTGTTCTGCTGCGATCATGGAGTTCAGCTGGCACGGCTGTCTACTCAAGGCATCTGCTACCACGTTGGCCTTGCCGGGGTGGTAGTGGATTTCCATATCATAGTCCTTTATCAGTTCCAACCATCTCCTTTGCCTCATATTTAGCTCTTTCTGGGTGAAGATATACTTTAGGCTCTTGTGATCTGAATAGATCTCGCATCGATTACCCATGAGGTAATGACGCCAAACTTTCAGTGCTAACACTACGGCTGCAAGTTCGAGGTCATGGGTTGGGTAGTTTTGCTCATGCTGTTTCAACTGCCGGGACAGATAAGATATCACCTTTCCTTCTTGCATCAACACACATCCAAGACCAATCTTCGATGCGTCACAATAGACGTCAAAGGGCTTGGTGATGTCCGGCATGATTAGGATGGGGGCTGTGGTTAGTCTGGTTTTAAGTTGCTGGAAGCTGGCTTCACATTTATCAGTCCATTCAAACTTTTTGTCTTTCTTCAACAGTTGTGTCATTGGCCGGGCAATGCTTGAGAATCCTTCAACAAATCTGCGGTAATATCCGGCTAATCCAAGAAATGCACGGACCTCGGTCTGTGTGGTTGGGGTTTTCCATTCTTCAACGGTTTTGATTTTGGCTGGGTCTACAGCAATTCCTCCTGCAGACAAGATGTGTCCCAGGAATCCAACTTCTTTCAACCAAAACTCGCACTTGCTGAACTTGGCGTACAACTTGTGCTGCCTAAGGGTTTCTAGGATAACCTCCAAATGTTGCTCGTGTTCCTCTTCGGTTTTGGAGTAGATAAGGATGTCGTCGATGAAGACAACGACAAACTTATCCAGGAAGTTCATGAAAATCTTATTCATGAGGTTCATGAAATAGGCAGGGGCATTGGTTAATCCAAATGACATGACATTGTATTCATACAACCCATATCTGGTGGTAAAGGCAGTCTTGGGGATATCCGATGCACGGATCTTCAGCTGATGGTAACCAGTCCTAAGATCAATCTTAGAGAACACTGTGGCACCGGTCAACTGGTCAAACAGGTCTTCTATCTTTGGCAAGGGGTATTTATTTTTGATGGTGACATCATTAAGTTTACGGTAATCCGTACATAACCGGTTGGCACCATCTTTCTTGTCCACAAACAACACGGGTGATCTCCAAGGCGACGCACTTGGTCGAATCAGACCCTTGAACAACATATCATCCAGTTGCTTCTTCAGCTCTACTAACTCTGCTGGGTTCATGCTATAAGCTCTTTGGGCTATAGGTCCGGTTCCAGGAATTAACTCGATGATAAACTCGATATCCCGATCCGGGGGCATACCGGGTAGATCATCCGGAAACACATCAGCGTATCGACATACGACCCTGATCTGATCCAGAGTTGGCTTGGCTTCACTTTGGTTGCAGGTGAAATTTCTGGGTAGTTTTTCAGAAACATGTTCTATGGTTATTCCGGTGCTACTAGTCATGGTGATGGCCTTCTTGGCGCAGTCTATCAATCCATGATGTTTCGCCATCCAATCCATACCCAGTACTACTTCCAATCCTTTTGTTCCCAGAACAATCAAATTTGCGAAAAACACTATTTCTTGAATTCTTATGGGTACTTCTTTGCAAAATTTTCTAGCTTTAGTGGTTGATCCAGGTATTTGAACTATCATGACGTGTTTCAGGCTGATGGGTTGAATCTTACTAGTGCTCACAAAATCTTCAGTAACAAATGAATGCGATGCTCCTGAATCAAACAACACTCTTGCGGGTATTGAGTTAACAGAGAACATACCCAGCACCACATCTGGTGCTTCCTGGGCTTCTTCGGCGTTCATGTGGTAGAGGCGACCTCCGCGGTTGTGCGGGTTGTTGGGGGCGAACTTCTTGCCGGTGGAGACACGGCGCTGCTGCTGAGCTGGTGCAGAGGGGTTGCCTGCGAGCTTGGCCAGCCTTTGGGGGCACTCCCTGGAGATGTGTCCCACAACTCCACATTCATAGCAGGTGATTGTGGACTTGTCCTTGGTTGCGACAGGGATAGCATTGCTTCCTGTCCTGGGTGCAGTGTTGGTGTTGTTGTTGTTCTGGTTGTGGTTGGGGGCTCGCGGCGGTGCGCGATTGAAGTTGCTGTTGGGGTGTACATAGTTATTGTTGTGGTGGGGGCCTCCTGGCCTTGGGTTTCCTCCGCTCCGGTTCTGAAAACCGGGGCGCGACATCTGGTTTTGGGGCTTGGTGTTGCGGGGGTTGAAACCACTGTTTGAGCTGGGGCGAAAGGGTGTATTGCTGGGCCCACTTTGATTCATCATGCGGCGTTTGCGGTTTTCATTTGCCTGGTGCAGTTTGCCTTCCATCTGGATGGCAGAGTCCACGAGGGCTTCTAGGTCAGCGAAGGGGATGTTGACTAAACTGTCTGCATCTCATCGTGCAGACCGTTGAGGAATCTCTCTTTCCTTTTCTCTGTGGTGTCTGTTTCATCGGGGGCATACCTTGACAGGGTGAGGAACCTGTCGCGGTATTCTACCACCGACATTCTTCCTTGTTTCAGCTCCCTAAACTCATCCCTCATTTTCTTGATTAAACCTGGTGGCACATGATACTTGCTAAACTTGAGCTTGAAATCAGCCCAAGTCATCATCTGTCCGGCATTTAATGCGCGGGCGCTTGTCCACCAAGCTCTGGCTGGTCCGGCTAGATAGTGCGTAGCAAACAACACCTTCTCATTTTCCTCTACTCCGGCTACCTCCAAGTTATTTTCCATGGTTTGCAGCCAGTCATCTGCATCTAGGGGTTCTTCCGTCTTGCTGAAGACAGGTGGGTTGGTGTTTTGGAAATTCTTAAGTTTAGATCCAGGGTGATCATGGTTTCCGTGACCCTGATTGGCGATCTGCTGTAGTGCTGCTATGTTGGCTTGTCTTTCAGCCCTTTCATCTTCTCGGTCAGCCAACAGAGTTTGCAGTAGTTGCAGCATTGCATCTTGGTTGCGGTTTGGAGGGGCCATCTGAACAGGTAGAGAGATAATGAGATGAGAGGGAATTTCTATGGCTTATTTTGAGTTAAGTTTAAACTTAAAACTTGAAATATTTTTATGATGCACATAACACACATTTTATTTATTCACACAACATTACACATTACAGCTTAACACACTAAGGGTTTTAAGAACCCTTCTTCCACAAACTACGATACATGGTGCGGGATATAACTCACACCTACGTAAGTGAAGCTAGTGAAACTACTACTCCTCGTTCTCATCAACATCGATGGGGATGATCCCATCCTCCTCAGACTCCAGAAACGCGTAGTCCTCCTCATCAGTGAACTCATCATCTTCAAAGTCGTTGTCATCACTCAGGAAGTCATCGCCTCCCTGAATGTCATCTCCCTCATCCTCCAGCTCCTGAATCTGGTCCTGCTGGGTCCGGACAGTCACCTCCAGAGTGCGGATCTTCTCGCGAAGGCGGCGAATAGTGGCGTCCTTCTTGGCGCGCTGCAGGCGGAGTGACTTGCGGTCCTTGGCGAGCATCCGGATAGCTTCGGCATGGTGAGCCAAAGTCATCTGGGCACGGTGGTTGTGCACACGCGTCAGCTCCAGTTCCTTCCGGGTTTCATGGAGCATGAGGTCCAAATGCTGCACATGGATCATGAGCACCGGGTGCGAAGAGGGTGCCATGGGTTCTCCCATGGTGTCGTGCCTGGCGAAGTAGGCGAAGCGGCTTCCCCGGAGTGCGGCGATGTGCTGTCCGCACACCCGAGCAAGTCCCTCCTGAAGAGCGTGAGCAAGCCCGTCCGGCCAGTTGCATGCCTTGAAGGAGAAAAGGATCCTCTCCGAGATGGGAGGCTCCGAACTTCCCTTCAAGTCAGCGGTGATCATCCACTGCTGTTCCCCGGTGGGGGTGTCGTGGATCCGGACTCCATGGAACTTGGGAGGTGGGCGTGCGAGCCTCTCGGACACCAGGTACAAGTCGCGCTCGAACACCAGACTTCCTCCGTTCTCCAAGTCGTACGTCTCCGTCTGGACGTAGGGCTCCATCTGAAAGTGAAATGGATGAGTAAGTTAGAGAGGTGACTAAGTGTGACAATATTTTTAGATGAATTTAGAAGAAGGGGCATGGCTCATCATTTTCGAAAAGATCTGTAGAAGAGAACATAAGTAAGTTTTTCACAGATATTCATTTTCTTGGTTTTATAAACTAGATTTTTCAGAACGTCCATTCTAAACTAGGGTCTCCTAAGGTCAAACAATGGCTCTGATACCAACTTGTCAACACCCGGATTTTTAAGTCCGGATGCCTATTATGTCATTCATCGCAATCCCAGGAATATTGTTGTTGCGAGACATAACAGTTGATATCATAAGTCATCATTCATTACAAACCATCATTGTCTTACAAAAGGGGATCACATGATCCAATATTACACAAATAGTTGATCTATTGATCAACGAACATCACATAGCGGAAGCGTAATAAGAGTGGACTATCTATTCCACAGGCCAACGCTTGACGTCAGGCGACTCCTAGTTGTTGTAGACATCCTGCGGCCGTCATCCTCATACTGCTGCTCTTCTTCATATTCTGGCCATTTGAATAGCCAGGGACACAGCCGTGAGTACTTTAAAGTACTCGCAAACTAATACCAAAGTAATCACTAACTACTTAAAGAGGGGGTACTAAGCTCTAGTTTCATTTGCATAAAGCCAGTTTTAGTTCATACTCATTGCATATTGATCATTCATAAATTTAACTAACTCAAGTGGGAACATTAGTGTCATTCCCACAACTCAGTTGTGATTCACCATAATTCATCATTCACCATCCATATCCAAATTCTAATACTAGAAACTAGATGGCCTTTCCAACCGTCCGTAACCGTGGACACGGCTATTCGAATAGGTTTACACTCTGCAGAGGTTGCACACTTGTGCCACAACATTTGATTCCATCCGTCGGGATTTCCCCGAATCATCGTATCACAGTACGCGGATCATCAACCATAACCTTTCATTTACTAACCCTAGTATGAGCACCTCTCCCCATGAGCTTGGCCTCCCAGTGAAGACCAACTGTCAACCTGGGAACTGCACAGGGCTTGGCCGGACAGTTCACCTTACTTCACATCATTTATCAACAGCGGAGGCAGCCTCGGCATAACCCCTATGATGTGTGTTTAGAGGGAACCCATACTAAGATACATAAACTTCTAGTTAAGCCTTACCCATAATCAGGTATTGTGGGGGTACTCAATATTGGAAAGGTATCGCATCCAAACCAACATTAGTTTTTAATCAAAAATCACTATCTTCTCTTGGTCTTATTCACCTTCAAAATTCCTTTCATAATTTCACCATCATCATCTTATATCACCATGTTCCCATCTAGAGTAGTCAATTTTAGGCATTTAGCACTAGCCACTAATCATGAGGGGTGCTATCTTAGCTTGATGGACATAGACTCACTTAGATGATATTGTCCTACTCTAGATTAAGTGAATCATGAATCAAAAAGTACTTTGACAAGTAAAGTAGTAAAACTTGAAAGTAAAGCTTGTAATAAAACTGGGTTAGGCTTAATAAAGATAAAACAAATGGTGAGGTGCTTTGCCCTTGAGAGCTTTGCACGTTGCAAGTGTATTAGCTTGCCTTGATTGTTGTACTGATCAAAGTGGTCCTCCTCTCCTTGGGTGTACACCTCCTCCTCCTCGGCGTACTCCTCGGTACTAGCGTCTAAATACGAGTATGATACACACAATCACCACACAACTCAAATACTAAGCTAAGCACACATATGAATCACTCTTACTAAGCTATCATAACACATGCTCATTATGTGAGTTGATTATTATTCTTAAGAAAATAATTTCCTCTCATTATAAATATTAATTTAGTTTTCTTTTTATTTCTTGAGAGAAAATAATTTCCTCTCATTAAGTCTTATTAAGATTTAATTTCCTCAATTAATATCATATGACCTAGGTTGACCAAGGTCAACCTCTTCATAATTATTATTTGGGAAAAGATTTAAATGAGGTTCATCACCTCATGCTTTTTAATAACTCATGGTTAATGATTTAATATCATCAACTAATTTAATATAAATCTAACCTGACCATAGTGTCTTTCTCATAGTAACTTAGTGTAGACAAGATCTAAATGAGAGAGATGCTCTCATACACATTAATAAGAAATATGCTCCTTTACAAAGTACTTTAAATAGCCATAGGGCCAATTTTTAGACAAGGACATGATCATGCAAGCAATGATACAATATTTTTACATATTCTGATAGCTATGTTGAAATGTGATTTTTGAGAGTTGGTTTCATCTTAAAAGCATTTTTATTCAATTTTTAATAATTAATTGAAGTGGAAAAAGGCCCTGCCTTGTTTATTTTCTCAGATTAATTCGACAAATAATCTAGGTTTGGGGCCAGTGTAGTTTTGTAGATATTTTCACAAGGTTTCCAAATATATAAAATTTGTCAAATTTGGTTGGGTAGATTTTATTCTATTAATTTTTGAAAACAGCATCAGAAGCTAATTAATTAAATTCGAAAATCTCAGTTTGAATTCTTGGGCCTAGGCGGGAAACTAAACGGGCTGCACAGCGGAAAAGGAAAATGGGCCGGCCCAGCAGCGCGTCCACGCAGCGGGCCGCCTGACAGCGTGGGGTCCACGCGTCAGTGGGTTTAAAACCCCGAATCGGTACAGAGAGAGATGAGCCGTAGGATTAGGGGGGGATCGGACGGACGACAGACGTCGTCGTCTCCGGCGAGAAGCGGCCACTGGCGCGGCGAGGCTAGGGGGTCGACGGCTCACCGGCGGCGCGGCGAGGCTCGGCGACGTGCGGCGGCGACGTTGTCGAGGTAGAGGAAGCAGAGGGAAGCAGTGGCGCGGGCTGAGGTGGTCTCCTTCTCCGGCGATCTTCTCAGCACCGCCGCGGGCTCCGAGCTTCAAATTCCGGCGAGGGAGTGGCCAATGTGGAGGGGGAAGGGGCTAGAACTGCTCAAGGGTGAGAGGGAAGAGTGTTGGTGTGGTGGATTTGAAGAGAGGAGGTCCCCTTTTATAGCGGCGAGGGGTGCTGCGGCTCTGGCGGTGACCTCATCGTCGGCGACGCGGCTACAGCGGCGCAGGGGCACTGGCGATGACGCTCGTGTGTGGGCGACGTCAGTGCGGTCACGCTGGGCCTGATTGCGGTGAAAACGAGGGCGAGACGAGCTCGTGCGCATGACGGGAGCAGCCGGTACCGTGGCGGACGTCGGCGAAGCGGGCGTCGTGCACAGGGTTCCCGCGGGCCAGTGAGGTTGTCCACCGTGTTGCTGGTGATGTTGTGAAGCTGGTGGCGCAGAGAGACGAGGCAGAGGTCAACGGGGCTGCTCGGGCGTCGACGTGGCCGGCGCGTCTGGGGCGCACGCCATGCACGCTCTGTCGTGCGCGTGCACGACCTGGGCGTGTCTGGGCGCCACGGGTTTGGCTCGTCTGGTGCACCATTTGGGCAGGGCTTGTGTCCAGTCGGCTCAGGGAGATGTGGGGCAACCAGATGGCAAGGTGGTGCATGGTGGGGAAGGCCAGGTACAGGGTTGGCATGGTTGAGGTCATGCCATGCCACGGCATGGCATGATTGTGTCCATGTGGTGATGCAACTCTGTACCATTTCTTGTCCAGAGTGTTTGGCAACGTGTGGAGGGTCAAGGGGAGTACAATGGCTGAGCTAGGCATGATGGTTTATGCAAAGAACCACTGGTTCTTGCAATGCATGGGGTTGGCAGGATCATGCACACAAGGTGCTCGACCAAATGGCCGCAAGAGCTTTACTTTGGAATTTTGGAATGAAAATTTCAGGGTTTGATTTAGATATTATTTGCAGTAGAATGGTGGTGGTGGTGTTCAAAATGAAGTTTGTTTGCAAAAATCCAAATTGGGTATGATCTTCACATTAATATAAAGTCCTCACTTGTCACCTTTATTCTGGTCAACCTAGTCAACTCTAGCCAGTGTGGTCAACATGAAAGTTCATCACCTTGACATGGTCTTGGATGACATGGCCTTGGTTCATCCAAGTTTAGTATAAGAAATGATTTAATCAGAGGGGTAAAGAGGGGATCATGATATAAAGTGCACAATTGACCATCATCATATGTGAGATGGTTTGGAGTTTAAATTTGATTCAATTTTGGTTTCTTTGATGCAATTAGGTTTGTTTGAGTTATATAATCATTTTAGAAACAAAAGATCAAGCCATGGTGGCCTTTGGTGATGGTTTGCATTTTTGCCCTATGTGTATGTGAGGGTTTGGCTCACACTTGGCATTTTTCTTTTATTTACTCAAAGTGGTTTATTATGATCATAGGTTAGGGTTTATTAGCAAATGATGATCATATCAACACTCATCATGGCAAATGCACCAAAGATAATCACTCATATGCATGCACTTGTATGTGACACACTATGCATATAAAAAGTTTTTGTTTGTTGCAAATTTTGAGTACTTGATCTCTCCTTGATTTTATTATTGTTAAAACTTGGGATGTTACAGGTTTAGGGTTTAATTAGTGTTTAGTGTTTATAGGGTTTAGGGTTTAGGGTTTAGGGTTTTAGGGTTTAGGGTTTAGGGTTTAGGGTTTATGGTTTAGGTTTAGGTTTTAGGTTTAGGATCTTCTTTAGGTTTGAGTACGTGTTTGGGTGTTTAGGGTCTAGGGTTTAGTGTGTTTAGGTGTTTAGGGTTTAGGGGATTAGGGATTAGGGTTTTAGGGTTGTTTAAGGTTTAGGGATCATCGATCGAGTGCACACACACATTATTAGAGGCACACGCGCCTTTGCGCATAAAGTGCATGCGTATATGTGTGTGTTTTTTGGCCACCAACGACATATAGATGATCGAGAGAGAGAGATTGAAATCCCCCAAGAATATGTTCAAATATATATTAAAATATATGCACGAATTAATGCATGCATGGTAGGCCATGCATGCACACTAATTATATATATATTATGAGGAAACTTAATCAAATGTGTTTTCATTCGAGAGAACTTGTCAAAATTCAAGTTAATTAATTTATCATCGATAATTATATAATTAATTAATGAATCTCAGGGAGATGTTATACAACATATGATCGATATATAGGCCATGTATATATTAATTGGTTTTAATCTACCGTTTTTGCTAGCTAGCTGCATGCTATATATAGAGCATGTTTTTATTAGATCGGGTTATAGCTAGTATAGTTTAGGGTTATGTGTTTTAATTAACTAGGGTTTGATCGATTAGCTAGGGGTTAGTTATATATATATGGTTTAGGGTTAATGCATGTCACATTTAATTTAACTAGAGGACCGCGAGGCACCCCTGGCCTGCTTGATGAACAATTAAGTGTCGTTGGCCTATATATATAGGGTTTAATTAGGGTTTAGGGTTAGCTAGCTGGGTTTAGGGTTTAGTGTTTTGGGTGTTTAGCTAGGGTCTAGGGTTTAGGGTTTAGTGTTTACTGTGTTTAGAGGGTCTAGGGTTTAGTGTTTAGGGTGTTTAGGGTCTAGGGTTTAGGGTCTAGTGTTTAGGGTCTATGGTTTAGGGTTTAATTAGTGTTTAGGGTGTTTAGGGTTTAGGGTTTAGTGTTTACGGTGTTTAGGGTCTAGGGTTTAGGGTTTAGTGTTTAGGGTCTAGGGTTTAGGTTTTAATTAGTGTTTAGGGTGTTTATAGGGTTTAGGGTTTAGTGTTTAGGGTTTAGGGTTTAGGGTTTAGGGTTTAGGGTTTATGGTTTAGGGTTTACGGTGTTTAGGGTCTAGGGTTTAGGGTTTAGTGTTTAGGGTGTTTAGGGTCTAGGGTTTAGTGTGTTTAGGGTGTTTAGGGTTTAGGGGATTAGGGATTAGGGTTTTAGGGTTGTTTAAGGTTTAGGGATCATCGATCGAGTGCGCACACACATTATTAGAGGCACCGCGCCTTTACGCATCAAGTGCATGCGTATATATGTGTGTTTTTTGGGCCACCAACGATATATAGATGATCGAGAGAGAGAGAGAGATCGATTGAAATCCCCAAGAATATGTTCAAATATACATTAAAATATATGCACGAATGCATTGTAGGCCATGCATGCACACTAATTATATATATATTATGAGGCAACTTAATCAAATGTGTTTTCATTCGAGAGAACTTGTCAAAGTTCAAGTTAATTAATTTATCACGATAATTATATAATTAATTAATGATTCTCAGGGATATGTTATACAACATGATCGATATAGGCCATGTATATTTTAATTGGTGTTAATCTATGGTTTGCTAGCTAGCTAGCTGCTATATATAGAGCATGTTTTTATTAGATCGGGTTATAGCTAGCTAGTATAGTTTAGGGTTATGTGTGTTAATTAAGTAGGGTTGATTAGCTAGGGTTAGTTACATATATATGGTTTAGGGTTAATGCATGGCACATTTAATTTTATTAGAGGATCACGAGGCACCCATGACCCACTCGATCGATGCACAATTAAGTGTCGTTGGCCTATACATAGGGTTTAATTGGGGTTTAGGATTAGCTAGGGTTTAGGGTTAGGGTTAGGGTACGTTTAGGGTCTAGGGTTTAGGGTTTAGTGTTTAGGGTTTAGGGATTAGGGATTTAAGGTTTTAGGGTTGTTTAAGGTTTAGGGATCATCGATCGAGTGCGCACACACATTATTAGAGGCACCCGCGCCTTTACGCATAAATTGCATGCATATATATGTGTGTTTTTTGGGCCACCAACGATATATAGATGATCGAGAGAGAGATCGATTGAAATCCCCAAGAATATGTTCAAATATACATTAAAATATATGCACGAATGCATTGTAGGCCATGCATGCACACTAATTATATATATATTATGAGGCAACTTAATCAAATGTGTTTTCATTCGAGAGAACTTGTCAAAGTTCAAGTTAATTAATTTATGACGATAATTATATAATTAATTAATGAATCTCAGGGATATGTTATGCAACATGATCGATATAGGCCATGTATATTTTAATTGGTGTTAATCTACGGTTTGCTAGCTAGCTGCTATATATAGAGCATGTTTTTATTAGATCGGGTTATAGCAGCTAGCTAGTATAGTTTAGGGTTATGTGTTTTAATTAAGTAGGGTTGATTAGCTAGGGTTAGTTACATATATATGGTTTAGGGTTAATGCACGGCACATTTAATTTTATTAGAGGATCACGAGGCACCCATGACCCGCTCGATCGATGCACAATTAAGTGTCGTTGGCCTATACAGAGGGTTTAATTGGGGTTTAGGATTAGCTAGGGTTTAGGGTTAGGGTTAGGGTTAGGTTTAGGGTCTAGGGTTTAGGGTTTAGTGTTTAGGGTGTTTAGGGTTTAGGGATTAGGGATTTTAAGGTTTTAGGGTTGTTTAAGGTTTAGGGATCATCGATCGAGTGCGCACACACATTATATTATTAGAGGCACCCGCGCCTTTACGCATAAATTGCATGCATATATATGTGTGTTTTTTGGGCCACCAACGATATATAGATGATCGAGAGAGAGAGAGAGATTGAAATCCCCAAGAATATGTTCAAATATACATTAAAATATATGCACGAATGCATTGTAGGCCATGCATGCACACTAATTATATATATATATATATGAGGCAACTTAATCAAATGTGTTTTCATTCGAGAGAACTTGTCAAAGTTCAAGTTAATTAATTTATCACGATAATTATATAATTAATTAATGAATCTCAGGGATATGTTATACAACATGATCGATATAGGCCATGTATATTTTAATTGGTGTTAATCTACGGTTTGCTAGCTAGCTGCTATATATAGAGCATGTTTTTATTAGATCGGGTTATATCTAGTATAGTTTAGGGTTATGTGTTTTAATTAAGTAGGGTTGATTAGCTAGGGTTAGTTACATATATATGGTTAATGCATGGCACATTTAATTTTATTAGAGGATCGCGAGGCACCCATGACCCGCTCGATCGATGCACAATTAAGTGTCGTTGGCATATACATAGGGTTTAATTGGGGTTTAGGATTAGCTAGGGTTTAGGGTTAGGGTTAGGGTTAGGGTTAGGGTTAGGTTACGTTTAGGGTCTAGGGTTTAGGGTTTAGGTTTAGGGTGTTTAGGGTTTAGGGATTAGGGATTTAGGGTTTTAGGGTTGTTTAAGGTTTAGGGATCATCGATCGAGTGCGCACACACATTATTAGAGGCACCCGCGCCTTTACGCATAAATTGCATGCATATATATATGTGTGTTTTTTGGCCACCAACGATATATAGATGATCGAGAGAGAGAGATTGAAATCCCCAAGAATATGTTCAAATATACATTAAAATATATGCACGAATGCATGGTAGGCCATGCATGCACACTAATTATATATATATATTATGAGGCAACTTAATCAAATGTGTTTTCATTCGAGAGAACTTGTCAAAATTAAAGTTAATTAATTTATCACGATAATTATATAATTAATTAATGAATCTCAGGGATATGTTATACAACATGATCGATATAGGCCATGTATATATTAATTGGTGTTAATCTACGGTTTGCTAGCTAGCTGCTATATATAGAGCATGTTTTTATTAGATCGGGTTATAGCTAGTATAGTTTAGGGTTATGTGTTTTCATTAAGTAGGGTTGATTAGCTATGGTTAGTTACATATATATGGTTTAGGGTTAATGCATGGCACATTTAATTTAATTAGAGGACCGCGAGGCACCCCTGGCCTGCTTGATGCACAATTAAGTGTCGTTGGCCTATATATAGGGTTTAATTAGGGTTTAGGGTTAGGTTTAGGGTTTAGGGTCTAGGGTTTAGTGTTTAGGGTGTTTAGGGTTTAGGGATTAGGGATTAGGGTTTCAGGGTTGTATAAGGTTTAGGGATCATCGATCGAGTGCGCACACACATTATTAGAGGCACCCGCGCCTTTGCGCATAAAGTGCATGCGTATAGTTTAGGGTTATTTGTTTTAATTAAGTAGGGTTTGATCAGCTAGGGTTAGTTACATATATATGGTTTAGGGTTAATGCATGGCACATTACATATAGTTTAAATCTCAAGAATGTTTATACATGATAGGCCATATGTGCAAAGGAATTTTTTTCCTCGTGAACTTGTCAAAATTCAAGTTTATCAGTGCCAATGGAAACTAGTCCAAAAAATTACATAGAGGACCAAAAGTACTAGACAATAACTAATAGAACCTGCAACTTTACAAAAAGGACCCCAAAACATATAGAAGAAAATCAATCGAGTCCTTCTGGACCGCACATCAGATCTCTGCTCCGCATCCTTTCCAGCAACTCCGTCGCCGGGGACGCACCACTTGGGACGGTGTCGCCGGTAGTCGCCAGGACGAAGGAGAAGAAGGGCCTCAGCACGGGCAAGACGGATGACGCCGTCGTATGCCCCGAGCTTGTGAACTTTAGCAGCTTGACTTCCCCATTGGCCAGATCTGAAGCACTGACCAAAGCAAGCCTCACCGTTAGCGCCATCACATTGATGGCACCAGATCGGGGTTTGGCCGGCAAGATCCGCCAGATTCACCATAGGCCAGATCTGAAGCCGATGACGAGATCCCCGACTCCATTGCGCCATTCTGCTCATGGGAAACACTGGATCTAAGCTTACAACAACACTAACTCCCTCGGATCCAAATTAGCTGACTCAACTTTGCTTATCTAAATATGGATGTATCCACACATGTTTTTACTCTAGATACATACACGTCTAAGGAAAGTTGAATCAATTAATTTAGTTCGGAGGGTGTACAATATACAGAGAGAAGTCGGCCTCGTCTCCGGCCGGCGAGGCCGCCGGAGAGAAGGGGGAGAGGAGCCGGGGGAGTGGGAGAGACTCGAGAGAGAAAGAGAAGAGGAAGAAATGAGAGCTCCCTGGGGAAGAACATTATTTTTGTCGTTCTGCTCGTAGCTTGAAACTGAAAATTTCGGCCACGCGCCAAATCATCCCGCCGCATCCATTCGAAAATCCCGTGACCAGTTTTACCCTTTTAACCCTGGTCCGGAAGCTACAACCCACCGACCATGGAGGGCTCATTCGGTAACAATGAAATATCTTGCCTAGATCCCGAACCCTCCCCACAGGCCCACACCCACCCACCAACCATTCGCCCCATTAGCTCAAAAATACTCTCACACGCCAAAGCTCTGACTCTCTACAGTACTAGATCTGCTTCGCCGCCGGCATACTCCTCCACAGCGTAGCCTTGATCGTGTTGGCTGTCCACCCACCTGATCCGCTCCCCCGCCGCCCTCGTCACCGACGGATCTGCTTCACCGCCGACCTCGCCACCGACGGATCTGCTTCACCGCCGACCTCGCCACCGACGGATCTGCTTCACCGCCGACCTCGCCACCGACTACCTCGCCGCAGCGGCTGTATCAACTTCACCGAATACCTTGCCAGCCAACCAGATCTGCTTCACTAACGCCCGCTTCTACTGAAACATGGTCGATTCATCGTCTCCCGCGTTCGCCGCCGCTGGAATGCAAGTTGCCGCCCCCGTCCACCCCGCCGCAGCTTGGTTAGTACGCTGGCCCGTTAGATCGCGGTGTTTCTTTAGCCATGTTTTGTGTAGTTATTTGCAGATCTCATATGCCGTTAACTTTCTTGATGTGTTGCTTCGCATGAAGTTTGTTTAAATGTTGTACAGTACAAAAGCATTATCCGGTCGCTACCATCCTGTTCATTCTACTGACACCTGTGTGCATCCACATATTTATAGCCTTGTACCCATTCATTTGCTGCCAACTGTTTTTGTACTGCATGCTATTGTCGCACTGCTTTTATAGTCGTGCTATGGGCATTTCCAATCTGCTTGTTCTTATACCACGTCATTAGCTCACCGCTAGCTGTTTTCTCGTGTCTGCTATTCTCACACTGCTTTTATAATCATGCTATGTGCATTTCCAATCTGCTTGCTCTTATACCTCGTCTTTAGCTTATATAGTTATTGCTGCGTGCATGTCTGGTCTTTGTATTATCGTAGACTGACTTGTCAATGTTATTTTTCCTTGGGATTGATCATGCGAACCACTTATTAGAACATCCAACATTAACAGCGGGGACGCTAGGTAAGGTTGGAATCTGAGTTCGTGGTTGGTAATTTTGGCAGTTTACTTCCGTTATTATCTATAACCTATATGCATTGTTCCTTATGCAAGAGATTAACACTTGGAACCCTGCCATAGCAATGCCATTCATGCTTTACTATGTTTCTGCCTATTTGATATGCTTGTCTTGGAGAAACTTCGAGGGTGATTTGAACCTGACATTTGGTCATTCTTAATGCCAGTTTACTTTATGTGTAAAACCTTGGCATTACCCTACTCTAAATCTGAATGTCTGAAATTCGTATCTCATGCAAAGCAACATCTAGTTGGTTTTAATTTGATATCTGGTAACTATTGGCTTATTCATTTGGCAGCTCAAGTTTTTTGTTATTTGAAACCAGCTGACTTGGTCTTAAATGTGATATCTAAACACAGATTAAGGACAATGGAGCAGGAGGATTAGCATTTCACTTGATGGCTGAACCTAAAATGATAGGCATGTTGACCACGACTAGTGCACGCAAGAGAAGGACCTGCAGTGAGCCAGTATGTGCTTAGTACATGCATCTTATCTTATCTTGTGCTTATTTCTGCTACATGCTGTTATCTGATCTCTACATTGCGTAATACATGTTTGAATAGTTAATTGTTGTAACTATGTTTACAATGTTACCAGAATGCTGTTTTAATGAAGCAGTCATCATTAGAAGATAGTCGCCAAAAAAGGATCTGTAGCGACCCTGTGCAACATTATGATGTAAGTTTGTGCTTAGTACAAGTTCCATACATGTCTTATTTATGCAACTTGTTATTATCTTATATCTACATTGCATAATAAATGTTTGCATAGTTCATCGTTTAACTCTTTTTGCATTATTATCAGAATGCAGTTGTGATGAAGCAATCTTCATTACCAGTGAGGCCCACAAAAAGTTCTGATCTTTCTTCTGATGCATCTTCTCATAGCCGTCAACCTAGACCATTTCTTTCATCAGACAGTAAATATCTCAAGGCTGTACTTTATAAAAGACATGGTATTGCTGCTTTAAGATCTGTAGCTGATATGTTGACAAAGAGTACACAAGATTCAATCAAGGCGATTGCCAAATGTCAACCTGTTATTGATGATGCTAATAGAAGTCCTCAATGATTCTATGTAATTTTTTTATTTGGGCACATTAATTGCCTTGTAATTTTCCTATTTGTTTTATTTGTGTATGTAATTGTGTGTATCATTGAAATCAGATTTTAGGCTCATGAAATTTAATGCAAGTTGACTAGTCAAACAAGTAGGGCCCTACAACAGATTGGGCCGGCCCACTTACAGTAGTGTGGGACCCACTTTCATTTTGGGCCGGCCCACTTCTTTAGTAGGCCGGCCCGGTTACACGATAATGGGCTCCACATGCTTATTGGGCCGGCCCACTTGCTCTATGGTGGTCCCACATGGTAAATGGGCCGGCCTTTAATAGGAAGGTGGGACCCACGTGTTTTGACCCTACCACTATCTTGTTGGGCCGCCCACTTTCTAGATGGTGGACCCCACCTACAAATGGGCCGGCCCACTTTCTATATGGTGGACCCCACACACCAAATGGGCCGCCTTTAATAGGATGGTGGGACCCACCTGTGTTTTGGCCCGCCCACTATCTCGTTGGCCCACTTTCTACATGGTGGACCCCACATACCAAATGGGCCGGCCCATTAACAGGAATGTGGGACCCACATGTGTTTTTGGCCCGGCCCACTATCTTGGTGGGCCAGCCCACTTGCTATATTGTGGACCCCACATACTAAATGGGCCGGCCCTTTAACAGGAAGATGGGTCCCACCTGTGTTTTTGGCCCGGCCCACTATCTTGTTGGGCCGGCCCACTTGATATATGGTGGACCCCACACACTAAATGGGGCCCTTTAACAGAAAGTGGGACCCACCTGTGTTTTTGGCCCGGCCCACTAGCTTGTTGGGCCGGCCCACTTGCTATACGGTGGACCCCACACACTAAATGGGCCGGCCTTTTAACAGAAAGTGGGACCCACCTGTGTTTTTGGCCCGGCCCACTTGCTTCTTGGGCCGGCCGTTGCTGTAAGGTGGACCCCACATGTTAAATGGGCCGCCCATTTAACTTTTGACCAGTCAACATTAGAGGTTAGGCCCGGCCCACGTAACTAATGGACCGGCCCAGCTATATAGTTGACCGGTCAAACTATGTCATCTGGCCCGGCCCGCTTAAGACGTGGCAGGCCTCGTGTGGGCCTACCATCTACCACGGGTTTCAGCCGGTTAACGCCGTTAACGCGCAACGGCGTCTGCCACGTGTCAGTTTGCATGACGTCAGCAGTCAACGGGCTCCCGAAACACTTCCGCAACGGTCCGATTTTCCGTGGCGGAAGGGCGCCCAAGCGCGACGGACCGAAAAAATCGTCGTTGGACTTTGCCTGACGCAGTTTCCACAACGGAACCCATATCGTCGGGTTAGGCCCATAGGCGACGAAAAATACCCCTTAGCGGACGATTTTGAGACGTTGTCTATCAGAACTTTTCTTGTAGTGGCATAGGGTTGACGGAATCCTGCAAGCTAGCACGAGACATCGGATACCAAACAAACGGGGAGAGAGATTTACCCAGGTTCGGGGCCCTCGATGAGGTAAAACCCTTACTTCCTACTTGTCTGATCTTGATTTATCGAATATATCGAGTTACAATGGGGTAGCCGATAGGCTGCTATGGTCAACTCGCCGGGAGGCAAGGATTCTAGGGTTTGTGCTCTAAGCTGCGGTGGTTCTACGTGTTGTTGTTCTGATGTCCGGCAGGCCCTCTCCTGGCCTTTATATAGGAGGCCAGGTCCCGAGAGTCTTGTCTGAACTTGAATAGGTTACATTGAGATCTAATCCAATCTTTCCTTTATCGACGCCTTCTTGCCTTGTTCATCAAGAATTTGTCTCCTGGTAGGTATCCTTCGTTGCAACCAACGTACGGGCCCACCTCGGTCTTGGACAATCTTCATGGGCCCCTAGTTGGGCCAAGAGAGGTAGACTAATGTCGGATACCCGAAGGGTAATGCCCACATTAGCATGCTCGTCGAGTTCCTGCGCAAAAATAGAGATATCTTCGTATGATAGCCTTCTGACATGTCCGGAGTACCTAGGGAACACGCCGAGCACTCACTCAATATCAACCCTGGTGCAAAACCGGTGAAGCAAGTTATGCGGCGCTTTGGATACAAGAAGCGTCGCGCCATAGGAAATGAACTAGCTACACTTTTAGAGGTAGGATTTGTAAGAGAAGTTACCCATGCTAACCGGGTGATGCCCACAAGTATAGGGCATCACTGAAATCTTCGATGGGAAGTATTACCCAAATTTATAGCTGGACTCAAGGGGAACACAAGTATACCAATAAGACTTTAGCAATTGAGACGGCACTCTCAACCACACCTGTATATCCACAAAGCAAGGAAAATAGTAAACAATAGCAACTGATTTCCAGTTTTCACCGGAAGTAGTGTAACTTTCAGTGGCTAAAAGCATAAGCATGAGGTAGTAATGGGGTGTTGTATGAATGCTATTGATCATATAATGTAATCCAACTAAGATAGCATCCATCTCTAATTCAGTTGTGTGTAGGTGTGTGCTCCAAATATTGTTATGCATACTAGCAAAGAGAATTTGCATAACATCTTTATCATGCTTGCCTATTTTACCGGGGCCAACTTGGAACTACAAGCAATTAAGGTCTATCATTTCGAATAGCCCGGAACAAAGCATTAAGATTCATGAACACACAATATCCTCGAACTATCACATATTCCCCTTGTTTTTTTCCTATCTGTCACCTTAGGGATTCAAAGGGTCAACATAATAATAAGAAATACACCTTGCAAATAGATATCAACCACATATATATGATAAAGCAATATAGGTTCATTACTAAAATCATCTCACTCGGTCCCTAGTAACAATAATTAAACATAGCAAATGTGTACCAACACTCATACACTAATATCTTCAAGACAAACACCTCAAATCTCGATACATATAGATGATTACATGATCAATCTCATCCAAACCCAATCCACCTCTTAAGCCTGCAGAGAACTACTCACTCATGGTGATGGAGAGTGAGCCCATGGTTGTTGGTGATGACGTTGGTGGCAGTGATGATGAAGAAGCCCTCGAAATTCCTCTCTCCGAGGTGGAGAGCAGGATCAATCTGACCCCCGAAACGAAGATCGTGGTCTCGGCGGCGCTCTGTTTCGCGAAACGTATCATCCTCCTAGGGTGGTAGTTTTTTAGGTATATAAAGCACCACGCGAAGGGGGGAGGCGATGCAACGACCGAGGGCCAAATGGCCCTCGGTGGCGCGCCCTTTGGTACGGGGCACGCCACCTGGTCCCTTCTTGGCCTCGTGGATCCCCTCTTGTGATCCAAAGCTCCAGGGCCTCTATTTTGATGAAAAACTCCCCTGGTATTTTTCCCCGATTTTATTTCTTGCGAAAACTGACATAAACAAAACTTTGCTAAAAAACGTCAGATTCAGCGGTTTTTATTCAAGTATGGTGAGACTCCAGAGCAAATATTTGAGCAAAGTGATCGGAAAAGTAGATACATTTTTTATGTATCACCGGGTCACAAATCCACTCCTTATACCGAAAAATAACACTGAAATACTAAGAATGTGCATCGATTACACCGGTTTGAACAAGCAGTGTCCGAAGGATCTATTTCCTTAGCCTCACATTGACCAAGTTGTTGACTGGATGATTGGGACATAACTTTTATGTTTTCTTAATGCATTTTCCGGGTATGACAAGATTAGGATGCGAAAATTCAACCAGTTGGCAACCTCGTTTATCACTCCTTATGGTACTTACTGTTATATCAACATGCTCTTTGGTTTGAAAAATACAGGTGCTACCTACTAGCGTACGATGCAACGGTGCCTCCATGATCAGATTGGTCAGAATCTGGAGGCCTGCGTCGATGACATTGCGGTGATGTCCAGGAAAGGAAACGACCTCATCATCGATCTTTAGGAAACCTTCGATAACCTCCGGAAATATAAGATGATGTTAAATGCGACCAAGTGCGTCTTTGGCATACCAGTCGGAAAACCCCTTGACTTCATTGTTTCATATCGTGGCATTGAAGTTAACCCGGAGAAAATCAAGGCTATCCTCAACGTCTCAAGACCAACTTGCTTGAAGGACATCCAACGACTCATTGGCTGCATAGCAGTTAGTCGATTTAAGAGTCACCTTGGCGAGAAGGCACTGCCTTTGTACAAGCTACTAAAGAAAGTAGACAAAAAAATTCTGGGACAATGCAGCTTTGCAGAAGTTGAAGAAAATTCTCTCCTCCGCCCCCATATTGGCAACTCTAGTGGAGTCAGAACCAATGTTCCTCTATATGGCAACTACCAACAGGGTCATCAACATCGTTATCGTGGTGAAGTGAAAGGAAGAATGGCATGAAAATGGAGTCCAACGACCAGTCTACTACGTCAGCGAGGTTCTGACGTAACCCAAGCAACGCTGCCCACACTTTCCAAAGATAGCATATGGTGTATTCCTAGCTAGATGGCGGCCGAGTCATTACTTCTAGGAGCAGCCAATGATAGTTGTGAGCAAAACGCCCCTGTCTATAATCATCAATAATTACTACGCCATAGCTAGAGTAGAGAAGTGAGGAATTGAACTGTCCGCCTTCGACATCAACTACAAGCCAAGGTATGCTATCAAGTCACAAGTTCTAGCAGATTTTATAGTAGATTGGACTGAAGCCACGTTGGATACACCGGTGCCAGAACCAGAAGTTTGGGGTCATGCATTTTGATGGATCCAAACAACACCAAGGCTCGGGGGCTGGAGTTACCCTTAAGCCACCAGGCTGAGAGGAAGTAAGATATGTCCTCTCGATCCACTTTAACTCCACCAATAACATGTCATAATATGAGGCCCTGCTACATGGACTGCACATTGCAAAGGAGATCGGCATCGAGCACATCATATGTTGTGGAGATTCAGACCTAGTAGCACAACAAGTAGACGGAACCTGAAACGCTAGGAATTCTGTCATGGCAGCATACAAAGACGAAGTTGATGATATTGTCAAGTGTTTCCTTGGATACGAAGTCATGTACGTTACAAGAGATGACAATACAGTGGAGGACATGTTATCCAAGCTCAGATCCGGTCGGAAACCAATTTCACCCGGAATTTTTCTTGAGCACCTAAGGGTACCATCCGTCAAGGGCGAAAAATCAAAAAATCGAGAAAGAGCAAGTCCTCCGACCAAAGAGGTGATGCTTGTAGCTCCGGCTTGGACAACGCCATATCTGGATTTCGATAGGAATTATATTTATAATTTTGATCAGAAGATACCCGACGACTAAGTTCAAAGGAGTCAGATCGTTCGAAGGGCAAAGTCTTACGTGGTAATCGAAGGACATCTCTACAACAAAGTGTGTTTCACAGCAAGATAACATTGAGATACTCATACGTTGCCAATGTATCTATAATTTTTTATGCTCCATGCTTATTTTACACCAATTTATATATGTTTTGTTTACACTTCATGGCACTTTGATGCATTTTTCTGGAACTAACCTATTAACAAGATGCCACAGTGCCAGTTCCTGTTCTCTGTTGTTTTTATATTTTAGAAAATTTGTACATGAAATATTCTCGGAATTGGACGAAACGAAAGCCAAAATTCCTATTTTTCCCGACCCGGAGACGGAGTCCAAAGCAGAGACGGAGGAGGGCGCCGAGGCGGCCACACCATACCTGGCACGCCTTCCTGGCCGCGCCTAGGGGTGGTGTGGGCCCCTCGAGTGCCCACCGACCTCGCCCTTCCGCCTATAAGTTGCCTCACGACGCAAAAACCCTAAATGAACAAACCTCCTTCCACGAAAAGTTATGTAGCTCTGCCGCCATCGAAGACAAGTTTCGGGGACAGAGTCTGTTCCGGCACCCTGCCGGGACGGGGAATTGCCCCCGGAGCCATCTCCATCGACTCCACCGCCATCTTCATCGTTGTTGCTGACTCCCATGATGAGGAGGAAGTAGTTCTCCCCCGAGGCTGAGGGCTTTACCTGTAGCTATGTGGTTTATCTCTTTCTCCCATGGTATGATCTTTATGTGATCATGAGCTTTGTAATCTAGTTGAAAAAGTAGATGTTATTCTTCATCTATTATGCTACTCAAGTGGTTTTATTATGTGATCTCCGGAGACACCTTGTCCCATGGTGTGAAGGTGACAGTGTGCACATCGTGTGTGTCTCTTAGACTAAACTTTACATAAATACTTATAAATTGTGGTGTTTGTTAGTACTAACTTTGGATGCTCAAAGTGACAGAGCGGGGTGTCCCTAGATTTGGAACGCGACTTTAAGGAGTGCTTTTGCAGCCCTACGCAGTGAATTGGTGTTCATTATCCAACCGGAGAGTGGTTTAGAGTAGCATATTAAAGAGATTATATTTATGTATTCATTTATGATATCATTGTTGAGAGTGTCCACTAGTGAAAGTATGATCCCTAGGCCTTGTTTATAAGCATTGAAACACTGTTTACAATAAGTTCTGCTACATGTTTGCTTGCTGCCATTTTATTTCAGATTGCAAGTACCACTCATAATCATCCATATTACTTCTATTTCACTATCTCTTCGCCGAACTAGTGCACCTATACACCTGACAAGTGTATTGGGTGTGATGGGGACTGATGTCTACGTTCCCCCTCCTTTCCTGTAGACAGTGTTGGGCCTCCAAGTGCAGAGGTTTGTAGAACAGCAGCAAGTTTTCCCTTAAGTGGATCACCCAAGGTTTATCGAACTCAGGGAGGAAGAGGTCAAAGATATCCCTCTCAAGCAACCCTGCAACCACAAAGCAAGAAGTCTCTTGTGTCCCCAACACACCAAATAGGTGCACTAGTTCGGCGAAGAGATAGTGAAATACAGGTGGTATGAATATGTATGAGAAGTAGCAACGGTGCCAGAAAATAGCTTGCTGGCGTGTAGTTGATGGTGGTAGTATTGCAGCAGTAGTAACACAGTAAAACAAGTAAACAAGCAGTAGTAACTCAGCAGTATTTAGGGACAAGGCCTAGGGATTACACTTTCACTAGTGGACACTCTCAACATTGATCACATAACAGAATAGATAAATGCATACTCTACACTTTTGTTGGATGATGAACACATTGCGTAGGATTACACGAACCCTCAATGCCGGAGTTAACAAGCTCCACAATAATGCTCATGTTTAAGTAACCTTAAGTGTAAGATAGATCAAAAGACTAAACCAAGTACTAGCATAGCATGCACACTGTCACCTTCATGCATATGTAGGAGGAATAGATCACATCAATATTATCATAGCAATAGTTAACTTCGCAATCTACAAGAGATCATGATCATAGCATAAACCAAGTACTAACACGGTGCACGCACTGTCACCTTTGCACACATGCAGGAGGAATAAAACTACTTTAATAACACATCACTAGAGTAGCACATAGATAAATTGTGATACGATGCACATTGCAATCATAAAGAGATATAAATAAGCACTTCACTACGCTCTTCAACAGTGAATAAGTACTTCTGTGAAATATAGCCTAAGAGACCCACACGGTGCACACACTGTCACCTTTACACACGTGGGACAAGGAGTCTCCGGAGATCACATAAGTAAAACCCACTTGACTAGCATAACGACATCTAGATTACAAGCATCATCATATGAATCTCAATCATGTAAGGCAGCTCATGAGATTATTGTATTGAAGTACATAGAGAGAGATGAACCACATAGCTACCGGTACAGCCCCGAGCCTCGATGGAGAACTACTCCCTCCTCATGGGAGCAGCAGCGGTGATGAAGATGGCGGTGGAGATGGCAGCGGTGTCGATGGAGAAGCCTTCCGGGGGCACTTCCCCGTCCGGCAGGGTGCCGAAACAGACTCCTGTCCCCCAGATCTTGGCTTCGCGATGACGGCGGCTCTGGAAGGTTTCTCGTATCGTGGCTTTTCCGTAAGGGTTTTCGATGCAGGGGCTTTATAGGCGAAGAGGCGGCGCAGAGGGTCAACGAGGCGACGAGACCATAGGGGCGCGGCCAGGGCCTGGGCCGCGCCACCATGTCATCTGGGCCCACCAGGGCCCTCCGGGCGGCTCGGTGTTCCGGAAGCTTCGTGGAAAATAGGAACCCGGGCGTTGATTTCGTCCAATTCCGAGAATATTTCGTTACTAGGATTTCAAACCAAAACAGCAAAAACAGAACTGGCACTTCGCATCTTGTTAATAGGTTAGTTCCGTAAAATGCATAAATATGACATATAATGTGTATAAAACATGTAGGTATCATCAATAAAGTGGCATGGAACATAAGAAATTATCGACACGTTGGAGACGTATCAGCATCCCCAGCAGTTCTGCTCGTCCCGAGCAGGTAAAACGATAACAAAGATAATTTCTTAAGTGACATGCCATCATAACCTTGATCATACTATTGTAAGCATATGAGATGAATGCAGCGATCAAAACAATGGTAATGACATGAGTAAACAACTGAATCATAAAGCAAAGACTTTTCATGAATAGTACTTTCAAGACAAGCATCAATAAGTCTTGCATAAGAGTTAACTCATAAAGCAATAAATCAAAGTAAAGGTATTGAAGCAACACAAAGGAAGATTAAGTTTCAGCGGTTGCTTTCAACTTATAACATGTATATCTCATGGATATTGTCAACATACAGTAATATAACAAGTGCAATATGCAAGTATGTAGGAATCAATGCACAGTTCACACAAGTGTTTGCTTCTTAAGGTGGAAGGAGATAGGTAAACTGACTCAACAATAAAGTAAAAGAAAGGTCCTTCAAGAGGAAAGCATCGACTGCTATATTTGTGCTAGAGCTTTTATTTTGAAAACATGAAACAATTTTGTCAACGGTAGTAATAAAGCATATGAGTTATGTAAATTATATCTTACAAGTTGCAAGCCTCATGCATAGTATACTAATAGTGCCCGCACCTCGTCCTACTTAGCTTGGACTACCGGATCTTTGCATGCCATGTTTCAACCAAGTGTCACAAAGGGGTACCTCCATGCCGCCTGTACAAAGGTCTAAGGAGAAAGCTCGCATTTTGGATTTCTCGCTTTTGATTATTCTCAACTTAGACATCCATACCGGGACAACATGGACAACAGATAATGGACTCCTCTTAAATGCATAAGCATGTAGCAACAATTATTATTCTCATATGAGATTGAGGATATATGTCCAAAACTGAAACTTCAACCATGATTCATGGCTTTAGTTAGCGGCCCAATGTTCTTCTCTAACAATTTTGCATGCTCCAACCACTAAAATGATAGATCCTTCAGACAAGACGGACATGCATAGCAACTCACATGATATTCAACAATAGTTGATGGCGTTCCCCATGGTTATCGCACAACAAGCAACTTAATAAAAGATAAAGTGCATAAGTACATATTCAATACTACGATAGTTTTTAAGGCTATTTTGTCCCATGAGCTATATATTGCAAAGGTGAATGATGGAATTTTAAAGGTAGCACTCAAGCAATTTACTTTGGAATGGCGGAGAAATACCATGTAGTAGGTAGGTATGGTGGACACAAATGGCATAGTGGTTGGCTCAAGGATTTTGGATGCATGAGAAGTATTCCCTCTCGATACAAGGTTTAGGCTAGCAAGGTTTATTTGAAACAAACACAAGGATGAACCGGTGCAGCAAAACTCACATAAAAGACATATTGTAAACATTATAAGACTCTACACCGTCTTCCTTGTTGTTCAAACTCAATACTAGAAATTATCTAGACCTTAGAGAGACCAATTATGCAAACCAAATTTTAGCAAGCTCTATGTATTTCTTCACTAATAGGTGCAAAGTATATGATGCAAGAGCTTAAACATGAGCACAACAATTGCCAAGTATCACATTATCCAAGACATTTTAGAATTACTACATGTAGCATTTTCCAATTCCAACCATATAACAATTTAACGAAGAAGAAACTTCGCCATGAATATTATGAGCTAAGAACACATGTGTTCATACGAACCAGCGGAGCGTGTCTCTCTCCCACACAAGGATGAACTTATTCAGAGAACTAAGATAACAAAACAAAAACAAAAATAAAAGCACACAGACGCTCCAAGTAAAATACATAGGATGTGATGGAATAAAAATATAGTTTCACTAGAAGAAACCTGATAAGTTGTCGATGAAGAAGGGGATGCCTTGGGCATCCCCAAGCTTAGATGCTTGAGTCTTCTTAAAATATGCAGGGATGAACCACCGGGGCATCCCCAAGCTTAGACCTTTCACTCTTCTCGATCACATTATATCACCCTCTTCTATTGACCCTTGAAAACTTCCTTCACACCAAACTTCAAGCAAACTCATTAGAGGGTTAGTGCATAATCAAAAATTCACATGTTCAGAGGTGATACAATCATTCTTAACACTTCTGGACATTGCACAAAACTTCTGAAAGTTAATGGAACAAGGAAACTCATTCAACTTAACAAAAGCGGCAATGCGAAATAAAAGGCAGAATCTGTCAAAAACAGAACAGTCCGTAAAGACGAATTTTAAGATGGCACCAGACTTGCTCAAATGGAAAAACTCAAAACTAATGAAAGTTGCGTACATATCTGAGGATCACGCTCGTAAATTGGCAGATTTTTTCGAATTTTCTACAGAGAACTGTGTCCAGATTCGTGACAGACAGCAATGCTGTTTCTGCGCAGCGATCCCAAATATAACATCAACTTTGACATAGAAACTTTACTTGGCACAAAAACATGATAAGGAGAGGTTGCTACAGTAGTAAACAACTTCCAAGACACAAATATAAAACAAAGTACTGTAGCAAAATAACACATGGGTTATCTCCCAAGAAGTTCTTTCTTTATAGCCATTAAGATGGGCTCAGCAATTTTGGTGATGCACCCGCAAGAAATAGTATTTGAAGCAAAAGAGAGCTTCAAGAGGCAATTCAAAACACATTTGAGCCTAACATGCTTCCTATGCAAAAGAATCTTATACACAAATGAATTCATGAAGAGCAAAGTGGCAAGCATAAGAGGATAAAACACGAGTAACTTAAAGATTCTCAACATAAAGAGGGGAAACTTAATATTATTAAGATGCATATAACCATATTTCCCTCTCTCATAATAACTTTCAGTAGCATCATTGATGAAATCCACAATATACCCGTCACTTAAAACATTCTTATCATGGTTCATATGCATAGAAGTATCATTAATTTTGGCATAAGAAGAGTTATTCTCATTAATAGTAATTGGAGCAAGATTATTATCAAGAATTTGAACATGGTAAACAAGTTGCATATTAAAAGAATTGTTTTTGGCAAGCCCATCATAACTATGACAAGTTTCATAAGGATAATTGTAGCATGTGTCATATACATCTCTACAGCAATTATCTAAACCTGAATATGTAATATCATCATTTTCACTAAAAGTAGAAGTCTCAAATATAGGATCTTCAAGCACAACATCCCCAAGCTTAGGGCTTTCAATATCATCGTTTAAGGGGACATGAATAATGCTATCATCATTACTTTCATAATCAGTACCAAAGAGATTTCCAATATCAAAGGTAGTGTGCTCATTCAAATCATGATCGCTAATGTATGTAAAGGGCATAGGAAGATCATCGTATTCAGATTCATTATCATAATAATCATTAGGAGCAACATACTTACGGTTACCTAGCGTTATCTCATTCACGCGGGGATACGCCGTTACCTCTTTCTTTTTATTCTTCTTCTTCTTCGTTCCCTTCTTCTTCTTCTTCTTCTTCTTCCTTCTCCTCATTCCCTTCTTTAGGAGGAAGAGGCTTGAAGGGTGGCTTGTCCGCATAACCTGATTTACTTTTAGAAACAATAGAAGAAACTTGGGAGGATCCCTCCTTCTCATTAATTAGTTGAAAACACACAGCGGTCCTATCATATTTCGGCAAGGTGTCATCTTCTAAAATATTTTGTATGTAAGTATTTGTATGGCTATTATCAATGCAATAAGAAAGACAACCATGCAGGACATCATCAATATCAAGATCGTTAATATTTAACAAAGAAATTTTTCTTGACAACTCTTCACACTTCAAAAATAAGGTAAGTTCATCATGCTTATTAGGAGTAATTTCATCATCACAATACAAATTTGCAGCACTCATGGGGTTTGAATTATCATTGGAGGAACATTGAAAATTAAAATGACCAACTCTATGGCAAAGTTCACAAATAAAAGGATAGAGGGCACACACTTTTTCTCCAAGATCATCTAGAGCTCTAGACCACTTTCTAGTTTTTTCATTTCTGTGATGGATACAATATTCATCTTCTATTTGATTAATTCCACAAGGTCTATGTATTCCACAAAAATTAACATGCTTATAGGAAATAGCATTCTTAGGAGTTTGAGCATGCTTATTGCAATCATTAACAACAATTTCATTCTTCATGCAAGCGTCTTTAAAAGGTTCATGATACTTATCAAAATTCTTTTTAGGCAATTCTAAATGAGAAGCAAAGGCTTTATAAAGATTTGCAGCAACTTGAGAGTCAAGACCATAAGTAGCACTCATATTTCGAAATTTATCAGTATTCATAAAAGTTTCAATGCATTCATAATCATAGTTTATACCTGACTCTTTACCTTTGTCGTTCTCCCAATCTTCAGCGTTCTCCTTAATCCGATCAAGAAGGTCCCTTTTAAACTCTTCTTTATTGCTCGTGAATGATCCAGAACAAGTAGTATCCAGCAAGGTCTTATCTTGAAAAGAAAGTCTTGCATAGAAATTATCAATAATGATATTACCTGGAAGCTCATGATTGGGGCATTTGAGCATTAAAGTCTTCAATCTCTCCCATGCTTGGGCAATACTCTCTCCATCATGAGGCCAAAAATTATATATATGGTTTCGATCTTTGTGAATTTCACTTGGAGGATAGAACTTGGAATAAAATAGAGGCACAATATCCTTCCAATCAAGAGAGCGCCCGTCCTTCAATAGTTTATACCAATGCGCCGCTTTACCAGACAGCGACATATCAAATAATTTCTTTCTAACTTCATCCATTGAAATACCTGCACACTTGAATAACCCGCATAATTCATGCAAAAACAGTAAATGATTACTAGGATGGACAGTTCCATCCCCTTCATAGCGGTTATCCATAACACGTTCAATAATTTTCATAGGTATTTTATACGGAATACTTTCAGCAGGTGGATTTAAAATATCAGAAGCATCATTAAAGTTATCGCATATGGGAGATAAAGCATTATCAGAACAAAATATTTCTTCCAAAGCGGAGGAGCTAAAAAGATTATTTTTATGTAAACCAGCTTCCCCAAGCTTAGACTTCTTCATAGCATTAGCAGTAATTGCATTCATACTAATAACATTGCTACTATCATGTAAATAAGGTTCTATAGGTTTTTTAATTTTCGCATCAAACCATCCATGTCTTAAATCAGGAAATAGAATAAGAAGCTCACTAATTTTTTTGTTGTTTTCCATTATGCCTATCTAGTGAAAAATAAAAACAAGAAACAAAAAGATGCAATTGCAGAGTCTAAAGGAAATAGCTTCGAGCACACACACAATGGCGCTGAAAAGTACTGCACCTGGAACCGGAGTGTGAGTACCTTTACCTTTCCTCACCGCAAGCAACGGCGCCAGAAAAGTGCTTGATGTCTATGTTCCCCTCCTTTCCTGTAGACAATGTTGGGCCTCCAAGTGCGAGGTTTGTAGAACAGCAGCAAGTTTTCCCTTAAGTGGATCACCCAAGGTTTATCGAACTCGGGGAGGAAGAGGTCAAAGATATCCCTCTCAAGCAACCCTGCAACCACAAAGCAAGAAGTCTCTTGTGTCCCCAACACACCAAATAGGTGCACTAGTTCGGCGAAGAGATAGTGAAATACAGTGGTATGAATATGTATGAGCAGTAGCAACGGTGCGAAAATAGCTTGCTGGCGTGTAGTTGATGGTGGTGTATTGCAGCAGTAGTAACACAGAAACAAGTAAACAAGCAGTATAACTCAGCAGTATTTAGGGACAAGGCCTAGGGATTACACTTTCACTAGTGGACACTCTCAACATTGATCACATAACAGAATAGATAAATGCATACTCTACACTTTTGTTGGATGATGAACACATTGCGTAGGATTACACGAACCCTCAATGCCGGAGTTAACAAGCTCCACAATAATGCTCATGTTTAAGTAACCTTAAGTGTAAGATAGATCAAAAGACTAAACCAAGTACTAGCATAGCATGCACACTGTCACCTTCATGCATATGTAGGAGGAATAGATCACATCAATATTATCATAGCAATAGTTAACTTCGCAATCTACAAGAGATCATGATCATAGCATAAACCAAGTACTAACACGGTGCACGCACTGTCACCTTTGCACACATGCAGGAGGAATAAAACTACTTTAATAACACATCACTAGAGTAGCACATAGATAAATTGTGATACGATGCACATTGCAATCATAAAGAGATATAAATAAGCACTTCACTACGCTCTTCAACAGTGAATAAGTACTTCGTGAAATATAGCCTAAGAGACCCACACGGTGCACACACTGTCACCTTTACACACGTGGGACAAGGAGTCTCCGGAGATCACATAAGTAAAACCCACTTGACTAGCATAACGACATCTAGATTACAAGCATCATCATATGAATCTCAATCATGTAAGGCAGCTTATGAGATTATTGTATTGAAGTACATAGGAGAGAGATGAACCACATAGCTACCGGTACAGCCCCGAGCCTCGATGGAGAACTACTCCCTCCTCATGGGAGCAGCAGCGGTGATGAAGATGGCGGTGGAGATGGCAGCGGTGTCGATGGAGAAGCCTTCCGGGGCACTTCCCCGCTCCCGGCGGCGTGCCCTGTCCCTGATCTTGGCTTCGCAATGACGGCGGCTCGGAAGGTTTCTCGTATCGTGGCTTTTCCGTAAGGGTTTTCGATGCAGGGGCTTTAAAGGCGAAGAGGCGGCGCAGAGGGTCAACGAGGCGACGAGACCATAGGGTGGCGCGGCCAGGGCCCTGGGCCGCGCCACCATGTCATCTGGGCCCACCAGGCCCCCCCTCCGGCTCTTCCGGAAGCTTCGTGGAAAAATAGGAACCTGGGCGTTGATTTCGTCCAATTCCGAGAATATTTCGTTACTAGGATTTCTGAAACCAAAAACAGCAGAAAACAGGAACTGGCACTTCGGCATCTTGTTAATAGGTTAGTTCCAGAAAATGCATAAATATGACATATAATGTGTATAAAACATGTAGGTATCATCAATAAAGTGGCATGGAACATAAGAAATTATCGATACGTTGGAGACGTATCAGGGACACAAGAGAATTTTTGTATCTTAATTGCAGGGTTGCTTGAGAGGGATATCTTTGACCTCTACCTCCCTGAGTTCGATAAACCTTGGGTGATTCACTTAAGGGAAACATGTTGTTGTTCTACAAACACATCCTCTGGCTACTAAGCTATCTTCTAGTACTGTTGCTGGTGTGTGAGTGCTCGAAGTTATTTCCTTTAGATTCTGCAAATTATATCTTTTTATTTATTGTTTTTATTTTCTCTAGTTAGGCTTAATGGAAAACAAAAAAAAGAACTTTATAGTATTTATCTTGAGTTAGGACATGAGGTGTTTGAAGAGAAAATTTAAAAACCTATGGAACTTTATTTTCATGCTAATAGCAATGTTATTAGTATGAATTCTTTGAACACCATTATTGCTAATACTATGGAAAATTCTAAGCTTAAGCTAGTTTTTATGATCTTTTTAGTTCCCCAACTTTGGAGGAGAAAAATTTGCTCTGATGATATTTTATCTCCCATATGTGATAATTATAATGATGCTTGTGATATTTTAAATCAACCTACTAAAAGTATTCCTTTTAAAATACCTATGAAAATTGTTGAAAAGATCATGGATGAACGTTATGCAGGGGATGGAACAGTCCATCCAAGTGATCACTTGTTGAAACTTAAAGAACTTTGTGAGTTGTTTAAGGTTGCAGGTTTATCAAGAGAAAATGCCATGAAGAAACTATTTCCATTGTCACTTAAGGACAAGGCAAGGGAGTGGTATCAGCTACTAGATGATCCTCATCATTCGGAGGAGCTTGAATCTCTCTTTTACTTCAAATTTATCATCCTCAAGAAATACATTTCGATAGGAATTATATTTATAATTTTCATCCTCATGTTGGAGAAACTATTTCCCAAGCGTGGGAAAGACTGAAGTCACTAATGCTCAAATGTCCCATTCATGAGCTCCCCAGTAATATTGTTATTAATAATTTTTATGCAAGGCTTTCAGAACAATACAAGGACTATCTAGATGCCTGTTTGGAGGGTTCTTTCACAAGTAAAGAGGTTGAAGCTAGATGGGATATTCTTGAAACAATTCAAAGCAATACTGAAGATTGGGATAATGACAAAGGTAAAGAATCAGGTATAAACTATGAGTATGATTGCATTAAGTCTTTCGCTCAAACTGCTGATTTTCAAGAGCTTAGTGCTAAATATGGTCTTGATCCTCAAATTATGGTCGATTGCTATAGAGCCTTTGCTTCTCATATTAATATTCCTAAAGGAAATTGGGACATATATCATGAACCTTTTAAAGACACTTGCATGAAAAATGAAACTGTTATTGATGATTGCAATAAACATGCACAAACTTCTGAAAGTATTATTTCTTAGGGATTTATATTTTCGTGCCCTCGGGTCCTTAGTTGTGCTCAGTTTTCCCCAGCTCCTTAGTTTTTCCTCAGTTTTACCCAAGCCTTTGTCTGAAACCATCACACGTGATGTAACGGCCGGTTGCCCGACGGTTGACCGTTATCTTCTGACTAGTGGGGCCACGTAGAGCCCGCAAAGACACGTCAGACCATCCATCTTTGTTTGACCGTAAGCATCGCTGTATCCCTGACCAAAACGCGAACGAGTGGGGCTTCGGTATATCGAATGACAAGTGGGGCCATGACGCTGATACAAGGGGCAATACACGGGTAGGATTAGATTTTTAAATGGAGCTCTACAGCGATGGCACGGAGGAGGTGGCATGCGGGGTGCCGAGATGAGATCGACGTCCACAAAGAACTGCATGAGGCGAGACCAGACGCATTAGATAGATATGAACTAGACGCGTTTAACCATGCAAAGAAGAGAAGAAATGGTCGACGACATCGACGACCACCTCAAAACTTTGACTGGCCGTGTCGGACACGAACGCGAGCAATGTAGAGAAAACTAGTGTCTCTCCTTTCTGGCGTGTATAGGTGGGTGCTAGGAGAGTGTGGTGGCGAAGGGAAAGACCTCGCGGCGGTCTGTGGCGTCCAGCATAGCGGGTCGGCGTGGCCGTGCCCACAGCGGCGTGCATGCATGTTCGGCATTGGCATCAGCATGTACGTTCGGCATTGGCCTCGGCGGTATCTCTGGTGTGTCAGTGATCGAATGAGGGGACGGGATTGAGGGTGCATCCCGACGTTGACCTAGCAGTGGCGGCGAGCATAGCCGTTCTGACCATGCCGATATCGGCATCGGCATCGTTTGGAGGCTGTGGTGCTCGAATCAAGGTGGGATTTGTTTCTTGTAGGCCAAAATGAATTTGAAACAAGTTTCATGTTGAAGGTTAGGTAACGAAAGTTTGTAACTATCCCAAAATTATACTAGCGCCATGGTGAGGTTCTTTTTGATAGAGCTATATGGTTGGGCAAACTTTTTTGACACTTTTTAGATAGGGTTCCTTGTTGTTACACGTATGGCATCATGTATGGAAAATTTGGGGTCATTTGGAGATGTTCGAAAAAATCACTTTGCTTAAGCGCATGCCGTTTCGTCTCACTGAAACCAGCTTTTCTAACAAGGTGATTTTTTCTACCTTCTCTAAATAACCTCAAATTTCATACAGCTGATCTTCTATACATAGATAGATAGATTGTTTCGTTTTTACATTTTTCGAACTTTTTATTTCCCTTTATAATACCCAATTGATTTTCAGGTCAAAACCTCGAAAAACAGCATCATGTATGGCATCATTTTCACCCTAAATTTCAAATTTTCTGAAACTTTCCCTTTTAGATATTCCTTGTTGTTATAGGTATGCCATCATGTATGCCAAACTTGGTTAGGTCTCACTGAAACCAGCTTTTGTAACAAATTAGGTTTTTTCTGCCTTCTCTAAATGACCTCAAAAATCATACGTGATAGGTTTATCATTCTATACAAAGATAGGTAATGGCTACAAGAAATCGGTGATGGTTTATCATTTTTTGCGTGAAAAGTAATGGCTACAAGAAATCGGTGATGGTTTATCATTTTTTGCGTGAAAAGTAATGGCTACAACAAATCGGTGATGGTTTATCATTTTTTGCGTGAAAAGTAATGGCTACAACAAAGGGAATCGGTGATGGTTTATCATTTTTTGCGTGAAAAGTAATGGCTACAACAAATTGTTGATGGTTTATCATTTTTTTGCGTGAAAAGTAATGGCAACAACAAATCGGTGATGGTTTATCATTTTTTGCGTGAAAAGTAATGGCTACAACAAATTGTTGATGGTTTATCATTTTTTGCGTGAAAAGTAATGGCAACAACAAATCGGTGATGGTTTATCATTTTTTGCGTGAAAAATAACGCCTAAAAGAGTTTATAATTTTTAGCGCGTGAAAAATAATACAGAAAACCGCCCTTCAGCATACTTAGAGGGTGGAAGCTAATTAACCGCCAACAGAGAGAGAGAGAGGGGTTATCCTGCCCGTTCCCTAGATCATACGATCAACGGTCGGCGGGCACGATCCGCGTGACATGGGCTAGACCAATCAGGGCGATGTTGCACGTCTGCGAGAATTTGTGAAGAGAGAGGGCAAAACTGAGTACTATCAAGAAACCAAGGGCACCTGAGTAGTAAACAGACTAAGGGATTCAAATTTGAGATTTCAAAATGGAAAATGCGTGTTTTGTACAATGAAACCCATCTGGGCCTACCTCAAACTATTTGCAATACCAATATACATCAGTGTGAGAATTGTGGCCTCATTTAGACAAAGTATGATTTGGGGGAAGCTGTTTTGGGAAGGGCTTATTGTGGAAAACCATGCACCTTCATAGCTACTAGGTGATTTGAGAAGTGGCAATTTGTGGTAAAACTTGATTTATCTATGATTTATCTATGATTTGAGAAGTGGCAATTTGTGGTAAAGACTCCATGAGTAAGTGCCACTCTTTTTCGGATTTTTTTGCACATTAAATGACTCATTTAACTAGTTAATCCCATTTGTTGACTCTCTGTTGACCAGCCACTTGAGGGTAAAACTGAGTATATTGCACTAGCCAGTATTAGCACTCGAGGGGAAAATTGAGCACACAAAAAATGCTAGTATAAGACTCGAGGGTATACCTGAGTATATCTAAATTTCCAGGGTTAGACTCGAGGACACGTGCAATTGTTGACGCGTAGACGCGGGTCGCGGTGGAGAAGTCGAGACGTGCAATCGTGGACGCGTGTCGCGTTGCAGAAGTCCAAGACGTGCAGACGTGCACCTGTGCACGCGTAGGACGCGGGTCGCATTAACCACCCCTCGCCTTTATAGACGCCTCCTCGCACTCTCTCTGTCACTCTCACTCGCTCACGCATCGCCAACTCTCTCACGTCCCATCATCTTCTCCAAAGCAAAAAAACCCTCTCCCTCTCCCTCTTCCTCTTCCTCCGCCGGAGAGATGGACAAGGAGAATGCCAATCCCATCGTCGAGGTAGGCTCGAAGCGCGACGCCTCCATCTTCGGCGCCGTCCCCTCTACGGACGTCGCGCCGCCGTGCATCGGAGGCTGCTGCCGCCGGTGGCAGTCAGATCCCGGCGGGATGGGACCCCTACGACCCCGTGCCGTACGTCCCGCCCCCGAACCCCTACGACACCTCCCTGGAGGACCCATGGAACGAGGTAACTACGGTTTGCTTCCTTTTTTGTTCCCCATTCCTTTTTGAACCCTATTTTTGCTGGTGTAGATGGATCTGTAGATGGATGAGTATTGGGCTAATATTTGCGCCGATTTTATTCCATTTTGTTTTGATCACTTCTTGATTTCGTTTAAGATTTGGGGTTCGGCTGTTCGGTTAATTTATGCAAGTAATATTGGATCTCAATCAGTTAATTTATGCAAGTAATCATGGGATCTCAATCAGTTATTTTATGCACTAATCAAAAGATATCAACCGTTTAATTTTGCAAATAATCTCGAATGTGTTCAAGTTCAGATCTAGTTCAGATCTAGAATCTGTTTCTTTGCCTATGATGAATGGTTGGGCACAAATTTTTACAGGGAGGGTTCAGCGAACCATTGCTGTGTACAAATCTGTTGTGCATGAGCTTTAGTTCGCTAACACCTTCCCTGTAGATATATAATCATGTCCACTCTAACTGAGGCTGACTCTGTTTTTCTTAACTTTGTTATCATGCACGTTAGTCATCGTTGCAACTCATTCACTAGTTTCTGTTTGATATGGATCAGATGTCTGGCAGCGACGTCGGCAGCGACGAAGAGGAGGAGGACGTCAAGACTCGCCAGGTGCTGCGGAGGCTGCAGGTCGGCCAGTACATCTCCTACTTCGCCAAGGAGGTCTACAGGTGCCCCTTCTGCACCAGGAGACTCGGCGCCACGGACTTCAACTGCCTCGTCACGCATGCTGAGAACATCAGCACCACCTTCCCCAAGGTCGGCACGACGGTGAACGTCCACTCCTTCCGCGCCAAGCACAGGGCGCTCGGCATGCACCTCCGCAGCTTGCAGCGGGTGGAGATCTCCGCCGGGCGCATGCCTCCGCTCAAGCCCAAGGCTCCCAAGGGGAGCAAGAGCAACAAGTGGAGGCAGAGCCAGATGGGGTAGGCGGAGTCCTGGACGTGTGCTGCTGCTGCTGCCTCCTAGTTTGTTGTTGGGATCCCTTTGTTGTTAGCTAGGGATCCCTTGTTGTTATGTTAGTATGATGGTGCTGTGAAGAACCTGTTACTATGTTGGCTGCTGTGTATGCAGCTTATTATCTATCCATATTATCTAGGGATTATCTATCCCTAGTCTACTATATTTTGTTGGCCGTACTTAGTTTTCTTGATTTACTATGACTGTGAATTTATCGTACATTATCCTGGAGATTTGCTTCTAGATTTAACTACATACATATGGACCAGAGGGAGTACTAGATTTGCTGCCATATTGGGCAAACAACAAGGGCCAAAAGGCACAAATAATTGAAGAAAGTCAGAAATGCAAGCTTCTCTAGATTTTATACTAATTTGGTGAAAAGGACAGAGAGAAAGAGGGGAAAAAGGTGCACTTAATAATGCCAATTTGGGGCCGAGAGAGACAGAACCCAGCTCCTGCTCACGTGCAACCAAACGCTTCTCGTCCTATCCCACGCGGTCCCTTTCTACCAGCCCCACGCGACGCGGGCCCACACGACGCGGCCCCACACGACGCGGCCCCACACGTGACAGAACGGTCAACTAAACGGGAATCCTGCCGTCTGAGCTGCTTCTGCGGGTTTCAAACAAGGGCTTGGGGAAAACTGAGGAAAAACTAAGGAGCTGGGGAAAACTGAGTACAACTAAGGACCCGAGGGCACGAAAATAGAAATCCCTATTTCTTATAAGCATGTTACTTTTTGTGGAGCACTTAGATCTTGTGAAAAGAATCAAATCGAAGAAGAATATTGTATCCATCACAAGAATGAAAAAACTAGAATGTGGGATGGGTTTAAATGATCTTGGTGAAAAGTTTGTGCCCTCTACACTTTTGTTTGTGAACTTTGCTATAAAGTAGGTCAATTCAATTTTCAATGCTCAGGCTATGATAATAGACTTTCGAAACCAATGAGTACTGCAAGTTTGTATTGTGATGACATGATCACTCGTATTCAGCATGATGAAGTTATATTATTTTTGGGGTATGAAGAGTTATCAAGGAAAACTTCTTTGGTACATATGAGTGGGGCGGATGAGAAAAAGCAAACAAGTCGAAAGAAAGCAAGCCGGCACACAAATGATTAACAAACACATTAAAGTGTGCCTTAATAAAAGGATAATAATATTGTCTTACATATGCACCCGGCATTCCGGGGATTTAACGATTGTCTTGGCAAAAGTAAATAGATACAGGCGACCTAAGCACCGGCCGGAGGAGGGACCAGCCGGGGAGCATCCAGCCGCCGCCGGACCGCTTCCTCGGCGCGTCCCTCCGCGTCCCACGCCTGCCTTCTACGCCTCCTCCTCCTCTTCGGGTGGAGCCCGGTCCTCAAATGAAGATGCCATTGTTGATGAAGTCGGCGATGGCGGGCAGCCCGGCAAGCCGAGAGTTTTGGTCTCCGCCGAGCGAATCCTCCACGCCACTACGGCTCTCCAACTGGTTGAGGTCCACCCCGTCGTACCAGGAGAGCACGAAGGAGAGGGCCATGTTGGCCCTGGCCGCAGAGTCGACTCCTTCCCGGGGCCGAGCAGGCGGCTCGGGCGCGTTCCAGCCACTCTGATCAAGCTGACGAGACTCCGCGGCAGCGTCTTTGTCACCCAATAAACAGCTCGGTACAGCTCATCCGCCGCCTTTCGAAGCTCATAGCCCAGCATGGTGATCGGCTTGACGCGGGCGGCCATGGAAGCCAGAGAGTCATCCATGGAGAAGTGCGGCAAGCTTGTCTCGCCGGTAGCTTGCCTGTGGGCCTCCCGCGCCTTGCCGGTCGCGTCCAGCGCCGCCTGCTGCGCCCCGGGGAACGCCGCTCCAAAAGATATATGTTAGAAGCCTATAAATCCGGCTGACATCAGCCGACAGGTTCCTACCAGCAGTATCAGCCGCAAGCCGGGGAAAGGACAGAAAAATGCAAAATTTCAAAGTTAAAAGCAAAAGCCTGGCGGTAGCCGGCGAGAAAACGCCGCTTGCCCTGAGCCTGAAGATGGAGATATCAAGGTTAAAAGGCAGGAGGCAGCCAGCGAACAAACCGCTGCCCGCCGTCAGCCGGAAGCCGGGAAATGTTCAAGTTTTTTCCAGCTGTCGGCTTGTCGTCGTGGTGAACAGACAGATGCCATAGGATGGCTTAAGTTGGGGCCGATGTGCGCTAGAGGATTCGGGGGAGGGTTTGAGTTGTGCGATGGATCTCGGATGGATTCCGGTATCTTTATTGATGAACTTGGCCTTGGCCAGAGGTTGAAGATGAACAGTACAAGCTCTATCGCCTAGGTTTCTCTATCGACTAATGAACTCCCCGTTGCCCCGCGCAAGGGAGTGCCCCCTCTCCTTATATAGGGGAGAGGTGGCTTACAAGGGAAGGAACCCTAATGGTATCTTTGACTAGACAAACTATTTTGCCAAAGCTTCTTTTGGCCTCGTGTGACGTCGGGTATGTCTTTAATCTGGGAACGGACGCCCCTCCTGATGCTTTAACGCCATCTTCAAGCTTTGGCATCGTGGCTTTGTTTACGCTACTTTGCTTACCCTCATCCTTGTCCTCTAGCCTTGAGAGAATCTTGACAAGAGTGCCGACAAAGTTGCTGGAGATCATACCGGTAATTCCTGCATTCTCTTGCTTCCTAAGTCTCGCATACCCTCCCGGGGATACCTGTGAGGTTTTAACTTGGCTCTGCCAATCTCATAAAAACCATCCGGATTGACCTACAATCCGCATCTTTAAGAAAGAATCATGGCAACTTTGTCATACCTTTGCCTACTGGGGCCATCCCCCGACATTAGTCCCTCGGGTGCCGGTATAGTCCGCACTCGTCTCGACCTGACCATGCTGTGCGTTCCCAAACCAACGTACCGGATTAATTCTTCCGGTTTCCATTTAAACTCTTCCGGCTCATTTGCCGGACTTAGATTATCGCAACCTCTCAACCAAATCACCGGTATCTTTTTCTGGTAGCTTATCTATTTAAGTCTCCTGCCAAGTCGAGAATATATCTAGAACTTTGTATGACGTACATGTGCACTGCTTTCGCACGCCGTTGTCGGTCACTTCCCTTCGACCTTTGCGCTTGTGATGCTTAATGTGCCACCCGATCTGTCGCTCCGATCCATGGCCTCCCCGTGGCATTTTAGTTTGCGTGTGTAACCCGCTTGGCCACGTGGCAGCCCACGAGGCAAAGGCCAAGGCCTGGCCAAGTTGCTGCCCATGAACCCCTTCTCTATTTAAGGGCTCGACAATTCCTCGTCGCCTCCACGCTCGTCACTTCCCCCACTACCCCCTGCAACTCCGCCGTTTGAGCTCCTGTGCCCAGTGCTCGCTGATACGTCCAAAACGTATCTACTTTCCCGAACACCTTTGCTATTGTTTTGCCTCTAATTTGTGTATTTTGATACAACTAACACGGACTAACGCTGTTTTCAGCAGAATTTCCCGTGTCTCGTTTTGTGCAGAAATCCAACTTTCGGGAAAATCCTCGGAATTCTTGCAGAAGGCCCTATTTTACCAAAATATTGACGGAGCCAGAAGGGCAAGAGAGGTGGAGGCCCGAGGGCCCCACACCATATGGCGGCGCGGCCCAGGGGGGCCCGCGCGGCCCTATGGTGTGGCCCCCTCGGCCGGCCTCCGACGCCCCCCTTCGGACTACTTATTGGTTTCGACCTGAAAAGAAGCTCTAAGTCGCTGAAACCCTCCAGAGAGCCGCCACATCGCGAACCCGTCGTGGAGCCGGTTCCTCGTTTCCACCGGGACGGGGAATTGGAGGAGATCTTCACCGCCATCACCGCCAACGCCTCCATCAACCAGCAATGTTTCTCCCATCCATGTGTGAGTAATTCCTCCGCTGTAGGCTGAAGGGGATGGTAGGGATTGGATGAGATTGTGGTCATGTAATAGTCATAAGATTGTTAGGGCATAGTGCCTAGTATCCGTAGATGTCACTTTTATGATATTGTTGCAACTTGTTATGCTTAATGCTTGTCACTAGGGCCCGAGTGCCATGATCTCGGATCTGAACATGTTATTGATTCATGAAGATATTCGTTGTTTATGATCTACAAGTTGTATACACATGTCGCTGTCCGGAACCAATGGCCCCGAAGTGACAAGAAACCGGAGGGAATGGTAGCGATGTGAGGATCACATGTGTTCACGGAGGGTTAATGCTTGGTTCGCATCATTAAAAGGAGTACCTTAATTTACATCCCTAGAGGCCCGGTTGCCACCGGCTGGTAGGACAAAAGATGTTGTGCAAGTTTCTAATTGCGAGCGTACGACTAAATATGGAACACATGCCTATTGATTGATTAGTACTTGGATACTGCTTTTATTATTATCTGCAAATGCCCCTGCTTTGATTGTTACATGAGTTTCTCTCATCCATGCAACGCCCGTTAAATCCGTCCCTGCCTACCGTATTTTAATCCTGCTGTTTACTATAATCACTACCGCTGTCTTTATTTTTCACCGCTGCTGTTATTCCACTATTTCCACTGCCATCAAACTGTTACTACTGATAAACTCTTGCGAGCAAGTCTGCTTCCGTGTGCAGTTTAGCTGACAACTCCGTTGTTAAGGCTTATAAGTATTCTTTTTTTCCCCTTGTGTCGAATCAATAAATTGGGTAATACTTCCTTCGAAGACCGATACTCCCCCTATACTTGTGGGTCATCAAGACTATTTTCTCGCGCCGTTGTGGGGAGCATAGCTTTATTTGGAAGTTCACTTGGATTGATATTGTTCACTGCAAATTCTCCATCATGGGTAAACCTCGCGATACTAAGATCGCCATATTACCATCCACTACAAGAAAAGGTACAACTCTTAGTACCTCTGCTGCTCTTGATTCACCATCTGTGATAAGTAAACTTGTTTCACCACCACAAACTTCAAATGCTGGTACTTCTGCTGAATCTGAAAATTCCTCTCATAATTGTGATGATGCTTCTGCTGTGCTTGATAATGATGGATCGTTAGGATCTTTTCTAGATGCTACAATTGCTAAGTCTAGACAAATTGAAAATACTGTAACTCCTAATGAAAATGCTGCTACACTTGTTAATTCACCTGAGTCTGTTGAATATTCTAGTGATGATCTTGATGAAGATTATGTAGAGCTTGATGATGATTTTATTGAAAAATGCAATGCTACTACTGATGCAAGAAAAATTAAAAAGTTGCTTGCAGAACATGCTGTTAAATATAAACCATCTCCTGATCCTAAATTTGCCACATCTCCTATAAACATTAGGGATAAAGATTATGATTTTTCTCTTGATCTATCTCATATAGCTATTGTTGAGAAAACACCCTTTTGTGGTACTGAAAAAGAAAGTGCTGTTGAACATATGACTGAGTTATCTACTCTAGTGGCGTGTTTTCTGATGATGTCAAGATGCGTACTTATTTTGTTGCTAAATTTTTTTCCTTTCTCATTAAAAGATGATGCTAAAACTTGGTATAATAATTTGCCTCCTGGTTCTATTAAAAGTCCAATTGACTTGCGTGATGTTTTCTTTCGAAAATACTTTCCTGCTAGTGCTCAACATGCTGCTTTGCCAAGAAGATGGAGAGAAATTGCCTGAGGCTTGGGCGAGATTTTGCTCTCTTATTAGAGCTCAGCCTGACCATGATTTAGAAAAGCATGATTTACTTGATATATTTTATAGTGGACTAACTATTGAGTCTAGGGCATACCTGGATAGTTGTGTTGGTTGTGTTTTCAGGAAAAGAACTCCAGACACGCTGAAGAATTATTGGCTAAAATAGGCAGGAATCATGATGATTGGTCTACACCTGAACCAACCCCGACACCGATAGTGAAGAAGAGGGGTATGATTAAATTGAATGATGAAGATATGAGGAAGCCAAGAAGTCTCTTAAAGAGAAGGGTATTAAACCTGAAGATGTGAAAAATTTACCTCCTATAGAAGATATATGTGAGACAATTCCCCCTTCATCCATGATTGAGGTACACTCTCTTCAACACTTTACTAGGGAAGATATTCCGTATTCAAAACCTCCTGCTCAATGCTTAGATGAGTTTGATAATTACATTGTTAAGCAAGAAAACTTTAATATGAGAGTAGAGAATCATTTAATGGAAAATTCCCGAGCTATTAGTGAATTGCATGGTATTGTGGAGAGGACCTCCAATGATGTTAAGATACTTATTAAACATTTTCAAATGGTTCAAACTCAAATTGATCAACTTACTAAGTGCAAAATGACTTGTTAGGAAATAATTCTAAAGAAAAACATGCTTATGAAGTAACAACTAGAGGTGGTGTTTCTACCAAGGATCCTCTATATCCTGAAGGGCATCCCAAAAGAGTTAAACAAGATTCTCAACTAATTAAAACTAGTGCTCCATCTAAGAAAAAGAAAAAGAAACATAAGAATGTTGTAGAATCCTCTGAACCTGTTAATGATCCTAATAGTATTTCTATTTCTGATGTTGAAACTGAAAGTGGTAATGAACATGAGGAAGATAATGATAAGAATGATACTCCTGATAAAGAAGAAATTGAAAAGGAACATGCTAAAAATAAAAAGTACACTAAAGAAGATTTTATTGCTGAGAAACATGGTAATGAAAGAGAACCTTGGGTTCAAAAGCAAATGCCTTTCCCTGCTAAGAAACTAAAATCAAAGGAGGAGGAACATTATAATAAATTTTGTGATTGGATGAAACCTTTATTTTTGCAAATCCCTTTGACTGATGCTATTAAATTGCCTCCATATTCAAAGTATATGAAAGATATTGTTACTAACAAAAGGAAAATCCCCAATGAGGAAATTTCCACTATGCTCGCTAATTACTCCTTCAATGGTAAGATTCCAAAGAAGCTTGGAGACCCAGGTATACCGACTATTCCTTGTTCCATCAAGAACAATTATGTTAGAACTGCTCTATGTGATTTGGGAGCAGGTGTTAGTGTAATGCCTTTTTCTTTTTATGAGACTTGATTTAGATAAATTGATACCAACTGATATATCTTTGCAAATGGCTGATAAATCTACTGCTTGTTGGTTTATGTGAAAATGTTCCTGTGCAAGTTACTCAGCATTGCTTGATATTAACTGATTTTGTTGTGTTGGAAATGCTTGAAGATGATAATATGTCCATTATTCTTGGAAGACCCTTTCTTAATACTGCAGGGGCTGTTATTGATTGCAATAAAGGCATGGTTACTTTCAATGTTGATGATAAGGAACACATTGTCTATTTTCCCAAGAGGATTGATAAAGTATGTGGAGTCAATACAATTTTTAATGTGAAAACTATCAAAGTGGGATCCATTGATTGTCTTATATATGAGCCCAAAAGAAGAATATCAAACTCTTGTGATTGGATCCATATCAATTCAATATAAGGTAACATGATTGATTTGAGGTTTATTTCTTCTTATGTCATATAAAATCTATTTGGTAGCAAGACTTGATCAACCTTGTTAACAAGTATATTTTAATGCATAAGAGAGCTAAACAACATTTCTTTCTTTTTTCTCCCTCCACTTATTTTTACTTGCTGTAGCACTTTTGTTTTGCAATATGATTTAGTCATTTAAGATTTTAGAAATCATTTTCCTGTGCAGTAATCATTAATTTAATACCCAGAAATGTGCATTTTTCAAAGTTCTCTAAAAATTACAAAAATTACACCGTTGGTCCTATTTTTCCAACGAGGCACCTGGGAGCACCAGAGGATGACCTGTGGGGCACCAGGAGGTGCCACACCATAGGCTAGGCGCGGCCAGCAAAGTAGACGCCACCTTATGATAATGAGCCACCCTTCTTAGCTACATCATCTCTTCCTCCCGGTATCTTCTCTGCTCCAGAAAAACTCGTGCAAGTTTCTCTCCTCGTGTTTCTGCTCAAGAGCTCAAGATTTCTCGATCTCTTTGCTCAGTCCATTTACATTTTGAAATTTGGCACATTACTCCTTAGTATGTGACTCCTTTGATTGTCCAATTAAATTTCATTTGGTTGAGTATATCTTGAATATTTTTGCTGATGTAGATAACATGTTTAGTGAGCTTGTGCTTGTTCTAAGTGGAAGAAACTAGTTTTGATGCATGTTTAGTACTCCTAGCAAGTTCTATAGTAGTTCCCTTCAATTACATACCTTGAAATCAAACTTTATAATGATTGTTGAAAATTTCAGAAGGGGAAGATGAAGAAATTCAAATTTGGAGAGTTGTTCAAGAAAGCAACAACCAGCACCGGTAGGCCCTCAAGGGCGTCTACTCAGATTAGGCGATCCTACAATGAGGATGTCATCGCGCCTAGCTTCGCGCCCGAGGAGGACCATGGGGC